>BSBM01000036.1:14696558-15951087 GCA_027924585.1 Larix kaempferi
AACTTAATAAAAAAAGTATCGGAACATAAAAAAGGGGAATAGACTTACTAGGGAAATTCTTTTAGGAATAAGGGGAACCATAGGGATTAATCCATAAGGGAACATTATTAAAACGATCCTACACATTCCATAAGAAGCAGAAAGGGAGAAACCTTGAGCAAAAATCCCACATGGATCAGGAAGATCACAATGAGATGAGACACAACATAGAAAAAGAAGAAACTCAAACCAAGGGAACTTTTGGATTCCCCATTTTAGAACCTACACGGGATGTAATCATTCGCCCTTCCCCATTACCCACCTTTTACAGGAAGGATAGTGAGAATATGGAATCCTTTTTGTTCGAATTTGACATCTTGTGTAGAATGTATGACTATCTACAAGAAGGCCAAAAGTTAAAACTTTTTCCTGCCACATTAAAAGGCTCCGCTCTTTTATGGTTCAAAAGGTTAAGAGAATCTGGTATCAAGACTTGGGGAGACATGGAGACCACATTTCTTAAAAAATATCAAGGTTATTATAGCTTAGAAGATCACCTTGAGAGATCTTGCTATGTCCTGCATAAACCAAGATATAGTGACCCCCAAAAGGATACATTCTTCCCTAAGGAAATTTTGGAAGAATTGTTGAGAACTCTTAACCTTATTTATGACATGAGCATTAGAGGGAAAAGTAGGAGGTATTTTCAGGAGGCTTGTATTAGAAATCTGAAAAACCCTGATAAAGTTACAAGGATAGAATTGGAAATCCTGCTAGAAGACTTTAAAACTGACATTTTAGAAGCTATGGACTCTCAACTAGATGCATCACAAGCTAAGAAGAAAGAGCATGCAATAATGAGTGTGTTCTACCCCAGATGTAGAACCAAGCATCCTTGACAAGTATGTTCATTGGATAAAATTTCAATCTGTCACCCTTATAATCCAACCAACAACTCTTCACCATTTCCTGGCTTGCAAGGAATAAGTGAAAACCTTGGAGAAACATCTAGGAGGTCTTGGCAGCCTAGAGATCAGCTAACTTACCAGGATCCGTTATTACAAACCCCACCTTACTACCACCCTTATCAAACTTCTCAGCTATGGGATGCTTCAAATTGGAAGAAATGGCCACCTTAGAATACTCAGCAGCAACAATGGGAACATGGATGGAGAGAACAATCCTATCCTCCATCTCCCCCTCCCATTCCTAACTACCCTCATCCACCTAATATCCAACAACTTTTACCTGGATTTCCACCCCCTCCATTACTCCCTACCTCAGATCAACCTCCCCATATCCAAGACATGAAGTCTCCAAAACCCCCAATATTACCTGCACAACCGATACCAATCCTTAACAATAAGCCAACCCAAGCTCTCAACAACATTGAGTTACAACTCCTCCCATCTTATGTTATGACCACCACACTTGTCCATGATCTTCAATCATGATCTGGAAGAGTTGTGCAAGATCAACCCAAATCATCAGTTGTTATTCAAGAACCACAAGAGGAAATGAAGCTTGTTGAAAAGCAACCTTCTCCTTCTCCTAGTTCTTGAGATTCACAAATGGGTTGTCTTTATTTGTACATATGTAGAAGATGGATTAAGAAGTCAAAGACAACTTTAGGTTATTCTCTTTTGATATGATCAGTAATATAAGTTATTCTTACTTATATTCTTGAACTATGTGTCTAGCAATGTTCTATATACTCTTGTGCCAACCAGCTTCCATATGCTAGCATCATTATACAAAGCAAAACTGCCGAGGTACTGAACAAGCTTGCTGGCAGCGAGTCCATGCTAAGTAAAATCTTAAACTAGGAAGTTTGGTAAATGCAATTAAACCCGTCGGGGTACTAAACAGGCTCGTTGGCAGCGGGACTATGCTTGCATGGTACCAAGATAAACCTGCTGAGGCACTGAACATGCACTAGTACATGTGGACATTTTTCCCACAAAAAATCGTTTCTATAGCCACGAACTTTCGTTGCTATAGCGACAAACAGGACTCTTTGTTTTCATGGCACTAATTTCGTCTCCGTAGCAACACTTTCCAACGTGCGTGGCTATAGCCACGAACGTTCGTGGCTATAGTGACGGATGTTTATATTAAAAAAAGGAGTAAATGGAGCTATCTACGTCTCTCTAGCCACGAACGTTCGTGGCTATAGCACCGACAGTTCATGGCTAGAGCGATGAATGGTCATATTTAAAAGAAATAAGTGAACTAATCTCCGTCTCTCGAGAAAGGAAAGTTCGTGGCTATAGCAACGAATGTTCGTGTCTATAGCACCGACAGTTCGTGGCTAGAGCAACGAATGGTCATATTTAAAAGAAATAAGTGAACTAATCTCCGTCTCTCTAGCAACGAAAGTTCGTGGCTATAGCACCGAAATTTCATGGCTATAGAACTGAAAGTGTGTGGCTATAGCGATGGATGTTCATATTTAAAATAAATAAGTGAACCGATCTCCATCTCTCTAGCAACGAAAGTTCGTGGCTATAGAGATGGTGTCCCATATTTAAAAAAAAAATAGCGACGACATAGTATAGCAAGTTCGTCGGAACTTGCTATACTATGTCGTCGCTATGTCTGTGAACTTATTCATCAACCTATCACAACCTATCACCAACATATTGCATGCTCTCCATGAAACTTCCAAAGGAACCTTCACAACAGCAGTGACTCCAAATTAGATTCTCAATTCTGGTTCTGAGATGAAACGAAATGGATTTGTACCTTGTTTTTTCATTTTCATCATCTCCATCTCCCTCAATTAGAACGAGAATTGTGATGGGGCAGAGCGTGTGTTAACAGGAAGCATCCCTTGGGTTTCCCCATGAGGTTTAACAAAGACAATGCATATGTATTTTATCTTTCTCTTCTTCGCTTCCCCTTTCAAATTTAGCTACTTGCTAATGGTTCCAACCCTTTATCTTTATGATTTACAAAACTTAATAATCTTCTAATCAATCGCCCTTGAAAAACATCCTTGTACAAAAGATAAAATGGCTTAAATCTAAGAAAAGCTAAGCAATTTCTTCCTATTGCATATGTTTCTAGTAAGCTACAATCAATTTCGAGCTACATCTAGCGCATGCAAATGATATTTTTTAAAAATTTAGAGACAATATTAGATAAGAAAAATACCCAAAATAAAATTTTCTAAGTGTAATGTCCCCAGTTTGGCCCCATGGCATTTACATTATAAATGATGTAATATTTGTTATGAAATCATGGTGAGGAGCTCAAGGCCAAGGCCCCGCCATCGATTTATTGATGCATATGCTTTGCGTGCTAGCCAGGCACATTGGAATTTCAACATCATGTAATATGCATTTTAATAAAAATACCCACAACTAGCTATGCAATGCAACAAAGAGATGGGGGTATGATTTCACAAGGAATTGGGAGGGAAAACATTCAAACCCTTGAGCCAATAGAGTCAAACCAAGTGTCAATGAGGGAACCCATCAAACCCTCAACTACCCATGTTGACTTTTGTACCCAACCATTGATTTCTCCCAAGAGTTGGTTGGGGAAGTTATTGCCTTGGGAATGGGAAGGTATGGCTGTCCAAAATCAGGTATGGGCAAGCCACCCTTCATGGAAAAACGTGTTGGTCTTTTTGGGCAAGAATAGAGCCACGAAGTGGCTGCCTAAGCCATTATTCACCATGGCCTTGCTCTCTCACACAGCTCAAGCTGCCTGGGCGTTTTCCTCCCTCGTTTTTCTGTGTCTCCCTCCATCTTTTAGCTGGGAAGGGGCGTTTTTGTGTTGGTTACCCGTGGGGAAAGAGAGCAGAACGTTTTGGGTCTTCCTGGGGGTCGTTTAGGCCATTGGAAGGGATCCTAACCAGTGGAGAGAAATCGGTTTTGCTCCCTGGGGTTGAAATCGAAATTCCACAGTTCGTTTGGGTGAACCACGAGTTGGGAGAACCAATGTGGACCCTGTTTTGTGAACACCTCTGTTGTAAATGTGTAACCCTGTCAATAATCGTTTTTGTTGTGAGAAAGAAGAGTATGATGGGCATGGGTGATGGGTAATCCCTGGTTCTGGCTTGAGATTGGGAATGAGCATCCATTGTGCAAGTGCAGCCTGATAAACCCAGTTAGACTGGCTTGGCTAAAATAAAATGGTTAATAGACTGTGTGTGAGCGTGAATGTCCCCTTTGTCCTTGTGAAAATCATGCCCAGCTCGGGGGTGGCCTTCGGACGGACTCAGTATAAGCTGTCGAAGAGCCTACGGTTGGGTGGAATGTTGCAGCGACATAGCTAGTTGCTTGGGACAATTGAAATGAAGATAAGTGTTTCTACCTATGTATTTACTTCTGCTGTATTGCTTAGATGTGTACATCTGCATGCCTGTCTTTCTATATATGTGGTTGTTTTTATTTAGTATGTATCGGGGCCAATTGCCCAGTTTTAGCATCACGATCCTCCCCATTGCACTGGTATGATGGGTGGGGACGTTACACTAAGAGGTTAGGACAGAATTGAACATACCAAGCTGAATATGCTAGTATGTACAGGAAATATAATTTTACCAATATCTAGTATCATGCACAAAGATTAAGATATTTCAGAAAAGATGGAACTATATTTTCTTTTCTCATCACTCAAGGATTGATATAAATTATGAAAAAGGGGACAACATTTAGGCCCAACTCAACTATTAAGGCACTTGGAGCCCAAACCTCTAACAAAACAGTAGATTCACAGAAGACTAGATAAAATCAGATTGTGAAATAGCAAGGAATGCCATCACAAGACCTAATTGGCAAAAGGTTAAATAAAAGAGGCATCAGATGAAAATATGCCTGAAATAAGTTGCAACTTGAGCCACAATGATGTAAGCAATTTTTTTACAACTCGAAGCCTGTCACTATATGAAATTGATTCTTGGACCAATACACTACAACCAACCTTAGAGAAAATAATAGTAATACCAGAAAGCCATTCTATCGACATCCTATGCTTGAACAAACCTTTATAGAAACCCAAATTGATTCCAGCAGAAGGTGTTGAACAAAAAGTCCGCAAGATTGACAAATTGAATCCTGTAAAGAACACGAAGAGCTTTGTTGCAGCTGCTCTCTATGAACTTCATAAAAATCACATTTTATAGCAACTGCTTTCACTCATTAATTGTTTTTTAACCAATGTAGCTTCTGCAAATGATTGGTAAATAGGAAAGCTTACAGCAGTGTCACAGCATTACCCACATTACTTGGAGATGACGATGGCTTCACAACATAAACCTGCTTTGTCTTTGAAGTTGTGAAGTTTTTTTCCCCTGACATATGGGATCTTCCTTGGCCCCCTATTTTCCTGTGGCTTTGCCCCAACCATTCATTTGCAACACTTGTCTTATGTCCCATCTGTTGTTGGGTAGCTCCTCTCTGCTCCATGTAACCAATTGGGTGGGGATATTTCCCTGATGTTTGTTGAGCGCTGCCTTGATATTGGAAAGGTGAACCAACATCACGGCTTCCATGTAGAGATTGGCTTCTCGATGTGCCAGTATTTGTTCCAAGTGCCAAAGCACTATTCTCAACACTACTTCCAGTACTGCTGGAATGAGCAGACCTGGTTGTATTCTTACTTTTTTGCACCCTAATATTAGCAGATGATACATAGCTGTAATTTGTCCTGTTACTAGGTGTGTTATTTGAAGGAAAAACTGAGCTATTATTGTTGGAAACTGAATCTCCTAATCCAAGTTCATCAGGAAATTGTGCTGCTGCATCTACTGATGAGAAAGGCACACTGATTGTTGTCTTAGAGGCAAGCACCTGGTGAAATCTACTCCCAGCCGACTCAATTGTGTGAGGAGGATGGCTCAATTGTGTTGATATGCCATCTGTTTGCTGCAATGGCATTGACAAGTTAACCATAGGACCCAACATTGGCATAGAGTGAATTTGAGGAGGCCCACGAACATGAGACCACTGGGTTTGCATTGGCAAAAATGCAGATGACTGTTGGACATAGTAAAATACAATGCAAAACGTATCAGTGCCTGGAAATGGCATTTATTAATGAGATAAAATCATAAATTCTATTGTTTTCCACATTAATACTTATAAGGATACAATAGACTTCACCTCACCACCAATGACATAATGACGGAAAAACCATGCTTTGCCATATCATCGGTTAACATTTTAAAGATTCAAAACTCAAATTAAGATTCCAAGAAAAGTTTATTAGTTCAACATTTTGAGATTAGTGCAACCAGTCTAATTTTTTCCTAAAGATCACTAGACCATTTTAAATAATAAATAGCAGTGAAGTATAAAACTCAGGTTTGGTTGCTGTCTAATTTTTTCTTAAATTTGTGATTTCGTTGCTGTGTCTATTAGAGTATAGTTGTTCTGATCATCCAAATCCAAATTGCTACCTTTTCAACTCAAGGCAGCAGGAACTGAATTGGTTTTACCAATAGGTTGCAATAAGACAAATTTAGAAGAAGTGAGTTAATGATAAATAATACATTTCAAATTTCAAATTTTAGATTCTAGAATCTAGAATAATGAAATATATAAATTAAAAATTAAAAACTACTTACCTAGTTGGCTTTGGCCTCTTTGTCGAACAAACCATTTCTCTTCCAAAAGTACCAACATTTTAGTATAATTCAAAAGTTTGTGGTTTATGTTATCTTGGTATTTCTTATTAGCGACCATGCACTCTATGTAGTGATACAATCCATATGCACTCTTTCTTTTCCATGTTGCCATGCTCCCATCCTCTAGTTGGTAGCCAAGAATGAGCTTGCTGGTACCTGGCCTCCCCTAATCAACAATTAGCTCATGAAGAGCCCCAATCGACAATCGGGTCATGAAGACCGAAGTTTCAACATTCTCAACCTTCAACTTCTAGAGCTTCTAGAGCTTCACTACACTGCTGATCTACAAAAAACAGTTGCATGTTCCCCTTAACAAGTTGCAGTCTCTGTCAATAAATTATAAAACTTGGCATTTGTTAGGATATGTCCATGAATACTTTAAATGGAAAAACATAATGATATCTGCATCAACAGTACAACACATGATGAGACAGTCAATACCTTAGGTGCCCCTAGAGCAATTCCAATCAAAACAAGCCACTTCTCAGATGGATCGCATCAATAGTTTATTATTTGGTTACCAGTTAAATTGCCAGTTCGATCAAACATTCTTGCAGGCTCAGCATCCCCTGTAATGCAATGAGTAATGCTAAATACTAAAACAATGTAGACCTTTCTTGCATAATGAACAACAACTGCATGTTCGAGAAAAAATGAACAACTGCATGAACATAATACATGAAACAAGAGTTTAATCCATATTCAAACTTCTATCATACTTACCCTTTAGAAACCATATTCACACTAAAAGGATATAAGTATCAAAACAGATAATACCATAGCTTCATAGAAAGGGAAAGAATATATACATAAGGTCAAGATGTGAAGCAACACAATTATGAGACATGGACAATTTCTTACCTTCTAGGGACCAGTGATAGACTTAAGTCTGTGTAACAAGGCCCAACATCTTTGGTGTTATCCACTTCCAAAAGACAACCTACATATAACATCCATCAAACATGAGATGACATGAATTGTCCAATTTTATCAATCTGCATTCAATGAATCGATAGGCTCCAATTCATCCAAAAAATCACTCAGAAATAAAGGAACTAATTTTACCTGTTCAGGCATTTGATAGGACTTCATCTTCGCCTTCATCTCAATATTAAAAATTTACAAATGATCCCCAATACTGCCAGGTATTTGAGCTGCCAGAAGTCAATAACATTTAAAGAGTCAGATGAACTGAAAAGTTTCAACTCATGACTGTGTTAAATATAAGACACTAACACTTATTACCAAGTATCTGAGCTGCACCATTAGATCAATTGTTCTCTAATAAGAGGATAACAATGTATTACATAGTATGGTTACGTTAGTTTGTTATTACATAGTCAATATGTAATAAGAGGATAACAATGTATTACACCAACACATGCAATGAAAATTGAATCCCTAAATCTAGAAAAATCCTTGAATTTCATAGTACAAAGGGACATATTGGCGAGCACAGATCTATGCGGATAAACATGAATATTGTCATTGTCTTTTACAAGCTATGGATAGATGTAGTCCTATATTGTGTTATTGGTATTATACCCTTAATGGATTTAATCCCTCATTGAGATATGATTGTATGAGACTTCATGACACTCTTGATAATAGAGTTGGAGAAATAGGGCTTAAAAAAAGACCCCAAATTTCAAAATGACTAGCTATTATTTGAGATGTTGTTACATTCGTTTGCAATAAATATAGAGTCAACTGGTGTAATGTCTAATAAACTAAGATGAAAGCTTCCAGGTGTTTGGCATAAGAATTCCAAACATGATTTCTAAGAATGTGAAATACAGAGTCTTGCTCATGACATTTGATTTTTCTCTTAATCAAGATATTTTTTTTTAAGAGATGCATTATGTTTGCAAGATTGATAACACAACAAGGAGGCATGCTATAATGAGATTAACATCACCCCATGTAAACAATTGTTGTATCTTTAGGACATTAGCTGAGAAAGAATCAAGACACACTGAATGTCAACCCAGAAGAAGCAAACTCACTATTAAGAAACTGACATTAATAGAATTCAAGGCACAGTGCACACCCACATTAAGAAAATAATCTTGTCCAACACAAGCATGAGAAGCAGATCTTGTTTTAACTTTTTATCAAGAGTTCTGTTGGAATGAGGATCAAAATAGTATAACCATTTCAAAAAAATACAAAATGCAACTAAACTAAATGTAAGGAGCAACTTTAGCAATATATATTCCTAAAACAAGTGTGTGGGAATGACTTTGCCTCAAAGGTTTGCAAAATGGAAATTATGATTAACAATAATCAACCAAACTCCCTACACGTTAGTTGGGGATAAATTGTCATCTATCCCAAATTCATTTACCTAAGTTACAGACAAACAACAATGTAATCTCATGTCATTGTCCGAGACATTAACAATGCAAGAAAACATGGAGCCTCAAATCAACATTGACAGAACTGTATGAAATCACAAAAATAAAATCTGACCTGTGCCAATGGGAAAATTAAAACAAAAGAAAGAACTATAAAAATTAGGTCTTCTGTGCACCCCAGTATAGAGAATACAAGTAATGAAGCAAAAAAAAAGGTAGAAAATCGTGATAATACTAAGAAGAAACAGGCAAGTTAAAAAAAGACATTATAAAAAGCACAACTAACTACACTTATATTTCAGATGGCATCCACTTTAATGTTGGAAAAACATTTCAAACCCATAAATTAGCATCAATGAGCTATCCAAAATTGTTATGTAACTTACCTGATCATGTGTTGAACCTTATCTCCAACAAAAGGTTCTAAATCTACACTATGTATAGTCATCTGCCTTGCTTCACCTAAAATAATGAAATCATCATATGTTGTTGACATTTTTTTAACAGAGGTTTCCTCACTGTCATCCAATGGCAGACTATCCAATAAAACATCTAATGTGTTCCATCCAGGTAAAACTAATGAATCTTTTTCCATCCAACATTCTTTTTTCTGAGAGCCCAACTCTTAATCAAGAGAGACTGTTGTGGTTGTCCAATATTTCAAACCTAGATCATCTCTTTAACAATGGAATATATTATGGCTTCATCCCCATTAGATTTTCCAAGGTTGCTAAAGAACAATATCAACAGAAATGCCCTCATTTAACTCAATCAAAGGTATATAAGCATATAAACAACTCTGCAGCAGCTATTTTTTCTGTCATTGTATCCATTCATCCATTACGTCTTTTAGAACATTGTAGATTACCATGAACTAGAGAATGTAACATTCAAATAAGGTCATACCTCCACTTTATTGAGCTTCCCTTCATCGAGTACTTTGAACAGTGTGAACCCCGCAGGGGTTTCAAATAGGACCAACATCTTTATAATCTCTCTGAATTGCACTCAATTTTTAACAGAAAACCCTTCCCACAACAAAGTATTGAAGTATTTTTCACACGCCTGTTGCTAAACACTTATTTTGTCACTTTTCTCAAATGAACCAAGCCAACAATACAAAGAATCAATGAAAACAAACTGAAATGAATACAAGAATCATGAAAATCCTAATATAAAGGACTAAAAGCCTAATGATCAGAAACAAAAAGAGCTTAATATATCTGCTTGGCCTCCATGGCTACAACTATTCTTGTAGTTTGTAATGTGCATCATTTATTTCAGACCTAAACTTATTGCATATTGACTAATGGTTATCATATACGACTCAACCAAATTCTAAGATTGTTAATCATCTATAAATACTCGTGGCTCAAACACTTCATAACTCAGTATTTAGTTCATTCTTTAAACGTTAATTGATGGAATACAACAAACTTAATTTTGAAATAAGTACAGGCAATGTGAATGCAATTTAATCCAATTCCTGCTTTGAGTACCCAGTGACAACAAAGCATTTGAAATACAGTAAAATGCTACCGCGGGTCACACATATTCAGACATATGATATGAGCAATAACATACAGATATGAAACCTCAATTCCAAAATATCACCATGAAATGACTAGATCAATAAACTTGTTACAAAACTGAAAAGAGTTCATGGCTTCACTCAGTCAAATACCAATCTTAAATGTTTACAACTACATTTCTTATGTTTTTGTTTTTTTCTCATAAATTGTAAGAGGGGGACTTCATCTTCGGTGTCTTTCCCCGTTGTAGTTGTTGTGCCCTCTTTTTCCATTGATTGTGTGGATAAGCACTCCCGCACCATACTCCGGGTACGTCGATTAAGAGGGGGTGGAGGTGGATGGACAGGGGCATCATCTGCAAAAACCAAGACAGTTATATAGATATAAGTGCGAAGTTATTATTGATATACGTTTTTCATTATTTTCAATTTCATTACAATGATTTGTACCTGCTCGCTGACTAGCCGAGTCAATTGGAGTGTTCATTGGATCTGCCATTTGTTCCTCTCCCGACTGAGCATGAGAAGGTACATACTCTGCCATTCATAGAAAAATATTAATTAGTAAACGTCATCAATTATGTATTTAAAATCATATTGAATACATTTTTTTTTATAGCATACATACCTAAATGGCTAGGCAGCTCACCACCATCGCGTGGTACCGATTCGGTACCGCTACCCTCGCTGCTTTTGTAGGTATCACCCTGAAAACAAAAAAAGACATTCTTTTTTCGATATAATCATTCATGGATAGATTACGCAAGTTCATTATAATGATGTCCTTATTGATTTTATTTACCTCGGCGTGAATCAATGGGGAAACTGGGGTTTGCCCCAAGCTTTTTCAATGTTCTAGCACATGCTGAAAACCGTACTTGAATCCAAGCTTCAAGTCTTGATCAGTGGCTTCCTAAAGAAAAGCATTTCCCTGCAATGCATAACACCATGTAAAGTGCTTGTGATAAATCAATTAATTGTTCACTACAGTTAGAAAAATCAATTAATTGTTAGCTACAGATAATGATCAAATGATTCTTACAATTCGTGCCCTTAGCTTCTGATATCCACCCTGGCCCAGTTTGTGTTGCCCATGTTTTTCCATTCTTTCCTTAGTTGCTTTAGATGTGTCGAGTATCCTATGAAAGGTTGCAAATATGTTAGATATTGCAACTTAAATATATTTAAAAGTTTTAAAAAAATATGATATGTGCCATACCTTCTTGAACCGATTGGCTTAGTCTTTCCTTGTTTTATCAATGCCTTCTCCTTTGCATCCTCGATGAGCGCCTTCCACTCATTGTCTGGAACCATCGGAGGACGCTCATACTTGTGGTTAATTTGCAGATTCTCCCTATATGCCCTGGCATATTTCAAATTTACCCCAGCTGTTGCGATGACACCTTTTTTGTTGAAGGTCTCACCAAAAACAATGACCATGTGGTTCATCAAATCATCTTTCAATTTGTCATTTTGGGCATTCCACCGTGTATGAATGGTGGGCCCAAAAGTCTCTAACGCCTTTTCATGTAGGTTCTTATAAAAGAAATTATTTCCTGCAAAAAACATATGATCATTAATTAAAACTAGGTTGAGTTATGTGGCATTGAATTACATGAATAAAAAACACATAATAAATTAAATAATACCTGCAATCTTCAGTATCTTTATTGGAATACACTCATCGTCAACCAAGAAGCTAACGGGTAATGATCCCTTGCTAACCACACGCATTGAGCCAGGATAGCAACTATCACAATTGGTGCCATGGTCCTCTCTATCATCATGTGGAGTAGCGGTGTTTGAAGGGCCATCTTCACCTCCAACATCCATTGAGGGTGTGGCATCTAAAGTGCGCTCTTGTGTAGGAGTGGAAAATAGCCTCGGTGGTATGGTAGATCTACGAAGTGTTGAACCATCGCTACTAACTATACCGCCCTCTGCAGTATGTTCTTCACACACGGGTTTTGGCTCCAAATAACTCTAAGGAATCCAACTTCAATTGATTAGAACATATAAAAAAAAGAGAACTAAAATAACATAAATGAATATATGTAGTTTGTAAAAACTTTCAAAGCTGCCACTTACCGCGTATTTTTTAATCTTTCTCTCCAATTCATCAATTTTTGCTTGTATTTCTTCAGTCATTGGATCAATTAAAATCAGTTCAAGAAGTTCGTCATTGCACTTATTCAAAGCCATTTTCACAGTAAGCATTGGGTCGGTTGAATAATGTATCTCTACTTCATTGACCACATCATCACCTTGATGCGGTGTGCTCTACGAATGTCAATAAAAAAATCACTTAAAAAATATATAATGCATATAATAACAAACAAAAGAAGGTATGATAATCATGTTTAGGTACTATTACGCTATCATTTACCTGATGCGACGACATTGGTTCCTTCCCACGGTCACCCTTCCACAATAAAATAAGCAATACATATTAATATCGATAACTAAAAATTGAACCATGTATAATAAACTTGATTAATATAAAAAAAACTTTATTGTTACTATGAGAGTCAACTTTACCTGTCCAGAAGCTCTAGGTGTGCTCATAGTAACGACCCCCTACCACAATACAATAAGAATGATATCATATTGAAATATTGAGCTCAATATAAAAAAATGTCAAATGTTAACAGATGTAATATAATCATGAATTGTGTTTACTATTACATTAATGCTATTAGGTACTATTAAACTAACATTTACCTCATCTGTCACCATTGTTGACTTTCCACGGCCAGCTTGTGGCATATGGCCACGATCACCCTGTCACAATATAAGAATTAAGACATATTAAAAATGAAAATTACAAATTAACAATGTCTCTTAAACGTGATTAATGAAAAGCATGACATATAATTAACCATGTCTATATTATAAAAAGCATGACATAAATAAACTTGATGCAAGAGACTCTGCTGCCTGACTAACTTGGTATTGGGGTTTTGCTCGTGATCTTTGTTGTGATTGGAACCGTCAAAAGTTTGGGAATATGAAGTGATAGGCCTGAATTTCACAATGAAGGGAGATATGCCTCTGATTTTTTTCCGTTGAAATCAGAGCTATATCTGAAATTGACATTCTTTAGAAGTCGTTTCCTTGCACACTTTCTAGTTTAATTTTCAGCCATATAGGATTTCTATAGCATGCATCTAAGCAATCCTCTAATACCATTATTTTAGATAATATTATGCCCTCCTCAAGCAAAGTTAATGACATAGCAAAAACATTGAGTACAACTGTAGTATTCTCTAGGACAACATATAGTTTGTTCACATCATTTTGGGGCACATAACATTCTGTCCTAGGATCACATTTGTAGATGTGATACTTTGGAGGTGGACATTAATCTGCCTACAGGGAGATGACATTAGTTTTTTTTTTTATGTTTTTTGCATGTGTATTTTGATACAAATCCACCGCATTAGCAAACAAAGTTGACAGATGGATTTTGTACGAAACAAAACAAATTGTAGATGTACATTGGCAAAAACATTGAGTACATATTATAGAGCATATGCATGCAATATCCATTCATGCTGCTACAACAACTGCAGCTGATGCAACTATGGTCGTTGCACATGCCGTAGATTCTGGGGTCCTATTGACAAGCAATGGACCCTCCACTCTCAATGGAAACATAGAAAAATGGGAAACACTCAAGATTCAGACCATGTTTCTAGGATATCTGGTATGTGTTATTGCATGTGTTTCATACCTTATATCCATTTTTAATAATCTACTGTGAATTTACAGAGCAAGGGTAAATTTTCCAATAACTAATGAAAAAAATACACATTAAGATCAGGGAATGAAATACATGGGATTGTGCAGCTTGAAGATCACGTTTATAAAAAAATCCAAATGCAAAACCTAAACTCATATTTTTCAATCTTTAGTCTCCTCTCAAATTTGTAAAGCATGGGGGGTGTTTTATATTTATTAGGCCCCTTGTAACACAAATTACTCATAAATTCACTGGCACAAAAATCGAATAGACCACACTGATAATATCATTTTTTCCGTGCATTACCCTTAATAATAACCCACAAAACCATTGAAAAAATGATGGATACTCTGATTACCTCATCACTGGCTAGTGAAGTACGGTCCTAGTGGATTGTAGGGTTGGTTTTCCTTCCATGTTACTAGGTTTTACCTCTCATGTTAGGTTTAGTTATCCAGTCAAGACTTTGTCTTTGCATTGCAAGAGGATGAATTTTCTGTTCTCACAAGGCAATATTAGTTGAAGTGTGAACGTTATCGATCCTTAAACACAACTTGCCAAATGATGTTGCAATTAGCCCTAAAAAACAAGCTCAACAAAGTCCCAAAATTCCACGAATCAAAACATCTTTAAAACTTATCAAGTAATAGCCAACTTCACTAGTATTGATTAATTTAAATCTTAAAGCAAATCCCTAAATGTTAAGCCTAATCTAACAATTAAGGAATTGTTCTCACAAATATTTCTTAACCCTTCCTTGTGTTGCATTCATTGATAGTAACTTGATTTTCTTACCTTTTAGGTAGAGGATTATTCAAAGGTGAAAGAAAAACACCTTTTTATAACAACCTATGGAAATCATTATTGTTCTTTCCATTCTTTGCTTAACAAAAAAATTTATGATTCACTCAATCCCGAGCACTATCAATTTTTATATATTATCTCTCACTACCAAATATGTCTACTTTTTGTTTGTTTGCTTCTACAATAGGATTTGGATAACTTCAATCTTTTGATTGGATGTTTCTTTCTTTCTTTTGTCTATTTGGACAACTTTAATCTCTAGACGAAATATTTTTTTTATAAGTTATATTTTGATACTTCTATTAATATAATAAATAGTACAACAAACTTGAATGGGCCTGCCTGTCAGGAAACCATACCCATCCTTCATTGTTCATGCCATGAGTCCAAAAACCAAAACTAAAGTCTACCCTAAGGGGAAACTAGACTATTAAACATAGTTTGAGATGTCTTGATATCAGTCAAAACCAGATAATATTGTTTACTTATGTACATGTCAAATACTAAGCTACGAAAACTAAACAGATAATCATAAGAGTACTGTGTATCAAAAAGAAAATTATCTGAGCAATAACTATGAAACTAGATTTTATAGTCATCATCTGTAATTGGTATCACTACCACCTATGATCCCTGGGCAAGAGACTGCTTTGGTTGTGGTGCAGGATTCGTCGTAAATACCATTCATGTTGTATTTATAGCTATAATATTCAACTTAGTGTCTATACTAATGAGAGATTTAATAAACGGGATGAATCCATTATTAAGGTAGTTTATCTTTGCATTGAGGTTTTGGAGATGAGATTGAACATCTTCTACTTTCCTATCTTGCTCTACCTGGTTATCCATTAGAACTTTTCCCAATAGTGTTTTGGTTTTCCAGTTGAAGAGAACAATTTTGGCATGTTTGGTCTCCCTAATGTGGGAGGTACTAGCATATTGGATCCAATTCTGCAAGTTTGTCGTCCTTCTCTCCCTCAACCTAGGATTCTTCCTATTGTAGTTTTCCCTTGACATTCTCATAAATGCAAAGGTTTTAGGTTGCTTATGCTTCCTCAATTTAATTTTCACTCATGGCATGTGGTTATAGCTATGGTTTTGTTTATTACAATTACCCCTTTCCATTCTATTGCAAACCATCGTTTAGACAGAGGAATCAAAATGAAAACCAAGAATTCAAGGGTAGAGTTATTATAGTCTATGTTTTTCAGCTCTGTCCCATGCTTGTTTCCTAATTTTTTCCTCCTCGCACTGCTTCCCTTCTTGTTTCCCACGAAGTTGCCAATGTTGATGTCTACTACCTCAGGAATATACTAGTTCGTTGGACACCACTCCCATGCTCCCCCCCTTCCTATTTCCAGTGAATTTTCATTTCATTGGTTGTGGAACAATCCCAGTTTCGAATAGCCTTAAAGTTATTCCTTTCCTTTCAACATACTTGCATACTACCACCCAACTCCTTACTATGTGCAGGACATGATTGTAATCCTTGCAATTCTCATAACTCTAAAGAGGGATCTCGTTCATGATCCAAGCTTTAATGCCACTAGGAGTCGTGAGGAGAATATGCGTATGTTTTTTAAACTTGACATATGTTCCTCTATCAAGACAATTGCATCATCCACCATTATAATTAAACAAAGTGTGATTTCCCCATCATTTCTGCCTTCGTCGCCACGATTACCCATCTCAGCATTAGCAGGTTCATCTTTCACAATCTTCCTTCAGTTGGTGTTGTGAAATATTTGGTTATTTACCATTGTTGGAAACCCTTAAGTATACCAAAGAGTTCTAGTATTTGACATCCCTTTGTACTTAATACCTTGCAAACCCTAGCCTCTCCAAAATAAGCAACTAAAAAAACAAATTTTCTAGAATATTAAGAATTTTTGAATTGTGTATCAAGGGCCCAACAATGTATCTGAGAACATTCATAAATATGAATCTAATGGTTTTCAATTAGAACAGGGCTGGTTAGTGATGAAATTGACAGAGGGCCTTCTAGTCGAAGCTAACACTTTACCCTATGATAAAGAAATAAACAGAGGGTAAGAGGATTTAGATGAAGCAACCTCTCATCGAAGACATTGCTCGAAACCCCTATGCGCTATCCTGCTCCTCTGCTCCTGTTATCCTTCTCCTCTGCTCCTCGTGTGCTCTTCTCCTATGCTCCTCAGCTATCACATAGAGAGAACTGTCAAAGGGCCGGTGTGGGTGTCTGCTCCTCTGCTATCACACAGAGCGAATTGTCAAAGGGCGTGGGCGTGACGCGGGGGTTTAATTTTCGATTTATGTTGAGTATGGGCATGGGCATGGGCATGAGCACAGGCACGAGGTTGTTTTTTCTTTTTTAATTGAACATTGTTGGGTCTTTAAAAACATTCTATTTTGACCAACCCACAAGCCACCATTAATTTTATAATTTATACATATATTTGCATATAGGATCCTTCTTACTTATCATTGCCAAGATAAGGCCATTAACATGAGCATCAAGAATGTAAGGTCTTTCTACAATGTTTATAATGTTATTGTCCCATTATGACCTTCTTATGAGAAAGTGATAAGCTTCTATTTGTTATTCATTTACATGTGTGCAATGGGTAGGGATTCATGGGTAACTGTAATATTTTTTATTTATTTTTAAATCTAGAGGAATTTGTAACTAGCCAAGATTACCTAGGTGAGACCAAATTTCAAATCCAATTGGATGCTACTATGAGTCGTTGTAATATTACATAATAGTCTAAGTCAATTTTGTAGGAAAGTGACATTTGGATAAGAATTGCACACCTTCCCACCCAAATATACATTGACACCTACTATAAGGCTCTCCCCGACTTTGGTTCAACATTGAAATGGAATTATTGTATGGGAAAGTATATTGTTTATGTGGAACTATTCCATGGAAACCCAACACTTCCACCTAAATCAGCCCCAACCATTACATCTCAACAACAAGCAAATTCACTCCAATGGGATTGCTAGCTCTAGTGCACTAGTTCCTATCCCTCTCCAACAGGGTTTTCCCTAATTGTATCAACACTAAATAATTCAAATATGTATTTACTAGACTCCACTATCTTAATTAGTAGGTTGTACACTCTTCAATTACTTTTCCACACATTGATCGTATCCCAAACATTCCTAGAAATTTTGCATCACCAAGCTTTATAGAGTGCCTCACATATTCCTCATAATTGGCATCTTTAGGTACTAGCGATTTCAACATCATCCATCCCCTCCAGTGCAACTAGAACTATAGGAAAGTATTAGGTCTTTCTCTCATTAGGTGATTTACCTTCACTACCATCCTACTCTATCACACAAACATTATAGCTAGGCCATATTCTTATTGGTATGGGAAATCATTTTTTCCAATAAATTTTGATATGAATATAAATTTTCTTCAAGAAAACATGGAGGAAGTGGATTGTCAGTGGCCTTTTTGTGGCCTAGATACACATTGAGGACTTTTATGATCCCTCATTATTCCTCTCAAGCTGGTTGATTCTTACTTCATACAGATCATGCAATGTACATCATTCAAATTTGAGCTTCATGTATCTACATGGGAGTTAGTAAGTCTCTTGAAAGGAAAATATGTCATATGGTAAAGTGGGTTAACAAAACCAAGTTAACTAGTGTAGGTGATGTGCAAAATCATAAGGCGAGACTTGTAGAAAAGGGTTATTCACAATAGATTGGAATCAATTATATTGAGACATTTGCTCCTGTAGCCTGACTCGACACTCTGAGAACAATACTTGCAATATCATATCATTTAACAAATGGCATGTTTATCAAATGGATGTAAAATCAACAATTTTTTAATGGTTGCCTTAAAGAAGAAGTGTATGTTGAGAAACCACCAGGGTATGGGATCTTAGGCCAAGAAGTCAAAGTCTACATACTTAAAAATGCACTCTATGGCGGGGGTGGCAGGCGCGGGGGGGATAATTTTTTATCCCGGAGGAAATAAAGTAGCAGATTTATCTTGGGGACTGGGTATCAGCACTAATAATCAAGCCAAATGGTTGGCCCTGTATCAATCTCTTGAAATTGCGGTCACCTTCAACATGGAACATTTGCAGGTATTCGGGGACTCCAGGCATGTAATCCAAGCTATGCGCAATGGTAATCCCCACAAAAGTGCTAAAAGTCAGAGATTTCAGAAAAGAATTAAGAGTCTCGAACTCCCAAATGATACTCTCTTTTTCCATGTGCTAAGAGACCTCAATTCCATCGTGGACAAACTAGCAAATGTTGGTGTTACTATGAAAAAGGGGCAAGCCTCTCTCAACAATGTTTTAAAACATATTTTTATACCTTAATGATCTATTTGCTTATGGGTTTTCATACTTGGAGAAACTATTTACAAGGTGGCCCTCTCCACCATTTGGAAATTCATTCTAGGCATGCCTTGGATTGGCCGCCACGCTTCCACCCATGCGCCCTCCACATGGTCCATTCAGGTCTCACGCTTGGGCATTTAAGGCTCCAAGCATCCGTCAAGCCAACTCTCTTCGAAAATTAAAACCTACCTGTCCAGGACGTATTCAGCTGTATGCACCACTACGAACCAAATTGAGGAATTGGCCATGGAAGACAGGTACATTCACTCCCGGCTCTCTTGCCTGGAGTCACGCATGGAAGACATGGACCGAAATATCATTGAGCTGATGGGAAAAGTGGATAGTATCAAAGCAGATACCTCAGTTTTAACCTGCAAAACTCATTGCAGCATTGTGCAGGAAGCCCCAACTGTAAACTAGGAGATGATGGATGCGGCCTCAGTTCAGCAGCAGAATTTCAGTTAATGATAGTCTCTTCATACTTTTGGATTATCCTCCAATCTGTAGGTTCTCTTAGTTGCTCATACTCTGAATGTTTTTTTCTCTAATATTATGTAAACAATTTGTAAGGGTTTATCCCAACAGTAAGAACAGAATCTATAGAAAGTCAGGAAGCATAGAACTCAATGATAAAAACTCTATTAGTCTCTGCAATTTTCCTATCTCAAATGCAGAGTGCTGGCTTTTGTTTTTTGTAATGAATGGTTGTGCACAGCCTTTATCTATATAAATCTTTCCCCTGTTTCTATTAAAAAAGAAAAAATGCACTGTATGGACTTAATCAAGCCCCAAGAGCATGATATAGTAGAATTGATTCTTATCTCTTACAAAATGGATTCAATAAGTGCAACAATGAGCCTACATTATACCCAAAAATGAATGAACAAGGTAAAATCATAAATGTATGTTTTGTATGTCGATGATTTGATATTCACATGTGACTTATCAATTGATTTGTTCAAAGGAGCCATGAAAAAAGAATTTGAAATGGGCCTCATGAAATATTTTCTTGGCATTGAGGTGAATCCAAATGAAACTGGTATATTCATCTCTCAAACTAAATATGCAAATGATATTTTGAAAAGGTTTAACATGATAAATTGCAAATCAACTCCAACACCAACTATAATAGGATTGAAGTTAAGCAAGGACAATAAGGGATCCAACACCGATCCAACATTGTATAAAAGACTTGGTGCTAGTCTCATGTACTTAAGCACCACAAAATAGGACATAATGTATGTAGTAAGTATTATTTCAAGGTTCATGGAAATTATCTCCAAAATACTCTCATTGGCAAGGAGGGAAAATAATTTTAAGATATGTGAATGGAACAAGAAATCATGGAATTCAATATTTAAGGTCAAATGAGTTCAATCCCGGGGGATACAAAATTTGTGATTGTGAAGGTAGCATTGATGACATAGTAGCCTCAATATTGCACCTCACTAGAGCTAGTTCTACTACTTTCCAACAACATTTTGTATGATGTCATTCTTAAACTGGGAAACATTGGGGATACAATTCACCTTTCACAATAATATGCTTATGGTTTTGATTTATGGTTTATATGTAAAGGTGCTAAGCTAAGTATTATGCTATGCCTAAATGGAAATCTAGGTGGCATGTTGATATGGATGGAATGCTAAAAAAAAAGTATATATTCTTTTCAGCATTTCGTGGCTATAGCCACGAAAAGTACGTTCGTGGCTATAGAGACGATCGTCGGGGGAATTTTCAATTTTTTTCCAAGAATTTAAATAGTTTTTCCACGAAAACATCAATTTTAACTGTTTTGTGGAAAACTTTCGTGGGACTTTTGAGCCATATGTAGTAGTGAGGCCTGCTGGTAGCGGGGCAATATTAGGTAGAAAGAGATACAATTAATACATTGCTATGCACATGGTTCATTTCACAAACACAGGTACTGGCTAATTATCTGTAATATCAATTGAGAATGGCTGTAAGATAGACTTGGACCTTGTCATCTAATTCAAATAATATCTAGGAAATTGTTATCCTAGAAGTGGGACCTATAATCATAGAGATCTAACAAACTCAAAGGTGAACTTTATCTATATTCTTAAGATGACAAGAAATCTTTCAGAATGAGTCCTTGATGATTGGTTTTCTTGTGGCATTTTTTTTTGTATCAATTACATCATTATTATTCACATGGTCTTAATAAGCACTGTTATTTATTTTTAGTGAATTTGCATATATGAATCATTATTTCAGAGTTATGGCTAAAATTTTTAAGATTGAAAATCATATACTAACTAGTTCTTCCCCCTCTCTTCTACAGCCTGAGGACATACCATATTATTGGTTTGGGGGAGGATCATAATATTTTATGGTCTACTTATTTCTGACAATAGTTTGACCATATTTATGATAGATGTCTTAAAGGAAAATGCAGATAATCAAGAAAGAATGCCTTATGATAAAACATAAATTCCAGAAAAGCAAGGTTACAATCATCCTTTGTTCACTAACAACTTTAAAACTTCCTGCAAAAAGTAACCACAGTCGGCATTTGTAAAACAAGATCATGTATAGACCAAAGTCTGCATGGAGGGTTGAATGACAGGTCGAATGCCGATCCGAATAAGGTGATGAATGAGGCAAATAAATAATGAAGTGAATATTGAAATGACAAATAGAGTAAGTAAATTCCAATCCGAATAGAGTATAGAATAAAACTATAATACGTTAATAAGTATGGCCATATATGATTTTGGGGTTTTCATTTATATATATCTAATCCATTAATTATAATCAAAGGTCAATTTGGAATGATATCTTGGTATGTTATTATGTTTCATTAATAAGGTTAAATCATACACCTTGGATGCTATCACATGATCCCAATTCTTCGTTTATCGTACCATTCAGCATTTATTTGGGAATACATCACGATTTATATGTAATTATTCCTAATTCATAGCAAACGATTATGTTCAACCTATCCAAAGTTTTACTTTGGACATGGCTGAACACATTGTAAAGCACAAAAATCCATAATTACGAATTTTTAAGTGGCACATGACTCAAGGAAATTCAATTATGAGCATATCACTCATACGTGCTCCACAATCATCCGGCTGCTCAATCAGACCATGATTTAACCCTACCCTTGCGTGAATTCTCACTCATTCCGCTCATTTCCTCATTTCACCCTGACGCTCTATCCTCTACAACTAAGTGCATTCCTTTTTCTTGTTTAACCACATCCGCCAGCTTCCATTCGCAATTCCCACCCGCCATGAGCCAGGAAGCTATCAAGACCTCTTGCGCATTGTTGAGTTCGGATCTTGTCGAGAGATATTCCTGCGTGTTGGTTGGGGCCCGTTTCTCCGTCTCTTTAATGACCATGACCACGATATTTCCCTGTTGTTCGCAAAGGGTTTTGATGGTAAAGAGGCTCAGGTTGGCCACCTTACCTTCTCGGTGACAGAAGAGTTCATATCAGCAGCCATGAAACTGCCTAGAGGAGGTGCCCATTGGCACAAGCACTTGTTTCTCCCTTGCACAGCACACAAATTTTCCCTCAAGCCTGAGTATCAGCATGTCAAGGGTGTAAAAGGAGTTCATCGAGAATGGGTTAAGGTCGAGTTCCTTGATCCATTAATTGTCATCATTCACCTAATCACTTGCGAAGGTAAATTCTCGGTCTTTAAATCCTGTCATTTTCAGTTGTTAGCCCATTTTGTTGATAATCAACCCTTGAATTTTCCCTTCTACTTCTTAAAAAGTCTGGAGAAAATGCCTAGTCAAGTTCTAAAAAACAATGTCAATCCCTCTAGAATCCGGTATCACCATTGCCTTATCAAAATTTTAATCACCCATCAGTTACAGGAAGAGGGGAAGACTTGGGACAACTTTGTATTCGAGACCTTAAACCCTCATCTAGTTGTGAAACCTATTATCAAACCCTCTTCCTCTCACAGGCACCATCGATTTCACTCCCATCCTGATAATCCCGTTCAAACCCCCGACCAAACGAAGAATGATTCCAAGGTTGTGCGATCTGAAGAAGGCACCTTGGGAGAAATGCACCCTATACAAACACTCTCTTATGAGCCTTCCCAAGAAGACACGACACAGCATGTCGACTAATGCCAAAGAAATTGAGAAAGGCCAATCATGCCCTTGATCCATCCTTCACTCAGACACAGCATGTCGACCACCCCGACGAACAGGAAAATATCCCTGCCTTTGGATCACCTCTTTTGGAATTGGCCAATCTCTCTACCACCTTGCTTGAAGACCCTGTTCCTACCCCTGCAAAAACTGAAGAAAAGGGTCCCGAACAATACATTACACCTTCTAACCTTGAGTCATTCCTGGAGGAAGCAAGCCCTCAAAAGGACCCTACATCTTTGATAGAAGCACCTCCTTCACTCCAGCAGACTGTGGACAGGTTAAATTTAGACTTGGCAGAATTAAGGAGTCAGAATGAAGGGTATGTTGGGACCATCTCTGAGCTTCGTCAAGAGGTCAAGACATTACGTGGTCAAGTTTAATCTATTGAGTATTTGAATGAGGCTAATAAAACTGATAATATGAATCTTTGGTTGAAGTATGATGGCCTACGGGATCAATATAAGAAGTTCAAGGCTAAATTCAAACCCTCCTCATCGAAGTCAAAGGCCACTGCTACTGCAACTCGGCCTTCTTCCTAAATCTCTTCTATGTTTTGCTCAGTGGGACCTGGCATGTCTTTGGTTTGGGGGAATGTTGGTGCCCACTTTGTCACTGTTTTTGGTCGATAAATAAACTCTGAATGATGGCTCTATCATCATTTTTATATCATAAATTGCTCTTTTTTCCATTTGGATCGCCGAATGGGACAGGTATGCATTTATTTATACATCCTATGAATGTTGGGCAAGATTCGCCATATTTTGGTTTATTAATGATTATCTGGCTTGTTTAATGATGTTATTCTTATTTTACAGATGATGGCTCTCAACAAAACCTTCAATTAGGCGCTTACTGGAGTCATGTTCATTCAGCCCGCCGTTCGGACATGCATTCGATCCACAGACTCATTGGTTGAGGTATGCTCGGGTTGTTAAAAGATGAACCGGCGTGTGGATTTTGTTCAGGACATGGCTCCAGTGGTTTGTGAACTGGAGTTCTAGAATATTCTTCCTCCTATACGCCCAACTTGACACCGCATCCACTTCTGCCCACGTCGAAGAGGACTTAACTCTCTAGCTATTGCGTGGAAGAATGACACCGTGGACCCTGGGGGACCTTTTGTGTGTTGTCCAGAGTCATCATGAAGACGTTCCTTGGCATATGAGTTGTCATGAGATGCTGAGCAGAACTGGTTTTGGTTATGTGTTGTCAAGGGATGATGGACAGAGTCGTTTTCCTATATTAAAGACTGTCTATTATTAGAAGCAGTTGACCACTGAAAGGGTCGACTTGCTCTCCAGATTGTAATCATATATATAGGAGTTCCTACTTCTGAAACTAGTTAAGTCTTGTCAATCTTTGTTGTGTATTGTTAAGTCTTGTTTTCTATTTGACATGACTGAGACGAAGTCAGTCTTATTGATCTTTCTCCGACTGCAAAAGAACACAGGGATGTTGTAATGCTCTGTTAATTCAATATATATCTATGTTCTGGTTTTATGAAGATATGGCAGCATGTATGGTGATTGATTAATAAAGACTCAACCTCTGCTTGCTGAGACGGGCCCCTCAATGATCAGCGGTCTCCAGTCTGTGTGTATAGTTTGTATTTGTTTCTGCAGATAACGTGTGTTATGTATTTCATCTCTGCATCTATCTTATACATGATATCTATATCTTGAAATCTAAATTGTTGTTCTGTTATTTACATAGATGAAATTTCTGTTATGTAGTTTATTGTCACTCACGTTTTATTGTTTATATGAATGAAGAGCTCTATGTTATGTTATATGCATCTTGTGAAGTGCTTATGTTAACAATGTTTGCAGCATACAATTAAGTGACCAGTTACACTTAGGTTCAACTAAGTTTTCTCCATAGGATAGGTCATATTTATTTCACCTCCTCTGCTTGATAGGTTAGGTCACATTCATCTCTTCCATCTTGCCTCTATAGTCTTGCTTACGGAATTTAGTTTACTTGAGTTCATTTGGAATCAAGTTGGCTGAGTTTTCTGATCCTTCCCATAGTTAAGCTCCTCTCTTAAACTCTGTAGTTCTTCCTTTGTAGTATCAGAATTCTTCCAATATCAAACTAAACTTGCTTTAGGATGAAGTAGAAATAGCTAGTCTTTATCTCATATAGATCACTTTTTCCCTCACCCTATCTTCTAAACAATCTACTCATTACTTCCTTTGCATCATAAGGTCATGTGCATTAACCAGCTGGTAACTAAGTCATCCAAAATTCTTCCTTCCTTTAGCTTAAATCTTCTTCCTTCGTTCAGACTGGCACTCAGACTATCATTCAGACGGGCATTCGGATTGTCATTCAAACCCTTATACTCTCTACATCGTCTTAGCTTCTTCAGAATCTAGTTCCTTCTGTCATCTAAGTATAATGCTTCTTGCTTCTAATTTAATAGTTTAACATACTTTAACTTTGTTTTATGTTTATAAGTTCTTAAATGAAATAATTCTTCTTTCCCTTAAACCTTCCTCTAAAGTAAAATTCTTCACATCTGATTTATTAAGTAGTTGTTGTTTCAGCTTTGTTTTAGATAGTTAATATTTTCACCTCTTCTAAGGATGTTAAAATCTCTTCTATTGTCAGATTGGTATTTCATTCATACGAATATGTTCATGACATAAAAGTTGGATTATAATCAGATATTCTTATCAACGTTTCCTGCTTACTTTTAAACTAATCAAGTTTTTCACTTGTTATCATATCATCCTTTTATCACTTGTGTATGGATGGAAATAAGTCATGTTATAGTTCTAAGCTTCATCACACCTTCTCTTTTAATTAAAATTTAGTTCTTCTTCTATCATCTAATTCTTACATGAGATAGTATAACTTGATATTGCTTTAATCTGTTGGTTAGGTTAGCTTAGTAATTGTGTTGTTTAGAGTTCGACTCGGTTTTTTTCATTTTGAAAGATTTTTTGATCTCTTCTTTTTTAAATATCTTTGAGGTCTGACAAGCCGAAATCTGAGATCCCTTTCTACCTAAGCATATATTTTATCTCAACTCTAAGTCTACTGATCCTGGTCGATAATTAATATTAAGTGTTTCCTTGAGATAGCTCACACACCCAACAATGATACTAAAGAATATCCCTAATTTCACTAAATATTGGAAAATTCCTCCTAAAATTTAATTGTTGAACCCCCCTCCCAATATGCCTTTCCAATTAAGAAAACCCCTAGTTTCACCAGATATTGTATGTATCCATTTCTCTCAACCCATTTTTAATACCTCCTTTATATCATATTATCAAGTTGTAACAAACAAGAGCCCTAACTCCCAGCAGGATTATAAGGGTGATTGATCAATTTGTAGCGTTGGATAGTGGAAGACCTAAAGAAATACTATTGGGAAGGAAAATTTGTAAAAGGAAATCCAACCAAGAGATCAAGATAACAAAGAATGTAAAAGGATGATAATCCAATAGTGTTCGGATATCCACATCATCTTTTTCAGGACCTTGCATGCAATTAGGGTTTGCATGCATTTTACATGCAGCCCAGTCACCATGTGATTCCTCCAGCACCTTACCCACCTTATTCTAGCACCCGAGAGCCACTTACTTCATATTTTTAGCCCTCCTAGTTAGGAAGGCGCCCACTTCTCACCTATTGCCAGAGAAGGGCGCACTTCTTCACCTACCACTGCAGTTCCACTTTAGTTACACTCAGTTAGCTCCGATTCTCCCTGATTTGAGGCTAGTTTCACTTCCGTTGGACCTCCAGATTGACTAGATGACTTGTTCTGACTTCAGTTAGCCTCCCATGCACCCTCCACTGAGCCCACTTCCCTATATCAGTGTTACACACTTCAGTTACACATGTTACACTCAGTTAGACTCAAATTGACACCTGGATGACTGGTCTTGTGCATTGATGACCACCACTGATTGATGATGAGGACTCCTAGTTGGAGTCAAGCTACTCCATTCAGTTATTCGAATGACCTCCATAGGCAATTCGAATTGCTCAGTCATTGTTACTGTATTCTATTGTAATCATTCACCCTTACTGGGATATTGAGCACTGCTGCATGTTTTGCATAGTTTTACACCATATTTTCTATGTTCATCTGTTGTGATTGTTTTACTTGTTCAGTAGATCTGTTGTGACAAATTTTACAAATAGTTAGTACAAAGCTTAGAAAAGATGAGAATTGCAGATGTTTCACACCATAATCTGTCAATCTACCAATTTTATATCATGTAAATATAAGTATAGTCATAGAGAGATCATGTTTTCTCTAATATTAATAAATTAAACTCCATAAAAATTCTAAAATGAAACCTTTTCGTGGATGGACTCCCCTAACCTTCCTATAAAAAAAAACATCATTGATGTTTGAACCCAAATGAACATAGCAAAATTTATCTTACTTTCCAATAACACCATATGATCATGTGCATAGCTTGGATTTGGGTCACTCACAAGATGCAATGAATTTCCTCCACTTCCTCTACATTTATTCTTGCAATCAAGGGAATTAACAACATTTAGTTACCTTTTCTTGTGTTATATCTAGTTTTTTTTTAATCTTTATTGGAGAGGGAAAAATCTCCATTGTTAGGTTTCAAGCATGGAATAGTTATAAAGATACACAGATGGTGAAACTTATATGATACCATTTCATGGTAACGATAACACATAGGGTATGTAAATAAGGATTAAGAATTTCACCTATGTTCACGTCAGTTTCAATACAATATTAAGATGGATGCCTTGCATATAAGAATTGAAATTACAATTATGAATGTTCCAAATACAACTCAATCTAACAATTATTCCTAACTGGCAATGCGAAAATGTTAAAGAAGAATACAAAAAGTTGAAAGAAATAATTGGTCAAGAAAGATTGATCTAACTTTTCTTGGTTCTAATGAGCCAAGAAATATTCATGGAGCAAGGTTTGATTGAATCTCAATACCCACCTAAACCCCAACCTAAAAAATTAAGAGCTAGATCTTTTACTCGAATGCCTACAGAAAATACAATAGAATTGTTCAACTATGGAACTCCCAATTAGCTACATGTCTTAACTTAAAGATGAAAAACAATATAACATCAATTCAAACCAAGCCTAAATAAGCTCTTAAATGAGTATGGATCAAGGCCAGTAATCCGAAGATACTTCCATCGAAATTATCATTGGTACACTATTATCATATTTATGCAAAACTTAGGATCATAAGCAATATCAAATAAAAATGGAGGGTCCTTAAGTTTTAGATAGGTATGAATTGAGACCATGATTTGGAGGTATGAATCCATCCCACGATTTGGAGGTTATTCCTCGGACCACCCAAATAAAATAACCCCCAATATTTATATTACTATGTCAAATTAAAAATCCCCATTGACCCCTTAATACGGGGCTATATATTTTTGAGGTTTTTAAGAGTATTCAAACCCCCAATATGAATGAACGTGATATGATATTGCCTCTCTAGTGAACCCCCCGTGGGATACCATACCTATTAGGGAATCACTTCTGCATCAAGACTTATCACCAGAGTCTAAAATATTTCCTGGAACAACGTGTATCCTCCCCAGCACAACAAAAATGGCTTAGCAAACTCAATGGTTATGACTATGAGATCACTTACAAGAAGGGTAAGAACAATATTGTGGCGGATGCTCTTTCTTGCACATTTGATGACCAAGTTTCTCTTTCCGCTATTTCTATGTCGGTTCCATATTGGTTGCAATTCGTTCAACAGGGCTATGTCAATGACTCTTCATTATCTCAAATCGTCCAACGCTTGGACAAAAACCCTTATGATGTACCACATTACTCTTGGGATGGTTCTTCCCTAAGCTACAAGGTTCGTCTGGTGCTTCCCCAGAGCATAGATCTTCACCAGGATGTCTTCTATGAAATCCATGTTTCTCCCTTGGCAGGGCACTCTCGGTTCCTTAAAACGTATGAGCATGTACGGCGTAACTTCTTTTGGGAGGGAAAGAAAAGGAAAATTCAACAGATGGTGGCTGAATGTGATACCTTCAAGTGCAATAAGGGTGAAATGACACTCCTTTCGAGATTGCTTGAACCCTTTCCCATCCCTACACGGATTTGGACAGATATTTATATGGATTTCATTAAAGGGCTCCCTAAATATGGAGGGAAGACAATTATTTTGGTTGTGGTTGATTGCCTCTCCAAATATAGTCATTTTTATGCTCTCATTCGTCCCTATACAGCCTCCTCAGTCGCTCAAATTTTCCTAGACCAAACTTTCGTCTTCATGGAATCCCTTCTTCCATTGTCTCGGATCGTGATGTGACTTTCACCAATTATTTTTGGAGATAACTATTTCACCACACTGGCACCAAAATGAATATGAGTTCAGGGTATCACCCACAAACAAATGGTCAGACTGAAATTCTCAATAAATGCTTGGAAACTTATCTTCGTTGCTTCACCTCTAAACAACAACATTAGTGGGAAAAGTGGCTCTCTCTTGATGAATGGTGGTAAAATACCTCTTACCACACTGCCTCTAAAATGACTCCATATGAAGGAGTCTATGGTTAGGCACCACCAACTCTTCTTCCATACACCCCCAGCAATTCACCAGTTAAGGCAGTTGAGACGGTCCTTCAAAACCGCGATCAGATTCTTCGCATTTTGCGGGACAATCTTCACATGGACAGAAATCGAATGAAGCAGCAAGCCGATCAACACCGTTATGAGCACACTTTTCAAGCATGTGATATGGTTTTTCTTCGTCTCTATCCTTACAAGCAATCCTCCCTGAAACTCAAAGGGCGTCATAAGGTCACTCCAAAGATCTATGGGGCATATAAGATTCTTCAGAAGATTGGGTCCGTTGCTTATAAATTGGAACTTCCTCCTTCTTCCCACATTCATCCAGTATTTCATGTCTATTGTCTGAAGAAATTTCTTGGCACCAACATCAGAAGACAAACTATTTTACCCGAACTAGATAATGAAGGATCCATCCTTTTGGAGCCGGAGGCCGTCCTCAATAGGCGCACTCATCATCTTCGCTCTCTCTCTATCACAAAGGTCTTAATTCAATGGCACGACATAGTAGCAGAAGATGCTACATGGGAACCACTCCTTCAGATTCAACAACAATTTCCACATCTCAAACTTTGATGACAAATATTTTTCTAAGGGGGAGGGGATGTTAGGAACCCATGTCAACCCTTCTCTTTACTTTGTTAGTACATTGTTGTTGGACGCATATGCTTTTTAAGTCATCCCGTATTATTGTTGATCCATAGTTTGTATTATTGTTGTTTGACGCATATGCTTTGTAAGTCGCCCCGTAGTAATTGTTGATCCATAGTTTGTATTGTCACATGGTTTGTATTGGCACATAGTATTGACCCATAGTATTGGCACCTAGACTTAGTATATAAGCTTTTGTTGAGACCAATGAAGGTACCGTGAAGTTATTTGTATTGAGCTTTCTCAAAGGAGGTTTCCCTCTGAAAGTGGCCTACGATCAATAAAAATATTCTGTGATCTCATATATTGTTCATTTTATCACTTATTTGTTGCAGGTTCCTCACAAGGGTCAACCCAAATACATAACTGAAGTGCATAGCATTTAGGAAATTAATTACATCCCAAGATGCACTTGTTGGTGGATTGGGACTTATGATTAGGCCCTAATTTCTAACAAAATCCCCTTAATAATAAGTCCACATATGTGTACCATCTAGGCCACAAAGACTAGTACAAATGATGGTAACATATCCAAGTCTTCAACCCGATACACATGGTTTGAAATCTCATGAGTTTCAATGAAGATCCACCTGAAAAAACTACCAAAAGTGGATGCTAAAAACCAATTTGGAAAACCCATTGTGCAACAAATGAGACACTTATCATGTAAGTGTTCACTAATTTGAAACCAACACTAATGAGAGGAAACCTTGATGAGAGATGAATTTACTACAAGTCCATCACATCCCAAATCCTAGTAATTCCTGACAATCCAATGTGCCAAGAAAAAATGTATAAGAGGAAATATGTCCTCTAGAAGGTAAAAATACCAACCCTATCATGTCTGAAGACTATAAAGTGCACAAATGTGCTCATAAAAATGTCACTAGTCTAGTGGGGTTTTCAACTATCCAATTCAACTAGTTTTATTCCCCTTCCTTCCTCCTTGAGAATTGCGAACCCTAAAAGTTCTAATAAGTGTATTAAGGTATAAGGGATTAATTAGGGTGTATTAAGTCCCCCCAATCCCCTCCATACATAATTCAAAAGCATTTGGTATAGTTTGGGGGTTCACTAGTTCAATGTTCGAAAATTGGCCAAACTGGAGTAATTTTTTAAATTAGCGATATTACAGTGGTATCAGAGCATGGTCCTTGCACCTGTGCATTGGATCATCCATTGAAGAATAAAATTGCACCCATGTCTTACTCCAATGATGATTTCTATGAGAAGTATGATGATGATTATGATGATAAATATGAAGAGTACTGCAGACAATATGAAGAAGAACGTGAATGATATGAGGAAGAGGTACCATCATGCAAACTTCTTGCGATTTAATAAGGGATGGGGATTATTCTTATGACCATGTGTATGATAAATATGCATGTTCCATACCATCAAATTCTAATCCGATGAAATAATTAGAAATATTGAGAGCAACATATAAAAATTTTCCTCAGCAATATCAAGCATATCTTGATTTGATGGGAAAGACACGGAAGGCCATTCCTTTTGAACAATTTTTTGATTGGGTGTGTGGATAAAGTACCAATGATGAATATGTGTATTTAGTGAAGAAATGTCTATGACCTTCTTGCAAAATACCTTGGATATCAAATCATATATGTTTGAGTGAAAAGAAGGAGCGAAATGAGGAGACCCATGGGCCACCTAGTTCTGTAGGTGGTGAAGTAGAAGAAGCATTACATGAAGATGATCGAAAGTCACTCCCAAGTGACTCTAAAATAGATGAATAAACACCACATGAGCATGAATAATATTCCATTGAAACTACTGAAGATCATTCTTAGACACATTCTACTTTGGACATGGATCAAAGAACATCTATTGATGGATGCTTGAACTATGAAGGAGAATCTATTGATGGATGCTAACACCTATATGTTGGTGACATAGAGATCACTTTTGAAGGTGTTGCTGCAAACCAAAGTTCCATTGACCATAGAGATTAATACCTTGTAGGTGTTAAAGAAGAACCAATATCAACTTCCCCATCACCACTTGAGCTTCATGAAGTTGGTCCAAGCAAGAAGGAAGAAGAAGAGGAGGTTAATTTGCAAGAACCTCATTTTCTTGCAGGGTCCTTGAAGATGGATGAAAAGAAGATTCAAGAGGCATTTAAGACTCTCCATGACACACATGCATTGGTTCCGAAATTGTTTTGGTATGTGGAGGAGAAATCTTCCCCTAAAGACATGGAGAAAATCCAGAAGGCAGTGTTGGACACTAAAGGTAATTTTTTGAATTTGCTTTCTAATAGAGATTATTTAATTGAGCTTGTTGGTTTGTATACTAGAATAGCCTTGAAGGATGAATAATCTAATGACAAGCTCTCAAATGAGTTGGAGTCCACCCAAAATGCACTCCAAAAATATATGGTGCAGATTGAACAACTTCAAGAGAGGTTGCAAAGGTCTTTTACACCCTCCTACATATCTGACAGTCATTCAATGGCTGAAAGACTTTATGTTACAAAGGAGTAATCTAATGTGATGGTGGAACATGAGGTACATGTTGATATGCAGTTGTTTGAAGAGGTTACATTCAAAAAAGAAAGAATCCAATCACTTGTTCTTTTTCAAAGGGATTATGAGCTGCCTCATGGTGAGAGTTGCAAAGCCTTGGATGAGGCACATGATATCACAATATTTGGACCATCCAATGATGGCGAAGATGAATTCACAAGTTTGATGGTTAAGAGTTGCAAAGAGGTAAGGTTGGTTCACAATTCTTCACCCCTACTTCTTTTTCAGCCACATCAGTTGGGGATGAAAATTGGGTGAAAGGTTTCTTTTTGATGGTGCCACATGAGGAGTATGAAATTTCTCTCTCTCTTTTTTATTATGACATGATTAGAGAAACTTCTTATTTACATTTGAAGCAGCATCCTTTGTTACCTTATCATGATACACATCTACATGGATGCACCTATGATGATCACTTGAGTCACTTGAAGACTCATGATTTTCCTTGCTCCTTTCTTAGTTCATTTGAGGTTGGAGGAACTTCATCCAATAATTGGGTGAAGAGATTTATGATTGGAGCACATTATTATTGGAAGCCACATCCTTTGTTATTTCTTGATGATACACATATTCATGGTTGTATTGATGAGACTTCTTTGAGCCACTCGAAGTCTCCCTATTTTCTTTGCTCCTTACTTGGTTAAGATTTTGATGGAGGTTATCCATTCACTTCTTGGATGAAAGAACACATGGATGGTTATTTAGATGCATCTTACATTCTTTCAAAGCAACATTATAGGACATGGGATCCTCACCTATGTCATTGGAGCAGATTTGATATAATACTTGATGCTTGTGTGTATGGGGCACATGATGATCTACTTACTTGGATGTACAAGCACTTTCATGAATCTTTGATAAGGTACCTTTTTATGTACATTTGTATGATGTCGTTATATAATTTAATGATCTATATTTTGTACTTATGATTTTTGGAAGGATGCATACAAGGCAGTGGGATATAGGCATTCTCTTTCCTAATGGTATAGGTTGGAGTGCAATACAAGCAATGGGACCCTGGGATCATTTTTGGTCTCATTGGTTTCAATTTTGGGGGAATCAAGTATTATGGGATAGTAAGTCACCACTTGAGAAGGTGATTGTAATCAGTGCAGCAACAAGCATGGTGGTTCGTCTTTGAAATTTTCTTGGAATCTTGAAGACTCGAAGTTTTGGAAGGAAAGTAGCTTCTTAAACATCCATGTTTGAAATTGCTTGAGGACAAGCAATATTGGGATGGGAGGATTTGTCATGTCCCCAAATTTTTCATTGGGTCACAATGGCCTAAGCCACTTGGCCATGTTCATGATAGTTTTTCAAATTGGTGCTAAGGGTCAAATAATTTCCAAGCATGTTGTCCAAGTTAGTAATAATGTAAAATTAGATCCAAATGGAAAACATGGCTCAGATGAAGAGAAAAATACCAATTCAAAGTTTGTAATGTCCCCATCCAAAAAAACTATCATGGAGGAAAAATTCCACTAACTTACTAGTTCCCTAGGTTGGGGGTGGAAGCATCAAAAATTGGAATAAGGGAGCTAGAAGACCCAAAATGACCTTAGAATTAAAAATTCACATTAAATGGGTCAAACAATAATAATAAAAAATAAAATAATGTTGCATTGGATCATGAGGGAACATAAGAGGTTGTGGGACCCACGTGTGGCAAGATTCCCCACTACACTTGGAATAATTCTCTCACCAATTCGAGTTCAAGGTGGAGGGTTATGTACTTGGGGTATTTGAAGAGGAATTATTCATGGCATGAATCTTGGACGGTCGAATTGGAGTGGAAGAGTAACTCCCGTGGAAGAGGAAGAGGCATCATAGAGAATTTGCGACACTTGTAGCTAGATTCTAGGACATCTATAACAACAATGATGGAGAATCTATGACAAATTCAGACCTGATTGTAGACCTATGACACATTTGACATATCAAGGATACAAATAGCCACCAAGAGGGCGCATAGGGAGAGTTATGGTGAACTAAGATTCCCCATTCGAATTGTGGGAAAAAGTGTTAGGATATTTAGACACTTAGGAGTTAGTTAAGATCAACTTGTGTAATATATCCGTTAGGGATAGTGTGTTTCTTGAGTATGCATTTGTAAATACTTAATCCGACGGTCACGATATGTTCCCGACATAGAGTGATCCGACGACTCAACTTCTCTTAGATCAAACCTAACCTTGATCTATGGATTAACACCCGATTGGTCCATGATCTCTATTTAAAGAGCATGGAGGGTCATTGTTTAGTTGATCGATTATGAGAAGCTCATTTGTAACTTTCTTTCTCTGCATAATAACTTGTCCCGTAGAAGCTATTTGGCTGAGACCATGGAGTGTTTCCCTCAAGAGGGTTTAAACCATGTCAAAACATCGGTGTGTTGATCTGTGATCTGTTTGTGTGAAGTGGTTGCTCTTAGTGTTCGGTCCTTTGGTAGTACCATGTGTACCCGAACAAAAAGGAATGCAAGAAAGAAGTGGACAAGTGTCTTCTATGAGAATATATCCCTAACTCGAGTTAAGTGGAGAATATTGGAGGAAATTTGAGATATGGATTCCACATGAGGTTAATAAAAGAGGATGATGAAAAAGGAGACCATCTTTTTTTTGTTTTTTTATTTTCATATTTTCATTTTGGGAGAGATTTAGCTTGTCTTTGCACGGTGGATGTTCATCTTCCCTGCCATTGAACCGATTTCAAAGGTGAAAGGTTCATATACAAGTTGGTTGGAGGAGAGGCCATTCAGACCTATCAACATAAATTCTTGGAGATGTTTTGATGAAGGTTAGAGCCCCCTTTGAGTTCGAGTTTATATTCTATCTTCTTTCTCTACAATCTTTCTTTCAAAACTCTCTCAATGTCCATGTACAAGTGTGATGGCACACTCATAGCTGCATAAAGATTATGGTGATTGATATTTAGACTCCATTGTCATGTTATTTGATGTATATCATTGTAAGGAATTTCATATGAGAGCCACGACTCTAAATACCATACCTTTCATGTAATATTTCCATGCAAACTCAAGATTCAAGCTAGTTTCTTCTCTATTTTCACATGGTGATTTTGGGATGATTTTGTATCTGTTTGATATCAGAATTTTTATGAGTTTTTTTCTATGTTTATAACTTCATATGAAGTAAAATTTATGGCCAAAATATGATGTGCAGACTCTCTGAGTTTTTCTTAAATATTGAACCACAAATTCTATGTACATTGTTCACAACCTGTTGTTATATGGGAGTTATAGCATACCCTAAAACCTTATCTAATGCTTCATTTTGGTTTCCCATGAGGTCCTATATCCATTCCAAGTCTCTGTTCAGAAAATAGGGAATTTCGTACAGTGTTTGGAAGGCCAAAAAGTCACTAGTCTAGTGGGGTTTTCAACTATTCAATTCAACTAGTTTTATTCCCCTTCCTTCCTTCTTGAGAATTGCGAACACTGAAATTTCTAATGAGTGTATTAATTCCTCCAAATCCCCTCCATACATAATTTGAAATCATTTGGGAGAATTTGGGACAGTTTCAGGGTTCACTAGTTCAAGGTTCTAAAATTGGCCAAAATGGAGTAATTTTCCAAATTAGGGATATTACAGTGGTATCAGAGCATGGTCCTTGCACCTATGCATTGGATCATCTGATGAAGAATAAAATTGCAGCCATGTATTACTCTGATTATGATTTCTGTGAGTAGTATGATGATGATTATGATGAGCATTATGAAGAGTATTTCAGACAATAGTAAGAAGAATGTGAATGGTATGCGGAAGAGGTTCCATCATGCCTCACTTATGGTGATTTCATAAGGGATGAGGGTTATTATTATGACCCTGTGTATGATGAATATGTATGTCCCAGACCACCAAATCCTAATCCTATGAATGAAGTAGAAAGATCGGGATCAACATATAAAACTTTGCCTCAACAATATCAGGCATATCTTGCTTTGATGGGAAAGACATAGAAGGCCATTCCTTTTGAAGACTTTGTTGATTGGGTGTTTGGATATAGGCCCAAGAATTAAGATGTGGAGTTAGTGAAGAAAGGTCTATGCCCTTATTGCAAAATAACTTGGAGAGAAAATCATATATGTTTGAGTGAAAAGGAGGAGCGAAATGAGGAGACCCATGTGCCACCTAGTTTTGTAGGTGGTGAAGCAAAAGAAGCATTACATGAAGAGGATCGAAAGTCACTCCTAAGTGACTCTAAAAAAAGATGAAGAAACACCACATTATCATGAAGAATATTCCATTGAAACTATTGAAGATCATTCCGATAAAAATTATACTTTGGACGTGGATCAAAAAGCATCTACTGATGGGTGCTTGAACTGTGAAGGAGTATCTACTTATGAGTGCTCACACCTCTATGTTGGTGACATAGAGATCAGTTTTGAAGGTGTTGCTACAATCCAAAGTTCAATTGACCATGTAGATGAAGACCTTGTATCACTTGAAGAAGAACCAATATCAACTTCCCCATCACCACTTGAGATTCATGAAGTTGGTCCAAGCTAGAAGGAATAAGAAGAGGAGGTTCATTTGAAAGAACCTCATTTTATTGCAGATTCCTTGAAGATGTATGAAAAGAAAAATCAAGAGGCCTTGAAGACACTCCATGACACACATGCATTGGTTTTGAAATTTTGTTGGTGTGTGGAGGATAAATGTTCCCTTGAAGACATGGAGAAAATCCATAAGGCAATGTTGGACACCAAAGGTAATTTTTTGATTTTTTTTATAATAGAGATTATTTAATTGAACTTGTTGGTTTGTATCATGGAATAACCTTGAAGGATACAAAATAGAATGACAAGATCTTAAATGAGTTGGAGTCCAACCAAAATGCACTCCAAAAATCTATGGTGCATATTGACCAACTTAAAGAGAGGTTGCAAAGGTCCTTTACACCCTCCTAAATATCAAACAGTCATTCAATGGCTGAAAAAATTTATGTTACAAAGGAGGAACCTCATGTGATGGTGGAACATGAGGTACATGTTGATATGCTGCTTGAAGAGGCTACATCCAAAAAAGAAGGAAGCCAAACACTTGTTCTTGTTCAGAGGGATTATGAGATGCCTCTTTGTGAGAGTTATAGAGCCTTGGAGGAGGCACATGATCTCACAACAGTTGGACCAGCCAACGATGGAGAAGATGCATTTGAAAGTTTGATGGTTAAGAGTTGCAAATAGGTAAGGTTGGTTCACAATTATTCACCCCCTACTTCTTTTTCAGCCACATCAGTTGGGGATGAAAATTGGGTGAAAGGTATCTTTTTTATGGTGCCACATGAGTATGAAATTCTTATCTCTCCTTTTGATGATGACATGATTAGAGCAACTTCTTCTTTACATTTGTAGAAGAATCCTTTGTTACCTTATTATGATACACATCTACATGGATGCACCTATGATGCTCACTTGAGTCACTTGAAGGCTCATGATTTTCCTTGCTCCTTGCTTAGTTCATTTGAGGTTGGAGGAACTTCATCCAATAATTAGATAAAGATATTTATGATTGGAGAAAATTCTTATTGGAAGCCACATCCTTTGTTATTTATTTATGATACACATATTCATGGTTGTATTGATGATACTTCTTTGAGCCACTTGAAGTATCCATGTTTTCTTTGCTCCTTACTCAGTTCATATTTTGATGGATGTTAACACCCAAAAAGTGCTCACTACCTCATCTACCACATTATATGGCTCATTTGTCCATTTTCCTACCATATTTCCCTTAAAATCCCAAAAAATCCCGTTAAAAAGCCTCCAAAGGGCCTAAAATGCCTCCAAAATGCCACAAAACCCTCAAAATAGCCTAAAAAAGGCTAAAAAACCCCCTTTTCCTCCAAAAATAGCAAAAATCCCCTAAAAAGGGAATAAAAAATATAAACTAATGAGGAAAAGGAGGAAAAAACCCTATACAGCTGCATAAAACCATGTGTTTCCCAAAACCATGGGTCAGCACTCCACCACCAAAAAACTATAAATAGGTGATGGAGATCCCTTATTCCATATCCACAATCACAAGCACCCTTACTCTGCCAAAATCTCTCTCGAAACCCTAGTTCACCATTGAACTACTTTCACCTTGAGAGCCACTTTTGGCCCATTTCCACCATTGGAGAAGGAGAAGGAGCATATTGAAGCTTGGAGCATCCTCTTGGACACTGCAAAGGGCTTCATCAAACCTTCACATTGAAGGTAATATCAATACAAAAAGCCATCTTTTAAGTTTGTTGTTTATGTTTCATGCATGTTTTAGAAGTAATTTAATTTCTGTTTTAGCTTAATTATTTACATTTACTGAACTGCTACTAAGGAGTCCATTCTCCTTAGTAGGTGCTCATTTGCACAAGCTAAGGGTAAAACCCTAGCTACAGTTTTGGCGACTCCCCTAGATTTTGAATTTCTGATTTCGTTTTCAATTTTTTCTTTTCGGCTGTCCCTTTCGGCCGCTGCATACCGCGTCTTTTCTCTCTGCAGTCGCGTCCCGATCGCGCCTTTCAGGCCTTTACCTGCGATCCGACCGCGGCTCTCAGACTGCTTCCGACGCCCTGCCGGCGGATTCAAGTCTGTTACCTGCGATCCGACCGTGGCTAATCAGCCTGTTTGCCGCGATCTGACTGCGCCTGTCGGCCATTTTCCCGCGTCCCGACTGTGGCTATCTGCCTCTTTCGGGCGTCCCGACTGCGTCTGTTAGCCCTTTTGCCGCGACCCGACTGCATCTTTTTCCCTATTTTCTGCGTCCCGACTGCGTCTGTTGGCCCGAAAGCCGCGACCTGACCGCCACTGTTGCCCTCAAACCCGCGGTCTGCCTGTTCTGTTTCGCCACAGACCCGCGGTCTGATTTCTGCATTTTTCCTGTTTTGAGCCCAGCCCCTTTTGCTACAATATTTTCTGCATCTGAACAGCCCCTGTCTTACCTGCAGCTCACTTCCTTACAGCCTTTCTGCAACATAATTTCTGTTCCCTTTACAGAATCTTTTTAAAATTTCAGTATTTTTAATTCAGAAAATTTTGCAAGTTAAACTTTCAATTTCAGCATTATTGATAGTTGGAAGTTGCCCCCCTCGTGGCACTTCTATTTTTGGGTTCATCACCTCACGAGCACACACTCTGTCACATAAATCAAGTGAGCCTTAAAAAGTACCTAATTGAACCAACATTCTAACCCCACTTGGGGAACACAAAACAATCTTTGTAGTTAGGTAGGGTCGGGGGGATAGGCTTCCAATAACACCCCTCGGTCACTTTCACTTGAGACATAGTTGTTGTCCAAATAGGGAACCAAAATCCCCTAGTACTTTTTGGCACGGTCACGACCAGTTTATCAGAGGGCCTCTCCCTTAGGAGGGTTGAAGTCGGGAGACTGGTTCCGGAGGCCTGAGTGGAATACCGCACTCCATTCAGTAACCGAAGGGCTACCTTTCGCGGTTCGCGGGATATCCCTGTATAGGGGTATTGCGGTCAACGAACTAAACGGCAGATTCACCTTTCTGGACGTGTCATGAACGGGGTATCTTAGTTGCCATTCTTCTAGGATTGACTACCCGGTGTCCCTCCCGGTAGGGGGATATCATAGCCACTTGGCTTTCCTACTCATATTGTCTGACTTGGATTTCATCACCTTGCAGAGGATATGTTTAGTTGAGTCAGAATACTTTTAGTTAGGTGTTTGCATGCTCCTTTACCTCCCTTTGGTCTAGTGAGTTCACCATTTTTTCTTTTTAGGAAACCTGCTGCTTGTTGGTATTCTGACCATCTTTGTTGACACTCCACCTATTGTAGCACAGCTGTTGCAGTGGGTGTTTTGAGTTGGTTGTTGGCCTGAGTGCCTTGTTTTTTAGCTCTCCTTCTGCACACTCGGTTGCATTAGGCCTTTTTGAGCTATTTTTCTACTCACCTCAACCCACAGAGATTTGACACCATCCGTCACCATTGAGTCCACGAGACATTCTCGGTGCCTCAGGGGCGAGCCCCCACAGCACGGTTCTCTTGACACCACACGTCATAGATTCTGATCATTATCCGTTGATACCACTCATCACAGATCTAGAGCCTTGTCACTTGACTCCACTCGTCAGCGACGTAGGACTCCGTCACCAGATAGTGACGCTCCTTACTTTACCTCCGATTCTGATGAAGAGTCTGAGAACCCTATTTACACTGCCCCTACTAGCCCCATGGCTGGCACGACTTCCACTCCGTTTGTGATAGGGACTATTGGTGGAACATCCACCACTACACCAGTTACTACACCTGTTTTGGGTATGCCCTCCATGGGACCCTCATCTACTGTTCCCCTCACAGTACCTATTCCCGCAGCAGGAATACCTATCCCCACTACATCAGTGGCTCACACTACCCATGGTGGGGCTGGACCATCCTCCACTACCTCAGTTCCCCCACTTGGGGGCACCATCCCAAATCATGTCCCTCCACTTGGGGGCATTGGCCCCAACTTGGTCCAACCCACTACTGTGTCACATCCTTCTTCCAGTTTGCCGTTCATGGCTAGCCTCAACTTACCTGACTTGGCCAGACTGACCAACGACCCTATTCGACACGACCCTACGTGGCCTCATATGCCTACCAAGATCCCCTCTGACATCCCTAAGTTTGAGGGAAAGGCCGGTGAGGACACACAAAACCATATCATGTCTTTCCACCTATGGTGTTCCTCTAACTCCATAGTGGATGACTCTGTTCGCCTCTGTCTCTTACAGCGCACCTTCACTGGCTCTGCAGCCAAATGGTATATCGAGCAACCTCATGGGACCCATGCCACCTTTGCTTCCCTTGCCTCGACATTCCTGCAGTTCTTCCAGTTGCCTGTCCGCTATGACGCGGGCGTTGAGATCCTTCTATCTTGTAGACAAAACACAGCTACCCATATCACGGACCACATCCATGAGTGGCGTCGACGTCGTAGCTTATGCAAGATCCAACTAGATGACCGTATCTTCCTAGATTGGTTCCTCAAGTCCCTGCTTCCTGTTATCGCTAAGGATGTAGCTTCAGAAAGACCCCAGTCTGAAGAAGAGGCCATCCTTAAGGCACAGCAGTTCGACCTCATTTACGCCCAGTCGGGTTACCTTTATACCATTATACCTGACGCCCCTCGCGGTGAGTCCTCCTAGCACGATGCGCCGGGGGCATCCCACGTTGCAGACGGCATCATCGGTCGTGTTTCTTCGCATCCTCAACCATTTTCTATAGCACGACCTACCCCTGGCCCCGACCTGTCGCGGGCTACCTCACAGCCTGGAGCAACCAACTCATATGCTCCCATGACACACCACCATTCCCATGGACCCTCATGTCCACCTCAATGCTTCGGTTATGCGACTCCTGCTTATGCTCCCCCAGTCGCACCTCAGTCTTACTACCATCCGCAGGCTGTCCCAGCCCCTGCGCCTTCACAAGCCCAACCCGCTTATTATCCGCCCCAGGCAGCCCCTGCGGCACATCCACAACCTGCTCCGCAGCCATATCAGCAACCTCCTCAAGTTGCTGCACCTGCTCAGCCTCAACCTACATATCATCCTCCGCAGCCTGCTCCAGTACCTGCGCAACCTCAAAATCCACCTGCTGCCCAAGGGCAAGTTTACGCCCAACAAAACCAACAGCAAAACCAGAACAACCAACGTAACCAGGGCCAACAGAATCGCGGCAAGGGCCGTAATCGTGGGAACAACCAACCTGCCGACCAAGCTGGTCAACCGGCTAATCCCCTCGACAACAACAATGCGGCCCCCGCTAATCAAAACCCTGATCGCCCGCCCAAGCAGGCTAAAAACCCTAATTTGCGAACGAACCACCCTTGTTCTATTTGCGGGGTCTATGGACATTACACACATGCTTGCCCACACTTAGAGCGAGCTCGGCAACTCTGGGTTGACGAGGCCCATCGCCAAGGGCAGGCGGCTCCCCAAGCACCGCCCAACCCCCCCCAACCTCAATAACCCCCTTTGGTGCTGCAAAACCCCTTACCAACCCAAGGCATGGTGAACACTCAGCCGTTGGCCCCTCAAGCTAACGCGCAACCCCAACAACAACAGATCACATACGCCGCTCCTGATCAACCCATGTTTGACTCAGGTACCCACCACTTGCTGATGATGTCATCTGCTGACGTCAACCTTCAGACCCGTCGGAACCAATATGGCTCCACCTCTGAAGCCACTCCCACGGATAAACCTACTAACGCCCATCCCACCGATCAGGCGTTACGTATACCTCCGCCGCCCATAGACGGCGCTGTGAAAGCACCTCGTTTCCCACTTCGCCGAATCAACAATAACCCCAATGCGCGTGCTGCGTCAAACTACAACATTGTAGACGACCTAGCCCAATCTTCCGCAGCCATGTCTGCGTTAGAAGTCTTGAAGAACTGCCCTTCCCAGCGCAAGACTTTACTCTCCGCCATTGGGGGGATTGACCCAAATGATTCGAATTTGATGACATTTGATTTAGACCAGTCTGAACCACGCCTACCTTCCAGCTTAGCATTCCAAGTTACTGTCTCCGTTAGGAATCTTGTCATCCATCGGTGCATCATCGATGAGGGTGCCTCCACATGCGTTATGTCTACATTTGTATGGCAGAAGCTGGGGTCCCCTCCTCTCCAACAGTCCACCACTGCATTACGCGCCTACGACGGTCGTTCAGCTCAGCCCCAAGGCCTCCTAGCCAATGTCCCCGTCCAGTTAGGTGGCAAAACTGTACTCATTGACATTGAGGTAATCAATGCCCAACTGGATTATAACCTTTTACTTGGTCGTAGCTACATGTATGCCATGAGGGCGGTTGCCTCTTCCGTCTTTCGCACCATGATGTTCCCCCATGAGGGACGCGTGGTTAAGATTGACCAACTCACCTACTATGATCCCAGTGCTCCTGTGGCACCTGAAAATGTTCTCCCCATGGTTGAACAACCTGTTTCTCGTGCCAACACCTCGTTTGTTTCCTCTACGGGGCCTGGAGTCTACTCAGACGCGCTGATGACCTCCACCTTTCAATCCATTCCTCCGCCGTCATCTCCGCCCGAAATGTCTGACTTATGTACCTTGTCCCACGACAACCTACCACCTAATACTCAACCACCCTTGTTGCCTAAACCTCCATTGGTACCTAGCCACATTGGTGTTACACCTATCCATACGATCCCCTTCCTAGTCCCTCCATCAGGAGTAGTAAGCGCCCCGGTCATGGCTACCCTTAGTCTCCCGGGGTTAACTTTGGGATTACCTGTATGGTATCTTTCGCCTCCCGTTCGCCCGCCGACACCAGATGTCGTCCTCCAACCGGTGCAACCCATGGCTACTACCTCTCAGCCACCTCCCGATGTCTCTACCCCTTCGTCCTCCACGAATCCTCCTCCTACTCCCAAACCCACTAGGGGCAGAGGTCCACAACCTTACACCGCTGTACCACCTCCCAAGACAGTCAAAACCCCCCAGTATTTCGTGCTCCTCCCAAATGCTCGCTGTGTGATGAGTTGGGCCATGCAACCCACCAATGCCCACAGTTACCAACATTACTGAAGCACATGCAAATGCTCGATGATGACCCCAACATCCCAACTGTCGAACTTAACCCCACTCCCAAGCCTAAAGATAAGTCCCTACGCACTAACCACCCCTGTGCCATATGCGGTATTTACGGGCATTACTCCCATCATTGTCCCGATCTCCCGGATTACAGAGCAGCTCTCTATGAGATGAACAATCTGGATCTTGAGACGGCACCACCCACCATTGAAGAAATCTACCCCCCGGTTTCTCCCCCTTCTGGAGAGGTTAATATCATCTATATGATCTCTTCAACCACTACCCCCTCGTCAACCGATTTGATGACGCAAACTTTCCGTACCGATGAGGAGATTCTTGAGGCCCTTACCGCCCCGGATTATCCCTGGGATGATATGCATCATCATTCCTACTTCATCCCAGACAAAGCCTCCTCTAGCACAGCTACCCAATTCACAGTTGAATCCAAAGACTTCCTTCCCACCAAGGTCGACTGGTTCAAGGACCCTATTCCTGCTCCTGATGCCTTCGAGGAAGGTAACATGGCCAACATCTCAACTGTCATCCAAGTTGATATCGCTGCCCCAGGACGTGCCCCTGAACTCATCACTTTAGGAGCAGTCTGCAGTAAACAAGAGATTGAGTACTACATAAACCTTTTCAGAGAATTCCGCGATGTCTTTGCCTGGTCCTATACCGAAATGCCTGGTCTTGACCCTGCCATTCTAGAGCACCACATTGACACATGGCCTTATGTACCCCCCGTTCGTCAGAAACAGCGTCCCATTCATCCCTCACAGTTCTCAGATGTGAAAGCTAATATTGGGACCCTTGAAGTCATCACTTTAGGAGCCTCCTGCAGTGCGCAGGAGATCGAGAACTACCACCAACTCTTCCAAGAGTTCCGTGATGTCTTTGCTTGGCCCTCTACCGGAATGCCTGGGTTCGACCCCGCCATTCTCAAACATCACATGGACACACGGCCAGAGGAAATTCCTGTTCATACTGAAACCGACTCTGAAGGCCTTCCTTTGCGCAACCCCCATGATGGGTTGTATCCTAAGGAGTCTCTATCCCTTAAATGACACCGCGACCTCATTGGTCCGCATTGTACAGTTTGCTCTCTTTTTGTTTTTTACTTTTTTACCATCATCTTACATTCATCATTTCTGCATGATTACAGATGGGCCATCTTCCACCTTGTTACACTGGCTTCGCTGACGGCGCAAGCCGCTGGTCTCCCAACCTGGCTTCTGCAGCATGGGTCTTGTACTCCCCTTCCAACGAGATGATTCACCTTGACGGAATATGTATAGGCGCTGCTACCAATAACCAGGCGGAGTATGATGCTGTGACCGGTCTCTTGACTGCCGCCCTTCAAATGGGCATATGTCACCTTCATGTGTTCCTTGACTCCCAGCTAATTGTCTCCCAGCTCAACAATTGCTACCAGGTGCGTGATCCCTGCCTGTATAGAAAATTCCTGCGCGCAAAACAACTCAGCCGACACTTTGAATCCATCACATTCACACATGTCCCCAGAGCCCAAAATAGTGTCGCAGACCAAATGGCCAACACCATTCTAGATTGGCATATCAATCACACAACGTAACATCATGCATCACAAACCCATAGCATCTCATAAAAATATATAAAAGACCAAAAAGATTGCACCGCATCCACATTTTGCATCCATGTACATACACCACATGCATATCCATAGGGGCATCCACGTGCCTAAACATACATATATCATGCTGCATCATAAAAAATACACAAGGGGCATCCACGTGCCTAACATCCTAACCTACTTGCATCCACGTGCAATGTAAACTTATCATAACTCATAAAGCGCATCCACGTGCGTACAAATAAAACAACATCATACAAAAAGGTGCATCCACGTGCATATATATATATATCAAAAAATATACATGTTCAGTGCTATACATGTCCTGAGTACCCCTGTACTCAGCTATACAAAAATGGATATACATGCCTAAAGCCTCATCAACATACATGCCGTAGCTACAAAACTCAGGGGGAGTCCCCTGCACTCCCTAATGAGAGTCGTATCCTGCATCACTGCCTGCCTCGGCTGCCTCTGAGTCCTCCCCTCGCTCCTCCTCCGGCAAGTCATCCTCTCCTCCGGCCTCCTGTGCCCGGACCCAGTCTACCAAGATCGCCACCCGGATCGCGATGGATCTGAAATCTCGGGGTGCCCCCATGCAATCCCGTACCACATCAGGATCGACATCCCGCCATCCCTCGTCCGTCACTCCTATCAACAACCGATCCAGTAGTTCCCGTACAGACTCTAGGGTCACCTCTGGATCCCGGCGCCGCACCTCTCCTCATCCAGGCAGAGCTGGAACGGCCACAATACCCCTCCATGCCACATGTCCTGGAGGTGGCCTCGGGCCCACATCTGCAAGATCAACCATATGTCAGTTACAGTATATCCCTCTACTATCACATAAATTAAAACCTGACATACATAACATATAACAAAAACACATACGTACCGTCGGGTCCCCATGCCTGTCCCGGTGCTCGTGGCGCCTCTGGATCTCCCGTGAAGTCCATGTCCCGATACGGGAAGTCGTCCAGTGTCAGTGGTATCTGGAGCCACTGCAGGTATAACTCCTGCGTGAAATACCTTCCCACGTCGCCGCCACCACGGCGGCGCATCATCTCGCCCCACCGCACCATCCACGGCTCCTGCATCCCTCCTGGCCTGATCGGCACCCGTGGCCGCAGTGTGGGTACCCTCTCCATAAAGAAGGCACATAAGAAGGACCCAAAACAAAAGCCCTTGCCATCTTCCTTCGCTGCCGTCAGCTATCGCTGAACACAGGTCAGGAACATCTGGCCCCACGCGTAGTACACCCCATCCAGGACGCGCTCTACCATCTGCATCTGACCCCCAGACACCTTCTCAGGTGACTGGGAACCCAATACCCGCACCACACACGCTGCCATGGCCTGCACTGCTGGCTCCTGTAGGTCCCTCACCAGGAGTGCATTCCTATGCACCCTTGCGTCTGGACCGCAGTACCTCTCCAACATGTCCTCCATGTCGACGTCCGCGGCAACCCGCGGCTATGTATCTGCCACCCTGCCCAGGCAGGGCAACCCCGTCAGAAAGTATACATCGGTCAGGGTGAGGTCCACCCTCTCACCCTGTACCCGGAAAGCCTAGATGTCCGGCTCCCAGAAGCTGATCAGACGGTTCAGCAGCAATGCTGCTGACTGTATCATGGGTATCTGTGCGAACTTCAGTAGTCCGCACAGTCCCAGCACAGTTCGCACATGGCGATTCCCTCGAATGAAACCCATGGTCTCATCAGGGATCTCCCGCTCTCTCCAGAGAACCTGCGGCATCCTGCCAATCACACAAAGTAAACTCATCAGACTCAGGTCAACTAAAGTAAAGTACTTTTCCCTCTCCTAGAAGACCCTAATAGCTCAGCCCAAAACCGCGGCTTTCGGGCTTCCTGCCGCGGTTTTCGACCGCGGCTGTCAGGCATATGGTCGCGGTTCCCCACCGCGCCTGTCAGCCCCAAACCCGCGGTTGGGAACCGCGTGTTCCTCCTTGGAACTCGCGGTACTCGACCGCGGTTCCATCCAGGAAACACGCGGTCTCCAACCGCGTGGTTCAACCCGAAACACGCGGTCTCCAACCGCGTGGTTCATCCCGAAACTCGCGGTCTTCAACCGCGGTTTCGATCCCCTAACTCGCGGTCCACCCCACGTGGACCGTACAAATAAACCCTGGGACCCACTACCCAACCCCCGACCCTAAAAAACATGCAGGTATGAGTTTGATCAAATACCTGTATCTCACGGATCTCAAATCAGCCAGACGGATCGTCCAGAAATGCCACCTAAGCTCTGGTCCACTCTAATCACAAGTCACAGTCAACAAGTACAAATGACACATGTCATGTTGGACCCATCACTATTTATAGTCAGTTGACTTTTTCTTGTTTTGGTCATTCTGGCCCCATACAGAGTCCGTTTTACAAACCGTTTCCACCACTGGAATCCGCACGACCATACCGTCATGATGGTCACCTCGTTGCATTATTTCTGTTCCGTCATTTTTTACCCATTTTTTCAGACGCCACTAGTCGCCTCGGTTTGCGTGCCACATCGGCCGTTCTCCGTTTTTCACATGTTTTATATCATCGGATTCATTTTTCCGAGCTGGTGATGATGCTTGAGATCATTTCTCGTTCTCACCCCCATATTTTTTGGGTATTTTTTCCAAAATGCCCTCGTCACCTCGGTGTGCGTGCCACATCGGCCGTTACCCGTTTTTGACACCCTTTATATCACCGGATTCATTTTTCCGAGCTCGTGATGATGCTTGAGATCATTCCTCGCTCTCACTTGGTACAATTTCAACATTGTGTCCCGACACCTTGCTGCCTCGGTTTGCGTGCCACATCGGCCGCCATCGGATTGTTCCACACTTTTACATGAGCCCTCCACTCCTGTCATACTGCAAATGTTTCGTTATTTTGCCACCATTTCAACTACCCCGCAAGGAGGCCCACTAGTGTTCCCCACTACCCTCGTTCTTGATCATCATTACTGATCCTTGATTGAACACTTCCTCCTTGCCTGGCCATTCCTTTTGTTCGGTATAGTTTTATCCCTTTTTCGGGCCGGACAAGTCCTTTACGAAAAAGACACTTAGGGAGTTTCTGTTAAGCTCTTTTCTGACTCCTAAAAGAATGAAAAGATCGCCGAGCAATCTTGCTTCCTTTTATGCTCGTTAAAGTACCTGAAAGGGCGTCTATCTGGTATAAGTTTACCCCTTTTCCGGACCTGGTAGACTAATTACGAAAAAGGAATACTCTAGTCACACCGGCTAGAAGAGTTCTTCATTGCATCCTTTTATGCTTCTTTGGGCCTTGGAGACTAAATCTACGAAAAAGCAACCCCCTGGAGTCTTCTTACTTGCTTTCAGACTCTCTAAAATTGAAAGCAATCACCAGCATGAACTGTCCTGGGCTCGAAAAATCCACACGACAGTAACATTCCATCACTTCAGAGTCTTCTTATCGCTTTCAGACTCCTTAAAATTGAAAGCCACCACGAGCATGAACTGTCCTGGGCTCGTAAAATCCACACGACAGTACCATTTTACACACACTCCTTCTAGTTCATTAACCCATGAAGAAGTACCCTCCTGTGCCTCTTGGCACTATGATCGATCATCTCGGCAGCACCCCCAATCAGGTCGCCTTTGTTCAGAGTATTCTGCAGTCTCCTGCCATTTTACACCAGCTTGAGTCTCCCTCAGCCAGTTATCCTCCCAGATCCATTACAGCTATGATCCCTTTCCCCCCAGTCAGTTTCATATGCTGCCAGATCATTCCCATTATCATACTCTGAACAAAGGAAGTTTGAGTCCACCCACTCTACTTGCCCAGTTATCACCCCCAGTTTGTCAGTCCTGCCATCAGTACTATCACATTTCGGTTCTCCACCTCACGCTCCTGTCAAGGAAACATCATTGCCATGATAGTTGCAGGTCTCCCTCTGTCGACGACAGCCCCTCTATTCTAGAGGATAGACCCAGAGGTCCCTACGCCTTGGACTTATCACCATCTGTGGTAAGTGCCTACGGACCATTCTGAGAGGAGTCATCATTGCCTCTCCGCGTGGTTGTTCCTCACATGCTCGACTTCAGCACCTTGATCGCATCGTTGAGGATCACGTAGGATTATATCCCATCAGTTTTTAGTCGAAGACCCCGGATTTCCCCGACTCTAGCACATTGGTGAGTCATTTCGGAACGCCCAGTTGTATGTTCCTGTGGATGTCCGGGCTACGTTGGCGTTTGTATTCGGAAGCCCTCCAGTTCTATGCTTCCTTGAGTACCCAGATCAGTTCCAGTTCAGCGTACCATTGCGAGTGTACCCCTTGTCACTCTGATCCCGCAGCTCATTAGTTCCTTTGGTACCCCATTCAGTAGCACTGTTGATTATTCCAGTGTATCAGTTTGTTAGCTCAGACATGGTCCGCCCAGCAGTATGTCTCAGATTTGTGTCCCCTCTGGACTCTTATGATGTACACAGTGACTATGTATCTTATAGGTCCCCCTTTTCGGGCCTCAGAGTTCTGTTTATGTATCTTGATACGAGCATGGGTATGCCCGCCTCGTCCATATATTGAGATTATTCCTCAGTCAGTATTTGAGGTCATGTATATTTCAGGTCCCCTTTTTGGACCCCATTGTTTATGTTATTTTATATCCTGATACGAGCATGGGAATGCCCGCCTCGTCCATATGATCAGATGATTCCTCATCCATTATTGAGGTTATGTACTTTTAGTTCTTGCAGTTGTTCGGGATCGTTGTTCCGGACTCCAGTTTGTTTCTTCTCTTCTCTCCACTCCCCAGGAAAACCATTCATGACTTATGATGTCCATCGGCCATACGATGAGCTCCTACCCTCGCACATCAGGGGGCAATCTGTTAACACCCAAAAAGTGCTCACTACCTCATCTACCACATTATATGGCTCATTTGTCCATTTTCCTACCATATTTCCCTTAAAATCCCAAAAAATCCCATTAAAAAGCCTCCAAAGGGCCTAAAATGCCTCCAAAAGGCCACAAAACCCTCAAAATAGCCTTAAAAAGGCTAAAAAACCCCCTTTTCCTCCAAAAATAGCAAAAATCCCCTAAAAAGGGAATAAAAAATATAAACTAATGAGGAAAAGGAGGAAAAAACCCTATACAGCTGCATAAAACCATGTGTTTCCCAAAACCATGGGTCAGCACTCCACCACCAAAAAACTATAAATAGGTGATGGAGATCCCTTATTCCATATCCACAATCACAAGCACCCTTACTCTGCCAAAATCTCTCTCGAAACCCTAGTTCACCATTGAACTACTTTCACCTTGAGAGCCACTTTTGGCCCATTCCCACCATTGGAGAAGGAGAAGGAGCATATTGAAGCTTGGAGCATCCTCTTGGACACTGCAAAGGGCTTCATCAAACCTTCACATTGAAGGTAATATCAATACAAAAAGCCATCTTTTAAGTTTGTTGTTTATGTTTCATGCATGTTTTAGAAGTAATTTAATTTCTGTTTTAGCTTAATTATTTACATTTACTGAACTGCTACTAAGGAGTCCATTCTCCTTAGTAGGTGCTCATTTGCACAAGCTAAGGGTAAAACCCTAGCTACAATGGAGGTTCTTCATTGACTTCTTGGATGAAAGAACACATGGATGATTATTTAGATGCATATGAAATTCTTTCGAAGGAGAATTATAGGACATGGGATCCTCACCTATGTCATTGGAGCATATTCTATATAATACTTGATGCTTGTGTGTATGGGGCACATGATGATCTACTTACTTGGATGTAGAAGCACTTTCATGATTCTTTGACGAGGTACATTTTTTATGTGCATTTGTATGATGTTTATATGTACTTTTATGATTTATATTTTGTACTTATGATGTTTGGAAGGATGCATACAAGGTAGTGGGATCCATCCATTCTCTTGCCTGATGGTATGGGTTGGAGATCACTCCTAATTGTTGGAGTGCAATACAAGCAATGGGACCCTGGGATCATTTTTGGTCTCATTGGTTTCAATTTTTGGGGAAGCAAGTAGTATGGGAGATTTATTCACAACTTGAGAAGGTGATTTTAATTAGAGTAGTGCAGCAGTGGTGGTTCCTCTTTGAAATTTTCTTGGAATCTTGAAGAATCAAAGTTTTGGAAGAAAAGTTTTGGAAGGAAAGTAGTTTCTTCAACATCCATGTTTGAATTTCATTGAGGAAAATAAATATTGGGAGGGGAGGATTTTTCATGTCCGCAAATTTTGCATTGGGTCACAATGGCCTAAGCCACTTGGCCATGTTCATGATAGTTTGTCAAATTGGTGCTAAGGGTCAAATAATTGTCAAGCATGATGTACAAGTTAGTAATAATGTAAAATTAGAGCCAAATGTACAAGGTGGGTCACATGAATATAAAATTCTCATTTCAAATTTTGTAATGTCCCCATCCAAATAAGCTATAATGGAGGAAAAATTCCACTAACTTACTAGTTCCCTAGGTTGGGGGTGGAAGCATCAAAAGTTGTAATAAGGGAGCTACAAGACCCAAAATGACCTTAGACTTACAAATTCACATTAAATGGGTCAAATAATAATAATAATAATAATAAAATAATGTGGCATTGGATCATGAAGGCACATAAGAGGTTGTGGACCCACGTGTGGCAAGATTACCCACTACACTTGGCATCATTCTCTCACCAATTCGAGTTCAAGGTGGAGGGTAACGTACTTGGGGGAGTTGAAGAGGCATTAGTCATGGCATGAATCTTGGAAGTTTGAATTGGAGTGGAATAGTAACTCCCATGGAAGAGGAAGAGGCATCATAGAGAAGTCATGACACTTGTAGCTAGATTCTCGGGCATCTATGGCAACAATGATGGAGAATCTATGAGACATATGAAAAATTAAGACCTAATTGCAGACCTATGACACATTTTACATATCAGGGCTAACAATAGCCACCAAGAGGGATCATAGCGGGAGTTATGGTCAACCAAGACTCCCCATTCAAATTGGGGGAAGAGGAATGCAAGAAAGAAGTGGACAAGTGTCTTCTATGAGAATCTCTCCCTAAATCGAGTTGAGTGGAGACTCTTGGAGGGAATTTGCGCTATGGATTACACATGAGATTAATAAAAGAGGAGGATGAAAAAGGATATCATACTTTGGTCATTTTGTATTTGCATCTTTTCAATTTGGGAGAGCTTTAGCTTGTCCTTGCACGATGGATGTTCATCCTCCCTGCCATTGAACCGATTTCGAAGGTGAAACATTCCTATCCAAGTTGTTGGAGGAGAGGCCATTCATAAATATCAACAGACATTCATGGATATTTTTTAATGCAGTTTTTATCCCCCTTTAATTTCAAGTTCATATTCTATCTTCTTTCTCTACAATCTTTCTCTCAAAACTCTCTCAACGTCCATGTATAAGTGTGATGGTGCGGTCATAGCTGCATAAAGATTGTGTTGAATCATATTTAGACTCCATTTTCATTTCATTTGATGTATATCATTGTAAGGAAATGCATATGAGAGCCACAACTCTAAATACCATACCTTTCATGTAATATTTCCAAGCAAACGCAAGATTCGAGCTAGTTTCTTCTCTATTTTTACATGGTGAGTTTGGGATAATTTTGTACCTGTTTGATATCAGAATTTTTCTGAGTTTTTTTCTATGTATCGAGATGCATATGAAGTAAAATTTATGGAAAAAATATGATGTGCAGACCCTCTGATTTTTTCTTAAATATTGAACCACAAATTATGTGCACATTGTTAACAATTTTCTCACAATTCCTATGTCTCACAACTTGCTGTTCTATGGGAGTTATAGAAGACCTTAAAAAATTATATAATGATGCATTTTGGTTTATCTTGAGATCCTATATCCAATACAAGTATCTATTCAGAAAATAGGAAAGACGGTACAGTGTTTGGAAGGCCAAAAAATCACTAGTCTAGTGGGGTTTTTAACTATCCAATTCAACTAGTTTTATTCCCCTTCCTTCCTCCTTGAGAATTGCGAACCCTGAAAGTTCTAATTATTTTATTAAGGTATAAGGGTTGCATTAGGTTGTATTAATTACTCCCAAACCCCTCCATACATAATTTTAAAGCATTTGGGATAGTTTGGGGGTTCACTAGTTCAAGGTTCGAAAATTGGCCAAAATGGATTAATTTTCCAAATTAGGGATGTTACATCATTATCAAGTTCCTTATTAGCACCATCAATATTATGTTGTTTCAAATAATAAAAAAGAAACCATGCACTCGCAAATATAGCTAGTGTGGAGTAATTAGGAATATAAAAGTATCTAGGTCCATTCTTTTCATATCTTAATCCAAATTTGTTCCTCTTGAACTACAACTCTTCTCAAGGACTAATAGTTTTGTATTTATTCTCAAACTTATTATAATCCTCCAAGTTATATTTTACCTCTTTGGTGTCTTCATCAAATTCATCATCTAACTCCTTACTGCCTTCATTAAATTTTTTGGCTTATTCATAGTTGTATGATGCTCAATTCCCTATTATTCACTTTGAACAACAATTAATCCAAATAATGGATTGTGTTGAAGAAGTATGGGTTCATAATGTTGATGTTGAATAAGATACATTTCATCATTTAACAATTTGTTATCATGAGTTTGAAGTAGATCAATAATTTTATGCATAACTTGTAGACAAGTGGTTGCACGACTGAGTGAATTTCTGTTGATTTGAATAATAGTGGTTCCTTGTGAAGTATTAGTTAAAGAGCATAGAAGACTTAACAAGTATTAGATACTCATCATCTTGACCCAAAGAAGTACTTCAAACGCCAAAATGAGTGTTTTACAAAAATTACCTAATGTAACAAATAAAACACACCAAACACTTTATGTCCCCTATTCAATTTCAAGTGAGGTCAAGAATCAATGATGCCAAAGATAGATTCCAAAGTGCCACAAGTATGTCAATCATATGGCTCCAAATACAAATATTCATAAGGGCTTATTACAAATCCACCTAGAAGTAAGACTCCTAAAAACTCAAAGACAATGTTGGATTCATAAACTTCTAACAGATGATGTCAATCAACCTTCCATGATAACAATAAAAAAATAATGTAAACATTTAGTGTATTCAAGTGCAATTTGTTATGTTCCTTTGTTGGTAAAAGTAGCTTGTTTGATTCCATTGCTTGCATGATTTATGTAAAATTGCTTTCTGTAAGTCAGCTAATGTTTGTGGGAAAGAGAAATAAAAAACAAATTTCAACCATTAAAAACATAAAAAACCAATAAACACCATAGTAGACACACGCATTCCTAAGATTTCCTTATTCAGTTTTGGGTAGGTCTAAGACTCGCAACATACATTAAAATATATAAATAAAAAAATCATATTATTTAGTTTCAAATACAATTTCCCTTATATCTCTAAAAGGTCCCTTTACAAATTGACACTTTATAATTTTTTTACTTTTGGTTTCAAAAAACTATTTTTTATAAATGTGATTTTAAAGATTAATATTTCATTACACTCCTTTTACAATTAAGAGGGTCTACTTATGGAAAACTTCCTTTCAATATGCCGAACTTCATACATCCTAATAATCTCCCTTTCAAATGTCATTAATTAATTAATTAATTAATATATTTATATATAATGCAATTCACCAACTCTAATATGCATAATATATGTTTATGTTTAGTAAAAATCACTAAATATAATATTTGTCAATGACCTCACCTCCATATGCTTCATGTTACATCACTTTTCAATCTTACTTTGCTTTAAAGAGTATATAAAAATCCAATCAAAGGACAAAGTTGATTTACCTTGACTACTTAAGTGCCTTGAATTGGCAATTTGCACTATTCCTTCACCTAGAGCATGCAAGGCTGGTAGTAGAATATACATCTCACATATGCACAAAATCACCATATACTTTGGTATCAACTGGATTATTTTCGATGGACATACTCATTTCTCAATGTTATACAACACAACAATCTAGTTGATCTTCGATATAATGAAAGAAAACAGAGGCTAATATGACCAACTTCTTTGCCACAAATTAGCATATCTATCTCTGACACATATTTCTTCCCATTTGTCACCAATCATGCAAGTCACTCTTAAAACGTTGGTTGCAAGAAGAATGGAATGCAATCCTGAACATGCAGAACATATATGAAATTATAACATGCAAGTCATAAGTCAACTATTGAGAACTATTATAGATGTGAGTGCCAAAATTATAGAACTAATCGTAGTTATTTACTACAATCTAGTTCACGCATCTTAACTATACTCAACATTTTATTTCCTTCTTTCATTTCATTCTTTTTAAATTTGGGTAATCATGCAACATACTAGACTGAAACATTCTTCTATGATGTGACCACATAACCAATGTCAATATGCTTTGAATGCCCATTGTCATCATGAGTAATATGTTAACTCATTTACTCATCCAACATATGGCGTGAATACTAGGCTTAAGTTTTCTAGTGTGTAACTCATATTCATTCAATGCTAAATCTCTTGGAATGACCCCTTGAATTTAACGTGTCTGGATTTGATATCATATTTGCAAGCATCTTTTATAGTCGTTATTTCTCTCAAAATACTCACATTTCTTTGGTTGCATTATAAATTTGCATAACAAGTCATTTTAATACAAACTTATTTATAACAGTACAAAATTATCAAAAATATTTATATTGTGTTTAGTCAACCTATGTGTATTTAGGCTTCAGGGTTCTCTAAATGTAGTGAATGCACCCTTAAACATGATCATCATTGATGCCACCACTACAACAAGCCACTTATCTTTTACCAACCAATCCACAAATTAGTGTTGTTATATCCTTAATAGTGTTTACATACTGTGAGTTATGTTGTGTGTTAGTTACTACTCTTGAACTACAATCATACTAGTATAGATAGATCTTAACTCTATCTCTACCAAGTGTCGAGAGGGATCAAATCTCTTGATGTGCAAACCCCTTTCAATTTACAAAAAATTATATTAAGTATTGCTACTAGGGAGGGAAATGGCCACCTTGCTTAAGTAAATTTCAAAATTGGGTAAATATCTAGGAGAAGAATGAGATGGGTAATATTTGAATTTAAATCCCATATTTTTAGGTTGGATTGGAATTTAAAATGCATTTTACCATTTTAACCATATAATAACATATAATCAAACACTTTCCCAAAAATTACCTTACTTATTTTTCTTTAAAACTGATCATGAATATTGAGAGTAGTTAATGAGTAAAATAACCCATATAAAATTGTAAAATCTAGTTGTCCATAATAAATTGGAATTTGAAAAACTCTTCACCATCAAATGAATATTTTAAACATATATCCAAATCTTTTTGAGAAATTACTTGCTTTTCCCTATAACTAACAATGAACATTTACCTTTCTTACCAAATACAATGAAATATGGTGGTCAAACCACAAGCATCTAATCAAGGAAGAATAATGCACATCAATGAAATAAGGGAATGTAGCATGAAGAAGTCCAAAATTCTAACATTCAAAGGCTCTCCCAAAGGTAGTGCTCCAAGGAAATGGTCCAATAAGTAAGTAAAATTATACATGGAACCCTATATCTATGGTTTGACCCTCTAGATCTCCTCCAATGACCAACAACCTCCTCAAACCATGCAATCACTCCTCCAAAGTGGAACACTATCTCCAAAAATGGCATAGAATGCTATCTAAAGTGCCTCCACAATGGATGCTACAGGATAAGGCCTAAAATGGTGGAACACTCCTCAATAAAGAATAGGGTGTTGTGTAATAAAGGCATTCCATGCCAAACGTCCCATCATAGATGTATAGTAGATGCTCCAAAAGATGAGCGCTCCAACAAATAGGCATGAAAATGGATGTAATAAACGCTCAATAGTGGACGCCCCCATCAAAATGTGTAATATATTATCTCCCAAGTGAGATAATTTCATCAATTAGTGCTAAGAATGAGTCAAAGTAGCTCTCTCGAGTGAACACTCCCACAAATAAGCACAGACAAATGTGCAATCCAACCTCCAAATGGATTGTTACCACAAAACATGGCATATATGAGTGTAACAAACTCCATATGTGTGAACACTCCAACTATAATGCAACAATAGATGTGTAAACAACCTCAAAGGAGTGGAGCATTGTCTCCATTTTGACCTCATTAATGGTCAAAACCTCAACATATCTAATGAATTTTGACATATCAACCAACTCTTCATGAAACAAGGAGACCACCAATCAATAATAAGGCATCAATTCCAAGAGCAAAGTGTCCACAATACATAACTATCTATGTGAAGGGGATGACCCCATCTACAGGAAATATGCCTCCACATGTGCCAAGAGAGAGATATAAGGAGGGAATTCAACAAAAAATGATAGCAAATAGAGTTAAGATGTCATACTCATGCTAAAACCCAAGAACGCTCCAATGAAATGAGTGTTGAAGCCATCAAACAAGTGCTAAGAGGAGTGAGTTCTATGGAAAACCAACCACAAAACATTCTCAAGTGCAAACTACCTCCAATAAGATAGAGCTAAGAGCACTCCACCAAAAATGTTAGTCCATGCTATCAAGAAGCTCAAACCACAAATGCAAGAGTGCTCAAAAAATAAGTGATTTACAAGTGGTCTAAAGGACAAATAAGACCGAAAACACTAGGGTGCTCCACAAGAGGGTGATCCATGTGTCATAAAACAAGTGTTATACTATCCATATGAGAGCACAAAACATCATGAGAAGACATAATGAAGATCCATCCACCTGTAAGCCCCACTAAATGTGTGAAACAAATCACATGTGAACACCCATGACAAAATGGGGGGTAACAAGTACCATAATTGGTTATGACAAAAACTAGAGGTACCCACAAGGAGCCAAAATTGAAGGTGCTCAATATGTGTGAGTTTCATGAAGGAAACGGATTTTGATATGACACTATTTAGAAAGTATTAGTTGTTCCAAGATCAAATAATCTTTCCCGGTGGAGGGAAGGATAGTGAAGCATTTTCCTTAGCACAATTTTGAGATCACTTGTATACTTAGGAAGTTGATAGCAATAAATATGAGGACTTAGCTGAGTAATCTGAGTCATGACACTCAAAAATTCTGGTTTGAGAAGTTGTCAGAAAGAAATTAGATGAACCAATGCTTAAGGTCAGTTTCTAGCATAACCACGTTATGCTAATGAAACCATATATGAAACTAAACATTATGAGATTTCATATAAATTAACATGATAACAAATATGATGTGATAAACATAATGTGTGAGGAGATATCAATTGATGTAATAAATTAAATTGGAAATGAATGCAACAACTTTTAAATTTATGATGCTATAACTATTTGGTAGTTAAAATTGGTTATGGCTAATGCTATGTATAAAATATACTAACTACGAAACAATCACTTGATCCCAAGTCTCATCTATAGAGAATTGTGAAGATGCACTCTTAGGTATTTCCCAAGAGCTGGAACATGAATTCCTTTATTAACTCTTTGTAAGATAAATTAGCTTGTAACTTATATATATATATATATATATATATATATATAGAGAGAGAGAGAGAGAGAGAGGATTGGGCACATATGTGTGACAGCACCAACATATATCTATCTTAAATTCGGATTTATCAAGTACCAAGAGGGATCCAATTTGAGTTGTAAATCACCTCACTACTCTCTACGCAACTAAATTGAGATGTGCATGCCACACAACCTTTTATAGCATGCATAAGAAAACTAGTTTAATAGATATAGCAAAAGGAGATGTTATACTTCTCCCCTTCCAAAGGACACATTTATTTTACAAAATAAACTGTAAAAGCTTTCAATCATCTTAAGAGTAAGAATATATTGTTATCTACATACAAATGTAACCCTGTACTGAAATCTATTTGCAAAATATATTTTTATTATAAATTTAAATGATAAAAATGGCGTCCTCTCCCATGGTACCATGCTCCCTTTGATAACCACATTTAAAGAGGATTGGTTGAGTTGCCATATTTTGTTTGTTGAGTTCCATCATTTAGCCCCAACTAAAAATACAAATGATCATTTATCTCCACTGTGGAAATTGGAGATTCACATTGAATTACACCATCCAAATCACTAAAGGTCCATCGATGCCTCCCATAATACATATTTGGAGTTACATGTGGAATTCATAACGTAACTTTAGTATCAATGTCAATAAGTCCTTAGTTCAATGTGTCGTTGTTGGCAGGAAACAACCTTCCCATATTATATTTTTTAGTCAGATAAAAGATGATATCAGGAGCTTCACTCCATGAGGTAATATTATTAAGTAGTGCCTTTAGAATCTTTGATTCTGAAGGTACTACCAATTAAGAGAAACTATTGGTCAATCAAATTTGAAGTATCATTCAATTCTAGGCTTTATCTCGCATAAATACTTATTTAATTCTTCCAGCTGTTAAATAATGCTCTTCATATAGTTTTATAAATTTGTGAGCATTGTTGGGCTATATGATTACTATATTGCGATGACATTTTAATAGTTTCAATCAATATGATTTTTATGAAATTGTCAACAATCCTATCCAAGATGAAATCTAGCTATTAAATCTATATGACTGACATGTATTATCATAAAAAATTGTGATCTTATTTCTATTTGATTTTAACTTATATATTTTAAGCTCCTTCGATTTATCAAGTTAAATATTTTGGGTTGATTCATTTATCACATCCCCAATTGCCAAGGCTATGACATAATTCTTTTAACCTATGATTTTGTCAAGTGAAGGCTTATTGATGAATTATATCTATGTGCTATGTTGCTTAAACGTTGAAATATTCTTAATGGCAATGAGAGCATGGTAATTGAACTTCACTCCTATTAATAACTTATGGTTCATCATGAAACAACGTGTCAATGTACGAATTATCTGATCGCGTTACACCATTGTAATTCTATGAGTCATCGCTTATGAAATCACTCATATGAATTATACTACCAAGTGTTGATTTCAATCATGATGAAATGACCCTAATTCAACCACCTGGTTTCATCATTTTCGAAACAATGGTTATCATGAGGGAACTTAGGGTTTTGATGGTAATCATGAGAGAAACAAGAAAAGGTTGCGTTGTTTGGCCAATGTCTGCCACACCTTGGGTTCCAATACGTTCAATCTTCACGACCGCCTGGGAACCAACCCTTACTCAGAAAAATTGTGTTGATGAGATGGCTCCTCTTAGCCATTTCGAAGTCTCAGGCCCTTAGATGGTTGAATCCGACCTTGAGTTTCATGTCCAAAATTTGGCATTGGGTCACAATGTCCTAATCAAATTGGCCATATTCATTAGCGTTTGTCTAATTGATGTTAAGGGTCAAATAATTGCCAAGGAGGAAAATTACTAGTTTCCTAGGTTTGGGGTGGAATCTTTGGGATTTGGGATAAGGGGGATAATAAACGATGTTTGAACATTAGAATGGATTCAATATTTAATAAAGGAGCTAAATAAATATATACAAGCGAAAATCAAAGTGGCATTTGATCATGAAGACACATGGAGGAAGTGGGACCCACATATGGCTAGATTTCCCCACTACACTTGGCATCATTCTCTCACCAATTCGAATTCAAGGTGAATGGTAACATACTTGGGGGAGTTCAAAAGGTATTATTCATGGCATCACTCATCCAAGGTCTAAATATAGAGGAAGAGTAACTCGCATGGAAGAGGAAGAGGCAATTTGGAGCTAGTGGGACACTTGGGCTAGATTCCCTAGCTCTATGACAACAATGGTAAAGATTCTATGACACCTATGACACAAATCAGACATGAATGTTGACATATGACATATAGGACATGTCAAGGATAAAACTAGCCTCCAAAATGGTGCTCAAGGGAGTTAGGGCAGCTAAGATGCTTCCACATGTGATTTGGTGGAAGTGGAAGACTAAGAATTGTTGTACAAGTGGCCTTCTTTGGAATCTCTTCCCAACTTGAGTTGCCATGAGTCCCTTGGAAGGAATTCGACCCATGGAGAAAATCAGAAGTTTATAAATTTTAATAAGAAATAATTAAACCAGCTTTTGATCATTTGAGAAATTTGCAATTGCATTTGTGAAGAGGGAGAACTAGGGGATGACTAGTTTCTTGCCTTAGCCAATTTCGAGGGTGAAAGAATCCCATCCAAGTTGGTAACTGGAAATGCCATTCAGACCTTTCGTTTGGAGATTTAATGGAGTGTTTATTTGAAGGTTTAAGCTACAGGGAAGCTCATGGTTTCTTCTAGTGCAGCACACTCTCTCAACCATTTCCACTATTGATGGCATATTCTTGACCCTTGGGGGAGGATGTTTTTGGTGAGCTCTTGTACTATTTGGGAGAGATTCTCATGATCTATTTATTTTGTAATATGATTAATATACTATGTTCTTCATCTCCATAAAGTTTCAGGTCGAAATACCAAGTGGTTATATGTAAAATGGATTATTAATGAGAAAACAGTGACCATTCCCCCACTAGATTGATGTATGCCAATGTATTGATGATGATTTCGAATGGAAGATTATTTATATGATATATTTATGATGTATGGACTTCCATTTATGAGTATTACAAGTTTCATGTTCATAACTTAAGCATTTGGAGCCATCTTGCTCAATTTTTTTTTATTTGAAGAAGATTTCATGCTATTTCCCCCAAGGTCGAACTAGTGAATTTTGTTGTTGTTTGGGAGAAGGTTAGAACAGAATTAATAATTTATTAATGATTCACATGAGACCTAAATAATTCCCCTAAGACATCCCCTACCTCTTTTCAGAATTTCGAGTGAGTTTGGAGGCATTTGGAGAGTCATTTTCAGTACTTACCGTGGGGGGATTTGAACCCCAAATTGCTAGTTAAATTCCATACTTTGTCCAGAATATTAAACAAGTTTGCAGAAGTATTTTCATGGTAATAAATCATCCATTAACATCATAATCAAGTACAAATATCATTCATACACCTTCAATGAAGATTTAGAGGCATTTGGAGCTAATTGGAGACCTAGAGACCAATACTAATCAAAGGGAAATTACTAGTAAAGTTCCCTACATTGGCCAAAATTGAAAGAGTATTCGCAGAAGTATTTTAAAGGTCCAAAAGAATCCATGAAACACATATTTATGTTCTAACATCATCCATATACCTTCTCAGAATATTTGGGAGCATTTGGGGCAAATTGGAGACCTAGGCATCAAAACTAGTCAAAGGTCAGATTTGGGGAAAAAGTGAAAAATTGGTCCCTTTAATAAAATTTTAAAAAAGGGTCATTACACTGAGGAGGCCACATTATTAGAGAAGATAGGGTGGGGCTCCTTTTTCAGGCGATTTAGTGGACACCATACCGAGGTAACTAGGCAATTTTCCCTTACCTTCAAGGAAAATGTTGCCCAAATTGGTGACTTGCAGCTGACTGTGGATGAAGATCTCATTGCAAAAGCTACGAAACTTACACATACATGTGAACATTGGTTTAAAGAGGCAAATATTAACAAGAATAAATGGAAACAATTCCTCCTTCCTCTGTCAGCTGATTCAGACCTCAAATATAGCTTTCCTATCAGGTTTTTGAAACCTCAATGGCACACAAGCTTCGAGATTATAGCCAGGTATATTTAATGTGCCGACCGTTACTCCCATGTCCATCTATATCACATCAGGCTTCTTATGTCTTTAAAAGGGTCAAGGTTAAATTTATCGTTCTTTTTGTTGAATAGTTTAAAGAAAATGGCACTCGTCGTTCATAATACTATCAGGAATTAAGATAGAAGCATGTTTCACCATGGGTTACTTAAAATTATCATTCAGTACTATTTATATTCGCAATGAAGATCATGGGATGAATTTTTGGCTGAAAATGGTTTTGGGCTCACTCAGTATTGGCCTACCCTTCTTCCCAAGACTCATCAAAAGCGTAGGAATCCTCCTCGGTTTGAAATCGACAATATACCCTACCCTGTCACAGAGCATCATGAATCAGAAAATGCCGATCCTAAGGATGTTTCAGAGTACCCTGATTCTGAAAGGGCTAATCCTAAGGGGAAGGATAAGGAAGAATGCTCAATATCTGAGGGTCATAACTGTACAATCCATGAAACCCTAATAGGCCTGTCTTCGTCCAAGAATCCCTATGACGCGTCTGCACACAAAGAGAATAGTTTATGCAATGTGATGGATGTATATCTTGGGGAATTTATTGAATCGAAGTATAAACCTGAGTATTTAACCCTTCCCGATGGTAAATTAAGCTCGTGAAGATTCAAAGGGAGTATGGGTACTGTTTCAGTCCTGGTAACTATTCCACATGGAAAATAACTCCCTGATAAAAATTATGAGTGAGCGAGAGGAACATGTGTCAATTCATGAATTCATACAACAACAAAGCATAGGTGTTGATAATTCTACCAGAGGAAAGCCATCGAGAAGCCCATCGCCCGTTCAACAAACAGGTTCGAAAATTAAGATGGATTTTTTCGTTTACCAATGATTCCTCCAATCATTCTAATAAAACTATAAGAAAATCTTGTGAACGGTCATTTGAAACAAAGATTGCTCAGTTGCAGGAAGAACTCGATAAATCTTAGTTGAAGATGATTGTACTGAAAGACGAGATCCAGCAGCTGAAAAGTGAGTTGTTATCCTGGGTAAATAGGTGGCAGGACTTGAGAGTGAGGAAAGATACATACAAGATGGAAAAGAGAGCGTTATTTTATGCAAATTACAAGTTTATAAGGCACGAAGAGCAGCATAAGATTAAAATCGTAAAACTTAAGGCCAAATTAGTTGAGGCTAGAAGAGAAACTAGAATCCGGGTCTCAGCATAACATAGATCTTTTTTGAAAATCATTTATCATGATTTATTCTATTTTGCAAGCATATGGTTTTGAAACCCCCACAGGTAATTCAATGAGTTGTTATTGGCACACCTACAGAATCGTAGATTCTGTAGGAGTGATTATTGTTTATTTCTCAATATTTAATTTTTAACTGTGTTTTTATTAATCCCACAACTCACGCTTCTTATGTTGCCACGGGTGTTATCTAGATTAATGGTTGCTCGGACGTATGGCATTTTGTTGGACTTATGCGATTGGACAATGCGATTTTGAACATTTTGGCTCAGTCGATCTAGTGTTGCCTCGCTGGATAGAGTTAATAGACTCTAACATCAGGTTCTTGTTATGACCTTAGAGATGATCTTTTTGCTTCCTGGAAGCATCTTATTTACTCATCGAGAGTGTTGCATTGTACTAGAATTATGTTATGTTCTTATCTTATCCTCATTAGTAAAAACAACTGTTATATTATTACTCTCTTTTGTATGATGATGCATTTATTAAATGACTATTTTTAAGGAACTAATTCAGAAAATCTAGGAGTTTGTTGAGTCACTCATTAGTCTATATAAGTTACAAGTAAATCATGTAAAGGGGGTTCGAGTGGATGTAAGAAGATAGCCTGTTTAGGAGTCAATGCTACTCAGTTCTGAACTAAGTCTTTTGTGTAGGATTATCTTGCTCTTTGACTGTTGTGGATTTATTCTGGAGGATGGTATCATTTCGATCTAAGTTTTCAGTTATATACATATATTACTCCTTTATAGTTATTTATGTGTTATAGTTTTGCACTTATACTTGGTTGTAATGTGGGAATAATCTTGATATAATCGAGCATAAGTTGTCTTCGTATCTAATTCATAATGTGTTGATCATGTTTTAGTAACTTTGTTGCTCTAATTTGATTTACAATAGTATTTTGTATCGATTAACTTGTTGAATATTTATGTTGCGATAGATATTCTTTCAGGGATTTGTTTATTTCTTATATTAGATGCTTAACTGCTAATCTTTTATTTGTTCAATAACATTTACATGTTAAGGGCTGACAGTTGTTTGTATTGTTATTCCTTAAATATTTGGATGGAATATTTTAAACTGAAATTCTGATTTAGTTCTGATGATTGTTCTCGAATTATCTCATGTTTTAGTTATCTCTATCTTAATGGAACAATAAAATAAAATAGTCATTAAACTGCTTCTGTCCAGGATAGGTGAAATAGGCTTTAGGTTAGCTTATAGATATTGAAGTGTAAAAACTTCCGTAAAATCTTATGAACACCCACAATATTTCTAAAACACCCACAAATCATATGCGCTTCACTTTCATAAAATGTTGGCTTTGCAGGAATGATTGCACGCACGAAGATGAAAAGTAAAGAAGATAACTCAGAACCGTGGACAGGAGCAGATTGATACTTATGAGGTAGATCTGAAGATGCAAGAAAAACAATTGGCACTAATGCAGCAAATTAATCGGGATCATACTCTCGCACAATTTCCAAATGTTTGAATTTCCAGAACTTTAGTGACAGGTATCAGCAAGTAAACATTTACTTATGCACTTGGGAATATTTGATGAATCCGAGATAGAACTATCGTTTCCTTTAGCATAATTTTTGCATTTTCTTTGGGGATGTAAAACAAAAACAATAAAAATTATAAAATCATGAAAAGAAAGAAAAACATTATAAAAATCAAAATTCAAAATTGCAAATGGACATTCCAATTTCCTGAATATCGAACATGTTTTTATGATTTACGCTAATTTGTTTCTTGGAGTCACTTTAGTAGTAATCGAGGACGAAACAAGTGCACAACGGCAACAGGTCTAAAAACGTATTTTATTTTTGCAATTTGTTGCATTCGTACTTATTTCTGTATGATATGTTTTTCAAACTTCTCACAAGTTTTCATGCAGGATTTGTACTAAGTTTTTTTTAGGTGCACAGATGATCAATTTTTATGCTGAAGTGATTTTTCAAGAATCACAAAACTTTTTGAGAAACATGCTTTGATAGACAGCATGAAGGGGCTGTTACTCATCATAAACATCGTGACGTTTGCTGTTACACAGAAAACATTCATAAACCCAATTGCGTCATGAATGTTTACCACATCTCTCCTTCAAAGCACATTAGTCATCCATGTGAAGTCCATTTTCCATTGCCTTATCTGTCATGACTTCACACAGGCCTATCTTTCTGAGTTGCATACATCATTTTCTTCTTTTTTCAGTCCCTTTCTGCCTTTTGAATAAGAACATCCAGTTCCCTTTCCATAATTACATCTCCTTGCCATAAACACTGTTGCTACTAAGATCTTTCCTATAGTCCTACCAAAATTTTTGTAAAAAATCACGTTAACTGATGTGGGATTCCTTAAGGCCCACCTTTCAACAAGTCTTGCCCCATCGACCTCAGCACCTTATCTGGGATATAGACTAGAGTTCCTTTTTTAGTACCGGGAGGCTTGCATGCCCTAATGGCAAGTTCTCTCGCTGACAATCATGGGAATACATCAATGTCCCTTGATCGCCTTATCTTGCGAGTGGCTCGACATCAACACATCTATTCGCACTTTGCAAGATGTACTCAGGTAACTTGGCACTCATTGACATCAATGGTGAGTTTTCCTCCCATTGGTTAACAGCATTCATCAACGGCCGGTAATCCAATGACTTCTTTTCATGCTCGACATCAGCACATTTATTCGCATGACTAGAATTGTACCATCAGGTTTTGTAGTGAGTGAAGACTATACACTTTTTCATGATTCCCTCAGCAGTTACAACAGCATGACTTCAGCTATATGAGAGTACCACTGTTCCACTTTCTTCCTTCGACATTTCCCATGATCCAGTTACAGCTGCAGCAGCATTGACAGTTAGATTTTCATGATCCTGCAGCGGTGACATCTTCCACGATCCAGTCACAACAGTCACGTCCTCCATAATTCAGCAGCGGCAATTTCAGTTACATTTTTATCCTGCAGCAGTGACATCTTCTCTGATCCAACAGTTACAGCAGTTGCACCAGCAACATCACCAACCACGCTCCTATTGCATAGTTCATCATCATTTTTGGGTAAGTGGAGGTATGTTGTTTTCTGAATTTTAATCATGCAATTCCTTACATGCTAGCAATGAATAATTTGGAAAATTCCCTCACCATGCTCCATTTCCTTTTTCACTTCCATAACCCATGCCAAGTTGCACGAGGACATGCAACAAGTTCAGTTGGGGAGGATGAGATAGAGGTTGCTGAACACTCTATGGGATCTCAAATGCAATCATATTTTCAGAGGACAGGAAATCGTTTGTGGCAGCTTATTCATTTTCTCATGCATATTGTTCCTTATATAAAATATAGAATTTGAATTGAGTATATCTCACAAACCATACATTGGATCCTCATTATTTTTGGATAGGGAATGGATAATATTATGATGAACAAAAATGACAAGTTTCAGCTCAATCCAATGCATGGATTTCGAAAAAACAGCCATCATCACCTACAGCCAATTGGCAATTTTCTTGAAATCCATGATGTGGGTTTTTCTGATTTTTGGTGTGGAGATGCATTAGACTAGTAAAAACGTGCTTGCAAAATTTCAGCCAAACCCAGTTTGTGATTTGAGAGAAATTCAACTGTTTCAGCCAGTTGTAACACCTACCTGCAAAAATTTGTCACCTACAGCCAATTTGCATTTTTCTCGAAATCTATGATGTGGATTTTTTTAATTTTTGGTGTGGAGATGCACTGGACTAATAAAAAATTGCTTGCAAAATTTCAGCCAAACCCAGATCGTAGTTTGTGAGATATTAGCTCAGAAAGTTTGCTGCAACGCCAGCTATTACTCCACCATATTTTCCCACTTTCGCAGTTGTTACTTCAGCAGCTGTTACTCCGCCAAACCTTCCATTTCACAGTTGAACTATATTCACTATCATCATTATGATACCATCATTCCATTTTTCCACTACCATCACTCCATTTTTCATCTCATTTATCATTCACCAACATTTCTTTTCCGACAAATCCTCTGTTGCACTTTGCTTCATACACATGGATACACATATTGGCATGATTCATAAAGGTAAATAAAAGGCTTTCTCATACACATTGATGCTTTCTTAAGCACATTGATATCTTATCATTTCCAATGAGTGTATGGTTAAATTATTATTGCAGCAAGAAAAAAGATAATGAGATAAATGTTGTTAACACAAGAACCAACATTCTTTGTATTCATGGTTGTTACACAAGAACCAACCATAAGAAAATGTCAGCTGCTACTCACACCCTAGAAACATTCATTGTTGGAAAGACATCATCAATCAAAGCCAAAGTTCAGATGCCAAAATTTCTTAAGAAAATCCATGCACGGTTGCATGAGGACATGCAACAAGTTCAGTTGGGGAGTATGTTGGGACTCAGAAATGTCCTATTTTCATCCACTTTACCTTTCTCTATTCTTCACATTTCATCGTCTCATTAACCTTTCATTATACCATTTCCTTACATATACTTGAGTTTCATCTTATTATTTTCCACTTTATTCATTTTAGTATTATAAGTGAATTTATGATTAAATATTGAAAAAGAACATGTTTTTCACTAATATCTCAAGTATGGATGAGCTTTGTAATGTGTAGGAATATGGAAGGATCAATTCAAAGAAAGACTCCTCGAATATCTCCTCCACCATTTCAAGGAGATAGTTATTCAAATAATATTCCAAGGAGAAGATCATGGAGATTTGGTTGGAATATCTTATTTAGGATGTATGAGAAACATGTGGAGAATTTGTGAGAGACATGTGGAGGATTTGAATGGATCATACTTTGTAATAATAGGAAATTAGTTGAGAGTGTTTGAGGGAATAGTGGATCTGTCATTATGAGATGGTTGTCTTCTTCTCAAAGAAATTCATGTATAAAAGAGAGTGCTCTCTCTTCATTTGAGGGTAGTAGATTAGTAGTAGATGAGGAGTAGATAGAAAGTATATTAGGAGGAGATTAGTCTCAGATTGTAGAAGTTAGTTTTGGCTTTGTAATATGGATTAGGGGATTCTTAGCTTTTGTTTATAATCTTAGTTTTGATGCTTTCATGATTTGTCATTGATTTGTGTGATGTAAATTAAGATTTATTTATTGTTAATGTGATTTTACATGTGTTGTCTCGTTGCTCTTCATATGTTGTCTTTCTTTTATGCAATTTACTTTCAGCCGTGTGTTTCAACTTCGAGCATTAGATTAGCAGTTGTGTGTTTCAGCTTAAGGGGGGGAATTAGATTAGCAATTAGCCATTAGCAAAGGGGGGTTAGATTAGATTAGATTCACTTCAGTCCTACATATACTTTGCATGTGCTTCGTAAGCCTACGAAGCTCGAATTGACAAATTAAATGGTTGGTAAAATACTACAATGGAATTAAACGACAATATTTCCACCCAACAATTAGCTCCCTTATTTCAAATCCTCATGTCTCCATCCAACCTAGGGAACTAGTAGGATTGATGGAATTTCCCTGTTATGAATTTATTTGAATGGGGACATTGCAGTCCTCCCCACCCAAGATTGCTTGCCCTCAAGCAATCTCAATTTATCATGCTGCAAACTTGTTCCTCCTCTATCAGGTGGCCTTCCATGAGTAATGTCTCCCAAAATATTTCCATTCTTGTGTTTCATGTTGTGGGCGGAAACTACCTGATTCGGATAGGTGTGCTGCCCTCTCACAACCCTTAGTATTCCTTTTGAATCTTGAAATTTCATCTTAGGAATTTTATAATTTACTATATGCTCCACTATAGAGTACAACCATTACACTCCCAAAACCACATTAGTATCAGCAACATCAACTACATAAAAGCTATCAACAAAAGTATAGTTACCTATGGTGACTTGCAGCTGTAGAACCCATGTTTTGCACTCCATTGTGTTGTGACTAGGAATGACAACTCTGAATCCATCGAATGGTTCAATAGGTATCTTCCTTCTCTCCACCATGTCTACATCAATGAAGTTATGTGTGGCTCCTCCATCTACCAAAACTGAATCTCTTTGTCCTAGTACCACACCCTTGCATCGAATAGTGTGATGATGAGGCACTGTTGAAAGGAATTCCATTCTTACTTTGGTAGGTGAGGGGTGATTTGCCTCTTCTTTCCCTTCTTATGATGTAGTATATCCCTCTTCTTGGGATGAAGTATGTCCTTCTTCCTCCATGCCCCCTTCATACCCAGCATCACAAAATACTTCAATGAATTGGGCCTTTCCCTTAGCACATTTATGTCCTGGTGCCCATGGTTGGAAGCATGAGTAACACAATTTCTTCCTTCTGAGATCTTCCCTACTTAGTTCCTCTTTCTTATCCTTCCCACATTCCTCTTCTTGCCATGGCTTCTTTTCAGATCTGGATTAGGGAGGTAAGTTGGGATTGGGAGGAAACCTTGTCCTAGTTAGCACATTTTCTAAATCCCTTGTCAAACTCATAGCATCCTTCAATGAATTGGGTTTGTGGGCCTTAACTAAACCTTTTAAGGGTTCATCCAAACCCTCAATGAACAACAATACTAATCTTACCATAGATATATCAGCCACCTTGACTGATAAGTTTTGAAATTCCATCATATACTCAGCAGGGGTTCCAACTTGCCTAAATTGGGCTAGTCCTTTGAAAGGAAATTTTGGATCTTTTTCCTCAAATCTCTCCAATACCCTGTCAACAAATTCTCCATAATTTTTAACCTGATCATGTCCCAAATTTTTCATACCATGGAACCACCATTCATTGGAATCTCCTTCTAAATGCAAAATTGCCATTTTTAATGCATCATGTTCCACCATTGGATTTAGTTGAAAATACACGTCTAGTTTTTGCACCCAAGTGTTAGACGAACTTTGAGAGGAACCATCAAAAGTAGGAAGTGGAATTTTACCAATAGCACAATTTAATTCTTTCTTTTGGAATAGAGCCCTATTATGCTCCCTCTTCTTGATCAATTTGTTTGAGATCGTAAAGTAATGGTCAAATGGTATAGTCCTTTTACAATCCTCACTCAACTTTTCTCATTCTTTTACCACTTCATTCATATCAAATTAGGTGTTAGGATCTTCTTTGGGCACAAGAAATTTAGGTGTAGAAGGCCTTGGTGTGCTCTGAAATTCATTAGGTCAATTATGGGGTCCTGTGCTTGAAAACATATGCTAACCCATTATCTTCTTTTCTTCGGAATGTGAACTACTGCTGCCTCTCATTACCCCTTTGTTTCCAAATTGGCTAGCCATCAATTCGAATTCTTTCATAAGCTGCTGAGTCATGTTCTTAGTTATGTCATAAAAGAGAGGTTTTATGATTTTAATATATTCCTCCTTATCATCAGAGAGTCCCTTCCCCTCATTAGTCATAGTTTCAGCAAAATGTACCTCTTCTTCTTCTACTTCTTCTTCTTCTTAAAAAAAACACCTTCAACTTCAGGTTCTAAGGGTGGTGGATTATTTATTTGAATTTTTTTTAAGACCATCGAGTGCAAAGACCATTCTCTAATACCACTTGTAATGTCCCCTTTTAAGAAATTTATTAAAATGACCAATTTTTTACTTTTTCCCCTAATTCGACCTTTGACTAGTTTTGATGTCTAGGTCTCCAAATTGCTCCAAATGACTCCAAATATTCAGAGGAGGTGTATGAATGATATTATTACTTGATTATGATGTTTAGGGATGATTTAGGACCATCAAAACACTTCTGCAAACCCATTTAATATTATGTCCAATGTATGGAATTTTACTAGCAATTTGGGGTTCAAATTCCCCCAAGGTAAATGTTGAATATGGATCTCCAAATGCTTCCAAACCCACTCTAATTTATGAACAGCATAAGAGGATGTCTAAGGGACAATATTAAGGTCTCATGTGCATCATTATTCAGTTTTTGAAGTGTGTTATAATTGTTAGGAACCCATGTCAACCCTTTTATTTAATTTGTTAGTATATTGTTGTTGGACATATATGCTTTGTAAGTCATCCAATAGTATTTGTTGATCCATAGTTTGCATTGTTGTTGTTGGACGCATATTCTTTGTAAGTCGTCCCATAGTAATTGTTGATCCATAGTTTGTATTGGCCCATGGTTTGTATTGGCACATGGTATTGGCGCCTAGAGTTAGTATATAAGTTTGTGTTGAGACCAATGAAGGTACTGTGAAGTTATTTGTATTGAGCTTGCTCAAAGGAGGTTTCCCCCTCGAAGTGGCATGCGATCAATAAAAAGATTCTGATTTCTTTTTATTTCTGCTATCTCGTGTATTCTCATTAATTAATTGTTGCAGGTTCTTCACATCTGGTATCAGAGCACTTTCTTGGGCTCGTTGGGTGAAATTTCTGCCAAATTGTTTTTCGCATCTATTGCAATTTCAGATCTAGGAATAATCCCTATCCGCTTAACTATGGGAAGTACTTGGGCATAATCCCTAAAAATCAATGTGAGGAGTACCACAGGAACCCCAAAGTAGATGGCCCATTGAGAGGACCTACCAATGAAAAGGGCAATAATCCCTACCTGATTGATTATTTCCCATCCATGAGGTAAACCAAGAGTTGTCGTTTGTGGCAAAGCGGTTATCAATTTTACTTGAGCCGTGAAGTGAGGGTTACTGCCCCAATACGCAAGCCGTTAGATAGCATTGGTGGTTGAGTGAATCCCTTGAACTATTAGGAAGCCAAACATGCGGGGTCCATATCTATTTTCAGCTGATAAATCTTAGATTTCCTCTGTCCAGAACTGTTGCCGATCACTTCTGCACCGTTTACGGATCTATCTATTTCTGATCACTTCCACGTCGTTGCAGATCTGTTTAATTCCAATCACTTCTGCACCATTGCAGATCCATCTGTTTCTGATCCCTTCTGCGCCGTAGTAGATCCATTCTGGAAAAAAAAGTATAAAATTCCATTTTTTTGCCATATTTTCCTTGTTTTCACTTTGTTTCTCTTGAAACTTCCCTGACACCCCCGTAATCCCATTCTGCATCTTTCATTCCTGAGGATCCTATCCCAAATTCCACTTCCCAAAGCCAGAAATCCCACATTTGTCTATTTTTAGGGTTTGCCATAACTTCTTTAATTTTCAACCAATCGCCTTCAAATTTTTCCACCGTGTGCATTCCCTATTTTTGCTTCTTTGTACCTCTCTAACAAATTGTCCCATTCTTTCACCCGGTTTCTGAAATACTCATTTTCTGCTTCCCTGTTGTTAACACCTAAAAAGTGCTCACTAGCTCATTCCCTTACTCACATGACCCATTTGTCCACTTTTCCACCATCTGAGCCTCTGAAACCAACAAAAGGTCACCAAAAGACCTTAGTACACCCCTTTTTCCATTAAAAAAGATTATTTTTCCAAGAAAATCATAAAAAACCCTCAAAAAGGGTCCAAATTCCCAAAAATATTAAAAAGGGAATTAAAACATTATTTTTATTCAAAAAAAGGAAAAAGGAGGGAAAAGTACCTAAACCATGTTGGTCAATACCATTTGGTTTCCACAAAACCACAAATGGTATTCCCCACCACCAAAACCTATAAAAAGGTGGTAGGGGCTCCTCATTTTACCATCCTTCCATTATCTCATCCTTATGCTGCTGAAATCTCCCCTGAGCACTTTTAGCCATTGAAGCAACCTTGGAGAAAGAGACCTATTGGAGTTTGGAGCTACTCATCTTGGGAGTTGCTCAACATCAACCTTCACCATTGAAGGTAATATCGCAAGCACTTGCTTGCCCCCCACTTTTCAATACAAAAATTATTTCTTATGTTTCTTGTTCTTGATTTTTGAAATATTTAAATTATTTGCTTAGATTCTTGCTTAGATCCATGAAAAGTATTGTTTATTTAGTTTATTGTTTTTATTTCTATTGAAACTGCTACTACTAGTTAGTAGGTGCCCATAGCACTAAGCTTGGTTGCAAAACCGAGCCAACAGTTTTTTGGCGACTCCGCTTTGGTTTGAACTTTAGATCTCTAGCTTTGCCATTAAATCTTAGTTTTTATGAATTTTTAAACCTTTAGATCCATAGATCTACCATCTTAGACAGCAGATCCATTGCTGTTCTGAGATTTGGCCCCATAAACAGCCCGAAATTTTCAATTTTCGGGTTCGTTTCTCGGTTTCCGTGCACGGCTTCCGCCTCGCGGATTTTTTACAGACAGTCGCGCGGTCCATCGCGACTTTTCTGCCTTTTTCCGCGCGGTCCATCGCGGATTTTTTACAGACAGTCGCGCGGTCCATCGCGACTTTTCTGCATTTTTCCGCGCTGCTCATCGCGGCTGTGCGACCAAAACCTGCGCGGCTCATCGCGGCTGTGCGGCAAAAACCTGCGCGGCTCATCGCGACTGTGCGGCCAAAACCCGCGCGGTCCATCGCGACTGTGAGACCAAAACCCGCGCGGTCCATCGCGACTGTGCTACCAAAATCCGCGCGGTCCATCGCGACTGTGCTGCCAAAACCCGCGCGACCCATCGCGGCTGTTCGTCCAAAACCCGCGCGGCTGAATTTTTTCATTCGGCCATCCCGATTTTGAAAAATATTTTTTACTGTACTTTCTGCCCATAGCACATTTTTTACAGTACTAAATTCTGCATAGTTTACAGATTTGAAAAAAAAATTTACTATTTAAAAAAAATGCATACCTAGAAATCTTTTTAAAAATTTTCAAGAAAGTGAAAGAAAGACTCATTTTGCATTCTTTATCTAGATTCAAATTTTTTCTTGTTTACTTCTTTAGAATCTTGCCCTTAGCAATTTTTATTGAAACGAAGAAATCCATTTATTTCTTTTAAAAAGGAGTTTATTATTTGCTTTCATAAAATCCAAGAAATCCTTTATTTTTTGAGTTATTTTTTGAAAAAGCATATTAATTCCTTTTAGTGAAAAAAGTCTTAGATATTTGCTTTGTATTTTCGAAAAGTCCTTTATTTTTTGAAAATTTCCCTTAAAGCATTTAATTTTTTCAAGTTCAGTTTACAACACCTCACGTGCACTCACACGATCACTTAATTGAACTAAGCCTTAAAACGTACCTTAATTTGAACACACTTTTAACCCCACTTGGGGAACACTAAAAGAATTCTTGTAGCTAGGTAGTATTGGGGGGATAGGTGTTCCAATAACACCCCTCAGTTCATACATCTGAGACATAGAAGTTGTCCAATTAGGGAGCTAAAATCTCTTAGTACTTTTTGGCGCGGTCACAACCGGTTTGTGGGAAGGCCTCTCCCTTAGGAGGGTTGAAGTCGCGAGGATGGTTCCGGAAGCCTGAGTGGGATACCGAAACCCATTCAGTAACCGAAGGGCTACCATTCGCAGTTCTCGGGATATCCCTGTATAGGGATATTGCGATCAAAGGACCAAACGGCATATTTACCTTTTCTCGACGCGTCATGAACGGAGTATCCTAGTAGCCTGTCTTTTTAGGATTGATTACCCGGTGTCCCTCCCGGTAGGGGGATATCTAGCCGTTGTCTCTACATTCATATTGTCTGACTTGGATTTCATCACCTTGCAGAGGATATCGTCTGTTTGAGTCACAATACTTTTAGATTAGGTGTTTGCATGATCTTTACCACCTTTTGAGTCTAGTTACACCTATTTTTTCTAGGAGCCGCTTGCATGTTGGTATTCTGACCGGTTGTTGCATTCCTCCACTTATTGTAGCACAGCTGCTGGGATAAGTGCATTTTTTGAGGATTGATTTTTTTTGGCCTGTGAGCCTTATTTTTTCACTCCCCTTCTTGCACCCTTGGTTGCATTAGGGTTTTGAGTCTTTTACATATATATCACCACCTGATACTTAAAACAATTTTTTACATAAAAAAAAAAATATATAAAACATATTCTCACCATTGAGAATTCTAGACGTTCTCGTCGTCTACAGGGTGAACTCCCAGAGTTTAGTCCACTTGGCTCTCCACGTCACGGACGCAGAGCATCATCCCTTGATTCGACACATCGTCAATCAATTAGACGGTCATCCGATTCTGACATACCCCACTTCACCTTTGATTTGGAGGTAGAATCCGAAAACCCACACCCGACGTCATCCTCCAACTGGTACAACCTATTGTTACCACAAATCAGCCTCCTCTTGGTGTTGCAATCCCTTCGTCGTCAACGAAACCTCCTCCCGGTATCACGACTCCTTCGTCGTCGACGAATCCCCCTCCATTCGTCAGGCCCACTGGGGGCAGAGGCCCACAACCATACACTGCGGTTCCCCCACCCAAGGCAGTTAAACCTCCCCCCATATTTCGTGCTCCTCCAAAATGCTCGCTGTGTGATGAGTTAGGCCATCCAACCCATCAGTGCCCACAGTTACCTGCATTGCAGGAACACATGCAAATGTTGGACGACGACCCCAACATCCCGGTGGTCAAACTAGATCCAAACCCTATGCCTCGTGATAAATCACTGCGTACCAACCACCCATGTGCGATATGCGGTATTTATGGCCACTACTCGCATAACTGTCCTGACATCCCAGACTACAGAGCAGCTCTCTACGAGATGAACAATTTGGACCTAGAGACGGCACCCTCTACTATCGAGGAGATCTACCCTCCCGCATCATCCTCATCCGGAGAGATTAACACCATCTATATGATCTCTTCGACTACCACTACCTCATCACTCGATTTGACCACTCAAAGGTCCCGCAATGATGAAGAGGTTCTCGAGACTCCTACTACCTTTGATTATCCCGGGGAAGACATGCACCATCGTCCATACTTCCTCCTGGAAGAGACTTCATCCACCACCGCTACCCAATCCGCGGTTGAGTCCAAGGATTTCCTTCCTACTAAAATCGATTGGTTAACGGATCCCATGGCCGATATTTCTCCCGTCATCCACATTGACATCTCTGACCCACTTGGTGCCCTTCATACCATCACATTAGGAACCTCCCACAGTGAGCATGAGATCGGAGAATACCAACAACTGTTCCAAGAATTCACTGATGTCTTTACTTGGTCAGATACCGAAATGCCTGGCCTTGACCCCGCCATTTATATGATCTCCACTGGATACCCCTCTGTCCGGTCGGCCCCTTCCATTGATCCCTTTGACACACAGGTTGAACCCTTTCAAATCAACCAGGAAACCACATGTCCACAACATGGGGGCATGCCCAAAACCTTTCCTACTCATCATCACCGTGATCCTCGTCGGAGATACTGGGGGCATCCACCCCACAAAGGGAATCCCCCATCATCATATCATCACTTCAGTATGCCACCACGACCCACAGCCTCATGGTATAACACCCCGCCAGCAGTTGCTCAATGCCCTATTGATCTCTCTATGAGACAACATCTGCACCACATTGACACCTCTGAGTTAGGGGGCATAATAGATTACCTCGACCCCGGGATAGGGGGCATGATCAATCATTTTGAACCTTCCCCATCATCTCTATCTCAACACCTCAATGAGCCCATCGTTCAAACCAACACATATGTGATCCACAATCACAAACCCCATGCACATAGCATGGGGGCAGGTCATTAACCCTGCTCACTTTTTCATATTCGTGATCTCAACCATTTTTGAGGTCATGTGTCACTTGTATATTTCAGTTGATTTGATACACCTAGTATTTTTCCCCCACGGGTAATCATTTCTCCCCACCATTGCATCCTTGGCTTGGTGGGCTCACCTTTATTTACAACCATTTTTTAACTTAGTTATTTCCTTTGACCATTCTGGAGTCCTTATGACCTCCGTTTTTCGCACCATGTGCACCGCCGGATTCATATTTCCGTGCCCGTGATGATGCTTGAGATCATTTCTCGCTCTCACCAGGACCAATATCAACATTGTGTCCCGACACCTTGTCACCTCGGTTTGCGTGCCACATCGGTCGTAGCCCCTTTTTTGACGTGCCTTATATCGCCGGATTCAGTTTTCCACGCTCGTGATGATGCTTGAGATCATTTCTCGCTCTCACCTTTCGATTTCCCGGGCATTTTTTCCACGCCCCCTCGTCACCTCGGCTTGCGTGCCACATCGTCCGTTCTCCGTTTCCGACAATCCTTATGTCACCGGATCCAGTTTTCCGCACTGATGACGATGCTTGAGACCTTTTCTCGCCCTCATCAATCCATTTTTGTTCGGTATAATTTTATCCCTTTTTCGGGCCGAGCAACCCCTTTTTACGAAAAAGGCACTTAGGGAGTTTCTGTTAAGCTCTTTTCTGACTCCTAAAAACAATGAAAAGATTGCCGAGCAATCTTGCTTCCTTTCATGCTCGATAAACGTATCTGAAAGGGCGTCTACCTGGTATAAGTTTACCCCTTTTCCGGACCTCGTAGACTAATTACGAAAAAGGTATACTCTAGTCACATCGGCTAGAAGAGTTCTCCATCCGCATCATTTTATCCTTTTTCGGGCCTTGGAGACTAAACTTACGAAAAAGAAACACCAACAGAGTCCACTTACCGTTTTCAGACTCTCTAAACATGATAGCAACCATGAGCATGCGCCGTCCTGGGCTCACAAAATCCACAAGACCGTACCATTTCAGAGCATACTTTTATCCCTTCTTGGAGCTCATTAAAACCACGAAGAAGGAATCAATGGTGCCTCTTGGTGCTACAACACATCACGTCTACTCACATAGCAGCTTCCCCATTTTGGTCGCCTTTGTTCAGAGTATTCTGCAGTATGTCACCTTGACAATTCCTCGACGGCACCTATCAGCTCGTCCTCCCCCCCCAGAGTAAGTACATACCCTTCAGTCCCTAAAAGATGATCCCCACACCTACAAGTCAGTCCCCTACGCTGCCAGGTCAACCATGTCATCATGCTCTGAACAAAGGAAGTTTGAGTCTACCCATTTTTTGACCCAGTTATTTCCCATCCCCACAAGTATGTCAGTCCTACCAGCAATACTACATCACTTCAGTTCTACACCTCGTGCTCCTATCAAGGAAACATCATTGCCTTGTTAGTTGCTGGTCTCCCTCTGTCGACAACAACCACATTGATTCCAGAGGATAGACCTAGAGGTCCCTGTGTCTTGGACTCATTACCATTTATAATGGGTGCCTACGGATCATTTCGAGAGGAATCCTCAGTGCCTCTCCAAATGGTTGTTTCTCACATGCTCGACTTCAACACCTTGATCGCATCGTTGAGACTCGCACAGGGTATTGGTCCGTTCAGTTATTAGTCGAAGACCCCGGATACCACCTGACTCCTCCACATTTGAGAGTCTACCTATGGATACAACCAGTTACATTTTTTCTATAGATATCCGGGTTGCGTATGACGACAGTATTCAGATGTACCCCAGTTTTATACTCCCTCGAGTATACAGATACAAATACTCCCTAGATATGGCTCACAGTCTTTGAGTCCCTACAGATGTTGGACACCTTCAGTTTCAGCAGTTCAACAGTTATTCCAGTGTATCAGTTATTGAGATCAGCCATGATCATGAGTATATCCCACAATCATGTCCCCTCTGGACCATTATGATGTACCAGTATATTTCTTTACGTATTAGATCCCCCTTCTTGGGACTAATTGTTTTGTATATGTCTTGATACGAGCATGGGAATGCCCGCCTCGTCCTTTATCAGAGATTATACCTCATTCATTTTGAGGCCATGTAATATTTTTTGTTTTTTTGCAGCTTCCAAGGGCCGCGGCTCCAGTCTCCAACCGGTCTCTTCTCTCCCCTAAACCCCAGAAAACAGGACAAAGAACTATGATGTCTATCGGCCATACGATGAGCTCCTGCCCTCACACATCAGGGGGCAATCTGTTAACACCTAAAAAGTGCTCACTAGCTCATTCCCTTACTCACATGACCCATTTGTCCACTTTTCCACCATCTGAGCCTCTGAAACCAACAAAAGGTCACCAAAAGACCTTAGTACACCCCTTTTTCCATTAAAAAAGATTATTTTTCCAAGAAAATCATAAAAAACCCTCAAAAAGGGTCCAAATTCCCAAAAATATTAAAAAGGGAATTAAAACATTATTTTTATTCAAAAAAAGGAAAAAGGAGGGAAAAGTACCTAAACCATGTTGGTCAATACCATTTGGTTTCCACAAAACCACAAATGGTATTCCCCACCACCAAAACCTATAAAAAGGTGGTAGGGGCTCCTCATTTTACCATCCTTCCATTATCTCATCCTTATGCTGCTGAAATCTCCCCTGAGCACTTTTAGCCATTGAAGCAACCTTGGAGAAAGAGACCTATTGGAGTTTGGAGCTACTCATCTTGGGAGTTGCTCAACATCAACCTTCACCATTGAAGGTAATATCGCAAGCACTTGCTTGCCCCCCACTTTTCAATACAAAAATTATTTCTTATGTTTCTTGTTCTTGATTTTTGAAATATTTAAATTATTTGCTTAGACTCTTGCTTAGATCCATGAAAAGTATTGTTTATTTAGTTTATTGTTTTTATTTCTATTGAAACTGCTACTACTAGTTAGTAGGTGCCCATAGCACTAAGCTTGGTTGCAAAACCGAGCCAACACCTGTCCATTCAAAAGTGTCCAAAACCTAATTGAACCCCAATTACCCATCAAAGTTTTTCCCAAATCCAAATTTCCCTTTACTAAATAAGATTTTGTTTGTGTTTTTCTACCCATTCACAAAAAAAAACTCTTGGTTATGGTTGTCACCTGCACAGGAGAAAAAACCATGGAGGAAGCACTTGCAGCTATCCAAACCAAACTCCAAGATCTGGATGAAAAATTTCTCGGCCTCCATCTTGAGCATTCAACCATGAACAACAAACGGCAGTCTGAGTCTTCATCAGACAATGGGTTCTCTTCTTCCAACAATTTCCATGGCCCAAAGCTTGATTTTCCTCGCTTCAATGGTACTAATCCGACTGGATGGATCTATCGTGCAGAACAGTATTTAAGTCTCCATAATACTTTTGATGTCAACAAAGTTCCACTTGCATCATTTCATTTGGAATAGGAATCTCTTCAATGGTACTGTTGGTACATCAAGGCTCGTGAAGAGCCAAAATGGCCATATTTTTTCCAGCTCCTTTTGCAACGCTTTGGTCCTAGTGCTTTTGATGACTTCATAGGAGCTCTCACTAAACTTCGCCAAATTGGCACTATGAGAGAGTATCAGACAGAATTTGAGAAACTAGCCAATCACACAAAAGGATTGTCAGATGAATTCTACAGGAGTTGTTTTATCAGTGTTCTTAAGGATGAAATCCACTTAGAGGTTAAAATGTTCTGTCCCAACACAATGATGGAAGCCCTGGGGTTGGCTAAGTTGGCATAAGACAAGATTGCATCCTAACAACGCTCCAAACCCACTTTTGTTCCCTTCTGAAATATGGGTTCTCAACAACCTCCCATCCCACCAGATCCTCGACCAACTCTTATCAAGAATTTGTCTGAAATGGAGATGCATGCACGCAGGGAAAAAGGGCTTTGTTATAATTGTGATGATAAATTCACTCAGGGACATAGATGTGTTTAGTAGCAGCTCTATCTCTTAGATGTGGATTCTCTGCCTGCCTCTGAAATTGGTGAAGAAGCTCCATATACAATGATTGTTTTGTCCATCCTTGCTCCAACTTTGAAGTCATAGTTGCCAATGGGGGCACCTTACCTTGCAAGGGGAAGTGTCACAATGTGCGTATCTCTCTAGAAGATTATAACCTGCGCTCCGACATGTTTTCCTTGTCCCTAGGCAGATGTGATGTGGTTTTGGTATTTCAATGGTTACGCACACTTGGCCCCATCTTATGGGATTTTGCTGAACTTTGGATGTAGTTTTCAGTCAATGGGAAACAACACAAATTTATGGGCTTACAACTAGGGTCTCTCTACATCATTAGTTCACATCTCCTAGAAAAGATCCTTAATAAGAATTCCCATGGTGTCATCGCTCAACTCCATTCCATTCAGATGCACCCATCAATGGTCTCCACTACTTCCTTGGATATATATGCAGGTGTCTTTGCTGAACCAGTGGGCTTGTCTCCTTCAAGAGACCATTCCGGTAAGAATTTAGTGGCATCTACATTTCAGCAGGTAATGTTGGCTATTTTTAATGCAGTACAGAAGTGGCAGCCATACCTATTAGGGAATTATTTCTGCATCAAGACTGATCTCCAGAGTCTAGAAAATTTCCTGGAACAACAGGTCTCCTCCCTAGCACACCTGAAATGGGTTATCCAACTAGTGGGTTATGCCTATGCGATCAATTACAAGAAGGTTAAGGACAATATGGTGGCAGATGCTAATTCTCGCACATTTGATGACCCAGTTTCGCTTACAGCTATTTCTTTGCGTGTTCCAAATTGGTTGCAATCTGTTCAACAGGGCTATCTCTTCTATGAACTCCATGCTTCTTCATCGGTAGGGAACTCTAGGTTCCTCACAATGTATGATCGGGAACAATATAAATTCTTTTGGCAGGGATTGAAAAATGATAATTCAATAGATGGTGGTTGACTATGATACTTTCCAGGTCAACAAGGGTGAAACAACACTCCTTTCGGGACTGCTTGAACCTTTGCCCATCCCTACACAGATTTGGACAACTATTTCTATGGATTTCCTAGAAGCGCTCCAGTGGTACAATACCACATCTAAAAGGACACCACATGAAGCAGTCTATGGACAGGCACCACCAGTTCTTCTTCCATACACCCTCAGTAGCTCCGCAGTTCAGGCAATTGACTCAGTTCTTCGAAACCGTGATCAGATTCTTCTCCTTCTGCAGGACAATATTCACATGGAAAGAATTCGACTGGAACAACAAGTCAATCAGGACCATTCTGAGTGCACTTTTCACGCGGCTGATATGGTTCTTCTTCATCTACAGCCTTCCAAGCAATTCTCCTTGAAACTCAAAAGGCGTCAGTGGCCCAGAATGCAACCCGAGGATCCTACCGGAGAACCCCTCCTTCAGATTCTGCATCAATTTCCACCTCTCAAGCTTTGAGGACAAAGCTTTTTCTAAGGGAGAGGGGATGTTAGGAACCCATTTCAACCCTTCTATTTACTTTGTTAGTATACTGTTGTTGGACACATATGCTTTGTAATCGTCCTGTAGTATTTTTTATCCATAGTTTGCATTATTGTTGTTGGACGCATATGCTTTGTAAGTCGTCCCATAGTAATTGTTAATCCATAGTTTGTATTGGCCCATGGTTTGTATTGGCACATGGTATTGACCCATGGTATTGGCGCCTAGACTTAGTATATAAGTCTGTGTTGAGACCAATGAAGGTACCATGAAGTTATTTGTATTGAGCTTGCTCAAAGGAGGTTTCCCCCTCGAAGTGGCCTGTGATCAATAAAGCGATTCTGAGTTCTGTTATTTCTGCTATCTCGTGTATTCTCATTAATTAATTGTTGCAGGTTCTTCACAATAACCCTCTCCCAATAGCTACAAAATCACTAGTTTCAACCTTGGGGAAAATGGCATTAAATCTTCTTCAAATAGTATAAACTTAAGCAAGATGACTCCAAATGCTTAAGTACTGAACATGAAACTTGTGTAGATCATTAATGATAGTCCATTAATCATAAATACATCAGATAAATGTTCTTCCATACGAACACATCACTACTTCATTGCTATACATCAAGATAGTGGGGAAATGGCACCATTTGTTCATTAAAAATTAGATTTATACATTTCTACTTGGAATCTCGACCTGAAACTTTCTGAGAATGAATAAAAGATCATTTACTTCATATTACAAAAGAAATGTGGCATTAGAATCTCCTCCAAAGAGTACAATATCTCACCAAAAATGCCCTTCCTCAAGGATGAAGAATATGCAAATAAAAATGGAAATGGTTTACCGAGTGAGCTGCACTAGAAGAAACCACGAGCTACCCTGTAGCTTACACCTGAAAATAAAGACTCCATTAAATCTCTCATGAAAGGTCTGAATGTCCTTTCCACACACCAACTAGGATGGGAATCTTTCACCCTCGAAATTAGCTAAGGCAAGTAGACTAGTATTCCACTAGCTCTCTTCACAATTGCAGATTCTCAAAATGATCAAAATCCATTCTTCTTCTTTTTATTGTATTTTATAAAATTCTAAGGTCCTCCTTGGATCGAATTCCTTCCAAGGGATTCATTCCAACTTAAGTTGAGAAGAGATTCCAATGTGTGCCACTTGGCCCTCCAATCCTAGCCTCTTCTTCCACCAAATTCGAATAGGTGTATCTTTGGCTTCCCTAATAACCTTGAGTGCCCTCTTGGAGTATATTTTTAGCCCTGACATGTCGTTTATGTCAGATGTCAGCATTTAGGTCTGATTTGTGTCATAGTTGTCATAGCATATTCATCATTGTTGTCATAGAGCTAGGGAATCTAGTCCAAGTGTCCCACTAGCTCCAAAATGCCTCTTCCTCTTCCATGGGAGTTACTCTTCCACTCCAATTCAACCTACAATGAGTCATGACAAGTATATTGACCTTCCAACTACCCAATACTATTAGACTCCACCTTGGATTCGAATGGGTGAGAATAGAATGTCGTATGGCATGAGGAATCTAGCTTTGTGTGGGTCCCACATCCTCCATGTGTCTTCATGATCAATTGCCACTTTGATTTTCTCTTGAATTTATGTATTTAGATCCTTTATTAAATATGTATTCCATTCTAATGTCCAAACGCCATTTTTTAGCTCCCTTATTGCAAATCCTCATGTCTCCATCCAACCTAGGGAACTAGTAGGATTGATGGAATTTCCCTGTTATGAATTTATTTGAATGGGGACATTACAGAAACTTCTTTACTTTTACTTCTTTTTATTTTCCTCACACTTATTAAGAAACCATGTGTGGAGAAAGCATGTGTGGTTTTAATTCTTTATGTTTTCTTATTCTTTTTATTTTTTATTTTTTTTATTTTTAGGATAAAGTCCTATATTTTAGGGAAACCCTAATGTAATGGTTAAAAACCATAATCAAGAAAGGTAACTTTGCTCTGATACCACTTGAAGTGTAAAAACTTCCGTAAAATCTTATGAACACCCACAATATTTCTAAAACACCCACAAATATTCGAAATCCCACATTGTGATAATGAAATAATATATTGATGATGTTATTACAATGGCTTGTCCACCTTTAAATATGGCTTGGCCATTAATATGAGGAGACACGTCCTCTTGTTAACATATAATTAATGTTTATTAAATATTCTAAATTATTATTATTTATTAATTATTATGTTAGTTATTTACTATTTAATATTCGTAACAGATATTAAGTTAAAGTTTGCAGTTGTTAGTTTTCATTTTGGTAGAATAATTAGATCATTAGTAACTTTTAAACAATAGGAACATAAAACGATACAAAACTGAAGACTCTCTTTGGAGAGCAAAATTAAGGTAGTATGACCTCAAACCTACTACAATCAACTAATTCAAACACACCGGAAGTTGTATTAAGCGACGTGTGTGGGTTGATTCTCCTTAGTTGGCCTTAGTCAGAAAATTTGGCCAACAAATGGCGCTAGAAGGAGGGTCGAAAACGATTAATGGTTGAACGAATAGATAATAATTTTTCGACCAGTCTAATTCCTCCATCCCATACTGACTGTGAAAACACCACTGCTTCAGGCTCTGGGGTTGTTCCACAAACCGAAATCAGTAATTTTCCATTCGTCAACACTATAGGAATATTTTAGAAAGAGATCACAATACTTCTCCTTATACTCCCGAACAGATTGACCGAGCTCTAGAGGAATCAAGATGTGTTCTCACTAGGGTTTACGCTCAACATACCGACTTTCCACCTATAGAATATGGTTTACATCGTTGAAATCATAATAATACTCTGCTAGCCACAATAGACCAAGAACTATCAGAAGCCTGTATCCTAGAATCAGGTACTCCAAATCATCAGGTTAGTACTATTTCTAGAGGGGTCACCAGAACGAATACTTCACGAAGACTTATTTATTTAGGCGGTTTTGTCCAACCACCATCACCTGCAAAGTCTCCACGTGATAGTCCCAGGCCCTCTAATCACAATAGCTCATCGAAATCTGAAGAAGTAGATATGGCTGGAGATGGAGGAGGAGGACAAGGAAATCCTCCAACAAATACCCCACCGAATCCTCCTCTCCCATGGCTTAGGATGAGCGTAGTAGCTGTGCCTGGCGCACAACACCAATTACCTAAGCATCTGGATAAAATCCTCCCAAATTTTAACCCATATAACAAGGAACCAGCCGAAGTTCATGTTGACAAATTTATACTGGTTGTTCAAACTATGAACGTGCAACATGAAGATGTGGTCTGCCGTCTTTTTCCTTTGACGTTTGAAGTAAAAGCATCAATATGGTATTTTTCTTTAGTTCAATGTTCGATAACCAATTAAGCTGATTTTAACCAGGATTTCCTCGATAAGTTTGGGGAATACAAGACCCCAGCCGCCCTAGCCTTGGAACTATCTCGTATCAAAATGGACGATAAGGAACAAATCAAGGATTTTAATCAACGTTTCTTGACATTAAAAAACAAAATACTGATCGCTTCCCAACCACCAAAGGATATAATTATCGAAAATTACGCTTCCGCTTTACCCAAGGATCTAGGAATGTTTTTCAAACAGGCTGGAAAGGGTACCTTAGTGGAAACATTCGAAGAGGTCATTAAGGTGGAAAAGAATTCTTTAACCTACAAACCTGAGAAGAGTGGAAAAACTGATATCTCAATCCGTCGAAGAACTGAAAATACATCTAAATCCAATTTAGACAAAGATTCCCAAGCATTTTACGTGGAACAATTACAAAACGCAGTCAGAGCATTAACAAACTAAATAATAGTATTAAATAAAAACAATGGGGAAGGTTCCTCATTGAGAGGAAATTTTAGAAACCAATTCAAACAGAATCCTCCTTACAACAATAAATCTAATCCCTCACCTGGTGTAGCGGTAAACGAAGAAATTTTAACACAATCAGGGTTGTCCTTTCTATATCTTAAACTTCTTCAAATCAAGAATCTGGTGAACAAGAAGAAGAATCAGATTTGGAGAGTGAAGATGAAACTCATGATGATCAACAACATCTAATTGGTCATTTTTGGGATAGTGTAAGTAAAAACTCACAAACTCATAATCAAACGGTTCTTTCAGGTCAACACACCTATAATACTCATAGTAAAGGACCAACAGAAACTCTGGGTGCATCAAGCTCCAATCAAGGTAAGAAAAATACCAGTACTCAATCTGTTAGGAAATCACAGCCAGTCCAAACCCCCAAAAATTGGATCTGCAGCATGGCATCATTGAAGATCTCAAAAAACAAAGAGAAAATATTAGTATGTATGATCTACTACATATTTTTCCCATACCTGGGGGTCCTATCATAATGCCTAATTTGGGTAATTATAATAGAAGAAGCAACACGGTTGCTAGCTCTTCAAATAATGAAAATTCATCCCTAAGTAAAGTATCAAATGACATAGGTATGAAGAAGAAATCAGCAGCTAATAAAAGTTACTTAATAGGAAAAAGTTCAACATCCAACACTCCTTCGTTCCTCCTCACGTTAGAAATATATAATCGAAACGTTCATAATTGTATGGATGATTCCGACGCATCCAACAATGTAATGCCGTATTTTGTCTGCAAGAATCTGAATGAAAAACTTACTCCAAGTGAGACACAAATAACACAGCTTGACTGATGAAATGTAAAGGTATCAGGTGAAATAAAAGACGTGCTAGTTAGATTAGCAACCAATCCTTCGATATTCCAGGTTATTGATATTGTAGTTCCCGATATTCCATATGCCTATGGTATGTTTTTGACTCGTGATTGGTCTCATAATTTAAATGGTTATTTCTCAACCGATTGGTCAGCTTTATGGCTCCCTAGGAGTGGACGGCCTAATAAAATAAAAATTGAGAGAGAAGGGTACCTAAAACATACTGTGACTGAGTTTCATGAGCCAAATGAACCGATAATGTTTTATGATTCCATTATGAGAAATTATGCCTATGAAGTAGATTTGGGAAATTTACATACTGAAAATTCACCATTTACTAATTCATTTCAGCACTCTGAAATTTCAAATTCAACTTTCAATCAACCAGGAGATATGAAAAAAGGTGATGTAAATAATGTAAAAAATGACACACATTTACATATCATTGATAGTAAAGTGATTGTAAATAGTTTACCATGGATGCTTTATTTTGATGGATCAAAATCTAAAGAAGGAGCAGATGCAGGTTGTCTTCTACTAGATCCACAGGGAAACAAAACTTGTATATCTTGTAGATTAGAATTCAACTGTACCAACAACATTGTAGAGTACGAAGCACTTATATTCAAGGTTTAAAGAAATCATTAGACCTGAACGTTAAATTTTTTGTAGTCTATGGTGATTCAGAAATCATAGTCCGTCAAGTACATAATTCAATCCACTGTGTTTCTAGGCACCTTAGAAATTATCAAAGGGAAGTATGGAATCTATTTCCAAATTTGAAGCTTTTAACATCAATTCTATCCTAAGGTTTCAAAATCAGGAGGTTGATTTATTAGCCAATGTATCCTCCAAGTTAATTCCATCTGAAGATTTTCACGCCTCCAAGTTAATACCATCTAAAGATTTTTCACCGAATACTTTTTCAATTGAATTGATTTTTCGACCAACGATCCCAGATAACATTATTAATTTCCGTGTTTTTGATGATGATGTGCAGATCCTAAATTTTATAACGGGAGAAGATAACTTTAAAGATTCCGCGAGTGACGAGATTACTCATGATGAAGATTTACAAAACAATTTGGTATTACATCCTCATTGTTCAATAGAAAAGGCTCTCAACACGGTAAAATCTATCCCTGCTTATGTTTTAAGATTAGAGAAATTTTATGACTTACAGGATAAGTTTAAAGTTGTCCCAATTAATTGTAAAACAAGTAGCTCATGCATGAAATACGAAACGGTTAACTTAGGGACAGATTCAGACCCTCAACATGTTAATTTAGGAACGAACTGCTCTTCATTAGAAAAATCAGCCTTCGTAAAATTGTTTAGGGAATTGTTGTAGGCACAACAGATCCCATGTTTTATACAAAATATGGGAGCCCCAATTTTATATGGAAGGGTAAATTAATCAATTTGTGGGGTTGTTCATTCTGTTTGCATGCATTCTCGCCTTTGACATGATTTGATTTAGCTAACATTTTTTCTTGTTGAAAATTTATGCATTTTTGTGTGTTTTTTGTGAGTTGCGGAAAGGAATAACTTTTCCCACAAATGTGTCTTTCCCTGCAACCCGCAACCTGCAATGCGGATTGCAGATTGCAAAAAGATTGTTTTATTTTCTTTTAAAGGTTGTGATCCCACATCCTGCAACCCGCAATTGCAGATTGCGGATTGCGGGATGAATGTACATATTTGCAAGAATAAAACTCCCGCAACTTTACTTCCGTATGTTTAATCTTAATCGTTGATTTGTTTTGATCCCACGGATGAGATTACACTGCGTGATTTGAATAATTATTTGGATTGTTTCATTTTTATTTATTTGTTTTGATTCATTTGAGTTGGTTTTTATCATTCCAGTTGGTTCCGTAATCTCGGTGGTTAGTTTAACATGTTATCTTTCACATTTCCCACCTAGATTTGGTCTTCACAGCATAAGCTAATTCATTTTATTGGTTTTTGGATATTTCAAAGATCTTGTTATTTGATTCTGACTATTGTATGTAATGATTTCTTATCCTTATTTGAACTTGTTTGAGCCATTTACATGCTTCAATTTTGACTAATTAAATTCATATGATATTTTCATGGCAACAAATTTGAACTTCATTGAATCAATAAGTTCCAAAAGCATCTTGATGGGTTAGATTGAACACTCATGTTTAATCATTTTGATTTGTGACTTGAAAAAGTGTGTATCGAATAATGGAACCATGCATTTAATTCTCAACTTTGAAAGGATTACTGAGTTTTACTAAGCCTTGAATGTTTGATAAAATTTGTCATTTTGGGAAAATCTATATTTTATGACAAAGATTTTTCAAGGTCTTGTTATGTATAATTCAATTGAATCCTAAAACAAAAACAATACTTTCAAACCATGGAAAGAGTCAATAATTTTTCATTAAGCAAAATATTATATTTTACAAAGAATAATTAGCTTTGCTTGTTGATAAGATTATTATTATTGTTTAGATTATATTCGATATACTATTAAAGTACAATATTAATAATTTATTTTTATAATTGGTTTTTAATATATCATGCTATTTACAATGTTAATGCATAGTATTTCACTAAACCCTAATTTGTTGTTGCCGTGAAGATTAAAAACGAATCGCGCACCTGTAAAAGACATGTTTTTGCATGGAGGATTATGAGAAAACCGTGACGAATTAGCTCAAACGGTTGAAAACCCACTTCCCAAATTGGCTCATTTACCTTTTATGGCGAACATTTTTGCAAATATATCAACAGTTTGGGAGAAACACGTGACCGCACAAAGGTGAATGTTCCAGAAATTCATTCCTGTCGTTTTTGCATGGTTGAACGAACCAGACATTTGGGGATTTGATGCTATCCTTCCCACTGCTCTTCACTTGTATAAATTCGACCTCAGCATTCAGAGATAACAAGAGGAAGAGGTCTCTAAATAATTGAAGGATTTTCATTCTTACCTTATATGTATTCTTCTTGCAATGTTTTGGTTGACAAAGAAGAAGGAGGAACGCTACTACCACGGGGAGTGGATGATCTTTGTATGATAGAGAAATGAATTTCTTCTTTCTCTGCTATGATTCTATTGATATCAATTTCTTTTGTTTAAGAGATTGGAGATCATAGGCTCTACTTGAAGTGGCTACTGATTATCAATTTGATGCTTTGTAAATGTTTTATCAAGCTGAGATGGTAATACAATTTATTTTCTGCAATTATTTTCCATTTGTTCATGTGCATTTAATCAGATTTCTCTTTTTTGTGCACAGATCGGATCATAATCAGATTTAAGCAATTTTCTATATTTTTATAGTTTATATGTTAACCTGGTTATGTTTAATCATTGCATAAATGATTCTATGTTCAAACAATTTTAGCATAGTGAAGATAATGTTTTACTTCTCATGTTAGGACTGATGTGCTTATGATATCAATGTTTAAATGTTTTTAAATCATTGATGATCCAATTATCCTTTTGAGCATTTAATTATTTCATCCATTTCAAATTACTTTGCTCCTGGGATAGATTATTAGTTTAATTAACATTGGGATAGGTTAGTATTCTGGTTCATATATGTTTTTCTGTAACTGTTGAATTTCTTCTAATAGTTACAGAATTATTAATTGTAGATTGCATTTAAATCACATTTAGGATTAGTTCAGATCTAATTCAAAGTATCCCTTTCGAGGGGCAAACTCACCAACTCAAAGAGTTCCAGCGGAGGCCAAATATACGTGGGTGTTAACCACACCAAGCAGCTTGAGGATAGGGTAATACTTGTGTAGGATTATCTGAAGCATTTGGATGGGTTTTCATCCCTTGTTGTTTGCCTTGAACATTATTCTAGCACATACACAACCGAGGCATCAACAAATGGCACTAGAAGGAGGGCGTGAACTGGCACATTGCCCAAAATAAAGAGCTAACTTTTATTTATTATGTTTTCATGGATCTTTCCCAAATCCCTGCATGGGAGTCTGATACTGCGTTAAGCCTACAAGGGCCTTTACATGAACTCCCTAAAAAGGTAGTTAAGATCTTGCCAAAGTTCGATGGAGAAGGTAATGTTTCTGTTACCGAGCATATTAGAAGGTATGAATCTATTTTGCATTTATTTAATGTCATACATGAAGATGTTGCTTGCAGATTATTCCCATTTACCTTCGAAGGTAAGGCCTCTCTTTGGTTTTATATTTTACCTTTGAATTCAATTTCTAGCTGGTTAGAATTTAAGAATGTTTTTAGAGACTCTTTTGAAGATTATGATATAGCTGAAATTCATCAAAATCTGATTCAAATGAAGGTACATGGTGGAGAATCAATTCGGGATTTTAATAGATATTTTCGACAAGTGTATTACAACTTACACGAAAAAGATAGACCTTCATCACAACTCACTTTTTGTTGGTATGTTAGATCTCTTCCCAAGACTATAGCAATGTTTATTTTGCGTGAAGGGATAACAAATTTCAATGAAGCATGCAAAGAGGCTCAAGTTCTTGAGAAAGACTTGAAGAGGTATCATTTAGATTATTTTTCTCCTTTTGTTTCATATGATGAAGAATTTGTTAATGAAGAATCAAAGGTTCCACAAAATGTTCAATTAAATTTGCAAATTAATAATTTGTACAGTGAAGTTATGTCCATTAAAAAGGAAAGAAATATTCAAAATACTTTACATGATTTAAAACAAATAGTTTTTGCATCCAAATTTCAACCTTCCCTAGATATACAAAGGAAATCAGTTGCAAATTCTAATCGTAATTCTTCTCTTTCAAATAAATGTGAGTACAATGAATGTTACACATTTTCTCTTCATTGTTTGGAATCTCAATCTGAATTATTGAAGAAAGCCTTAATTCTAATACTTCCAATCTATGTAATGAACAATTTGTTCAAACGAATTTTGAACATTTTTCTTTTTCTCAACTTGATCATAATGACTCAACTATCAAAGAAAATGAAGATTTTAAGACTTATGAAGAGGATTCTTCATCTATCTCTAATGATTTTAAAGTCCTTCTTTTATAAGTGATATTCATTCTTCTTCATTTAATCAAACGATGGATCTTAGACTAGAAAGTTTTGAAGATGCTAATTACAATTCAGATTCTGAAGAACATGTTGATTCTACTCATTTTGCCAAATCTGAAAATTCATTTTCTTCATCCTTCAATTATGATTGTTGTGAACAAAATGACAACCACAAGTCTGTAAAATTAGTCACAGCAGATCTAATGAACAAGTAAATCAATCACAACAGATGAACATAGAAAATATGGTGTAAAACTGTGCAAAACATGCAGCAGTGCTCAATATCCCAATAAGGGTGAATAATTACAATACAATCTGACAATGTGAGTGAGCAATTCGAATTGCCTAAGAAGGTCATTCGAATCACTGAATGGAGTAGCTTGACTCCAACTAGGAGTCCTCATCATCAATCGATGGTGCTCATAAATGCACAAGAACCAGTCATCCAGGTGTCAATCTGAGTCTAACTGAGTGTAACAAGTGTAACTGAAGTGTGTAGCACTGATTAAGGGAAGGAGGCTCAGTGGGGGGCACATGGGAGGCTAACTGAAGTCAGAAAAAGGCATCTAGTCAATCTAGAGGTCCAACGGAAGTGAAACAATCAGTCGGGAGTGAAACTAGCCTCAAATCAGGGAGAATCGGAGCTAACTAAGTGTAACTGAAGTGGAACTGCAGTGGTAGGTGAAGAAGTGCGCCCTTCTCTGGAAGTAGGTGAGAAGTGGGAGCCTTCCAGACTAGGAGGGCTAAACATCTGAAGTAAGTGGCTCCCGGGTGCTAGAATAAGGTGGCTAAGGTGCTGGAGGCATCAACCTGGTGACTGGGATGCATGCAAACTCTAGAATTTGCATGCAAGATCCTCAAAAGATGATGTGGATATTCGAACACCCCCCCTCAAGCTAGACTATGATGTGCAAAAAAAAATAATGTGGGGCCCTGGTAACTAAGACCAAAGGTCACCCCGATACAATAATCCAAAAAATGCTGAAAATAAACTAAGTGAGGAAAGAGGGAAAACCCAGTGGGAAGAAAGCCCCCCCTCAAGCTAAAGCATAATAATGGATCAATCTGTCTCCACCATGACGGAACTCACCCCCAACAGTGAACGGAGGTAAGAGAACTTCTTCTCAGTGAAGCTCTTGGTAAAGATGTCTGCAATTTGCTCATCAGTAGGGCAATATTGCAAAATGATGGTGCGGTCATGCACCAATTGTCGAATGTGATGCATATGAATCTCAATGTGTTTGGTCCTCTGCCGCTAAACTGGATCTGTGGAGATCTTGATAGCACTTTGATTGTCACAAAATAGGACAGTCGAAGTAGTGCCACCAAAACCAAACTCGGAAAGAATACCCTGCAACCAAACTGCCTGAATGCAGGCATTGACTGCCCCTCGATACTCTGCCTCTGCTGAAGAAAGTGAAATGGCTGCTTGCTTTTTGCTGGACCAGCAAATAGCACCATGACCAATCATGAAAACATAACCGGAAGTGTTCTTCCGATCAATGCTATCACCTTCCCAATCTGAATCAGTAAAACCAATGAAATCAAGCTCAGAATCTGCAGCATAATGTATGCCAAACTGTCTCATACCTTGCACATACTGCAAGATCCGCTTGGCTGCTCGCCAATGAAGCTCATGTGGCTGTTGCATATATCTTGACATGGCACTCATGGCATATGATATATCAGGCCTTGAGTGTGTCAAATAAAGTAGTGAACCAATCAACTGTCGATACATATTGCAATCTGCAAGCGGTGTAGAATCTCCCTCCTCAAGACTGATTCCTGAGAGGAATGGGAATGGGGCTGCCTTACATTCAGCCATATTAAAATTCAATAACAGGTCAGAAGCATATTTTTGCTGAGATATAGTGTTCCCATCAAAATTTTGAGCTATCCCCAAGCCCAAAAAGTGACTCAGCAAGCCCAAATCGCTCATGTCAAATGCTAGATTTAAGGTAGTTTTTAGCTTGTTTATTGAAGTAAGAGTGCTACCAGTAATCAGAAGATCATCAACATAAAGTACAATAACCAACAAATTACCTTTAACTCGCTGAAGATACACATTCGGATCAGATTTTGCATCTTTGGAAATTCTGAGAAAGAAGGAAGGAGTCCATCTTTGCGTACCAAGCTCTTGGGGCCTGTTTTAACCTGTACAAAGATTTCTTCAATCTGCAAACTAATGATGGATCTGATGTATATCCCTCTGGCTGCTGCATATATACCTCTTCAGCAAGGTCTCCATGTAGAAATGCACTCTTCACATCCATGTGGTGCACTTCCCAGTGCTTGGATGCAGAAATAGCCAAAACAAGGCAGATGGAATCCATCTTTGCAACCGGTGCAAAAGTCTCAGTGTAGTCCACTCCTTGGACTTGGGAGAAACCTTTTGCCACCAACCTTGCTTTGTATTTTCTGATAGAGCCATCAACAGCAACTTTCATGTGGTAGACCCATTTACACTTCACTAATTTTCTTCCAGGTGGAAGAGAAACTAGCTCCCATGTGTTGTTCTTTTGAAGAGAACTGTACTCTTCATCTATGGCACTTTGCCATCTTGGATATCGGTGGGAAGAATAGTATGATGTGGGATCTGAACCAGCCATCAAATAAAAAATCTCAGGAAGCAATGAATCAGCAATAGAAAGTGCCATACCTGCTCTTTTAAATTTTGCTCTTGTTCGTCTCGGATCAGCAGGATTTCCAAGGTTTGAACCAGCAGATTGGAGAGTGTTTTGGGCCCACTTTGGTAACTGAGGAGGATCATAATGGTCGGATTCCGAACCTGATATGTCATGATCATCATATGCTACTTAAATATCAGAAATATCAGAACTCATACCTTCATTATCGCTGCACGGATCTTCTTCTGGTGAAGGCGGTGAATCGGCAGTCTCTTCCTCGACTAGTTGTAATTCTTGAAGCGGTTCTTCAAATTGCACACTGCGCTCTATGAATATCTTTTTAGATCTGATATCCATGATTTTATATGCTTTTTATTCTTCCCCATATCCTATCAGTATGCACTCGATGCTTTGTGGATCCAAAGCTCGTCTCTTCTTGGAAGGAATTCTAGCCCATGTAGTAGAGCCAAAAACTCTCAAATTTGACACATCTGGTTTGTGACCAAAGAATGCTTCGAAAGGAGTCATACCTTTCATGGATGAATGTGGAACATGGTTCTGTATGTATGCAACAACATTGATTGCTTCAGCCCAAATATTTGCAGCCAAACCTTTTTATTCAATCATGCATGTAGCCATCTCTTTCAGTGACCGATTTTTCCTTTCTGCTACACCGTTCTGCTGGGGTGTGTAGGGAACTGTATGTTGGATCTGAATTCCGCTTTGGGCACAAAGTTGCAGAAACTCGGACTTAATATATTCTCCACCATTATCAGATCTAAGGGCTTTGATCTTGCTCTCAGTGGCGGTCTCAACAGAAGCCTTAAAATCCTTGAATTTTCCAAGCACTTCTGACTTGTTTTTGAGAAAGAATACCCATGTAAAGCGGGAAAAATCATCAATAAATGTCAAAACATACCTTGAACCATTTAATGACATATGGGGCAGCAGACCACTGATATCAGAATGTATCAACCCCAAAACTGTAGAAGCTCTACTAGCTTTGCCGCGGTCGAATCTGTGCTCGGGGTGCTTCCCAATAATGCAACCAGTGCATATTCCCTTCGAGGAACGGAGTTGTGGAAGACCATCTACCATGGATTTGTTTGATAGCAGCAGCAAATACTTATAATTAATATGCCCAAATATTTCATGCCAAAGCCTACTAACCTAATTACCATGTGTGCGAAGAGCAGTGGCCTTTGCAAGCGGAATAAAGTGTGAAAACTCATAGCATTTTGCAGTGTGGTTTGCCTTTCCGACTGCAACAAGTCTTCCACTTTTGATATCAGAAATTTAAACTGTATTAGGGCTGAATGTAACTTGCTTCGGTTCACCAGTGCGTGTCATTTGATACATAGAAAGAAGATTTGAAGCCAAGGAAGGCACATAGAGAACATTCTGAAAGCTTCCATGATCTACATGAATCGTACCTTTGCCCTTTGAAGAAATTTTTGAGTCATCTCCCAAATGGATGGGGATGGAGCTGTTTGGATCGAATGAAGAAAAAGAATCAATATTTGCAGCCATATGATTCGATGCACTCGAATCTATCAAGAGAGTAGTGGGATTCGAAACAGTTGCCATGAGTGCTTGTCCTCTTTCATGGTCATCATTCCTATCCTTCTTCCTTGCACCGTCAGGAAGGGTTATGTTGTTCTTTTCCAAAAGGAGGGCCATTTGATCTATAGTCTTCTTCATACATGAACTTTCGGGATGAAAGCCACGGTTACAATAAGTACATTTAGATTTTTGGTTACCTTCTTTGCCCTTTTGCTTGAACTTCAAACTGGATGGTGCATCTATTTGTTTGCCTTTCTCTCTTTGCTTATGAGGCTAGAATTTGGGCTTCTCCTTCTTTTGCTTTCCTTTACCATTCGGGATCTTGGGTCCTTGAACATATAGGGCTGAATCTTTGGAGCTTATGGACCCCATTTGAATCAACTTGTCATGCTCTTTTGTGACGGACTCAATGAAGGCATTCAAGGTAGGCATCTTCCAATTCGGGGTAGTTAGCCGACCGGAATTGAAAGTAGAGACAAATACCGAATAATCTTTACCAAGCTTGCTTAGAATGGAGAGGATCAATTGTTTGTCCTCTTTGATAAATCCACTGTTCTTCAACTACAAGTTCAAGTTCTTGAATTTTGTGAAGAATTCATTGATGGTCTTGAAATTCTCAGGACTAAGGGCAATCAATTCATTCTCTAATTGAAAAGCCCTAAGCTCATCCTGCTTGCCAAATAGTGTTTCAAGTTGCTCCCATATAGCTTTTGGAGTCTTCAATCCGCTGAGATGGAAGTGAAGATCTTTGGAGATGGAGATACAAAGAAGACCATAAGCTTCATCAAGCTTGTTGTAGTGTTTGGTTCTATCTGACAGATTGTTTGGCTCCAATTCAAGACCAAGAGTGACTCGGTAGTAACCTTTTGAATGTAATATGATCTCCATATCATCTTTCCAATCAAAATAATTGAATGGGGTGAGGATAGGCTTTGAAGAAGAGTATTCCATTGCTAGGAGTGAGTGCACACTGATGTAGAGGAGCTTGCATGCACAGTGTAGCGAATGCAATTGATGGAGACAATAAACCTGCAAATCACAATAAACCAAGAACAATGAGGTCGAAGAATCCACCCTTTTAGAGTTGCATCACACCTGGGATTAGAGATCAAACAATGTTGAATGGGTCCAATGTATCAGATCCAGGAATTATGTGAAAACTCAAGCTTCTAGAGTGGTATTGGAAGTATTTTCAAGCTTTGCATGCACAGGAGCGAATGCCCTTGAGATATTTCATGCCAAAACTTTTTCAATTTTTGAGCAATTCACTCAAATCTTCTTGTAGAACCACCTGTAGAAAAGAGATCTTGTCCCTGCAATGGATCTGATACCATGTAAAATTAGTCACAGCAGATCTAATGAACAAGTAAATCAATCACAACAGATGAACATGGAAAATATGGTGTAAAACTGTGCAAAACATGCAGCAGTGCTCAATATCCCAATAAGGGTGAATAATTACAATACAATCTGACAATGTGAGTGAGCAATTCGAATTTCCTAAGAAGGTCATTCGAATCACTAAATGGAGTAGCTTGACTCCAACTAGGAGTCCTCATCATCAATCGGTGGTGCTCATCAATGCACAAGAACCAGTCATCCAGGTGTCAATCTAAGTCTAACTGAGTGTAACAAGTGTAACTGAAGTGTGTAGCACTGATTAAGGGAAGGAGGCTCAGTGGGGGGTGCATGGGAGGCTAACGGAAGTTAGAACAAGTCATCTAGTCAATCTGGAGGTCCAACGGAAGTGAAACAGTCAGTCGGGAGTGAAACTAGCCTCAAATCAGGGAGAATCGGAGCTAACTGAGTGTAACTGAAGTGGAACTGCAGTGGTAGGTGAAGAAGTGCGCCCTTCTCTGGCAGTAGGTGAGAAGTGGGTGCCTTCCAGACTAGGAGGGCTAAAACTCTAAAGTAAGTGGCTCCCGGGTGCTAGAATAAGGTGGCTAAGGTGCTGGAGGCATCAACCTGGTGACTGGGATGCATGCAAACCCTAGAATTTGCATGCAAACCCTAATTGCATGCAAGATCCTGAAAAAGATGATGTGGATATCCGAACAAAGTCTTTAGAGGATGAGTTGGCTGAAATTGAGATTGAATTTCAAAATATTTGTTCCAAATATACTTTCTGTATAAATCAAATTTCAAAGGAAAAGTTATTTCGATCCAATCATTTGAAATCAAACAAATATGATGCACTTGATAGGAATGAACATTTAAATAAAAATCAAGAAAAGGAAACCAATCATTCACAAGATTCAAATTCTGATGTTTTCTTTCAATGCAATAACCATGATATATTGAAAAAGGAAATATTCTCCACTTCCCATTTTGATGAAATCCTTTTGAATCACGATCTTAATAATTTCCAACCTACTTATTATATCTAATTTATTTATGGTTGGAACAATCATTTTTTAACCATTTTCCACGTCATTTTCATTTCTTTGTAAATAAGAAACTTAGTTTAGTTTTTCCAATTTTTGGATCTCCATTTTTAAGATGTTTATTGCTGATGCATCATTTGTTTTTTCTTGCAGGTTTAAAGTTACTTGGTTGGCTCCATTGGAAGTTCGATTATACTTAGTTTTTGTTTAATTTTCAAAATAGTGTAGGAGTAGGTGTAGAATAGATTAGTTTTGTTCATTTCTTTAGTAATTAGATTACTCTTTTGGTTTTCTTCAATAAAATATTTGCGACGACAAGCCAAGTTCAAGTTGGAAACAACGCCTCTTTAGATGCATTCGGGGAAGTATTTTTATCCTCTTTCACTTTCTATTATTCATGCTTTCACTTATTATTTTATTGGTTCAAGGCATTCATGTTTGAATTATGTCTTTAGTTTTAAATTATAATGATCTTGTCATGAAATGTTTTGAATTAATTCTTTTCCAAGTTTTAAGAGCAAGAACATTTTGACATGAGACATAGTAATTAAAATTAGAACATCTTCATGTCATACAAATATTGATCTTTCCTAGACATGCACTTGAAAAATGAGGTTTTTACATATTTTTGTATCAAATTGCACATAATTTGGTTTAGTATTATTTCATTTTATTTTCTTTCTATACATAATCTTTAATCAAGAAAGGCCTCATTGTCCTAAACAACTTTATATGACAAATAACATTGTTATTCATAATTCTTCAACCAAAGGAGAATAAATTTATTTTAAGAGTTTTATTATAATCGATTCAATACATTTTTCATTTTATGAATTGATGTAGTTACTCTCTTTACAATAACAAATCCCTTCAATTCTACAAACACGACAATAAATCCCACTTTTGTTCGCATAAGATAATTTGTGAAGGCCTATTCTTACAATTATTTTACATTTTTTTAATTTTAATAAAAGGGTTTCAATTGGCTTAATATCTCATGTGGTTCATAATATTATTAATCGAATTTGTAATTATATTCAAGGGGTTCTTATACAAATACTACTATAATCAATTCAAATAATTATGTACAATTTATGAATTGATACAATCAATTTACTATTTATCAAAATTGTTTTGACTTCAAAACCCTTTAGTGCATGTTTTTTCACATAAAATTTAGTCATAATTGTAAAGCATTGTTTGCTTTGATTTTGTTTTTAATAGATCACTTTTCATTTCATTTTCAAATTGGCTTGGATTTTCTTTGTTTGATAATCATTTGCATTAGGGTGAAAGGTTGAAATGTTAATTATCGAAAAAATTGATTCCAATTATTCTACCATTCTTTATTCTTGAATCATGTTTTATTGATCAAACCTTTTCAAAAAGTTCATTGATAGGGGATTGTTGATCCTTAGTTAATGATACTCTGGGGAAAGTCAGTCATTCAAAGCCTATATCTTTTGAAGTCTTGTATGTGAAGAAATATTTTCAAGGAGAGACTATCATTTTTTTCATGGTGAAACACTTTCCAAGTTTTACCTTTATACTTAAACTTGGTTGCATTGATTATCTTTCTCCTTTTAATTATCACAAATCAATACGCAAAGCCATTTTAAACCAGATTCTGCGATTATGTTCTAATTCGATCCTTCTTTAGGCACAAATGAGTGATGCTACTATTGTTATCATCTCAAACCTCTTAACGCCATCCCTCTATCTTAAGGAGCATAGTGGTTTCCCCATCCATTAAGTAATCTCTTATGAGATTAACATTAAACATAGCACAATCCTCTTCTTTAACATCTCTAGGAGTGAGTTGGGAAAAAGGAGGTCTTATTGTAAGCCGACCTTTTCATGATCATACCTTCTTATGGAATGAATTTATCAATATCCGGTCACCAAGCGAGGATACTGGCTTGTAGCCACAAAAATGGTTGCAAGACGGGGGGTCTCATCATGAGTCAACCCGCTCATTATCTATAAGTTGGTGTGAATGACACTATCACAATCTGATCACCAAGTCAGGACAGTGGTTTCCAGCTTCTTTCCAAGGATGCAAATCTTTAACAAGGATTGACAAGCTTTGCATATTTTTCTAATGGATGGGATAAAAGCGACTTAATGGGTTAAAAGGTAAACCTATTGAGACTATAAATGCTTGCTGGAAACAAGTCCGTGCCTATGGTATTAGAGGGTAATCATTAGGATAACATCTTCTCTCTATCACGAATTGTTCTTTTAGAGTGTGTTCCAATGAAGAACATATTTTGTTTGAAATCTAGTCAATCAATACTTGTCTTTGTATTTTCATTGATGGTTAGAAAGTTATAATTAAAAATCAGTTGCAGCTGGGTATATCTTTATAAGGTTCACTCATTAATGTGGGACCCATGTTATAGGGTAAACTCTCTATTATCTCCTCAAATAAATTGGTCAAATTTTGTTTATTTTAGGTGATTGGAAGTCATTTAAAAATACATTTCTAAATTTTTTAAGGCTCATTTTTTAGAGCTTTAGGTATGTAATAAAGTTTGAAAAACATTTGATTTGGTTTTTCCTTCAAAAAATTCAAAACTCAAGTTTCGGTGGCTTAGGCGGACATTTCAACTGTTCATTAGCCACCGAAAGCAGAGCTTTCGGTAGCTAAAACACGAAATTCGGGGCTATTTTAGCCACCGAAAGCGCATAAGCTTGGAAACAGTCAGCATGTCTTGGGAAAACTCAATTTTCTCAGCTGTGGAGACGCCTTTTTACACGCTCAAATAGTCGATTGACAACTAGACATCCTAATATTTCCAATACTTTCATATCTTCATTTGGATCTCAGGAAGGCAGTCAAAAGTACCCTCCAAGATGAGGTTGCGTTTTCAAAAATATGGCGTTTTTACTATGTTGAGTCATCATTTTCAAATGATGATTCTGAACGACTGGAGAATCATTTTGAAAAATGGGAGGAGGTTGTTGTTCCTAACATGTCAAAGAACAATAATCTCTCTCAGTTTTTCTACAGGTGTCACAGATTGGGAGAATCGAATCCATCTTTGAGACCTAATTTTCGGATCTCACAATTTCCCTGTTTGACACATGCTTTTGAAATACAGATGTCGGGAAAATAAAAATGAATCTCAAAGAAATGAGAGATTTTTTTTCTCATAACAAACCAATATACAAAAACCTCTCTCAGGTTTCCAAAATCTGTTTTGATTTGAGAGATATAGGTCAATCTCTGAGCAGCATATTTCCAGAAATTTTTGCATTTTCCAGCCACTTCACAAATTTTGATTTGAGATAGGAAAAAATGATGTAAGATCCAGTTTTATAGGATCTTGAACTGTTTTGTAAAGGCTATAAAGCCAAGAAATTTAGATGAAGTATGGGGGGAAAGATTCCAGTCCTTGAGACTTAGTGGTTTGAATTTGGATATTACTATGTTGTAATTTGTGCAGGGCTGTCTTTTGAATATATTGAGATACAAGCTTCTTTCACTATTTTTATCAGACTTCTCTTTTTCATACATATTCTATGCTTATGAGTTGAATTATATTATGTATCTCTGTTTACATAATCCATTGGTGACTATCATCTTACCTACTGATTTGTAAGCAAGGATCATAAGTACTCATTACTAGTTTTATTAACCCATCATATATATTGTCAAATATATTTGTTCTGGTTGATAGAGTTAGCTTCTTCATTCATTTGATAAAATTACCTATCTGATTATAGCTTTTGAAAGCCTTGTAACCCTTGATATGCCTAGATTTTTTTGAATAAGGAATTCAGTGAGTTAGTCATTCCATATTGATCCAATTATCCACCCATCATTGAGAATAAGATTAATTTACCAGGCTCCTTTGACCTACAACCTAGAAGGATTTCGTGGAGTGATAACAAATTGGTGTCGTTGCTGGGGAGAGGAGATTGAAGCTCAGCTTCCTTGGGAGACTGTAATGTCCCCATTTTGACCCCCTTTGTATTAAATCGTAAATGATGTAAATATTGTAATTTAATCATGGTGAGGAGCTCAAGGCCAAGGCCCCACCATTGATTTAGCGTTTCATGTATCGGCAATTAAAAGTAGATGCCTATGGTTCTTGTGCTAGATAGCCACAATGTAAATAAGACATCATGTAAATACAAATTTTAATGAAAATACCCACAACTGGCTATGCTATGCAACAAAGAGATGGGGCATGATTCTACAAGGAATAGGGAGGGAAATTATTCAAACCCTTGAGCCAATGGTGTAATCCATGTGTCAATGAGAAAACCCATAAACTACCAACTACCCATTTTGGGTTATGGACCCAATCATTTAATTCTTCCAAGAATTGGTTGAGGTAGTTAATGCCTTGGGAATGAAGAGGTATGGCAGCCAATTTCGTGCATGGACAAGCCATCAATCTGGAAATTCATGTTTTTGCTTCTTGGGCAAGAAAACACCCACGAAATGGGGCCCAAAGCCATTTTGAACAGTCAGTCTTTCCTCTCTCACGCAGTCTGAACTACTGGGTCTTTCCCCATCACATTTTTCACCATTTTTCCTGCATTTTCCATGCCGGGGAGCTCGTTTTTGCATTGGACAACAGCTGGGAGAGAAGGGCCACGATTTGGGACTGTTATGGAAGTCGTTTTTGCCCCAGAATGTCCATGGACATTTTTCTAAAAATGGATTTGGCTTCCTAGGATTGTTCCCCCTCTTCTAGTTTCGTTTTTGGGTTCCCACGTTTTTCTGAAGCTGATGAAAACCCCATATGTCGGCATCTCCCTGTAAAAACGTTTTATCATGCCCAATAAGTGTGGTTCTGCTGTTATGTGCATCCCAGTTTTGATTTGAACCTGTGAGCAAGAAACCTGGACTGGTAGTGGACAGAATTGGCTTGATAAACCTAGTGAAGGGAGTAACCTCTCAAGAAGATCAGGAGGGCTTTGGCTACTTTTCTATGCACACCTTGAGAGCACTAGAAAGGAAGGTATGGCTTGAAGGACTGTGTGGCAGTGAAGAGAATACTTCCTTGTGTTGGGTGAGTAGGCATTGTGAGTGCCAAGCTGAATAGATCTGGGAGGGGTATCCTTAGCTCTATGGTTGAGCTCACTAGCTTAGCAATTCTTCCTTTCCATTTCCTAGCACCCTGATAAACCCAATTGTAGATTGGCTTGGATCATCTTGGTGTGTGCTTGGCTATGTGTGAGTCTACTGTTCCCTGGTTCCTTGTAGAAATCACGCCCAGCTCGGGGGTGGCAGTTGCATCAAGAGTTTGATAAGCACAACTGGTCTATGTTTGGGTGGAACGTTGCAGTTGCATAGCCAGTTGCGTGGGACTACTGTTATAAGATAAGTACTCTCTTGTGTTAACTTTGCATTTATTTATCTGATGAATATCGTGAATGTATTATGGATGTGTCATTGATATTATTTTCGCTGTGTTTTTTTTCTTATAATTACACACTCCATATGTCTTTTATACTATGTGAATGCTTAGTTAAAAGTTCATGGGGCTAGATGCCCGGTTTTAGCATCACGTCCTCTCTATCATGCTAGTATGGTAGGAGGGGATGTTACAGAGACGACATATATCCATCTTTGATGATAGACAAAGCCTGGACATTATCTTGGTTGTAATCATCTATCTAGCAACTCCATGAAGGACGGATTCAGTGGCGAGTCCATTACCCAAAAATCTGTTGGCGACTCCATTGGTATGACATGAACAAAATCTTAGCGAAGAGGTATGCATTCTGTGATTTTTCAAAGATTAATGGTTTCCCTAATCCAATTCCTAGTAGAGATGAATGGGATCGTAGTATTCCTATATTTCATGGAGAAGATTGGGAAGTACCAGCTGAAAATTTGTTGGATTTTCATGACTTCATTCATTGGTTGCAAATTGTGCATGAAGATGTTCAGATTAAACTGTTTTGGTATTCATTAGAGGGGATTGCTCGTGATTGGTACCGGTCCCTTCCTATTGCCAGTATCAGCTCTTTGGCAGATTGTCATGTTGCCTTTCATACGTTTTGTAAAGACAAATTGCCAGTTGATCTTCTATATCCCGAATGTTGTCATGAATTCAATTTATTGAATAAAGATTCAAACATTCACGAAGATTTTGCTACAGCAGAAGATACCTCTCATTATGATCAAGGGATTGGTAATCCACATTATGATAACCATACTATAGATGCTTTTGGCATTGTACCAATTGCATCTATTGTTTTAGGTTGTCATGAAGATCAGATTGTTCCCTTTGAAAACTTTAAAGATGAAGATCAGATTGTTCCCTTTGAAAACTTTAAAGATGAAGATCAGATTGTTCTCTTTGGAAACCCAAAAGATGATGAGCAGGTCTTTACATTAGCATGTAATAGATTTGAATATGCAAGAGATAGTAAGGGCAGCCCTCGGCTTTTTGATTTGCAGACAAAGAGAAATTGCAGCAGACATAAAGGTGAAGGAGAGCAGAAAAGTTTAGATCAACAGATTGATGGGTCAGCATGTGACATTTCAGGATCAGCAGCAAATATTGAGCAATCTACATTCGATATTTAGATCAATGAAGGCAATCAACAGCAACATTTCAGTCACTTGGAACAACAGCATGGAGAGGTATTTCTTTGTGACATTTACGACCCTATTGCTGATTATTTGGAATCTATAAGCAGCATAAATGCCAAAATATTTTTGTCAGATGATAGCTGGTTCTGTCACCCTTTCAAACTACATTTCTACATGCTATGGTTTCATTTATTTTTCGGGTCAAGATCAAGGAGGATATCACTAAATCATTTTCTTACATGGCTTCATTGGAAGTATTATTTTACTTGATAAGAGGCAGTGCAGTTGATTAGCATAGGACTTAGCAGAGAAATAAGCTCTATCTATGAGCAAGTAGACTTTTTTCAGTTATTGTTTTTTGAATAAGCAGGGTACAGGCAGGCTACATGCAGGCTACAGGTTTGAAGGGGATTAGTTCTAAAGCTCAAATGACTCCATGCCCAATGGAACACTAGAAGATAGGTTTGAATTTTTGTTTTACGGGAAAGGCATTGCATCTGTGGTTCTTCGAACCACACAGGGAGGATTCCATCCCCGAGTAGGAGCCAGATGTTATCTCCTCAAATAAATTGGTCAAATTTTGTTTATTTTAGGTGATAGGAAGTCATTTAAAAATACATTTCTAAATTTTTTAAGGCTCATTTTTTAGAGATTTAGGTATGTAATAAAGTTTGAAAAACATTTGATTTGGTTTTTCCTTCAAAAAAGTAAAAAATCAGGTTTCGGTGTCTTAGGCGGACATTTCAACTGTTCATTAGCCACCGAAAGCAGAGCTTTTGGTAGCTAAAACGCGAAATTTGGGGCTATTTTAGCCACCGAAAGCACAGAAGCTTGGAAACGGTCAGCATGTCTTGGGAAAACTCAATTTTCTCAGTCGTGGAAAGGCCTTTTTACACGCTCAAATAGTCTATTGACAACTAGACATCCTAATATTTCTAATGGTACTTTTAGATCTGCATTTGGAGCTCGGGAAGGCAGTCAAAGGTACCCTGCAAGATGAGGCTTCATTTTCAGAAATATGGCGTTTTTACTGTGGTGAGTCATCATTTTCAAATGATGATTTTGAGCGACTGGGAATCATTTTGCAAAATGGGAAGAGTTTTTTGTTCCTAACATGTCAAATAATAATAATATCTCTCAGTTTTTCTACAGGTGTCACAGATTGGGATAATCAAATCCATCTCTAAGCCCTAAGTTTCGGATCTCATAATTTCGATGTTTGACACATGTTTTTGAAATATAGATGTTGGGAAAATGAAAACGAATATCAAAGAATTGAGAGAGATTTTTTCTCATAACAAACCAATCTACAAAAACCTCTCTCAGGTTTCCAAAATAGGTTTTTATGTGAGAGATATAGGTCAATCTCTGAGTAGCATATTTCCATAAATTTCTGCATTTTCCAGTCACCTCACAAATTTGGATTTGAGATAGGAAAAAAGGATGTAAGATCCAGTTTTATAGGATCTTGAACTGTTTTGTAAAGGCTATAAATCCAAGAACTTCAGATGAAGTATGGGGGGAAGATTCCAGTCCTTGAGACTTAGTGGTTTGACTTTGGATATTACTATGCTGTAAGTTGTGCAAGGCTATCTTTTGAATATATTGAGATACAAGCTTCTTTCACTGTTGTTATCAGACTTCTCTTTTTCATACCTATTATATGCTTATGAGTTGAATTATATTCTTTATCTGTTTTTACATAATCCATTGGTGACTGTCATCTTACCTACTGATTTGTAAGCAAGGATCATAAGTACTCATTACTAGTTTTATTAACCCATCATATATATTGTCAAATATATCTGTTCTAGTTGATAGAGTTAGCTTATTCATTCATCTTGATAAAATTACCTATCTAATTATAGCTTTTGAAAGCCTTGTAACCCTTGATATGCCTAGATTGTTTTGAGTAAGGAATTCAATGAGTTAGTCTGTCACGTCCCCATTTTGACCCCCCTTTTGTAAATGATGTAAATATTGTAACTTAATCATGGTGAGGAGCTCAAGGCCAAGGCCCCACCATTGATTTAGCGTTTATGTATCGGCAATTAAGATAGATGCCTATGGTTCTTGTGCGAGATGGGCACAATGTATATAATACATCATGTAAATACGAATTTTAATGAAAAATACCCACAACTAGCTATGCAATGCAACAAAAGAGATGGGGCATGGTTCTACAAGGAATAGGGAGGGAAATTATTCAAACCCTTGAGCCAATAGTATTAATCCATGTGTCAATGGGGAAACCCATAAACCACCAACTACCCATTTTGTCTCATGTACCCAATCATTTAATTTTTCCAAGAAATTGGTTAAGGCAGTTAATGCCTAGGGAATGAAAGAGTATGGGCAAGCCATTTTCGTGCATGGGCAAGCCATCAACTTGGAAAATCGTGTTTTTGCTTGAGGGGCAAGAAACCACCCACGAAATGGTGCCCAAAGCCATGGGGAAGGGGCAGTCTTCACTCATTCACGCAGATAGAGAAGGCTGGGAGTTACAGTCACGTTTTTGAGCAAAAACGCAGGGTTCTCCCTGCCCAAAAACCCGTTTTGGTTTTGGATAGTAGCTGGGAAGGAGGGGCTGCGATTTGGGACTGTAGGGAGTTCATTTTGTCCCCGATTTTCCATGGGCGTTTTTCCTAAAAACGTTTTCTGCTACCTGGGGTTTTCTCCAAACCTCCATTGCTCGTTTTTTAACCTTCCCACGTTTTTCTGAAGCCTAGGGGATCATTTTCCTGCCTGTCACTGTAAAAACGTTTTGTCTTGCCCCATAATGGTGTTCTGCTGTTGTGTGCATTCTCGTTTTTGGTTTGAACCTGTGAGCTGAAGTTTTGGACTGGTAGTGGATAGAACTGGCTTGATAAACCTAGTAGAGGGTGTAGCCTCTCAAGAAGATCAAGAGGGCTTGGATACTTTTCTATGCACACCCTGAGAGCACTAGAAAGGGAGGTATGGCTTGAGGGACTGTGTGGCAGTGAAGAGAATACTTCCTTGTGTTGGGTGTGTAGGCATTGTGAGTGCCAAGCTGAATAGATCTGGGAGGGGCATCCTCAGCTCTGTGGTTGAGCATACTAGCTTAGCAATTCTTCCCTGCCATGTCCTAGCAGCCTGATAAAACCCAATTGCAGATTGGCTTGGCTCATCTTGGTGTATGCTTGGCTATGTGTGAGTCTGCTGTTCCCTGGTTCCTTGTAGAGATCATGCCCAGCTCGGGGGTGGCAGTGGTGCTGAGAGATTGAGGAGCACACTGGCCTACGGTTGGGTGGAACGTTGCAGTTGCATAGCCAGTTGCGTTGGACTACTTTTGTATAAGATAAGTATTCTCTTGTGTTAAATTGCAATTACTTATTGATGAACATATTAAATGTATGATCGATGTGAAATCCTTAATATTCCGCTGTGATTTCCTTAAAACCATACAGTTCCATCTATCTCTGTTATATTATGTTCATGCTTATGATTAAATGTTTCATAGGGCTAGACGCCCAATTTAATATCACATATGTTATGCATTTGTGTATGTGTATATATATTTTCTTAATCATTTGAATTTGAATGCTTGTTTAATGAATGGATATGGGGGCTAGATGCCCAGTTTAACCTCACGATCCTCTCCATCTAGCTGGTAGGATGGGAGGGGACGTGACATAGTCATTCCATCTTGATCCAATTATCCACCCATCATTGAGAATAAAATTAAGTTACCAGGCTCCTTTTTTTTTTAACAGAAACAGGTGAAAGGGTTGTATTAACAAAGGCTGTGCACAGCCATTCAGTACAAAATCAAAAACCAGCTCTCTGCCTCAAAGGAGGGAAGAGTGCAGAGGCTTATATTGTTTATCCCCTGGAGTTCAACACTTTCAGAAATCCTATAAACTCTAAATTTACTGGTGGGGTAAACCCTCACAAACTGATTACATAATTTAAGGCAAAAAAACATTCAAAATAAACAGCTGAGAGAACCTGCAAACATGAGACTGCCATTATCCATAGTTCTGCTGGTAAACTGAAGCCGCCTCTGCCATTTCCATATTTACCGTTGGGGCCTCCTGGACGCAGCTGCATTGTGTTTTGTATACAAAAACAGAGATGTTTGTTTTAATGCTGTCAACCTTCCCCATTAATTCTATTATGTTCCTGTCAATATCCTCCATGCGTGATTCCAAACAGGATAGCCTGGAATGTATGTATTTATCCTCCAGAACGAGCTCATCGATTTTGTTTTCGGTATTGCAAACTGTTGCATAAGTTCGCGTCAGATAAACCTTAATGTATGAGGTGAGTCGGCTCAGAGTGGCTATCGCCTGCCTGACGCCGTCCATTTCTCTACCAGCCGGGAGAGGGTCGCCTTCAAACAGCACTATGGATTCCTGAGAGAGACAGAGATTTCGCAGAGCCGGTAGAGGGTCACCGTCAAAGAACACAGTGGGGTCCTGAGATAGGCAGGAAGTTCTCAGAGCCGGGAGAGGGTCGTCATCTAAACGCACAGTGGGTTCCTGAGAGAGGCAAAGGGTTCACCGAGCCTGGCCGAGAGGTGAAGAAGACAGGCCATCCATCTTGGTCATGAAATATCCCACTATCGCCTGGGTTGTTAAATGCTCAGGCGTGGGAACTGTACTCGCCACGGGGGAAGCACGTGGAGTGGCGTGAGAACTCCTAGACATGCTGCGACGGTGGGGAGGGTGAGCTGTGAAGACAAATTCGCCACCAAGGTTATGGCCATTAAGCCTAAGATTTGCCAAAATTATAAAATACCAACTCCACATTTCCATTAAGGTATAAAATGGTATCTTGAGGCTTTGTTTAGGATTGCTTGCCCCATTTCTAACTTGACTCCATCATTGGCCAGAGTGTCCGCAATACCGTTATGGTCCCTTAGCACATGATAGTAAAGCGTGTCCCTTGGGAGAGTGAGGCGCTTAATTCTTTTCTGAATTCTCTGGTTTTTTTCGTTTCTGAGGGGGGTACCATTGCTCATAGCTTGAATAACATGCCTGGAGTCTCCGAAAATCTGAAGACGATTCATGTTAAGGGTGGCCGCTAATTTCAGTGAGTAGTACAAGGCAAGCCATTCTGCTTGATTGTTGGTGATGATGCTGAGTCCCCAAGAGAAGTCTACTAGTTTGTTTCCTCCAGGGTCAAAAATTACCCCCCCCCGCACCTGCCGCCCCTGAGTTACCAAGCTCCTTTGACCTACAGCCTAGAAGGATTTCCTGGAGTGATAACACTCTCTTTTCATCTGAAACCTTATCTTTTGTATTCACATACATGTAAAGCTTCTATCTTTTCAAGGAAGAGATAACTGCTTCGTCCCAGCATCTCGCCATTTGTTGTAAGCACAACAGATCCCATGTTTTATCTAAAATACGGGAGCCCTAATTTTATATGCAAGGGTAACTTAGTCAATTTGTGGGGTTGTTCATCTTGTCTGCATGCATTCTCACCTTTGACATGATTTGATTTAGTTAATATTTTTTCATGTTGAAAATTTATGCATTTTTGTGTGTTTTTTGTGAGTTGCGGAAATGACTAACTTTTCCCAAAAATGTGTCTTTCCCCGCAACCCGTAATGCAGATTGCGGGAGCTTGGTTTTATGTTTGAAACTTTTCTGTTCCGCAACCCGCAATTGCAAATTGCGGGTGTGGAATCATTTTTTCAATAATCATGGTTTGTTGAACCCGCAACCCGCAATTCCGAATTGCAGGGACGTCATTCATTTTTCGTGTTGTTTGCGTTTCCGCAACCTGCAACCTGCAAATGCGGATTGCGGATTGCGGATTGCGGAAGAGTTATTCAAATAAGCACACTTTACACGCCCGCAACCCGCAATTGCAGATTGTGGGAAGGTTTTTACTCCACGGTGTGTTTTATGTTCCGCAACCCGCAAATGCGGATTGCGGAACGTTTATTTTTCGAGTTTAGTTGTTTGCATTTCCACAACCCGCAATGCAGATTGCAGATTGCAGAAAGATTGTTTTATTTTCTTTTAAAGGTTGTGATCCCCTATCCCGCAACCCGCAATTGTAGATTGTGGATTACAGGATGAATGTACATATTTGCAAGAATAAAATTCCCGCAACTTTGCTTCCGCATGTTTAATCTTAACCGTTGATTTGTTTTGATCCCACGGATGAGATTACACTGCGTGATTTGAATAATTATTTGGATTGTTTCATTTTTATTTATTTGTTTTGATTCATTTCAATTGGTTTTTATCATTTCAGTTGGTTCCATAATCTCGGTAGTTAGTTTAACATGTTATCTTTCACATTTCCCACCTAGATTTGGTCTTCACAGCATAAGCTAATTCATTTTATTGGTTTTTGGAGATTTCAAAGATCTTGTCATTTGATTCCAACTATTGTATGTAATGATTTCTTATCCTTATTTGAACTTGTTTGAGTCATTTACATGCTTCAATTTTGACTAATTAAATTCATATGATATTTTCTTCGCAACAAATTTGAGCTTCATTGAATCAATAAGTTTAAAAAGCATCTTGATGGATTAGATTGAACACTCATGTTTAATAATTTTGATTTGTGACTTGAAAAAGTGTATATCGAATAATGGAACCATGGATTCAATTCTCAACTTTGAAAGGATTATTGAGTTTTACTAAGCCTTGAATGTTTGATAAAATTTGTCATTTTGGAAAAATCTATAATTTTATGACAAAGATTTTTCAAGGTATTGTTATGTATAATTCAATTGAATCCTAAAACAAAAACAATAATTTCAAACCATGGAAAGAGTCAATAATTTTTCATTAAGCAAAGTATTAAATTTTACAAAGAATAATTAGTTTTGCTTGTTGATAAGATTATTATTATTTAAAAGCTAAAGGAAACCTGCGGTTGAATTTTTAAATTCGACAGTTTTGAACCTCTTAAGCAGGTTCATCCTCAGGAGAACGATATATACTTTATAAAGTTTAATTCTACAATTTTTCTTTTAATGAGTTTTATTTTTATTGTGTTTAATAATATATATTATTTTGTTTTCTTTTTTGTTTACATTTTGATTTTAATTAAATGTAAAATTCATAAAATATTATGTTTTATTTCATTTTAATTTTCTAAAGTAATTACTTCTTAAGGTTAATTGTTGTTTTTATTTAGAGTTAAGTTTTGCAATGTTTGTAGTTCCTTAGTGAGTAGGTTAAGTGTTGTAGGTTAATTGTTAATATGTTTTTATGTTTAATTATCTTTTTAGTTTATGAATGACAAGTTTCCAGGCTTCTTTTAGCCTCAAGCCATTATCACGGTTGAAATTATTCACACATTTCTCAATTTCTATGGCTTCCCGAATTTTCCTTTTGTAATGATGAGGGACAATTCTAAAACTGTTGAATCTTCTAGGGAAATATGATTTTTGGTGGTGTGAAAATGCTTGGCTATGGATGATTTTTTGATTCTATCATGTCGTATATCTGCACCATGCTCCTTTAACCTAGTTGCAATTAATCTACCAGTCTCACCTATGTAGGCATCACCACATGAGCATGGTGTTTTGTATACTCCTTTTTGGTTCTTGGGATCAATGGGGTCCTTGGCTTTGTCAAGCATGGTTCTTAGAGAGTTGGGAGGAGAAAACGACACCCTTATGTCTCTGTTTTTTAGAACATTGGCAATTTTGTTAGTAGTGCCATGGATATATGAAAGAGTGATTCTGGGGAAAGTTGTATCTTTTTCTTTTCCTTTTTCCTTGGTTTTGTTTTTGTTCCTTTTAATGTTATGGAAAACTTTATCGATTTCCCTTCTACTATATCCATTGTTCATGAGGGACATTTTAAGGTGTTTTAACTCTTCTTCTATGTGATCCATATCTGAGACTCTCCATGCACATGTGGCTAGGGTATTTTATTATTCCAATTTTCTGGGCTAGATGATGGTGTGAGTCAGCGTGAAGGTATCTATCCATATGATTTTTCTTTCTATATAGCTGGTGAGAGAGAGAATCATCAAGATTCTTTGTGATAAGTACGTCTAGGAATGTGTTGATGCCTCGGATATCGTAGCATCAATCAGAAAGGGATTCTCCCCGATAGATGATCCCAATTAGATTATCCACCGTTTGGTGTAGGGAATCCGTCCGGTTAGTGGTTCCGGCAACCGTGGGTTTAGAGTTTTGTTCCAATTGTACCGGTTATGGCCCGATCCACCTTTCTTTTGAGTTTTATGTTTTATAATGATATGCAAGTGCCTAGTTTATATTTAATCTAGATGCAAGACTAAGAAAACAGATCTAAGTCTAAAGCTAGAATATATCTAACTATCCCTGCAAGGAATGTATTTAAAGTGTGAGCAATGAGCTGTAAGAGTTATCTTTAAAGAAAGAACAGACAACCATTGAATCTTAAAGATAAAACTACAGCCAGATAAAAGATCTCAGAAGATAGATTCTCAGTGTAAATGACACATTTCATTACTCATCAAAGAAAGAAGCAAAATTATCTAATCTAGATGGAAAGAATGAAAGAAACAGATCTAAGTGTAAAACAAACTGAAATAAATCTAATGATCCCTGCAAGGAGCAAATTTAAAGGATGAGCAATGAACTGTATGGATTATCTTAAAGAAAGAACAGCTAGCCATTTAATCTAAAAGAGAACTCTACAGCAATGATAAAGATATCAGCAGATAGCTCCTGATTTAATATGAAACGCATTCATTGCTCACAAAATAGAAAAAATCGTTTGCACAGAAAGGAGCAAAAATCATTGCTACAAAGAAATAATTCAGATAGTAAGAATGATCTCACATTACAATATGGAAGTCACCAGAATAGTCCAATACACATCCATCTTTCATTCCCATGCAAAACGTTCATCTCCAGGGTTTTATTAGAAAAATCGATTTTCTTAGAACCAATACAAGATAGCTCGTACAGGTTTGAAAATGATTCCCCTGCCAAAAGTCCTCTCATATTATTCCTAGCTTCTATTTATAATTACAAAAATGCCCTTTGGGCTGCCACCTGGCCTTTTCCACTTGTCATCTACAGAAAATTATCTCTTATAACAGACAAAAATGTGATTCCCTTTCTTTTACAGAAATTATTTAAAAGAAAAAGGGACAACTGTCCCATAGCTTCTATGATTTACACATCTGAGAGCCAAATACAAAAATAACAAAAATAATGTTCTAATATTAGTGTTGTCATTCTTGTGCGTGTGTTTCAGTTGGAGGAGCAGCACTATATTCAACTATTGTTACTGCTGCTGATGCCGATGGTGCCTGAAGAGAGGCACTCGAGCTCACTGGAACTGCTGCTGCAGCTTGGGAAGAAGGAATCGAACTGGCTGGAATATCTGCCACTGTTGGGGAAGAGGGAACCGAACTCACTATTGCTGCTAGAATGGCTGTTGGGAGAGAAGATTCTATATTTGCTGTTGCTCCTGCTACTGTTGCTGCTTTCTTCTCCTCCTCCGCTATGTAACTATACCATATACCCGTGTCCCTTATGACTATGTTTGTGGGAGCAGGGAGTAGGATTTTCTGTGAAGTCACATTTTTTCTAAGCTCTGCTCCCATGCCTTGAACTTCCGTTACTGCAGCTTGATGCACTTCTTTAAGCAAGTGGTTGTGGACTGATGACATTCCAATATAATGTTGGAGGTCATCAATTGCTAGGACATCAATTTTCTTAACATATTCAGTTTGGATGCCTAGTTCTTCCTTTAGTTCAGCCAAGCGTTGTTCCTCACCCAGGAAATCATCAAGGGATTGCGGGAAATTCAATTTGCACCTGTCATGCACTCCCTGGATCCTTTGATACAGACCGTTGATCCTATCCCTTGTTCCTTGCACACTGGCTATTAGCTTACTGCCACAGTTTCTGCAGAAGTCCAAAAGGGCCACATCTTCATTAAAACCCTCCACAGATTTGAATGGGAGATGTGTGGGGAAACCCCCCTTCCCTTCTCTCCATTCTATCTGGCTCAGGATATTTTCCTTGACACGGGTATGCTTGGCTTTGAGCCTATGGGCCTCCGCATTAATTTCTTTTAACCTGAACACCATGGTCTTGAGCTTGCAAACCTCATTAGTGATTAGCTCCTGAGTGTCATGCATTTGCTTCAGTATGCTGCAGGACAGCTCATGGAAGGGAGACATGTCCATCATTCTGCTCTCAGCTTGCTCCAATTGCTCAGCTAATGCCAGCTTGTATGTTTCAAGCTGGGACACTCTGGCTACTGCATCATTCTTTTCTGCTTCCTCAATCATCATCACGACTGATAGCTGCTCCTTCTCTTCCTCTAACCGGTTATATTTGTCTGACATCTCTTTATGCTCAGCATACAGGCAATTATACTTGTTCACCACAAGATCCCTGTAGGCTTGCTCATTAGCCACAGTCTGTTGTAGCGTACGAGCTCTCTTCTTTGTCAATTCATTTTCTCTAACTATAACACCTACATTGTCCAGTGATGCTTTTGTTGTTTCTACAACTGCGGATGCCATATCAAAGGGATCTTTATCTGTATTCCACATTATAGTGACCTCCTAGTGGGTGATGATATCCTCCTGGAAGAGTCTTTTGATCCTCTCTTCCGATTTAAGGACCATTGCTTTCCTTTTCTTGTCATAGACAAATTCATTCCACCTGGACACCGTATGTTTTCCCGATGGAGTGTACGGGACGATTGGGAGGTCCATAATGTCTATTTCTTCTTCAGCTGGTGGGGTCCGGACTCCCTGTGCTGGATCTGTTCCCACATTTTGGGTACCAGAGCCACATGCTTGAGGTGCGTCTATTTCCATGTCTTGGACACCGGATCCACTTGCTTGGGCATCTTCACCTGCTTTTTGCTCTTTTTCTGCTTTCCACCTCAGCTTGTTCAGCTTGCAGCTGATTTTAATTCTCATTCTATTGCCTTTAATCTTCAGCCTCTTTCTGCTGCTGGGCTTCCTCAGCCTCTTTCTGTTGTTGGGCTTCCTCCGCCTCTTTCTGCAGCCTTGCCACTTCAGCTTCCTGCTGCAACCTAGCTTCCTCAGCCTCTCGCTGCAATCTAGCTTCTACTCTTAATCTGAGCTCTTCCTGAGCTCAGGCATCATCAGTTTCTTTCTCCTTCTGCTGGCTGGTCTTCTGGACCTTGGTTGAGCTAGAGCTTGCTCCACTGCCTTGGCGAAAGGTCCGCAGCTCAGCCATGTTGCTGATTCCCCTGAATACCTCCTCTTCGGCATCATGATAATGAGAGTACTCGAAATGAGCATAAATCTCCTTGCAGTGCTCAGCAAATTTTCCCTTCCTATCATTTCTGTGCAAGATTACCTCACCGAAGTGGAAGGCTTTCAGCTCCTGAACAAACTCCTCGGCTGAGGCAACCCCCAAGAACTTGTAAGATCATATGCAGAAAGGTAGAGGGGGAAAGGAAGCCTTATGTTGTTTGTGGAACATTGCTCCAATTCCATCCAGGAAGATTTGTCTTACTGCTTCCTTAAGGACCACATAGTCAGTGGCATACTGCGGCAAAATGTATGGAGCTTTAGTCCCTCCAAACATTCTAAGGTAGGTGCCTTGCTCTGAAAAGTAAAAATCCCCGTAATTCTCAAGGACTTCCAAAGCATTCTCTGACAGGAAGTTGGGCTCCTCCTTGAATATCTTCTCATATAGGGGCATGATGAACCCCTTACAGATGAGTTTGTAGCTGGGATTGTAATTCTGAGCCCACAACATCCTGAAAGCGGTATACACCGGGGTGGTGGCCTTATCCCATGTGCAGCCCAATTTGGGGAAATCCACCTTGGCCAAAACACAATCAATCAGATATGAGGACATGAAAAATTCTGCCTTCTTCAAGGCTAGTCCTTCTCTTGCAGCCACTATCATTGAGGCCAAACTATCTGACAGGAGAGTGGCCCAGTCAAACACAGTTCCTTTAAACGCCACAAAGTGGATAATAGGGACCCATTGAATCTTATACACTGTGCCATCGGGCATGCCGAAGATTCTGCACAGCATCAAGGCGATCAATCTGAAAGGAGGTCTCAGATTCTGTACGTCATATTCGTCATTTCCTTTCTTTCTTAAATGCTTGCAGCTACTAGTAGCTTTTTGGCCATCAAAACGTTATTCATTTGGCCCAGCCATTCATCAGTTAGAGATTGTTGGGAGCGGGGAAATTTGTAGGCCGCGTCCAGGTATGCGGGGTGAAATGAGGCAATGGCTATCTTCCTATTGATGTATATGTAACTTCGGAATGTATTTCACATATATGTATATTGTATTCCTATAGAGATGTTATTATTCCTCTATACGGAAGTGTCGTCATTTATATTGTAAGTGTCGTAACTTATACTTGATGGGTTATTAGACCACCTTGTTTGGGGTCGGCCCTGTATAAGTCATGTGGGTCAAAGGGTTATTAGACCACCCTATTGGGGGTCGGCCATGTGGGTCAAAGGGTTATTAGACCACCCTATTGGGGGTCGGCCCAGTCAGCATTATGTTATGTGGTTAAGTTCGAGCCTACATGAGTTAGGTAAAAAGGCAAGTCAAGTCAAGTATAAATAGAGTGCGGGAGGCACTCTATTTACTCACTCACTTCTCACACATGCACTCAAGGAGGAGTGGCGCACTTATGGAGGAAGAGGATCTGCTGCTAAGTTATGTCTATCTCTCATGGTTGGTTGTATCATTGCTCTATCTATCTCTGAGGAAGTTATTGGGGTTTTTCACCTTTATGGTTTTCCCCAAGTAAATCTTTGTGTCTCTTGTGTGCTTGCATTATTGTCTCCATGATTGATATGCTGTAGATATGCTGTACATGTTGTTCTCTCAGTTAAGATCCTAGATTAGATTGAAGTAAATTCAAAAAATTTAACATGGTATCAAAGCTAGCCTGAAAGAAGGCATGATATGGCATGAATGACACTTGTTGCACTTACGATGCTAGGGCTTGATATAGCAAAAACCAGTCGTCGTAGAACTTTCGCTATAAATCCATTTTGGCGAAGTTTTCGGATCTGAAATTGTTACAGGATGAATATTAAATCTCCAGGTACCTTGTGTCCAAAGTACAACCTCTAATTCGTTGTACTTTGTGATTTATGATCTGTACAATATAGGGTTTCTGCCTCTTCCAGATCTGAGTCAAAATCAGGTGACCTTGGGAAAAAGGTCATAACTTGGGCTAGGAATCTCCAAATGCAATTTTGTGAAAAGTGATAGGTAGTAAACAGACTGTACTATCTCAGAAAATGTTTTCAGAGGCCAAAGATGAAACAGTGACATGTGACACGTGGCACGCCGTACAAGTTCGCTCTCCTAAATTATCCCAAAACAGGTCACGTTGCGACACTTGGCATAACTCTCTCTTAGAGAGTCCAATTGAGGTGAGACCTGTCAAGATGGAAAGATAACAGGCCGAGCTATCTCAGAAAATGTTTTCAGAGGCCGAAGCTGAAACAGTGACACGTTGCATGCCGCACAAGTTCGCTCTCCTGTATTATCCCAAAACAGATCACGTTGCAACATTTGGCATAACTCTCTCTCAGAAAATCCAATTGAGGTCAGACCTGTCATGATGGAAAGCTAACAAGTCAGGATATCTTAGGAAACTTTTTCAGACCCTGTGGATCAAAAATTTCGGAGTTACACCAGAAACAATCAGGTACATATTTCTGTCAAAACAGAATTATTTTTAAGTACCTTCATTCATGGCTTCCGAGATTTAGGGCTTCGGAGAAATTTGGAATTTTTGTAATCGGAGACCACGGCTGGATGCTACTCATCAAAATAGAAATTTAGAGACCAAGATCAAAAATTTTGGTTGGGCAGAAGGCCGGGCTTGATTAGACCCTAGTTCGGGACTTTGATCAGAAAAGTGGAAAATTAGGGCTTCTGTAAAATTGGGAATTTTTGAAATCTGTGACCATGGCTGGAAGCTCCTCAGAAAAATAGAAGCTTAGAGCTTTGGATCAAACATTTTGATTGGGTAGAAGAGTGGGCTTCATCAAACCCCAGTTCAGGGTCACGTCCAGTGAATCCGGAAGTTTCAAAGGCAAAATTGAGGAGTGAAACTTTGCAGTTTTCAAATTCTGAATATACTAGCTTGATCAGCTCATCAAGGCGCATATTTCTATCCTGTCGGAAGTTTGAAATTCAAAGTTTGAATTTTTGGGGTTTCTCTGACAAACCCATATCCAGCTCTAGGTCCAGTTCTTGCAAATCAAGTGAATTGGGTTAATCCTAGAAGAAGATGGATTGATCATCTGCATGAGTGAAGAAGTTCCTGTTTCAGAGGGAGATGAGGCTAAGGCCTTACATAAGAAGATTACAAGCGATCTCGACAGGTATGACTCATCAAGATATGTTTCGATATTTGTCCATGATTAAGTTTATGGTATGTTTGTCTTCATGTTATTACGGTTAGTACAATTTTGATTTTAGATTTGTCGTATCACCTTAACAAAATTATGAATGCATGATAGAAGATATTCATTGGTTAGGGTGTTGACACTTATGATTGTACTAATGCATTATGGTGTTGTATGAGGTTTATTTTGTCTACTAACATGAAAGGTACACCAAGAAAGACAAATCATGTTTTGGTCCAAGAACATATGATCATGATAACATGAGGAAAAAGATTCATCCATTGTCATGGATCTCATAGAAGATCCATTTAAGAGGTATGTATAACTTGGTTTTATAATGGCTAACCTATGAGATATACAGGTTACTAGCACAAGTCATTGAAGAAGAACAAGAAGACATCATGTGAGTATGTTATACATAACTAACTAGCATGCTAATCCAGGTATGTTTTTCCTATATCAAGATAGAATCCTACCTTGTGTTAGGATCTTATACTGTTGTTGATAATGATTATTCATGAAGTCATAGGTTTGAATAATCATGGTTGTATGCATATTATGTTTCTTACCATAATTGATGATATGATTAACCAGAAGAATCATGAAGGTATAGGTTTGAAAAATCACAGGTTTTATGCATATTATATCTCTTATCTTGTTTGATGATTCAACTAATCCGAAGAGTCATAGGTTTGAGTAATTATAGGTTTAGACATGTTATGATTTGACTAACCTTAAGAATCCTACATAAACCTTGAATGCTAATTCTTATTATTTTCTGTTTGAAATGATCATGACTATACATGCTTGAGATTATTGTGTTTTAATAGTATACTAATGAATGTATGATTTTATATGAGATCACAAGGATAACACAATCATGATACTAATAAGCATGCATAGGGACCAAGGATGAATATGAGTTCAAGAACAGGTAATCCAGGAAGCAAAGATCAAGAGGGAGCACACTCCCGTTGTTCCTGCAAGAAAGCAAAGGAACACACTTCAGTAGTTTTGCAAGGATGTAGATATTCAGAGGGAGTTGACCATCTTTCCACAACAGAAAGGTGTAGAAGAAGCTACTTCAGATTAGGACTCCAGCAGCTCCTGTAAGGAAGCAAAGACTCAGAGGGAGTCCACCCAACGAACAAACAAAGATAAGTATTTTAATTTCTTGCATATTTGTCTGTTTAAATAAAATTGTTCAATGATGTATATGCTCATGTTCCTAGACTTAGGATATGTATTGTGCATATTAGAATAGTTGCATTGATGAATAGTATGCTACTAATATACATGGGTAAGTGGCCTATGGCACTGTACAACATTCCATTGCTGCTTATCTAGAATGAAACCTCTTTGCTGACATGTTAGGAGTTGTGCACACTCTTAACAATGTTCTGGTAGAGATTGGAAGGCATCTAGAAAGTTACAGAATATGGATAAATGTTGTATTGAAGCATTGGCTAAAGATAATTGCATGACTGTATGACATATTTCTTTATGTGCAAGAATTTGTTCTGAAAACTATGGGATGTTTTTATAATCATGCAATTTAACTTGTTGTGTAGGAAAGATCATATGCCATCTCCTTCAAAAGAAGAACTACAACATTTGTTCCAACAACAAAGATATCTATTGAAGATATTGAAGTTCCCAGGATCTGGGATGAAGAAATGAAATGCCATGATCCGTCGATCATGAAGAATGATGTTTGGGATGTAATCCCAAGACATGAAGGGAAGTTTGCTATGACTTCCAAATGGAACTATCAGATCAAGCATGTTGCAGATGGCAGCATTGAGAAATATAAAAATGATGAAATAGAAGATACACCAGATGGATTCAAGACAGCTTCCTTGAATGGTGTAGTTGAAGAAGAAGTGTATGTGGAGCAGCCACTTGGTTCTAAGACACATGATAGGAAATCATATATGTGCAGAACTTGGTATGGTGAAGATAGATTGATTGCCGACACACAGCGGAAGCTTACTACCGAGTTCAAGATGAAGAACTTGGGGATGATGCACTATTTTTTTTTGGCATGGAGGTGTGGCAGAGTGATGGAATCTTCCTTGCACAAGGGAAGTATGCAGTAGAGATCCTGAAGAGGTTCAGGATGATGGATTGCAAGGCCATGGCCACACCTATGGCATTGAATCTGAAGCTTCTATGTGATGCTTCATCTGAGCTGGTTGATGTCTCTATGTATCGTCAGATGATTGGGTCATTGATGTACCTGACGAACACGAGACCAGACATTTGCTTTGCTGTGAACACATTGAGCCAGTTCCTGATGGATCCGAGGAGTGTTCACCTGGTTGCTGTAAAGCATATTCTGAGGTACCTAAAGGGTACAGTGGATTATGGGCTCAAGTATGAGGTGAATCAAAAGTTTAACCTGCAGATTTATGTTGATTCAGATTGGGATGGCAGTGCTGCAGACAGGAAGAGCACATCTGGGTGTTGCTTCAGTATGGGATCAGGTGTGATCTCTTGGTTTAGCAGGAAGCAGTCCTGTGTAGCACTGAGTACAGCTGAGGCAGAGTATGTTGCAGCCTGTTCAGCTAGTTGTGAGGCAGTATGGCTATGGAAGCTACTGTCTGAGTTATTTGATCTCCCGTTGGAGGCTACTGGTATCTTCTGTGATAACTAGAGTTGTGTGAAGCTGTCTGAGAACCCAGTGTTTCACGACAGGTCGAAACACATAGAGATCATATATCACTATATCAGGGATATGGTGCAGAGAGGAGCTGTGAAGATTCTGTATGTTGCAACGGACAAGCAGATTGCAGATGTGCTGACGAAGCCACTAGCCAGAGTGAAGTTTGAGTACTTCAGAGAGAGGCTTGGCGTTCTTCAGATCGAGGACACTTCGAGGAAGAAGTGATGGACACATTTGCTACAACCATTCCAAGCATGTTGGAAGGAGGATCCTTCACATGGCTGTGGATGTAAGCGCTGGATAATGGGCATCAGGATGATGTTCTGGTTTCTGCTTGGATATGATCAGTTGGATCATTTGTGTATGTACGCATCATGTTGGATGCTGGATATGATCAGTTGAATCATTTATGTATGTATGCATCATGTTGGATGCTGGATATGATCAGTTGGATCATTTATGTATGTATTCATCATGTTGGATGTTGGATATGATCAGTTGGATCATTTATGTATGTATGCATCATGTTGGATGCTGGATATGATCATTTGGATCATTTATGTATGTATGCATCATGTTGGATACTGGATATGTTCAGTTGGATCATGTGTATGTATTTTGTATATGCATCATGTTGGATGCTTGGACCATGTATCTGTATATGTATCAGGTGGATACATTGTATGATCAGGTGGATCATGTATGGTGATATGTATCTTGTATTAGGTGGATACATTGTGTGATCAGTAGGATCATGTATGATGATATGTATCAGGTAGATACTTGGTATGCATCAGGTGGATGCATTGATGATCAGGTGGATCATGCAACAGGATGTTGCAGTGATGATCAGGATGATCATGGATGATGAGCTTCAGGATGTTGCTCCAGATGACATGCAGCAGGACGTTGCAGTGATGATGATTAGGATGATCATGAGTACATCAGGATGATGTATGGTGAGTATCAGGTTGATACTCTGTGGCCGTGGATCAGGTTGTGCAGATGAGCATGTCTGGGGGATCCTAAAGGTCGGAGTTGTGTACCCGTAACAGCCTGGGATGCTCTTTCGAGACATTGCTCTGGGAGGACATGTAATTTGTGCCCTGGGAGATTTCAGGTCGGAGTTGTGTACCCGTAACATCCTGAGATGCTCTTGCGAGGTTTTGTCCTATGGCATGTAATTTGGGCCCTGGGAGATTTCAGGTCGGAGTTGTGTACCGGTAACATCCTGAGATGCTCTTTCGAGGTTTTTCCATGACCACATGTAATTTGTGCCCTGGGAGATTTCAGGTCGGAGTTGTGTACCCGTAACATCCTGAGATGCTCTTGCTAGGTTTTGTGGTGGACCACATGTAATTTGTGCCCTGGGAGATCCTACAGGTCGTAGTTGTGTACTCGTAACATCCTGGGATGCTCTTTCGAGGTTTTGTGGTGGGGTCACATGTAATAGCGCCCTGGGAGATCCTACAGGTCGGAGTTGTGTACCCGTAACATCCTGGGATGCTCTTTCGAGGTTTTGTGACGCACGTAATAAGTCCTGAGGATTCCACAGTATGGACAGTGATGATGAAGACCTGCAGGTGGTGGGCCTACATCCAGTATGAAAAAGGACTTGCTCTGTAGAAATTCCTATGACGAGTAGATTCAGAGATTGATTGAGATAGCAGCAGCAGTGACGATGATGATGACTCGATGACGATTATCCAGTGACGATGATCCAGAGAAGATGACTTGTGCTAGAAGAACTGTGCTGAGAAATAATTTCCTAGTTAAGAGGGAGTGTTGATGTATATGTAACTTCGGAATGTATTTCACATATATGTATATTGTATTCCTATAGAGATGTTATTATTCCTCTATACGGAAGTGTCGTCATTTATATTGTAAGTGTCGTAACTTATACTTGATGGGTTATTAGACCACCTTGTTTGGGGTCGGCCCTGTATAAGTCATGTGGGTCAAAGGGTTATTAGACCACCCTATTGGGGGTCGGCCATGTGGGTCAAAGGGTTATTAGACCAACCTATTGGGGGTCGGCCCAGTCAGCATTATGTTATGTGGTTAAGTTCGAGCCTACATGAGTTAGGTAAAAAGGCAAGTCAAGTCAAGTATAAATAGAGTGCGGGAGGCACTCTATTTACTCACTCACTTCTCACACATGCACTCAAGGAGGAGTGGTGCACTTATGGAGGAGGAGGATCTGCTGCTAGGTTATGTCTATATCTCATGGTTGGTTGTATCATTGCTCTATCTATCTCTGAGGAATTTATTGGGGTTTTTCACCTTTATGGTTTTCCCCAAGTAAATCTTTATGTCTCTTGTGTGCTTGCATTATTGTCTCCATGATTGATATGCTGTAGATATGCTGTACATGTTGTTCTCTCAGTTAAGATCCTAGATCAGATTGAAGTAAATTCAGAAAATTTAACACTTCCCGCTGTCATGAATTACTCTTCCTTCCGCATCGGCATGTTGGAGTATCCATCCGATTACTTCAGCACAGGGGAATAGTTCAGGGCGGGTAGCAGCTCTGGTTATGCCTGAAGCTTTGATATTTAGATAAATCTGCCCCTCTTCTAACAACATGTCCGGGACATCCTGGTCTCGGATCATCCTGTAAATGTCACCCCAACGGATTTCTGGAGGAACACCGGTGGTGCACCTAGTATCCTGGAGTGTGGTCTCAGTTTTAAGTGGTGTAGGCTTCTTTTCTGTCATTTTAGCCTTCTTCTTACCACCTTTTGGCATTTTGACTTATCCCTGATAGCACCCATATACAAGTCATCATGAAATTGAGCAACATACTATGAGATTTTAACAGAGAGCATCATTGTTTTAATATGTGAATGAGATAAAACAAATGTGAAGGTGCATGTTGGGAAGCAAAATACACCATTCCAAACAAGAAATCTAGATTTTAATCATCCTGATTCTTTTAAAGGGGCGGGTTTGGAATGCTCCTGTGAGGATAAGCATGTTGCGGAAGCAACCTGCTCTAGGAGGGATGGTTTCCTTCGCCATGATGCTTTTAAATGGTTAGTGGCGGGGAAGTTCGGGTTGAAATGACTCTGCGACGAAATAAGGAGGCGTTTTCATATTTATGGGCCGACGGAAGCTTCAACCGCTATGGTTATCTGACGGTACCTTGGCGAGGCGTTCTACGGTAGGTTTTTTTTGAAACTCGGACAGGGGTTGACGACGCCAGGAATGTGGGTGATGAAAAAACCGGGGTGGTCATAGTTTCGGGTTTCGGCTGGTGTAGTTTAAACATTCACGGGGTTTGGTGACTTCGAACGCGAAGAACAACGACGTATGTGGCTAGGGTTGGAGTTTGGAAAAAAAAAAACTCCACCCGTGCAAACTGGCGATCTATACATCATATACAAACGTTTCACAACTTCTTTGTTTTGTATGACGGAAAAAATGAAATTTCGACTGTATTTGACTGGAAAAGTAGCCCATGACGGGCATTTTTCCTGTCAAAATCCAACCTAGACCAATCGTCTTCAAAAAAGGACAACCCAATAGTAATCTAACGCATAGCAGAGGCAAATTTAATGGTTAAAATTCCTACCTGGCACCGTGAAGACAGCTGAATGAGGTGGCCGTGAACGTGGACAAGTAGGCTGAGCTGGAGCGGTTGCGCGGCGTCCAACAAATTTTCCAATCGAGAAATAACAACGTGTTTGGCTCGAGCCCCCACTGTCTATTTAAATGAGCTGGCACGTGAGGGGTGGGTGGCGCATTTAAACGGATTTAATACTGGTACGTCGGCGTCAAATCAAATATTCTCGATTCGCGCGCGACCGCCTCCTACGGGACAAACTTGTGAATTTCACCCGCCATTGCGGAAGGATATAGTGGAGGCTTCCGTGGTTTCGAAGGAAATTGCGAATGTTTTCCGCAAAATGATTTTGAACGTGAAAGTCCTTTGGCGGCTCTTTTCGGGATGCTAACATGAAAGCCTCCGAAATTGCGGAAAGCTTTCGCAAATGGCTTCCGCAGTTTCGGAAGGCTTCCACCAATGCTTCCGTAGAAGACTCTCGTGAACTTTCTCAGAGAAGTTTCGGAATGAAAACCATGAAGGTTCCCGCAGTTGTGGAAGGAAAACTCGAACGGCTCTTCCATTTCGGAAGGATTTCGACAATAGCTTCCGCAATTTTAACCATAACTTCTAAATCTTTTCGGGAGAGTTATGTAAAATACTTTCGCTGCTTCAGGAGAAAAGACTGAATGGCTCCGCGGAGCTTCCTTCTTACGTCCCGCAAACACTCAAAAGTTTCTAAGTCATTTTCTAGAAGCTTATGTGATTGGCTTCCGCCATTGCGGGAAGGAAACCTGAATGGTTCCTAAGAGTTTTCAAAAGGAGCCCTTCGACGACTTTTCGAGAGAATACGGCGAATGCCTCCGAAGTTTCGGAATGATAGGTTGAACGTTTCCGCGGTTTTGGAAGGCAAAGTCCAAAGGATTCCGCAAATTTTAAAGAAACTTCTAAGTTCTTTGCAAAGTTTCGGGGAGATTTTGGCGAACGGCGCCCGACGTTTCGAGATGAAAACCCGAATGTTTCTTCGGCTTTGCCAAAATAATTTCAAAGACCTTTTCGAGAAGCTTATGTGATTGGCTTCCGCACCTGTAGGAGGATAGCCTGAAACACTCCGCAGTTTCGGGGACTTTCTCAAATGATTTCCGCAAATGCGAGAAAATTCTAAGTCTCCTCGGGATGTTCATGCTAAAGGTTCCTGCTGTTTCGGGTGGAAAAGGTTGAGTACTTCCGCAACTGCGAGGGCTCTATAAAATCGTTCCGCGATTTCCAGGAAGACTTCATGAAAAAAAAATTATGTTGAGAAACAAGATTTTCTGGCAGACTTGGAGTGGTTCATGGCAATATTTTCTGTTGAAAAACAAAGTTAACAGCTGAGGATGGCTTCTTAAGGCAGCCTTTCTACAAAAAATGAAAGGAGGGGCCCCAATATGTCCAAAATTTTGGGGGGGGATGTTGCTGCAACAACAGAATGGAAGGGATCTTCTCTCCTCATTTTCTAAGGTGAATTTTATACTATCACATTGATTGTTTATGTGGTTTAAGAACTCCATCAGCTTATCTTCCCCATGTGGCCAATTACTAAATACATCATCCACAAATCTGAACCACCATTTTGGTTTGTGTGGAAATGAGTTGATTGCATTTTCTTCAAAATCCTCCATAAAAAGATTCGCCACAATTGGTGATAGTGGTGAGCCCATAGAAACCCCTTCTGTTTGCTCATGTATTTCTCCTTGAAAGCAAAAATAGGTTGACCTAAGGCACATCTCAACCAGTCTAGCGGTTTTTGGGTCTGATACCTTCTTGATGACTTCAATTATTGTTTAGATTATATTCGATATACTATTAAAGGACAATATTAATAATTTATTTGTATAATTGGTTTTTAATATATCATGCTATTTACAATGTTAATGCATAGTAATTCACTAAACCCTAATTTGTTGTTGACGTGAAGATTAAAAATGAATCGCGCACCTATAGAAGACATGTTTTTTGCGTGGAGGGTTGTGAGAAAATCGTGATGAATTAGCTCAAACGGTTGAAAACCCACTTCCCAAATGGGCTCATTTACCCCTACGCGTGGACAGTTTTGCAAATCTATCAACAGTTTGGGAGAAAAACGTGACCGCACAAAGGTGAATTTTCCAGAAATTCATTCTGATTGTTTTTGCATGGTTGAACGATCCAGACATCTGGGGATTTGATGATATCCTTCCCACTGCTCTTCACTTGTATAAATTCGACCTCAACATTCAGAGATAGCAGGAGGAAGAGGTCTCTAAATAATGGCAGGATTTTCATTCTTTCCATATATGTTTTCTTCTTGCAATGTTTTGGTTGACAGGGAAGAAGGAGGAACGCTACTACTAGAGGGAGTGGATGATCTTTGTATGACAAAGAAATGAATTTCTTCTTTCTCTGCTATGATTCTCTTGATATCAATTTCTTGTGTTTAAGAGATTGGAGATCGTAGGCTCTGCTTGAAGTGGTTGTTGATTATCAATTTGACGCTTTGTAAATGTTTTTATCAAGCTGAGATGGTAATACAATTTCTTTTCTGCAATTATTTTCCATTTGTTCATGTGCATTTAATCAAATTTCTCTTTTTTGTGCACAGATCAGATCATAATCAGATTTAAGAAATTTTCTATATTTGTATAGTTTATATGTTAACCTGGTTATGTTTAATCATTGCATAAATGATTCTATGTTCAAACAATTTTAGCATAGTGAAGATAAAGTTTTACTTCTCATGTTAGGATTGATGTGCTTATGATATCAATGTTTAAATGTTTTTAAATCATTGATGATCCAATTATCCTTTTGAGCATTTAATTATTTCCTCCATTTCAAATTACTTTGCTCCCGGGATAGGTTATTAGTTTAATTAACATTGGGATAGGTTAGTATTTTGGTTCATATATGTTTTTCTATAACTGTTGAATTTCTTCTAATAGTTGCAGAATTATTAATTGTAGTTTGCATTTAAATCACATTTAGGATTAGTTTCAGATCTGATTCAAAGTCTCCCTTTCGAGGAGCAAACTCACCAACTCAAAGAGTGCCAGCGGAGGCCGAATATCCGTGGGTTTTAACCACACCAAATAGCTCGAGGATAAGGTAATACTTGCGTAGGATTATCTGAAGCCTTTGGATGGGTTTTCATCCCCTGTTGTTTGCCTTGAACATTATTCCAGCACATACACAACCGAGGCATCAACAGGAATACAAAGACATATTCGCATGGACCTATGACGAACTTAAGATATTTATCCACACATTATACAGCATGTTATTCCAATGAAATTACCTTCAAAACCATTTCAACAAAAGCTTAGAAAGATGCACCCCACACTAGAACCGACAGTTAAGAAAGAGCTAAACAAACTCTTAATAGCTAAATCATATTCCTAGTTCGCCATACTCAATGGGTGTCCAACTTAGTACCGTTTTGCAAAAAGAATGGTGACATCCGACTTTGTGTCAATTTTCATAACCTTAACAGTTCATTGGAAAGACAATTATATGGAGTAGATCCCCCAGAAGGTCTCTGGATTTGAAATGTTGTCATTACTTGACGGTTTCTCGGGTTATAATCAGATCTTGGTATCTCCTACTGACCAACTCAAAACTACTTTCAGAACCCCATGCAGAATGTACGCATATAGAAAAATGCCCTTCGGTCTGATTAATGACGGTGCTACCTTTCAATGAGCTATGGATATAGCATTCAGGGTTTTAATCAATCATGTTGTATTTTTCTATCTCAATGATGTTGCAGTCTTCACAAAGCATCGAACTGACCACATCCTCCATATTAGAAAGGTTTTTGAACATTGTAGGAAGTTTGGAATATTACTTAATCCTAAGAAAATGATATTTGTTGTGACACAAGGAATTCTTTTAGGTTTCGTGGTTTCTAAACACGGAATTATAATTGACCCTAAGAGAACCCAAGCCATTTCCAAGATCACTTATCCCTCAAATACGAAATCCATGCAGTCATTCTTGGGAAATATTAATTTTTTTAGACAATTTATTCCAAGCTTCTCAGAAATTGTTCGTCCATTACAAAACATGATAAAAAAGGATGCTAAATTTAGTTGGGGTAATAATTAAAAGGATTCATTTAGGAGAATTATAAAGGCTATATCTGAAGCTCCTTCTCTCCTAAGTCATGATTTTAGTAAGGATTTCACCATTTATACCTTTGCTTTAGATATTTCATATGTCGTTGTTCTAACTCAAATAAATAAGCAAGAACATGAAGTCCCCATATCCTTCATGATTTCTAGTTTTAAAGGAGCATAATTGAATTATCACGAAATTGACAAGAAAGATTTTGTTGTTTTTAAATTATTTAAACATTTTCGCCCCTACCTCTTAAAATATAGAACGAAGGTTGTGGTTCCATATCCTAGTGTCAGGAATTTATTAGTACAAAAGGTATTGGGAGAAAAAAGAGCCCCTTGGATGGAAGCCCTTCAAGAGTATGATCTTGAAATCAAGCCTTCCAAAGTGATAAAAGGGAAAGGTCTTTGTAGATTAGTTGTTGAATCAGCTCATTTACCTAGCGATAATTCTGATTTCCACATCATTGAATCTCTGCTGCAAAAGGAAATTTTTTTATCGCTCTTTCCCAATATTCCTGGTATTCAGACATAAGAATTTTTCTTGAAACAGGAAGTGCTTCGGATAACTTAGAACCCAAAAAACGATGAGCACTAAGATTAAAATCATCTCCTTGTCAGCTGATAAATAATGTCATTTTTAGAAGAAAAAAATCGGATGGTGTATTCCTTCGTTGTCTTGAAAAAGACGAAATTGAATCAGTGTTAAGAGAATTGCACTCTGGCCATGTTGGTGATCATTTTGGAGGCGACACCATTGTGCATAAAATACTTAGGGCTGGTTACTATTTTCCTAACTTTTTTAGAGACTCTTATGCATATGCAAGAAAATGCCAAGACTGTCAAACATCTGCTGGCAGGGTTAAAAAGCTTGCTTTTCCATTACAACCAGTCTCAGTAGAAAGACCATTTCAGCAGTGGGGCCTTGATATAGTTGGACCAATCAACCCACCCTCATCCATGCAACACAAGTATGTTATCACTGTTACTGATTATTTTACTTGCTGGGATGAAGCTATACCTTTACACGTGGTAAACACCAATCAGGTTGTCATGTTTTTAGAATATTTTATTATTACCAGATTCAGTGTACCAGAATCTCTAGTCTTTGATAATGCTTCCTATTTCTCCTCCATGCAATTGACAGAGTTCGCTTTATAGAAGGGTATTAGGATCAGATATTAAGCAAGTTATTACCCTCAGGGTAATGGCTTAGCCGAATCTACTTACAAAAATTTATTAAAAATTATGAAAAGAACCATTGCTACACACCACAGAAACTGGCGCACTGCCTTGTTTAATGCACTCTGGGCAGATAGGGTGACTCCCAAATCAGTAATAGGAAATTCACCATTCTTTTTGGTTTATGGTACTAAAGCCATTCTTCCTCCCAATCTGTTCTTACCCTCTTTACAATTGGCACAATCTGTTCAGGAAGAAAATTGTCCTGCCATGGAGCGAATGATTAACACATTGATCAAATTAGAAGAAGATAGGGAGAAAGCTAAGCAACATTTCTTCAAACACCAGTAGATAGTGAAATCTTGGTTTGATCAATCTTCAGCCTCAAACAGAGATCTGCAAGTAGGTGATTTAGTTTTGAAATGGGATAAGGAACATGAAGACAAAGGTGAGCATATTAAGCTCCAACACCTTTGGATAGGACCTTATGTTATTGTTGAAAAACTAGGACCAAGCACTTTCAGGATTCAAACTTTAGAAGGCCAGTCTGAAAAATTTCTGGTAAATGGATTGATCTTAAAGAAATACTTTGAATAATTTGCATGAGATTTCAATATTTTTACATATTATGTCTATATTTTTGTACAGTTTTCCTTTAATCTTGCATATCGTCTTTTTGTAAATAAGTTGATCTCAAGGTACATACCATTGTTTTCTTTTTCCATCTGTATTTAAATTCGCAGCCCGCAATCTTATAATCCTGCTAGTCAGGATTAATTTTGAAAAAGATAAAATTCTAATCCTGAAATCAAATCACCATTGTTTGAAGATTCACCTTTTTCATATGTATATACTTGAAATCCACCTCCAGTGAAGGATTATGTAAATAAATAATGACGGTTTGGTGAGAACTTGTTTCTGTATTTTTGATATGATTGGGATTGAATTTAGCTACTAGCCTTATCTACGTTCAAACTGGTCACTCAGATTTTAAACTAATTAGCAGTTACAGCAACATGTTTTCTACTACAATTATATTCAGCCTCGCTTTTTAAAAATCGTGGCGTGGTAACTATAATAACAGGTGGGTTATCATCTCAAAGCAAGAGCATTTCAAAACATTTACAAATCTGTGTTGCCAGTTATTTTTAAGCCAACCCTATAATATGGAGAGTCTCTTAGGCATGTTCCTTCCATAGGGTCAATGTATATATATAAATTGCTTAAAAGGGTTTGGATGAAGAATAGGAGGTCTCAGTAATGAGCCAGCCTAACCATGTTCATCAGTCTTATCAATTCAACATCCCATATTTGGTCACCTAGACAAGGAGATGGCCCATAGTCGAAAAAATAAGGGATAGGAGGTCTCCGTAATGAGTCGTCCTATTTGGTCTGGATAAGCTTTGAGAGTGGTGCTTCCATGTTAGGTCACCAAGCCAAGGTAGTAGTCTTAATCCAAACATCATAAAATCTAAATCTATAAATTACATTGGTGTTGATTGAGAAGAGGAAGGTCTCAGTAATGAGTCGATCTGTTCAAGATCATGAGTCCCATATGTCTAACATTTCCATATCTGGTCACCAAACCAGGGTAATGGCTCTCGATCCTTGGGTTGGGAAACAGGGAGTCTCAATAATGAGTTGGCTTGTTCATTTCAGATGGCCCTTGTTAGTGACATTGTCGTTATTTAGTCACCAAACTAAGGCAATGCTTCTCAATCCATCTTTGTAAATAAATTGAATTTAAATCCATTATAGTTATAAAAAAAACTTGCCTACATCTTTGTTTAATTAAATTATGTATGGAACGGGTTTATCAACTATTATAAAAAAAATTAATTGTTATATTCATCCACTGGAAATTAATGATTAGTTTATTTGGATGCTTGATAGTAATGAGATGCCACTACCACATTAATTTTACAAACCGAGTATGCCACTCGAAGATATCAAACACTAATAAAGGCTGAAAACTAGTTGTAGTGGCTAATTTATGATAAAGTAAAATTGCTGATCTATTTGCAAAGAAAATGAGGATTTGGTTTTTCAAGATAGGCAAGTGACTGCATTTCGGCTCCATCCACCAGAAGAAGTTAAACAAAGATAGTTGGTCCGCCCAGATACGTCGCCATTTATTGGCAGGAAACAACCTTTCCATTTTTATTTGTTTAGTGAGGTAAAAGATGATATCAGGAGCTTCACTCTATGAGGTGAGATTATTAAGTAGTGCCTTCAGAATCTTTGATTCTGAAGGTACTACCAATTAAGAGAAACTATTGGTCATTCAAATTTGAAGTATCATTCAATTCTAGGATTTATCTCACATAAATACTTATTTAATTCTTGCAACTGTTAAATAATGCTCTTCATATAGTTTTATAAAGTTGTGAGCATTGTTGGGCTATATGATTACTATATTGCAATGATATTTTAATAGTTTCAATCAACATGACTTTTATGAATTTGTCAACAATCCTATCCAAGATGAAATCGAGCTATTAACTCTATATGACTGACATATATTATCATAAAAAATTGTGATCTTATTTCTATTTCATTTTAACTTATATCTTTTAAGCTCCTTCGATTTATCAAGTTAAATATTTGGATCGATTCATTGATCACATCCCCAATTGAAAAGGCTATGACATAATTGTTTTAACCTATGATTTTGTCAAGTAAAGGCTTATTGATGAATTATATCTATGTGCTATGTCGCTTAAACGTTGTAATATTCTTAATGGTGATGAGAGCATGGTAATCAAACTTCACTCCTATTAATAACTTATGGTTCATCATGAAACATCGTGTCAACATACGAATTATAAAATCTCGTTACACCATTTTCATTCTATGAATCATCGCTTATGAAATCACTCATACGAATTATACTACCAAGTGTTGATTTCAATTATGATGAAATGACCCTAATTCAATGTCATGTCCCAAATTTGGAATTGGGTCACAATGGCCTAATCACATTGGCCATATTCATTAGAGTTTGTAAAATTGATGTTAAAGGTCAAATAATTGCCAAGGAGGAAAATTACTAGTTTCCTAGGTTTGGGGTGGAAGCTTTGGGATTTGGAATAATGGGGATAATAAATGATGTTTGAACATTAGAGTGGCATAAATATTTAATAAAGGATATAAATAAATATATACAAGTGAAAATCAAAGTGGCATTTGATCATGAAGACACATGAAGGAAGTGGGACCCACATATGGCTAGATTTCCCCACTACACTTGGCATCATTCTCTCACAAATTCGAATTCAAGGTGAATGGTAACATACTTGGGGGAGTACAAAAGGTATTATTCATGGCATGAATCATCCAAGGTCGAAATATAGAGGAAGAGTAACTCCCATGGAAGAGGAAGAGGCAATTTGGAGTTAGTGAGACACTTGGGCTAGATTCCCTAGCTCTATGACAACAATGATGAAGATGCTATGACACCTATGACACAAATCAGACCTGAAGGCTGACATATGACATATATGACATGTCATGGCTAAAAATAGACTCCAAGAGGGCGCTAAAGGGTGTTAAGGCAGCTAAGATGCTTCCACATGTGATTTGGTGGAAGTGGGAAACTAGGAATTGTTGTACAAGTGGCGTTCTTTGGAATCTCTTCCCAACTTGAGTTGGCATGAGTCTCTTGGAAGGAATTCGACCCATGGAGGAAATTAGAACTTTATAAATGTCAATAAAAAAGAATGAAACCAGCTTTTGATCATTTGTAGAATTTGCAATTGCATTTGTGAAGAGGGAGAGCTAGTGGATGACTAGTTTCTTGCCTTAGCCAATTTCGAGGGTGAAAGATTCCCATCCAAGTTGGTAATTGGAAAGGCCATTTAGACCTTTCATTTGGAGATTTAATGGAGTCTTTATTTGTAGGTGTAAGCTACAGGGAATCTCATGGTTTCTTCTATTGCAGCTCACTCCTTCAACCATTTCCATTTTTGATGGCATATTCTTGATCCTTGAGGGAGGGTGTTTTTGGTGAGCTATTGTACTCTTTGGGGAAGATTTTAATGCCCCATTTCTTTTTTAATATGAATTAAATACTCTTTTATTCATATCCAAAACATTTCACGTCGAAATTCCAAGTAGAAATGTATAAATCTCATTTTTAATGGAAGAACAATGCCATTTCCCCACTACCTTGTTGTGAGCCAATGTATTGATGATGATTTCAAATGAATGGATGATTATCTGATATATTTGTGATAAATATACTGCCATGGATGTCTTCTACAAGTTTCATGTACTGTACTTGAGCATTTGAATCATTTTTACTCAGTTTAGTTGTATTGGGAGGTGAAATAGTGCCATTTCCCCAAGGGTCGAATTGGGGATTTTTGCAATTGAATGGGAGAGGGTGAGAAAAATTGTAATAATCCATTAATGGTGCATATGAGACTTTAATAAAATACTTAACACATTACATAACTCTGTTCATAAATTTGAGTGGGTTTGGAGGCATTTGGGAAGCCATTTTCAGTACTTACCCCAGGGGGATTTGAACCCCAAATTACTAGTAAAATTGCATAATTGGTTCAAAACCTTAAGAGAGTTTGCAGAGGTATTTTGGTGGAAATATTTCATCCATAAACATCATATTCAAGTTCTAATATCATTCATACACCTTCCTTGAAGATTTGAAGGCATTTGGAGTCAATTTGAGACTTAGAGACCAATACTAGTCAAAGGAAAATCACTAGTAAAGTTACCTACATTGATCAGAATTGAAAGAGGATTTGCAGAAGTATTTTAAAGGTCCAAAGGCATCCCTGAAACACATATTTATGTTCTAATATCATTCATATACCTTCTCAGAATATTTGGGATCATTTGGGGCAAATTTGGGACCTAGAGATCAAAACTAGTCAAAGGTCTAACTAGGGAAAAAAGTGAAAAATTGCCATTTTAATAAAATTCCTAACAAGGGACATTACATTCAACCACCCGGTTTCATCATTTTCGAAACAATGGTTATCACGGGGGAACTTAGGGTTTTGATGGTAATCGTGAGAGAACCAGGTAAAGGCTGCTCTGTTTGGCCGATGTCTACCACACCTTGGGTTCCAATACCTTCAATCTTCACGGCCGCCTAGGAACCAACCCTCACTCAGAACAATTGTTTTGATGAGATGGATCCTCTTAGCCATTTCGAAGTCTCAGTCCCTGATATGGTTGAAGCCAACCCTGAGGCGACCACATTGTTCGAGAAGATAGGGTGGGGCTCCCTTTTCCGGCAATTTAGTGGACACCATACTGAGGTAACCAGGCAATTATCCCTTACCTTCAAGGAAAATGTTGCCCAAACTGGTGACTTGCAGCTGATTGTGGATGAAGATCTCATCGCAAAAGCTATGAAACTTCCACATATAGGTGAACGTTGGTTTAAAGGGGAAGAGATTAACAAGAATAAATGGAAATAATTCTTCCTTCCTCTACTGGCTGATTCAGACCTCAAATATAACTTTCCTGTTAAGTTTTTGAAACCTCAATGGTGCACAAGCTTTGAGATTATAGCCAGGTATATTTAATGTGACGGTCATTACTCCCATGTCCATCTATATCATATCAGGCTTCTTATGGATTTAAAAGGGTCAAGGTTAAATTTACCTTTCTTTTTGTTGAATAGTTTAAAAAAATGGCACTCACCATTCATAATACTAACGGGGATCAAGATAGAAGCATATTTCACCATGGGTTACTTAAAAGTATCATTCAGTACTATTTAGCTTCGCAAGGAAGATCTTGGGATAAATGTTTTGCTGAAAATGGTTTTGGGATCACTCAGTATTGGCCTACCCTTCTTCCCAAGACTCGTCGAAAGTGTAGGAAGCCTCCTGGGTCAGAAATCAACAATATACCCTACCCTGTCACAAAGCATCTTGAATAAAAAAATGTTGATCCTAAGGATGTTTTAGAGTACCCTGAGTCTGAAAGGGTTAATCCTAAGGGGAAGGATAATGAAGAATGCTCAATATCTGAGGGTCATAACTGTACAATCCTTGAAACCCTAATAGGCTTGTCTTCGTCCAAGAATCCCTACGATGCGTCTGTACACAAAGAGAATAGCTTATGCAATGTGATGGATGTAGATCCTTGGGAATTTATTGAATCAAAGCATAAACCTGAGCATTTAACCCTTCTCGCTGGTAAATTAAGCTCGTGAAGATTCACAAGGAGTATGGGTACTGTTTAAGTCCTAGTAACTATTCCATAAGGAAAAGAACCCCCTGTAGTAGAAATTCTAAGTGAGGGAGAGGAACATGTGTCAATTCATGAATTCATACAACAACAGAGCATAGGGGTTGATAATTCTACCGCAGGAAAGCCATCAAGAAGCCCATCACATGTTCAACAGAAGGTCCGAAAATTAAGATGGAGTCTTCGTTTACCAACGATTCCTCCAATCATTCTAAGAAAACTATAAGAAAATCTTGTGAACGGTCATTTGAAACAAATATTTCTCAGTTGTAGGAAGAACTCGATAAATCTGAGTTGAATACGATTGTACTGAAAGACAAGATCCGGTAGTTGAAAAGTGAGTTGTTATCCTGGGTAAATAGGTGGCAGGACTTGAGAGTGAGGAAAGATACATACAAGATGGAAAAGAGAGCATTAGTTTATGCAAACGAAAAGTTGATAAGGCACGAAGAGTAGCATAAGATTAAAATCGTAAAACTTAAGGCCAAATTAGTTGAGACTAGAAGAGAAACTAGAATCCGGGTCTCAGCATAACATAGATCTTTTTTGAAAATCATTTGTCATGATTTCTTCTGTTTTGCAAGCGTATGGTTTTGAAACCCCCATAGGTAATTCAATGAGTTGTTATTGACACACCTACAAAATCGTATATTTTGTAGGAGTGCTTATTATTTATTTCTCAATATTTAATTTTTAACTGTGATTTTATTAATCCCACAACTGACGCTTCTTTTGTTGCCATAGGTGTTATCTAGATTAATGGTTGCTCGGGCGTATGGCGTTTTGCTAGACTTATGTGATTGGAAAATGTGATTTTGAACGTTTTGGCTCGGTCGATCTTTTGTTGTCTCGCTGGATAGAGTTAATAGATTCTGCCATCAGGTTCCTGTTATGATCTTAGAGATTATCTTTATGCTTCTCGGAAGCATATTATTTACTCATCAAGAGTGATGCATTGTACTAGAATTCTGTTATGTTATTATCTGATCCTCATTAGTAAAAACAATTGTTATAATGTTACTCTCTTTTGTATGATGAGCCATTTATTAAATGTTTATTTTTAAGGAACTAATTCAGAAAATCTAGGAGGTTGTTGAGTCACTCATTAGTAGACTATATAAGTTACAAATAAATCATGTAAAGGGGGTTCGAGTGGATGTAAGAAGATAGCCTGTTTAGGAGTCAATACTACTCAGTTCTGAACAAAGTCTTTTGTGTGGGATTATCTCGCTCTTTCACTATTGTGGATTTATTCTAGAGATTGGTATCATTTCATTCTAAGTTTTCACTTATATGCATATATTACTCCTTTATAGTTATTTCTGTGTTATAGTTTTTCATTCATACTTGGTTGTAATGTGCAAATCATCTTGATATACTCGAGCACAGGTGGTCTTCATATCTATTCATAATGTGTTGATCATGTTTTAGTAACTTTGTTGATCTAATTTGATTTACAACAATATTTTGTATCGATTAACCTGTTGAATAGTTTGTTACCATAGATATTCTTTCAAGGATTCATTTATTTCTTATATCAGATTCTTAACTACTAATATTTTATTTGTTCAATAACATTTACATGTTAAGGGATGACAGTGGTTTGTTTTGTTATTCCTTAAATATGTGTATGGAATCTTTTAAAGTGAAATTATGATTTAGTTATGATGGTTGTTCTCAAATTATCTCATGTTTTAGTTATCTCTATCGTAATGGAACAGTAAAAGAAAATAGTCATTAAACTGCTTCTGGCCAGGATAGGTGAAATAGGGTTTAGGTTAGCTTATAGATATCAAGTTAAAGTTTGCAGCTGTTAATTTTCATTTTGGTAGAATAATTAGATCATTAGTAACTTTTAAACGGCAGGAACATAAAACAATACAAAAATGAAGACTCTCTTTGGAGAGAAAAATTAAGGTAGCGGGACCTCAAACCTACGAGAATCAACTAATTCAAACAAACCAAAAGCTGTATTAAGCGACTCATGTGGGATGATTCTCCTTAATTGGCCTTAGTCAGAAAATATGGCCAATAGTCTCCTACAAAGGGGACAATCTGATAAATGTGATGAGCATGAGCATGATGTGCAACATCACATATGACCACACATGTTGCACCATGAGCACAGCCACTCATGAGATTAAAATCAAGCTATGCAATCACCAAGTTACGTAAGCCTAAAAAGTTAAAACAGTCGTGAACCAAAAATATGCTAACATTAGGAGGAGGAGGATAAAATATTCAGAACAAAGACTGATTATATTCTTTCTCCAAACCATAGTAGCATAATATTTGAGTACGAATATGGATATGAATACAATTCGATGCGAAAAAAAATATGTAATGGAAAAATCTAGTACGAATAAAATATGGAAGTAAACTACTTATATATATTATTTTTAATTAAATATTTACAATTATACCATAAATTTATATAGACATTTATTTAATAAAATAAAACATATATTTGAAAAACAAAAATATAAAATCTCAACAATATGGGATATGGTTCATGTGAGAGACGGCAAGTAGTTATTAATAATTATTTTAATAAAAAATATGAAATTGAATGATATTTCTGTTTTTTAGTGTTTAAATAATTAAATTTTTTTTTTTTTTAAATTGGTTTTCAAATTTTGATTGTCCACTAAAAAAAACTTGTATCCGTATTACACTATATCGATGAATTCGAATTTATTTTGAATTTTGTACACGAACTACCAATATGATCGAATTATGCTATTATGCTCCAAACATATTACACACATATCAAGCATTAGATTGTCCATTTTCACACCATGACCATGTTGGCTTCCGGCATTGTTCTGGTCCGTGGAAAATTAAAATTAACTAGAAAATATTTGTAGCAAAATAATTTTTTCTTTTGGACATTCTATGGAAGATCATTCTAGCACAAATATAAAGCAACTACAACAATATTCTGGATTTTAACTTCAGGGTCTTCCACTCCATCCTCCGAGCTGCAGCTTCCATTACACTACTAGAAAGAATTTAGTGATCTTTATTGGGATGACATCAAATGAATAGATATTTTTAATCTTTTCATTAACACCACACTTTCCTTTCCTATTGGAAATAATGCTTACAATCGAATTAGTTTGATTTTGTTGAGATATTCTCTCAACCACTCTTTCTAAATTTAAAATTAATTTGATCTAAAACCCTAGATTACAATATATAATTATACCAAGTTTAAAAATAATAGAAACCCTAGATTACAATATATAATTATACCAAGTTTAAAAATAATAGAAGCTTATAGTTTTATTGTGTATAAATAATGGCTACTCTCCAAATTTCTTATCTTTTCCAAGTAAAACTAAGTACTTTACCTTCTTCTTCTCCTTTCCATAATATGCCCGATGGCATGTGTTGTCATTAAATACACACCGAAAATTATGAAGCCTGAAGATGCAAACTTGTGCCACCTGATGCACAAACTTCTCCGTGAAGACATTATATGGAACAAAAAACTTTAATATTCATGGAAAAATGTGTCTTGTAATGCAAAATTTTCAAAGAAACTAACTACCATGCCCATTTTCCAAGATTTGCAATAAGTTGTTCAATACTCTTTGGGGAGACATAAAATGGACCTTTGTGAGGCTTCTGGATTCAAATTGTCCCTATGTCATCTTTCACATCCTACATGAAATCACAGCACAGAGAAAATCATGTTATTTATTCCAACAAATTATTTAAAAGTTTGTTCATAACTTTTTAATAACAACCACTAATTTCTTCTACATTATCATTGTACTCGAAACATTCTTTACTAGATGACAGAATACTTCTGTTATGCGAACATTGATACTTTTGTTATGCAAAATGTTATAGAGGATCAAAAAGAAATGAACCTGGCCAAAATAATTTGTATGCCCCTATTCAACCACATTAAATTTTGTCTGTTCAATGCTCTTAAATTTTTAATTTAGTAAAGAATTGGGATTAAGCATCCTTAAATAAAAAGTGTTTATGATCTCAATACAAACATAAAGAGCTTAAAGTGCCAAATTTTATTTTATATTATAATGAATTAAATCAATATTGTGTCTCAAGCACATGCTACAACATTAAATCATGCTACCTCACCAACAACAGTCAGAGCGGCGCATGTGGGAATTACTCTCTCAACTCGCTTCACTCCAAGCATCTGTTATAATAACAATCAATTCCAATATATTTATATGAAGTCGTTTCCTCCAAGTTGTTGTTGTCATACATGAAATTATCATAAGTGGTCGTTTGGGATTTGATTATCATAACCTTTGTTTTTTTAGTCTTAAAAGACATATTCATACTAGAGCAAAAATACTTGAGAATTTTTAGTTGCTTGTCGAGAGCATAGGGACTCCTCACTATAAGAACAATATCATTAGCATAGAGAAAAAGGATGATGACTATGCTAGCCACAACCATGCCGACACAACCTACCTCTTCCAAACAACACATTAGCATGACAATGTAAATGCCAAAAACGGTGAGCAATGGGGGAAAACCTTGATTGAATGCTATAATACAATCAATTTCTTCTGATCATCCCTCAAACTTCCTAAACTTGGAAATAACCTTCTCATACAACCCTATCACATGAGCTCTCAACTTGAAAGGGACTTTTAGCTCTTCTAATCTATTCCAAAGGTTAGGTCTAGGCACTATGTCAAATTCTTTTATAAAGTCAACAAAGCAACATAGAAGCTTAGTTTTATTAATGCTACACTCCTCAACAATGGTCCTAAGAGTAACAAGGTGGTACATAGTTTAATGATAGCCCCGAGATCATGCTTTTCCTTTAGCTCTTTTTCCATGCCTTTCTAGCCATATGTTGATATTTTTTTCCAGAATAATTCCATATAATTTGGCTAAATGGGGGCTAATCATATGGGTATTGTAATTAGATGGATTGTTTTTATATCCAATTTTAAAAATAGGAATAATGAAGCTTTATGTCCAAGGTTTAGGGAAACCTTGATTGACTACAAAATTGAAGAGCTTGTGGATGTGAGGGATGATGATAAACCCACCAATTTTTAAGATTTTAGCTTGGTATCCTTCAATGTCCGTATCTTTCCCTTTTGCGAGTCACTTAACCCAAAACTCTATCTTCTAAAGAGAAAAAGTATTCCTTTGTAGAAAGGGTTTTAATGTTGTCTATGACATCTAGGGATTCTTAAAAAAATTTAAGGTAGGAATCCCAATCCCTTAAGGGAATCATATTGTTCGTTAGTTCTACGACTCCAAATTTGTCTCCAAATTTTCCTAGGATCTACCTTAGAGAGTTGCAAAAGATTCTCTTGCTAAATATAATTCTATAACACCTTTTTTATTTTAATTAGCAATTTGTACCTAAAGATCAGGTTGGCTTTTAAGGATTCACTAAAAGCATCTGTAATGGCTTTTCTAGCAAGCTTGCACTCTTTATCATACCAAGGGTTAGTTGTTCTATTCTCATGTTTACATGACACAATGATAGAAACTTGTTTTAATGGAAGTAGAGAGGGTTGTGGAAAAACTATGATAGACGTATTCAATATTGTTCTTAGTTAATAGTATATTTAATTCATTACTTAAATCTTTTAAAGATATATCAATTTTATTTTTATCAAAGATAAGTGCTTTTGGTTATTATAATTCTCTATTATGGGGCTTATGTGCCTCTCAAAGTTTAGAGTTAAGGTTGAAGGTCTATTGTCATAGGAGCTCAAATTTTATTGTTTGGTTGTATATAGAGATATTAGATATCACATAATTTACAACACTACTACCCAAACCATGGATACAAGTCATATGGTTGGATTTTGACCACTTCATAAAGCCATATATAAACATTTCTTATTTATCTAAAATATTTTTTAAGTTTGATTTTCTTCGTGCAAGCATAAATAGACATGTATTTACATTAAATAATTATAATACCAATTATATAAATAAACAAGAGGCACGAGGTGGCAATGTCCCCAACATTGTCGATAGCTCTTGTGAGATTGAAAACCAATAACACGGGAAAAAACTAATACCTAGGATTGAACCCTAGTACTTTCATTCATAGTTAAATAATGCCAAGACCCCACAGTCTTTACAAGACGATGTGTATTTGGAAACATTTACAACAATAATTTACAGAGTTTAAATACCTTAATCTTGATTAATCTTCTTCTGGGCGGAAAAAAGAATGTTACATTACTGGTTCACAAGAATTTTGGGTCGAAGTTACTATATAAACAAGTATAAAAATAATAATGAATAAAAAAAATGGTAAATGGTGATGTATGGATAATTATAGAAGTAATAAAGTAGTTAAGATTGTAGGATAAGTTGATAAGTAATACATAAGAGACAACATGACTTGAATTTTATTTTTTTATGGCACATCGTACTACTCAAGTGGAGATGACAATTATATAGAAGAACATGAGCTCAATAGTGGACCTGATGAACCAATGCTCTGAGAGACTTAATACTAGCAGAAAATGCAAGTGTACAAACTGTATATTGGCTTACTATTGTTATTTTTTTTTGGGGGGGGGGATGTTGAAGGAGGTGCATCATTTTAGTCAAATTTCATACCCCAAATATGGTGATACATTATCACACTATAAAACTATCATTTTCCATGATGATGTATCACTATCTTGTGGTCGAACCTCATCAAACTATTCAACAATACTATATATTCTTTAACATACTTAGACATGGATACACTGTGTATCTCACTTTGTGGCCATGATCACACATTCATATCACATGGATACACATTATATATGATTTCATGGCCATGTTTACACTTCACCTAAGTATGGGCTTGCCTACCTCAAGAAGACAATTTTTTTACATTAATTTTTTTATATTTGTAAATGATTCTCATGACTTTGACTTGTTAATGATTTCTCACTTTGTGCTCAAGTGGTCTCCTATGTAGAAGAAAAATACAATGTATTTCAGAAATTACATTCACATATAATGGAGCATTTGTTAGCACATTCATTTGTTCCTACTTATCCCAAATCAAGGGTCAAGCCAAAAACACCTACACGCATACCTCTTTATACATTATATAGCCTCTTGCATGCCCGTGAGATAAGATTATAACCCAAATATCACAATAGAATTCCTAATCTCAATTTCCCCATTTGTTTGACATCTTAGGTGCAAGTTGCCTTCACAACATTCTAGTCAACACTACACACAAAAACCCAAAAATGTAAAAAAATATAAAAATATGATTCAAGCCTATGGAAAAACTTACCATGGGCATTTGTCATATGAAGTAGGCATCTGGAAGCATCCTCTTACTACATGCCAAAGCAACTATTAATTTAAGACTACAAGGTCAACGAGTGACTTCACTGTTGGGCACTCTTATGACCCAAACCCACTACCCACAATTTAATTAAGGATGGCCCATGCCAAGAGGAGAACTAGTGTCCTAAACCTTAATTTTCCATATAAATACAAGGCCATGTAGAATAGGAATAATGAGCGTTCTCTCCATATCCTTAAGGTATCAATTTTCTTTCTCAATCAAACAAAGGGTTGTTTTGCATTTCTCCTCTTTGATCAAGGTTAGGAGGTGTTGAAGACCTTAATGGAGGTAGGAGGATAAAAGAAATAAGTGGAAATGAATTTAAGGGGCATGATCACATGTATGAAGTAAATTTTTATTGAATTACATAGCAAGATAATACTTCCAATTTCTTGGTTTCTAAACAGTGCTATGCTGAATCAATTCCAGAGTTTCTTTCACGATCTCTTCTCTTTTACCCTGTGGCGTTGTTTCAATCGTGTATGGGACTAACGATTCCACATTTCCGTTTTTCCATCTCTTATTTTTATGAGTTTCATTAAAAAAAACCTTACGAGTGTTTTTTAGGAGTTCATTGGGAGTTGGGGATCTGCGAATTGAAATATATTCCTTCTTTAGGGTAAGGCTGAAGCGCTTCTTCAAGGCCTCGGCAGCCTTGGGATTAAGGTGGAGCTATTTAATGCATTGCACTGAGTGGTGACTTAGGCAGAAGAGAAAAACGAAATAGATTGCATGATGCATCAAATTTAATAAATAACAAATTTTAAAAATCTAACTCAAAATCTAAAATATAATATGAAATGTACAAATTTTAATAATAATTATATACATTTTTTTTTAAATGTATTCAATATAAAATATAAAATGTAATTTTTTAATAAGAATTAAATAAATTTAATTTTTTTATTGTATTTTATTAATAAAATAAATTTAATTTTTTTGTTTTATTGCATTAATAAAAATAAAGTTATGGTAGAAAGGTTTTTTTTTTAATATTAATCTAATTAAATGGAGATTATGGTGTCATTTCAAATGTAAATGCAAAAAACACGACACAAAACAAAAGTTTAAGATTCATTCACATCCTCCTTCATAATGTAAATTACTATTTTAATTAGGAGTTTATTTTGTATATTTAAAATAATTTAGTGTAAATTTTATAATATACTTTAAAAAAATAGTTATGGAAGATATATAATTATAAAAAAGATTGAGTTTACAAAGTGTAAAGTGTAAAATAGATAATGAATGAGTATATTGTTAAAATTTTCTTTAATTAAATCACCCATTAAAACTCCACAAATATGAATTTTACAAGAAAATTTAATAAGAAAACTATTAAAAATGAATTTTACAAGAAAATTTAATAAGAAAACTATTAAAAAAATTGAAATGGTTATAAAGGATATACATTTATAAAAAAATATTGAAAAAAATGATAATACTAAGCTTAAGCTTAAATCATATAATGACTTACTTGAAAATTGCATGATATATTAAGCGTCGTTACTGAGCGTCTGCAATCCGTACTCATTGGCACTGGCTTCCTGTTTGGCAGTGCGACTCGATCCATAGCAACCTGTCCATCTGTCTCAATCTTTCGTCTGCCTGCTCCATTTCTGCTTTCTACGTCCTGTGGCAGATCTGGAGGGCGTGGAGATCTGGAGGGCTGGGATGGCGGCTTTGCATGGTGGAGCTGCAGGGCGATTCCTGTTTCTCCTGCTGATGTCTACGGCATATTGAGTGCTCTTGGCAGTATTTGTATTCAGTTTCCTCGATGTTTTGATCCTGCTGAAGGTTATGTCTTTTATGATATGCAGATTAAGCGAATTCTGTTTTTATTTCTTACTTGATATGTAATCCTCTGATACATTTAATAAAAGGTGCTTTTTTCGTATTGAAAAAAAAATACCCTTCAAGCTGATTTTCTGACTTCCAATCTATAACAGGAGTTCAATCGCTGAAAAAACATTGTTGGTGGTTCCAACTTCTAAGAGCAAAGCAAACTAAAAGTGCTGACACTTTCAGCCAATATCCAAGACCTCACAGAATGGAAAATTCAATAAGCGTTGTCGTCTTAGCAATTTCTTTGAGAGAACGACAACAGCAACACAATTTTGTTTCTTGAAGTTCGGTTAGTTGACTAAACATAGATCACTGTGATAACATCAACAGATTCTAGCAATTGTTCTTTTGCTTGCCATCCTATGTTTACCATAAGTCTGTTATGCCTGCCCAAAACTCAGTACCGAAAAGGGAAAGTTTTTTTTCAAAAGCTGCTGCAGAGCGCCATGCCTTTCTATTATGGTATTACATAGAGTATGCTCTAGCTTCTACATTCATATCCCTAAAGTACTGTTGTGTCTCCTCTTTTGAGCTAAAGCCCCATCCGCAGTAACAGCTAGTGGAAGCACTCTTCTAGAAGAGCAGTGGAAAAACACATAATATGGGAGTTGTTTAAAGATTCAAAGATTTTGATTTTTTAGCTGCCATTCAATCTTTTTTTATGAGGTTCGATCTTATTTTAAACTAGAAAAAGAAAAAACTATACAAGTGAGCAACCAGCTTCACTATGAGTCTATATGGCATAGATGAGAAGTTGTCCCTAAAGTGATGATGCCTCTAGAGGACATCTAGCATACTAAGAACTACTACTCTAAATATGTCTAACAAAAAAGTCACCAACAACCCAGGGATTATAGACTCTTCAAAAATAGAGAATTCAAAATTAACTAGTCTATAGAATTCCAACTGAAAACAAAGACTAATCCCAAATCCTATGCAACACTGAAAGCTCATCATAAACAATAGTGAGAGGGCCAGAAAAACCTGGGATTTCCTTCTTGAAAAGACTATGAACTACATGAGAGCTAACATGCGGGTGACGACCATGAACCATTTGTTGCGTCGAGGAGAAAGAAAGGGTAGCTCGGAAGAAGGATTTCCCTATGAGTTCCTTGGATAAAGTGTCAAACTTAGCATTGATGTTTATGTTTTCGTCAACAATCACCTAGTTGTGGGCAAGCCTACGCATGCCGCCTTCCAAATGCTCCAGTATGGACGCAAGCAAGACCCCACCATGGTTCTCATGTAGTATGCCTACAAGTCTTGTTGGAATATTGTAATTAATGAGCTGATAGCATATCTGATATGCGCAGCCTCTGCCTGTAGCTTCCAAGTGAAGCTATCTTGAGTCGGTGATAATGAAACTCTATAAATGAAAACTTCTCTCAGAAGTTTAGATAGAAATGAAAGAGATTGCGATAAGAGATGTAGGAGTGAAGAGAAGAAGAAAAGACCCATGAAGTATTTCAAGAGCCCAAGCTCTATGTAAAATTGTGAAAGATTGAAGTAAATCTCATCTCTCTATAAGTGCGGCAAAGTTACTCTGTTTTACAGTGGTAATATATAAGTCTTTAGTTTTATGTATTCATTCTCAAGAATGTTGGTTCATTCTCAAGAATGTTGGTTTATGCATCCCAAGTATAACTACACAAGTATTTCACAGTGGTAAATGACCTAGTTTAACTACACATTAACTTCTACATATGTTTCATTCTTATGTTTTAGCATGAAATACATTTATACAAAGTTTGTTTAAGATTGGGTTGTGCTCAAGTAAATAGGAATGGGAAGGTAACTCCTGCGGGGTTAAGTAAAGTTAAAAGAATACTTTCAAAAGTAATTTGTATGAAGTGCGAAGCTTATGCAAAGTTAAGTATTCGGCAAGGTTAGAGAATTGCGCACCAAACTTCACCTGCGCAGTAAAAAGTGGAATTGTAGAGGTAATTTGCAGTAATTTGTGAAGTAAAGTGTTCGCAAATAATTAGAGCAGTGTATTTGCTAAGAGAAGCGCAGCTATAAAACAAAGAAAAGAAAGATATTCATTCACTACGCAAGTGAGTGAAAGTATTTACCGCGCGCCTCAATCTTTTAAATGCCCAGGTTGCCCCCTCTTCCGTTGATCTCGGCTAATTTGCAAACCCCAATATTTTTGGGTAAAAATTATGAATATTGGTCTCTAACTATGAAAGCTTTGTTTAGAGATCAAGATGTATGGGAAATAGTCCAGAATGGATATGTAGAACCAACAAATGCAGCAACATACAACAATCTCACACAAGCTGAGAAGGATATCCTAAGAGAACAGAGGAAAAAAGATGAAAATGCGTTGTTCCACATACATCAAGCAACACATGATTCCATACTCCCAAGAGTAACAGCAGCGCAGTCAGCTAAGGAAGCATGGGACACACTGAAAACTTCCTATCAAGGTTTGAACAAGGTAAAGACTGCCAAACTTCAGATTCTTAGAAGAGATTTTGAATCTATGTCAATAAAAAATACATAGCCAGTAGAATCATTCTACACCCATGTTATTGGTCTGGTTAATCAAATAAAGTCTCATGGAGAACTCTAGGTGACCAAAGAGTTGTTGAAAAAGTTCTTAGAGTTCTTCCAAAAAAATTTGAATCTCTAGTTGTGACCCTGGAAGAAAACAAAGATTTGTCCCAATTTACTATTGATGAGTTGCAAGCCTCATTACTCAATCATGAACATAGAATCAGCGGTTCAGATACATCGTTGGAAGGTGCATTCGCAGCACAGTCATCCATAATCCATGGAAGAGGCAGAGGAAGATCAAACTCTAGAGGTAGAGGAAGAAGTTCTTTTAGAGGAGGTCGTAGCAGCAACCCTGCACAAGTCACTGGTAGAGGCCAGAATCAGACCCCCAATCATCCAAGTGGACAAAGGTATGATAAATCAAAAATTCAATGTCATTACTGTAAGAGGTTTGGACACTTCACATATGAATGTAGGAAGAAGTAGTATAACCAAGGAAAGAAAGGTGAAGCTCAGTCAAACAACAACAACACTCCGAATAGCTCACTGTTCTTAGCATGTGCATCTCCACTTTAATGCAATGATGTCCAAGAAAGTCCAAATGACATATGGTATTTAGACTCAAGCTGTAGAAATCATATGACTGGTAATTTAAATCTATTTTCTAGTCTAGATAAATCAGTTCAAACTGATGTTACACTTGGAAACAATATCCAAGTCGTTGTTTTGGGAAAGGGTACTATTGATATTCTAACCAAACAGGGGAAGCAAAAATTTATGCCTGATGTTTATTATGTTCAAGGTTTGAAGCATAATCTGATGAGCATTGGACAACTGATAGAAAAAGGATACAAATTTCATATGGTAGGGAAGCACTGTGTAATCATAGATATATATGCAAGTAATCAGTTAATTGCCGAAGTGCAGATGACAGCAATCGCTTGTTTCCTTTAAGGATAAGACCCATCATAAAAGGAAAAACAACTCAAGTTGTTCATGCGAATCAGAATGAAAATTTTGAAGCTGCACTCAAAGCAGAAAGCAAAGAAGCACACATTCACTGCGACAAGGAAGAAAAAGGCAGAGAAATGCAAGTTGCATTTCAAACAGAAATAAAAGATGAATCCTGGTTATGGCACTTCAGATTTGGACATCTAAATTTTGGTGGGTTGAAGCTACTGCATATGAAGGAAATGGTGAAAGGATTGCCATTGATTGAAAATCTAGAGAGAATTTGTGAACGCTGTATTTTTGGAAAGCAGTACAGAGAGACTTTTCTAGTCGAAAAGTCATACAGAGCTCACACACCACTCGAAATTGTGCACTCTAATATTTGTGGACCGATGCAAACACCGTCCATGGGAGGATGCACTTATCTTCTCTCATTTATTGATGATTTCACAAGAAAAACATGGTTCTATTTTCTAAAACATAAATCTGATGCATTTAGTTTTTTTCAGCAGTTTAAGGCACTCGTGGAGAAGCAGAGTGGTTCCAGCATCAATATTAAGAACAGACAGAGGTGGTGAGTATGTTTAAAATGTTTTCTTAAACTTTTGTAAAAATCATGGCATACAGAAGCAATTCACTGCACGGTATACACCGCAGCAGAATGGTATCGCAGAAAGGAAGAACAGGACCATTATGGAGATGGCACGTAGCATGTTAGCAGCCACGCATCTGTCAAATGAATACTAGGCTGAAGCAGTGGCAACTGTTGTATACATCATGAATCGATGTCCAACAAAGAGAGTGAAGAACAAAGTTCCACAGGGAGCATGGACAGGTATGAAACATAGTGTTTCACATTTAAAAGCTTTTGGTTGTGTAGCATACACACATGTTCCAGATGAGCTAAGAAGGAAATTAGACAATAAATGACAGAAATACATTTTCATTGGGTATTTCGAAGACACAAAAGCATACAAGTTGTATGATCCTGTTGCAAGAAAATTCATTATCAGTCGAGATGTTCAGTTTGTGGAAAATGGAGCATGGGATGGAACTGTAGAGAAGAATGTCAAAATCGTGTCACATGTTGAACATGATGACATCGTAGAAGATGTGGTTGAAACTCCACATATGAATCAGAACTGCGCAGCTCTGTCTACACTAAGGATTGCGCAGCATGTCTCAACACAAGGAACTTCGACACAAGGCACAGCTCAAGCTACTCCGACACAAGGCACGGCTCAAGATACTCCGAGAAGCACACCAAGTGCGCAGCAAACTCCATCAAGTAGTTTGTGCAGCTCGCGCAGTTCTACACCTGCAACTCCGACAAAGACAAGAACTCTGTGTGAGATATATGAGATTGGTACATGTAATTCATTTTCATGTTTTGCATTATTTTCTCAAGTTAATGATCCTCTAACTTTTGAAGAAGTTGTTGAAGATAAAGTTTGGGCACAAGCTATGGATAAAGAAATAGAATGCATTGAGAAGAATCAAACATGGGAATTAGTTAATGTTCCTAAGGACAAGGATGTGATAAGCGTAAAATGGATTTATAAGACCAAGCAAGATGTTGATGGAAATGTGCAAAAGCACAAGGAAAGAATGATAGCAAGAGGGTTCACACAGCATCCTGGCATAGACTTCAATGAAACCTTTGCACCTGTAGCAATAATGGACACTATCAGAACAGTTTTGGCCATCGCAGCACATAAGACATGGCCTGTTTATCAAATGGATGTTAAGTCCGCATTTTTAAATGGTTATTTGGAGGAAGAAGTATATGTTGAACAGCCACAAGGCTATGAAGTTCAAGGACAAGGACACAGAGTATACAGACTGAAAAAAGGCACTTTATGGTTTGAAGCAAGCCCCTAGAGCTTGGTACAATTGGATTGACTCATACCTCATTTAGAATGGATTTCACATAAGTGAATGTGAGCCAACCCTGTACACAAAAATCAACAAGCAAGGTAATAAGCTCATTGTTTGCATGTATGTAGATGATTTAATATTTACTCGTGATTTTGGCATAGAAGAATTTAGAACAGTCATAGAAAGTGAATTTGAAATGACTAATTTGGGGCTTATGAAGTATTTTTGGGCATTAAAGTCCAGCAAACTGAAAATGGTATATTTATATCTCAGTCAAATTATGCAAGTGGTGTCTTGAACAAATTTAAGATGTTACATTGCAAGACATCTCCAACACCAGTGATAACAGGTTTGAAATTGAGCAAGGATGATGATGGATCCAATGTAGATCCTACGTTGTTTAAAAGGCTTGTTGGAAGCCTTATGTATCTTACAGCAACAAGGTCAGACATCATGTATGGAGTCATTTTAATCTCAAGATTCATGGAGTCACCAAAAGAATCTCATTGGCAAGTAGGTAAAAGAATTTTGAGGTATGTAAGTGGAACAAAAGACTTTGGTAATTTGTATTCAACCTTAGAAAATTTCAAACTCATTGGATATACTGTAGCGATAATGGAGGTCGCATGGATGATAGAAAAAGCACATATGGGAATACATTTCATGTAGAAACAGGTGTTGTATCATGGGCTTCAAAGAAACAACCCATAGTAACTCTTTCTTAAGCAGAAGCAAAGTATGTCACAGCTACAAGTGTTGAATGTCAAGTCGTTTGGATACGCAGGATGTTAAGTGAATTGTCACAGAACCAACAAGAACCCACAGTCATTTACTGCGACAACAATTCATCTATCGCATTGTCAAAGAATCATGTGTTTCACAAGAGAACCAAGCACATCGACACAAGGTATCATTTTATCATAGAATTGATAAACAACAAAGAAATCTGTTTAGAATTTTGCAGGTCTGAAGATCAGCTAGTAGACATATTTACAAAACCATTAGCAAGGGACACATTCCAATATCTGCGAAGTTGTTTGGGAGTGACAAGTTATGCACAGTGAACTATGTCCTGAATAGAGCATGTTTCAGCTCTGAAATATTTTGTAATAGTTTATTTTTGTTTAATGATCCCCATCCACTCATAATTAAGGGGGAGCGTTGGAATATTGTAATTAATGAGCTGATAGCGTATCTGATATGCGCCGGCTCTGTTAGACACTCAGTCAGTCTGCAATGTCAGAAGTCACTCAGTGAGTTTGCAGCCAATCTGGCTCATGGCAGGTTAGTATTTAAGTAGCCACGTTTGTATTTCGCAGGCTCATAACTTCTTAGGTAGAATTTATTATAGTCTTTAATGAAACCCTGTAGATTCCAAGTGAAGCGATCTTGAGTCTATGATAATGAAACTCTATAAATGAAAACCTCTCTCAGAAGTTTCGATAGAGGTGAAAGAGATAGAGATAAGAGATGTAGGAGTGAAGAGAAGAAGAAAAGACCCGTGAAGTATTTCAAGAGCCCAAGCTCTATGTAAAATTGTGAAAGATTGAAGTAAATCTCATCTCTCTATAAGTGTGGCAAAGTTACTCTGTTTTACAGTGGTAATATATAACTCTTTTGTTTTATGTATTCATTCTCAAGAATGTTGGTTAAGTAATTTGTATGAAGTGCGAAGCTTATGCAAAGTTAAGTATTCTGCAAGTTTAGAGAACTACGCACCAAAGTTCACCTGCGTAGTAAAAAGTGCAATTGCGTAGGTAATTTGCAGCGCAGGTAATTTGTGAAGCAAAGTGTTCGCAAATAATTAGAGCAATGTATTTGCTAAGAGAAGCGCAGCTATAAAATAAAGAAAAGACAGATATTCATTCACTACGCATGTGAGTGAAAGTATTTACCGCCCAGCTCAATCTTTTGACTGCGCGGGTTGCCCCCTCTTCTCTTGAACTGTATCGTCCAAGGCCAAGCTAACCAGAGCCTTCATGCTTCATAGCATACCCAAAATACGTGTGCAGTGGATCTCTCGGGTCTTGGTGGAGGCAAGGTTCTCCACCATCCCCCCAAGCTCATCTGCAAGTTGCTTCGCAGCAGGGTAGGTTATTCCATTTCACATCAGTCTTTCCAAATGCTCAAGGAACTCATGCCATTCTTCATTTCCTTAATGGTACATGGCATATGGTTCTAGCGAGGGCCATTCACGATTTTCCTCTAAGTTACTTTACGACAGACTATAGTGGAGTAGGGCATGGTAGAATGCCAAACCATGATGTGTTGGGCATTGAGCGAGTGGAAATTCAACAGAAGAGTGAAGAAAAACTCAAACCAAGGTGGATGCCCAATAAGGAGTTTATTCACTACAAACTTGGGAAGACGTCGATGCTGGCATCTCCATAATATCAACCAACACAATTTGTAATCATCCACCCTAAAGTGGCCAGGACATACATGAGGAGCCATGAAAGCTCGCACAAAGGAGAGAGAACAGCCGTAGACACCCCACCGATGAGCTTCTTCATAGTTGTACCAAGCTCGTAAATGAGCCATAATGCCAAAATATGAGCTTTGAGGTTGAACATGTTGGGATCGGACACGTGCTTACGTGCTTGGTCTGTCCCACCATTGCCTATGATGTGGACACTTATCATTCCACATGGCTTGGAGATGGTTGCACGTGTCGTGGGGGTTTCCATTCAATCTTTGGTTAGACAAGGATTGTTGATTGTTGAAAATCTGCAAAAAATGATCCAATGCCCTTGAATATTTTGTTGCACTAGAATTGTGTAATTTCAACATATATGTTATTTATATGATTTCAATAAATAACTGGATTTTGGTAAAAATAGTTTTAACCAAAAAAAATGGTCCAAATCATTCTTCTCTTTGAGAAAATATTTTAAATCTTTTTTTTTTAGGCGAAGTTTAGTAGTTGTGGACACTTATCATTCCACATGGCTTGGAGATGGTTGCACGTGTCGTGGGGGTTTCCATTCAATCTTTGGTTAGACAAGGATTGTTGATTGTTGAAAATCTGCAAAAAATGATCCAATGCCCTTGAATATTTTGTTGCACTAGAATTGTGTAATTTCAACATATATGTTATTTATATGATTTCAATAAATAACTGGATTTTGGTAAAAATAGTTTTAACCAAAAAAAATGGTCCAAATCATTCTTCTCTTTGAGAAAATATTTTAAATCTTTTTTTTTTAGGCGAAGTTTAGTAGTTGTGGACACTTATCATTCCACATGGCTTGGAGATGGTTGCACGTGTCGTGGGGGTTTCCATTCAATCTTTGGTTAGACAAGGATTGTTGATTGTTGAAAATCTGCAAAAAATGATCCAATGCCCTTGAATATTTTGTTGCACTAGAATTGTGTAATTTCAACATATATGTTATTTATATGATTTCAATAAATAACTGGATTTTGGTAAAAATAGTTTTAACCAAAAAAAATGGTCCAAATCATTCTTCTCTTTGAGAAAATATTTTAAATCTTTTTTTTTTAGGCGAAGTTTAGTAGTTTAAGATAAATATGTACGGTAAAATATAGATATAAAGTTTTAAAAGAAATGCTTTTATGAAAAAATAATATTGTTACTTTCTTCGCGTCTCTTCAAAAACTAACTACACTTTTTAAAATAAAATATTATATAGATAGATAAATTTCACATAAGTTTTTGTGTTGAAGGATAGGTCTAAGGCGGGAATCTTTCCAGTTGGGGCCCCACTGCTAATGCATTGAATGTACCACGGGCGCAGTGCCGTCCATCCATATTTTAACACATTTGTCATTAGGTTACTCGTAGTTGCCCTTTCCTTTCCAAAGTTTATAATTGTCTGGTCTCCCTATCAAATATTTAAAATCTCGTTTCTGAACAAATTCTCCTCCATCGTGATGGGATAGGATGGTACAGCTTTTACATTGTCAACCAAAGGTGCCAAACCTTCTTTTCAGACGAAAAAATTTGTTTTCATGTATATTGTTTGGAGTTACACATCACAATCTGTGAAATCTGAAGTATATCTATGATTCTATATTATCACACTTCCACGTGAAAATAATGGTCATCCTCGACTTTCTATCTTTGTCACAATGTAACTTTCACTCATACGGATAACGATAACGAGAAGACAATCACCAGAATAGGAATTATAATGTCAGTGCTACTTGACAATAATGCCAACGATTTCTCTCTTTCATTTGTGAATCTCTACTCGGAATTTCGTCGTCTCTCACCGGCATAGAAATTGTTGCCCAATGTTTGAGGTTTGATTGGTCAATGAATGTGTGAAGCAAACCTGATCCTCTATCAATTCCACGGCCGTCATTTATTCTTGTCTGTCATTTATCCTTGTGTCGAAAAGTATACCCGTGATAGGCATGGGCTAGCTTCTTCACACACACGGAAGCGAGAACGGGTTAGGGTTTCTTCTAGCTCAGCCTCCACTTTGTCAACCTTCTACCTTTTCCCATCCTTCCAATGGCGGTTCCTTGCAATGCACCAGGGGCTAGGATAACAACGATTCTGCAACAACAATATATTTATCAACTACGGTCGTGGTTTACTATGGTGCAGTTTGGCCATAACTTCAATAAATTTTAAACTTTTTAAAGGGAAAAAGGCATATGGGCATTCACGGCCACCGAAAAGCATTGTATAATACCCAATCAGACCGACTGTGGATACGAAGAGAGTAGCGCCCTCTAGCCAATACAACCAGCTGATATTGGACTGGAAATTGAGAGCACAGTTCACGACACTTGAGAAGCTTTTTCAAAGCATAGTTGAGCAGCCCATTCCTTCATTCCCTCCACATCCATTACTGCGCCATATTCAACAACACAATCACGCTAACTTGTGTTACTCTGATCCTACATCCATGATGAGTTCTAAAATAAAATTTAATTTATGAAACTCCTAAGTAATAAAATAATAACAATAATACAGAATACCAGTGCATACTTAGGAGATTAATACGAATTGCCATATGTTATCAACTCTGGAATTTTTTAGAGGTGGTCTTAAATGCATGTGGACATGCGTTATTCCACCAGTACTCCTTTTCCTACATCGATAATTGTTCTAGGGTTAAACCACCCCTGGAATTTCATTTGTCTATATATCGCTCCAAGGATAGATGAGTAATGTAATGTCTATCTCGATTTTTACTCAAATGCTTAACAGTGTAATGTTTTGATAGTGTAAAGCGTTAAAGTGCACGAAAATTATTCGGTTGGGAACAAATGTTGAGAACAAGCTAAAACCAGCTACCAGCTAGATCGGTATGAGTATTGAATTTGGTGAAGTTTAAGAATTGCGGCCTAAGGCGTTTTTTGTGTTGCTTTCAATGTTCCCCAATAATACTGCACAGGCGCCTACCTGTATAACTAATCCCCCATCGACTATTCCCAGTTCTTCAAGGGGCAGTGCCCACAGGCCTACAACTATGCCAAGGACGACGCCACTAGCACTTTCACATGCCCTTCTGGTACCGCTAATTACAACATCATCTTCTGCGATTAACATCAAGATATCGGAGTATTTATAAACATAAGTAAATAAAGTGAACTCCCTGTAGGAGCATATCACATTCAGAATACAAATGCTCTTCTTTTCACAGTTCCATGTAATATGAAGGCGATCATACAGTTGAGATTGAATTAATGATCTTAAGATCAATATATTAAGAGTATTCGGGTTGAATTTGGGTTTAGTTTTAGTATTTTGATAGCTTCTTTTTTGTTATTTTGGTAGTTGTAATCAGTACTATCAAAATAGCTATAATCCTATAATTCACATTGAATTTGCTTTCTACGGGTTTCACAGTAATCCCACGTATCGATGGATTCTCATTGTTTATTTTCAGTACAGCCAAACCAATTGTGAAAGTAGTTTGATATCTATAATCACTATTCACAATTAAAAAGTCTTTCATCACATTATTCAATAAAACCAATTCGAAATTGCAATTTTTCACGTCATCTAGAAGCCATCAATTCATCTCATTTTGATAAGCTTTATTGGGGAAATTAAATGGCTCATGGATGAAAGAATCATTTAACCAATCGGGATTAGGACCAGAAAGAGGGGTCAAATTCAAATGAGGTTAAAGGGAAGCTTTAGATCATTACATTGCTCCTAGGATTTCCCATCATCAAGTCACAGTGCCCGAAAGCGATCGAGTTGTTCAGATTCATTCAACAAGCTTGTCTGTGAGCTCTATTTCTGTACATTATGGTAGTTGAAGTTAAGACCTCTAATCACATTTAAGTCCCCCTACGATGATCGCTGCAAGTCTTATATCCATAAATTCTCAAAAAAAAAACTCCTCTGGCATTTAACTCTTCACTCTCAATTCGGATATTTGGACTGGTAAATCCCCACATTCCCTAATTTGCGAGGTATTTCTCACTTCAGATATTTGGACCAGCAAACCTCTGCATTCCATACGCCTGTGTGTTATTCTTCTTGGTAAATCGTGCAAACCCAAATGTCAAAAAGGGACATCTTGCAAGCACATACATCGAAGCTTACTAATATGGGGTATGGTTGTATTAAATTCCTATTTTGGTTTATCAAATGTAGGCCTTCTTGGCTTCAGAGGAAATTCTGAAACGTCGATGTTTTACACAACTGTTTTATTGAAAATTGAGACTTGTGTAATCTTCAGGTCTCATTGCACTGCAATATTTCCATCAAAGTGAAGAAAAGGTTTGCCTCCTTCTCGAGCATACGTATGTGTAGAAAAGGTTTATGTATATACCTTGGGAGCCAATTCAATAGTTGGAAGAGCACGCAAGAGGCTGTATGGAACAAAGGACATGCAGGAAAATCATTTAACATGTTGGACGAAAGTACAGGTAAGTAAGCTAGACAAAACAAGAATAAGATTATGTGAACATATAACATGGACAAATGCTAATATCATATAACGTGGACAACTGTCTAAATGAATCTGAGATCAAGCTTTCTTATAGAAAAAACACTTCCAACCTAAAGATGTTCAGAATTTACTTACATTTATGGGTAAAGTTAAAGAAGTAATTATACGCAAGATGCAAAGGATGTTATCACTTGTGTGAAAACAATTAATGATTTCGGATTACCTTCGAACATGTGATGGATATACTCAATTTTTAAATTCCGCTGATGAATGATTATTGGCCTATGCAAAATCAATCTAAATTTGGTGTTCTTGCGACATTGGATCTACAAATGGTAATATGATGTTAATGCTTTTAGTTGATTACATCATAGTAAATGCATTAAGAGTTTGAAATTTGACTTCCCATATCTAAAACCCATATGGACATAATTTTAAAGCATGTCTCGTTCCACAATACCACCAATGGGATAGAGAAAATCTCCATGTTTTATTTTTAAAACCCCACACCACACCTTGTTTCACAATAGGATGAATAGAAAATAGAAATACACACTTGGTGTTGTTAAAGCCATGCTAATTCAAAGGTGTGCATGGCAACCAAGTATCTTTATGCATAATCGTACGTGTACCTATCCACTTTGGTGTTTCCTTGTAATCCATAGGCCCAAATTGGGAGGTTGAAATGGTGATTAATCATATTCCAATGAGTAGTTCACCATCCTTAGAAAAATCCAAGAATGCATGTTGTTTGTAATGCATTAGGAGGTTTCTTCATCAAACTCTAACTCTTCCTAGAGATGACTTTGTAAGTAAAACATCTAATCTACTTGGGAAAATTTATGCAAGTCAAACAAGAGGGTGCATCAAGAAAGGTTGCTTCATCAAACTATGCCTAAAGACATGACTTCATAGAAAAAACTTCGATCTATTAGTGAGAATTTATACAAGGAAAGATGGTCTTACTAATGAACACATTTATATGGGAAGATCAAATATAGCATGGTAAACCACGGAATTGAAATGTGGGAAAAGCATGGAGTTGTAGGGAGTATGTTGAAATGTGGGAATAACATCTAATTGCCGCCAGAGGAAAATGCTAAAATATCTAGATAGATCATTTCATAATTGATTTGGAACTTAGTCATGTACGTGTTCAAAGCACCATCAAAATGTAGGGAAAGAGTCGGAGAAGACCCAAGATACAAATCTCCTAAGATTAGTGTATGTGGGTCACTTAATATCAAATGAACATTGAAAAATATTGTAGATGGGATCAATGTCCAACATCATGACCATGTTAGAATGCTCTATCAATCATGCCACCTCCCACTATGCATAATACCAAGAAACCATATAGGTTTGTGTAGTTGCTTACAATATTTCAACTTCGGTATAGGTTCAAATCTACGATCTTCTTACAATTGGTATAATGGTCACAAGCAAAGTTGTTGGCTGAATATTCTTTACAATTGAATCCTCTAGGTGAAAGAGATCCCAATGAATTTTACATTTTGGTTTGGTTGTCAGTGCTATATTAGTATCATTAGCAATCCACATAATTGCAAGGTAAGGGATCATGAGGCTAATGTAAGGGATCACGATGCCAATTAAGCTCATCTTGAAGGAATCAAGGGTATAATCAAAGGGGTCATAAGGTGGTAACGGAATCCCTTGACTCCATCAAAAGGGAATCTGCGTGCCTCTCTTTCTCACACTCTCTATATAGAAAGTGTTTCTAACCACGTCTTCAAATGTTTTCTTTAAAGGATTGACCTTCATTGATTGAGTACTAATTGGAATTTAAAAACATGTGCTCAAGTGCTATCATGGAGGAATTTGTTTTTTATAAAGGATCATTAGGTTGAACTAACAACTAAGGAAATCAAAGAAACCCATGACAATTTGCTTTCAGTAAAAGATCATTGGATATAACCAACCACAACTAAGAAAATCAAAGCAACCCATAAAGAAGTTATCAAAGAAACCCATTAGAAAGAAGTAATGAAGGAGGGTGTACGCTATGAAAAACATTTATACACATGCTTATACCATTTAGGGTGAATATATCTCTTAATTATGCTAATTTTTATTTAAATATTTTTATAACACCCGATTTAAAAATAATTTGTTACAAAGTAGTTTTAAGGAATTGAAGAATGAAATGTAGTATTATACACAATAATTTGTAAATACTCTCTCAATCAAATAAGGAATTGGAGAATGAAATGTTGAGTTGCAATGAACAATTTGGAATGGAACGTTTGTTGTTAAGACAAAGCTCTTCGATATATGTATACATAGATATTCAACATCACTCAAATTCTATAGAACATCATATTCATATACATTACTGTTTAGCATCACTCATATTCCATAAAATATGACATTCATATATAGATTTAAGACTACATTATATTATCCACTACAATATAATATAAGATAATTTAAATCCTTTATCAAAGTATATCGAGATAAAATAATTTAAACAAATTGTTAACAATATAATATAAAGTGAAGAATGATTCGTTTATTTACATGATTCTCATGCAAATTGTGACTATGTTTAACATATGTTTCTATAATAATCCATTAATTCAATTATCTACCCAATAACTCTTCCAAAAGTGACATTGTCACTTTTAACAAAGATGGTTTGTGTCACTTCACTTTTCTTCTATATTTGTATATAGAATCTTAATAGGTTTGGATTTGAGTTTTATTTTGAACATGGAATTTTGTTTTTTGAAGTATATTTATATTATCCATATTATAATGATTTCTTCACAACATTTACTTTTAATATAGACTTAAATCTATGAATTATCATCAATCTTAATTATGTCGATATAAGTTTTTTCTCTAGATGTTATTGAGAAGACGACGGTTAAACCGATACGAACCATCCATATCTTATTCTTCATAACTATCCATTTGTTAACATCTCATATCCCCATAATAACTATCTATCTATCAGCAATGGAAATGATCATTCCCTAGGGCACTCGAAATTAGCCAGTTGTTAGCATCTCCTATCCCCTTAACTATCCATATGTCTCCAATGGACCTTTTGTAGACATATTTTCATTCCCTAGGGCACCCGAAATTGGTGGCCATGAAAACCTTTCTTCACGCAAATACAAAAGTAAATGTCTCCATCGTATGCATCCATAGAGATTGTCGCAATTCTTCTTGAGATTAAGAAATCTTAGGTGCATCGGAACACCAATATACCTTTGTGTTAAGTAAGGACTGGTTCCGCTCCACTGAACATGATGTTGCCTCTGTGGTCCATAGAGTGGGGAAAAACGTGAATCCAAGACATGCACATAAGTGTTCTTCATGTCATAGAAGTAGAATCCATAACCTCTGCCCATAGGGGGGAGTGGAAATGTTTTTTGACATCGTCGAACACCCCCAGATATCCAAAGTGGTTGTCTTTTCCAGTAAGAATGATCTGTGTCGTGTCCAGGAAGAATGAGGGGGAGAACAGTTAAACTGAATGAGTCGGATCTGTTATGGAAGAAGCTTAATAAAAAGAATGAGAAAAAGAAGGATTACGCAATACAACTAAACACAAATATGTACAAACAATATGCAGGAATGAGAACTGTTCTTCTATTACTTGCAAACAGATCCAAAAACTGATATATGTTACAATGTTATACATGCTTATATAGAAATCTGAGACGCTTGGGTGCCTTCCCGTTACGTTCAGTTACGAAGAAGAAGTTAGAGCGGTTCAACTGTTTGACCGTTACAGTCGACTGGAAGACAAAGAGACAGTCTGTCGAAGTTCGACAGTCGCTAGTCGCATGTCGACACTACATGTCGATGTTGCGAAATCTGAAGTTATTGAACATGTCGAACGTGCGAAACATGTCACATTATGTCAAAGTCGAGACTCGTCGAATTTGGAACCTGTCAAAGTATTGAAGTTGTCGAAGTCATGTCACGTTGAAACTTATCGAAGTTGTATCAACATCGAAGACTTGTCGAGTCAAAGTTAGCATCCGACAACAAATGCCAACTGTGATGTGGATCAGGCCTCCTTCCTTAAGAAACAATGTGTTGGTTGTGGAGCCTGATCTCTAGATTCAGAGATATTATTATTCAGCCGTGTTTGTACCCCAGTTGTATATGATATGTAGGTGGAATGTACACTCACCCCAGCGGGGGGGTGTGGGGGGGTATCGCTCCCCCATGGGATTCCATGGGGGACCATCCCCCTTGGCTGGGGGGTCCAGGGGCTAGCGGTCCCCCGGCGGGGGTTCAGGGGCAACGCCCTCAAGGAAAACTTTTGGGGTTGTTTGCGCCACCAGTTTTCGCGCCCATGGTTTTGGGTAACCCGTGGTATTTTCCAATTGTATTTCCCTTATAAAATAAAGACATTTTAACATGGCTAGGGTTGATGTATTAGGTTTTATGCATTGTAAAGAACTCTGAGATCAGGAAGAGAAACTGTGAGATAGTGAAGAGGAAGTGCAGCGGCTATGCTGCAGGTTGTATCCCTTCACTTTGATGGACGGTATAATAAAAGGAATGGCAACTTAAGCGTGGACATAGCCCAAGTTGGGTGAACCACGATATATCTGTGTCTCTCTTGTAATGTGTATGTGTGATTATAGTTGCATTTTTGTTTATTGTTATTGCTCTGCAATCCTGTTTTTCTAACACAATGGACCCCATTGTTTGCTCGTGAAGGTGAGGAAAATTGTCAAATATTTTAGTAACAGAGTACCACTTTCCTTGAGATGTGATCTTCCAAGCTTTGGAAACCTAAAACAAGGGAATTGTGTTCGTCCTTGTAATGCGTACTCGTCGTCCCCTAATGGTATCGCAAGGAAGAGGCTCCTGAACATCAGGATTGATTTCTGCAGGTTCTGCCATCATTGATTCATTTTGTTCCAATAAGGGTGCATGGTATGGTTGAAGTAGATCGACATTGAAGATTGGATGCAAACCCAAGCAAGCAGGAATGTCGAGCTAGAAAGCGTTCTCGCCGATCTATCGAAGAATACTGTATGGACCATATCGTAAAAATTTTAACTTCTTGAAAGGACATGTGAAGCGCTCCTTCTTAATATGTAGCCAGACCTTATCCCCAATGTGAAATGTATGGGGAATGCGATGCTTTTCATTTTAGTCCTTAGATTTCTCATTTTCTTTATGCAACATATCCTGTGCTTGTCGCTGAATGTCACAAATTTGTTCTCGAAACTTGACTGCTTTATCAACTTCTCGTTAGCTATGGTCGGAGTCAAAGTTTGGTTGTGTCGGGGAGCTGATCAAGTCGATAGGCACTGAGGGTTGAAATCCGTAAAATATCTCAAATGGACTCTTTCCTGTAGATTTGTACTGAGCACGATTGTAGCTGTGTTGTATATATGGAAGACTATCATCCCATGTGCGTCGATGCTGGTGATTGTACATGCGAATCAGTTTTACTACCAAGCAATTCACAACTTTCGTCTGTCCGTCGGTCGGAGGATGGAAAGCTGTCGACAATGAGAGTCGTGTGTCCAGCTATTTCCAGAGGGTCTTCCAAAAGATGCTGACGAATCTGGAATCTCAGTCGGAAATTATGGTTGTGGGTAAACCAAAGTGTTTCCAAACATGTGTAAAGAAGAGCTGAGCAGCCTACTGCACTGTCATGGTCTTCTTACATGGTATGAGAATGGCCATATTGGAAAATCGATCGACTACTACTAATATAGCGTCATGCTGATGTTTGGTAGTAGGATAACCTGTCAAGTAGTCCATAGAAATAGATTCCCATGTTCAACTAGGAACTGGTAGAGGTGTGTACAATCCCTGTCGTCGATTAGGTGGCTTAGTAATGGCACAAATCACTCATGATCGAATGTACTTATTGACGTCATATTTAAGTGTAGGCTAGAATAAATACTTCTGCAGAATAGCAAGTGTCTTTGCTACTCCAAAATGTCCCGCGGTCTTCTTGTAGTGCGCGTCCCAAATGAGTTGTTGTCGTTGCTCACCGGTCGGTACACAAAGCTGTCCAAGCTTGTATAGCAAGGTGTCTTTCAGGAAGTAGTCGGTGTCTGAGGTCGACGACTTGTTAGTCTGTAACTGTCGGTAGACTGCTGAGAAAACGATGTCGTCCTCGTACAATTGTTTCCAAATGGTCATGTCGTAACCCTGCATACTCAATACTGTCAGAAGAAGAGTAATAGGTGGTCGACTGAGGAAATATGCGGCGGCATTAGCCTTGCCTTTCCGATACTTAATCACCAATTGAAATTGTTGTAGGTAATTAATCCACTTGATTTTTCGATTTGTCTGCAACTTTGATTGTGTCAGAGCGAACTGTAGAGGCTTGTGATCAATAAGAATGATCGTTTCCTTGCCAAGGATGTAATGCCTCCATTGCTTGAGAGCTTGCACAATGGCGTATAGTTCTTTTTCGTACGTCGCGTATCTTCTAACTGTGTCATTAAAAGTCTCGGAATGAAAAGCGACTGGGTGAACAGACTGAGTGATCACTACACCTAAGGCATAGTCCGATGCGTCTGTCTCAATCTCAAAGGGCTGATGTAAATCAAGTAACACAAGTATTGGTGCAGTGCAGAGCTTGTGTTTGAGCTGTTCAAAAGCTGCTTGATGTGTTTCTGTCCATTGAAAGACAGTTTTCTCGTTTCCCTTCGTCGACTGATTCAAGGACCGGGCTATGTGACTGAAGCCGAGTATGAACCGTCGATAGAAATTCTCTAAACCAAGAAAACTTCTTAGTTCTTGAATGCTTCTAGGAATGGGCCAATCTTTGAGGATCTGTACTTTGTCTGGATCGAAGTGAATGCATGTAGAGTCAATTACATACCCCAAATATTTGATGTTGGTCATCGCAAAAGAGCACTTGTCCATGTTCAGGTGTAATGTCCCCAGTTTGGCCCCATGGCATTAACACTATAAATGATGTAATATTGTTAGGAAATCATGGTGAGGAGCTCAAGGCCAAGGCCCCGCCATCGATTTCGTGATGCATATGGTTTGCGTGCTATCAATGTACAGTGGAAATTCAAATAGCATGTAATATGCATTTTAATAAAAAATACCCACAACTAGCTATGCAATGCAACAAAGAGATGGGGGCATGATTTCACAAGGAATTGGGAGGGAAAACATTCAAACCCTTGAGCCAATAGAGTCAAGCCAAGTGTCAATGAGGAAACCCATCAAACCCTCAACTACCCATGTTGAATTTTGTACCCAACCATTGATTTCTCCCAAGAGTTGGTTGGGGAAGTTATTGCCTTGGGAATGGGAAGGTATGGCTGTCCAAAATCGGGTATGGGCAAGCCACCCTTCATGGAAAAACGTGTTGGTCTTTTTGGGCAAGAATAGAGCCACGAAATGGCTGCCTAAGCGATTATTCACCATGGCCTTGCTCTCTCACGCAGCTCAAGCTGCCTGGGCGTTTTCCTCCCTCGTTTTTCTGTGTCTCCCTTCATCTTTTAGCTGGGAAGGGGCGTTTTTGTGTTGGTTACCCGTGGGGAAAGAGAGCAGAACGTTTTGGGTCTTCCTGGGGGTCGTTTAGGCCATTGGAAGGGATCCTAACCAGTGGAGAGAAATCGGTTTTGCTCCCTGGGGTTGAAAACGAAATTCCACAGTTCATTGGGTGAACCACGAGCTGGGGGAACCAATGTGGACCCTGTTTTGTGAACACCTCTGTTGTAAATGTGTAACCCTGTCAATAGTCGTTTTGTTGTGAGAAGAAAGAGTATGTTGGGTATGGGTGATGGGTAATCCATTATTCTGGCTTGGCTGAGATAAAAATGGTTATTGGGCAGTGGTTGAGCTGGAATGCCCCCTTTGTCCTTGTGAGAATCATGCCCAGCTCGGGGGTGGCCTTCGGACGGACTCAGTATAAGCTGTCGAAGAGCCTACGGTTGGGTGGAACGTTGCAGCGACATAGCTAGTTGCTTGGGACAATTGAAACGAAGATAAGTGTTTCTGCCTATATATTTATTTATGAAATGCTTTCATTAATGCCTGAAATCTTGAATGTATTCGAATGATTGTGTGGATGTTGTTTCCGCTGTGCATGATTGATTGTCTACATCTGCACATTCATATCTTATTTCTTGTAATGAAATGAGTGGGCTAAATTTTGATTAAGAGCCCCATCGATTGGTAGTATGTTCCTTGCTTCGCAGTGGTCAGCAGGTGGGGACATTACATCAGGTAGAGCCGATGTTACTGGAGAGTGTCGAGGACTTGTCGAATATGTCTGACATGTTCTTCCCATGATCGACTGAAAATCAATATGTCGTCGAGATAGACAATAACCCATTTTTCGATGAAACATCGAAGAAGGTTATCCATATGTCGCATGAAGGTCGCAGGTGCATTGGTTAAGCCGAAAGGCATGACTAACCATTCGAACAATCCTTCCTTGTTATTGAAAGCAGTTTTCTACACATCTGAGGGCTCGATTGGAATCTGATGGTATCCCAACTTGAGGTTGAGCTTAGTAAATAATTTAGCACCTTTCAGATAGCCAATAAGCTCATCTATCCACGGCAGAGGGTACCGATTCTTCACCGATATTTTGTTGAGAGATTTGTAGTTGATGCACATGCACCAAGTCCCGTCTTTCTTCGGAACTAGGATGACTGGACTTCCACAAGGAGAGGAGTTGGGTCAGATATGACCTTTGTCGATTAATTCTTTGATTTGCCTGTGAATCTCTTCATTTTCGAGAATGGATCTTCTGTAAACAGATGCATTAGGCAGAGAAGAACCAGGAACAAGTTCAATGGACTGTTTTACCTGACAATGTTGCGGTACTCCGTCTGGAGCTTGAAAGAGGTTCTGATACTCATCAAGAAGATGATCGATTTGCTTCTTCTATCAAGAACTGCATTGGTCGGTAACTTGACTGGTTGTTGCAGTCTTCTTAGAATGTTGCGGCTTGATCATGATTAGCGTGAACTTCTGAGCATGATTGATGAACTTCTTTGTCTGTTTGGAAGATATCAGTGCAACCGTCAGTGTAGGTTGACACTCTGGTATGCTGAACCATCGATTTCGGATTCTGACAATCACCTTCTCAGGTCGTGACAGATAACTTCCATGTCTATCCCAGAGGTAAGGCTTCCCAAACAGGGCTTCGGCTACGGAGAGTGGTGCCACGTCACAGAGTACTTCATCTTCAAAAGGATTTATGAAGTAGAAAATCTTGCATTGTCAAGTGATCCGTAGTTCTTGTCCATCCTTCATCCAACCGATGTTGTAAGGCTGAGGATGCAGAGTGGTAACAAGATCTAATTTCTTCACCAGTTCTTCAGAAACAATGTTCTTTTGGCTCTCGTTGTCCACGATCAGATGCAATGCGTTTCTCTGGACCCATATCTGTGTATGGAACAGGCACTCTTGTTCCTCCTCGTCGACAATAGTCGAGGCTGCTTGAGTTGTCGAGGTCAAAAGGTTCATCGCATCTGGATCAGATTCTTCCACCGTCTTGTCAAACGCATCGGAGGTTGACACTTTTGCCAGAAATGTCTTCTAAGCTTTGCATTCAGATGTATCATTCCTAGATGAGTGGTGGTAATCGCACCATTTTCTGATCGGCAGTTGTTTGCTACGTTCCCTTTTGTGAAAAGGCTTCTTACCGTGATCTGGCTTTGGCGTGTCGGCTAAGAATATTTTGACTTTTCGAAGTCGGCCAGTGCCTTCTTGTCGGGGGGTCTTCCTGATGTCGGCTTTGTCGTGAAACGTGCTTTTCCTTTATGCTTGGTTTCCAGTCTGTTGGCATAGTGGAAAGCATCCACAAGCGTATGGACAGTCAAAAATTCCATCTTCTATTGGATGTACTAGGACAATCCGTTAACGTATTTCAAAACAAGCAATTTCTCTTCTTCTTGGACGCCAAGTCTTGCCATGAATCGGTAGAACACATCGGTGTAACTCTTTACTGATTGGTCTTTCAATTTCCTTAGCTGCTGCCACTTCTTATATTGTTGCTCGAGGTATTTCGGCAGGTAAAATTCCTTCTAAATGTGTTCGACGAATTTATCCCATGTTTCGATGGGTTCTCTGCTTTTATCCATGTTTGTCGAGAGGTTCTCCCACTAGCAGTGCATGGAAGTAGACATCTTTAAGGACGCAATGGTGACTTTTTCAGCTTCGGAGAGTTGATTTACAGTGTAATAGGATTCTAATTGTCGACGGATTCTGCATCAATCTTACCTTCAAGATTTGGTATGTCCAAATTCATTTGAATTTTTAAGGGGTTGGTTTTATCAAAGTGAGTTCTCGTCGAGGATCCTCCGGATGTCGAAGCGAATCGCAAGAGAATCTCATTGAACTGGGCGAACATTTCAGTTCGTTTTCGAGCCAGAGCTTGCTCAAGAAGCTGTGTTGTCTCGCCGGCTACATGTCTATGGTCTGTTTCTTCTGTCATTTCTGGAGATCATGTCTGCTTGGATTGTTGATATTGCGAGCAAGTTTGAACCGGCATAAGTCAAGTAACTTCAAGAGAAGTGTATACGCAGAACTTAAGCATGAAAACTGAGTGCGCTCTGATACCAATGATCTGTGTTGTGTCCAGGAAGCACAAGGAGGACAACAGTTCGACTGAATGAGTCGGCTCTGTTATGGCAGAATCTTAATAAACAGAATGAGCAAAAGCAGTATTATGCAATACAACTAAACACAAATACGCACAGACAATATGCATGAATGTGAACTGTTATTCTATTACTTGCAAACAGATCCAAAAACTGATATATGTTACAATTTTATACATGCTTATATAGAAATCTGAGACACTTGGGTGCCTTCCCGTTACGTTCAGTTACAAAGAAGAAGTTAGAGTGGTTCAATTATTCAACCGTTACAGTCGACTGGAAGACAGAGAGACAGTCTGTCGAAGTTCGACAGTCGTTGGTCGCATGTCAACGCTGCATGTCGATGTCGCGAACTGTGAGGTTGTTGAACATGTCGAAGGTGCGGAACATGTCGCATTATGTCGAAGTAGAGACTCGTCGGAGTTGTGTCAAATTCGGAACCTGTCAAAGTATTGAAGTTGTCAAAGTCATGTTGCATCGAAACTTGTCGAAGTTGTATCAACAACGAAGACTTGTCGAGTCGAAGCTAGCATCGAACCACAAATTCCAACTGCGATGTGGATCAAAGAAGTACGAGATACAAATGAAGTTGGAAATTCTCTTCTTCCACTTTTCATTTCTATGTCCTTGGTTATATGACCATTGTTGTTGTGCAAGGTCTATAAGGAAGAAAGGGTGCAATGTTGGAGGACGTTTCAACTACACATCTATGAAGTTGGATCCAGATAAGCAATCGTCTAAGTCAAGAGAAACAACTCATTTATTTGTGAAGCATAGCCAAGAGCATAACATACCAACCACAATTGAGGAGTTGCACACACATCTACAAGAAATTCCTACATACAACTTCTCAGAACATGTCATGCACTTCGGAGTGCACCTACGTGGGACCAAAACATTCTAAACACTACGCAGGAGTGAGCTAGCAAATATGATCACATAGTTGCAATGACCTACATTGTTCTTCACTCTCAATGCAACAGACACAAAAGGGGCAGACATGCATGCATTAATTATGCAAAAGGATATCCCTTCTGACCCAACAACCCATCAACAATGGCGTAATCGTAACATCATTCATAGGCCCAACATTGTAGCTGCATACATGCATAAAATATTTTCGTTCTTCCATTAGGAGATGCTTAAAAAAAACATGCACGCAATAGATTACTGGTAAAAGTACACATTATATACTACCTACATGTGTCTCTACAAAACCTTTACTCGAACTCATGTCCATGGGACATCGCTTCATATCCCTATCGTCGTTTGCACAAAGAAACAATTGTTGATCGAGACATCCTTGCTCAAGAAACTTGTTGTATATATTTCAAAAATTACCCCTTGTCACATGCAATCTGTCATTGTCACTATAATTTCCATAGATTCACTATACTTGCTTTCAACACATAAAGTTACATTATCTAGATACGCACAACTTTCTCTCATTTTAGACATACTGAAGTTCTTTTCGATGTTTCATTTCCCCCGCTTCAGGGGTATGCTAGTTAATAATATGGCTTATATATGTCGATCAACGTATATCAATCAACCACATTTAAATGTGTGGCCATGGTTGATATATGTCGGTGTATATAAGCCATACTATTAATTATTAATATGGCTTGCTAGTTCACGGTCGGAATGCATAGAAGGATTGTTGATTTTTAATTATTATTTATTATAATAATAATTGTTATTATCTATTATTATAATAATTACAAAAAAATAATTATTATAAAAAATAATTATTATTATTTATAAAAGAAAATATTAATTATAATTGAATAATAATAAATAAAAGGGTTAATATTAATAATAATAATTAAATATAATGGTTAACCATGGTTGATCATGTTTGGTTGGCCACGATTGTCAACTATTAAGCATGGTTGACTATGGTTGACCATGGTTGGCTGATCATTGTTAAGTATGTTTGACTTTGCTTGACCATGGTCAACTAGTAGTCAAATTTGGTTGACCGTAGTCGACTACGGATGACTCTTGTTAACTATGGTTGTCTTTGGTTGTCCATGGCTAAACATGGTTCACCATGCTTGAACATGGTTGACTATGATTAGCCCTAGTTCACATTGGTACTGGATGATTTTGGTCGACCATGGTTGATGATGGTTGACCATTGTTTAACATGGTTGACCATGGTTTTCTTTGGTTGAACATGGCTAAAGATGGTTGACCATGGGTGACTATGGTTGACTATAGCTGACTTTTGTTGACCATGGTTGACTTTCGATGATTATGGTTAACGATGGCTAAATTTGGTTAAGCATGGTTGACTTTCGATGATTATGGTTAACCATGGTTGACTTTAGTGGACATGGTTCACCATGGTTGACTCTCATTGACCATCGTTGACTTTGGTTGACCTCGGTTAACATTGGTTAACCATGGTAGACTATGGTTGACAATGGTTAACCATGCTTGACCATGGTTGACTATGGTTGACACTATTTTCTATTAGTTGAATGTACTATGGTTGACCATGGTTGAATTTGGTTGTCCATGGTTGAATTTGGTTGTCCATGGTTGTCCATGGTTTAACATGGCTTACCATGGTTAACCATGGTTGAATTTGGTCGACCATGGTCAACCTGTTATAATAACAGGATCGCAGAGCAATAACAATAAACAGAAATACAGATATAATCACACATACACATTACAAGAGAGACACATATATATCGTGATTCACCCAACTTGGGCTACCTCCACACTGAAATTGTCAGTCCTTATTATTATATCATCCAGCAAAGTGAAGGGATACAACCTGTAGCACAGTCGTTGCACTTCCTCTTCATTGTCTCACAGTCTCTCTTCTTGATCTCAGAGATATTTATAATGCATAATACATAATACATCAACCCTAGCCGTATTACAATGTCTTTCTTTTATAGGGGAAATACAATGGGAAAATACCATGGGTTACCCAAAACCATGGGCCCAAAATCTATTGGTGAAACAGCCCAAAAATTTCCTACGGGGGCTACGTGATCCGAAAACAAGATCTTTGCTACTCTATGACGTTAACATGAATTGCATAAAGAGCATGAATGAAGCTCACAAATCCATAAGAAGAGAACCAAACAGCATAGACAATATACACATAAAGACAACAAGTTGATAACGGAATTCGTCCAATATGGACTACGTCTCCGGGCCTGCTTCTCAATAGGAGGGCCGATCTATAATCTCAGCATAAAGGCAAAATACATGGCAATGATACAATGATACCTTGGAGACAATGGCCAGGAAGAGAACCGCTGCCCAAAACACAACAACACTGCTTCCAGCAACTCCGAAGCCTGAAGACGGTGTAAAACGAGTATAAACACTCGTACCTTCCTCCTGCAGAGCTACATAATCTCCCTTCTCTCCTTTAGCTACAAAGTCTCTACTCCAAAGCATGAGTGGCAAATGGCATATGAGGGGGTTTATATAGGCTTGAGTTAGCCCTCATCACATTTTCCTCATGATTTCTTAAGTTACAACAATTTTTCCTAAATAAGCATGTGGTTACAACTTCCCTAAGTTGGTTTTCATAATAAGCCAATTCCCTTTGAAAACTCCAACCATATAGTTGGTTATAGTATAAAACTATACCAAGTATAGGTTAAACTCATTTATAATATTTTAAAAACCCACCTTTTAAAAGCCATTTGTGGTGGCGCTCCAACTATGGCATATTATATTGTTATAACATACCCATAATGGCAGCGCTCCAACCCATATAATGTAACCCGTTGAAGTTTGTTATAACACCATGGTCTCCACCCCATATTAAGCGCCATAACCAACATTTGTTAAGAGCACGTGGTAAGTGGTTATGTGGTGGCGCGTTGAATGGGTCATGAGCTCCACGTGACTTGTGGGTTGGAGTTGCAACAACTCCCCACGTATCTTGTTGTATTGGCAACCATGATCTCGACCCCACTTTTTGTGTTATTATAAACTTTTCCAAGCTTAAATAACATAATGTTAACCCACATACCAATAATCATAAGTAGCCCAAGTGGTGAAGGAAGAGCGCTTATACAAGAGAGGTCACGGGGTCAAACCCCACGGAGGCCATAATTTTTTCCTGAGACGTATTGGCCAATCATGCTGCCACGTGGCATCCCAGGATTGGTCCACCTCACTCCCAGTCAGCATCCAGTCAACCGCCAAGTCACTATTTGTATTGCCACGTCACCATCCATATGTCCAGTCACCATATGCCAGCTTGGATCCATACTGCCATGTGTCACCTTGTGGCTGGTCTGTACTGCCACGTGTCACCATGTCAGTGGTGCCACGTGGCACCCCATTTTGCCAAATTTGCCTGTTTCATCAATACAACAGAACGCGATAACTTTCTCATACGGAGTCCGTTTGAGGTGAAACGAACGCCGCTGGAATCGTCTCGACGAGCCCTTCGATTTGGTGCTAGTTTTGCTGAGATTGGAGGAATTCAAAATTTTGCCTTCTTGGATCCTCCTGGATCATTCCTCCCCACTGAGAAGCTTTTGGCCTCCAAAAGCCTTTACTAATCAATAGATAGGTGAGGGAATTGCTCCCTCACTTTCTCCTTCTCGATCCACTTGGCTTTGCTTGGATGAGTGCCTTTAATGCCCACTCGAAGATACTCAACATCACCTCTGCGAGAAGTCCTTGTCCTTCTGTCCAAGATGACATCTTCTTTTAGCTCATCCATGTACTCAGGAGCAAATTCATCAACTGATGGTAATGAGACATTCTCCCTTTCATCCATGATCATGGGAGGCTCATAGAGTTTCAAGTTCTCCACATTCACCACTGAGTAGATCTGCATGTATGGCGGTAGCTCTAAGCGAAAAGCATTTGTCCCAATCTTCTCCAAGATGGTGAAGGGACCATATCTAATGGGCTTGAGCTTCTTGCCTTCTCCTTTCATCCTCTCCTTGCTGATGTGAAGCCACACTTGATCTCCCACCTGAAACTGATGATCAACTCTATGCTTGTCATGGCGAGCCTTGTACTGGGATTGACTCTTCTCCAACTGCTCTTGCACTACTTGATGTACCTGTTGAACTCTCTGAATGAACCTGCGGGCTTTTTCTTCATCCTTGGAAGTGCTTGAATCAACCTCTCTCCCATAAGTCAATTCCAATGGAGTCTTTGGCAAGTACCCAAAGCATGTCTCAAATGGCGAGCTCTGAGTGGAAGAATGCATAGCCCTGTTGTAGGCATGCTGCACATACTGGATCTGTTCATCCCATAACTTAGGATGCTTGTTGCAATAGCCTCGAAGCAAATGGACAACTGTCCTGTTGACTACCTCTGTCTGTCCGTCGGTCTGTGGATGGAAAGCGGTGCTCCTCTTTAGCTTGGTGTCCATCATACACCATAATTTTGTCCAAAACTCTCCAAGGAATCGGGAGTCCCGATCTGAGATAATGGACGTAGGGAGTCCAAAGTGAACCCATACATGCTGAAAGAAAAGAGAAGCAGCCTGCTCTGCAGTGACCTGCTTTTTACATGGCATAGGAATACACATCTTGCTAAACCTATCCACGACCATATACAAGTAGTCATGACCCCTCCTAGACATAGGCAAACGCCCCACAAAATCCATGGAAATGCTTTCCCAAGGATGGGAAGGAACAGGAAGTGGTGAGTACAGCCCCAATTTTCTATTAGTGGGCTTACAAGTAGAGCACATCACACACCCCTTTACATATTTTGTTACAATGTCTTTCATGCGAGGCCAATACACAAGTCTTTGCAAATGAGCCAAAGTCTTACCTACCCCAAAATGCCCTGATACAAGAGAAGTATGAGCTTCTCGTATTACATGGACTCTTTCACTGATAGGAACACATAACTTGCCCAAATGATAGAGCAACTTTCCCTGCAAATAGTAGTCTTCCACCTGTGTGCCATTGGTTAGCTTCTCATAAACCTCCTTGAAATCATCATCAGTAGCATACTGCTCAATATAACTTTCATGGGACAAAGAAGCATTTTTCAAAACAATAGATGCAACAATAGGAGGTCTAGAGAGCATATCTGCCACTTTGTTACTAGTACCCTTCTTGTACTTGATCACTAGATGGAATTGTTGAAGGAATCCCATCCACCTGAAATGACGAGCTTGCTGGAGCTTAGTCTGGGACTGGAGATACTGCAAGGGCTGATGATCGGTATGGATGATCGTCTCCTTACCCATCAAGTAGTGCTTCCACTTCTTGACACTCTGAACCAAAGCATACAACTCTTTGTCATAGGTTGGGTAGTTGATCACTGCTTGAGTAAAAGTCTCTGAATGGTAGCAAATAGGCTTGCGGTGCTGCATCAATACTGCCCCCATGGCATATCCACTGGCATCTGTCTCTATCTCAAATGGCTGCTGCAAATCAGGCAAGGCTAGGACTGGGGCGGTGCTGATCTTTCCCTTCAATGTGTCGAAGGCTTTCTGCTGCTTTCCTCCCCACTGGAAGGCTTTCTTCACACTTGTTAAGGCATGCAAAGGAGATGCTATGTATGAGAAGTTCTGAATGAACCTCCTCCAATATTGAACAACTCCTAAAAAGCTTCTCACTTCAGTAGCGTTAGTAGGCTTACGCCAATTGACAATTACATCAACTTTTGAAGGATCAATTTTTAAATTTCCACCTCCTACAATATGACCCAAGTAAACTAATGAAGTTTTTCCAAATTCACACTTTGACAATTTTACATACAATTTCTCCTTTTTCAAAGTATCTAATACTTGCTTTACATGCCCCACATGTGCTTCCCAAGTTTTGCTAAAGACCAATATATCATCTAGATAAACAATGACAAAATCATCTAAGAATGGCCGGAAAACATCATTCATTACCCGCATGAAGGTTGCAGGTGCATTGCAAACCCCAAAGGGCATCACCAACCACTCAAATAGACCTTGCTTGGTCTTGAAGGCCGTCTTCCACACATCACTTTCTGCAATTCGGATCTGGTGGTAGCCACTGCGCAAATCCAACTTGGTAAAGAACACAATATCTTTCAACTGGTCGAGCAAGTCATCTATGTGAGGAAGCGGGTATCGATTCTTGATCGTGATCTTGTTGAGAGCCCGATAGTCAACGCACATCCTCCATGTGCCATCTTTCTTCATCACCAACACAATCGGTGACCCACATGGAGAGGAGCTGGGTCTGATCACTCCTTGGTCCAACAAGTCTTGAACCTGCTTCTTAATCTCTGCCATTTCAACTGCGGACAACCTGTACATGCCCACATTAGGAAGAGGGGCATCCTGCTGGAGATGGATCTCATGCTGAATCTCCCTTTTGGGAGGCAAACCTGTAGGTTCCTGAAATATTTCATCATAGTTAGCCACAATATCAATCATAGCCTTTTTATGAGAAGGATCACAACCTTTGAAAGCATCGGATGCCTCAGCATCTTTTGCTCTCACAACCATGAGCATGTATCTCTTATTAGTGTTGATGAGCCGCTTCATCTATCCTGCACTAACTAGAGTGGTGTTAGCCTTCATACTGTGAGCTCTCACAATGTACTCCACCCCGTTTTTGGTGAGATGGTACTTGTTCTCATGACGGAAGAACACTGCTTTTCGATCATACAAGTATGGGCTTCCCAATACGATACCATAGATGTCAAGAGGAACAACATCTAAGTCCACCTCATCAATCAACTTTGACGCAATAGAAAACCTTAACCTGCATTGCTTAGTCACCTGCAACTTAGCATTATCACATACCCATCCAAGAGGATAAGGCTTGGGGTGAGGTTTAGTCTGTATGCCCAACTTCTTAACAACTGATTCTGAGATCAAATTTACTTGAGAACCCGGATCAAATAATGTTTCAATCTTTGTATGCTTAGACACAACTCTGATGTGAAACAACTCACTTCTTCTTTTATCATTTTCTTTAGAAACATGAGTAGAACTTGAACCAGTATGAGGAGTTTTGTTACCTTGCATTCCCACGGCTGTAATCATGGTTTCGTCACCTGAGTCGGAACCCAAATCTCGTTGCGCTGTTGCAACAGTCTTTTTCTTCTTTTTGCCTCCATAATGCTTTGGCCTTTGTTCAGGATGCAACTTCCAACAACTTTCTTCATCATGCCCATCAGTATCGCAATGGTTGCAATGGGGCTTTCCTCCTTCCTTCTTGGCAGTAGCTGTCTTCTTGCTCTTGTCTTTTTTCTTGAACTTGTGGTGGTTGTTGGGCTTGAAAGGTTTCTTCTGATGGTCTTCTTGCAAATGCTTCCCCCTGTTCTCAAGATGAGTAGCCTGAACACTTGCTTCATCCACACTAGTAGGATTCAACAACAGCAAAGTATGGCATAGATAATGATGAAGAGCACCAATATACTTCAAAAGAGTGTCAAGAGAATCTAAAGCAATGTTCAATTCTAAAGCTTTCTTTCTAAATTCTTCAATAAAACTCTGAACACTCTGACCCTTGCCTTGTCTAAAAGTTTGTCAATCCATCATTGCCTTCTGAACATAACCCAACGGATAAAATTGCTTACGTAAAGTAGAAATAAAAGCAGACCACGATGAGAGAAGATTACCCATTTGTTTGCTACCTTGCTGAAGCTTGCTTTCCCACCATACAAGTGCGGTGCCTGTCAGCCGAAGTGAAGCCAACTGAATCTTCACATCTTCTTCTTCGATCTGCTGGACTCGGCAATAGACCTCAATTTGCCTTATCCAATTGTTTAACTTCTCTGCATTCGCTTCCCCATTGAACATGGGCAAATCAAACTTCACATCGAGCTTCAATAAGGGCTTCTTTTGAGGCTCTTTGTGAGGAACCTTGGAATGTTGAGAATGAGATGAGGAAGAAGCACTTGAACTTGTGCTTGAAGCTGAAGGTGAAGAGGGAGGCTCAGGAGGCTCTTCGCCACCTTCCCCTTGGTTAACTGAAGCGTTGCCTTCGTCCTTCACTTCTCTGTCTTCCTTCTTTACTTCACTACCTTTTCTTTCTTTTGCCATGCGTTCTTCATAGTCTGCAAACAACTTGTCTACCTTGTCGGCCATCATATAGAAGACCTTGTGAAAGTTTGCCTCCATCTCGATGCGAGCATCATTAGCATCCATCTTCCTCCTTCAGTGTGCACGTCCGATCTCAGAATTGTAAGGCTCTAATGTACCCTCACCAGCTTGCAGTTTAGCCCTCGTGAACATCCACACTCACAATCCAACGTCAAATAGACCTGCTCTGATACCACATGATCCGAAAACAAGATCTTTGCTACTCTATGACGTTAACATGAATTGCATAAAGAGCATGAATGAAGCTCACAAATCCATAAGAAGAGAACCAAACAGCATAGACAATATAGACATAAAGACAACAAGTTGATAACAGAGTTCGTCCAGGATGGACTACGTATCCGGGCCTGCTTCTCAATAGGAGGGCCGATCTATAATCTCAGCATAAAGGCAAAATACATGGCAATGATACAATGATACCTTGGCGACAATGGCCAGGAAGAGAACCGCTGCCCAAAACACAACAAGACTGCTTCCAGCAACTCCGAAGCCTGAAGACGGTGTAAAACGAGTATAAACACTCGTACCTTCCTCCTGCAGAGCTACACAATCTCCCTTCTCTCCTTTAGCTACAAAGTCTCTACTCCAAAGCATGAGTGGCAAATGGCATATGAGGGGGTTTATATAGGCTTGAGTTAGCCCTCATCACATTTTCCTCATGATTTCTTAAGTCACAACAATTTTTCCTAAATAAGCATGTGGTTACAACTTCCCTAAGTTGGTTTTCATAATAAGCCAATTCCCTTTGAAAACTCCAACCATATAGTTGGTTATAGTATAAACCTATACCAAGTATAGGTTAAACTCATTTATAATATTTTAAAAACCCACTTTTTAAAAGCCATTTGTGGTGGCGCTCCAACTATGGCATATTATATTGTTATAACATACCCATAATGGCAGCGCTCCAACCCATATAATGTAACCCGTTGAAGTTTGTTATAACACCATGGTCTCCACCCCATATTAAGCGCCATAACCAACATTTGTTAAGAGCACGTGGTAAGTGGTTACGTGGTGGCGCGTTGAATGGGTCATGAGCTCCACGTGACTTGTGGGTTGGAGTTGCAACAACTCCCCACGTATCTTGTTGTATTGGCAACCATGATCTCGACCCCACTTTTTGTGTTATTATAAACTTTTCCAAGCTTAAATAACATAATGTTAACCCACATACCAATAATCATAAGTAGCCCAAGTGGTGAAGGAAGAGCGCTTATACAAGAGAGGTCACGGGGTCAAACCCCACGGAGGCCATAATTTTTGCCTGAGACATATTAGCCAATCATGCTGCCACATGGCATCCCAGGATTGGTCCACCTCACTCCCAGTCAGCATCCAGTCAACCGCCAAGTCACTATTTGTATTGCCACGTCACCATCCATACGTCCAGTCACCATATGCCAGCTTGGATCCATACTGCCACGTGTCACCTTGTGGCTGGTCTGTAATGCCACGTGTCACCATGTCAGTGGTGCCACGTGGCACCCCATTTTGCCAAATTTGCATGTTTCATCAATACAACAGAACGCGATAACTTTCTCATACAGAGTCCATTTGAGGTGAAACGAACGCCGCTGGAATCGTCTCGACGAGCCCTTCGATTTGGTGCTAGTTTTGCTGAGATTGGAGGAATTCAAAATTTTGCCTTCTTGGATCCTCCTGGATCACTACGCCCGCGGACCCCCTGGGGATCGTGTCGGGATCATAACCAAACCTAGGGTACAAACACGGTTGAATCATCATCTATGAGACTGAAGATTTGGCTCCACAACCAACAATCTCCCACTTGGAGACTGATCACAACAACTCCACCGTTGATGCACTTGCTACACCTTAGACTTGGAAAAATTTTCATCTTCACCTTCATGCTAGAAGGCCAATTGAAGCTGAGCAGGAACTCAGTTTCTCTCTGGTCACTACCTTTGTGAACATCTCTGCAGGATTCTGGCTAGTATGTATCTTTTCAAGTTTCAACAGTTCATCTTCCAGAACAGAGCGTATGAAATGGTACTTGAGCTGTATATGTTTAGTCCTGGAATGGAATGTTGATTTATTTGCAAGATGAATGGCACTCTGGATGTCACTATACAACCTACTATCCTTTTGCTTCTTACCCAATTCCTCCATAAACCTCTGCAACCAAATCATCTCTTTACTAGCCTATGTAACAACAACATACTCTGCTTCCGTTGTTGAAAGTGCAACAACCTTCTGCAATTTTGAAATCCAGCTTACTGTTGTTCCACCTATAGTAAACACATACGCTATGGTACACCTCCTGCTATCCTTATCACCTGCTATATCTGCATCAACATATCCTTGTAGAAGAGTGTCTAAACCTCAAAACATAATGCCTAAGTGGTAGTACCTCTCAAATACCTGAAAATCCACTGTACTTCTTTCCAATGTTCTTTACCTGGATTGTTCATATATCTTCTCACAACTCCCACTGCATGTGCAATATCTGGTCTTGTGCACACCATGGCATACATCAAGCTGCCAACTACTGAAATGGCTGACCAAAGGTGTACTAACTGGTTTTTCATTCTGCATTCTAAACCTCTCCAACACCTTTTGTATGTACTCACCTTGAGACAATGTCTATTTGCGATTTTTCCTGTCTCTTGCTATTCTCATACCAAGGATTTGCTTTGCAGCACCCAAATCCTTCATCGCAAATGGATTAGCTAACTTCCTTTTGAGCACATTTATATCCTGCATGTTAGACCCTGCAACAAGCATGTCATCCACATACAATAACAAGATAATATAAGTTACATTATCTAGCCTCTTGAAATAAACACAGTGGTCAGAATGACATCTACTATAACCTTGTTTTGTCATAAACCTGTCAAATTTTAAATACCACTGCCTTGGAGCTTGCTTCAAGCCATACAACCTATTTTTAAACCTACACACTGAATTCTCCTTCCCTTTGACCTCATAACCTTGTGGCTGCTGCATATATATCTCTTCCTCCAAATCCCCATGGAGAAAGGTTGTTTTTACATATAACTGTTCAAGATGCAAATCTTCTACCGCCACTAGACTTAAAATAGTCCTAATTAAATTCATCTTAACAACAGGAGAAAATATTTCATCAAAATCTATACCTTTCTTCTGTACAAACCCCTTTACAACAAGTCTGGCCTTGTACCGCTTCTTACCTCCTTCTTCTTCCTTCAACCTGTAAATCCATTTGTTCTGCAATGGTGTTTTACCAGCAGGCAACTGAACCAGATCCCAAGTCTGGTTTCCTACCATTGAGTTCATCTCCTCACTCATGCCTTTCTCCTACTTCTTTCTAGTTTCCACCTACATTGCTTCTTCATAACATTTCGGTTCACCAGCATCATTCATCAATAAATAATACATTGAAGGAGAGTATCATTCAGGGAGTCTACTTAACCTGGTAGATCTTCTTGCAGTTGCATGAGTTTCAGGTACTTGCTATTGTTCTTGATTTTCTGGCACCTTTGGAACTTCATTTTCTTGAATTTCATCAAGTACTATGTACTATGTGTTTTCCTTTTCCTGTTTTTACCCTGCAACTGATTTTTATACATGACCTTTTCATTAAATATGACATCTCTACTTCTAATGATTTTGTGATTTTCATAATCCCATAAGCGATAACCAAAATCATCAACCCCATATCCAATAAAGGTACATTTCTTGGATTTAGTTTCAAGCTTTGTTCTATTTTCTTTATCAATATGGACAAATGCTTCAAAACCAAATGTTCTCATAAATGAGTAGTTTACCTTTTTATCTGTCCGTGCCTCCTCTGGAATACCACCATCCAAAGCACTTAAAGGCCCTGATTTTATTAAATAAACAACAATGTTTATAGCATCTGCCCAAAACTGTAAGGGAAACCCTGCATGCAATCTCATACACCTTGCACGCTACATGATCGTTCTATTCATCCTTTCTGACGCACCATTTTCTTGTGGTGTTCCTAGCACTATCTTCTCTCTACGAATCCCATGGTATGAACAGTAACTATCAAATTCCTTGCCGCAGTACTCACCTCCATTATCAGATGTGAGACACTTCAACCTTTTTCCTGTCTCATTCTCAACCAAATCTTTCCACTTCTTAAAAGTAGCAAACACCTCATATTTATGTCTAATGCCAAAAACCCAAGTTTTCCTAGTTGCATCATCAAGAAATGTAACATAATAATGAGAGCCACCAAGATATTGTACCTGAGCCAGTCCCCATACATCTATATGCACAAGCTCTAACTTTCTGTTCTTCTTCTGTTTCCCAACCCTGAGAAATATGACTCTCTTTTGTTTTCCATCAACACAGTTCTCACAGAATTCCAAACTTACCTGCTTCAAATCTAGCAGCAACTTCCTTGAGTGGAGAATCTGCATCCCCTTCTCACTCATGTGGCCAAGCCTATGATGCCACAATGTTGTATCTATTTCTGTGGAAGCTAAAGAGATAGAATGGTCAGTATTATGAGGACATAAATACAACATACCTACCCTATCTCCTTTTTCTATCACCATTGATCCTTTAGTGATCTTCCACCACTTTTCTCTGAACATAGATAGACAGCCGCCATATCCCAACTGCCCTGTTGAGATCAGATTTCTTTTCATAGCAGGAATATGCCTAACATATTTCAACAGCCAATCAGTTCCATTCTTAAATTTTATCCATACCTTACCCATTCCAACAATTTTACATGGCTCATCATCACCCAATAAAACATGTCCAAAATCTCTTGGAACATAATCATGAAAATATTTCCTATGGGGTGTAGCATAACATGAAGCCCATGAATCTACTACCCAATAATCACTATTATTATCTAATGCAAGCATCAAAGCATCTTGTAACAGATCACCTGCTAAATTCGCTTCTCGGGTAGTTTCTTGCTGTCCATCCCCTTTCTTCTTCAGAGATCTGCAGTCTTTCTTTAGATGCCATTTCTTTCCACAGTTCCAGCACTCTATTTTTCCTAGTCTGGACTTGGATCTGCCCGTTTAGACTTTCCACGATTACCTTGGCTCTTTCCTCTCTCCTTTTGTCTTCCCCTGCTCTCCATGGTCAATGCATTACCTGATGTCTCACCTGTGCTTTTTCTTCGCATTTCCTCGCTAAGAATAACATCATCAAATTTCAAGGTGTTTGAATCAGAGTACAGCCATGACCAAGCTATTCCAACTTTTTGGCAATGAACACAAGATTAGAAGAGCCCTAACCTCATCATCAAAGTTCACACTTACAGAACTTAGTTGATTTGTAACTGTACTAAACTCATTTAAATGATCAATAATAGATCCACCTTTAGACATCTTCATATTAAATAAACGCTTCATTAGAAATACCTTGTTGAAGGCTGAGGGTTTTTCATACAGCTTACCCAATGCACTCACCAAACCCTCTGTTGTCTTTTCTTTTGAGATATTGAAAGCCACTGACGAAGCCAGGCTCAACAGTGTTGTTCCCAAAGCCTTTCTGTCAAGAACCTCCCATTCTTCATCCTTCATAGTCGTCGATTGCTTTGTTATTCCTCCCAACGGTAGGAATAGATCCTTCTGGTACAGATAGTCCTCCATTTGCATCTTCCATAACTAGAAGTTTTGTCCGTTAAACTTCTCGACCTTAAACTTTCCTTCTTTTGCCATTTCTCCCACTCAAACTAGAAACCCTAGCTTCCTGCGGGTTTATCTTCCAAATAGACCTTCGGCTCGGATACTAATTGTTAGAATAATAGGATCAAAGAGCAATAACAATAAACATAAATGCAGATATAATCACACATACACATTACAAGAGAGACACAGATATATCATGGTTCACCCAACTTGGGCTACATCCACACTGAAATTGCCAGTCCTTATTATTATACCGTCTAGCAAAGTGAAGGAATAGAACCTGCAGCACAGCCGTTGCACTTCCTCTTCACTGTCTCACAGTCTCTCTTCTTGATCTCAGAGATATTTACAATGCATAATACCTAATACATCAACCCTAGCCGTATTACAATGTCTTTCTTTTATAGGGGAAATACAATGGGAAAATACCACGAGTTATTCTGGGGATCATGTCGGGATCATAAACAAACCTGGGGTACAAACATGGTTGAATCATCATCTATGAGACTGAAGATCTGGCTCCACAACCAACACAACCAGTAGTTAACTTTGGTTGACCGTGATCGACCATGGTTGAATCTTGTTAATTGTGGTTGTATTTTGTTATCCATGGCTGAACATGGTTGACCATGCTTGAACATGGTTGACTTTGGTTGACCATGGTTGACTATGATTAGCCCTAGTTTACCTTGGTACTGGATGATTTTCGTCGACCATAGTTGATGATGGTTAACCATGGTTGACCATAGTTGACTTTGGTTGACCATTGTTTAACATGGTTAACCATGGTTTCCTTTGGTTGAACATGGTTGAAGATGGTTGACCATGGGTGATTATGGTTGACTATAGCTGACTTTTTTTTTACCATGGTTGAATTTCGATAACTATGGTTAACCATGGTTGACTTTGGTTGATAGGGTTCACCATGGTTGACTCTCATTGACCATCATTGAATTTAGTTGACCTTGGTTAACCATGGTCGACCTTGGTTGTCCATGGTTTAACATGGTTGAACATGGTTAACCATGGTTAAATTTGGTCGACCATGATTCCCTATGATTTAGCATGGTTCACCATGGTTTTTCCTGGTAGTCTTTGGTTGACTATGGATGATTATGGTTGACCATGGTTGACCATAGTTAACGTTGGTTAACCATTGTTTAAAATGGTAGACCATGTTTGACTTTTGTTGAACATGGTTGACCATGGAAGACTATGGTTGACTTTATTTGACCATGATTGACTTTGCCTGACCATGGTTAATGGTGGTAGACCATGGTTGACTATGGTTAACTTAGGTTAACCATGGTTGACTCCAGTTGACTATGGTTGACTTTCGTTAACCATGGTTAACCACGGTTGATTATGGTTGACAATGCTTCATCATGGTTGACTATCGTTGACCTAGGTTGACTTGGGTTTACTGTGGTTGACTTTGGTTATTCAAGGTTCAACATGGTTGACTTTGGTTGAATATGGATTATTATGGTTGACCATAGTTGACTTTCGTTGACCAGTGTTTAACATGGTTCACCATGGTTGAATTTGGTTGAACATGGCTCAACATGCTTGACCATGGGTGGCTATGGGTGGCTATAATTTCCTTTGGTTGACATGGTTGACTTTATTTGACTATGGTTGAGTTTGGTTAACCATGGTTGACTATGGTTAACTTTGGTTGACATAAGAGTTGACTTCAAAATCATATCGTTGATTATAATTCCAATATGGTTGACTATGGTTGGAATTGGTTTAATACTTATGGTTGACCATGGTTGAATTTTGCTAGCTTTGGTTGACCATGGTTGGTTATGGTAGGCTTTATTTGACCATGGATAATAGTAACTTGCCATCTATTGTTGACTTTGTTTGGCCATAATTGACTGATGGTTGACCATTGTTGATTAAAGTTTTCCATGGTTGACTTTGGTTGACCATGGTTAACCATAAATGTTCATAGGTGATTAATTTAGCATTAACATTAACAAAATTGTTTAATATTAAAAATATGGTTGATTAATATAGTTGATACTTTAGACTACACCTTATTATTATTATTAATGACAACATTGTTAATATTTATATTAGTTAAATAATATTAGTCATTACTAATATTGTTTTATACTAAAAGAACTCCCCATGCATAAATATTAACCTTAAACATTAATATTATTCTATATTATTAAACATTATTATTCATATTAAACATTAATCTTAATATTAAACACTTGTATTAATATTAAATCTTAATAATATAATTAATGATATTATTAATATCAACAATTAAAATGTTATTTTAATATTGATATTTTCACTAATTTAGCATTAACATCAATACAATGGTTTAATACATTAATATAATTGTTAATATTTTGATTAATTTAGCATTAACATTAATACAATTGTTTAATATTGAAAATATGGCTAACTAATAGAGTTGATACTTAGAAAAAATATACAATGACAAATTTGAATACATGGACTATATTTAGTCAAGTGATTGAACTTGGACATGCTTAAAGTTAAGAATATTGCTTAAAGTTAAGAATATTGTGGATGAAGATGGTTGATTGTGGTTGACAATAGATGTTTATGGTTTATTATGGTTGTGCATGGATGGCCATGGTTATTTATGGTTGATAATGGTTCTTCATTGTAGACCATGGTTGTTCATAGTTATTCATTATTAACCAATGTTTGGTGTGGTTTATAGGATTCATAATATTAGATAATTACATTATTAAAATGTTTAATAAACATTATTAACATTCTTAATAATTATTATCAAAATTATTAATATTTATATTAGCATTAATGTTAATATTTTCTATCATTAATATTATTATTAATATTAATCAAAACATTATTAATCTTTTACATTGATATTAATTTTAATTTTAATATTAACATCACTAATATATTGTTAATATTGTTTTATATTAAAACAACTCTATGCATTAATATTAACTTTAAATATTAATATTATTCGATATTATTAAACATTATTATTGATTTTAAACATTAGTCTTAAATTAAACAATTGTATTAATATAATTTTTTAATAATATAATTAATAATATCAATAATAAAAATTTAAGATTACATCTTATTATTAATATTAATGACAACATTGTTAATATTTTACATTAATATTTATATCAGTTTTAATATCAACATTATTAATATTGTTTTATATTAAAACAACTCCTCATGTATTAATATTAATCTTAAACATTAATATCATTCTATATTATTAAACATTATTATTGATATTAAACATTAATATTAATAATTAGTAATTAGTAAGATCTGCCAAGGTTTTTACATTTTGAGAAAATTATGAATCCTTAACATTTTTTTTGTATGAAATATTATAACATTCACCATGGTTGATTAGCTATAATTGACCATGGTTGACAATGCCATTATTCTAATATGTGATATACCCACATTTAAGATACAATAATGTAAAAATCATGTTTCAATATTATGTGAAATTGTGGAAAGAAAGAGTTAGAGCATAATTGATGCTTATATAAGAAATGAAAACATTGATAGTAGAAAACATAACACAAAAACTAACATCATAGTATAATTTAATATAAATATATTATACCATATATCACACTTAATTAATGTTAAGTAACATTAACGTTAATATTATCAACATAAATATTATTAAATATTATTAAAGAATAAAATTAATATTAAAAAAACTAATAAAATAATCATAACTATTAAACATTTTTTTATTATCAATGAAAGTTGGGTTTTCAATGTACATGATTTCTGATATAAGCCCAACGCATTCTTAAGTAATGAAACCTATTAATTATTAAAGAAGAAGTTTAAGGATGATGAAATTTTCCGATTACCATATTTGTGATAAAAGCCATTTTTTTTTTCATTAAAAATTGGTGTTTTTTCCATTAAAAAAAGGCCAGTGAGATCGTTATTGATTAATGGTAATAATGATGGACGTAGTTGAACTTTGAAATTTCTATCCAGATTTTGTTTAATTTAATTAACAAAAGGAGTTCAGACTTCAATTAAGGGAATGATGACATTTTACAATGCTTTGTAAAAAGTAATCTAAAGAACAGTTACATAATTGAAAGCACTCCGCTTATCTAAGTGAATGGAAATGGTGAATAAGTCACCCAGACAACTACCAAGACGACGAGCTCAAGCTCAGACTTCAAATAATTATGAGAGAAGGTTAAGGATGTTTCCGATCTTGTGTATGCATATATATAAACGCCACCACATTCTCCTTTATGATAAATAATAGTTAATGAACCATTTTAATTGTCAAATAAGTTTAACGATGATGGATTAGTTTTCCGATCTCATATGTAGTGTATGCATATAAACAATTTGTGATAAACTCCATTTTTCATCTCTTTTTCATTAAGAAAAAAAAGCTTTTTTTTCCATTGAACAGTTTATGCAAGGAAAAAAACGGTTAATGTAATGAAAAGTTTCCATTTTTCTTCTCTTTTTCATTAAAAAACAGTGTGTTTTCCCTTTAAGAGTTTATGCAAGGAAATAAACGGTTTATGCAATGAAAGTTTCACATCTCATAGGCATTCATTTTGAAATAATACACCTATCGACATAAAAATAATACAAACACTATGATTAATTGGAATTCTTTCCTCTAAAGCCTCTATGAATCACCTTAACATTTCGATCAAGTTTTAATCCTTTATTCCAAAGGAGTTGTTATTTTTTACTTATACTATTACAAAATTATAACTACAAATAATTTTGATGGTAAAATATTAGACTTACAAAACTTGGTGGTATAACTTTTTATTTGATATTTAGGCCGAAGGCGTTCATTCTATGAGAAGTTGTTCCTTGACACAGTTCTGAGATTCCTCGTCTACCCGTTCAATGAGAAGACGCCGCCTGTAATGAAGTTATTCATAACGTGTGAGAGAAGTTTCTTCACTATCGCTGTCTCCTGAGTCCTCCATGCAAGACCGCCACTTGAACCTTGTCAACCTCTCTCGATGATCATTTAAAGGTCAAACATGCTCGGCCTTGCATTTATGGTTACCTACTGTTCGACATACATCTTCTGCAATCTCATCTCAGTTCTGCGTACATCTTCACCGCATTTACATTGTGTGGAGGTTCATAGCACCGCTGTCTAATTAAGCGTTTTTTCATTTCTTTAAAGCTCAAGTCAACAGGACTGGTATTTCCTCACATTCCGAGAATTCAGAGCATGATCTGAGTGAGCATAGGAAGTAGTCTGAGTTTGTTGATGGCCGGCATAGATTGCCTGTTCAGCTCTGCATCTTCTTGGCCGGCATAGAACCTGTTGTTGTGAGATAGCCTGATTGGCATCCTGAGAGCCCTTAGTGGCCTACTGAGCCTGATTGGATGTGAGAAGTGTCCATTGTGGCCTGTTGTGAAGAGCCCTTTGTGGCGTGTTGTTGAAGAGCCCTAGTGGCCTATTGTGTGAGCGTGATCGGCCTGTTGTGAATGCCCATTGTGGCTAGCTGTGATTTCCTGGAAATCCTTGGATGTTGAGAAGCCCATTGAGGCGTGCTATGAGGAGATCGCTAAAGAAGCCTCTCTGTGTGAAATCGTTGCGTGGGAAAGATAGCTGAAGGAATATGGCTGAAAGGAGATCGTTGTCTTGACTCTGTCCACCTGGAGACTCATAGGATTGCTGCTCAATTTGATGAGATTCTTACCAACGCTGAAGGCTGAACGCTGTGACCTAGAGATCGCTGCCAGTGAAGCCGCACTCGAATCATGAAGGGAAGTCCCTTGCCTGGAAGCTACACATGTTGTGTATGAGGAGATCGTTGTGTGGAGTCTGGAGGACACTATTTATTTGGTGTAAATATTTATGTGCTGTGAAGTGCACATTATGTTGTGAAGCAAAGATATCGCTGCCAATGGTAAATCGGATTATTGCCTGCAGTCATGTTGGTGTTGCCAAGTTGGAGTTCATTGTTCTTGGAGTCATTGCTTGGAGGTGTTATAGCGAAATGAAGTGAGCTGTACATGCCCATTTCGTCGGACTCCCACAACCTTCAATTCGAGTAAGATAGTGTGATTGAGTTGTTATTGATATTTCTTGTTTGAAAGTGTGATGATAGTTATTTTTGTGTGAAATGGTTTTGTGTGTATTGGTCATTAATGAAATGATGTAAAAGGGCTTTGAAGTTATGATAATTGGTGTGAGGTGTTTTATGTACCTAATTGAAATGTTGTAGGGGGTGCATGATCGGTTGTACTCGACACCCCAGGTTATGGTCCAAGTTGTAAAGCTTATCCATGGGCAAGCTATTTCCCTAGGTTGTAGTAAGACCTGTTAGCAAGGCATAAACAGGCGTACGTGTTGTAGTACAGAAGCGCATGATACTCTCACGGGAAGAGACTTAGATTCGAGGTGGGGATGTGAGATGGAAAATCTCAAAAGTGCGAGACCAAGTTGTGAGTCCTAGAGTATAAAGGACCAAGTTACATTTAAGGGAGAGTAACATTGATGAACCATGTAGCTGAAAACAATTCCTAGAGAACTGGTGGTTACAGAGGCTGGTGACCCATGTATTCTGGTAGATGGATTGTGTTTCATATGGACATCAACAATCATATGCAGGTACAAGGTGCAAGATAAAGCCCATACTAAAGCAAGCTCAAGAAGGATTGAAGCCATGACAGAGATGAAGATATGACCATATAGATATTTAGATAAGTAGTCATTAAGGGAGAGTGTTGGAATAGATAATTCCTACTTATCTATTATGAAGTAGAATCAATCCATGTGAGTTTTGTAATCCTAGATTGGTGTGTGTGGTTGAGACATTTGCTCAACTTACTTTCCTGTCATTGGAATAAGTTAGATCTTATAACAACCAGTGAGCTCTATATAATGAGCCACACATGTATTGTAATCATGTATACAAAAAAAAAATTAAAAAAAATGAATAAATGATTACAATAGATGTGTGGCTCATTATATAGAGCTCACTGGTTGTTATAAGATCTAACTTATTCCAATGATAGGAAAGTAAGTTGAGCAAATGTCTCAACCACACACACCAATCTAGGATCACAAAACTCACGTGGATTGATTCTACTTCATAATAGATAAGTAGGAATTATCTATTCCAACACTCTCCCTTAATGACTACTTATCTAAATATCTATATGCTCATATCTTCATCTCTGTCATGGCTTCAATCCTTCTTGAGCTTGCTTTAGTACGGGATTCATCTTGCACCTTGTACCTTCATATGATTATTGATGTCCATATGAAACACAATCCATCTACCATAATACATGGGTCACCAGCCTCTGTAACCGCCAGTTCTCTAGGAATTGTTTTCAGCTACATGGCTCATCAATGTTACTCTCCCTTAAATGTAACTTGGTCCTTTATACTCTGGGACTCACAACTTGGTCTCGCACTTTTGAGATTTTCCATTAATTCAACTGATAGTGTTTGTTAATTGTGACAAGATGAATTCTGGGGTGGCAGGTGCGGGTGGGATTCTTTTTTATCCTAGCGGAAATAAAATTGCAGCCTTCTCGTGGGGATTAGGTAGGAAAACAAACAATGAGGCAGAATGGTTAGCTCTCATCCTCTCTTTAGAAATGGCCTCCAACTACAGCATAGACAATCTCAGAATCTATGGAGACTCCAGGCACGTCATTCAAATCATGAGAAGAGGGTATGCCTCGCCAGGCTCAAAAGCCGACAGATACATACAAAGAATTAAAACCAATGTAATCCTCTCAAAGGCATCCTTCTTCCACATCCTCCGAGAGAACAACAGGATGGCTGATATAGCGGCTAACCATGGAATTATGCTCGAAATCGGGCAATTCAAGGATCAAAATGGAGTCTTAGGGTATCATTACATCCCTTAAACGTTCAAATGCCTAGGTTCATCGTTTACATGGTGGGTTTTTTGGTTAGGGCCTTGGTCATTAGGGACCACTTCAATCCTTCCTTAAGCCATGGGTCTTTTTACCCTCCCTCCATCGACTCTTCACCTACACACCTCCCCGTTCGCTCCTCCACCTGTCACCTCGAATTCTCCCTCGGTGTCAGCTCCCGCGGGGCTCTATTAACTCCCCCACCCGCCCTCTCTATTCCTCCCTCTGCGATGGCTCGCTCCCCCCATTTGCACGAAGCTCTGAGCCGCCTCTCCCTTGGCGAGCTTGATACTCCTCCCCCCCGACTCTTGCTAGCTCAGACGAATAACTGGGGAAGAATGCAGTCTGTGATGGCGGCCATAGCCGCTCTGAGCAGAACGTTGGTGGATATAAAGTTTGCAGTTCGAAATACCTATGATGCGGTTTGCTCCAATGTTAATCAGAATGCAGAGATGGCGTCAGATATAAATCATGTGTGCTCACAACTATCCTGCCAAGACTCCAGAATTGACGACCTAGAACGAAATTTATTTGAATTAATGGGGAAAGTTGACAGGTTGCAGGAAGACATGGCCGTTTTCACTGGAGTAACTCAGGGAAGCTGGGTTCATGAAAACCCCACGGTTAATCAGGAAATTAATCAGGTTATGGTAGATGCTTCTTCTGCTCATCCAAAGAAGCATGGCTAGGACATAGCTCAGCCCAGGTTTTAAAAAAATTTTGCTAATTTTGGTCAATGCATTTTTGTATAATCCTTTGTAGCCAGTTTGTTAAGGTTTATTCCAGCTCTATGCTGGATAATTTCAGGCAAACAAAGCTCAGAGCTTGTAATGTAATGCAGATAGACACTATAGTGATAGTAGGTCCTGATATTTCTGCACTGTTAAACCTCCTACTGAAAGCTTGTAATGAATAGCTGTGCACAGCTTTATAAATATAATCTCTTACTCTGTTTCTGTTAAAAAAAAATTGTGACAAGATGAATTGTACCAAATAGATTTTAAAATGTTCATTATAAATTAGATTACAGGTCACCCATAGTCAGAAGTCAAATCAATAGGAAGTCCAGTGTCCTCGAAGATCTGGTTGGCCTGTATTTTCTCCCCTAGGGATTAGATATGTGTAGAAATGTTGAAAAATCTGTGATTTTACCCTCACGGATCTACCCTTTTACATATCTATGAAAATGCATGTGATTTTTTTGCAGTTTTCATTCAATTTTCAAGGAAGATCTTTAAATGAAAATTGCTTGAAGGATTCTACTCTTTATGGGAGCTCAAATTTGTTGGAATAATGTAGAAATGATAGGAAGATTGATTGGGATTGGGTTGATGTGTACCTTCTATATTTATCATGTAGAGGTTTGAGATCCATACATCATGGATCTATGGTTTGGTTTGTTGTGATTACCTACACCTATATATTGTAATCTCTTCTCAATAGTTAATTGAATTGGTTTGACCATTCCTTTGAGTATGAGAGCTAGCCTTTATGCTTTGCTCCACATTGCCTCTCTATATATGTTAATATGGTATTAGAGCCACCAGTGACCTGTTGGTGTGAAGTGCCCATTGTGTCCTATTGTGGGAGCCAGCTATTTTGAGCAATGTAGAGCCGCGAGAAAGGAGGCTGTGAAGCCTGTGTGCAAGTTAGGTTGCTGATTGCTGTGAGAGCATGAGAGGCTATGTAGAATTTTGTTTGCAGCCGTTGTATTGAGCCGTGAGAACTGGGTTGTGAGAGCTTAAAAAGGAGGCCAGATCGCCGCTGTGTGAAGAGAGGATAGCTGCTTGATCGTGATTCGTGAAGTTATGCAGTCAAAATGGAACAAAAGATGCAGATGGTTCTTTGTATCGACAGTTGGTGGGAAATTTGAATTATCTCACTAGTACAAGGCCAAATATATCATATGCAGTTAGTATTCTTAGTCAATTCATGGCTAAGCCAAATGAAATCCATTGGCAGGCTACAAAGAAGGTCCTTAGATATCTAAAAGGGACAATGAACTTTGGTCTTTTATATACTAATAAGTTTGATGTTAAATTGGCAAGATTTTCTGACTCTGATTGGGCAGGAAACATTGATGACAGAAGGGACCTACTACAGGTTATGCATTCAACATTGGATCTGGGGTTGTATCATGGAGCAGCAAGAAACAGCCAATTGTTTCTCTATCATCCACAAAATCTGAATATAAAGCTATGTCTAGTGCTACAAGTGAAGCTGTCTGGTTGAGGAGGATTCTTGAAGATGTTAGAGAAAAGCAAGCAAAACCCACAAAAGTACATTGTGACAATCAAAGTGCAGTTAGATTGGCACACAACCCAGTTTATCATGCAAGGACAAAACACATTGAGCTGCAACATCATTTTGTTAGAGAAAAGATTGAATCTAAGGAAATTAAACTCATGTATTGTAATTCAAGTGATAATGTTGCTGATATATTTACAAAACCCATAGGCAAAATTTATTTTAAGATCTTTAGGCTGAAATTAGGTGTTGCAGAAAATCCATTTCTACATTAAGGGGGCATGTTGGAATAATGTAGAAATGATAGATAGATTGATTAGGATTGGGTTGATGTGTACCTTCTATATTTATCATGTAGAGGTTTGAGATCCATACATCATGGATCTATGGTTTGGTTTGTTGTGATTACCTACACCTATATATTGTAATCTCTTCTCAATAGTTAATTAAATTGGTTTGACCATTCCTTTGAGTATGAGAGCAAGCCTTTGTGCTCTGCTCCACATTGCCTCTGTGTATGTGTTAATAAAATTTTGGTACCATCGGTATTCTCTTTTAGTCCAACAGAGGGCTCCGAAAGGATTTCTTAAGTCGTCTAAATATTATGTTTCATTCCACTTTTCTTAAAATAAAGATCTTTGCCTGCACATATATGATATTTTATGGATAGCATCGAAAGTATTTTCTAATAACATTATTTTTCATTATTTTGCAAATATCGCCAGGTTGAAGACAAGGTCGGTTGATCTTTTAAGCAAAATTGTAAATATATCTGTAAATGACTATATCCGACATTACTCTCATATCATCCAACCAGCGGTTTCTACTGTTGAGTGAGTAAGTGACAACTAGGCCTGTGAATCATCCCATTGGGGGAATGTTAAGAACACCTACACCATGGATCTGGACCTTAGTCTTAATTCCTATGGAGTGCCAGTCTAGGATTTTTCGTTGATTGTGGAACTTGTATTTTATTGATTAAAGCAGGGGCAGCCAGATCATATTGACAGTGAAAGAGTTCATTATAAACCGCCTTTATGGAAAGGACGCGAGGCTGGTTATTGATTGGATATACTAGCAGATAGTTCGATTAAATGCACTGTTAGTCCAATTATTCTAGGTACTACAGGACTTTGACTCATATGCCTCTATCCGGCTGCTTACTCTTTTACATTATTTTATGTCTGCAATTATACATCAACTAAAATGACAAATTCATTAATGAAGGATATGATCGATACTTTTTCATCATGGTTTAGTTTTGAATATTGATGGTTTGAAAAGCCACCGCTCCACATATTAATAATCATACCTCGGTAACATATTAATAATCATTGTGTATTGCGCTCCTTTGCTCCTTTACATGGACACAGTTTTCTTTATCTTAGAACATTTTATTTTCAGCATTATTTACACCTTTATGAGCATTGATATGTAAAATTAGCATTATTTACACCTTTATGATTATTGATATGTAAAATTAGATATTAAAAAAATAAACTTTCATGGTGATATGGTTTATTATCTACACCTTTATTAGCGTTAAATACTCATAGATTTATCATGGAAACTATTGAATGTTATCTAGAGTACAATATTATAAGTCTGATAATTTATATTATTTTATGAACAAAGGCTCAAAGCATACTTTAAAAAAATAAAATTGAAAATTAGTACAATGTTATAAGTCTGATAATTTATACTATTTTATGAACAAAGGCGGGAAGCATATTTTAAAAAAATGAAATTGAAAATTGAAAAAAAAAATTGAAAAGAATGAAAGAAAACACATACAATTTTTATGCTTGTATTACAGTATTTGTTAATAAATTTCAAAGATGTCACTGGATTTGTGGCCAAGTAATCAATCAAACAATTCAATTAGTAATTCCTAACTGCATGGTAAGTTGTTACGGTAATTTCTATTATCTTGAAGTCAAACAACTCAATAATTTAAATAAAGTTTATGATCCTCTAAAATACAAATGTTAGTGATTTGGTTAATATATAAGATGAGCAAAACAATATAGTTATTTAGAATATTACAAGTCATTTACAATATTACAAGTCATTTACGTGAAAGTTGTCCATTGTCTTAAATTGTTATAATAAGGAAGTTCTCAATTGGATTTTTGACCATCTCTTGTAAGTGCAAATCAAATATGTATCTTCCCATAACTATATATATAAGTTCAAGGTTAGAGATATTGTTTAAGATTATGGCTTTGCTTATCTCTTAGCAAAATAAATATATTTTTCATTATATTATTGAAATAATAGATATTTTTTCTAAACTATGAAAATTACAATTTTTATCTAAATTATTATTATTATTATATAGCATTGAGTTTATTAGTGAAAAATAATATTATAAAAAAAAAAAAATTATAACCCATTGTATTGGTTAAAGGGAATCTTGTTATGCTTCTTAACATAGGGTGCACGGTCTTACCTTATGAAACAAGGTACTCCTTTCATGAGCTAATTCATTTATCTGCCAAAATTCGGTGGGTTTGTGAATTTTGATGTATATGTATGTAATGACGAAAGAGTTATCCTTGCAGTTTTGATAAATTAAATATAACTCAAAAACATCCATCATCTATAATCTCTCTAATAGAAAAATATTTTATTATGTATTATCAAACATAATTAACAACATTACACTAGATTCACCTAGTTTTCACAAATAGTAAAATCTAACTCAAGTTAAAATCTTATTTAGTGTACAACTTTTCATTAATTATAGTATACTTTATTTTGATGAACTCAAAATTTTCATAATTAAATTTAAATTTTAGAATGATTAATTATTTAATTTAAATTTGATGAAATATTATGTATTTTAGATTTGAAATAAAATGATGTTATTTAACTAATTATTATATTTTTATTAAAAATATATAAATAAAAATTTCATTCATGTAATTTCCATAAGTTTTATAGTGAAATAGAAAGTGGATAATTCCTAAAATATTATGGGAGAAAAGGATTGGCCAAATATGTGAGTTTAATATCACTTTCTTTTAGAGTACTCTGTCTACACCCATATTCATATTTAATCACAGTTTTCTAATCTTTGCTACAATTCTCATGTCCCTAATCTTCTAACTTGTCAAAAACTATGAAGATCTAGAAACCCTTCTTTCTTAATTTTTTAATCATAAAAATCAATTTTTACATAAATCCAAAAAAATCATTTCTCTATAAGATAGATAAAAAAATCTAAACATTATCTTCTTCGTCATCCTCATCCTAAATTATATAAATTTGATAATTGAAATGGTGACTTTTTCGCTGATAATATTATTTTGACAACTTTTATTCTTTTTTAAAGATGCACATTGATGTTTTTTTATAAGATAGGCTTCGAATGGTGTGCAGTATACCACAGGTACATATATTAAAATATGATATAATTTTAATTTAAAAAGATAATTTGAATTTCTACTTTAAATATCAGATTCAAAAGATACCCAAACATGTATTATATCAATAAAAGAAATATAGAATATATGTAATCATCACTAGATTTTTGTCTCTAATGATAAGGCGGCACTCTTGCTTCGACATGATGCATCAAGTGAGGATGGATGCAGCTACTGTACACATTACTGGATGCTTCGACATGATGCATCAAGTGAGGATGGATGGATGCAGCTACAGTTTCAACCCCACTTTTTTTTTAATTTTAATTATGGAGACTTTCGCTTGAATTTCTTTTTCATTTGCTTTTCCAAATTTTTCGATAGATTTGCTTTATGATTTCTTTAAACACATTACGTTTTTCCTCTCTCTATTTTTTTTTACACATTTGCCCTCCGATTTCTTTGAACTTTTTAAACCATACAATTTGGTCAACACTATCCATTTTGGTTAAGAGTTTTAAATGTTGCTTGGGATGGTGTGTAGACGGTGGGCAGTTTCTGGTGACTTCTTCGATTCACTAGAAAGAAGTTCTCAAAAGGACTAAGGTTTTTGGAGCTAATGCAAATGCTAAGGAGTTGTCAAATACTATGTGTGTGGGTTATGAGAAGAATCCCATGGTATTAGGTAAAGATGTGAATATTGATTCGGTGATGAGTTTCTCGGAGAGGGATTTGGTTGATCATTTATTGTACATTTCTATGAACATAGTGGAGATGCTTAGTTGGATTAATCTCACCTGCAAGCTTTTGCTTGGGTATTGCCCTCGTTTAAACATTTTGATGAATAATCGGTTATGCTTTCAATTTCCGGTGGAAGATGACCTCGTGAAAATCCTAGGATGCTCTTGGGTGAAGAGCAAGGGCTCAATAATGCTGAAATGATGCACTTTGGGGTTCAATTCTTATAAAGATTTTTTTTCTGGAGAGACATTGTTGGATGCTTCTCCTAGGTCTTCCTCTTGAGCTTTGGTCGAGGAGAGTGATTGTTGACCCGACTAACTTGGTCAAAATTTTGATTTTTTTATGATTCTTTGCTCCAGCAAATAGATAAAAGGGTTATTTGGGTCTTAGTGGAATTAAACCTCTCATGGAATTTGTCAACTAAGGTGGTTATCTAGTGGAGAGATAGGGTTATCAATCAGAAGCTCGACTATTAGCGTTTTCCCTTTAGATATTATGGTTGTCATAAAACATGACATCTGCATAAAGATTTCCAATGCACCCCTCTCATTGCGAATTAGGCTTCTCGAGAAGACTCCCTCTTTACTTGTTGTGGGCTCAGAGGAGGAGGAGAGATTCGGAACAGGTCAAGCTCGGGATAATGGGGCCATTCCAGAGAAACCCTACGAGATGGTGACTCCTACACCTCATAAGCCTAAGACTTTCTCAGGCATGTTGAAAACCCTTTCCCATCTTTCTTCAATTCTTTGAAGGCTGGGGAAATTTATTTTCTAGAAGGTGTAGAGAATCAGGTAATTGAGACTGGCATTATCCAGTTTGGGGAAGGGGTGACCCCGCTAGATGTTGTGGTTATTGTTGGTACTCCATCTGCGTCAGAGATGGATTCAAAGTTCCCTCGAGATTCAGACACTTGTGTGGATGTTCCATGGATAGAGATAGTTGTACCACCTTCCCGACTCGGTCTGGGTTTGAATATGATTGAGGTTCGGGGAGGTATGGGGTCTAACAGAGGCGTTATTGATCTTGTGGAAACTCTTGTCGTGGGGGTGGGGGTTAAATCTCCCTCTTCAAAGCAGTAGGTAGAGGCGTCTGTTGGTGAAGTGGTGGCTGAGGTTTGTAATGGAGGGATGTCAAGTGACTCCCAGCTGTTAAACATGTTGGTTCCCAACTATAAGGAATTTCTGCAAAAGGTTTTGCTAAGAGTCTATTCTTTTGAGTTTTTAGAAGGGTGGGGTCCTGGCAAGGCCTCACCTGCTTAGCTTTCAAATGTGACCATTAGGAAGAAAACCTGCAAGTTGAATAAGGGAGCTATTAGAGGGGGGTAGCAGATAATCGTGTGTCCCTATCACGATGCTTATATTTAGCAATGAAGGCTGATCCTGAGTAGACTGTTGACTTGTGTGATGAGATTCACTTTGTTTCTAGGGACCTTAGAGCATCGACGCCCTTTGAATCTACTTCTTGATGAAAATTATATCATTCAGCATCTGGGGGGTTGGGGGAAAATCAAAATTTCTTGCCCTCAAGAGGCTATTAGACTTGGAAAAGTCGGATATCATTTTGATCAAATAGACCATGGTTGTGGGTCCTAGGGTGCGGGAGTTTTTATTGAAGCTCTTTCCTGGGTGGAAGTGTGCTACTACCAATGCTTAGGGGTTGTCAACAGTGTACTTTTGTCAGCCTGGAATCCTCAAGTTGTAAAATTTCTACCCTATATTACTTGTGCGCGTATTTTGTTGGAACGCCCTTGTATAGACTTTGTGACCGTGCTTAAGGTGCTACATGTATATGGTTCATATGCAAATAGGATTCTTTTTTGGCAGGATGTTGTGGACAACGGGGTACTGGACTCTCCCTCACTGATTCTAGGGGGAGACCTCAATTGTTTTCTTGCTGACAAAGAAATTTGGGGCCAGAATTCTCGTCTCAGTCCTCTGGCTGGGTGGTTCGGGAAGATATTTGAGGTGACGAATTTAGTGGATGTTACACCATCACCTTTCGCTCTTGTGAGAGTTTAGATTTCCTAGATCTGGATTTAATAAGACAATTTCACTTGGAATATTTTCAGAGAATATGAGAAGAAAAATAGAGAAGATAACTTGAGAAAAACTCACTTTGTTTTATTCATCAATATGTTTACAATATATAATACATCCTCAAGAAAGAATTTGAGTGCCTTAGAGGCAAGCTTGAAAAGCTTAAAAAGGAAGGCTTACGAAAAGCATAAAAAACCCCAAGGTAGCAAAAAACACCTTCCAAATTAGTCAAGAGGCTCACGAATTAGCTAAATAAGGTATGGAAGCTGGTGAGTGATGAAGATGGAATGTGATCATGGATTTTGGAGAGAAGAAATAGAAGAAGGGTGAGTTGGCCAAAAGATCTTGTTTCCTAGGTCAACAAGCTTTCTCTTTATCCACTAAATGCCAAAAATCGAGAATAAACTGTCTAAAGCAGGAAAGCATATTATTCTAGGAATAGAATAAAATCAGACAGAATCAAGGAAAATCTTATCCCGAATCTATCCAAGTTTTCCCTAGCGACTCAGGATGTCAAGTGGTGTCATATGAAGACAAAATTAGGGCAACTACCTAGTCTAAACTTAGGAAATTAATAAAAAATTATTAATGTATTTTATCCTAAGTCTAAAGTGGGTTTTTAATGTTCCAACACCCCCCCTTAAGCCTGACTTTATTGGTAAATATCAAAAATATAGGGCCCAAGCAACAAGGCTGATGGTCACCCCATTACAAAAATTTATTAGTCTATGTAAAACAAGGAAACAGGGAAAACCTCATGGGAACAAAACCCTTCCTCAAAAATGGACATGGCACATAAGTAAGTAGAAGGTCTTCACATTGTCTTGTTCTTCACTTGGATGAGCTGAATGAACTGCTTCTGGGTAAGAGAATTGGTGAAGATGTTGTGGATGCCATGATCATGCATCGATGCATCAATGTAGGGTAGGCAAAAACATGTGTAGAGGCCCCATGAAACTCATCATCTAATGATGGAGGAGCATCATATGAATGCTTCTTTCTGTTAAGACATACGTGATATGATCTGTATACATAATCAATTATGGAAAAGAGATCCAAAGAGCATCAATGGACTCAACACGATCAATTTCTTGTGCAACTGAAATATGGTGAACCAAACCATGTACCTTCTTTTAAAACTAATGTAGCACCTTCCTGACACTGTAAAGGAGCTCATGCAGCTCTGAAATATCATAATATAAGTCATATGGAGAAGCAAACAAAAAGGGTATAATGTCTCCATGATTAGATAGGGTCACAGTAGGAAAAGAGTGAGCAACTAGATCACATTGACAATTGAGTAAGTCTGGAGGATTTGAGGACTTGAAATTTGAACCATGGGTGGTGAGATCAGGTCCATACATGTGGAACAAGAGTCCAAACATGGCAAAATAGATGGTTGCCTAACCAATGAAAGATATGAAAGACATAAGAACAACAAAGATAAGTGACATTGTGAAGGAAACAATGGTATTGTGTGGTTTCTCAACTGGAAAACTTGGGGGTTGTAGGGTCTTTTGTGCATCCAATGTTTGGTAAAATGGTGTGGAAGGTGTCATGACCTACATATCATTTTGTATATCATATTCCAAATCAGAATATGAAAGATTTGAATGGAGGTGGGAGGACCTTTTAGAAGACAAATCAGAAACTAGTGAAAAATGACTAGGTTTGGGAGGAGACTTTGGTGAACTTATTAGAGATTCTTCCAAGGAAGGGATGAAGGTTTTTGATTCTGATATATCAGAATGTGAATCAAAATTAGAGATGTGAGAAAGAGTTTTGGCTCGAGCACTCAGAGCATACAAATGATTACCTTTGTGAGTAGCCCGGAGACATTGTTCTTGTTCGACGGAAAGCTTGCCTTCTTCTTTTCTTGCAAAATCATGAACATCAATATTATGTTGTTCAAGCATCTTAGCCATGATGTCCAATTTCTAATGGATATTGTTGCCCTACTTCCTTATTGCTTTGCTGCTACAGTCGATAACCCCACTATAGAAGAATTTATTTCTCATTTATGTGAAGATTGATAATCTGATTATGTTGGGGTGATGTGAACCCTTAACTTCTAATCGATATTGTTGCCCTTCTTCCTAATTGCTCTTCTACTATAGCCAATACCCCAACTCTTGAGGATTCAGTTTCTCATGTATTAGCTAGTGAGTTGTATGATGTTCTTTCCCTTGTGATCGATGATACTGCTCAAACTGGTGATGGGGCATTTTAGAAGAACCGTGGGGTTGTTGCAGCTTTGCCTGGTTCTCTTGATTATGGGGAATATCTTGATATACTTGACTAGAAATTAAATGCGGCTCCTATAGCTGCAATTGTAAAATGTCCTGATACAATTTCAATGTTTGTTGTTCAAATTAAAGTGACCTTTGTTGTTGTTTCTCATGAATATGAAAATGGTGTTCCTAAACCACGTCATTAGCTGGAGGATGCTAAAAAATTTCGCGATTAGGTACAAGAGTTAATGGATGAATATTTTCTGCAAATTCATATCTGGATGAGAGTTTGCATGTTGCAATGGTTGATTCTAGTGGTTGTGTGCCTAAAGATTGTTGTGATGTTGTCTATCCTTGTAGGGGTTTGGCAATGATTGGCCTCCACCTGTTTTTCCCTCACTTTTGTCTAGAAAAGGGTTCTTCTCACCAAGATGAGTAGGTTGCAACTGCTGCATTTGGGTGTAGGTGCCTCGACCTTGACAAGATGTTTGAGATCCCTGCATTTCTCCCTCAATATGACTCCAAGTAATAGCTTGTTGATGTTGTTGAGGAGCCTTAGAAAAGATATGCTTGTGTTTCTCCTGCTAACCCTTAACACTACCACCATCTCCTTTGAATATTTCTTCTTGAAATTGGCCCAGTTGAAAGTACTAGACTGCTTATTCATATTTTGTCGCTACTTCACAAAGTCCAAATGAAGTTCTTCATTTGTCTTTAAGGACTTCTCATTGTTCCCTTCCCTCCTTGATTGAGGTATTAGCTGACTATATTTTTGTACAACACTCTCGAGTCCCACTGGAAAAATGATGCTCTTTAAGCCCTTCTGCAGGGAGAGTCGACACTCTTGTCGGTTGTTGCATAGACATATAAGAGTTTTCTCTATTGGCATGGAATGTTTCCATATGGTTGATGAACTGCACATCTTTCATTACATGGAAGAGAATCATTAGGTATATTTCTCAAAACACTTCCAGATTCAACAGACCAATCTTGCGTTAAAATCCTTTTGTGAGCCATTTAAATGTGATGGTGCATCCCTACTTTACTCTCTTACTTTGTATATGCCCCACCTCGAGAGTCACTTGCTAGATTAATTGGATATTCTCTTCCCAAGGCATTCCAATTATAAGTACTTTGATCTTTACTAAGATCAAATCTCTAACCAAATGCTTTTTCTTCTTCCAATGCATTCTTTGCAGACCTAGCATTGTCATTATTCTCTAATCCATGATGAGGGAAGTCACAACCTTTCCTCTTCTTAGGTGATGATGCTTTAGCATCCAACTTGAATTCAAACCTGAAGGGACTGGAATTGGTCCATTATCTCTATCATCAAGCAGGCCATGCTCTATGAGTAATTCCTCCTCACATGAGGCCGCAATTCGTTGCCTTTTGTTACTCATGGCATCATCTTTCTTTGTTTGATCCAGAAATAAAGAACCAACTCTATCTCCATGCATGTGATTGAAAGATTGTTTGTTATGCTTGTATTCAAATGAAAGTGAATGAAGAGGACCCTCATTTCCTAAAAATATCTTATCAGGTTTTCCATCTTTCCCTTTCTGAGTAATACTTCCATCTCCATGGTCCTTTCAAAAAACCCACCATCTCTTGGACCCTGCATATCTTTTCCCCTATCCATTCAGACTCTCAAGTTTGTGTTCCCTACATAAATTCTGATTGCAGAGCTTGAGAATCCCTATACTCATCAGGTCTTCACATGCCCATTTCATTATCCCTATTCATGACATGAACATTGTGTTCCATGTGTTGCATACCAATTTCTACAACATCATTTGCTCTCTTAAAGGCTATCTCCTTGATGTGTTCAAAAGGTGCACTCACACCTTGAATTCCTCCTTGTGGAATCACCCCTTTTTGGAGGATTTTTTCATTTTAAAAGCAACCGAAAAATCGGGGATCTTATATGTGTTTCGACGTAACTTGCCATTCTTCAACGATGTGTTTCGGCCTAAAACAGGTATCTCGGCCGATGTGTTTCGGCGTAGAACAAACATCTCCGTCGATTGGCTTCTTCTTCTCGACCTCTGACCATATCGGCATGACTTACGCTTTTGCTCTGATTATGAATCGCAAAATAAAACTTAAAGTGTTTCGGCGTAAATTTTCTAGTCATTTTGACAGTGTCGGTGAAAATTGGAAAGTTGCTCTGATTCAGAGATTTTACCGAAATGGCCCCGATCGCGTCGGCATGACTCGATGAGTTGCTCCGACCGTTTCAGCGGAAAAGATCTAGTTGCTTCGAAACAAAAACCTTTCAGAAATCGCTCTGATCATTTTGGCGTAATTCGATGAGTTTCTCCGACTGTTTCGGCGGAACTCGATGAGTTGCTCCGATTCTGAAACTTGCCCTTTTCACTTGTTTTTTCAGTAACAAAAAGTGAGCTTATCAAAAGATGAACAAAATTCTAAGTTAATCAAAAAATAGGTGGGGCCCTACAATTTTGAAAAAAATTGGGGATCAGGTTGCAGCAGCAACACATCCATTCATACAATCCATGTTTAGTTTTGAAATCACTCTTCCATATATCATTATCATGGATTCAAATTTGATGATAGCTACTTCGTAAGTCTGACTTAGTGAAATAAGTTGCATTCTTTATCTGATCTAAAATATCATCAATTCGGGGAAGAGGATACATGTTCTTTATTGTGATTATGTTTAGTGCCTTGTAATCAACACACATACGCCATGTGCTATCCTTCTTTGGCACCAAAACAATCGGTGAACCACACGGAGAGGAAATTGGTCGAATGTCCCCTCTTTCAAGCAATTCTTGAACTTTCTTCTCTATCTCTGCATTTTCAATTACTAAAGACCTGTACATGCCAATATTAGGAAGTGGTGCATCCTGCTATAATAGAATCTCATGTTGGATTTCTCTTTTTGGAGGTAATCCTTTAGGTTCTTGAAACAAGACATCATAATCAGTTACAACTTTAGTCAAGTCATTTTTAAGTCTTGGATCACATCCTTTAAAATATTCACTTTGACCAACATCCTTTTCTTTAACTATCATAATAGGAAAATTCTTACTAGCATTTACTAGCCTCTTCATTTGACTTGAAAAAATTAATGAAAGATTAGTTTTCATGCAATGTGCACGAACAACATATTCAATACCACCTTAAGTGAGCTGATACATGTTATATTTCTTGTAAAATATAGCCTTCCTATCATAAAGATAAGGACTACCCAACACAATACCACAGATATACAACAGAACCACATCCAAATCTACTTCATCAACAAATCCAGAATTAATAACAAACCCAAGTCTACACTGTTTTGTAACTTGCAGTTGTGCATTATCGCATACCCATCCAAGAGGATAAGGATTAGGGTGTAACTTAGTTTCTAAATGAATTTTTTTAACTATCTCTTCTGAAATGAGATTGGCTTTTGATCCACTATCAAAAAGAGTATCTATTTTTGTATGCTTAGAGATTACTCTTATATGAAACAACTCACTTCTCTTTCTTTCATCAACAACAAGTTAATGCTTTGAAATTGAAGTAGAAGGATTTTTACCTTGAATTACCATAGCAACAATCTTAGTCTCATCCCCTGAGTCAGATACCAAATCATGTTGGATCGTTGTAGAAGTGGTCTTCTTGTCCTCCTTATTCTGAAACTTCTTAGGCTTGAGCTCCGGATGAAGCCTCCAACATTTGGATGCATCATGACCCTTTTTTTCTGGCAATGTGAGCATGTAGTTTTATCTCCCTCTTTCTTCAATGTAGTTGTATGCTTACCTTTCCCTTTACCTTTGAATTTGTTTCCATCAGGTTTGAAAGGTTTTCATTTGTATTCTTCCCCTTGGACTCCATATGAGTCGCTTGAACGCATACCTCATTAAGGTTAGTTGGATTAAACATAAGTACCATATGACGTAAATAACTATGTAATCCACCTATGAAGTTGAGAAGAATTTTTTGAGTGTAGAGAGGTATACCAAGTATTAAATCCCTTTTTTTGAAATATTGTGTGTACTCCTGCACACTTTGTCCCTTACCTTGTCTCAAATTCTGTCAATCCATCATGTCTTGCTGCATATAGCCCAATGAATAGAATTGCTTATTTAATGCTGAAGTGAACTCATGCCAAGAGGAGATGATGTTTCCTTTTGAGGCAATATCCTTTTGAGTTTTACTCTCCCACCATATGAGAGTGGTCCCTCCAAGTCAAAGGGAATACAACAGAATTTTTATGCTATCTTCAGTGAAATTTTGAATCCTACAATAAACCTCTATTTGATGGATCCAATTACCTAATTTCTCAGCATTAAGCTCTCCATTGTAAACAGGTAAGTCAAACTTAATATCAAGCTTTAATTGTGGCACATTAAAATTAAATTTTTTTTTTAGGTGAGGAATGTAAAGATCCATCAAGAAAGGATGGTGAAGATGGAGGAGTTTTAGGAGGTTCCTCACCACCTCCTTCGTCTTTACCTTTAGCATGAGATGAACCACCTTATTCACATTTCTTTCGATCTTGATAAAGATCTTCCAGCATAGTTTGCATCCTCATAAAAGATTTAAGGAAGTCTCCTTTAGATGGGATTGAAGAAGTCCCATCTTCTCCTTTTTCTGAAGCCATTCTTCATCTTCTTGAACCAATCTCTGGATCAAATTATTCAAGCTCTCCTTCACCATGTTGAAGCCTTTCTCTTGTTAACATTCACAAACTCACAATGCAATGGTTAAGCTGCTCTGATACCAAACTTGATCTAAAAACTTCTGGATCTTTTTAACCATTATATTTTCATGTAAAATCATATAAAAAGGCTTATAAAAGACAATTTTTAAATGCTTAAATACACCACATAAACAAATAAACAAGTATGAAAACCATACATTTGGAGACATCAAATGATAACAGAGTTCACCCTTCTTGGGATATGTCTCTGGGCCACTTCCAATGAGAAGGATGATCTTATTAAGTCTTCAAAAAGCTTACATACATGAGTCCTGGAAACACTTCTGAGTTCTGTTAGTCAAACCCAGAAACAGATTGCACCACTACGTTCCTCTCGAAATTTTGAGAATAATGAGTATAAACTCGACCTGGTTTGGTTGAGGCCTCCTTTGCCACAAAAATCGAGAACATACACTTCTACCCTGTAAAGATTTGACGGATTCCACCTCAGAATCTATGCCTGTCTTTGGATTCGTGCCATGTACCCGCCTTGGGAACTGTGCCTTCAAACTGCACTCCGAACACTCTTTTTCATGGCTCAGAAGGGGGTTTTATATAGTGGTTTGGGCCCCGAAATGGAGGCCACGCACCTCTTTTTTGGCCCAAACTCCAACTTAAACTCTTAAACAAAATATTTTGAATCCCCTCCAACGAATGGACTTTGGCCAAATGGTAAAGCATTAGATTTGGGGGCAGAGGTCCTTGGGTCAAACCCACGGGCCTCCCCTTTTAACATGATATGGTTGCAAAGTTTGTTGGTGGTGGCACTTCGTTGGACTGTTTGTTTGGTGTTTGATGTGTTGGCATGCGGTTTCATTGGCATATGGTTTGGCTTCACAACTGTTTCGTTGTTGTCACATTGTGTTGGCTCCACCCTATAACATATAACATGGGCCTCGGTGTTGGCCATGGGGTCGAGGGCTAAGCCCTCGATCCCGCCCCCTTTTCCAAACAAACAACCTATTAACTTTAAATAGTGGTTAACGCCCATACGATCAAGAAACACCATCAGGAATCCTCGCCAGCAGAGTTTGTGGAGGTTTTGGCGCAATGGAGGTCGGGGGTTCGATCCTCCCCGACTCCATAAATTTTGCAAAATGGTTCAACCAATTTCCAACAAGGCTGCCACAAGGTAGTCCCTGATTGGTCCACCTCAACACTGCCATGTTATCACCTTGACCACATGGCACCTTGTGGTTCTGCCACATGGCGCCTATGCTAACTGTAGATGCCACGTGGCCCCCTTTTTTTCCTTGTCTGCTTCATTTTACATTTTTTGCCACATTTTCCAAACTCAATAACTTTCACCTCGGGAGGTTGTTTCACACGAAACAAATGTTGTCGGAAAGCTCTTGACAAGCTCTACGCTTCTATAAGCTTATTTGCACCTTTTGAAGACTTTCATTTTGATCGATCTTGGAGATCCTCCTGAATCATATAGAACTCCATGGCCTCATTCATGGATTGCTCATTGCCTCTTTGTAAGGGTTCACAAAACTAGTTATCAAGGGAGATTCGAAACTAGTCATCCAAATGCTCAAGAAATTGATGCAGGGTGCAACTATTAGCAATATCTCCATTAATAAAAAATATAAAATCCTATGGGGATATTACAGAATCTCAAGGGTTGCACGACTCTCATCCCAGTACATGTTCAATGCATCTTCTATGCTCGGCCAATAAGGTGGAGGACCACTTGGAAAATATCGACATCGCCAAACATAGGGATGAGCTTGACTATCCTTGGGATTTAGTTGAAGCAACACAAATTGGTCAAGCATATACATTGCCCGCTCAATAAGATAACTAATTATAGATGTGGGTGCATAGATTAGCATCCATAGATGGAACGAGTGACTACAAGAATCCTCCTCCACCATCTGACCACGTGTTGGCAACATAATTCTCTTGGTTCGGTTGACATGTATAGAGGTAAATTCAAAGGGTGGCAAATTAAGCTCGGATATGGGCCAGACTGGCCGCTAGCGTACTTGGAAGGCCGATGATGTTAGGAAGAAGTTCAAGGATATTCATCCTAATGATTTTGGGATTAATTAGAGGCATATGATAGAAGCGATGATGGAGGTTGGTTTAGGTGAGGCAGAGAAGAGGACTCTAGAAAATGATAACCAATTCCGCTCCCTGTGGGATCATTATTTTGCGATGGAGCTTATCTATGGGCTTGAGAGGATTGTGTAACATTGAAATTGGTTGAGGGTTGGGTTGTTCTTGGAATTACTTGCAGATGGTGTGTGAGGTTGAGTAGTTGTTGACCATGTGGAGGGTCTGGGACGATGGAGGTCTTGCAGAGAGTAGTCCTATCGATATGGCCAAGCCAAGGTTGGGGAAGGGATTGGGTTGAAATGCAAGAGGTGGTCATTTGACTCGCATGCAAATGGAGGAGGCTGAGATGAATCAAATGTAGCACTGGGATTTCATGAATGAAACAAAGAGGTTCTTAGACCAGGAGGAGGGGGACATTGAAGCAGGGAAGGCATCGCATGAAGCTTTGCGAGAGCAGCAACAATGGTCGTCTTGGGGGGATGATGCGGATTCAACCCACACTCGTGAAACGAGATATGCCAAAATGGTTCTCTTGAATTGGAAGATGAAAGCTCTAGTAGGCCGTGCGTTGATGGAGTTTCATTGTGGCTACCTGGAAACAAGTAAGCGAGCTGAAGTGTTGGCTCAGTGGAACTGTGATCAAATCCTGAAAATCAAAGGGAGCTTGAACCAGATTGCTAGTGCCATAAGGGTGTTCATCTCAAGGATCAATGTCCTGCCTCAACTTACCACATGGAAAGTATTCAAGGTAAGGGAGCTGAGGCCTTTGCCAGGAAATCAACAGTTGGAAACCAAGGTGTCAATTGTTATTATATTTGATGACGTCTAGTGGGTCTAGGGCATGGTCTAGTTGTTATGGTCTTATTATCGACTGATAGGTTCTTTGGTTAGTTGTTCCTTCTTGTCTTGTCTGGTTCGTTGCTGATATAATTTATTTTGGTTGTACTGGTAAGCGGTTAAACTTTGAACTTGGATGGAGGGTTGGCATGGTTTCCCTGTGGAGCATGCTAGCCAAGTTATTTTTATGATGCAACTTGAAGAAGACTCATGTCAAAGTAATATAATGTTATTAAAAAATGGTAATTTGAAATGAGTAAGTTAATAAATGGAAAAACTAATAATTCTTTTTCAAATCACATAAGAATTATGTTCATGTTATAGTAATTTTGATATAAAACTTTAATCTTAAATATTTTGAATTTATATTTCTTTCTAAAATATATTTAATAAAATAAAGTAAAAAATATATATAATATATTTAAAAAATAAATATATATATAATATATTTAAAAAATAAATATATATATAATATATTTAAATTTTTTATTATAAATCATTCATATTTATAAAATTAATTTTATTTATAAAATAACAATTAAAATGGACAATTGTCCATTCGCCTCCTAAGCTAGACACCTTTCGTGCTCATGAATTAATAATTTTTAATCAGTTTTCATTGCTTTTGTTAGAAAATCAAATACCATACTTCAAAATGCAATAAAACTATAACATATGTGCTTTGTTTTTAACTAATTATTACACTCACATTTAAAATAAAAATCTCCATGTTAATTTTGATATAAATTAATAACAAAAATACAGCTTTTTTGTTCTTGAAAAAGTTTTTCAAATAAACAAAACTTTTACCGGTATATGAGAGTGTACTTATAAATGAAATTTTTAAAAAGATGTATGTTGGTGTGTGTAAAGATGTACTTTGTGTGGTGGGTTGTGGACACTATGTACATATATTAAAATTTATTAATAAAAATCTCATTTTATAATACAAAAGTTACTATAAATAAAAATATGGGTCATATGAATTTTTGTGTAGAATGGTAAGTTGATTCTCTTGCTTCCACATGATGCATTGGATGGAACACGGGTACGGTACAGATTTTCAAGTTACCTTTTTCAAATTATATTTATTATACATATGGTTTTGTAAGTCAAGTTAACCATTGTCCATTGGTTGTAGTTTGGGTGGTTGGGAGGAATGTTTGTTACCCTCCCCACCCTGGTTCAATTCTTGTAAGTGACATATTGCTCTTGTTGATCCCATATTGTAATGATTGTAATTCGTGCCACCTTGATTCTCTAGAATAGCAGGTGGTGACCATTTCCCCAGGTGGACTAGCCCTCTAACAAATGGTGAACCACCCTTTAAAAAAAGTCAAGTTAACCATTGAAAAGTCCCAAAAGATTGAAGACAAATAGCAATAATAAGTTGGCTTCGAAGATAAATAAAAGATGAAACCTACAAATAGCAAGTCAATCCCAATAAGAAGACAAGTTGGCTTCATTGTGAAAAAAGGAAAGTGAACTGAAGAATATAAATAAAGTGTTTGAGTAATTGATTTTCATGTTTATCATAATTCCATTTTTTCTCTCTCCACTTGCGCTCACATTCAAAGAATGCTTAGTAAAGTCAAGAAGTAATCATTTTTGGGTTATCTTATTATCTACAAGTTTGTTACCCTAGGTAGGGTTTGTTGTGAAGGAGAGAAAACTTATCATGTGCTAAGGTTCATATTCATGAATGGTATTGTACTTAAAGTGGATTAATTTCTTCTAAGAAAAGATGGTTGGGTTTTCTCCCTATTGAGTTTCCCAGGATAAAATCTTTATGTCTATTATGCATGGCTATCTTTCAGTTATTCTTATTTTATTTCGAATGAAAGTGAAAGTTGAAATTTTCGATGTATAATTATGCAATGATAAAAGTGAGATGATAATCATTAGAACATAATTACCAAAATCTAACAATTATATTGCTAAGTTAAAAATTCAACACATGTTAATTATCTTTATATGATTCTACATTACATAATCACAACCTCACTCTAAATGTGCGGAAGTTCAACTTTAAGAAGATGATTAAAATAGTTTTAACTATGGATATTTTAAGTATCAATATATTTCTACTTTGATTTGTTTTTTATTCTTTGGATGCTTACTAGATCTTAGTTAAGATAGAGAATCGAATCTCTTAAGCACAAAGATATTTGTGCTTTATTTTTATTATTTATTTTTAAGTATTTAATAAATCTAAAATTAAAATATATCTAATTTATATTAGTACACACCAATTTCTATAGTCCATTTTCTATAGTCCATTGTAACTCCATTATAAGAGCATAAAGGCAAGTGATTAAGAAGATCTCTTAAGCACAAAGATATTTGTGCTTTAATTTTATTTTTTAATTTTAAATATTTAATAGATTCAAAATTAAAATAGATTTAATTGATATTATTGATATTAATACAGTACTAATGATATTAAGTTTGGAGCAATTTTCCAAATATACAATAGATAAAATACAATTTGCAACTTTCATTCTTTCATATTTATGAAATACAAAGTTGTTAAAATATGTATGAACTACTTTATTTTATATCTAATTTACAACTTTCATCCTTTCTTTATTTTATACTTAATTTACAACTTTCATCCTTTCTTTATTTTATATTTAATTTACAACTTTCATCCATATTTGTAAAATACAAAGTTGTTAAAATATGCATGGACTACTTTGTTTTCTATCTTAAATCTTGAACTATTTCTTAAATACAAAAAAGTTGGAAGTATAATACTTATTTTGACTATGTTTTAGATTTATACTATGGTTATGTGAATGAAGTTGCAATGTCTTCAAACTAGAAATAAGACTTCTAATACTTTCTAAAATAATCATCTTTCTTTTTCCATGCATCACCCTCTTCTTTTTTTGACTTTGTCAATCATCACTCAGAAAGAAAATCCAATAATAAGATCCAATAATAGGACAACTTTCTTATAAATTCGATCATTACCTACTATGGTGAAATTATTAATTTTTTATTTATAACGTTATAAAAGGTATTTTGCCCCCTCTTTAGAAAAAAAAATTTTGGCCCAAAGATGGATGTAGTATTTTTTAAAAGAGGAGCTTGTTGTTCCTTTATTCACGTCAACTAGCTACATTTTATTTAATTAAAAAAAGTTTGTGTAGGCCCCTTCAATTGGCCCCTGTGTACGGTGCCGCACAGTTGATCCATTGAACGTACCACGCGTGCCGTGCCGTACTTTGTTTCCTTTCCAAAGTTTATAATATCATCTAGACATCTTTAATCGTGATGGGACGGGACGGGACGGTACAGTTTTTATAATGACATCAAAAGCTGTCCATAAAATATCTCATCCAATTTCCAAATAGTAATTTCATGAATATTGTTTGGGGTTACACACAAATTTAGTGTTTGGAGTTATTCGTTCTTATCATGTAGTGTAAGATAACATATTTTAGTTTAAGATCACTGTCACTCACATCAACATGATAATGACGTTGATCACTGTCACATCAAAGAACTGTGTATTTATATTTCCAACTCTCAATCATTTTGGAAATCTTCAAAACTTTCCTTCAATTCCATTTGTACTTTTTTCTTTACTCGCTATTTTTGCTAAAAATCTTACATATAATTACATCCTCATTAAAATAGGTTACATATAATTACATCCTCATTAAAATAATCGTGTGGACAAATATAGGTTACATATAATTACATCCTCATTAAAATAATCGTGTGGACAAATATTATCATAGCTGATACGATATCTTTGAAGTGAAATATATAATTGAATATTATAGTTATTTTTCAAAAATAATAATAATAATGTTAATTTGATCTCTTCAGACTTCAAGTGCCCCATGATATCGATGGATATCAATTTTAAAAACCTTTTCAACAAATAAGAATTTAGATGCTCTTATATATAATTGAATATTAAATTTATTTGTCAAAAGTAATAATAATGTTAATTTGATGGATACTGATATTCTTCAAGTGCCTCATGATATGGATGGATATCAATTTTATACATCAAATAAGAATGTAGATGCTCGTGATGTTTGCTAAATTATATATATATATATATATATTTTTTTGCTTATAAGAGTTTGTTTTGTTTCATAATAATTTTGAAAAAAACCCAAATTTCTACGGAAGGAGGGAGACTGTTTCCCTCTTACAAGGAAGCACTGAAGTCAGGAACAAGCCAACAACTTAGATATTGGATTTCAGTCGATGGAGTCAAGAGGAGCCAGAAATGGCGGCCAAGTGCTACCAAACCAATCGGTGGATAAGGAAAGCACACAGGCTACTACAGATATGCACCCCAGATATCTTGCATACCAAAATCAGGCATTGTACCACGCTACAAAGTCACATCAAACAAGATCGGTGGATATTTTACAGTGACCTGTTCCAACCTTGAAGACAAGAGCAAGGTTTGTGAAAATGGTCCCTACTTCTTTAACTCGGCAAGCCTATTCCTCAAGGACTCGAGAGAGCGGTTCTCTTTGAAGGAGGATTTCTCCGTGGTGCTTGTATGGAATTGATTATACTGTCTTCTGCAAGAATTTTGGGAGGAAGAAACCCTCGAGGGAATCGACAATACGTTAGGTTCCTTTGTCAAAATCGTGGATGCAATAATACAAGGTAAGTATACCTCCTATGCCCAAATATTTGTGAACATGAACATCTCAAGAGCTCTTTCGAACTCGATCTGTTTGTGTTATCATGACACAAACTAGATCCAGACTGTGGACTATGTACATGCTCCTTTTGTTGTAGATAATGCCATGAACATGGTCATCTATTTCAAGACTGACCCCTGAACAAGCAGATTCCAAAAGGGAAGGTTGAAGGAGCAATGGATCCACAAGGATTTATGATCGTCTATGGTAGGAAACACAATGTAGGGGGTACTAGGGCCATGCAGCTAGCCCCAACATTTGATCCTCAATCCACGAACAAATTTGTTGTGCTGGTCAATTCGAGGAATCTTGAGAAACCCACTGAAAACCCAATTAGCATTGAACAAATTGTTAGCACCGCGAACTAGGCCCACAACCCAGTGCAAGTGGAGAGAACAAAAGGAGGCGACTAGACGAATCCCAAACCTCTAGTCTTGGGAAAACCATAGAGGAAACCCAAGTGATAATGACAGAGATAATCATCTCTAAAAAGGGGACGACATGGACCTTGGTGATTGGGACCTTCAAGACATCCTCAAAGCATGCCAACAACAAATGGTTAAAACTCTCCCTGAGAAACAACACGACTTGCTAAAGGAAGCACTGGTGAAAGTTCGAGGCCATCCAGCCTCATTTAAATCAGGCCCTAACACAAGGCAACCACCCTTGGAGGTTAAATTGGCTCCTCCGAAGGATTGTAAAAAAAATCCCCAAAAAGAGAAAGGTCATGGACAGAAGACCAAAATCCATCTCCTAAGAGAACTCGAGGAGCAATTAATTGATTTTGGGTTGTATGCAACAATAGATTCAAGGTACTTCTCTCCCTCACCCACCCATTAATCATGAAAATATTATCATGGAATATTCAAGGTCTCAATAGACACAGTAAGCAAAGGATGTTGTTAAATAAGATTAGAGATGAGAAGCCAGGTATCCTAATGCTGCAAGAAACAAAATGCAGTAGTGACTCAATGGAAAGAATAGTAGGTTTGTCTAAGCCCAATCCCAGGTAATGGTAGTAGATTCACTTGAGGCAACAAGAGGCATTACCATTTTCTGGGAGCCCCGAATCATCTCCATGAACAACTAATTAGAGGAAATTTCAAGTTAAAATGGGCCTCCTAAGGAAAATGCCATATCAAAGCCATATATACCACATCACATTTGTGATATCCTAATTTTGACCTTGTTGTATTAAAAATTGTGAATGATGTAAATATGGTTATAAAAATCGTGGTGAGGAGCCCAAGGCCAAGGCCCCACCATCGATTTAGCGTTTTATGTATCAACAATTAAAAATTGATGCATATGGTGCTCGTGCTAGCTAGGAACAATAGAAATTACAACCTCATGTAAATATGCATTTTAATGAAATACCCACAACTAGCTATGCAATGCAACACGAGTATGTGGGCATGATTTTTACATGGAATAAGGAGGGAAAATATTCAAACCCTTGAGCCAATAGTGTCAATCCAAGTGTTAATGAAAGAACCATAAACCCTCAACTACCCATTTTGACTTATGCACCCAATCATTTATTTCTTCCAAGATTTGGTTGAGGTAGTTAATGCTTGGGGATGGAGAGGTATGGCTGCCCAATTTCATGTATGGGAAAGCCATCAATTTTGAAAATCATATTTTGGCTTCTTGGGCAAGAACACACCCACGAAATTCATCCCCAAGCCATTCTTCACCCATTGTCTTTGCTCCCTCACGCAGTCTGAGCTTCCTGGGCATTTTCCCTCACGTTTTCCCCTCATTTTCCACAACTGGGAAGTCGTTTTTGTGTTGCAGAGTGGTTGGGAGGAAGAGAGTCATGATTTGGGGGTTTATAGTGGTCATTCCTGCCCCTTGAATGCCTATAAATGTGTTGTGAAATCGTTTTTTCTCTCCAAGGGTTGATTCCCCCTCTAATAGTTCGTTTTTGGGTGCCCATGATTTTGGAAACTCATGGAAACCACATTTTGGGCATCCCACAATTAAAACGTTTTTCTTCATGCCCAACACTTGTGTTTTTTTGTTATGTTCATCCTTGTTTTGATTTGAACTTCTGAGTAAGACACTAGGAGTGGAAGAGGATTGGAATTGGCTTGATAAACCTAGTGAAGAGAGTAACCTCACAGAAAGATCAAAGGGCCTTGGATACTTTTCTATGCACACCCTGAAGAGCACTAGAAGGGAAGGTATGGCCCAAGGGACTACGTAGCAGTGAAGGGAATACTTCCTTGTGTTGTGTGTGTAGGTATTGTGGGTACCAAGCTAGATAGATCTTGTAGATGTACCAATAGCTCTGTGGTTGAGCTCACTAGATTAGCAATTCATTCCCTTCCATTGCCTTAGCAGCGTGATAAACCTAACTGTGGATTGGTTTGGATGAATGGTGATGTATTACTTGGCTATGTGTTAGTGGTTGTTCCCTTTTTCCTTGCGTAAATCATGCCCATCTCGGGGGTGGCAGTTGTGCTGAGAGATTGATGAGCACAATTGGCCTATGGTTGGGTGGAACGTTGCAGTTGCATAGCCAGTTGCTCGGGACTACTTCATTTCAAGATAAGTACTCTCTTGTTTTAATTCTGCAATGTCTTTATTTAATGACTATTATGAATATGTTGAATGCATGCTAAATGTATGTGTAGTATAATATTTATTCCGTTGTGTCAAATTTTAATTATGCATCTGCACACGTATGCATTATGTTTGTATGAATTTGTGCATTTTATGATGGGGCTAAGAAGTAGAAATAGCCCAGTTTTAGTGTCATGTTCGCTCACGTGTGTTGGATCGATGGGAGGGGACGTGACAACATTGTTATATAAACTAAGTTAATCTTAAATTATGCAATAAGAATTAAAAATAATTATTATTATACGGTACTATATAATATATTATATTATATATTTTTACGTTTTAGTTATAGTTTGTTAGGTTAGTTTACTATAATGTATTATATTATATATTTTTATTTATAGTTATAGTTTGTTAGGATTTAGTTATATTTTGTTAGTATTTATTATATATGTTGTTTATTAGGAATTATTATATATTATATATTCAAATTAAATCATTGAAATTTGCCATATAATATTAAGGTGCTTAGTCATATTCAAATTAAATAATTAAAAATCACCATGTAATATTAAGGTGCTTAGTCTTGTAGGAATCTAAACTATTGTCATCATAGGGGACTCGTCATTAATAGTATATCAAACAAGGCAAAGAACAATTCCTAAAGACAAGTTCTCTAGTAGACTTCAATCGAGAATACAAAGTCTCATTTAATGCTTCAACAAGGTTCAGGTCTTTCATGTTCAGCGAGAAAACAGTGCTAAGGTAAACAAGCTCGCCAACGAAATTGTCCATCTCCCTTGTGGGCACATCAAACTGATGGAGAGTCTCCATTAAGGCGTTGGCTCCCTTGGACGTTTTCATGCATTACAACATGACAAATTGGGCTCTAATTAAACAAAAGCATAGCAATACTTGTCGAATATAGACCAAATTAATCACTCTGCCACCTAGCAATATTGATAAAGGTGGAAATAAATGCGAAGTTACGCGAGCCGCATGTCTTGGAGTAAGGCATGAGCGCTGCAATGAAGAAGGAGGTACAAAGAACCTAGATGTGTTTGGATCTGTGATGCAAACTCTAACTTCGGCGTGGGGTTACTATAAGCAATCCCACGCAATAACTTTCGCTATATTTTGCTCTCATTTCTTTGGTGTGTGGTGCAAATGCAGGGTTTTGTGTTGGAGTTTTGGGATGCCATTAAAGGACAGTTGAACACTAGAAACAACCCCTGGATCTTCTGGGAATTGATATCCCTTTATAGAGTACTGTGCGACACATCTCTCTCTGGTGGTTTCCCTTTCTTGGACCTAGGAAGCTTGGGATACAGACTCTGTAATCTCAGGGTGTCGGAGGTGTTTGAAGTTTGAGCCAAAAAGTGTCACCGTTTGGAAAACTGAAGATTGGTGCAATTTAGAGAACCTATCAAATTGGAAGGTGAAAGAAACGAAATGGACATCAAGGAGAAGTTACATGAAATGTATGAGGGATTTAAGAACAATAAGGCAGATATAAGGGATATTAGACGATAGATGGAATGGATGAGGTCATAGATTTAATGGTTAATAGAATATTTCCGCTAGTCGAATTTCAGTTTGGGAAAATGGAGGCTTGTCTGGAAAACATTGAATAGAATTCCCTCCCTCTCGCGTCCTTCACCTCTTGCTTGGGAAACCGTCTTGAGGAAGTGGAAGAGAACACCTAAATTTGGGAGGTCCAAATTACTGAAATTGAGAACAATGTGAGAAAGCATGATGAAATGGAATAAATAATATATCAAACTATGTCCCAAGTGAACTATTTGGATATTAGGTTGGACAACGCAAAGGACAAAATCCAAGTTCAAAAAGCACAGGTGGATAAAATCCAAGTATTGGTTGTCATACATGATGAATTGCAAGTAGTGCAGAGGTCTCAAGCAACAGACTACTAAAGTAGTTGGAAATCAAAGAATTCATATGTATGGTAATCCAATAAAGTTGTCAACATTTTAAGCTTGGAAGCAAAACCTGTACAACCCCTTCAAGAAGTAGAGGAGGATCAAAACATGAGCGGTGCATTTGGTCTCATTTAGTTTCTCAGTTGTATTATGTTTTTCTTTTGCAATTAGTGTTATAGGCCAATTCATTAAAATATATAGTAATGAAACTGTCGAAGGTAGCAGCTGCATAATAGCTTATTTTTGGATGACTATATATGGGATTATAGCTTGTAGCATACTTGTAATAATTTCTCCTTTATGGAATGATGTAACACTTTTTCTATGTTGATTTCTGTCAACCATTACATATAATCAGTTAACCATCTTTGTTAAAAAAAAATAAAGTGCTTAGTCATACCAGCACCTCTTTTGAATTTTACAGGATTTTGATTGTCTTACACATTGTGACATGTATTTTCTTGAGTCCCATTTTAAGTTGAAATTTCCTCTCATAGGCTTCTTCACTACTTCTTGATCTATCTCAACCACCTTCCTCCTCAATGGTACAACAAAATCATAGTGATCTCTAATGTCTATAGTTGATTGAAGCTGAAGACAAAGTACATTTTCTCATGTCCCTAGTGGAGATCAAAGACCTCGTCATCCCTACGCAATAGATCTTGGGAGGGGGCTTCAACTTAATCACATCCTTTTTGGAAAATAAAAGGGGGATTCGGATACTAGAACCAACAGGTGAATTGTTCAAGGACACCCTAAGAGCCTGAACCTGATAGGCATTGAAATGGTCAATGGACTGTACACATGGAATAATAGGTGAGGGAGATCTCAGCAAGTTGCCTCCTAGCTAGATCGATTCCTCATCTATGAAGACATCATGATTAGGAACCTCATTCTAGAAGAATCTATTATGCACTATGTGGGATCTGATCATTGGCCCATATGCCTTTCCATTGATTTAGACAACATGCCTAAGAACTGCCCTTTCAAGTTCGAACAGTTTTAGCTCCAACACCCGAATTTCAAGAAAACATAGCAGAGTGGTGGGAGGAAGCAGAAATCCATCTTGGAGGAAATATGCACCAATTCCAACAATGGTTGAAATACTTCAAGTGTCGCATGAAGGTTTAGAACAAGGAGGTTTTTCGTAATATATTCCAAGCTAGGAGAGAGTTAGAGAAGAAAATGGAGTGGTTGCAGTAGACCATCATCACCGATGCTAACACAAAGGAGACAAAACGAGAGTAAGAAGCCTTGCAAAAGAAAATTGACCAGAGAAATAAGTAGGAGGATATCTTATGGCATTAAAAATCAAGGGTGTGTTGGTTGAAGGAAGGAGAAAGGAACTCGAAGTTCTTCCATCGGTCAATGATTAATCGTCATCAACACAACTGCATTACCTCACTCATGGACAATAATGGAAATTATGTGACTAAACATGGGAATGTGGAGTTCAAACTTATATGATTCTATGGGACGATTCTCTCAGAGCCTCCAAGCAGTAGTGACCATGCTATCCGCCAAATTGTTGATAGTATTCCTAGGCTCATTTTGGAGGCCCATATAGAAAAAATTAATGCGCCTGATAACCTTAGAAGAGGTGGAATAGGCTGTGATGGACATGGAAAATGATACTTCTTTGGGTCCCGATGGGTTCATCATGGGAATCTATCATGCTTGCTGGCCAATTATCAAGGAAGTTGTCTGGGTAACAGTTGAGGAGTATTGGCAATGCTTGAACATTCTCCTAGCCATGAGCTCAACTTTTATCACATTAATCCCCAAGGAGGAAGCTACTAGGGACCTTATAAAATTCTGTATGATCTCCCTATGCAACGTAATATTCGAAATCATGACTAAGGTCATTGCTAATAGTTTGAGACCTTTTCTCTCGTTCCTGATTTCCCCCGAGCAGCCAAGCTTTTTGGAAGGCCAATAGATTCTTGATGGAATTATCTTTTCCCACAAAGTAGTTCATTCTCTTAAGATCCTAAATATGTCTGGGATGCTTCTCAAGTTGGATTTGTCTTAAGCCTACAATAGAATAAGATGGAAATATATGGAACATGTTTGAGGCCTTTTCTCTTGTTCCCGAGGGCCTCAAGCTATCTAGGGAAGATAGACTAACGTCCCATCTTTAGTTTTTTTATAATACTCTGCTTCTGAGCACCCCTTCCATTCATGAACCTCGTGCTATTAATGAGACCCTACATATCTTTACGAATGCCTCCGACATTGAGACAAACAAGGAAAAATATCAAGTGTTCTTATTCAAGGTAAGCTTGAGATAGCAAGTTCGAATATCTCAGGAGCTAGGTTTCCAACATAGCTCCCTCCTCGCCACACACTTGGGCGCTCCCATGGTGGAAAGAGTCAGAGGCCACAAGGCTTAAAAAAATCTCCTTTCCAATCTAGAGAAAAAACCAGACAAATGGGAATTCCTATCTCTGAAACCTGGTCAAAAGATTGAATCTTATTAAATCGGTCCTCTAGGAAATGTTGATCTATCTCTTTTCCATATTGGTAGATCCCAAGAATATTATGATTACCCTCAAGAATATACAGTGGTGATTTCTTTGGGGTGGGAACCATCGAAAATGGACACTGGTTTGTTGGTCTAAACTCTCTTGACCCAAGCCGGATGGTGGGATGGGCCTAAAAGATTCAAAACTGGAAAACGAAGTATTGGGTGCCAAGCTATGGTGGTGGTGGATCAATACTCCAAAATTCCCATGTGATAAGCTTTTGCTTCATAAGTATGCTAGACAATCAGACCCCTAGGATCTTATTCAGCTGGAGGGTTAGAGGCTTGAATCAATGATTTTGGAACATTGCATGGCAAAATTGAGATCTTATCTAGAAGCATATCTTTTGGGAAATTTGGGACGAACAATATACTTTGTTCTAGGAAGACGCCTAGAAGCAATCCCCACATCTCATCTTAGATGATAGATGGAAAGTTATATGTAACAAAATGTTGGCTCGAAATGTTACAAAGGAGCACCAGTATTGGCAAGCCAACACGTCCTCTTCTTTGATGCAAACATGGTGTCTTGTACTCCAATGGAACCTTTCAGAGAACATGTCGAGAGGATAGGACCGAAGTCTTGAACTAATTGATCAACGTTATCTTTAGAGCATGGAAGGCCCAAAGGTTACTCTCTTCTTCTTCAAACTAGCAACTGAGACCCAGAAAGAGTTTGGAAGCAAATATGGACGCAAAAACTATGGCCCAATGTTTCCACATTCCTATGGCTGGTGGCCAATAGTTGCTTGCTTACTTAGGACCAAATCTAAAAGTGCAACTTTGAAGGACCCTCCTGATGTATGTTGTGTGAACACAAGGAGGAGACCATCAATCACCTTCTTAACACCTGCCACTTCTCCTCATGGATCTTGGACTAAGGTGTAACTTCTCTTCGTGCCAATAATAGGAAGTGGGAAAGCATCCACGAAACTATTGCGATGTGGAGATTAATCGCTTTCTAGAACAATATTCTAAATAGGATTGGTAGCTCCTACCAAGCTTCATCCTATGGGAGACATGGAAAAAAAAACTGACAGATATTCAAAGACAATAAAACGACAGAGCTCCAAACCTGGCATAACATAGGAAAGGATATTCTCGAAACGCTCAATGTTTCCTCCTAGAAGGATGATGATTGTAATTTCCTGACTCAAGAGCTACCTATTTTGGTGGAGTGGTTTCCTTCCATCTCAAGCGCATCCTTTTATCACATTCTTACATCCATGCAAGTATCCTCCCCAAGTAGTTGGTCCCCTCCCTTGAAGGAATTCCTTAAGCTCAATTTCGACGGGGCTTCGAAGGGCAACCCTGGATCCACGAGCACGGGAGGAGTCTTTGGTGATGACCATGGTCAGATTGTTTGGGTTTATGCCATCCCCTTGGGTACAAATGATGCTTTGGAAATCCATGGCCTCATTCATGGATTGCCCATTGCCTCTCGATAAGGGTTCACACAACTAGTTATCGAGGGAGATTCGAAACTAGTCATCCAAATGCTCAAGAAATCGATGCAAGGTGCAACTGTCAACAATATTTCCATCAATAAAAAATAGAAAAGACTACGGGGATATTACAGAATCTCAAGGGCTACACGACTCTCATCCCAGTACATGTTTAATTCATGTTTTATGCTCAACCAATAAGGTGGAGGACCACTTGGCAAATATCGAGATCGCCAAACATGGGGATGAGCTTGACTATCCTTGGGATTTAGTCGAAGCAACAGAAATTGGTCAAGCATATACATTGCTCGCTCAACAAGATAACTAATCACAGATGTGGGTGCATAGATTAGCGCTCATAGATGGAATGAGTGACTACACGAATCCTCCTCCACCGTCTGACCACATGTTGGAAACATAATTCTCTTGGTTCGATTGACATGTATAGGGGTAAATTTAGAGGGTGGCAAATGAAGCTCGGATATGGGCCAGATTGGTCACTAGTGTACTTGGAAGGCCGATGATGTTAGGGAGAAGTTCAAGGATCTTCATCTTAATGATTTTGGGATTAGTTAGAGGCATATGACAGAAGCAATGATGGAGGGTGGTTCAAGTGAGGCAGAGAAGAGGACTCTAGAAAATGATAACCAAATCTGCTCCTTGTGGGATCATTATTTTGCGATGGAGATTATCTATGGTCATGAGAGGATTGTGTAACATTGAAATTGGTTGAGGGTTGGGTTGTTCCTGGAATTACTTGTAGATGGTGTGTGAGGTTGAGTAGTTGTTGACCGTGTGGAGGGTCTGGGACGATGGAGGTATTGCAAAGAGTAGTCATATTGATATGGCCAAGCCAAGGTCGGGGAAGGGATTGGGTTGAAATGCAAGAGGTGGTCATATTACTCGCATGCAAATGGAGGGGGCTAAGATGAAGCAAATGTACCATTGGGTTGTCATGAATGAGACAAAGAGGTTCTTGGACTAGGCGGAGGGGGACATTGAAGCGGGGAAGGAATCACATGAAGCTTTGCAGGAGCAACAACAATGGTTGTCTTGGGTGGATGATGCGGGTTCAACCCACACTTGTGAAACGAGATATGCCAAAATAGTTCTATTGTATTGGAAGATGAAAGCTCTAGTAGGCCATGCGTTGATGGAGCTTCACTGTGGATACCTGGAAACAAGTAAGTGAGCTAAAGTGTCGGTCAGTGGAATTGTGATCAAATCCTGAAAATCAAAGGGAGCTTGAACCGAATTGCTAGTGCCATAAGGGTGTTCATCTCAAGGATTAATGTCCTGGCTCAACTTACCACAGGGAAGGTATTCAAGGTAAGGGAGCCGAGGCCCTTGCCAGGAAATCAACAGTTGGAAACCAAGGTGTCAATTGTTACTATCTTTGATGACGTCTAGTGGGTCTAGGGCATGGTCTAGTTGTTATGGTCTTATTATCAATTGATAGTTGGTTTGGTTAGTTGTTCCTTCTTGTCTTGTTTGGTTCGTTGCCGATATAATTTATTTTGATTGTACTGGTAAGCAGTTAAACTTTGAACTCGAATTCAAGGCTGGCCTGGTTTCTATATGGGGCATGTTAGCCAGGTGATTTTTATGATGCAACTTGAAGAAGACTCATGTCAAAGTAATATAATGTACATAATGTTATAAAAAAAATGGTAATTTGAAATGAGTAAGTTAATAAATGCACAAACTAATAATTCTTTTTCAAATCACATAAGAATTGTGTTCCTGTTATAGTAATTTTGATTATAAAACTTTAATCTTAAATATTTTGAATTTATGTTTCTTTCTAAAATATATTTAATAAAATAAATATATATAATATATTTAATTTTTTTTATTAAAAATCATTCATATTTATGAAATTAATTTTATTTATAAAATAACAATTAAAATGATCAATTGTCTATTCTCGTCCTAAGCTAGACACCTTTCGTGTTCATGAATTAATAATTTCTAATTAGCTTTCATTGCTTTTATTGGAAAATAAAAAACCATACTTCAAAATGCAATAAAACTATAACATATATGCTTTGTTTTTAACTAATTATTACACTCACGTTTAAAATAAAAATCTCCATGTTAATTTTCATATAAATTAATAACAAAAATACAGCTTTTTTGTTCTTGAAAAAGTTTTTCAAATAAACAAAACTTTCACCTTTATATGAGAGTGTACCTATAAATGAATTTTTTAAAAAGAGGTATGTTGGTGTTTGTGAAGATGTACTTTGTGTGGTGGGTAGTAGACCCTATGTACATATATTAAAATCTATTGATAAAAATCTCAATTTCTAATTCAAAAGTTACTATAAATAAAAATATGGATCATATGATTTTCAAGCTCCCCTTTTTCAAATTATATTTATTATACATATCGTTTATCGTTTTGTAAAATGATGTTGGTCCTTTCTTCACGTTACTTCACAAATTTCAACCTCACCTTTTTCAAATTATACACATCAAGGTTTAGTGGATACCATTTTGTTTCTGTTTCAAATCATATTGTTCCTTTCTTCACGTTAATTGAAAATATTAAATATACTAAAATTATTTAAACTTGATAAAATTAAATATATTAAAATTATTAAGCTCTTGTATAGCGGTTAAATATTTTGTGGAAACAATGTGTAATGTTGTGTGAAGTAGTATGGGCTTCTTCACAAGCAATACAATGGGTCATTACCATGGATTATCAAATATCATGAGCCACCAAATACCATGCGTCCAAAAAACCATAACCAAATCAAGTTTACTTAACAAAGGGAGACAACCAAAAAACCATGACCAAATCAAATTTACTTAACAAAGGGAGACAACTAAACCATCACAAAAATCAAAACTTCGGTACCACAACACCACCGTCCTTTCCAAATTGCCTTCCTATTTCTTCTCTATTTTTAACACGTTTGACCCTCTAGTGTGCTTAGTGCTTTCTTTATTTCTTTCATATCTCCTGTAAAAGATTCTTTACTCTTTACGTGAATTCTCCCAATAAAAAATGATTCTTTACTCCTTCAAGGGAACTAATTCTTCCCAATCGTGATGGGAGAGGACGGTATTAAGGACAAGCATCCACAACATATATATCGTTTTCATGAATATTGTTTGGAGTTACACATCACAATCTGAAATCAGATTCTTGTATTTCTGAAGACGACGTACATCACTCTCTGATAACGATAACGTTAAGTGTAGAGGTAGTGGGAATATAATACTACTTCACAATGACGCCAAGGGTTTGTAATCTATATGTCACATCAATATATTGTGCTTGCAAGATAATAAAATGGGTTTATATCTACATACTTTTAACTAAATTAGTTATTTAAGCTAATTGGATCTTAATTTTTTATTAGTTTTAATTATTGTTTTTGTCAAACTTTTAGTTTGTTTCACAAATGAGCTTCTATTTAACTAAATAAAATGGATTTATATTTACATATTTTTAACTAAATTATTTATTTGGATCTTAGTTTCTTTCACAAATGAGCTTCTTGTTTTTAGTGTGAGTCATTAGTGACAATAGCAATGACCTAGTTATGTTTTTAGTTTTAGTGATGAGTGATAATGGCAATGACATCATGATTACTCATAGTGATAATTTTTTTTAACTTTAGTGATTAATGACAATGGCAATGACATGGTAACAATGACATATAGGGGAGGGATGTCATTAGTTGGACACCCCACCTGGTTCCACTCTCCACGCCACGTGGCCACCTCGACAGCTGGCATTTGCGAGCTAAGATGGCAGCGCCACCTGTCGTGGTGGGTGGGCGCTTTAATGTGGCCTTTACGACACACTTTTCCACGGTCCCATTGGCATTCTCCCGTGGTCACCTGCAGGTCCCATGTTATTTTGCTTGGGCCCGATGTGTGGTCGCTCTGCTACCCCAGAACCTGTTCACTTTGCCCTCCACTGTCGTCGTATCCTGCTCTGGTTCTGTGCTGGTTGCGGTTGGAAGGTGCCTCGGTTGCGGTCGGAAGGCGTTCACTGGTGCGCATGCTTTGGTTTACCAGTTATCGCGACATGGATCCTTTCCCCATGCCCGTGGCGCACCAGAGGTTGGTGATTTCGTCTGTAGCTTACCATGTTGGAGATTTCCGTCTGTTTGGTGGTGGAGATGGCGGGTTCCTGCTCCAGTGGGTTTGGTGGTGGAGATGGTGGCTTCCTGCTCGAGTTCGTTCGATGGCTTCGTGCAGTTGGTTTCTTCCTGGGTTCGTGCTCCAGTGGGTGCGGTGGCATGGCGGTAGCTTCGTTCGGTAGCTCACTGGTAGGAATCTCCTACCAACTATCTCTGCAACTGTGTTTTTCAACACATTCAACCTACTGGAAATTGTGTGGACCTTTGTTGTTGCATTTGTAGGTTAATGTTGCATTTCTTAGCACATTCGTTGCAGTAGTGTTTATGTTGCAGTAGGGTTTATGTAGGGTTTGTGTTGTTGGTTTATGTTGCATTCGCTGTAGTAGGGTTTTGGTGAATTACTCCAAACTGTTGCATTCGCTGCAATAGGGATTTGTTGGTTTATGTTTGAATTGTTTGGTGGTTTTGGTTTGCGTTCCGGGGCTATCGGGAATTGGTATGCCATGCCTGCTCTTGCTTGTGCTTGTTCTAATCCGTGTGCTCCTTATTATGCTGGGAATTACGGTGAATAATGAATGACCTAGTTCGATTGGTTATGCTGGAATTGTTGAAATGTCTATTTATTTATGGCACAATGCAGAATTATGTTTTATGCATTCAAGTTTGAATTGCATTTCGCATTACAATTTTATTTGTTGAATAATTTATAATAGTAGGGTTTATGTCGCAGTAGGGTTTATGTAGGGTTTGTGTTGTTAGTTTATGTTGCATTCGCTGCAGTAGGGTTTTGGTGAATTCCTCGGAATTGTTGCATTCGCTGCAGCAGGGTTTTGTGGGTTTACATTTGAACTATTTGGTGGTTTGGTTTGCATTCTGGGGCTGCCGGGAATTGGTATGCCAGGCCTGCTCCTGTTTGTGCTTGTTCTAATCCTTGTGCTCCTTATTATGCTGGGAATTATCGTGAATAATGAATGTGTTGCATTCGACTAGTTATGCTAGAAATTGTTGAAATGTCTATTTATTTATGGCACGATGCAAAATTCTGTTTTATGCATTCAAGTTTGAATTGCATTTCGCATTACGCTTTTATTTGTTGAATAATTGATAATAGTAGGGTTTATGTTGCAGTAGGGGTTTATGTTGCAGTAGGGCTTATGTAGGGTTTATGTAGGGTTTGTGTTGTTGGTTTGTGTTGTTGGTTTATGTTGCATTCGTTGCAATAGGGTTTTGGTGAATTACTCCGAATTGTTGCATTCGCTGCAGTAGGGTTTTGGTGATTTACTCTAAACTGTTGCATTCGCTGCAACAGGGTTTTGTGGGTTTACGTTTGAACTGTTTGGTGGTTTTGGTTTGCGTTCTGGGGCTATCAGGAATTGGTATGCCAGGCCTGCTCCTGCTTGTGCTTTTTCTAATCTGTGTGCTCCTTATTATGCTGGGAATTATGGTGAATAATGAATGACCTAGTTCCACTGGTTATGCTGGAAATTGTTGAAATGTCTATTTATTTATGGCACAATGCAGAATTATGTTTTATGCATTCAAGTTTGAATTGCATTTCGCATTACGATTTTATTTGTTGAATAATTGATAATAGTAGGGTTAATGTAGGGTTTGTGTTGTTGGTTTATGTTGCATTCGCTGCAATAGGGTTTTGGTGAATTACTCCGAACTGTTGCATTCGCTACAACAGGGTTTTGTGGGTTTACATTTGCACTGTTTGGTGGTTTTGGTTTGCATTCTGGGGCTGTCAGGAATTGGTATGTCAAGCATGCTCATGTTTGTGCTTGTTCTAATCCTTGTGCTCCTTATTATGCTGGGAATTATCATGAATAATGAATGTGTTGCATTCGACTAGTTATGCTGGAAATTGTTGAAATGTCTATTTATTTATGGCACAATGCAAAATTCTGTTTTATGCATTCAAGTTTGAATTGCATTTCACATTAGGATTTTATTTGTTGAATAATTGATAATAGTAGGGTTTATGTTGCAGTAGGGCTTATGTAGGGTTTTTGTAGGGTTTGTGTTGTTGGTTTATGTTGCATTCGTTGCAGTAGGGTTTTGGTGAATTACTCTGAATTGTTGCATTCGCTGCAACAAGGTTTTGTGGGTTTACGTTTGAACTGTTTGGTGGTTTTGGTTTGCGTTCTGGGGCTGCCGGGAATTGGTATGTCAGGCCTGCTCCTGCTTGTGCTTGTTGTAATCCTTGTGCTCCTTATTATGATGGGAATTATGGTGAATAATGAATGTGTTGCATTCGACTGGTTATGCTGGAAATTGTTGAAATGTCTATTTATTTATGGCACAATGCAGAATTCTATTTTATGCATTCAAGTTTGAATTGCATTTCGCATTACGATTTTATTTATTGAATAATTGATAATAGTAGGGTCTATGTTGCATTAGGGTTTATGTAGGGTTTGTGTTGTTGGTTTATGTTGTAATCGTCGCAGTAGGGTTATGGTGAATTTCTCCGAACTGTTGCATTTGCAGCAACAGGGTTTTGTTGGTTTAAGTTTGAACTGTTTTCATGAGTCATGCTTGATTTGGAATGTTATGGCTATAATGGTATGCAACCACACATCGGGCCCAAGCAAAATAACACCGTCTTTGGCATGGCTACTGGGAATTATTATGCTAGGCCTGCTTATTACAAGGTTCCAAAATTGTTATTAAGCAAAATTGTCATGCAAAATTGTTGTTGAATATTATGCTAGGCCTGCTTATTAAAGAGTTCCAAAATTGTTATAATGCATAATTATTATGCAAAATTGATATGCAAAATTGTTGATGAATATTATGTTAGGCATGCTTATTACAGAGTTCCATAATTGTTATTATGCAAAATTATTATGCAAACATGTTATGCAAAATAGTTATGCAAAATTGTTGTTGAAATGTTTATTTAGGTCACATTACAGAGTTATGTTGAAATGGTGAAATTGCATATTGCATGAAGATTTTATGGGTTGAATAATTGATAATAGTTTTCATGGCATAATTGTTATGCATTCAAGGCAAAATTGTTGATGAAATGTTTATTTAGGGCACATTACAGCGTTCTGTTGAAATGATGAAATTGCATTTTGCATGAAGATTTTATGGGTTGAATAAGTGATAATAGTTTTCATGGAATAATTGAATAATTGATAATAGTTTTACATGTTTTGCATGAGACAAGCAAATGCCAGTAATAACTAATAACACATAACTGATGTATTAAACTGTATGATAAACCCCTGATTACAATGCCGCAAACAGTAGGGAACGCTATGACCTAGGATGTATCCAAAATGGCCATATTACAAACAACAGAGTCAGTCATTACAAAATACACATCGCAATGTGGTCACAACAAAAATTATGGCACCCCTATATGACACCCCTATGCTTGATGTCCTCCAAGATATTCACTGCCCAATCTTGTTGAGTTTCCTGCTTGAGCCAAGTTGGCTGGCCTACCTAACAATGGTTGATTAGGTTGTGGTTGATTGCCTCCATATGATATCCAATTTTCTTATTATAGCCATGGAGGAATTGAGTATCCACAGTGCACACTTGTGCTACTAATCCCTGCATTAAGTGGAGCCCCCGATAGTCATACATATGATTGACATCCGCACTGGTAGGAGGGAATAAAGTGGGAATGCGCACTTGTTGATAGCGAGGGACTTGGATGTTTAGGAGGTCTTGGAAACATGGTGTATTATCTGCAATATGTTCCAATGTGTTTGGCATCATCCTGCTTTCCTCTACTATGTTTGCATCAATGTCAACCCTTTTTGCCAACCCTTGTTCTTTTTGAAGGAATTGTTGAGCCTTTCTCAATTTCTTTTCTTGCCTTGCCATCTGTTTTTTATGGGCATTTTCTTGTCTTTCTTTCTCTCTTTCAAGCCTTTCCTGTGCTCGAAGATCTGTTGCAGCAATCCTTGCAGCCTTCTTTTCTTTGGCTAAATCCTTCTTTTTCTGTTTTAAATCCTGGATTTCAAGTTTCTTATGCTTAGACTCAACTAATAGTTTTATATAGTCTTCTGAGGTGAGTAACTGTGAACTTCGACATGGACGAAGATTGTTTGTTGTTCCTTGCCTTCTTTTTGCTAACACTCTCTCTATTGGTAGCTTTAGGAACCGACCAAGCAACTGACCCTTCGTTGACATTTGCTGATCCTTGCTTGACACTTGCCTTTCAATATTTGGGTCAATGTTTTGGACATCTATTTGAACCATATTGTCCTCTTCAACTGGAACCTCATTATGGACAGTATCTTCTTCCAAATTTGCATTGTCCACAAAATAATGAACAATTTCATCGTCCAATTCTCTTGGTTGTGAAGGCATGTTCATGCTTTCTCCATTGGTTCTTGAGACATTATTTTTGTCCAAATTCATCATGGCTTCTGCCAGCCATGATGATGGGTTACTTGGCTTAGAAAAGTCAATTCTCCATTGTTGCTTCCTGGAGCATGATCAACGTTTTCATTTCCAACTACATTCCCATTAACATTCTCATTGACAGTTGCATGATCAATAGAGTCATTAAGAATATAACATGCAGAATTTGCAGGTGTTTCAGTTGGTCTAACAACCTCCATGTTATTGTCAAATGGTTCATTGTTATATTGTGTTTCACTTACATTTTCATCATCGTCACCACAGAAGGGTCCTCATTGAGAGAGGGATATCATATTATTAGCAGCAACAACGTCTTCCTTTACTTCCACATCTTCTTGGCCATCAACATGTGCTTGGACATCCCCTTCTTCCTGACCATCCACATCAAATGCCTGGCTACAACTAGTATCATGCATGAGAGCCTCAGAATTCAATGGCCATATTCCAGTGCTCTTAAACCCAGCCTTGATATTTGAAGGTGTGAGAGCCCTTTTAAAGGCTTTACTTGCAAGCTCCGCTAGCTCAAACCTTTTTACCTCCACCCCTGGATTCTTTGCCATCCACGAAGCTCGCTCACCCTTGAAATAGTTCTTGAAAGGCTTGAACACACTGACATCCAGGGGTTGCAATCTGTGAGTGGTATGAGCAGGCAGTGTCAACAGGTCGATGCCCAAATTGTTAGCCTCCTCAATTGTTTGCACAATAATGTGGCTTCCATGTCCATCTAAAACCAGCAAGTGTCTATTTACAAGTGAGACAATGCCTGGTATAGATGCAGCAAAGTGAGTAAGCCAATTCAAAAAGAGTTCTTTAGTCATCCATGCATGGGCATGTAAAGCCATGCATGCACCTAGTTCACAATTTTGTATATAGTTTTTGAGTTGAGTTTTACCTTTAAATAGATAAAATCCAGGGATTGAAGCACCAATTGCATTGACACAAACATTGAATAATGATCCACTCCCTGCTCCTAGGAAAAATCTTTGGCACATTACAACTCCCTCTCTTGGCAATTACCCACATGCCACAGTTCCTTCCTGCCTATAAATATGTTTCATCACAGTTACATATATGGTATAGAGCATAAGAATGTTTCTCGTATGCACTAGAAAGGGTGGCATAGAACTTAGTCAGAATTGCAGGGCGTAGATTTAGAGCCTGTCTCTATCTAGGCCCTCGGTTGTACGTAACACAAGGTCTGGATGCCTTTTTTTAAACCCAAACCACCATGACTTACCATGAAACCCATCTTTGAAGGGGTTTGGCCTCCCTTGACATATTTGAGCTACTGTGGATTTTAGTTGTATCAGCTCTAGCCCATGTCCCATTTGGGCCATCTCCTTACACCATTGAACCACCTCGGCCTCCTCCTATTCACTCATAACTGTAACAGGCCCTCTGCATTTTGTATGTGTGAGCCCATTTATCCAATAATGTACTGATGAGGTAGCAACCCCATATTTTTTAGCAGCTGCATGAATGGAATATCCATTGAACTCTATATCATCAATCACAGCTAACATGTCTTGTTTTGTCCAGCCTCTTATTGCACTGATTTTCTTGGTTGAACTTGCACCTTGAACTGTGGTTGACGGTGGATCTGTGGTTGATGGTGGGACAACATTGTCCTTGACCACCGCATGTCCATTCTTAACAACATTGTTGGGAGCATTGTTTGCATTTCCATGATCCACCCTCTCCTCGTCCGATGAGGTGCAACATAGTTGGGCACCCTTGCTCAGTCGACGACTTGTTCTCCTTGCATTGCTAACTCTTGCCATGCCTGCAACTACTTGTAGATTTATAAGGGAAGCTGATTATACAAGAAAACTGGAAGTTGATTATAACATAAATAGAAATAACATAAAAATTGAAGCTAATTATAACAGAAATCGATGTAACAAAACTATTATGCAGTTACCTGATTATATTGTGCACACACTCTCTGATGGTATGTCTCCACTGTGCACACACTCTGGAGTTTGAATGTCTGAAATGCAAATTCAGTAAGGGTTCTGGTTCTTTTATAGTTGTTTGCTGTTGAATTCGATTGGTAAGAAGGGTGCACATAGATTGCAATCTCTCAAATTTGAATGTTTGTTATGGATTGATTTAAATGTGATCCAATAGCTGGGAATTTGTCATGGTCAATCCTTATGCTTTCATCTATTTAATGATCCTTGTGCTTTCATCTATTTAATGGGTAGGTGTCATTTATTGAACACAGTGGGTTGAATTGTTGAACTACCATGCAGTTATGGATCCAATAGAGATCCACAGGGGTTGATTTGATAGGTACCTTGTAGTGGTGGCAAATACGATGAGGATTATTTTGTAGTTCATGTACTTTTGTATGTTCAAGCAGATCTGTAGGTAGTTGGGACAAGATGTTTTGTACTCTTTTGCACATAAAGACTATTTATGGACACATGTTGGCCCAGTCAATTAATAGGCAATTTTTGGACATAATTTGAAGTTTTACTGCACTTAATATGAAATATTTATGTACAATATTTGAGTGTTTTTATGTCATTATTTGGTGGTTGTGTGGGATCAGTACTATGACAACTATTGATCCCCGTTCAACAATAGACACCTCTCCCCTAATGACTTTTTTTTAGCTTTAATGATTAGTGACAATATCAATGATACAGTAATTGACAATGATATAGTAATTGGTAAGAGTAACAATAACATATAATGACTTAATTGATGAAAGGAAACATCTTAATATATTACAATAATAATTAATTAAATTATATTTGTTATTTATAATAAAAAATAAATTTAATAACCATATTATTAATTTGTTTTCTACCTATTTTATATTAAAATATTTAATGATTGATATTTTTTTATCAGAACATCAGAGAAATATATCCATAATATTGTAATCCCCTCTGAGTAATTTCTTTGAACCACTACTAAAGAGAAGGTAGAATACAAGCATTAAAGCCCACCCCACTTGGATTGTGGTTGAAGCAACCCCAAAGTTAACAGAGATTTTAAAAAAAAAAATTATTCAACCCAAGTTAGTGGTTCATTTCCATTTCTTGATAAAAATATTTGAATTCTTGTGCCACTGCATCTCCAAGCCCGGGGGCAGGTAAAACGTCCCCATTTAAACCTTCTGTCCAACTAAAGAAATAAAAGTGACAAGGTTTCGAATTTGCTAACCATTCTAGAAACAATTTTTTTATAATTGAACATAAATTGAGAAACACAGTTATTATTCGCATATGGCGCATACATTTAAGTGGTGCGACAATATTTCAAAATGATCACATCATTACATAACGTCAAATTGAAGCAACCCATCTGGTGACAGATTCTCCATGGCAAATTGAAGTAACCCATCTGGTGACGTATTTTCCATGGCCATTTTTCATAGGAATAGTTGACAGGAAGCCCAATGCCCAATCTGGTCATCAATTTTGAAGGAAGAGCGATTGCTAGTTACCGACATAGATTAGATTTGTAAAATTACAACAGGGATGGGATCAAGCACCAAAAGAAACTCCATGGCAAATTTGCAACAGAAGACATTATAGGGACTCAGGCTTTCTAGCCACCAAAACATGACATAAATACACTCAAATATTAAACATAAATACTTCATATTAAGTGCATAAATACTTTAAATTATGTCCAAAAACTGTCCATATATTGACTGGGCCAACAACAGTCTATAAATAGTCTTTATGTTCAAAAGAGTACAAAACATCTTGTCCCAACTACCTACAAATCTACCTGAACATACAAAAGTAGATGAACTACAAAATATCCTTTATAGTATTTGCCACCAGTGCAAGGTACCCATCAAATCAACCCCCACGGATCTCTATTCGAGCAATCACATAATCTAATGGTGGTACATATCCCATGGCACATTCATACCTGTGCAACAAAAGGTCATTGAATGTCAGCCATAACCACATGGTAGTTCAACAATTCAACCCACTGTGTTCAATAAATGACACCTACCCATTAAATCTACCCATTAAACAGATGAAAGCACAAGGATCGACCATAACAAATTCGCAACCATTGGATCACATTTAAATCAATCCAAAACACACATTCAAATTTGAGAGATTGCAATCCATGTCCACCCTTGTTACCAATCAAATTCAATAGCAAATAACTATAAAAGAACCTCAAACCATTTCTGAAGTTGCATTTCAAACATTCAAACTACTCTGGAGACATACCATCAGAGAGTGTGTGCACAGTATAATTAGGTAACTACATAATATTATTGTTATTTGCATTTCTATTATAATCAACTTAAATTTTTCAACTTATATTTTCCAAGTTTCAACTTCCAGTTTTCTAGTATGATCAGCTTCCCTTATATAATCAACTTGCCTCCTAAACTTGCCTCATAAATCTGCAGGTAGTTGCAACCATGGCAAGAGTCAGCATTGCTCGTACAAGGAGATCAAGTAGGCCACTGAGTAGGGGTACCCAACTACGATGCACTTCATTAGATGAGGAGAGGGTGGATCATGGAAATGCAAACAATGCTCCTGGCAATGTTGTTGAGAATGGCCATGTGGTAGTCAATAATGATGTTGTCCCACCGTCGTCCACAGAGCCACTGTCAACCACAATTCAAGGTGCAAGTTCAACCAAGAAGATCAGTGCAATAAGAGGTTGGAAAAAACAAGACATGTTAGCTATGATTGATGATATAGAGTTTAATGGATATTACATTCGTGCAGTTGCAAAAAAACATGGGGTTGCTACCTCATCAGTACATTATTGGATAAATGGGCTCATACATACAAAGCGTAGAGGGTCTCTTACAATTATGAGTGAAGAGGAGGAGGCCAAGGTGGTTCAATGGTGTAAGGAGATGGTCCAAATGGGACATGGGCTAGAGTTGATACAGCTAAAATCCACAGTAGCTCAAATCTGTTAGGGGAGGCCAAACCCCTTCAAAGATGGGTTTCCCGGTAATTCATCGTGGTTTGGGTTTAAAAAAAGGCATCTAGACCTTGTGTTACGTACATCTGAGGGCCTAGATAGAGACAGGGCTTTAAATCTACACCCTCCAATTCTGTCTAAGTTCTATGCCACTCTTTCTAGTGCATACGAGAAACATTCTTATGCTCCAAAACATATATGGAACTGTGATGAAACAAGTTTACAGGAAGGAATGAATTGTGTCATGCGGGTAATTGCCAAGAGAGGGAGCCGTAATGTGCAAAATATTTTGCCTAGGAGCAGGGAGTGGATCACTATTCTATGTTGTGGCAATGCAATTGGTGCTTCAATCCCTAGATTTTATATATTTAAAGGTAAAACTGAACTCAAAAATTATATACAAAATTGTGAACCAGGTGCATGCATGGCTGCACATCCCCATGCATGGATGACTAAAGAACTCTTTTTGAATTGACTTACTCACTTTGTTTCATCTATACCAAGCGGTGTCTCAACTGTAAATAGACACCTGCTGGTTTTAGATGGACATGGAAGCCACATTTTTGTGCAAACAATTGAGGAGGCTAACAATTTGGGCATCGACCTGTTGACATTGCCTGCTCATACCACTCACAGGTTGCAACCCCTAAATGTCAATGTGTTTGGGCATTTCAAGAACTATTTCAGGGGTGAACGAGCTTCATGGATGGCAAAGAATCCAGGGGTGGAGGTAAAAAGGTTTGAGCTAGCTGAGCTTGCAAGTAAAGCCTTTAAAAGGGCTCTTACAGGTCTTCAAATATAAAGGTTGGGTTTAGGAGGACTGGAATAAGGCCACTGAATTCTGATGCTCTTATGCATGATAATAGTTGTAGCCAGGAATTTGATGTGGATGGTCAAGAAGAAGGGGATTTCCAAGCACATGTCGAAAGCCAAGAAGATGTGGAAGTAGAGGAAGACGTTGCTACTGCTGATAATATGATATCCCTTTCTCAAGGAGGACCCTTCTGTGGTGATGATGATGAACATGTAAGTGAAACATAGTATAACAATGAACCAATTGACAGTAACATGGATGTTGTTAGACCAACTGAAACACCCACAACTTATGCATGTGATATTCTTAATGACTCTATTGATCATGCAAATGTGAATGAGAATATAGTTGGAAATGACAACGTTGATATGAATGTAGTTGTATGTGACCATGCTCCAAGAAGCAACAATGGACAATTGACTTTGCCAAGCCAAGTAACCCCACCATCATGGCTGGCAGAAGCCATGATGAATATGGACAAAAATAATGTCTCAAGAACCAATGAAGAAAGCATGAACATGCCTTCACAACCAACAGAATTGGACGATGAAATTGTTCATTATTTTGTGGACAATGGGAATCTGGAACAAGACACTGTACATAATGAGGTTCCAGTTGAAGAGGACAATATGGTTCATTTAGATGTCCAGAATATTGACCCAAATATTGAAAGGGAATTGTCAAGCAAGGAGCGGAAAGTGTCAACGAAGGTGCAGTTGCTTAGTCGGTTCCTAAAGCTACCAGTAGAGAGAGTGTCAGCGAGAGGAAGGCAAGGAACAACAGACAATCTTCGTCTATGTCGAAGTTCACAGCTACTCACCTCAGAAGAGTATATAAAACTATTAGTTGAGTTTGAATAAAAGAAACTTGAAATCCAGGATTTAAAACAGAAAAAGAATGATTTAGCCAAAGAAAATAAGGCTGCAAGGATTGCTGCAGCAGAACTTCGAGCACAGGAAAGACTTGAAAGAGAGAAAGTAAGACAAGAAAAGGACCATAAAAAATAGTTGGCAAGGCAGGAAAAGGAATTGAGAAAGGATCAACAATTGCTTCAAAAAGAACAAGGGATGGCATAAAGGGTTGACATTGATGCAAAAATAGTCAAGGAAAGCAGGATGTTGCCAAACACATTGGAACATAGTGCAGATCATACACCATGTTTCCAAGACCTCCTAAACATCCAAGTCCCCCGCTATCAACAAGTGCGCATGTCCACTTTACATATTCCTACCAGTGCAGGTGTCAATCGTATGTATGATTATCGGGGGGCTCCACTTACTACAGGGGGTTAGTAGCACAAGTGTGAACTGTGGCTGCTCAATTCCTCCATGGCTACAAGAAGCAAATTGGATACCATATGGAGGCAATCAACCATAACCTAATCAGCCATTGTTAGGTAGGCCAACCAACTTGGCTCAAGCAGGAAACTCAACAAGATTGGGCAGTGAAGATCTTGGAGGACATCAAGCATAGGGGTGTCATAATTTTTGTTGTGACTACATTGCGATGTGGATTTTGTAATCACTGACTCTGTTGTTTGTAACATGGCCATTTTGGATACAATCCTAGGTCATAGCGTTCCCTACTTTTTGCGGCATTGTAATCAGGATTTTATCATACGGTTTAATATACCAGTTATGGGTTATTAGTTATTACTGGCATTTGGTTGCCTCATGCAAAACATTCAATTATAAGGACAGACTATGAATACTATTATCAATTATTCAACCCATAAAAGTTTCATGCAAAATGCAATTTCAACATTTCAACAGAACTCTGTAATGTGTCATAAATAGTCATTTCAACAACAATTTTTCCATGAATGCATAACACGGAACTCTGTAATGTCCCATAAATAGACATTTCAACAACAATTTTTCCATGAATGCATAACACATAACTCTGCAATGTGCCATAAATAGACGTTTCAACATCAATTTTTCCATGAACGCATAACATTATAGCCATAGCTCATTGAACATCCAATTCTAAATCAAGCATGAACCATGAAAATAGAGTTAATAAGGAAGGCAAAGACAATTTATTTTCCACAATTCAAACTTACATTATGCAACAGTTAGGAGAAATGCACCAAAACCCTCAAAAATAGTTCTGAGAAATGCACCAAAACCCTCGAAAACAGTTCCGAGAAATGCACCAAAACCCTCGAAGAACAGTTATGTTCCGAGAAATGCACCAAAATCCTCAAAGAACAGTTCAGAGAAATGCACTCAAACCCTCAAAGAACAATTATGTTTTGAGAAATGCACCAAAACCATCATTCAACAGTTCAACAATTATGGTATGAGAAATGTAGCAAAACCCTACTGCAACCGTTGAGATAAATGCACCAAAACCATTACAACACAATTCTAAGAAATGCACCAAAACCCACAAAAGAGTTACAAGAAATGGACTACAATTATGGGCGGAGCGAATGTCCTAAGAAACGTATTGACTGGTACAGCAAACAACAACAAAAATGCAACATAAACCACATAAGCATACCAAAAAATTCCACACAACTCCCAGCAAATTGAAAGTGTTGAAAAACACAGTCGCAGAGATAGCTGGTAGGCAAGATTCCTACCAGTGAGCCAACCACGAGGCCACCGCTATGCCACAGAACCCACTGGAGCATGAACGCAACCGAACCCACAGGAGCAAGAAGCCATCGAACTCACTGGAGCACGAAACCTCCATCTCCACCACCAAACCCACTGGAGCACGAACGCCACTGCAACCCACGAAGACACCGCCATGCACAAACACCACTGCAACTCGAGCACCTCGCAATAAACTTACTAGAGCACGAAGGCACCATCTCCACCACCGAACTTACTAGAGCACGAAGGCACCATCTTACTAGAGCATGAAGGCACCATCTCCACCACTGAACTTACTGGAGCACGAAGGCACCATCTCCACCACCGAACCCACTGGAGCACGAAACTCCCATCTCCACCACCGAACCGACAAAAATCTCCCGCAGGGTGCACTACAGACGGAATCACCAACTGTTGGTGCACCGTGGGCATGGGGCAACACTCCATGTAACGAAAACCAGTAAACCACTGCAAGCGAAACACTAAACACCTTCCAGCCGCAACCAAGGTAGAACCAGGGCAGACGGTGCATAGAACAAGTTCTAGGGCAGTTGAGCGACCACACACCGAGCCCAAGCAAAATAACACGGGACTATGGAGCAACCGCGGGAGAAGTCCGATCTGACCGTGGAAAAGTGCGTCATAAAGGTCGCATTAAAGCACCCACCCACCACGACAGGTGGCGCTACCATCTCATCCTCCAAATGACACCTGCTGAGGTTGCCAAGTGGCGTGTGGCGTCAAGACACATGGGGTGTCCAAGTACTTGCATCCCTCCCCTAGTGGATACCATTTTGTTTGTGTTTCAAATCATATTGTTCCTTTCTTCACGTTACTTGATAAAATTAAATATACTAAAATTATTTAAACTTTATAATATATAGGTTTTTTAGTTGCATGATAGGAAATTCCTTTCAATGGTAAACACTATCAAGCTCTGGTATAGCGGTTAAAAATACTATGTGGAAACAATGTGTACTGTTGTGTGAAGTAGTGTGCACGGTGTAGAGTTGAAATGTGACGTCTTACTTTGCAAGTTAAGAAATTTGTATATGACATTTTAATTTTAACATTGCTTTTTATTTAACGTTTAAATCTTAATTTTACCAAGCAGACACATAATGACAAAGAAGGTTTATCCTGTAAACCTTTAAATAGGCTTCTTCACAAGCAATACAATGGCATGGGTTGCCAAATACCATGAGCCACTAAATACCATGCCTCCAAAAAACCGTGACCAAATCAAGTTTACCTAACAAAAGAAGACAAAAAAATCATCACAAAAATCAAAGTTGGCTCAATTCTTATAAGTGACATAATGCTCTTGTTGAGCCCCTTTGTAATAAATGTGTGGATTATGTATATCTGACCATACCTTGATTCTTGTGTTGAAATATCAAGTGTTGACACGTCCGACTAATTATTGAACGCCCCTGGAATTAGCTGGACATGCATCACCGTGGTTTCCAAATTGCCTTCCGATTTCTGCTCTATTTCTTACACGTTTGACCCTCTATTGTGCTTATTGTTTTCTTTATTTCTTTCATGTCTCCTGTAAAATATTCTTTACTCTTTAAGTGGAATTCTCCCAATAAAAAAATGATTCTTTACTCCTTCAAGGGCTAATTCTTCCCAATCGTGATGGGAGAGGACGGTATTAATGACAAGCAAAGGTACCTAACCCTTCTCTCCACAACATATAAACGAAAATATCGTTTTCATGAATATTGTTTGTTTCTAAAGACGTACATCATTCTCTGCTAACGATAACGTTAAGTGTAGAGGTAAAGGTAGTGGGCACTGGGAATTAACTTCAAGTAAAGGTAGTGGGCACTGGGAATTAACTTCAAGATAATACCTTTTTGAGTGCTCTCCGTAAGGGTAGCGACTAAAATCCCGTATAAACTTTTTATACTTTCAATTTTCAATCTGTTACTATCTTCGAAGTCCACGTGTTCTTTTATTTTATTTTTACCATTTTTCCTTATAAATCTCACACTGATTAAAATAAACAACAAAAACTTACTTAATAATTACATCTTCTTTATTTAATAAGCATAAATATAATAATATTGGCAAATCTTTTTCATATAAATCAGTTAACTAATACGTTTTGAAGGATGGTAGGATACATGAGCATCCCCTAGGCATTGAAGGGACGGGCTTACCCCATTTTTCAAGGGAATAAAACGCATTTAAGCACCTAAGTTTGCCTTTGACAATAGACATTACCCCATCTATAGTAATGATATAGTATAACAATAACATATAATGACTTAATTTTTTATAAAGATGAAAGGAAAAATCTTAGTATATTATAATAATAATAATTAATTAAATTATATATTTTTATTTTATAATAAAAAATAAATTTAATAACTATATTATTAATTTGTTTTCTACCTATTTTATATTAAAAGATTTAGTGATTGATATTTTTTTATATCCATAATATTGTAATTCCCTATGAGTAATTTCTTCGAACCACTACTAAAGAGAAGGTAGAATATAAGCATTAAAGCCCACCCCACTTGGATTGTGGTCGAAGCAACCCCAAATGGATTGTGGTTGAAGCAACCCCAAAGTTAACAGAGATAAAAAAAAGAAAAAGATTCAACGCAAGTTAGTGGTTGATTTATATTTCTTTGCATCTCGAAGCCTGAGGGCCAGGTAAAACGTCCCCATTTAAACCTTCTGTCCAACTAAAGAAATAAAAGTGACAAGATTTCGAATTTGCTAATAACCATTCTAGAAACAATTTTTTTTATAATTGAACATAAATTGAGAAACACAGTTATCATTCGCATATAACGCATACATTTAAGTGGTGCGACAATATTTCAAAATGATCACATCATTACATAACGTCAAATTGAAGCAATCCATCTGGTGACGGATTTTTCCATGGCAAATTGAAGTAACCCATCTGGTCACGGATTTTCCATGGCCATTTTTCATAGGAATAGTTGAGAGGAAGCCCAATGCCCAATCTAGTCATCAACCTTGAAGGAAAGGCGAATTAGATTAGATTTGTAAAATTACAACAGGGCACCAAAAGAACTTCCATGGCAAATTTGCAACAGAAGACATTATAGAGACTCAGGCTTTCTGGCCCTTGAGCTTCTGTGTTTCTCTTGCCTTTTTAGATTTGTGTATATTTAAATACAAATCTCTCGTACGGAAACTCAAAAGAACATCCAATGCGAAACCCAGAATACAAACTCCGGCCATTACCAAGAAGACCAATCTGTAGCAATGGGCACCAACACAGTTATTGTCGTTCTCCAACTGCGCCCCATAAATGCTTCTTAAAAGATTGGAAGGCGACCTTGCATTGATTACATGGCCCTTGGCTGCCTCAATATCGTACAAAATCCCAGCCAATAGGCCAGAGAAGAGGAAAGACCCAATGGGCAAGTTGAGAATGAGAAAATTATAAATCATGCCGTAATACTTCAATCCGAAAAGTTCTGATGCAGTTGGAACGGAAATAGAAAGACGAACGCCATAACAGACCCCCACTACAATCGAGCCAACGTACAGCGATCCTGGCATACCTATGGCCATAACTATGTATCCTAAAATCATAAATAGCTGCGAAGCTGCCATCCACACAGGTCGCGGAACGCCCGCCTTCCTGAAAAAAAAAAAACAGCACAAACCCTGAGAAGAAGGCATTACATAGAAAATTGTCAACATACAAAAACAAGAAATTGCAGAAACCTTATGAAATGCTCCGAGATGGTCCCTGCTCCAATCCTTCCAAAGAATCCCCAAATACTGAAGAGAGAAACAAACATGGAGACATCAATGAAGCCCATGGCAAGACCGATCTGTCCCATGTTATTGATGACGGCCATGCCCGTCCCCACACCACAAAGAAACGCAAAAAACAGCAACCAGAAGTCAAATTTTTGCATCGCTTGAAATATTGTGTGGTCCTCGCCTATGCGAGGCTTAGTATTGCATACAATCTGGTTCTCAACACTTTCGCTTTGAGAAGGCCTAGGTTCTGTAGAAACGCTTTCAGCTTTATCTTGCACAGATGTTTCAGAATCTTCTCCTGCTGCACCTTTTGGTTCCTCTGCGTTCGTTATTAACGGCTCTGTGACTTGTTTTTCGACATCTAGGATTTGCGTGTTCTCGGATTTCCATTTCCAGAAAGATGGAATCAATTGCTCGCCGCTAGAATACTTTTCATGTATGAAAAGCTTGAGAGGAACGACCAGAGGCGCTGCGAGAAGAACGAGCAAGAAGCCCGCAAAAATGCGGGAAAACGCGATTCCGTGCTTTCCACTGATGTCGAAGGCGAGCAAATAAATCGCCACAATGATTGCTATGACATTGAAGGTCGAGAAGCTACGGGCTTCTTCTTTTTCTTCTTTCTCGTCGGCGGAACAAGGAACAGGGCGCAAAAAGATCATGGAAGTTATGCATACGATGCCCGGGATAACGGTCAGCATGAGTACGAAAGAAGAAGGGTTGCTAGCGAAGAGGGCGCTGCAAAGGTCGGTGAAAATGGCGGTGCTAAGCCCGATGTAACCCTTGAGAATTCCAACCACGGGGCCTCTGTTCCTGCGGAAGTTCCTCATGCACGTGATCAGCACGGCCGTGTTCATCCAGGTGGTACTGTTGCCGCCCATGCATAGAAATATGCACATCTGTTCACATAAAATTTACAGGCAGCATAAGAGAACAATCAAGAAGATAACCTAGAAGGAAAATAAAATCAAGAAATCTCACCTGCCAATAGGGAGGGGGTCGAATCTTCTGGCTGAGTACAAGCCATTGCACACCGTAACCTAGAAACCCTTCGAGAGAACCGATGAGCAGAATGAGCCAGGCAGGCAAATAATCAGAAGCAAACCCTGCTACAAGACCGAAGGCTTTCCCGACATCCTTGGCGACGCTGAGGTTATTCAACTGAACCTGGTTCACATCAAGAATCGACTTAAGCGCCACGGAATAGTTAGAGAAGGTATAGTTGTTCCCGGCAATGGCCTGCACCCAAATGGCCGTCACGAACCCAACCCACTTGATAACGCTCCCAGATCTGCGAGGAGGAGAATGAGCCACACCCATTGTGTCAAACACAGACGTCTGCCGATCGAATCTCGTGCACAACTACCAGTTCAACTTGACTTTACACCCCTGCAAACAAAACCATTATAACCGCATTTGCAGTAAATGGCGCGTGTATTTAAAGTGAGAAGGAAGGTTTGGTTGGACTGTTTGTTGCTCATGACGTGGCCAACGCCCAGACGTCCGTCGTGGTGCGGCAGTGGGGTCGGTGGAATTTCAAGTCTGCAGATGGCAAGCAAACAATAAAATAGAAAACCCAGAATACCGTCCCGTTCCGTGCAAGGCGATTCGAACCCTGTACCTCTAAAGCCATGTTTCTCCATTTAAAGCGTCTATAGAGTGAAGCTCCTTCGAATGGACCCTTAACTATTACCGTTGAAAAACAAAAATCCAAACTTTAATCTTCCACGGATATCCGTTGTTCCGTCCGTTTCTTAACGGAATCGCGACAGATTTGGATTTTTTAGTTTCCTGAAAAGCATTGCATTTTTAAATGTTTCATATTTATAAAAATACTGTTTTTAAGATTAATGCCACGACATGACTTGAAGCTACGTGTAATTTATTTGATTCCTTTTCCAAACTAAAGTGTGGAACATGTCAATTTACATATTATATAATAATTATTTAATTTTCACAATTAGTGGATTAGCGCTTTACTTTTTTGTATTTATATCTCTTCACACTAACAATTACTAATAATTATATTATTAAATTTTTTTTTTGTAAAAGTTTATGGCGCAAAGGAGACCTTTTTAATGTATTTTATGATATTATATTTTACACTAACAACTACTAATAATTATATTATTAATTTCTTTTTGCAACGACAATTTAGAGAGCGTATTCCTAAAAGTTTATGGCGCAAAGGAGACCTTTTTAATCTATTTTATGATAGTATATTTTACACTAACAACTACTAACAATATATTATTAATTATTTTTTGCAACGACAATTTAGAGAGCGTATTTCCTAAAAGTTTATGGCGCAAATGAGACATTTTGAATGTATTTTATGATATTATATTTTACTACGGTTTTGTCTTTTTTTTTTTTTAATTATTATTCAATTTATTGAATAATGTTGTCATTGATGACAAAGTACTAGTGTATATAACTTCAAAGTGGTCTCTTTATGGCGTAGCTTTAAGCACGTCCCTCACAAGAAGACACTTTGGTTTGTACACATGTGGGGCAAACCCCTAAAGAAGTCCCTAGGTTAAGACTTTTTTGGGGCTTTACCCCACGCGTACAATCCAAAGTGTCTTCTTGCGAGGGACGTGCTTAAAGCTACGCCATAAGGGGACCACTTTGAAGTTATATACACTAGGACTTTGTACCTTAGGGGTAACCTTAGGGACTTCTTTAGGGGTTTGCCCCACATGTGTACAATCCAAAGTGTCTTCTTGTGAGGGACGTGCTTAAAGCTATGCCATAAGGGGACCACTTTGAAGTTATATACACTAGGACTTTGTCATCAATGACAACATTATTCAATAAATTGAATAATGATTTATAGGGGTAACCTTAGGGAGCCATCTAATTTGTATTTGTTCTTGTATACCCACTTACTACCTATTGGTTTGGTTTCCACTGAAGGGTCTATTGAAAGTATTCAAATAACTGAGAGGGGGGGGGGGGGTGAATCAGTTATTACTGTGCTTAAACAATTTTACATTCTTTTTCCCTTTTAACTTTGATGAAGTGTGACAATCAATATGATATGAGATGTTCTATGCACATTCCTTTATAGCAGGTATATTGTTATAACAAAATTAAATATAAGGCATATAAACAATGTTCAATCACATAAATATGCAGAGGCACTGATTTTCCTGAGGAAACCCATAAAGGGAAAAAACCTCTTCTTCTTAGGATGAAAGGCAAGCTCCAACTTCTCTTTACATTCTATTTTATCTGAGCTACAACCCAGATGAGGCTGCTACCTCTGTTTCTTCAGCATCAACTGAATGGAAGCTACAACTCCCAAATGTACAAGCACCAACTTGCAAAGAAGACTTTATAGTCTTCCCTTGCTCCTCCCTACCACCCTATGTAAGAAAATTTTTAGTCAATTATATCACATTGGTTCAGATATTTCAGTACATACCCTTTTTATTTTGTTCTATGCTGCTATAGCTTGAGTTTCTGGGCATTCTGTTCTTCATTAAATCGAGCCATACATTTTTGTTCTCATTTTCTTCGAATCACAGCGTCATCATCAACCACTCCTCTTCATTGTCTCGATTCTCACTTCAATTTTGTTCTCATCAATTTTTTTTATTTTTTTTAGATGCTGAAGTTATATGCCTTGGTCTCTTTAACTTCCAGATATACCAATTCTAAAACTGAAACTGTCTCTTTAACTTCCAGAATTTACACGCTGTAACTGACATTTGAACTGTCTCTTTGAATTACAGAATTTACACGCTGTAACTGACTAATTAAAAAATAAATAAATGCTTGTGAGTCGCAGCTTGTCTGAGTCACGGCTGTTTGAGTCACGGTCGTCTGAGTCTCAGTCGTCTGAGTCACGGTCGTCTGAGTCGCAACCGTCTGAGTTGCAGTCGTCTGAGTCACAGCTTGTCTGAGTCACGGCTTGTCCGAGTCACAACCGTCTGAGTCGCAGACGTCTGAGTTGCAGCCATCTGAGTCACAGCTTGTCTAATTTCCAACCATCAATGACAACTTAATCAAAGTGCCAACAATTTCCCCCTTTGGCATTGATGGAAACCTACAATTTATGATGTTGCAAGTGTAATCACTGACTGCTTGTTATCTGCAACTACCTGAACTTCTCCCCCTTTGACATCAATGTCAAAGAAAACATGACAATTCATCTCCCCCTATCAATATTAACTCAGAAATCAACAAAAAACACATTATGGAACCATCTCATAATTACATCAAATATGCAATAAGCACAAACTCCCCCTGCCAAAGTGAACAAGTTAGTTGGAACAAGATATGACACCCAACTTCTGACCCAACTTCTGGCGTAGATATTCAAACTGGATTTTGGACAAGGGTTTAGTAAAGATATCAACAATCTGTTCTTTAGAAGGAATGAAATGTAATTGGACAACTTTGTTTGTAACCTGCTCCCTTAAAAAGTGATACTTGATTGGAATGTGTTTGGTCTTGGAATGAAGAACAGGGTTCTTTGACACACTAATGGCACTTGTGTTATCATAGTGAATAGGAATAGGTTCAGAATATTTCACCTTCAAATCAGCAAGAGTTTGTATCATCCATAATACCTGTGTACAGCATGTTGCAGCAGCTATGTATTCAGCCTCAGTAGTAGATAGAGAGATAGAACCTTGCTTTTTACTCATCCATGCTACTAATGAATCGCCTAAGAAGAATGCACCTCCACTAGTGCTCTTTCTTTCATCCAAACAGTTTGCCCAGTCAGCATCTGAATATGTAATCAACTGAAAGTTTTGATTCCTAGGATACCAGATACCATAAGTCATTGTGCCTTTCAAGTATTTGAAAATTCTCTTCACAGCTACCAGGTGACTTTGTTTGGGAGCAGACTGAAATCTTCCTACCATTCCAACAGCATGCATGATATCAGGACGAGTTGCTGTAATATATAGAAGACTGCCTATCATTGACCTGTATGTTCTTTGATCAACATCTGGTGAGATATCATCTTTGCTAAGCTTGCAGCCAACAAACATAGGGGTACTAACAGGTGAAGAATCCTCCATTTGAAACTTTTTCAACATCTCCTTCATATATTTCTCTTGAGAGAGAAATAGACCTTCAGAATTTTGATTGATTTGAAGACCAAGAAAGTATGATAATTCTCCAATCATTGACATTTCAAACTCAGATTGCATGGCATTAGCAAACTACTGGACATAAGATGCATTAGTACATCCAAAGATAATGTTATCAACATAAACTAGAACAATTAATAAATCGTCACCTTCAGTTTTGATGTACAGATTGCTATCAGCAGTGCCTTTCTTGAATTCTTTTTCTTGTAAATATTTATCCAATCTGTAGTACCAAGCTCTTGGTGCTTGTTTCAATCCATATATTGCCTTCTTCAGTTTGCAAACATAATCACGATTGTCTGTCAGTGAAAAACCTTCAGGTTGCTCCATATACACTTCTTCTTCTAGATATCCATTTAGAAAAGCTGATTTAACATCCATATGATAAACTTTGAAAATTTTGTGAAAGGCATAAGCAAGAAACATTCTTATAGCTTCCATTCTTGCCACAGGTGCAAAAGTCTCGTCAAAATCTTGTCCCTCAACTTGTGCATACCCCTTGCAAACCAATCTGGCTTTATTTCTCACAATTTGTCCTTTTTCATTCATCTTATTCTTAAATACCCATTTGGTACCTATCACATTCTTATCTGCTGGTCTAGGAACAAGTTCCCAAGTATTATTCTTTTCAATCTGATCAAGCTCTTCATTCATGGCTTTTATCCAATCTTCATCTTCACTAGCTTCATAAAAATTATTGGGTTCTATTATAGATAAAAAGGCAATGTGAGACTGTTCTGTATCTTTGAGTAACTTTCTTCTTGTCTGCACACCTTCATTCTTGTCACCAATGATCTGAATTTCAGGATGATTTTTTCAAATAATTCTTGAAGGAGGTTTTACTGATTGCTGCTATGAGTCTGCATCTTCATTCTCTGATTCAGATTCTTCCTTTTCTGATTCTAAGACTTGTTCTTCTTCATCTTCAACTGTATCCTCTGTACATGATTCATCAATGTTTATCTGAGTGTCTTTTACATGACTCCCTTCATCTACTTTAATATCAATGCAGTCAACCATTTTATGCAACCTCTTATTGTAACATCTATATCCTTTAGTATTTGTAGCATATCCTAGGAAAACACCTTCATCAGCCCTATCATCATATTTGCCAAGATGTTCATCATTATTCTTGATATAACACTTACTCCCAAAGACTTTGAAATGCTTGATTGTAGCAGGTCTCCCAAACCATAATTCATAGGGGGTTTTATCACTGTTCGGCCTTAAGTGAGCTTTGTTAAGTATATGAACAGCTGTATGAATTGCCTCTACCCAAAAGTCCCGAGATATATTCTTTTCTTTCATCATTGATATTGCCATCCGCTGAACTGATCTATTATGTCTCTCAACCACTCCATTTTTTTGTGGAGTCCTTGGAATTGTATACTCTCTTTTGATACCCTGTTCATCACAAAATTCCTTGAAATGCCTTGAGCTAAACTCCCCTCCTCTATCTGAACTTACTGCTTTCAGTCTTGTTCCTGTTTGATTCTCGGTCAGAGCTTTAAATACTTTGAATTTTTCAAATGCTTCAGATTTCTCTTTCAGAAAAGCAACCCAAGTAAGTCTAGAATAATCATCTATAACCAACATAAAGTAATTCTCTTTTCCTGTACCTTCCTTCCTTGATGGTCCACACAAATCCATATGCATTAACTGAAGAGGTTTATCTGAAGATGGAAAGCTCTTGGATTTGAACTGTGTTCTAGTTACTTTTCCCATTTGGCAAGGTTTACAGACAACATCATAGGGTTTTGATATCTTTGGGAAATCTTTCACTGCTCCATTGTTTCTAAGTTTGATTAAATGATCAAAATTTAAATGTCCAAGTCTTCTATGCCATAGCCAGCTCTCATCATACTTGCTTAGATGACATTCCTCATTTTCTTCTTTCGAGACATAAACATTGTTTTCTGTTCTTATACCTTTGGTAACTAATTGACTTGAGTTTACAGAATTTATCTTACAATCTTTAGCATTGAAAACCACTTCACATCCCCTGTCACAGACCTGACTGACACTAAGAATATTATGTTTTAAACCATCCAAAAACAATACATCTTGAGCTTTCCCTTTGCCATTACTCAGACTTACCATTCCTTTGCCTCTGATTTTTCCTGGAGCATCGTTTTCTTATTTGTGTTCTCTTACAGACAAAAACTTACTTTTATCCCTATTCATGTGTTTGGAGCATCCACTGTCAATATACCATGGGTCCTTCTGTCTTTGAGCAGAAAGCACTAAATCACATTGATTGCTTTCTTTCCTCTTCCACACTTTTCTTTCAGCGGAATAATTCACTCTTGAATATGTTTTGTAGTTCTTCAAATAATATTTTGTAGCCTTGTGTCCAAAGTTATGACAAACATAGCATTCTGTATCATTGTACAAAAGATCAAAAGGATTGACATTTCTATCATGAATTCCTCTTCTGATTGTTGATAGAGTATGATAGTTTTGATTACTCACTGACTGTTCCACTCTGTGTTGCGGCATTTGATTCTTACTAAATATTCTTTGTTGCATGTTTCTAGGATTAAATACACAGATTGCAGCTTTGTGACCAAAGCTAGAACAACAATAACAGTAACCTTTAAAGAAATTTTGATACTTGGATCTTAGCTGTCCTCTTGGAATTGATTGCCTTGTCACTCTGTATTGTATATCTTCTTCATGCTTTCTTGACTGCAGAGTATTGTTTTTTGTTCCTGTAGCTATATCCTTTTTATCATTCATTAGATTGTCATTATTGTTGGTTTTATTTGCTTCAGCTTTGATGGAGGTTGCAGACTTTGTGAATTATGATTTCTTGCTGCTTTGAAAGTTGATCACCTTAGTTATTTCTTTGTTCTCTGAGTGGCTGCTGCTTGAACCTTGTTCATAGCCTAAATCAGATTTAATCAAAGGAGATCTTTGCTTACTCAAGATATTATTTAACTCTTCTGAGGCTTTAATACTTAAACAATTCTGATGATACAAAGTTTGGAATTTTTCTAATTCTTTCTTCACAGTCACCACTACTTCCTCTAACTTTTCACATCTTGTTTTACTTTCAGCCAGCTGTTGTTTAAGAATGTCTTCTATTTTCTTTGCCTCTTCTAGTTCTATTTTTACCAAAATACAGTCTATACTAGGTTCTTTGCCATTCTTTTCATACTGTATCAGCAATTGTTTTGTTTCCTCTTCTTTAACCTGAGTCTATCAATTTCTTCCAATGCACTAATCAACTCACCTTCCATATCAACTACAACATCTTCATCATTCATGTCACTTTTTGCATTTTCAATGTCAAGATCTTCTATGGCCATAAGCATAAAATCATTCATTCTATCTTCACAAGATGAATTGCTATCTATATCCTCTGAGGAGACATCATCATTTGCATACAAACTTTTCTTTTTACTGTATTTCTTAAATTTGTATTTCTCTTCATCATCAGAATTCTGATCTTTTTTCTTGTGAGGACATTTAGAGGAAAAATGACCTATCTTACCACAGTTAAAACATTTAAAAGGCAGCTTGTCTCTAAGTTTACCTAATCCTTTCTTCAATCTTCTTACAAATTTTGCCTCAATCTCATCTGCTCCAGAATCAATATTCTTATCTGCTTTAAAGGAGGTCTCTCTAGTGGTATTTTTATCTTTGTTGATCCTCATTTCATAGGCAGTTAGAGTTCTTAGGAGTTTATCAATACCCAGATTTTTAAGATCATTTAACTCTTCTATTGCTGAAACTTTGGGGTTACATTTATCAAGCAAAGATCTTAAAATTTTCTGAACTAAGGATGCTTCTTCAATTGTTTCACCGAGGCCCTTCATAGCATTCACAAGCTCTTCAACCCTTAGGAAATATTTGCTAACAGTCTCATCCTCATTCATCTTTAGTTGTTCAAATTTCAGCTTGTATGTTTGCAATTTAGCATCTTTTACTTTCTCATTCCCTTCATAGCTATTAATAAGTTTATCCCACATATCTTTAGTAGATTCAAGATGCATCACTTTCACAAAATCAGATTCGGCAAGACCACTTAATATTGCATTCATTCCCTTAGCATTAAAACTGAATTCCATCTTGTCATCTTTCGAAGCAAGAACCATAGGTTTTGTATATCCAATTTCTACAACTTCCCAAACATCAGCACCTAGGGACATTAAATATGTTCTCATTCTAACTTTCCAAAAGGAAAAATTTGTTCCATCAAACATATGAGCTTTATTGGTTGAGCCTTCATGGCTTGTCATGTTTAAGCTTTCGGATCTACCTTAGATTAAAGGAACACTGCTCTGATACCAATTGTTGAAAGTATTCAAATAACTGAGAGAGGGGGGGGCGTGAATCAGTTATTACTGTGCTTAAACAATTTTACATTCCTTTTCCCTTTTAACTTTGATGAAGTGTGACAATCAATATGATATGAGATGTTCTATGCACATTCCTTTATAGCAGGTATATTGTTATAACATAATTAAATATAAGGCATATAAACAATGTTCAATCACATAAATATGCAGAGGCACTGATTTTCCCGAGGAAACCCATAAAGGGAAAAAAACCTCTTCTTCTTAGGATGAAAGGCAAGCTCCAACTTCTCTTTACATTCTATTTTATCTGAGCTACAACCCAGATGAGGCTGCTACCTCTGTTTCTTCAGCACCAACTAAATGGAAGCTACAACTCCCAAATGTACAAGCACCAACTTGCAAAGAAGACTTTACAGTGTTCCCTTGCTCCTCCCTACCACCCTATGTAAGAAAAATTTCAGTCAATTATATCACACTGGTTCAGATATATCAGTACATACCCTTTTTATTTTGTTCTGTGCTGCTATAGCTTGAGTTTCTGGGAATTTTGTTCTTCATTAAATCGAGCCATAGATTTTTGTTCTCATTTTCTTCGAATCACAGCTTCATCAGCAACCACTCCTCTTCATTCTCTCGATTCTCACTTCAATTTTGTTCTCATCAATTTTTTTTTTTATAGATGCTGAAGTTATATGCCTCGGTCTCTTTAACTTCCAGATATACCAATTCTAAAACTGAAACTGTCTCTTTAACTTCCAGAATTTACACACTGTAACTGACATTTGAATTGTCTCTTTGAATTCCAGAATTTACATGTTGTAACTGACTAATTAAAAAATAAATAAATGTTTGTGTGTCGCAGCTTGTCTGAGTCACGACTGTTTGAGTCACGACCATCTGAGTCTCAGCCGTCTAAGTCACGACCGTCTGAGTCTCAGCCGCCTTAGTCGCAGCCGTCTGAGTCGCAGCCGTTTGAGTTGCAGCCGTCTGAGTCACAGCTTGTCTGAGTCACGACTTGTCTGAGTCGCAGCTATCTGAGTCATAGCCGTCTGAGTCGCAGCCATTTGAGTTGCAGTTGTCTGAGTCACAGCTTGTCTGATTTCCAACCATCAATGACAACTGAATCAAAGTGCCAACAGGGTCAAACAGAGGGTCAACAAGCTTCCAAGTTCCATTCTTCATGAGTGCATCATACTCATTTTGCATGGATTCTTTCCACTCATCATGAGTAGCAACCTCTTCAAAGGAAGTTGATTAAAAGTTAGCAGAAAAATTCAATTCACAATCAAATGAGACATCCATGTCATCACCTGAGTTATCTACATTTCCTACATCTTTTTGTCTGGTTGGGATTCTTGTTCCTGTCTTTCCAACTTCATCTAGATGGATACTTTCAAGTGTCTTTGTGGCCCATTTCAAAATCTTCCTTGATGGCCCAGGTTGATCAGTTGGTGGTGCTTCATTCTCTTCAAGGTTCAATCTTCCAATCCTCTCAATCACATCATCCGGTTGAGTCTCCTATTAAGGTGAAATGGCAAGAACTTCTTCTTCATGAGGGGTTGTTGGTGCTTCAAAAGGAAATTACGTAGATTGATTCAAGATAGGGACCCCCCTTCAAGATGTGGAATTTCAATATCAAATCCATAATATTTATTTAGATCCGAAATTTTTTCTAGACGATCAAGTTGTCTTTCAATAGATTGATCGTTTTTATTAGTTTCAAGAAAAATGACATCTCTGGAAACGACAAACTTCTTATTTGTCTCATCATAAAGACGATATGCCTCGGAGGTTTTTGAGTACCCCACGAAAATGCATCTTCGACTTCTAGCACCAAGCTTGTTTCTTTGCTCCTTTGGTATCAAGGCATAGCAAGTGGAACCAAAAAACCTAAGATGCTTGACCGAAGGAAGGTGGCCAAACCACATTTCATGTGGAGTTTTGTCTTCAAGAGCATGAGATGGACTTCTATTTCTCAAATATGTTGCACATGATACTGCATCACCCCAAAACATTAGTTTCACATTCTTGAAAGACATCATTGAGTGTGCCATATTCATTAAGGTTCTATTCATCCTTTCTACCAACCATTTTGTTGAGGATTGTAGGGAACTGAAATTCGACGTTTAATTACATGCTTACAAAGATAGTCTTCAAAATCATTAGAGGTGTATTATTTACCATTATCAGAACGAAATGTACCAATATGAGCTTGTGCTTGATTTTGTTTCCATGCATGAAAGTTCTTGAATGTTTAAAATGCTTCAGATTTTGTCTTCAACAAGTATACCTAACACATTCTAGTATAGTCATCAACAAAGGTCATGAGGTACTTATTACCATTTGCAGAAGGAATTGGCATGGGGACACATAAGTTAGAGTGAACCAGCTCTAACTTTCTACATGCTCTGAATTTAGACTCTTGGAATGGCTACTTACTATGTTTGCCTAATATGCATGCATCACATTTGTTCTTTTGCTTAGGAATGGTGGAAAAAACAGATACAACATTCTTTCTTACAAACAAAGATTGTTATAATTTAGATGACCAAATATAGCATGCCATAAAAAAATGGATGACATCTTACCTTTTTCATGCTGAGAGAGGTAGACAAAGTTTTGAACTCTTGCAAAAAAGCCCCTCAACTTCAACAACTTTCCATCTTTGTATCCGGTCATTATGACCTTGTTTTTAGAGGACATCCTTATCTCTACATTTCCATCGAACATGTGGATGTAATGGCCTTACTATCGAATCTGCACTAAGTACAACAAGCTTCTCTACACCTATGGAAGATAGAGAACATTCTTTAACACAAAATCAGGGAATCCAGACAACTTGAGCCTAATTGAGCCAATTCCCTTTGGTTTGAGGCTAGATTTGTCTGGAAAGTACACTATGCAATCTATAATGTCATTCAGTTCTTCAAAGCAATCTTTCCTAAAAGTCATGTGAGATGTTGCACCAGTATCAAGTAGCCAACAATCTTTGTAAGATGAAAGAGAGGTTATTTCATCAATTCCAAGATCACAATGTGCAACAATACAATCAGTACAATCAAGGGATTTACCATCCTCTTGGATTTTATTTTTGTCTTCTTTGTTATGGTTATGTATTCCTTTGATGGAATCCCAAGAAGCCCAACATTGATCTACTTCATGTCCATTCTTCCCACAGCACTTGCACTTCAAATATGATATTTTGCTTGAGTTGTTTCTGCCCCCTCTGCCTCTGAAATTTCTTCTTCCTCGTCCTTTTTTGCTGCTTTCTCCCTTGTAAGGTTCTTTGGACTGGCTCTTTGCTTTCTGAGCAAAGCAAAAAGAGTCTCTAGGATACTCACTTTTCTTCTTTCCAAAGGCTTTCTCTATGTCTACAACCTTCTCCACCAGGGTGTCAAAGGTGAGGTCTTTGAACTTGCCACTTGCTTGAAGAAACTCAAGATAGTTGGAGTGAGTAGGATAGAGGGACTTGAAAAATGTTGCAAGTGGACGGTTTGGTTTCATACCAGATGCTTGAATCTTGTGCATGATTGCTCTGATATCAAATGCAACCAACATAGGATCATTATCCTTTACTTCCAAACTGAATAACTTTAAAATTAACTGAATCACCTCCATTTCAGAATGTGAGTCATACAAGTATTTTAATGTCTTTAATGCTTCAAAACAAGATTTTGCAGGAAGTATGTGTTGGTTCACCTCTTCAATGAAAGTAGCAGTTATCATTGCTAAAGCTTTCTTGTCTCTGGTCTGCCAGATAACAAGTTATTGTTTTGATGTTGGAGGTTTTGGATCAATACTCGAGATTGTGCCTTCATCTTTGTGAATGGTTTTTCCTTCACATATGTTGTCCCACAAGTCATTGAAGATGAACATAGCTTTAATCTTCTTGGACCATTTTGGGTAAGTGTCCTTTCCAGTAAGGACAACACCAATTATTGATGCCAGTGAGTGCATCTTCTGCCACTTGAATCTTTGAACCTGCAACTTAGGACATAATTTTGGAAGAAAATATATGAAGGTGTAGGTCTAAATTCTTGCTCCCTTATTTAAAATGCTTCTTACACGTTCTGCAGCACTATCAACCTAATTCTATAGTAGTATTTAGTTCAGTAGCACTCTTAATTTAATTATGTAGCGCGCTTAATTTAATTCTGCAACACTATTTAGTTCTATAGCGTAGTGTTATTACATATGAGAGTTACATCTGATTTTGCAAACTATAGAAAATTGCATTCACTCTATACATAGACAAATATTAATAATCTAATACCACTCAAATCTGGTTGAGATCAATGGAAGAAGGCTATTGAATGGTCGCAACTTCAGTTATTGTGGTCACCAGACTCCACAACAAGGGTGCAGCTCCTTTGTAGGTTAAGATTGTAGCTCCGAGATTGAGGTCGCAACACCTATATGGTTGCGATCTCTAGATATTCAAAGGAGACACTTTCCACAACTCACAAGCAACATAGATCGATCTTTATTTTGAGAGATGTTGCAGTCATTGAGTGGAGTCATGGCTCATGGAGGAGTTGCAACATTGTTCAATGAGGTTGTAGCTCCAATATCTCCAAAATATAGAGGACACGATTTAATTGGTAGCAGACTTAGCCCACGTATTATTGAGTTCCAATGGAAATTAGTATGGAGAGCGCAGTCTTGTGAGTCTAGAGGTCGCAACTCTCCAAATAGGTTGTTGTCCTCTTAATATTCTTCTACGCAAAGTTCTCCATGCAACCAAAAGACCGAATGCTTCATAAATTTGCAGCACATGGGATCTTCATCAACATGATTATGCTTTCAAACAATCTCAGGTAAGATCGCAACTCCACAAGTGAATACAAACTCGGCTCACAAAGTAGGTTTTCCTCCACACTCTTCATCAATAAGATCACGCTCTCAAACAGTACCTGTCAAGCACTCTATATGCAGATAAATTACTACCAAACACACAGAGCATATGAAATTTATTGTCAACCCGAGAAAGTCTTTTTATTTCAAAGGATAAGTGCACAATATATGCTTAAACACAAAACCATTAGAAGTGAATATTTTTATCTTCTATCATCCATGTTCATCCCAAGAATCTATGCAATCCCAATTGCCTTCTAACTGCTATACTACAATTCTTTTCTATTATGCATCAATAAGAAATGGTATCAGATCTAATCAACAATTGCAAAAAGGAAATCTCATTCGCATTCTAAAACAATCACTCGTCTGATCTAATCAATCTGGGAATCATAAAGCATAAACTGAACATTACTCTAGAATTTCAAATGAAAAAGATTGAAGCAACTGTTCTAAGAAATTGAATTGCAGAATGGAAATCAATCAACACATAACAGGAAATCTAAATTGTAAGAGATCCTGGGATCACGTCTCAGCTGTGAGATGAACACGGCAGTGTGAACAGAAATTGAAATGCATAAAGCAACCCTGACTCAGTCGACTGTTATTCTACACCATTCACCAATTTCACAGAAATGTAATCTTTTACTGAGAAACGCACACAATAAATATTGCTGCTGCGTACAAAGGAAAGAACAAAGCATCACACAATAAGAAAGATAAAATCCTATTTTAACTCAGCAATCTCTGTGGAAGACGGGCCCAGTCTTCACACAGAGACGCTGGTTGAACAACACACTCTTTAGCTCAGAAGTAACCCCTTATAATAACAGAAGAATGAGTACATAGTTTTGCTCGGCTGCTAATACAAAATGAATTAATTGTTTGTTGTTCAACCCCTGAGTCGAGGCAACTCACCCTATTTATACATACAAATCGTAACATCTAATCCCATAATTGGGCAGCCATGAAGATCTCTGATCTTCAGGCGCCCTAAATAATCTAGCTGTTACAATGCGTGGCAGAACAGAAATATCCAAATATGAGAGAGTTATTAATTGACCCAAGAGTGGCGGTCATTCCAGCTCACAGCTAGACTCGAGCAGCAACATACTTAAGATAGCAAATTCTGTTACAGCTGCCCTGTCATGACTGTGCCTTGATTGATGATTCGAGCCCCAAGTAACCTTCTACAAGGAACGAACATCCCTTTCTTTATGACTTGTTCAGCCCCGATCTTCCTGCAATCCATTTGTCTCAACTACCTTCATAAATCGCAACATGTTAGCACAATTTGAGAGATGCACAGCTTTAATTATCACAATCATAAGCATTAATAAAATAAAACAATGATCAACCATACCTTGGTAATTTGGGGGATAAGGTAAGGACAATAGGTTTGATTGCCATGATAAATAGTGTAGGACAGGGGCAGGAAAGATGAATAATGATGACTAAAAAGGGCCAATTCTGGGCTCAACATCTCCCCCCAACTACCCTGTTGCATGTCCTCATGCAACGACCTGCATCTGAATCGTGAACTGAGCTCTATCCAGAAGAGAGGAAGGAATGTGGGAAACTCAGGCATCTTATCTATCTTTTGAAAGGCTTCTGTGAGTGACCCAGCATCTTCCAACCTCACTGTTTCCCTTCCACTGCTTCTTGCTGATATCTGGGAATGCACTTGGTGTAGTGGGAATCTTCCTGCAGTCTCATTATGCTATGCCTGGGGGAGTTGAAAAGAAATCCTCAATCTGAATCCAACTCAATGACATCTCTAGGAGGTGGAAGCACTGGTTCTTGTGGGACAGTGTCTTCCAGCGCATCTAATTTTAACAGGAGAGTTGCTGGTTCTTGTGTAACAGCAACATCCTTTAAACCTTCTTCAGCAGCTACCTTTATTGATTTTGGAGACATTGGTTCTTGTGTAACAACGTCTTCTTTGTCCTTCTGCTGCTGAGATAGGATCTCCTTCTCATCGTGCAACCCTTCCTCCAAGATTTCGGTGTCACCTGAGCATGGTGTCTGTACCTGTTCATCTTCACTCCACTGTATATTAGGAATGATATCCACTCCCGGGTTATCTTCCAACTGCAATTCAGGAGTTCTTGCTGCAGCTTCCAAGGGTGTTGGTTCTTGTGTAGCAACATCCTGGCTTACCTCTTCATCCTTCTTTTGCTGCAACTCTTCTCCTATGAGTTCTGTGTCATGGGAGTCCTCTGGGGTTACAACCCAGAGTTCATCATTAAACTCCAGAATTTCCTCTGTTCCAGGTTCTTCCCCCATCTGTTTGGCAGATTGGACAAGTATATTCAGGTTTGTTGGTTCTTGTGTTGCAGCTTCCTGTTCCAATTTATCACTGTCCTGCCTTTGTATCTCTTCTTCTAAAATTTCTGTGTCCTGGGAGCATTCTGGGGTTTCATCATATTCCTTTATAAGCTCCAGCGCATCCTTCATTCCAAGTTCTTCTCCCATCTGCTCTATAATCTCTGTATCGTGGAAAAATTTTGGGGTTACCATACATTCCTTATTAATCTCCAGGGCGTCCTCCATCCCATGTTCTTCTTCTACTTGTTCCATAATTTTTGCATCATGGGAAGTGGCAGCTGCAGCAAGGATGTTTAAAAGTGCTGGTTCTTGTGTGACAGCACCTTCTTTTTCCACTGCTTTCCCTACTGTGGCTACAGGCTGTTGTGCTGAATAAGTGCTAAGTAGAATTTTATGGCCTGCTTCCTCAAAGATTTCTCCACAGGTGGGGCAAAGTATTCGCTCATCCTTTTCTCCAGCTCCAGCAGAAACTGATTCCTCCACTTGGTCTGCAGCCTCTATTAGTGTGTACATTTTTCTTTCACCCTGCTTTCTGCAGGTTTCCTTCCAAGTTTCCAGCTCCCTTCTAAGTGCTTGGAGGTCCTCTTTCAGCATTGCATTCTCATACAAAAGTCCTTCAATTCCAAGTTCTTCCTCCACTGGCCTTTGTGGAGCATCCATCGATCTTGGTGTAAGGATTGGGGGATCAACCTGTGTCTCTGGGGTTGCCCATCTTTTCCTAGCTACCTCTGCTGCTGTGGTAGATCGATTCGTTTCCTTCTGATAGGTGTTGTTAGATCAAATTCACTGGTGGCTCTCTTTCTCTTTTGTGGCGTTTTCTTTTGTGATTTTTCCTTTTGTGGTGTTCCCTCCTGTGGAGCTGGGATATAGGGAGGCAAAACTGAGGTCAAAGGAATATTTCTTTGACCCTCATGCTGTTCCTCTTCAATCACAGCTCCTCCTCCTACCCACTCAGGTGAAGACTCAATTGTAACCAGCTCAATGTCTTCTCCCATTGCCCTAGCTCCGTCATCTTCAGGTTCCATTGTCGCAGCATTTGATGCTGCTCCAATTTCACCTTCTGCTGTCGGAGCTGTCCTGTTATCTAGGTTTTCCATGAAGGTTTCACCTACATTGTGACCTAATGGCTCTGTTTGTGCTTCCCCTTGCTCTTCTTCAAATGCAGTGTCATCCCCCACTGGTTCTGCTTGTGCTAGGGATTCGTCTACCCCGAATGGCTCTGACTGTGCCCCTGGTTGTTCTTCCTCTGTGGTTTTACCCACCCCGGATGGTCCTGCCTGTGCCCCCGATTGCTGTTCTTCTCCCATTTCATCCCTCCCCCCAACTTCACTGGAGGAACTCCGGTCCTCCTGTTGTGGTGGAACCTGTAATTGCTGTAATGGGATGACCCTCAAGGGAACAGGTTGCTGTGGTCGGGTTATAAATTGTTCCCAAGTTATATTATGTTGGGCAAGGGTTCTTACAATAATTAACTTGATAAGGCCATGGTGGGTGAGAGAGGACAGTGGGTGCTTCGCAGACTGAACAAATGTTGCCATATGACGCAAGTCGTGCAATAAATAAAATGGAATGTTCAACAAAATGCCATGGCGGAGATGAGAAAGCAAAGGAAGTTCAAAGTTATACACAATTTGGTATCTACCTTCGCAGGTAATGTATTTCTTGAGGAAGACAGCAACCTGGTCCCATGGCCGCGGTAGTGAGTTCAGTGCAATCCCTCTCCTGGATGCTTCAACTTGCTCCCGTGGAAGTAAAAATTGTTCTCGTGCAACCGTTGCAGGGACTCGACGGTTAAACCAAGGTTTTCCCACCATCGGGATGGCTGTAACCTCGGATATAATGACCTCAGAGACGTCTATACACAGCCCCCACACCGTGGAGTGAGTTTTGGTAAGATTCAAGGCAAATTGCAGGGCTGCATCCCGATCGAATCCGTCCAATCGCTCAAAGAACTCGACCCAGCCAGCAGCTTGAAAAATGGCAAGAACTTGCGGATTCCGTCTGAGTTCCTGGGTATTGAAAGGTTCATGGCGAACTGGAATGCCCATGGTCCTGGCTGCAAACTGAAACTGCTATTCCACAGATTACCGGATCCCAGAATGGAAGTTGCAGCACAGAGGATGCATGAATCGCTGAGCGGAGACGTTGAGAGAATGACCAAATTTGGAAAGTTGAGCACAGAACAGTGTTTGAAATTTTCATGCCGAATTGGGGAAGGTGGCAGTTATTAGTGTTTACGTCGTACGAGGGAAAGGTTTGATCAGGTATGATGGTGGTACGAGTGAAGGTACGACCAATATCGTTTAAATGATATCAATGCTTAATCACGTGATAAATGAAAGCCATACCTCATAAAACTGTGCGTCGAAAAGCTGCGGAAAATGGTGGAGCATGCAGTTGATGACGTCACGGAGCTGAATTCATGCACAGTCGGATGTGTGATCATGATGACTCGGATAAGGCAATAAGTTCTTCCGCTGGTGAAACACAAACCGTCGCTTCCTCGGTGTTGGAATGATGAATTCGCCGGCATGACTGAGGTGAATCAGCACCATGATTAGCATGTTTGAAACAATTCTTCTGTTAACACGAGAGTTACCACTGCAAGTTGCCAAAAAGAATGATAGCACGGCCGACGAAAAAGATGTTGCAGTCGTCAAAAAATATGTTGCAGCCACCGGGAAAGAAGTTGCGGCCATCGAAAAACAATTCACGGCAGCCGGAAAAAAAAAATTTAAAAGTTTTACGGTGGCGGGAAAAATTACAGTTGGCAGGAAGAGTTGTTGCAATGCTGTGACGTGATGTTGCAGCCGCTGGATTGAAGTTGCAGCTGCCGGGGATGATTTACAACTGACGGGAGAAAAGATTTTAAGGTCAACGGAAAACAATAACGGCGAAATGTTGCAGCCGCTGGATTGACGACCGACGGGGAAAAAAAAAGAATACTACGGCTGCTGAAAATGAGGTGGCAGTTGCTGGGAAATGAGATGGCAGTTGCTGGGAAATGAGATGGCAGCCGTGGGGAAATGAAGTGGCAGCTGCGGGAAACGGTTACGGCTGCGGGGAAATCATGTGGCAATAGTTAGTAAATGAGGTGGCAACCGTTGGAAAATGAGGTGGCAGCCGCGGGTAAGATGAGGTGGCAGCCGTGGGGAAGATGAGGTGGCAGCCGCGGGGACTGAGGTTGCAGCTGCCGATGTTGCAGCCGCCGATGTTGCAGCCACCGACGTTGCAGCCGCCGACGATGTTGCAGCTTCCGATGTTGCAGCAGCCGATGTTGTTGCAGCCGCCGGAAAAGATTGACGGCAAGCGAGAAAAAGGATTTTGCGGCTGCTAGGGAAAAGGATAATGTGGTTGCCGGAAAAGGATATACAGCTGCCGGAAAATATGTTGCAGCTGCTGGAAAATATGTCGTAGCTGCCAGAAAATATGTTGCAGCTGCCGGCAAATATGTCGCAACTGCCGGATTTTTTTTTATTTTATTTTTTATTTTTTTAGCAAGGACGGCACAGGGAGATTTTCGTCTAACAGGCCCAAACTGGTCGTTCTCCTGGCGCTTCCCTGAAAATTTTTGAAAGACGACAGCAAGCAAAGAGATCAAATGCAAAGAGAAAAAGAAAAAAAAAACAACAGCTATACGCTACAGCAGGAAATTATTTATGTACAGCAAATACAATTTTCAGTTTAAGGTTTGGCAAAGGTAGAGAAAAGTTCCTGCTCTGGTGCCAATTGATAGTCTGGATCGGCAGCAATTTATGAAATGAATGCATCTTTCGAAATGGGCTTACGATACAGTCGCAGTCTGTGGCCGTTAGCAAGTAATGGTATACGGTTTTCATCAATGGTCACCAGGCGAACAGTGCCGTTGCCAAATACCCTGTCGACCAAATATGGACCCAGCCATCTTGTGCGAAATTTTCCTTTAAAATCCTTCTTGAATCTGGAGTCGTATAATAGTGCCCAGTCTCCTTCATGGAAGATTTTCTTTTTGATGAATCGGTCATGCCAGTTAGATCTCTGTTGCTGAAGCAGCACAGTCTGGTCTACTGCAGCTAACCGTTTCTCATCCAATTCATTTAATTGATTCAATCTTCTCTTCTGGGCTTCTGTTACATCCAGATTCATTTCAATGGCTGTTTTCAGGGTCTTGATCTCAAATTCAATTGGAAAGATGGCACTCTTTCCATACACCAGATCATAGGGAGAAAACCCCGTGGTGTTGCGCCAAGTTGTGCGATATGCCCACAGTGCTTCTGGAAGCCTGTCAGCCCAATCCCTTCGATGGCTTTTAACTGTTTTAGTAAGAATTGCTTCAATAACTTTATTAGTACTTTCCACCTGACCATTGGCCTGGGGATGATAAGGTGAAGCTATCCTGTGCTGCACATGATACTTCCAGAGCAAGGACTCAAATTGGTGTGAGATGAATTGCGGTCCCCCATCGGTAACTACTTCCTTTGGTACCCCAAAGCGGGTAAAAACTTCACTGTATAGAAAATCAATCACCGCCTGGTCATTAGCCTTAGCCAAAGCTACAGCTTCTACCCACTTGGTCATGTAATCTGTACACACCAAAATGTAAACCTTCTGTCTGGAAGGAGGGTTGATAGGGCCAACAAAGTCCAATGCCCATCTATCAAATGGTTCTAGTACCACTTGGGGCTGTAAAGGCATATGATCTGTCTTATTAGGTTGGCCCATCCTTTGGCAGCTGTCACAGGACTGAACATATCTTTTAGCATCTCTGAACAGTGTCGGCCAATAATAGCCCATCCGTAGCGCCTTATGCCCTGTTCTTTTGTCTGCAAAGTGTCCTCCGCAAGGTTCATCATGACAGGCCTTCAGTATATGAAAGATCTCATCTTCCCTTACACATCTTCTAATCTCAAGATCAGGTCCCGTGTAAAAGAGATGGCCCTTGAGCCAACAATACCTGGCACTTTGCTGAATAATTTTTCTTTTCTCTTGTTTAGATATATGTGGCGGAAGCTTTCCTGCAACCAAATAATTAGCAACGTCTTCATACCAGGGTGAATGAGCTGAGAGTGCGAATAAATGTTCATCCGGGAAAGCATCCTCAACAGGTGAACTGTCATCACTGTTAGTAAATCGTGATAAAAAATCAGCAACAACATTTTCTTTTCCAGGTTTATCTATAATAGTAATATCAAATTCCTGTAATAATAAAAGCCACCTGGTTACTCTGGCATTAGTGACAGGTTTGTTCATTAAATACTTAATGGCAGAGTGGTCAGTGTGCACAAACGTAGGATACCCAGTAATGTAATGCCGAAACTTATTAATAGAATAAACAATAGCAAGGAATTCTTTTTCAGTAACAGTATAATTTAGTTCAGCAGGGGCTAAGTTTTTACTAACATAATAAATAACATAAGGTACTTGACCATCCTGCTGTCCTAGTACTGCTCCAATGGCAGTATCAGAAGCATCTGAAGAAATGTGGAAAGGTATGGTCCAATTAGGTCCCCTTAGAATAGGGGCTGTGGACAGCTTCTCTTTAAGCTTATCAAATGCTGTCTGGCATGCTGTACTCCACACAAACTGTGCGTCCTTCATTAACAATGAAAACAAAGGAGAAGCAAGTTTGGAGAAGTTTTCTATAAATCTCCTGTAATATCCAGCATGTCCCAGAAAACTTCGCACCTCTTTCTGAGTTGAAGGAGTTGGTATATTTTTTATCACCTTAATTTTTGAAGGATCCACTTGAATACCATCGGTAGAGATGAAATGTCCTAATACCACCCCTCACTCATCATCATATGGCATTTTTCAGTGCTTAATGAGAGGCGAGCCTGTTCACAGCGAATTAAAACTTTCTTTAAATTTTCCAGTGCTTCCTCAAAATCCTTGCCATAGGGAGTAAAATCATCCATAAAGACTTCCATACTATCATTAACCAATTCAGAAAATATGCCAATCACAGCTCTTTGGAACGTTGCAGGTGCATTGCACAAGCCAAAGGGAAGCACCCTGTAGGCAAACGTTCCCCAGGGGCAAGTGAAGGTGGTCTTATCCTGATCCTCCAGAGCAATCTGAATTTGATTGTACCCACTGAACCCATCCAAGAAGGAGAAGAACTTCTTCCCTGATAGGGTATCAAGTACTTGGTCAATAAAGGGCAGAGGAAAATGATCCTTTTGTGTAGCTTTGTTCAGCTCCCTATAATCGACACAGACTCTCCATTTACCATTTTTCTTGGGCACAATTACAAGTGGGGAAACCCACTCACTATCTGAAATAGGATAGATAAATCCTGCTTCCAAAAGTTTCTGGATTTCCTCCTTCACTATATCCCTCAAATTGGGGTTCATGCGTCGTTGGGGTTGACATACAGGCTGGGAGTCATTTTTAATATAAATATGATGAGTGCACAGACTGGAAGGAATACCCTTCATGTCTGTATACTCCCAGGCGAATGCCCCCTTACGTTCCTTCAAGAGATTGGTTAGGCGCATCTGTTCTTCTGAGGAGAGACCAGGGTTGATGTTCAAAGTTCTTCCAGGCTCTACCTCAATAGGAATGCTTCTCGAGTTTTTCAAAACTGGGATTATGTTTGTGTCATTGACTAGCGCTTCCTCCGTAAGCTGTTCTTGTTCTTCCTTACCAAGGGTACTGTTCAGGAGTTGATAAACTTCTTTATCTACTGAGGCAGGTTCGCTAATGAAATTATTAATGGCATTGTCTTCTGTTTCGTTTTTGAAGGTTAGTGCCTTCCCTATTGTTAATAATGGCTGAACATCCTCCTCCTCTTCCTGTTCTATCCAAAGGGAAGTTTCAGTTTCTAGACTCGGCCGTGCTGGAGGATACAGGGTGAGGTTTTTGGTTTCCATACCACCAGATATAGTCATAGATCCCGATCGATAGCTGATGCAAGCATCAGCTGTAGCCAACCAAGGGCTCCCCAAGATCAATGGGTGTCCCCCCAGCTGTGATTTTGGTTGTAATACCAGAAAGTCGGCAGGGTATTCCCATGAGTCTACTGAAATGACAAGGTCGTCCAAAATCCCTTCGGGTCTGATGGTGGACCTGTCTGCCAATTCTAAAATGGTAGGGGTCGGTCTAATATTGGTGAATTCGAGCTTCTTTACAGTCTCCATTGTTATAACATTGATCGCTGCTCCTAAATCTACTAGTACGTTGGGTATCTGCGTTTGTCCTATGTGTACAGTGACGGTAGGATTGCCAGGGTCATCATACTTGGTTATAGGGGTTTTTTCGGTCATTAAAGCAGATAAATTCCCTATGAAATGAACAGTGGGAGGATCTCTGGGCTTCCTTCCCGGTCTTTTAGTGCACAGGTCCCGAAAAGTTCTAGCATAAATAGGTACATCTTGAAGAGCTTGCAAAAGGGGGATCTTAACATAAAGGTTCTTCAATTCTCCTAGGAGATTGAACTGAGGTTGCCCCCCTATTTTTGGCAGCATCAGTCTCTCAGGGTATGGTGGTTTCCTTACCAGCTGGGTAGGCTGCGTATTATCTGATTTATCGTTTAATGTTTCAGCCGTCCCATCTGAGGGATGCTTAGCACCTTCAGTGATAGGAACCGGATCAAATGGATGCTGGGAACTCTCTTCTTTGTCATGCACAGACGGTGGAATATTTTCTGAAATTACACGTTCTATTATCTTCCCAGACCGTAGGCGAATATCATTACAAGGTACAGGGGAGAGAGAGTAGGCCGGCATATTGAGAGCCTCCAATTGATGGACTGTTTTATTATTTGGGTTAGGGTTAGGTTGGGCAGGCAGCTAAGGCCGTATTGGTATATTAGGAACAGGATTATTCTGCAGCTGCAGCTGCGACTGCTGAGGTGGGTATTGAGGATATTGATGAAATTGAGGATATGGAGGAGAATACGGTAACTGTTGAGGTGGAGGTGGTTGAGGAAACTGGTTCCCAGGATGGAAGTTCCTCCATCCAGGAGACCATGACGTAGGTTGATGTGGTGGCTGTGTCCAAGGACTCCATGAGTTATAACCTTGCATCGCAGGTTGAGGAGAATTCCACTGAGCATAATTTGAAGGGAATTGTGTATTCACATTTTGCATATTAGTATTCCAATTATTCAAATTATTCAAAAATGGAAATGAATCGGGAGACATACCTTGATTTCGAGGCTGCCAGGGTTTCTTCTGTGCAATGAAGTAGGCCGATTCCACTTCTGGAGTTGATGCCTGCAGAACAACCTTCACTTGGGGCAGTGTGGGACATTCTTTCATATCATGGTTCAGCTCGCACAGATGACACACTTGTATTTTGTCAAGAGGGCATTCTTTCAGTGGATGAGTCTTTCTACATCGGGGACAGAACACACCTAGTGTGAGATCCTCCACTGCCTGTCTTTGCTTGGCCTTCAAGACATCAATCTCTGAAGAGATAGAGCTCATCATTTTTGTTTTAAAATTTTCAAGAAGATTGCCTATCTCCGCACGTGTAGCTCCCCCATTGGATGACTTCTGAGTTCTGTCAAAGACATCACGTTCCAGCTTATCTTGTTTGTTCTGCTTGTTATGCCTAGAAGATCCCCTGGAGTATCTCTTACATAATTCCACAATTGTCTCAAAAGGTTCTTTAGAGATATCTCCCTTTCCTAGCAAATTTAACATGTCTAAACAATCGTCCCTGATCCCTCGAAGCAGGATTATCTTGAGCACATCTAGTCCCATGTTCGTCTGCCCAGCTCTCTGCACATTGTACAGCAGCCTCTCTACAAAATCCTCCAAACTTTCATCCTCCTTCTGTACCATCTTGAATAACTCCTCTCTTTTTTCCCTGGTGTTGCAATATTCTTGATATTTTTCCAGGAACACTTGCTTCATCTTATTCCAATTAGCAACAGTTCCTCCCCCAAGGCTCATGAACCATCGTAATGCATTGTCCTTCAGGGTGGCAGGAAAAAGCTTCAGCTTTTGGGCATCTGTGACATAATCATAGCTGCGACAGAGGATATCGAATTCAAAAAGGAATTCGTCTGGATCTTCTGCCGCCCTGCCATGGAAGCGAGGCAACACCGACGGTGAGATGTTTTTCATAGGAGCTGTCCCTTCTAGCTGTTGTATTGGGAATTGCAATGTGGCCATAGTTTCTTCTGGCAGGGAATCATTTTCATGATGGTATTGTACCACTGCTTCTTCCTCTTCGTTCTCATGTCTGTTATTCATCTTTTCTTCTGTATCCTCTTCTTCGTTCGTTCCTGCGTTCCTTACCTCAATTGTAACAGCTGCGTATTCTTCAGTTGTAACAGCTGCGTATTCTTCAGGTGTAGCAGCTGCGTATTCTTCAGTTGTAACAGCTGCGTACTCTTCAATTGCAATAGCTGAATCAGCCGTTCCTTCTTTAGCAGGGGTATATGCAGGAATCACGGCTGCTCCTGTATCTTCCACTGTGGATCCTGATGCTGGCGCTCCAGGATCAGCAGGGCCTCTTTTGATAGGAGTCTCCCATTGACGAGCTCTGACAGCTGAATCAGTTCTATCAACAAGGTCGTCGATGAATGTTCTTCTACCCAATGGTGGACCTCGACCACGACCCGAACCACCTGCACTGTTAGTAATTTGTGGGGTTTTGGGGGTTGGGAGGTGATCGCGTTTTACCCTCCTCGTATTCATGCGAAGCAGATCATTTCAAAAACAAACAAAAAGAATGTCTAAAAGCGATTATCAGATGCAACTAATGACTAGTGTTTAATTTTTATCCTTCCCCGGCAACGGCGCCAAAATGTCAAGCACTCTATATGCAGATAAATTACTACCAAACACACAGAGCATATGAAATTTATTGTCAACCCGAGAAAGTCTTTTTATTTCAAAGGATAAGTGCACAATATATGCTTAAACACAAAACCATTAGAAGTGAATATTTTTATCTTCTATCATCCATGTTCATCCCAAGAATCTATGCAATCCCAATTGCCTTCTAACTGCTATACTACAATTCTTTTCTATTATGCATCAATAAGAAATGGTATCAGATCTAATCAACAATTGCAAAAAGGAAATCTCATTCGCATTCTAAAACAATCACTCGTCTGATCTAATCAATCTGGGAATCATAAAGCATAAACTGAACATTACTCTAGAATTTCAAATGAAAAAGATTGAAGCAACTGTTCTAAGAAATTGAATTGCAGAATGGAAATCAATCAACACATAACAGGAAAGCTAAATTGTAAGAGCTCCTGGGATCACGTCTCAGCTGTGAGATGAACACGGCAGTGTGAACAGAAATTGAAATGCATAAAGCAACCCTGACTCAGTCGACTGTTATTCTACACCATTCACCAATCTCACAGAAATGTAATCTTTTACTGAGAAACCCACACAATAAATATTGCTGCTGCGTACAAAGGAAAGAACAAAGCATCACACAATAAGAAAGATAAAATCCTATTTTAACTCAGCAATCTCTGTGGAAGACGGGCCCAGTCTTCACACAGAGACGCTGGTTGAACAACACACTCTTTAGCTCAGAAGTAACCCCTTATATTAACAGAAGAATGAGTACATAGTTTTGCTCGGCTGCTAATACAAAATGAATTAATTGTTTGTTGTTCAACCCCTGAGTCGAGGCAACTCACCCTATTTATACATACAAATCGTAACATCTAATCCCATAATTGGGCAGCCATGAAGATCTCTGATCTTCAGGTGCCCTAAATAATCTAGCTGTTACAATGCGTGGCAGAACAGAAATATCCAAATATGAGAGAGTTATTAATTGACCCAAGAGTGGCGGTCATTCCAGCTCACATCTAGACTCGAGCAGCAACATACTTAAGATAGCAAATTCTGTTACAGCTGCCCTGTCACGACTGTGCCTTGATTGATGATTCGAGCCCCAAGGAACCTTCTACAAGGAACGAACATCCCTTTCTTTATGACTTGTTCAGCCCCGATCTTCCTGCAATCCATTTGTCTCAACTACCTTCATAAATCACAACATGTTAGCACAATTTGAGAGATGCACAGCTTTAATTATCACAATCATAAGCATTAATAAAATAAAACAATGATCAGCCATACCTTGGTAATTTGGGGGATAAGGTAAGGACAATAGGTTTGATTTCCATGATAAATAGTGTAGGACAGGGGCAGGAAAGATGAATAATGATGACTAAAAAGGGCCAATTCTGGGCTCAACAGTACCAATGATTTTTATCACCATGAGAAACAATCATGATAGCAATAGTTCTCAAAACCTTATAACCAAACATGGAGAAAGATTAGCAATAGTGCACAGAAAACAATGCATATGCATCCTGATACTAGAATGAATGTGTTACAGGAACTGACTGAAAGCTCACCCAGTGGAGAAAGGGAGGTAAAATGAGAGAGAGCATCCATGCTCCACGCAGTAGTAATTAGAAAAGAAACGTTATCTTGCAATTAATGTCTAGCATGATATACTATGCAAAGACAAAACGTTACACACCAGGAAGAGCGGGACTGAGGAGAATATGGCAGGAAACCAAGACTAGGGAGTGCACATAGAGCATAGGGTAGGAAAAAATAGATAAGCATGCAATCTGGCAGCAAGGAGGGAAGACTATGCAGGGCACACACTATTTTAAATGTTATAAACTTTTATAAAATGTGGTTGTTTCCATGTGGGAATTTTTCCATATTAAAATGTGGTTAATTTCATGTGGGTTTGGTTCTTATTAGGGATTAAAAACATGTTTGATATATATATATATATATATATATATATATAATCATGTTATGTATTAATTTTTTAGTATATCTCCGACAGGGGATATATATATTTCATTAAGACCTTATTAATTTGGACCTATAAGCTATAAATTTTTGCTCATGCTATAGTTTGGTTATAGTTTAAACTGTGTTATATTAAAGTGAATTTTTTAAAGTTAGTATTTTTTAAAAGTCTTATTGGTTGCAGGACCTGACATCCTCCTCATTTTTCCCTTCCCATAACGACGCCATGTACTGTATCTTGAATGTTGTTTTTTCCAAAGGTTAGTACAGAAATTTCTTTATGCTGGTGTTGTGTTTATATTTAAATGCCTCTTCATTCAAAGGTGGAATTGAATATTGGGATTCCTCGTACTTTTAACTAGCCAACCTGCCTATTTGCAGTCTGTAGTCCTTGAGTGTACATGTCAGTTTATCTGTTGGAATTTTCCTTGTCTAATGCTTGCCTGAACTTCTCTTTTCTAATGCAAGATTTCTTCAAATTTGTTATTAGGTTATTTTAAGTATGAAAAACTTAGATATGTGTGGTTTATTTACATTGTCAAGGTTTTATTGACTTAGTGTTTTTTAACATGTACCTGTATCATGGTGTTTTAAGGAAAATTTGGTTGCTTATAATAATTTTGGAAACGTGGTTCAATTACTGAATTAAATTGATAGACTAGCATTATGGGTAAGTGACAAGAAAACATTATTTAAATGGAGTGTTGGGAAGCGGGAGAGGAAGGAATCATTTCCGACGGACTCGTGACAGGAAGTGTTATTCCGGAATTGGTGCCCACTTACTCTCTCTCTTCTCACCTTCAAAGTTTAGTTTAATAGAGTGGTCATCAAGCTACCATTCCTTGTAAATTCTCCCCGTCTTGATATTTCTTCATTATCGAATTCTCATTCAAGTTGGTTTGATACACAATTTATCCCAATCGAGTGTTGAAGATGGGATTGGTAGGACGCCAAGAAGGGGGGCCTGTCATGAATTGGCCGTATGTTCTCAGTATTTTAATGTTGTGCATCATGTTCGTGTGATCTCACTATGCATCCTTCAACGATTTCTTCTAACCCTAGTTGGGATCTTGAGCATGTTATGGATGAAGGGAAGTTGCTCAAGCTCAAGCTCAATAGCACTTCGGGTATTTATCTATTTTATTTTTCTTTTCAATTTCTCTTCTTTTACTTGTGCTTATGCTTATGGTGCTCATACCAAGTCTCATTGATATTTCTGTGTTTTCAGGTGCAAGATTTGCTACCAAGAGCACATACATATTTGGAAAAGAAACTGTGCAGATTAAACTCGTTCTTGGGGACTTTGTTGGCACTGTCACTACATTGTATGTAACTGTCATTTGCCATACATTAAATCAGATTGTAACACATTTATTAGGTTCTTGATTGTTTTGAACTTGAAATGACTCAATAAATACCCGGTGATGTAGATGTTTTCCCAAGGCGATCAACATGACGAATTCGACTTTGGATTTTTGGGAAACACTTTTGGAGAGCCTTACGCTGTGCAGACGAATGTTTATTCAAAGGGGGTTGGAAATAGAGAGCACATCTTTTCTTATGGTTCGAACCAACTGTGGAATTTCATTGCTACTCCTTTCTTTGGAATTGCCAACAAGTTAGTTGCGTGAGTATGTATACTTCATAATTATTGTTGTGATGCCTAGTTAGTTTTTTAGTTATAGCGTTTGATGAGGGTTTGTTTATTTGTTGATTGTTTGATGGATGGAAACAATTTCTTTGTGGACGATTGCCACTTTGGGTATTTCTCAACAATGAAAAAGTAGGAGTCTCGTATCCTCAAACCCAACCAATGGTCGTTTATTCGTCAATATGGAACATAGACAAGGTGGCATTGTAAAGACGGATTGGAGCCATGTTCCTTTCTTTTCGACATACAAAAATTTCAGAATCGATGCATGCAACTACTCATCTACAATGACCTATTCCTCGTGGTGGGATCAACCCTCTTACGCTTTTCTCGATGGAAAGTAGCAGCTGAAACTTAAGTGGATGCAAGAGAAATATATCACTTACAATTACTGCAAAGATTCAGTCAGGTTTTCCATGCCTCTAGCTGAGTGTGCATGAAGTGGATTTTCATAACTTGAACTCCCAGCAATATCTCTTGATCACATCAACACAAATTTTATTCTCCTTGTATGAGATTACTACATTCCTGTCAAGCTTGGATAGTGGAAATTATCTCATTATATCAATATGATGGGTTTTAATTACAGTGGGAGATTTATTTATTTTTGTAGATGAGATAAAAGTTTATGTTTCGATGGCGGTGTAACAACTCGGGTGTGGGGGCATTGATACATATAATTAAAGTGTAGGATTGAGAAGAGAGAATGTGGCCTTTCTATCTTTCCTCAGCCTCTGCAATGACATTGAAGAACTTGTGCAAGAAGGAACAATATTTACAAATCTTGAGTGATTTTTGTGGTTCAAAATCGAAGAACTTGTGACGTTGAAAAACTTGTGCAAGAAGGAATGATATTTACAAATCTCGAGGACTTTTTGTTGTTCAAAATATTGTGACGTATCTTGGATTTGAAATGAAAACTTTGTTTATTTTCTTGACATAGGAATTCATAAAATTTCATTTATTTCGTAGTACACATATTACGAACATTTAGGTATGGAAGTTTCAGCAGAACAAACTTTTGTGTAATTTGTGTGTGTCAAAGTAAAGTCTCTTAAAAAGAGGGTACACCTTCATGTACAAAAGCATCTCATTACTGAGATCATATGGAACATTTATGACCACCTTATAATATGAATCTACATCCATACATATTAAACTAACATAATCTTAAAATGATAGATTATTATTTCCTAAACACACTGCGCGTGCGCGTTCAGGACAAACCCTTTCCCTTCCATCAAGTTTCCAATTTTCAGTAGGAGTTCTTGCTCTCCTCGATATAAAACCCTTGTATGCACATAGTATGGGGTTGATACGTGGGTTGGAGAAATATGAGAGAGACTACCGCATTGGGAGTCATCGATCCTTTCTCCTTCCAATATATACAAACACACTCACTAGAGAATACAACGAGATATGGTGTCCCACGAACTATCAAGGAACCTCCATGTGAATGCTTTGGTCGACAAATTTCCAGCATGATGGTGGAGGGGTTCCCATCCCTCAATTCTATGGACACTTGTTAACTTTCAAGTGTGGAGTGTCTTAGGTTGCTAGGTTGGATATTTTATTAAGGGAATGGTATTATTTAGGAAAAGGTGGAATTATTATGTATGTGGTTGATTGACTCTTTTTAAGTAAGGTGTGAAGTTGCTACCCTTCTTAGGAATAGGGTTTCTATTTGTATTGTCTTTATCACGATACCGAATTGAATCCTTTAGAGTAGAAAAAGTAAAAACATTGCTTTGCAAATACATACACCATTGTCATTTTGCAGAATTTGCATTTTGCTTTGAGCTTTTCTTTTTGTACAATATAGAATTAGTTTCCTTTGAAAATATTGCTGCTCTACATTTTTCATAGAAACTATCTACAACTAGCCCATGTTGTAATGTCAGGACATTGCCACCTCATGGCTCTTGTTAAAAAATATTAATTTTAAAATGTTTAAATATGTTTATTTTCATATGCAAAGATAATGTTCTATTTACATGGCTACACTTTATTTAATTTTCCAAATAAAAGATTACATACTTGTTTGGTTGCATCTAAGATTTAATGAGAATTATAAGGGGAGGAAATGTGGGTCGTGCTTTCTTCAACTTCATAGCTTAAATGTCCTTTAAAGATGCATTGAAAAATTAAAACCATTCTACTTCAAATGTTTTGAATCCTTTGTATGGTGGCTATATTGTAGATAAAGTGAATGATGAATCATTGGTGAAGAGCATAGCACTAGATATTACTCATTTTCTTCAAAACTATGCATTAATTGCATATTTAATGGTTATTGGTCTCCTTCATCAAATTTGTATTTGTGGATTCACTAAAATTGGGCAAACAATTGCGACATGTCTCTCTCTTCCAAGGGGTTTTTTACAGTTCATTTTTTTTATCATGTTGATTATAAGAAAGTATGGGTCCACTTGACCCCGAAAGTAAGGATGGTTCCATATAAAGTGTAAGGAACCCCGAAAGGAATGATGACGTGTCCACCAAGTATGAGGATGAGGAGAAGACCCAAGCCCCTTTGGGTAAGTGATCAAGAATACAAGTTAAGATTCCATGATGAAACCATAAAGTGGGGTTTGACCTACTCAATACCCCCTTAAAATATGGAGATCTGCAAATTAAGGATAAGTTTCAGGAGACCCTAAAATAAGCTACAAGGATTCTTGGAAGGTATAAATAGAAGTTCAAACTTCTCATTTCATCTGTCAGTGGATAACTCCTAAATTGTGCTTCTTCATTAATCAAGGTGTTTATTTACACATTATCCAAATGTCTCTTGGACTTCGGATTCCAAAGAGATCTGTTGGAGTTCGTATGATTCCTCATCTCCTCTTCTACACTATTTACAATATTTACAATTTGGGTGAAATCATAATCCCGGAGGATTAGATTTCCAACATTCCCCCTCTTAATCCGAAGGGGTGTTTGTGAGTCCGAGCATGGTTCTAAACTTTTCAAACTTTTGTCGTCCAAGTGCTTTGGTGAAGATGTCTGTAATTTTCTCATTCGTGAAACAATGTAGTAAATGAACTGTATTGGCCTCTACATGATGTCGAATAAAATGGTACTTTGTGTTGAAATGCTTGGTTCAATCATGGAATCTGGGATTCTTGGAAAACTTGATTGTAGAAGTGTTGTCAATCAATGGTGGAGTGGAGTTCTCTTGTTTCTCCTGGAAATATTCATGTATCTTCCTGAGCCACACAATTTCTTTTGTTGCTTCTGCAATAGCCACATATTTTTCCTCTGTTGTCGAATCTACTAGAATTGACTGCTTGCGTGATCTCTAGGAGAGAATTGTTTATCCAAGACTCCTTGTGTATCCAAAAGTGGACACTTCTGTCTCTTTGTCACCATTGAAGTATGAATTAGAGTACCCAATGAGTTTGAAGTCCTCCACCTTAGAGTATTTGAGTCCAAATTCTTGAGTCCCTTTCAAGTATATTATAACTCTTTTTACAGCAGACCAGTGTCCTTCACAAGGTTTGTGCATGAACCTTGAGAGGATTCCAACAACATAAGAAATATATGTTCTGGTGGTGGTAAGGTAGATAAGGCTTCCTACAAGCTGTCAGTACTTAGTTAAATCCTCAAATTCTTTTCCTTCACTTGATGTGAGATTCAAATTTTCTTCCATTGGAGTTGAAACTTGAAAGGGAGTTGCATTCTGTCATGAAAAATTTGTTCAACAATTATTCAACATACTTATTTTGAGACATGAATATGTACTTAGGATGTTGAGTCACTTCAATTCCTAAGTAGTAATGAAGATGTTCCAGATCATTCATTTCAAAGCCTTTCTTTAAATCTTTATTTATGGATGCTATATAAATTTCATTGTTCCCTGTCATCAAAAGGTCATCTACATATAACACAAGAAACACAGCAGATCTTCCAACTTTCTTTACAAACAATGTTGCGCCATCAAGATTATAATGTTTGAAATTCATCTTGAGAAGATGCTCGGTTAGCTTTTCATACCATGCTCGAGGTGCTTGTTTTAGGCCATACAAGGACTTGACAAGTTTGCATACCTGTGTTCTTGTCCCTTTACAACAAAACCTTCAGGATGAACATGAAGACATTTTATTTCAAATTACCAATCAAGAAAGTTGTTTTTACATCCATTTGGTTGACTTTCCATCCATTTTGTGCAGCCAAAGAGATTAAGGTGCGGATGGTGGCCCATATTGTTGTGGGGGAGAACGTTTCTTCATAGTCAATTCCTTCTTTCTGTGCATAGCCTTTCGCCACGATCCTTGCTTTTGTACTTGTCAAGTGAGCCATCTAATTTGTATTTTTTCTTGTATACCCACTTGCTTCCAACTGGAGGGTCAACCAGCTTCCAGGTTCTATTCTTCATGAGTGCATCATACTCATTTTGCATGGCTTATTTCCACTCATCACGAGTAGCATCCTCTTCAAAGGAAGTTGGTTCAAAGTTAGCAGAAAAATTCAATTCACAATCAAATGAGAGATCCATGTCATCACCTGAGTTATCTACATTTCCTCCATCTTCTTGTTTGGTTGGGCTTCTCGTTCCTGTCTTTCCAACTTGTGGCCCATTTTGAAATATTCCTTGATGGCCCGGGTTTATCAGCTAGTGGTGCTTCATTCTCTTCAAGGTTCAATCTTCCAATCCTCTCAATTACATCATCTAGTTGAGTCTCCTTTCAGGTGAAGTGGCAGGAACTTGTTCTTCATGATTTTCTTCAAGAGGGGGTGTTGGTGCTTCAAAAGTAAATTCCATAGATTGATACAAGATAGGGATCCCCCCTTTCAAGATGTGTAATTTCAATATCAAATTCATAATATGTATTTAGATGGACAAAGTTTTCCAGATGATCAAGTTATCTTTCAATAAACTGGTCATTTTTATTAGTTTCAAGAAAAATGGCATATCTGAAAACAACAAACTTCTTGTTTATATCATCATAAAGACGATATGCCTTGGAGGTTTCTAAGTAACCCAAGAAAATGCATCTTTGAATTCTTCCACCAAGTTTGTTTCTTTGCTCCTTTGGTATCAAGGCATAACATGTCGAACCAAAAACACTAAGATGCCTGACCAAAGGAAGGTGGCCAAACCACATTTCATGTGTAGTCTTGTCTTCAAGAGCATTGGATGGAATTCTAGTTTTCAAATATGTTGCACATAATACTGCATCACCCCAAAACATTAGTTTCACATTCTTGAAAAACATCATTGAGCATGCCATATTCATTAAGGTTCTATTCATCCTTTCTACCACACCATTTTGTTGAGGATTGTAGGGAACTGTAATTTAATGTGTAGACCCATGCTTACAAAGATAGTCTTCAAAATCATTAGAGTTGTATTCTTTACCATTATCAGAACTAAATGTACTAATATGAGCTTGTGCTTGATTTTGTATCCATGCATGAAAGTTCTTGAATGTTTAAAATGCTTCAGATTTTGTCTTCAACAAGTATACCCAACACATTCTAGTATAGTCATCAACAAAGGTCATGAGGTACTTATTACCATTTGCATAAGGAATTGGCACGAGGCCACATAAGTTAGAGTGAATTAGCTCTAACTTTCTACATGCTTTGAATTTAGACTCTTGGAATGGCTACTTACTATGTTTTCCTAGTATGCATGCATCACATTTGTTCCTTTGCTTAGGAATGGTGAGAAAAAAAAATACACCATTCTTTCTTAAAAAACAGAGAATGTTATAATTCAGATGACCAAATCTTGCATGCCATGACAATCTAGATGACATATTACCTTCTTCATGCTGAGAGAGGTAGGCAAAGTTTTGAACTCTTGCAGAAGATCCCCTCAACTTCAACAACTTTCCCTCTTCGTATCCGATCATTATGACTTTGTTGTCAGAGGAATTCCTTATCTCTACAATTCCATCGAACATGTGATGGAATGGCCTTGTTGTCGAATCTGCACTAAGTACAACAAGCTTCTCTGCAACTTTGGAACATAGATAACATTCTTTAACACAAAACTAGGGAATCAAGGCAGCTTGAGCCTAATTGAGCCAATTCCCTTTGGTTTGAGGCTATATTTGTCTGCAAAGTACACTATGCCATATATAATGTCATTCAGTTCTTAAAAAAAATCTTTCCTAAAATTCATGTTGTTAAAATTCAATATGCTAAGACAGAAAATAGCAGCATTACATTCCATTTCACAATAATAGCAAATACAGGATCACTGAAGAAACAACAAGCACAGCATAAACACAAGAGACACAGATTTATCCTGGGAAACCCTCATGGGGTAGAAAACCCAGTAAAGCTTCCTCAATATAGATGACCAGCAATATACAAAGATGCAAACCAAAGACATGATCTCCTCCTTCACCATAGCAGACCTCTCCTCCACAAGTGCACCTCTCTTAAGTGAGTGAGTGTGTCAAATGAGGAACATACCTCCTCTATTTATACACTACATTGACATGTATTTTACACAAGTACATGTAGGCTCATATTTAACCATTAGGTTAAATACCCTATTATAACTGACTGGGCCGACCCCCACATGGTGGGTCTAATAACCCTAGTTACCACAACCAATTCGGAGGAATAAACATCTCCGGATTCATAGTATAATCACATCGGAGGTATGGAACATCTCCGGAATAAATAATATACAAATATAATATTCTTAGAAGTTACAATATTCAACACTCCCCCTTAACAAGAAGGATATTATAACAACATCCGCAGGAGCAACGAGTCATACATCATACATGATACATCTATAAATCATCGGAAGCTTTCTCAACATCATCAGTAACTCAACCAGTTACTGGAACATCTTCAATACTGGAACATCAACATCTTCAGTACTGAGTCTTTATCTTCTGCAGTACTCAAATAGCTACAGTAACATCAATATCTGAATCCTCACGATCGTCAGCATCGTCATCACACGATCATCAGCATCGTCATCATACGATCATCATCATCGTCATCACACGATCATCAGCATCGTCATCATATGAATATCAACATCGTCATCATACGATCAACAGCATCGTCATCAGCATCATCATCACACGATCATCAACATCGTCATCACATGATCATCAGCATCGCTATCACACGATCAACATTGTCATCACACGATCATCAGCATCATCATCACACGATCATATTACAGGATGATCAATCCTGCTCTCTTTAGGACATAGGTCCATGGATGATACAATCCAGATCAAGTTCCAGGATGATCAATCCTTATCTCTTTAAGACAAGTCTCATGTCTAGGGACGATCTAATCCCAACCACAGTGCCAGTCCTTTTTCATACTGGATGTGACCTAGATCAGATCTAGGATTAACCGCCACAGAGCCAGTCCTCTTTCATACTGGATGTGTCACGTCTACAGAGCCAGCCCTGTTTCATGATGGATGTATCACATCTACAGAGCCAGCCCTGTTTCATGCTGGATGTATCACATCTACAGAGCCAGCCCTGTTTCATGCTGGATGTATCACATCTACAGAGCCAGCCCTGTTTCATGCTGGATGTATCACATCTACAGAGCCAGCCCTGTTTCATGCTGGATGTATCACATCTACAGAGCCAGCCCTGTTTCATGTTGGATGTATCACATCTATAGAACCATCCCTGTTTCATGCTGGATGTATCACATCTACAGAGCCAGCCCTGTTTCATGCTGGATGTAACCTAGAACAATTCTAGGATTTGTCACGTACATTTTGAACCGAGGTCCAGGGACGATCCAGTCCTATCATGTACCTTTTGAACCGAAGTCCAGGGACGACCCAGTCCTATCATGTACCTTTTGAATCGAAGTCCAGGGATGATCCAGTCCTATCATTCAATTCTCGGAGACCTCATGTCTACGGCTCAATTCAAAGGACCATAGTCCGAGGACGATCCAATCCCCTTACCTGTTCATTCAGGATTTTGTTCTCGGAGACATCATGTCTACGACTCAATTCAAAGGACTAAAGTCCGAGGACGATCCAATCCCCTTACCTGTTCATTCAGGATTTTGTTCTCGGAGACATACGTCTAAGGCTCTCTTTAGGACTGAAGTCCAGGGATGATCCAATCCCCTCAAGTCCACCAAGGACTTCATTCTCGAAGACATACGTCTACGGCTCTCTTTAGGATTGAAGTCCAGGGATGATCCAATCCCCTCAAGTCCACCAAGGACTTCATTCTCGAAGACATACGTCTACGGCTCTCTTTAGGACTGAAGTCCAGGGATGATCAAATCCCCTCAAGTCCACCAAGGACTTCATTCTCGAAGACATACGTCTATGGCTCTCTTTAGGACTGAAGTCCAGGGATGATCCAATCCCCTCAAGTCCACCAAGGACTTCATTCTCGAACACATACGTCTACGACTCTCTTTAGGACTGAAGTCCAGGGATCATCCAATCCCCTCAAGTCCACCAAGGACTTCATTCTCGAAGACATACGTCTACGAATCTCTTTAGGACTGAAGTCCAGGGATGATCCAATCCCCTCAAGTCCACCAAGGACTTCATTCTCGAAGACATACATCTACGGCTCTCTTTAGAACTGAAGTCTAGGGATGATCCAATCCCCTCAAGTCCACTAAGGACTTCATTCTCGAAGACATACGTCTACGGCTCTCTTTAGGACTGAAGTCCAGGGATGATCCAATCCCCTCAAGTCCACCAAGAACTTCATTCTCGAAGACATACGTCTACGGCTCAACTTTAGGACTGAAGTCCAGGGATGATCCAATCCCCTCACAACATGTATAACAAAACATGTATTCTCATCATCAAAACATGTATAACCAAAACATGTATCATCATCATCATCAAACATGTATATCAAAACATGTATCATCATCATCATCAAACATGTATATCAAAACATGTATCATCATCATCATCAAGCATGTACATCAAAACATGTATCATCATCATCATCAAACATGTACATCAAAACATGTATATCATCATCAAAACATGTATATTACTAATACATCTATCATCAAAAGCATGTATTCTCACTAATACATCTATCATCAAAAGAATGTATTCTCACTAATACATCTATCATCAAAAGTAAAAATATAAGAGTCCTAAATCTAAATAATTCTAGGTAACTAAGTGTAGTGAAAAAGGTAACCTCATCATTGATGAGGCAGACTTGTTATCAGATACTATGCTACTCCCCCTTTCGAGGAGAGTTCTTTTGAACTATACCAAGCTTGTCTCGAAAGTATTCAAACTTCACTCGAGACAGAGGTTTAGTCAAGATATGAGAAATATGATCCTTAGTGCTTATATATTCGAGCTTGATAGCTCCTCTTTGCACCATATCTCGTATATAGAAGTATCGGATCTCTATGTGTTTTGACTTATCGTGAAACACAGGATTTTCAGTCATCTTAATGCAGCTTTGATTGTCACACATAATCACAGTGGGATCCATTTCTAAGTCAAACACTCCATGTAAAAGCTTCTGAAGCCATACTGCTTCACAGCTGGCAGAGCAGACAGCCATATATTCTGCTTCAACAGTACTGAGAGCCACACTAGATTGTTTCTTGCTGAACCATGAGATCATGGCAGATTCAGGACTATAACATCCACCTGATGTACTCTTTCTGTCTGAGGCACTTCCTGCCCAATCAGAATCTGAGTAACCATGTAAACGGAGTTCATGACCTCCAAGATAATATAGACCAAAAATCTAATGTACCTTTTAGGTACCTCACTACATGCTTTGTAGCAATTAAGTGAACCTTTCTAGGTTCTACTAGATACTGACTTAGGGTATTTACAACAAAGCATATATCTGGCCTAGTATTTGTTAAATACATCAATGACCCAATGATTTGTCTATATAGGGTTAGGTCCACTAAATACGATGAGTCATTAACTAACAACTTCAAGTTGGAGTCCATGGGAGTGGCCATGGCTTTATACTCCAACATATCAAATATTTTTAGAAACTTCACAGCATACTTACCTTGATTTAAAAGATTCCTTTTGGATATCGCCATACTTCTAGACCTAAGAAGTAGTGCATTAATCCGAGATCTTTCATTTTCATTTCTGCAGCCATTTTCATGACCTGTTTCTCATTCCTTGTCAGAAAGAGATCATCGTCATATAATAATGGTATGATAGGTTCATCATCCACAACCTTAAGGTAAAGGTTAGGAACAACTTTACTTCTGGTAAAACCCAAGCTTTGTCATGAAGCTGTCAATTGTCCATTATTCACACTCAGCATTGAGTGATCTTCTGCATATCTATCTGTGCCATCTCTCCTTAGATGGGTCTACTAAAAATGAGCCTCAAAATCATTCGAACTCTGTGGTGAGTTCCTTCTTGCATCCATGTCATATGTGTTTAGAACCCATATTCAACCTTGTAGCAAAGGTTGAGATCCACATCACCCATGATGATCATTAAGCTCATCAATTGACTACCGATCCTGGGAACCCATACAGAACCTGATTACATTATTAAGAGAATGGTCTTATCTAGTCCCTTGGAGAAAAACATCTCATCATGATTGTCTTCCTCTTTCTAAGAGAATCTCTTAACCACAAGCTTTCTATAGTGTGTTTGATTTGTAAATCTTTTGTTGAACATCCATCGCTTGTTCAGAGTTCATCATTCATCATGATCTTTCCTACAAATCAAAATTAAGTACATGATTAGTAATACTTCATAATCATCAAATCATATTGATATGATAACCTATTATGCATACAGATATCATTTACATAGTTATGCAATTATTTTGACCAATACTTTGGCACAACACTTTCCCATATCCTGTATGCATACAGTGGCTATCTAGATGCCTTCCATCTCTACCAGAACATACTATCGAGAGTGTGCACAACTCTCAGCATGTTAGCAAAGAGGTTTCATTCTAGACAAGAAACAATGGAATGTTTGTCCAATTTACCAATCATATGCATATTAGTAGTATACTGTTCAATGCTTTATGAATGTTTACACTCAACATGATATATTCTAGGAATACAAATATGCATACAAGCAATATCATTTACTATTTCTAATAACAACCCAAATACTTATCTTTTATGTTTGTGTGGTTGCCTCCTGCTTGATCTTCTGTATGTCTTCTGAACTTCTATTCATTCTGTACCACTGTGCATGCTCAAGTGTACACTAGTGTCATCCTCATGATCTCATACACAAACATACATTCATTAGTATATTCTCAATATTATCAAAACATTCTAATTCTAAATAATCTTGAATATGTACAGTCATGATCATTAGTATTCAGGGTTTCAAGGAAGTCTTCTTTTACTCATGCATATTCTTGTTTGATCTAGTTAGTTAAATCATCAACCAAGATAAGAGACATAATATGCATAAACCCTTGATTACTAACCAATCATACCAAGTATACTTACACAAGGTAAGATTCTAACATGACATAGGAAAACATACCTGGATTAGTATACCTGCTAGTTATGTACAACATACCTAAACAATCTCTTCAATGATTTAGAGATCCTGAGCTAGAACCTGCATGTCTCGTAGGTTAAACATGATATAACAAAGTCATACATACCTCGTGAGTCTTTGTCTTCATGTTGTCATGGTCATGGAACTTGATTTGTATTTTGTGATGTACCTGTGTCTTGTTACCAGGCAACATCAACCTCACACAACACCATAATGCATAAGTACAATCATATAGCCCTAATCAATTAATGTCTTCGATCATTCACATGCATTTATATTATTGCTAGGGTGATAAGACAATTAATAACATTAATCAATATTGTACTAATAAATAACATGAAGACAAACACATTATGAACTTTAATCAAGAATCAGATTTCAAGGCATACCTGAACCTCCTTAAGTCATACCTGTCGAGACTTTTTGTAGTCTTCTTAGCCTCAACTCCCCCTGAAACTTGATCTGGAGCTTGATTAGGGTTTGCTAGAGAAACCCTAAAAATTCAATATTTGACTTTCACACTTCTGAATGGATGGAAGTATGTGTCTTGCTGAGCTGATCAACCTAGCATTCTTCAATTTTGAAATATCCAAAATTTGACCCCTCAAAATTGCCTTCGAAACTTCTGGATCTTCTGGACAGGAACCCGAACTAGGGTTTGATGAAGCCCACCCTTCTGTCCAATCAAAAGGTTCGATCCAAGGCTCTAAACTCTTATTTTTCTGAGGAGCTTCCAGCCGTGGGCTCCGATTCCAAAAATTCTAACTTTCTCCGAAACCCTAAATTCCGGAAGCCATGAATAAAGGTGCTCCAAAAATAATTCTGTTTTGACAGAAATATGCACCTGATTGTTTCTGCTATAACTCTGAAATTTCTGCTCCACAGGGTCTGAAAACGTTTTCTGCAGTAGCCTGACCTGTCATATTTCCATCCTGACAGGTCTGACCTCAATTGGATTTTCTGAGAGAGAGTTATGCCAAGTGTCGCAACGTGACCTGTTTATGGGATAAAACAGGAGAGCGAACTTGTACGGAGTGCCACGTGTCACTGTTTGAACTTCAGCCTTTGAGAAATTTTCCTGAGATATCTCGCCCTATTATCTTTCCATCCTGACAGGTATGACCTCAATTGGACTCTCTGAGAGAGAGTTATGCCAAGTGTCGCAACGTGACCTGTTTATTGGATAAAACAGGAGAGCAAACTTGTACGGCGTTCCACGTGTCACTGGTTCACCTTCCGCCTCTGAAAACATTTCCTGAGATAGTACAGTCTGTGTACTACCTGTCACTTTTTACGAAATTTCATTTGGAGCTTCCTAGCCCAAGTTATGACCTTTTTTCCAAGGTCACCTGATTTTGATTGAGATCTGGAAGAGGCAGAAACCCTAACTTGTACTGATCATAACTCATAAAGTACAACGAATTTGAAGGTTCCCTTTGGACAAAAGGTACCTGGGGATGTTATATACGACCTGTAAACGTTTCAGATCCTGAAACTTCGCAGAAATGGATTTACAGCGAATGTTCCACGATGACTGGTTTTTGCTATATAAAACCCTAACCTTCAAATTGTCGCAAGAGAAGCAAGTGTCGTAAGTGCCATACATTGCCTTCCTTCAGGTTAGCTCTGATACCATGTTAAAATTCAATATGCTAAGACAGAAAATAGCAGCATTACATTCCATTTCATAATAATAGCAAATACAGGATCACTGAAGAAACAACAAGCATAGCATAAACACAAGAGACACATATTTATCCTGGGAAACCCTCATGGGGTAGAAAACCCAGTAAAGCTTCCTCAATATAGATGACCAGCAATATACAAAGATGCAAACCAAAGACATGATCTTCTCCTTCACCATAGCAGACCTCTCCTCCACAAGTGCGCCTCTCGTAAGTGAGTGAGTGTGTCAAATGAGGAACATACCTCCTCTATTTATACACTACACTGACATGTATTTTACACAAGTACATGTAGGATCGTATTTAACCATTAGGTTAAATACCCTATTATAACTGACTGGGCTGACCCCCACATGGTGGGTCTAATAACCCTAGTTACCACAACCAATTCGGAGGAATAAACATCTCCGGATTCATAGTATAATCACATCGGAGGTATGGAACATCTTCGGAATAAATAATATACAAATATAATATTCTTAGAAGTTACAATATTCAACACATGTGAGATGTTGCACCAGTATCAAGCAACCAAGAATCTTTGTAAGATGAAAGAGGTTATTTCATTAATTCCAAGATTACAATGTGCAACAATACAATGAGTAGAATCAGGGGATTTACCATCCTCTTGGATTTTATTTTTGTCTACTTTGTTATGGTTATGTATTCCTTTGATGGAATCCCAAGAATCCCAACATTGATCTACTTCATGTCCAGTCTTCCCACGGCGGTTGCACTTCAGATATGATCTTTTGCTTGAGTTGTTTCTGTCCCCTCCACCTCTGAAATTTCTTCTTCCTCGTCCTCTTTTGTTTCTTTCTCCCTTGGAAGGGTCTTTGGACTGGTTCTTTTCTTTTTGAGCAAAGCAAACAGAGTCTCCAGGATGCTCACTTGTCTTCTCTCCAAAGGCTTTCTCTTTGTCTGCAATCTTCTCCACTAGGGTGTCAAAGGTGAGGTCTTTGAACTTGTCACTTGTTTGAAGAAACTCAAGATAGTTGGAGTGAGTAGGATAGAGGGACTTGACAAATGTTGCAAGTGGAAGGTTTGGTTTCATACCAGATGCTTTAATATTGTGCATGATTGCTCTGATCTCAGATGCAACCAACATAGGATCATTATCCTTTACTTCCGAATTGAATAAATTTAAAATTAACTGAATCACCCCCATTTCAAAATGTGAGTACAAGTATTTTAATGTCTTTAATGATTCAAAACAATATTTTGCAGAAGGTATGTGTTGGCTCACCTCTTCATTGACAATAACATTGATCATTGCTAAATATTTCTTGTCTCCGGTCTGCCAGATAACAAGTTCTTTCTCTGATGTTGGAGGTTTTGGATCAATACTCGAGATTGTGCCTTCATCTGTGTGAATGGTTTTTCTTTCACATATGTTGTCCCACAAGTCATTGTAGATGAACGTAGCTTTAATATTATTGGATCATTATGGGTAAATGTCCTTGCCAGTAAGGACAACACCAACTATTGATGCCAGTGAGTGCATCTTCTACCACTTGAATCTTTGAACCTGCAACTTAGGACCGAATTTTGGAAGAAAAGGTATGAAGGTGTAGGTCTAAATTCCCACTCCCTTATTTAAAAATGCTTCTTACACGTTCCGCAACACTATCAACTTAATTCTATAGCAGTATTTAGTTCTAGAGCACTCTTAATTTAATTCTGCAACACTATTTAATTCTATAGCATAGTGTTATTACATATAAGAATTACATTTGATTTTGCAACATATAGAAAAAAACATTCACCCTATACATAGACAAATATTAATAATATAATACTACTCAAATTTGGTTGAGATCAATGGCAGAAGGATGTTGAATGGTCACATGTCATGTCCCCAAATTTTGCATTGGGTCACAATGGCCTAAACCACTTGGCCATACTCATGATAGTTTGTCAAGTTGATACTAAGGGTCAAATAATTACCAAGAATGATGTCCAAGTTAGTAATAATGTAAAACTAGATCCAAAGGGATAAGGTGGTTCACATTAAGAGAAAAATTCCCAATTCAAAGTTTGTAATATTCCCATCCAAATGAACTATCATGGAGGAAAATTACTAGTTCCCTAGGTTGGGGGTGGAAGCATTAAAAGTTGGAGTAAAGGAGCTACAAGACCCAAAATGACCGTAGACTTACAAATTCACATTAAATGGGTCAATTAAATAATAATACAAAGAAAATAAAGTGGCATTGGATCATGAGGGCACATAAGAGGTTGTGGGACCCACATGTAGCAAGATTCCCCACTACACTTGGCATGATTCTCTCACCAATTCGAGTTCAATATGAAGGGTAACATACTTGTGGGAGTTTAAGAGGTATTATTCATGGCATGATTCATGCAAGGTCGAATGGGAGTGGAATAATAAATCCCATGGAAGAGGAAGAGGCATCTTAAAAGAATTGTGACACTTGGAGCTAGATTCCCTAACTCCTATGGCAACAATGATGGAGATTCTATGACACCTATGACAAAGTTCAGACCTGATTGCTGACATATGAAATATATGACATTTCAGGGCTAAAATTAGCCTCCAAGAGGGCTCACAAGGGAGTTATGGAAGCCAAGAAGCTTCCCCATTCGAATTGAGGGAATATGGAGACTAGGAATTGTTGGACAAGTGGCACACATTAGAATCTCTTCCCAACTTGAGTTGGCATGAGAATTTTGGAAGGAATTCAACCCATGGAGGACTTGATAAGTTTATAAAAGATAGAACAAATAAGGAAAGGGGATTTTGATCATTTCTCATTTTGCAAATTGGAGAGCATAGCTTGTCCATGTTAGTGGAGTGTTTACTCTACTTGCCTTAGTACCAGTTTCGAGGGTGAAATATTCCCATCCTAATTGGAATTGGAGATGCCATTCATACCTTTCATTGGAGCTACCATGGATTCCTTTGTTTCATGTTGAAGCTACAGGGAATCTCGTGATCTTCTCTTCTTCAACTCGTTCCCATCTCTCTCTCATATTTCTCTTCATATTTTGGCTCTTGGAGGAAGGGCGCACATGGTGAGATGATGATATATTTGGGAGAGTCCAATATACACAATTTATTTGAAATCTGATATATTTTCTCTGTATTTGATGTTTAGAAGATCCTCAGGTCGAAATACCAAGTGAAAATATGTAAAAATACCAAACAATGCATAAATGGTTCCATTTTCCCTATATCTTGTTGTGAGAGCTTGAAGTTGCTTTATTTATATTTGTATCAGTCAATATATGTGATTTTGTTGATTTATGGATATCCATTAATGTCCTGAAGAAGTTTCATACACATTGTATAAGTATTTGGAACATAAATCTCAAAATTCATAACAAGTGGTGGAGTTTCCTAGCTTTTCCCCCTATGTGAAGACATGTCTACAAACCTCTGATTTATGGGAGTTGAAGCAGCCTTTAGGAACTAATTAATGAAGAATTTGGGTGCCCATTGAAGTCCTTTAACTAATACATGTCCATTTTCTGAAATTTGGGACGTTCATACTGCATTTGGGAAGCCATTTATGTCATCTACCCTTGGGGGTTTGAACCTCAAAATTACTAGTAAATTTCCCTATTTTCTCGTGAACTTAAATGAATGTTGCAGAAGTCTTTTGAGAGTTTACAAGAATACATAAGATTAATTTTTATGTCTCAATACCTTTCCAACACTCTCAGTTCCAATTCTAAATCCTTAGGATTCTTTTGGAGCCATCTACCCTTGGGGGTTTCAACATCGATTTTCCTAGTAATTCTGCCTTTCGTTCTCTAATTATAAATGCAAGTTGCTGAAGTATTTAGAAAGTGTAAAAGCATATAATATCTGATTTAGTGTGTCCATTACACCTCAATCCACTCAATACATCATTCGAAAATATTTGGTATCATTTGGGACAGTTTGGGGCTTCACTAGTCCAAGTTTCGAAAATTAACTAAATTGGAAAAAATCCCAAATTGGGGACATTAGAATGGTATCAGAGCATGGTATTTGCACCTGTGAATTAGGTTCATCCATTGAAGAAGAAATTTCAGCCATGTATTGCTATTATGATGACTCCTATGAGTACAATTCTTATGAGCAATATGAATATGATTGTGAGCAATATGAAGCAAAATGTGAATGGTTTGAGGAAGAGATGCCATCATGAAACACTTCTTAAAATTTCATAAGGAATGAGGGTTATTCTTATGACCTTTAATATGATGAATATGAGTGTGTCTCACTACCAAAGGATAATTCCATGAATGAATTACAAAGATTGAGAGCAACATGTAAAACCTTGCCCCAACAATATCAGGCATATCTTGATCTGTATAAGGGAGGTACACAAAAGGCCATTCCTTTTGAAGACTTTGCTGATTGGGTGTTTGAAAATAGGCCCAAAAATGAAAATGTGGAGTTAGTGAATAAAGGTCTATTCCCTTCTTGCAAAATATCTTGGAGAGCAAATCACATATGTTTGAGTAAAAAGGAGGAGACCCATGAGCCACCTAGTTCTGAAATAGGTGAAGTAGAAGAAGCAGTACATGAAGAGGATCGAAATTCACTCCCAAGTGGCTCTGAAAAATATGAAGTGAAATCACATGAGCATGAAGAATAATCTATTGAAAATATTGAAGATCATTTCGAGACACATTCTACCTTGGACATGAATCAAAGAGCATCTGCTGATGGATGCTTTAACTATGAAGGAGTACCTACTGATGGGTGCTCACACCTCTATGTTGGTGACATATATATCACTTTAGAAAGTGTTGCTGCAAGCCAAAATTACATTAAGCATGAAAATGAAGGCCTTATAGCAGTTGAAGAAGAACCAATATCAACTTCCCCATCACCACTTGAGCTTCATGAAGTTGGTCCAAGTAAGAAAAAAGAAGATGAGGAAGTTCATTTGCAAGAGCCTCATTTTATTGAAGGGTCATTAAATATGAATAAAAAGAATATCCAAGAGACCATTAGAATACTCCATGACACTCAAGAATTGATGTCAAATTCTTTTTGGAGAGTTTCTTCATTGAAGGATTCATCCTTCCTTGAAGATATGGAGAAGATTCAAAGAGTAATGTGCAACATCGAAGGTAATTTCATGTCTTTGATTTTTTATAGAAACAATTTGGTTGAGATTAATGAATGTTTACATGGATCATACTTGAATAATAATGAGGATATTCATAAGCTCAAAATGCAAAATGAGCAACTTCTTGATAGGTTGCAAGATACTTTTTCTTCCTCATATGTTTCAGATTGTCAAATGGTAGATTGCTTGGAGGATTCTCATGACATGATGGATCATGAGAAACATGATAAATTGAAGGTACTTGATGTGTTTGAATATGATTTTGATGAGAACCAAGCACTTGTTGTGGTGGAAGAGGAACTTGAGTTTCCTCTTGGAAATGGTTACACACTTTTTGAAGAAGTGTACGATTCCACTACCTTGGAACCAACCTATGAGGAAAGTTTTGCACTTTTGAGGGAGATGCATGATCCTACCCTTATGGAGCCTTCACATGATGACACTTTTGCATATTTTTATCATTTGGGTGAGTTGTTTCATTCTCCTACATCCTACACTTCCATATTTTGTAGCATTTATCCTAATGAAGTATGGGTGAAAATTTTTATTTTTGATAGAGCCACACGAGGAGTATGAAACTCCTATATCTCCTTTAGATGATGATATGATTAGAGCACTTTCTTATTATTTTCATTTGCAGCAGCATCCTTTGTTACCTTATGATGACACATATCTACATGGATGCACCTATGATGTTCACTTTAGTCACTTGAAGACTCGTGATTTTCCTTGCTCCTTGCTTAGCTCAATTAATGTTGGAGGAACTTCATCCAATACTTGGGTGAAGTGATATATGATTGGAACAAATTCTTATTGGTAGCAACATCCTTTTCAATTTCTTGATGATACACATATCCATGGATTCATAAATGGTACTTCTGTGAGCCCCTTGAAGGCTCATTGTTTTCTTTGCTCCCAAATTGCTTTAGATTTTAGTGGAGGTTCTTCATTCACTTCTTGGATGAAAGAACACATTGCCGATTATTTTTTTGCATCTTACATGATTTTGGAGCATCATGGGCATATTTTCTTGTGGGATGATTCCTACTCTTTTGGTGATGAGACATGGGACTTTCACCCTTGTCCTTTGAGCTTCAATGGTCTCACTCTCGATTCTTGTGTGCATTTGGCACATGAGGACTATTTTGTTGATTGGGGAAGACTTGTTTGCATTCAGCCCCACTTTGAGGATATGCATTTCATGATGGAGAGTCTCTCTTGGTCTTGACTCAACCTTGAAGAAGTTCATATTTTGATGCAGGGGCCCTCAAGGTTTCAATTGTGCATTGGAAATGTTGAACTTCCAGTGTGGTGGTATGATATTTACATCCTTCCTTGAATTTTCCATAGTGATGAATTTTTATTGTTGTTACTGATTTTTGGAAAGATGCATATGAGACAATGGGATCCTGGCATTCTTTGGAATGTTAGTTTTCCATATGTGACACTGCCACTCAAAGATTTGAAACTAAGGCATTGGGATTTGGGCAATATTTTTCCTGCAAGTTTTTTTGGTAGAGCATGCCTATCTTTTGGAATGCATACACGAAATGGGATCCTGGTGTTGCTTGGTTTCAGCTCACTTGGAGTAGCAGTTCGATTGTTGGTTTGAGAGGGCAAGCCAACCTTCAGTTGTTTGAGTTCATTTTTGCAGAACAATGTTCCAGTTTCCTATGTGGGATACCTTTTGAGATATGGATTCAATATTCACATGCTTGGTGTTCATGGAATTTCATACTAGAAATTTCACACCATACATGTATCAGGATCATTTGGGACCCTGGGATCATTTTTGGGTTGAAAAATTTAGAAAGGGTTTCCAAAATATGAAAGAGTACATGAGTGCCACTACTCAGAGTTTTGGAAAGGAAGTTTTGGAAGCAAAGTCTTGGAAATAAAGCAGGTACTTCAACATCCATGTTTGAAATTGCTTGAGGACAAGCAATATTAGGAGGGGAGGATTTGTCATGTCCCCAAATTTTGCATTGGATCACAATGGCCTAAACCACTTGGCCATACTCATGATAGTTTGTCAAGTTGATACTAAGGGTCAAATAATTACCAAGTGTTAACACCCAAAAAGTGCTCACTACCTCATCTACCCCATTACATGACTCATTTGTCCATATTTCCTACCATATCTACCTTCAAAACCTTAAAATCCCATTAAAAAGCCTCCAAAAGGCCCAAAAAGCCTCCAAAAGGCCACAAAACCATTAAAAAAGCCTCCAAAAGGCCAAAAAACCCCTTTTTTTCCCCCAAAACAAATCCAAAATTCCTCCAAAATAGCAAAAACCCTCTAAAAAGGGAATAAAAAATATAAAAAAAGAGGAAAAAGAGGAAAAAAGGAGGAAAAAACCCTATACAGCTGACCTAAACCATATGGTTCCCAAAACCATGGGCCAGCACTCCACCACTAAAAACCTATAAATAGGTGATGGAGGCCCCTCATTTCATATCCACAGTCAAATACACCCTTACTCTACCAAAATCACTCTCGAAACCCTAGCTCACCCTTGAGCTACTTTCATCCTTGAGTGCCCCTTTTGGCCCATTTCCAACCGTTTGGAGAAAGAGACGGAGCAAAGCTGGAGTTTGGAGCAACCCTCTTTGACCATTGCAAGAACTTCACCAACCTCTACACCTGAGGTAAAATTTTAATACAAAAAAGAAAGATCTTCACCATATTTCATGTTTTTGTTATGTTTATTAATGCTCATGCTAGTTTAGAATTTGTATTGTTTTATTACTTTCATTTACTGTTTATTGAACTGCTACTAAGGAGTCCATTCTCCTTAGTAGGTGCTCATTTGCACAAGCTAGGGTGAAAACCCTAGCTACACCAAGGATGATGTCCAAGTTATTAATAATGTAAAATTAGATCCAAAGGGGCAAGGTGGTTCACATTAAGAGAAAAAATCCCAATTAAACGTTTGTAATATTCCCATCCAAATGAACTATCATGGAGGAAAATTACTAGTTCCCTAGGTTGGGGGTGAAAGCATTAAAATTTGGAGTAAAGGAGCTACAAGACCCAAAATGACATTAGACTTACAAATTCACATTCAATTGGTCAATTAAATAATAATACAAAGAAAATAATGTAGCGCACATAAGAGGTTGTGGGACACACATGTGGCAAGATTCCCCACTACACTTGGCATGATTCTCTCTTCAATTCGAGTTCAAGATGAAGGGTAACATGCTTGGGGGATTTTAAGAGGTATTATTCATGGCATGAGTCATGTAAGGTCGAATTGGAGTGGAAGAATAACTCCCATGGAAGAGGAAGAGGCATCTTAGAAGAATTGTGACACTTGGAGCTAGATTCCCTAACTCCTATGACAACAATGATGAAGATTCTATGATACCTATGACAAAGTTCAGACCTGATTGCTGACATATTAAATATATGACATGTTAGGGCTAAAAATAGCCTCCAAGAGGGCGCACAAGGGAGTTATGGAAGCCAAGAAGCTTCCCCATTCGAATTGAGGGAAGATGGAGACTAGGAATTGTTGGACAAGTGGCACACATTGGAATCTCTTCCCAACTTGAGTTTGCATGAGAATTTTGGAAGGAATTCGACCCATGGAGGAATTGAGAATTTTATAAAAGACAATAACAAAGAAGGAAAGGGGCTTTTGATCATCTCTCATTTTGCAAATTAGAGAGCATAGCTTGTCCATGCTAGTGGAGTGTTTACTCTACTTGCCTTAGTACCAATTTCGAGGGTGAACGATTCCCATCCTAATTGGAAAATGGAGAGGACATTCAGAACTTTCATTTGGATATACCATGGATTCCTTTGTTTCAGGTTGAAGCTACAGGGCAGCTCATGATCTTCTCTTCTTCAACTCATTCCCATCTCTCTCTCACATTTCTCTTCATATTTTGGCTCTTGGAGGAAGGGCGCACATGGTGAGATGATGATCTCTTTGGGAGAGTCCAAGATACACCATTTATTTTTAATCTGATATATTTAATCTGTATTTGATTCTCAGAATATCCTCAGGTCAAAATACCAAGTGAAACTATGTAAAAATACCAAACAATGCATAAATGGTGCTATTTTCCCTATATCTTGTTGTGAGAGCTTGAAGTTACTTTATTTTGATTTGTATTAGTCAATATCTGTGATTTTTTTGATGTGTGGATAGACATTAATGTCCTGAATAATTTTCATGCACATTGTATAAGTCTTTGGAACATAAATCTCAAAATTCATAACAAGTGGTGGAGTTTCCTAGCTTTTCCCCCTATGTGAAGACATGTCTACAAACCTCTGATTTATGGGAGTTGTAGAAGTCTTTAGGAACTTATTAATGATGCATTTGGGTTCCCATTGAAGTCATTTAACTAATACATGTCTTTATTTTGAAATTTGGGAGGTTTGTACTGCATTTGGGAAGCCATTTATGTCATCTACCCTTGGGGGTTTGAACCTCAAAATTACTAGTAAATTTCCCTATTTTCTCCTGAACTTAAATGAATGTTGCAGAATTATTTTGAGAGTTTCCAAGCATAAATAAAATTCATTTTTATGTCTCAATACCTTTCAAACACTCTTAATCCCAATTCAAAATCCTTAGGAGTATTTTGGAGCCATCTACCCTTAGGGGTTTCAACATCGATTTTCCTAGTAATTATGCCTTGCGTTCTCTAATTGTAAATGAAATTTTATGAAGTATTTAGAAAGTGTCCACGAATATAATATCTGCTTTAGTGTGTCCAAATACACCTCAATCCACTCCATACATCATTCGAAAAGATTTGGGATTATTTGGGACAGTTTGGGGCTTCCTTAGTCCAAGTTTCAAAAATTAACTAAATTGGGAAAAAATACAAATTGGGGACATTACATTGCAGCTTCAATGGTTGAGGTCACCAGGCCTCCAAACAAGGTGCAAATAATTTGCAGGTTAATATTTCAGCTCGGAGGTTGAGTTCGTAACACCTATATGGTTGCAGTCTCTTGATCTTCAAAAGAGACACTTTCCACAACTCACAAGCAACAATGATCGATATTCATTTTGAGAGATGTTGCAGTTGTTGAGTGGAGTCGTGGATGATGGAGGAGTTGCAACATCGTTGAATGAGGTTGTAACATCAAGAGCTCCAAAATATAGAGGACACGATTTAATTGGCAATAGACTCAACCCACGTATTATTGAGTGCCAATGGACATCAATATGGAGAGCGTAGTCTTGTGAGTCTAGAGGTCGCAATTCTCCAAATAGGTTGCAGTCCTCTAAATATTCTTCCATGCAAAGTTTATCTCCACGCAAAAAAAAAGACACAATGCTTTAGAAATTTGTAGCACACGGGATCTTCATCAACAAGCTCATGCTTTCAAACAATATTAGGTAAGATCGCAGCTCCATTAGTGAATACAAACTCAGCTCACAAATTAAGGTTTCCTTCACACTCTTCATCAATAGGATCATGCTCTCAAACAATACCAATGATTTTTATCACCATGGGAAACAATCATGATATCAATAGTTCTCAGAACCTTATAACCAGACATGGAGAAAGCTCAACAATAGTGCATAGAGAACAATGTATATGCAACCCGATACTAGAATGAATGTGTTACAGAACTGACTAAAATCTCATGCAATGGAAAGGGAGGTAAAATGAGAGAGTATCCTCGAATACTAAACCAACGCATCACAATGGAGAGAGAACATTCATGCTCCACGCAGTAGTCATAAGAAAAGAAACGTTATCTTGCAATTAATGTCTAGCACGATAGACTATGTAGAGACAAAACGTTACACACCGGGAAGAGCGGGATTGAGGAGAATATGGCAGGAAACCAAGACTAGCGAGTGCACAGAGAGCATAGGGTAGGAAAAAATAGATAAGCGTGCAGTATGGAAGCAAGGAGGGTAGACTATGCAGGCCACAAACATTTTTAAAATGTTATAAGCGTTTCTAAAATCAGGTTGTTTCGATGTAGGATTTTTTCCATATTAAAATGTGGTTAATTTCATATGGGTTTTTGTTACATATTATCTTCTTATTAATGATTAAAAACATGGTTGATATATCTATATATATATATGTGGTGATGATGATGATGACGATGATATATGTTAAATATACAACATCAGGAGACATTCTCCAAACCAATCTTGTACAACCAAGATTGATCCTCCCGTATAAAGGTAATTGATCAAAGGAATGATGTTGTAAAGTCTTGTTGGACAAGGCCTTGGACTTGTGTGTCAAGTCATGATTCTCAAGTGAACCTTCCGTATAAAGGTATCCATGAGATGGACCTCCCGTATAGAGGTGGACCTTCCCTATAAAGGTCATGTTTTACTTGTTAAAAGCATTTAATGTTGTGTGATGTATTATTAACCATTATCACTAGTTTCTATTAAGTCTCCTTTAGAGATTGATCACCTCTAAAGTGAATTACTTTAGCATGTGATCATTTGGTCTGGAAGAATATAATATGATCACAACATCTGATAATTCTTCTCAGTATAATATAATGTGATGGATAATTAAAGTTAGCACATATTGACCATGCAATAAGAGATAAATAAATAAAATATAAAGCATATATATCAAGATAATTCGAAATTGCTCATGCAGAAACTTGCACTAATTAAAGAGAGATCAAATTGTTAAAGATTCAGTTAAGTATCAATGTATGCCTCAATCAACGCTTCAGTTAAAGCATCAGTTAAAGACATTCCTCAGTTAACTAAAGAACTCACAATGGTCACTTCAAGTAAATCAATCAACGTGATTTTAGTTAACTAAGTGTTAAATAAGAAGGACTAGTTAACTAAAGTGTTTTCACTTTAGTTAAACTAAAAGATGACACTTCAGTAAACCAAGGAGAACCAGTTAAAGAGAGTTAACTAAGTGAAAACAGAGAATATCTAGTTAAGTAAGTGACGACACTTAATTTATCCACCTAAATAAGTGGGAAAGCTTTCAATTAAGTGGCGAGTTCATCCTAAGTGACAGCTCAGTTAGATAAAGCACTGCATGAGAAGTGGGGCGCACCTCTGCATGCAATATTGATACATCCAATTTGAGGGCGAGTTCATCCTGAAGTTAGAAGATAAAAATAGAAGAGAAGAAAGTATAAATATGTTATACGGGATTGATGAATTCAATGTGAAGCGAATTCTCTTATCCTTTGAAGGCGAGGTGCTTCTCTTTGTGCATAGGATATTATTATTGAAGGTAAAGTGCTTCTCCAATTGATCTCCCTTCTGTATTGCTTCCATATCTTCACAAAGAGTGTTTGGTGATCTCTTATCTTCCAAAATAAATCTGCTATGTTGTAAAAGAAATCATTCTCTACTATCCATTATATTATACTGAGAAGAGTTGCTGAGGTTTTTGTTCTCATTGTTTTGAGGATTTTCCCCAGGGAATATCTTGTGTTATGGTTGTATGAAAGTCATTTGATTGAATTGTCTAAGTGCTTCAAGTTTCTACATATAAAAGAATTAAAGATCAAATTTCAACCAAATATTAACATGGTATCAGAGCTCAGGGCGTGAAGGAGCTCCGTTTTATATGCCATTTAGAGCCTACATTGATCATGAGAAGTTGAGCACGATATTTGAAGACTATGGCATCAATATTTGTGCGACCGAAAGACCGTCTTGAGGGCACCTCAAAATTCAACACTTGGAAGGCTAGGATTCTCAACATCCTAGAGGAACATGACTTGGATGGCTACGTATCCATTGTGGTGGAGGAGCCTACATCTAATGTAGGGCACATCAAATTCAAGAAGAATCAAGCTAAGGCCAAACAGATCATCTATGATTGGGTAAAAGGTAACTTGATTCCCATGATCACAACGCTGAAGACCGCGAAAGAATTTTAGGATACATTGACTAATCTATATGAGAAGAAGGCCCTGAGTCAAAAGAGAGTATTGAAGAATAAGCTTCGAGACTTAAATATGGAGACATATGAGATAGTGGCCTCCTTCTTCAGCAAGATCTCTCAGATAAGATATCAACTTGCTAGTATTGGAGTAGTGGTGGATGAAGATGATCTTCTCCAAAACACTATTGATGGTATCCCATCCTCATGGGAGAAATTCTTGGTTGCGGTAAATGGATGAGAGGTAGAACCTACCTTAGAAAGGTTGTGGCATGATTTCCTCCAAGAGGAGGGGTGAATCCATAGCAAGTCAGTGTGCATCAAAGAAGAAAACCTTTCCCTCATGGAAAGAATGAAGAAAGGAAGGAAACCCTTCTTCCAAAGAAGAAGGAGTTCAATAAAGGCTTTGACAAGTCAAAATATAGATGCTTCAATTGCAACAAGAAAGACCATTTCTCAAGAGAGTGTAAAGCAAAGTTTTGATGCTTCTACCACCATAGAAGATGAAACCACTCAAAAGAATGCTTCCAAAGAAAAGGAGACAAGAAGGGAGTTTTACCTTGTCTCATCCCTTTCAGGATCCATAATCACAAATGCAGACACATGGTTGATTGAAAGTGGCGCATCCAATCATATGACTGGTTACAAGAGTGCCATCACTTACTTAAAGGAGAAAGAGTTCACATGCATGGTATAGTTGGGGGACAACTCAACATATTCGATCCAAGGAGTTGAATCTACCTCATTCCAACTGAGCACTGGTAATATTCTACATGTAGAGGAAATTATATATGTTCCAGGCTTGAAGAAGAACCTCCTTTTAGTTTCGGTTCTTGAAGACAAAGGCTTCCGAGTTATCTTCATGGATAACAAAGCACTTTTATGGATGAAGAACAAAAGCCTAGAATCTGCTACTGTGATTGGAATTCGAGAGGGAGGACTCTCCAAGGTACCCAGGAAATACATTCAAGATATGATTCACCAAAATATCATTCCATGCGAGATATGGCACTAAATTCTTGGACACCTACACTACAAAGCACTACCAGGACTTCAAAAGATGGTAAAAGGTATGCCCATATTTTATTTTGAGCATGATTGTGTTTGTCGGTGTTGTGCACTTGGGAAGAATGTTAAGAATTCTTTTTCTAGCAGTACTACTAGAACTAAAGGGATTTTAGATTTAATACATTATGATGTATGTGGTCCCATGTCATTCCCCTCCCAGAGTGGCTTCTTATATTATGTATTGTTCATAGATGATTTTTCTGGAAAGTCATGGATTTATTTCATGAAGGCTAGAAGTGAAACTCTTAGCAAATTTAAAGAGTTTAAAACCCTAGTTGCAAATCAGAAAGAAAATCACATCCATGGATTAAGGTATGATAACGGAGGTGAATTTGATTCACATACATTTAATGAGCTATGTAGTGATGCAGGGATATGTCGATAGTTAATAGTACCATACGATCCTAAACAAAATGGGGTTTATGAAAGGATGAATAGAACCATATGTGAGGCTACAAAATCCATGATGCATGATCAAGATATGTCTACCTCATTATGGGAAAAAGCCACTAGTACAACTATGTACATACATAATAGAATCCAGCATGCCATTCTAGATGAGAAGACACCAAAATAAGTGTTTACTGGTGAGAAGCTACAGACATCTCACACTTGAGGATCTTCAAGAGCGCAATGCACATTCATGTACTCAAAGAAAAGAGAACAAAGATGGATCCTTCTGGAAAGAAAGGCACCTTTGTGGGTTATAGCGAGTCATCCAAAGCATACCGAATATATGTACCTAGTGAGAGACACATTGAAGTCATCTGAGATGTTACCTTCCATGAGGAAGATGCTTTCAAAAGATCGAAAGAGATTCAATGTGATTCAAAGATGAAGGATACTAAGTCCAATCCCCCCCTTCAGAGTTTGAGAGGGAGAAACTAGAAGATGCCTCAGATTTGCTAGCTCCCAAGGAATTAGTAGAATTGATTGAGAGGTCACCTGATGAACCTCCCACCAAAAGAAGATTTTCTTGGTGCCGAGACATCTTACAAAATGCATAGAAACATGGAGAACCAACAAGCTCATATAGAGAGCGCAAGAAACCTGAAATATATTTAGGGTATGTGGCACTAATGAGTCACATCAGTGATTCAGAACCATCCTCATATGAAGAAGCTGCAAAGCAACAAGTTTGGAAAGATGCGACGATAGAAGAGTACAACTCTATAATGAAGAATGATGTTTGTCCAGGTTGTTCCCAAACCTGATGGGAAGTCCATTGTGACTTCCAGATGGATTTACAAGATAAAGCATGATGTAGATGGTAGCATTGAGAAGTATAAATCCAAATTCGTTTCCAGAGGTTTCTCTCAGAGAGAAGGCATAGATTATGAAGACACCTTAGCCCCTATGGCAAGGTACACCACAATCCGAGCAATGATTGCACTTGCATATATTCTAGGATGGAAACTTCACTAGATGGATGTGAAGACAACCTTCCTCAATGGTGAGGTTGAGGAAGAGGTTTATATTCAACAGATTGAAGGATTTGCGGTGCATGAGAAGGAGTCCCATGTTTGCAAGCTAGAGAAAGCTCTATATGGGATTAAGCAAGCCCATAGGGATTGGTACTCCAAAATTGATAGCTACCTTTATAAACTGGGTTTCTGTAAGAATGAAGTTGATCCAAATTTGTACTTCAAAGTAGTGAAGAAGAAACCGTTGATATTGGTTATGTATGTTGATGATTTGTTTCTCACTGGAGAGGAACATCTGATTGCTTGGTGCAAGGGAGAGCTCACCTCAGAGTTTGAGATGAAATACTTAGGTATGATGCACTACTTTCTTGGCCTTGAGATTTGGAAAATAAAAGATGAAATTTTTCTATCTCAAGGGAAGTAGACTGTGGATATATTGCGCAGGTTTGGCATGATAGATAGAAAATCTCTGACTGCACCGATGGTTTCCAATTTGAAGAAACTTCATGAGTTAGGATCTGGATCAGATCCAATAGACACCACTTTGTATAGACAACTTATAGGCTCGCTAATGTACTTGATTCATTCGAGGCCTAATGTATGTTATGCCATGAGCATTCTGAGTCAATTTATGTTTGATCCAAGACATAGACACTGGATAGCTACTAAGCATGTGCTTAGGTACCTTCGAGGTACAATTTCATATGGACTCAGATATGCCTCCAGTGGAGGAGTCATGTTACTTGGTTATATAGACTCAGACCGGGGATGAAGCATTGTGGACCATAAGAGTACATCCAGCTACTATTATAGCCCAGGATCAGCTATGATATCTTGGTCCAGTAGGAAGTAGGGCGCCGTAGCCCAGAGCACTACCAAAGCAGAATACATAGATGCAAGTGTTTCCTACCGAAAAGTAGTGTGTCTCAAAGAGCTACTTGCAGGGTTGTTTGGTGAAAATCTTGAGCCTACAGTTATTAGGTGTTACAATAAGAGTTGCATCAAGATTTCTGAAAAACCAATGTAAAAATTCAGTAAATGTCTATTGATGAGTAGATTGCAGATGTGTTAAAAAAGTCTATGTTAGTGACAAAGTTTAGGTACTTTCGAGACAAGCTTGGTATGGCAGAGAATGCCTCCCTCGTTGAGAGGGAGTGTTAAATATACAGCATCATGATACATTCTCCAAACCAATCTTGTACAAGCAAGATTGATCCTACCATATAGAGGTGAGCACTTTGATTTCCTTCTGTGTAAAGGTTATTCCTCCCGTATAAAGGTAATTGATCAAAGAAATGATGTTGTAAAGTTTTGTTGGGAAAGGCTCTGGACTTGTGTGTCAAGTCACGATTCTCACGTGAACCTTCCGTATAAAGGTATCCATGAGATGGACCTACCGTATAGAGGTCGACCTTCAGTATAGAGGTCGACCTTCAGTATAAAGGTCATGCTTTACTTGTTAAAAGAATTTAATGTTGTGTGATGTATTATTAACCATGATCACCATTTGCTATTAAGTCTCCTTTAGAGATTGATCACCTCTAAAGTGAATTAATTTAGCATATGATCATTTGGTTCGGAATATTATAATATGATCATAGCATCCGATAATTATTCTTAGTATAATGTAGTGTGATGGATAATTAAAGCTAGCAAATATTGACCATGCAATAAGAGACAAATAAATAAAAGATAAAGCATAGAGATCAAGAGAATTCGAAATTGCCCATGCAGACACTGCAACTAATTAAAGAGAAATCGAATTGTTAAAGCTGCAGTTAAGTATTAATGTATGCCTCAATCAATGCTTCAGTTAAAGCATCAGTTTAGGATATTCCTCAATTAACTCAAGAACCCTTTTTTTTTTTTTTTACAGAAACGGGTAAATAGCTTTATATATTAAAAAAAGAAGGAAATTACATATGGTCGGGAGGTTGTTCCCATAATACCCATAGTTGCCGTAGCAAGCATAAAATTGTTCAGCCTCTGATTTTCAAAATGAGTAGCCTTATACCAAATACAAAAAGAAGCGGGAAGGTCTAAACTTAAGCTAGAACTAGAACAGAGCTATTACAGAGCTTCAGGGATACAAAGGAAAAGAAAAAGAGGGGTGTAGAGTGCTTGTAGATGCAAGAGCCAAGTCAATTGGCCTGGTGGCAACTGGCAGGAGCCGTGGCTGCATTTTCTTCATCTAGATTCAGAATAATAGAGGGGCTACTTCCCTTATTAACCAGATTGTTTCCATTGTTGACCCTTATGCAATCTACTTTAGCTTCCAGAATTCGAAGACAGCTGAAGAAAGTGTCATGCTTAACCAATATCTTTTCGAAGTAATCTTTTTCCTTACCAGCGCTGTTCCTAAATTCTGATTTGGAGATCTGCACGAAGGTGGCAAGATTGGAGATTGCCTTCTTGGTGTCCATCAAGTCGCCACGAAGCTAGCGAACCTGGGCTTCCAGGTCCTGAATATGGGTATTAGCTTCAGGTGTGGGGCTTGCGTTCCCGTGAGGAGAGTCCATAGCAACCAGGTTTCCCTGGTATCCCAAATGCTGCTTCTAGCTTTTGCTGCCATACCCATCCGAGCTGTTACACACCAGAATATGAGGGCCATTATGCCCAGGTTTCAGGGATTTATGCGGCTTCCTACTTCTGTTGCCATAGTCGTACCCACTGCCAAAACACTGCATTACATCCCGATTTCCAGTACTGGTTCCATTTTCCAGAGGAACCCAATTCTTCCTACTACCATGCTCCTCGGGTTGACGAGAATTATTACAAACTAGACCCCCTCGCTTTCCGGTGCTTTCATTGTTATACAGAAGCTCATTAAGGTAACTCTTTTTGCCTCTGCTGGAGCCAGGGCCCAAGGCACAATCCTTGCAATGCGGAGAATGGAAAATACCCGCCATGAAAGAGAACATAAACTTGCAGATGAGAACGCCCAGGGAGAATATAGGAGAGAACGGGGAGGGACGGTGTGAAATGATGGCGCCACCTTGCAAGATATATGGGAAAGGTGGCCTGGGGAAGAGCCCGAAATTAAGGTTGGGGCATGCGTGACAGATGGAGGAGGTCAGACGCAACCATCAGTTGGGTTGAGTGAGATTGGAGAAGGACGTAGCTAAGATCCAAGGTAGATTGCGGGAGTTAATGCCCCTGTTGGGAAGTGTGAAAATGGAGGTAGTGGGATGAGCCATGGAGGAGGGTGGTAAGGGAGGGGGGGGCTAGGGGACCCATACGTTGAGGTTAAGTATGTCGTTGGTTAAGGCATGACCACAGTCCAAACTTGCTCCGGAATTTTCCATTCTATCAGCAGCTTGGTTGTTGTTTCTTAGAATGTGCAAGAACGAGATAGAGTGAAAGCCAGTGGCTGCAAACTTGAAGTGCTGGTGTAGATGGTGAGTGGCTTTGTGGTGGTTGTTGACATATCTTCTGGCCTCCCTTATAACCAACAAGGAATCCCCAAAGACCACAAGATTACTGACTTGATTTTTTTTTCTATTTCGAGACCTTTTATCAATGCGATCCACTCAGCTGTGTTGTTGGTCTTCTGTCCGATCCCCCATGCATAATCTTCAACTTTGTTTCCACCAGAGTCTGAGAGAAATCTCCCCGCGCCTGCCAACCCTGGTTTAACTCAAGAACTCACAATGGTCACTTCAAGTAAATCAATCAACATTATTTCAGTTAACTAAGTGTTAAATAAGAAGGACTAGTTAACTAAAGTGTTTTCACTTTAGTTAAACTAAAAGATGACACTTTAGTAAACCAAGGAGAATCAGTTAAAGAGAGTTAACTAAGCGACGCCAATCAAGTTAGCCACCTAACTAAGTGGGAAATATTTCAGTTAAGAGGCAAGTTCATCCTAAATGACAACTCAGTGATATAAAGCTCTGCATCAGAAGTGGGACGCACCTCTGCATGCAATATTGATACATCCAGTTTGAGGGCAAGTTCATCCTGAAGTTAGAAGATAAAAATAGAAGAGAAGAATGTATAAATATGTTATACGAGATTGATGAATTCAATGTGAAGTGAATTATCTTCTCCTTTGAAGGCAAGATGCTTCTCTCTGTTTAAGATATTATTATTGAAGGCAATGTGCTTCTCCAGTTGATCTCTCTTCTCTATTGATTTTGGATCTTCACCAAGAGTGTTTGGTGATCTCTTATATTCCGAAAGCAATCTGCTATGTTGTAAAGAAATCATTCTCTGCTATCCAATATATTATACTGAGAATATTTGCTGGGGTTTTTGTTCTCATTTTTTTGAGGATTTTCCACAGGGTATATCTTGTGTTATGGTTGTATGAATTTCATGTGATTGAATTGTCTCAGTGCTTTAAGTTTCTACATCTAAAAGAATTAAAGATCAAAGCTCAACCAAATATTAACAATATATATATAATCATGTTATGTTTTTTTTTTAGTATATCCCCAACAGGGGATATATATTTCATCAAGCCCCTATTAATTTGTACCTATAAGCTATAAATTGTTTCTCATGCTATAATTTGGCTATAGTTTAAAATGTATTATCTTAAAGCGATTTATTTAAATTAGTATATTTTAAAAGTCTTATTGGTTGCAAGACCTAACATCCTCCTCGTTTTTCACTTCCCATAACGACGGTGGGAGGACGACACATATTGTTTCTTGAACGCCATGTTTTCCATAGGTTAGTACCTAAATTTCATTATTTTGGTGTTACGTTTATATTTAGAAGCCTCTTCGTTAAAAGGTGGAATTGAATATTGGGCTTCCTCGTACTTTTAACCAGCCAACCTACCTATCTTTTGTCTATAGTCCTTGAGTGTACATGTGTGACTCTATCTGTTGGAATTTGCCTTGTCTAATGCTTGCCGAAACTTCTCTTTTCAAATGCAGGCTTTCTTCAAATTTGTTATTAGGTTATTTTAACTATGAAAAACATAGATATGTGTGATTTATTTACATTATTGAGGTTTTATTGACTTAGTGTTTTTTAACATGTACTTGTATCATGGTGCTTTAAAGAAAATTTGGCTGCTTATAATAATTTTGAAAATGTGGTTCAATTACTGAATTAAATTGACACACTGGCATTACGGGTAAGTGACAAACAAACATTATTTAAATGGAGTGTTTGGATGCGTCAGAGAAAGGAAGCATTTCCGATGGACCTGTGATAGGAGACACTATTCTGGAATTGGTTCCCACTTCCTCTCTCTATTCTCACCTTCAAAGTTTAGTTTAATAGAGTGGTCCTTAAGCTACCATTCCTTGTAAATTCTCCCCGTATCGTTATTTCTTCATTTCGAATTCTCATTCAAGCTATTTTGATACACAATCTAACCCAGTCGAGTCTTGAATATGGGATTGGTAGGACTCCAAGAAGGGGGGCCTATCATGCATTGACCATCTGTTCTCAGTATTGTAAACTGTGCAGCCTATTCGTGGGATCTCATTGTGCATCCTTCAACGATTTCTTCTAACCCCGGTTGGGCTCTTGTGCATGTTATGTATGAAGGGAAGTTGTTCAAGCTCAAGATCGATAACACTTCGGGTATTTATCTATTCTATTTTTATTTTCAGTTTCTCTGCTTTTACTTGTGTTTATGCTTCTGGGGATCATACCAAGTTTACAACAATCTAACCCTTCGTTATGATTGCTCAAGCCTTATAAAAGGCCATCTTATTATAATTTTATAATCATCATTTAATATATTATTTTATGTTATTTTGTTATAATATATATTTTTTGGTTTTGTTTTGTTGCAGGTTAGGTTTTGCGTGGAGGGAAGTCTACGTGGGTGTTGGAAGTGGGGGAGGGAGGGTAGATGACATAGGCGTTGGAGGTACGCGAAGGGAGGAGGGTGGACGACGTTGGTGCTCAAGGTATGCGGAGGGAGGGGACCGAGTTGGTAGGAAGAATGACGCAGGTGTGAGAGGGTTGCAGAATGGTGGTGAAGGTTGATGGCTGCGGTAGGATGCAGCGCAGTGGTGGGGAGGGGAGGGGAAGGGAGGGGGGCGTGGTTGGGGACGCGGAGTGAGGGGGATTGGGAGAGCATGAGGGAGACAACGTGGAGTTGGGAAGGAGGGTGCAAGAAGGAGGAGGAGGGCGCGGTAGAGGCTGAGGCTAAAGGGAGGATCCGTGAGGGAGTCAACGGCTGGGGAGCTGGAGGTGGGAGGAAGAAGGCGCAGGGAGGGGGGGATGCATGTGGAGCAGCGTGGGGCAGTGGAGTGGTGGTGGTGTATGGGGATTGAGGGAGTGCATAAGGCGAGCACGTGGGGGCTGTGACGGAGGTATGTGTATGGGGATGTGGGAACGCGCATCAAGGAGATGAGTGTGCAGGAGAAGAGGAGTGAGGAGTGTGAAGAGGATTGGAGTGTGAGTGAATGAGAGATGGATGGAGTGGAAGCAAGCGAGCACAGATGGAGAGTGTGCAAGGGAAAAGCGTGAGCTTAGAAGAGAGTAGCAGGTCGTGTGGAGTGAAGGAGAGAGGAGAGCGTGAGGCAAAACAAGGAGTGGTGTGGATGAGATGTGTGCAGCAGGAATGAGGTGGAGTGAGATAGGTGAAGGAGATGGGAGTGGGAGCGTGCAGCGGACAGGAGGATGTGGGAAGGCGATGACAGGAAGGAAGATGGATAGTGAGAATGAAGATAGGTGAGCCGAAACCGAGCTCAATAGTAGGAGGAGCCGAATCCGACCACAGATGGAGGAGCGTTCCGCTCTGATACCAAATGCAACAACCGTATCCAGTTACGGAGTTAACTGTGTCTGGTTAAGGAGTTAAGATTCGAATCTGTCTTTCATATCGAATGATAATAAGAATAATATATTAGATGATGATTATAAAATTACAATGAGATTCCCTTTTATAAGGCTTGAGCAATCATAACGAAGGGTTACGACCTTTCACTAATAACCTAATAATGTATTAAGTTATAATTAAAAATATGAATTAAATATTCACAACAAAGTCTCATTGATATTTCTGTGTTTTCAGGTGTAGGATTTGCTTCCATGAGCACATACATATTTGGAAAAGAAACTGTGCATATTAAACTCATTCTTGGGGACTCTACTGGCACTGTCACTACATTCTATGTAATTGTCATTTGCCCTACGTTAAATCAGATTGTAACACATTTCTTAGGTTCTTGATTGTTTTGAACTTGAAATGACTCAATAAATACCCGATGATGTAGATGTCTTCCCAAGGTGATGAACATGACAAATTCGACTTTGAATTTTTGGGAAACACTTCTGGAGAGCCTTATGTTGTGCATACAAATGTTTATTCAAAGGGGGTTAGAAATAGAGAGCAACGTCTTTTCTTATGGTTCAATCCAACTGTGGACTTCCTTTCCTACTCCTTTCTCTGGAATCGCCATCAAGTTGCGTGAGTATGTATACTTCATAATTATTGTTGTGATGCCTAGTTGGTTTGTTAGTTATAGTGTTTGATGAGTGTTTGATTATTTGTTGATTGTTTGATGTATGGAAATAGTTTCTTTGTGGACGATGTGCCAATTCAGGTATTTCTTAACAATGAAAAAGTAGGAGTCCCATATCCTCAAACCCAACCGATGGCCGTTTATTCGTCAATATGGAATGTAGACAAAGTGGCCTTGTAAAGATGGATTGGAGCCATGTGCCTTTCTTTTCCACATACAAAATTTTTAGCATCAATGCATGCGATTAATCATCCACAATGAGTTGTTCCTCATGGCGGGATCAACCTTCTTACGCTTCGCTTGATGGAAAGCAAAGGTTGAAACTTAAGTGGGTGCAAGAGAAATATATGACTTACAATTAATGCAAAGATTTAGTTAGGTTTTCCATGCCTCTAATTGAGTGTGCATGAAGTGGGTTTTCATAACTTGAACTCCCAACAAAGTATCTTATCACATCAACACAAATTTCATTCTCCTTGTATGAGATTACTACATTCCTGTCAAGCTTGGATAGTGGAAACTATCTCATTATATCAATACGATGGGTTTTATTATAGTGGGAGATTTATTTATTTTTGTAGATATGCTTGACATATGGGAGATGAAAAATTTGTTTATATGCTTGACATATGTATTCATAAAATTTCATTTATTTCATAGTATAACTATTACAAACATTTAGGTATGGAAGTTTCGGTAGAACAAACTTTTATGTAATTTGTGTGTGTCAAAGTAAAGTCTCTTAAAAAGAGGGTACACCCACCTGTACAAAATCATCTCATTATTGAGATCATGTGGAACATTTATGACCTCCTTCTAATACGAAGCTACATTGATTCATATTAAACTAACATTATCTTAAAATGATAGATTATTATTTCCTAAACACTCTGCGTGTTCAGGAGAAACCCTTTCCCTTCCATCAAGTTTCCAATTTTCAGCAGGAAAGTGATCGTGGAGGAATGCTACAATATTCTCCTTAAATCACTCCGTTCTTGCCTCCTCTATCGACAACCCTTGTATGCAAAAAGTATGAGGCTACTACGTGGGTTGGATAAATAGGAGAGAGACCGCCACATTGGGTGTCGTCAATCCTTTCTCCTTCCGATAGATACAAACACACTCGCTAGAGAATACAAATAGCAATTGCCCCCATAAGGTGCAATAAAACGCCAAAGGATAAAAATTGGGAAGAAAAGTAGATGTGGTGAAGTGGAAAAGAGAGTAGTATTTTTTGTGAATTATTATTGGTATAGGTTTGGATCCAACCTCATGATAATCTTCCACCCAATGTCGAATGCAATGAGATGACTCTTTGTTTATGCCTAGGACTAAGGCCAACTTGTTTGTTGTATAATGGACTCTCAATTATGTATGAGTAATGTTTTTTGGGATCGTTTAAAAATATGGGTACTTTAGTAGATGGTCCACCCAATTTTGAGCTTTGCTAGTAAGTGTGGACGCTCAAATGCTTTCCCTTGCTGCATTGTTTTGCCTCAATGAGGTTATGTAGTCCACAACATTCAATTTCATGGGGCCCTAGAATTGTTGGGAGTTTCTGAGCTATGTTTCCATTTTAACAAGTATGCTCATTCCCCTTTAAACGAAAGTGCCAAGAAAGTTGACATCTATTCAAATATTCCATGGGAAAAGAAAGAGAACCTTCTAGCTAACGAGCTACATTTATTTAGAAATCCTCCCCACAAGAAAGGAGAGTCTCAACATAACTTCCTAATTGATAACCCAAAAGGTTACCAAGGAATGTTGGCACCTATTCAAAGATGCCAAAGAAAAAGGAAAGTGTTTGATGACCATAACATTCTAGCTAATACTTCATTAGATTAGCTGTCCATCAAAGGCATGTTATCAATGGACATGTCAGAAGTTTTAGGTTAAGTTTATGAGACACTAGTATTTCTCTTAAGGTTTGAGTTCAAGGTTTCTAAAACAATGAGAGTGACGTTATCAATGGACATGTCACAAGTTTTAGGTTAAGTTTATGAGACACTAGTATTTCTTTTAAAGTTTGAGTTCAAGGTTTCTAAAACAATGAGAGTGGCGTTGCCAATGGGATTGGCATTCCCTCAATAAAAGCATTGACATGAAATATTGTATTGTCCCTAAACCCCGCAAACTCTTAACGTCACTTCTCTTTATGATATGATTTAATTACTAAATCAATCTAATTATCCTATAATTCTAACTCAATTTAGAATTTATAATAAAACATAATAGAAATTTGAAAAAAAATATAAATATTTTTAAAAAATTACTAAATCTAAAATCAATCCAAAGAATACTACAATATTAAATTTCAATAAAGTTTGATGAATAAACCAATGAACTATTGAGGAATGGTTAACATTATAAAACTTGGCTGCAATTTGTAATGCAATCTTCATAATAAAACTTGGGTGCAATTTGCAATGCAATCCCCTGGTCCCATTAATGAAACTATCTTGATTTGGTTTCAACTACAAAACAAATAATCTAATGTTCAACGATTTGCAATCAAGTGAAACCCTCTTCTTTTTCCACTTGTCTTTCACCACCAACAACCTCAAAAACCCTAAACTTTCATTTTACATTATGAAATGTATTATGATTAAAAAAAACAATTTTTTTTCCAAATAAAATTGCGATTATAAAAATTATTCCAGAAATGCTAATTTTCTAAATCCCTTTCAAAATATTTTAGTACAAATATGTACTTTATAAACTCACGTAAATAAATAAACAAAACAATGGATTACTTATCATCTCATAAATTGTTTTAAAATGGAAGCATGTTGTTTATTACCAAACTCAAGATTAACCACTCATCACATTTATAATACAACATATAATAGAATTTTCTAAAAGTAAGACCAAAGTTAGTGTCAAAAACAGATTTCCCTTTTGCGCCTTTGTAAATATGACTACGACATGTATTTAATCAAATGTTAATTAAAAATAATAATTATTCGAATAATAGAAGTTTTTTTTTTTAAATTGAAATTTTGTAAACAAAATATCTTCCTCATATTTTTAAGCTTCCTCATAAAATTAGTTTTCTCATAAATTACATACGGACAATATATATATATATATATATATATATATATATATATATATATATAAAATAAAACAAAACATTTTTCGATTTCTTTTTTAATAAAAAATAAATTAATAAATATAGATTCAAAGATTATCTATTTAATGTTTTAATTTAAAAAATTAATAAACTATAATTATATTTTTATATAAAAATAATTATAATTTAAAAAATATGATATTTTTTAGATTTGGAGAATTTAATAAAATATAATTACATAATACTATTATATAAAAATTAAAAATATAATTTATGTATATAATATAATTTTTTATGCTAGTTTTTTTTATATAATATTTTTAACATAGTTTGATTAAGGTGCTCTTATAAAAAATAATTAAAAAAATTATTGTTGGCTTATAAAATAAAAAAAATTATGTAAAGTATTTAAAAAAAATCCACATTGGCTCATAAAATAAAAAATTATGAAAAGTAATTAAAAAATTCAATGTTCGTGTATAAAATAAAAATTTAAAACTTAAACTCCGATCAATCAACCACGAGAGATTAAATTTCTTGAGTTTAAATTAAAATACATACATACATATATATATATAAAGAAATTGGATCCTTCTCGATGCTTGATAGATCCAGTTTAAAATGGATCTAGGCTAGTATTGTCTTAAAGTTATAGATTAATGATTCAATATTATTGAAATAATTGATTTTAATTCTATTTAGGGATGGAACTTATTATAATATATGTGTAACTTGCAATTTTCATTGAATTCTTATATGTAGTAGAATTGGAATGATTTCTAATAATATTTAATTTTGAGTTTTGAAGTTTTATGATGAGTTCTATTTTTTATGTCTAAAACCAATGCTAGAATAGTTGTTTCTTTTGGATGGCCTTTACTTTGAAGACACCAGATGATGCATATATAATAGCAAGCATGTTCCTTAATGCCATCACAATTTAGATCAACATTTGAGCCATATGCTGAGAAGTGAATGTTTCTTAGAGCTGGAAAAGTGCTTCTTTTTTGCATAATGGAGATGCTTGAATGCTTGCTATACCTTTTTGTCACACTGACATACAAATGCTAAATTTACTTTCTGTCTTGTATCATTTTCATATGTTTTTTTTTTCGAGACCATATCAATTGTTGACCCCGAGGGCTATCCTTTGACAATATTCCTAGTCCTTGCAAACAAATGTCCCTTTGTAAGTGTGGATGATTTAATTTTTGGATCTCTTTCTACCCACACTTGCGAAGATATAACATGAAGAATATACATAAAAAAACATAAAAAGTAGTTCCCTTATAATGTCAATGACACTATGTAAAGACCAAATAATTTGACACTATGTAAAGACCAAATGATTTGTGAGAACGTGCTTTGTTTATGAACCTTGAGCAGGTTTCATCTTCCTCAAGAGTTTGATGAGGGGAAGAGAAGTTGTCGAAGACTCTTATTAGCTGGTCATAATAGGTGGCGGAGGAAAAATCATACCGATGGCATCATTGTTGGGACTTGTCTGAATGATGAGCATGGCAGTTACTCTATGATTATAAATCAATTGAAGGTTCTAGCTTCGTTACGGAGTAAATTTATGCACATCCTCCTTTTTCTTTACTGACAAAAATAATAGTTTCAAGTCAAAGAGCATGAATCCAGTAAATCAAATAGTATGAATCAAAACATAGTCGTTCTATTTCGAAGGAAGGGCAGGTTTCACGTCCTTCCTATCATAGAATATTTGATTCTTCACATTTTTCGATCTCACCAAATAAATAGCAATCTACATATGGATTTGCAATTGGATTACCTTAAATTGGTTAAAGGTTCAATAACTCGAGGTTATATAACATTTATCACCATAAAGGGGTTCACCTACCTCTCTTGTTCAGGGTAATGGCTATACGGTTTATGGGCTTATGCCCAATAATTGGAGACTCAGTTGTGAGGCAGCAGCAACAAGGATTCCAGTGGCGACGTGGAGGCCGGGCATGAGCTGAGTGTTGTTGTGGTGGAGCGGCTGTAAACCTCCACAATCAATCTACACAGCAAAAACCTTTATCCTTACATCGAGATTCAGGTTCTAAACATCACTGCTACAAATTAGGATCCGTCGAAACAGAAGATCTTCGTCATTAGTCTTCTTGAAAAAGACAGAGAAATAACAAGGATCTCTTCCTCAATTCTCCCCACACCAAGATGATTACTATGATTATGATCATCAGTGGCCATGTAAGTGCTGATGATCAGAGAACTTTGTTATGCTTATTGGTGTTGGTCGCCCCCTCTGGGACGCCACTCTAACAAATAACGACTCTTCCTCGGAGATTCAAGAAATAACAAGACTCTCTTTGTCATTTCTCCCCCAAAAAGGATGATCCAGATGAGAATGGTTGGTAGGAGTGCTCACAGTCCGGGTGAAAGGCCGATGATCAAACAATGTTGTTGTTCGTGGTCGTGGTGTTTCTCTCTACCTCTCAGACACGGCTTTCACGAGCCCTCTGTAATCGTTGTCTCGGTGCCAGAGAGAAGAAGAGTTTGAGGTGAAGGACATGGGCTAGCCATGGTCCCAGGCGCCACAACGATGTCAACATAGATTCCCATCCCCGCGCACTCGATCATGCTCCTCACATAGAAATCTCAAGCTTTGGCGAGATACGAGATGGGCCAAATTAGAACGACGAGCTAGAGGAAACCTCACGGAGCACGACAATACACAATAGAGCGTGGATAATGCATGATACGCTAAATTTTATTTAAAAAACCAAAAAATACATGGCGAGATTTTATTTGGCAGAGGGACGACGAATTGGAAGTCGTGTCCACAAACCCACCTTCGGCATAACGAGATATGTCGTCCCACGGATTATCAAGGATCCTCCACTTGAATGCTTTGGTCGAAAAATTTCCAGCGAGATGGTGGAGGGGTTCCCATCCCTCAAGTCCATGGACACTTGTTAACTTTCAAGTGTGGAGTGTCTTAGGTCGCTAGGTTGGAGATTTTATTAAGGGAATGGTATTATTTAGGAAAAGGTGGAATTGTTCTGTAAGTGGTTGATTGACTCTTTTTAAGTAAGGTGTGAAGTCCCTACCCTTCCTAGGAATAGGGTTTGTATTTGTATTGTCTTTATCATGATACCCAATTATATCCTTAAGAGTAGAAAAGTAAAAACATTACTTTGCAAATACATACACCATTGTCATTTTGCAGAATTTGCATTTTGATTTGAGCTTTTCTTTTTGTACAATATAGAATTGGTTTCCTTTGCAAATATTGTTGCTCTACATTTTTCATAGAAACTATTTACAGCTAACCCATGTGGTAATGTCAGGACCCGACATTGCCACCTCATGGCTCTTGTTAAAAAATATTAATTTTAAAATGTTTAAATACTTTTATTTTCATATGCAAAGATAACTTGTTATATTTACATGGCTACACTTTATTTAATTTTCCAAATAAAAGATTACATACTTGTTTGGTTGCATATAAATATTTAATGAGAATTATAAGAGGAGGAATGGTGGACCATGCTTTCTTCAAGTTCATAGCTTAAATGTCCTTTAAAGATGCAGTGAAAAATAAAAATCATTCAACTTCAAATGTTTTGAATCCTTTGTATGGTGGTTATATTGTAAATAAAGTGAATGATGAATAATTGGTGAAGACCATAGCACTAGATATTACTCTCATTTTCATTAAGACTATGCATTAATTGCATATTTAATGGTTATTGGTCTCCTTCATCGAATTTGTATTTGTTTATTCACTAAACTTGGAGAAAGAATTGCGAGATATCTCTCTATTCCAAGGGGTTTTTAATAGTTCATTTTTTTATCATGTTGATTATAAGAAAGTTTTAGAGGAGGATCCCTAGTTTTGGGGAAGTGCGGGGTCGTTTATAACTCCTTGGTACCTTGATTTTGATCCAAGCTCTATGTTCGTTAATTGTACGCCAGTTTAGGATTGTCTTCCTAATTTTCCCTTACATTTCTAACATATCTCAGTTATGGAGGATATTGAAAATATTTTGGGTAGTTAAATCAAAACAAATTTTAAGAGGGCTAGAGTTGGACTATGCCAATATGGTCGATATGCTCGACTTTGTATTGAGTTTGATCTCAGTAAGGGTCTTTGGACAAAATGATTCAAAGAAGGTTCATCCTACTTGTCTAGAAGTGCCACTTGGGGAACCCTCTCCTATCTCGAAGGATAAAATAGAAGTTAAGCATACTAAGGTTTCCTCCTCAACAATGGAAGTTCTACATATTGTCTCTCCTAGGAAATGAAGTGATTTCATGAAGTCAACACCTTTGATTCCGATAAGGAATTGTTCCCCTCTCTGCTCCTTGATTTCATTATTTATGAGTTAAAGTTAAACAATTTGAATCCTTCTTCATAGAGGTAGCATGGAGATTTAAAAAAAATGAAAAGAATGAAGATTAGTTTTAACAAGGTAAGAAATGATATATACTAATAATGTTAGTTTATTGTGATTTTGTACATTAATTAATAAAAAAATCCATTTTTTTCTTCAAATTTAAATTAATCAAATAATTCTTCTCCCTTAATCTCCTAAGAAGGATTAAAAAAAACCTATTAATAATAAATATCACACTCTTTAAATTGAGATCATGTTTGTAACATTACCTAAAGAGTGTAATTTAATAAAAAAAATCATTTACATTGACTTCTATGGTAAGAAGTTCATTTTACTACGTTTTCTTTAAAGACTTGGAGTACTTTCTATAGTCATAACATAAGTTCGTACACTCTTTAATAAAAAATTTCATTTACATTGACTTCTATGGTAAGAAGTTCATTCTACTACGTTTTCTTTTAAGTACTTTTTATAGTCAAAATCGTCTGCCGCGATTATCCATGATAAATATTAGCCAACCATAAAATTACACGTATGCATTGTGTCATCATAACATAAGATGGCCCATAGGGATTCTAGAAGGTATCTCCACTCTTAACGACTTCAACTTAAAAAGACGTGAAGATAGTGAACGTTCATCTTATACCGCCCACGTTATTTACATAATAATAAGGATAATCTGATTATTATAAATATTTTGCATTGAACTGCTCATGTTATTGTAATTGGGTTTGAAGTTAAATTAGATATCGATTGTTTCTTAGGTAAAAGAAAATTTTCAATTAAGATGAAAATGTTGCATTTTAAAACTTTATTGGTGAGAAGTTAAATTATCGATTGTTTTTAAGGTAAAAGAAAATTTTCATATAAGATGTATTGATGAAAATGTTGTATTATAAAACTTATTGGTGATTAAATATTATAGAATGTAATTTTTAGAGAAAAAATTATTATATTGAGATTTTTGAAAATGAAATGAAATTATATATTGTTTTTTGGGTGGATTTAAATTTTACTTAATTCGTTAAAGCTAATTTTTTCTTACTTTTATAGCTTAAAACTACTTAATACAATCATCTACCATCCTTCCAAAATATTGAATTAACTAAACTCAAGTTTATTCTAGTATTCAAGATCACTATTTCTAGTGAAAAGCATCTCATAATTACATGTAGATGAGAGTATGCTCTCAATACATTCAATACATTCAGAGGGAAAAAAATCTATAATAGCACTAAATCAACAAAAAAAACCCTTCATAAGACCCCCTTAGTATAAATTTATTTCAATGGCTTGTTGGAGAGTGTCCTCCCCGAATTTTTATTCAAGTAAGGTGCCCTCTTATAAGATCAAAGCTTCTTTAGATAACTTATATGTATGGCTATTAAATTCCCAATATAAATGAGTGAATGAAATATAATCAAAGGAAGCCTTTACCTCTTGGACCAAATTCATGATTGCATGGAGGCCAAAGTTTCTTATGAAATGTAGAATTTAGCGATGCACTTGAAATATTGGTGAGATATTTTGCTATTTATTTTGTTTGCTAAACATTTGTTGCACGAAAGCAGTTAAAAACTAGTAAAACCAAAAACTAAAAAAGAAATGATAGAGATGAAAAATCAAGCTTGATTTAGAGACGACAAGATATTAAAATATGGAAAAAAAAATAATTGCATACATGATGTAGACAAAATAAACTAAAAACATAAATATCTCCAAACACATATTATTGCATTACCAAAAATTACTTTAAAGAAATTATAAATCCTACCTTTTGTAAAAGTAGATCTGTTTTTTTGAATTTGATCTTGCCTAACAACACTTTTTCCTCTTTATCAAGGAAAGTTACTCATATCAATTAAATTTAATTGATGTGTGCATAGAGTGAATGCTTCATGCATCATCACGAGAGCATGTGCTAGTTTTTTTTGCCCATCTTTAATTTAACCAGTAGTTTGAAATAAAAGAAATTTGAAGAGAAATATTTGGAAAGATGCTATATTGAATTGTATATAAATATATTTACCTTGAGAAGTTTTAAAATATTATTTGAATGGTTTATAAACCAAATATTTATACATTTTGTTTAAACGAAAAAAAACCACATGAAGTATTATTTTTTAAATTAAATATGTTGTATGAAAGTGGGAGAATTACATACAATCCTAAGCACATGCAAGGAGACATGTGCCAATTATGCAAGCCATTCCTTTCTAAAAAATATTTTTACATCTATATCCCACTTTGCAATGATTTGTTATAGTTAACATTGGTTGTTGTTTAATTTAAATAGGAATAAAACCAAGCTACTTCATAAATACTAGTAAAAGATTTCATGGTACATCGAAATTAATACATTATTTCTATAATTTGATAGAAAAGGAAGATAATCCATCATTATAAAATATAGTATAATAAAAGTTGTATGTGGCAATGTCCGTGATAGAGCATGAAAATAGAGTTTGAAAATGCAGGAAAATAGAGTTTGCAAAAGCCACAAGCGATATTGTTTGTGACAATAGCAAAATATGATTGAGCAGAAAAAAATAAAGAAACAAGCAAATTCTTGACAACATTTCTGATGTCTTATGCCCTAAACAAGCTACACAAAGCTCTTTCAAATCACCATGAACCTGATGACGGTGAGCTAACCAAAATGCACATCCAACCTTGCTCCATACAATGCATCATGACTTCTAGAGAGTTAAAAAAATTATAGGAAGAACATAAATATGACATGTTAAATTTTAAGTGTAATAACAATATGGATCACTGAAAGATAAAGTACAAGCACAACATAGACAATAATACACAACAAATTTATCCTTGGAAAACCCTCTCGGGGTAGAAAACCCCAGCAAACTTTTTCTATATAGATTCGTCAGAATGTACAATAGTATCCCCTGTGCAAAGAACCAAAAACTAGACTCACTCCAAAAACAACTACTCTGAATGACTCTATATCTCCTAGTGATGCGAGCTCAATGTGTGAATGAGGTGACCAAATGAGGAGTTCGACCTCCTCATTTATATTAATCAAATGACTTGACCTTTTTACTAAATAGGGTCGGCTTGACTCACCTAACTGGGATGACCTGTACAATTTATAATAAAATATTATTTTCTAGATCTTTCCAGGTTGACCTAATAGTTAGGCTTTACATTGACTCTTTCGATGACTTTTACATGATCAATTACATAAATAATAATCCCCGTAGGGCGTACAATACAAATGATGCAAATGACACAAATGACACAAATGATACAAATAAGAATATCTTCCGAAGTTACATTCTTCAACACTCCCTCTTAACAAGGAAGGTATTCTCCAGTCATTGTCACCATTGTCTTCCAGTTGCTGCACTTCTTGTACATATACTATTGACATCTAACATCTCCTGAATCTATATATAATAAGAATCTTCATAGATCCAACCCTTTTTCATGTTGGATGTGACCACACAGAGCTAGCCCTCTTTCATGCTGGATGTGTCCTAGACTAAGTCTAGGACTTTCACGCACAGAGCCATCCCTCTTTCATGCTAGATTTGACCTAGACCAAGTCTAGGAATTTCACTCACAAATCTATCCCTCTTTCATGCTTGATGTGACCTAGACAAATTCTAGGATTTTCCACCACAGGTCTAGTCTTTTTCATATTGGATGTGACCTAGAACTAGTTTAGGATTTTCCACCACAGGGCCAGTCCTTTTTCATACTAGATGTGACCTAGAACTAGTCTAGGATTTTCCACCACAGGGCCAGTCTTTTTTCATACTGGATGTGACCTAGAATTAGTCTAGGATTTTCCACCATAGGGCTAGTGCTTTTTCATACTGGTGTTACAACATAATCTTCCACCTTGTGAGAATCAGCACTCTTTGGCCTAGAGGATCCATTTCACTGACTCAGATCCATTTTATATCCTTCAGACAATATTTTTCCCTATTTTTTCCCTATTTTTTCCCTTGTACACTAGCTGCATCACTATTGCTAGCGTACCCGCGAGTTGCATCACTATAGCCCGCGGGTAGCATGTAAAATGGTAAAAATCACTAGTTTATTACTTTTTACTCCCAAAAAGCGGTTATTGGGTGACCTTTGACTCTCCATCTTCCCAATAAACATCTCGATGTGTCCTTTCACTTACCTTTGAGAGGACTATATATTGAGCACATATGGCTTATGGATGGGAGGAGAAAGAAGAATAAGAGAACTCTAGTGGATGTTTGCCCTATCTTGAGTCTACACTCATTGATCCTTGTAGTTGTGAACCCCTTATGTTCACCTTCTAAACTCCTACCATAGTTTGAGTTTGCCATTCATGGAGGATTGAAGTGGTGGAGGCACAAGTGGATTGATCCAGATCTTGGTTCAGATTGGTTTCCAGCAAGAGGTCGTATCACATTGTACTTCTTCTTGTTTATTAATAGAAATACTCATATTCTCATCCATTAATGTTGTAAATGTTGTTTATCTTACATTGGGTTGCATTTACTTGTTATATCATGGGCCATTGCTATTGATGATGTTAATGTCGTTTATATATTATATGTACTTGTTGTATATTGGCTGTCAAGACTAATTTTTAGATTCAAGTGCACGGATTGAAAATATCCAACGGGGATCTACATCAAACGTTTGGATCGAGGTTGGTTACATTCTCCATTATCTTAGCATTGTCATTTATAATAGCATAGTTCTGAGAATTGAGTTAATTTCTGGTAGTCAGCTGTCTGTAGTGGTCCCCCAAGCCATAGTGGGTTTTCTCCAATACAACTGCATGTGACCTAGAACTAGTATAGGATTTTCCACCACAGGGCCAGTCCTTTTTCATATTGGATGTGACCTAGAACTAGTCTAGTATTTTCCACCAGAGGGCCAGTCCTTTTTTCATACCAAATGAAAATGTTCTCATCCATGAACTGAGCAAGCCATCTAGTGGGTCCATGCCAAGAGCATCCATTACGTTGCACACCACAACCACCTGTGTTACCTCATCGCTCGTCTAGATCCTCTCGTAACCTAGGAGACTCAATTATGTCACATAACCCGTGACTACTTGCTACCTCATCCAATCTCATCACTCCCTCTTGATCTAGACCACTCCAAGCTTGTCCCTGAAGTATTCAAACTTCCCTCTTGACAAAGGATTGGTTAACACATCGGTTATCTTCTCCTCTGTCGCTATATAATGGAGTCTCAATGCTCCCTTCTGCACCCTATCCCAGATATAGTGATACTTGATATCGATGTGATTCGACTTGTCATGGAACACATGATTCTTTGACAACTTCACACAAATCTGGTTGTCACATAAGATACAAGTCACCTCTAACTCGATATCAAACAATCATGATAGCAACTTCCGAATCCACACTACTTCGCAGGTTGCTGAACAAGTTGCCATATACTCGGTCTCAGCTGTACTGAGTGCCACACACATATGCTTCCTACTGAACCATGAGATCATACCCGATCCCAAAATGAAGTAGCACCCTGATGTGCTCGTTCTATCTGTGACACTCCTGACCCAATCCGCATCAGCATAACCTTGTAGGTTAATCTTCTGATTCGATGCATACTTGAGACCATAATCAACCATACCCTTCAGGTACCTCAGCACATGATTTGCCGCAAATAGGTGAACATGTCTCGGATATACCATATACTAGCTCAGAGTGTTCACCTCAAAGCATAGCTCTGGACTCGCGTTCGTCAAATACATCAATGAACCAATCATCTGCTAATACATTGTGGCATCCATTAGTTTTGAAGAGGCATCACTCAAAAACTTCAGATTCAATGCCATTGGTGTGGTCATGGCCTTACAATCCATCATCCCGAATCTCTTCAGGATATCTACCACATACTTTCCTTGACCCAGGAAAAGTTCCTCTGGATTCTGCCACACCTCAAGACCTAAGAAGTAATGCATCATACCCAGGTCTTTCATCTCAAATTCTGTGGCAAGCTTCCTCTTGGTTTATGATATGAGCTTCTCTTCACCTATCAAAAACAATTCATCTACATACAACAATAGAATCACAAGATTTCCTTTCTTAACCTTGTAGTAAAGATTGGAATCTTCTTTACACTTGGTAAATCCCAAGCTCGTTAGAAACCCATCTATCTTGTCATATCATGTTCTGGGTATTTGTCTCAAACTGCACCACATATACTTCCTCTTCATGAGGGGAGACATCCGGTATCACTCTGAGCATATCCTTGAGATATTGGGGAAAACAACCTTTGCCACTGATAGAGACTAATTGATAATGTCTCTCAATATGTGTTGTAGTCACTCCCTTTGAAGTGGAGCTTTCGTGGTCCCTCTGTAATTGAGCATTATCCTCCCTCTGCATCTTGTACTCTCTGCATCAGGTTATTCTACACTAGAGTGACTGGTAGCCTTCTCTTATGATGATATTCTATGTATCCATCTATGTCATCTCTAGGTCATTGGATACCAATATATCTAACTCTATTGCAAGTTCTCTCTTGCACCCATCTATGAGCTCCTCATCTTCAACCTTGTAGCAAAGGTTGATATCTCATCACTCTAGGTGATCCTCAAGCTCATCATGCTATGCCATGGGTGCCTTCTGAGCCCGTACAAATCCTTCTTCAATCTGTGCACATGTGGTTCTCTGTAGAGAGTCCCAAATCCTGAAAGTTGCTCAATATACACTTCTACTTTGATTACACCATCTATCTAGTGTAATATCCACCACTTGAGGAAGTGTGTCTGGCCACTAGAGCAACGTCTCGTCATAGTCGACTCCCTCTTTCCGAGAGAATCCTCACTTTGTACTTCTGTAGTATGTAAATCTTCTTGAATGTCATAGTTGAACCGTCGTCACTTGTTCTTCGAAACAAGTCTCATCATTATTATCTTGTAGGTGATGGTACACGATCTTTCCTACAAGTCAAATTCAGTTGCATGATTAGAAACATTTCATAATTTTCAAAATAAATCGTTATGCATAAAGATATAGGTCACAGAGTCATGCAACTATATTTTTTTTATAACTAAAACAGATAATTAATATTAAAAATAAAAAAAAAGGAGAAGCCATGGCTGAAGCCAAATCCGGCTAATTACAGTAATCAGAATTTTCAGCAACAATTTTGCTGTAGGGACTAAAATTATTTCTTTAATTGAATTCCCTATCAAAAGCCAAATTGTGATTCTTCCATTGAATTGAACTGGTGGCTATGATTTCTGTCATTGCATTTGGATGAGAGTTTATGATTTCAACTCAAAAATGAAAGTGATCTTTCTTGTTAAGATCTCAGTTCCTGCTAGCTGTGTGTTCTTGATTTACGGATCCACTTAATGACAAGTAACATTTCGATGGAGGCATTCCAAATTTAGAGCTTCTTATATCAAAGATCGCAGTGAACTTCTGAGGAGGAGAATAATGCTGAGCGTCCAAGTAATTCTTTAGAGGAACAATATATCCTGACGCATTTTGAGATGCTAAATCTTTCATTAGGCCAAACCTTCTTGTTTACTTCATTAGAAAACCTCTCATCTATTGCAGCACTCCATGTATCCTGCACAGATTCTGAATTTTTGCTGCGTAGTTTGAACAATTCGAATTTTGCAATCATAGCTTGCGATTCTGGTTTTAGAATTATCTTGTCCTTCCTTTGTTGTACAATCACTCAAGGGATGCGCTGATGACCAATTTCGTTATTGGAGAATTCAATATTTCTGGAGTTAAGATTGGTTCCAGCCTTTGCTTCCACATCAACTTCATAGTTTAGATTTCTGATGATATGGAATGCCTTGAATGGAGTGAATGTGTTTGCGATTTGCTGGATTCGTTGGACAATCCTTTTTAAGGCTAAATTATTGAAATCGGTCTTCGAATTGAGAGCTTGGATGATTACAAGAGAATCCCCAAAAACCTTTAGTCTTTCAATCCTTTGTTCTTTGGAAATATGAAAACCTTTTAGCAGAGCTAAGGATTTTGCTATGTTGTTTGAGTAGGTCCCCAATCCCCATCTATATCTTATTCTCGGAAATCCATCGATAGATCACAAAAATGCACTTGCTCCTGCAGCTCCAGGATTTATTTTGGATGCGCCATCGAAATGTAAACTATCCACAGACTGTTTGTTCCTCCATTCTTGAAAATAAGAAATGGAGAGCCTGATTTGCCAAGGTGGTAAGTATCGAGATCGGGGATTTATTTTTTTGCTTAGGCTTGGTAGAGTGACTCCGATCCAATTATTTCGTTTCTATTGAGATTTGTATCTATCCTGGAATTGGAGGAATTCAGGCATTCTATCAGCAAGCCTTTGGCTTGTCCAACAATCTGCAGGGGGGTGTGATACTCTTCATGGAAAATGGCTTTGTTCATGGCGATCCATAATTTCCAGCAGGTGAATTTGGGTATGGTTATCCATATTTGGAGCCAAAGCTTCTTTCTGGAGAGAGGGGAGGGATAGATAGATTTCCACTCCTTGAAGAGGTAGGTGGTGGTGTTGAATGTTGGCAGACTTATATTGAGTTCTTGGAGCATATGATTCCAGACATGCTTTGTGAAATGGAATTCTAGGAATAGATGGTCTAAAGTTTCAGTTTTCCTGCGACAAAGAGGGCACTAATGTGGCCCGAAGATTCCTCTTTTGATGAGGTTGTCTCCGGTGAGCACCTTTCGGTGAACAAGTGTCCAAATAAAGAAATTTATCTTGGGGAAGTCCAAATGGATTCCATACTAACTTCCATAAGATTTTTCTTGCAATTTCATGGGTTTGGAGGGTATTCAAACCTATGAATGTGGTATAATTCCCTTTTGGACCCCATCCACATTCATCTTTTCCCTTAAGATGAGTGGGGGCACAACCATTCAAGTTTTCAATGAGGAGGATTCTGGCTGGTTCAAGATTGGCTGGGATTGCTACGTTTTTCCAGCTCTGCCAAGTGATGAAGATATCCCAGGAAGTGAAGTCATTCAATGTTTTGATTCCTTGTCGAGCTAGCCATTGTGCTATGTCATGGAGTTCTTGATTATTATGTAGCGGTCTGTTGACCATTATTTTATCTGTGAAGATGTTTAATTTCCTTCCATCTCCAGGAACCCAATAAAGTTCTTGAGAGAAGAATTCTCATGCTGCTCTGCACAAGGACCAGATTGAGGATCCTTTTGATATAGGCTTGCAATTGAGACATCTACGATTGTTTCCCACTAGGTATTTCTTTCTTATCACTTGATTAACGTGATGGTTTTTATTGTGCAAAATTTTCCAAAGTAATTTTCCACCCATTTCCAAGTTTTCCTGGAAGGGGTCTCGGATTTGGAGGCCACCCGAGAGCTTTGGTTTCTTAATGATACCCCAATTCACTAAGTGGAATTTGTTTTCGTTGTTTTTTCCTCCAGATCAAAGAAAATCTCTCAAAAATTTGCTAATCTGTTCTGACATTCCTTTAGGCGCCAATAGGATGGAGGATTGATAAATATGTAGTGCTGATAAGACAACTTTTACTAGGATCATTTTTCTAGCTTTGTTGAGCCACTGACCTCCCCATCTTCTTATCTTGGTTTTGATTTTGCTTATCGTTTCATCCCATATACCTGAATTTGAATATCCATGTGTAATTGGGAGGCCCAAATAAGTAAATTTGTCCGAGTGTTTTTGGACTTTGATGCCAAGTATTCTGCCGATATTAGGTACGGAGGCATTGTTCAAATTCCAACTGTAAGTTGCGCTCTTGTGGAGGTTGATCTTGCTTCCTGAGGCACTGCAATACCAAGTCATATTTTTTTTGAATCTTCGAGCAATGATGGAAGAACATCCACCCAATAAGAGGGAGTCGTTGACAAAGAGAGTGTGATTGAGAGGCATGGAATCAAAGGTTAGATTGAGGCCCGATAGAGAGCCTATAATCAATTATGAGTTCAGCTTTCGGATGAGGGAGTCTACCAAAATAATATACAAGAAGGAGGACAAGGGTCATCCTTGTTGGATTCCATGCATGGCTTAGAAGAAGTTAGTGGGGTGACCATTTAATAAAGGGGCAATCTAGGGTCCTCTTATGCAAGCTGAGATCCAGCTTATGAAGGTTTCCCCAAATCTAAAGCTTTTCATAGCTTTAAAAAGGAATGAATGCTTGACATGATCGAATGCATTGGCCATATCAAGCTTGATCAACATACCTTTTTCTTTATGAATTTCGCTAGAATAGATAGATTCCTGTTCGAGAATGACGTTGTCGAAGATTTGTCTCCCTTATAAGAAGCCTCCTTGATTGTATGAGATGATTTTATTGAGCAAAGGCTTCAATTTGTTCACCAGCATCTTGGATACTATCTTATATGATGATTTGCATAATGAAATTAGTCTAAATCTGCCAAAGGTGTTGGGATTGGTCTCTTTTGGGATAAGAGCCAGGAAAGTGGAAATAGAGGGAACCTCTGATCTTTGATTTTGAGCGGAAGTTCCTGACCATTCTCATGTAATATTTTTTGATATACTAACAACAAGCTTTGTATAAATGTATTGAGTATCCATCCGGTCCAGGTGCTTTGTCAGATTCAAAGGACTGGATGGTATTAATAAATTCCTGCTCAAAGAAGGGTTTATGAAGATATGCATTGTCTTCAGTCATAATTCTCTTTGGGATGTGCTCAAGGAGAATTAACTCTCCTTCTTCCCCATCGTTTTCGATCTTTGTGTAAATATTTAAGAAATGATTATGAGTTGTGCTTTTAATGTTTGCTTGTCCCTTGACAGTCGAACCATCATCCAATTTAATTTTTGAGATGTAGTTGATGGAGTGCCTGACTTCAGATTGCTTGTGGAAGTAAGAGGTGTTCCTATCGCCGACTTTGATCCAGGTGCTTTAGGATTTCAATCGCCAGTACACTTCTTCTTTGCGGAAGGCTTGTTATGCCTTGATCTGGTGCGTGAACTCTTCATGTAGAGTAGCTGTATTTTCGATTGGTTGTTCATCCATTGCAATTTGGAACTGTTCTAATTCGCCAACCGCTTTATTTCTGGGATTAGAAGGTGGAGGGAAGTTGGATTTGGCCCATTCTTTTAGGTATTTTTTGGTTCTTATAAGTTTCCGCTCCCATACGTATCTTGGGGATCCTTAGATAGGGTTCTCTAGGATTTGTCCAGGATTTCCCAAAAGCTTGTGTGGTATAGCCATTGGGGGTTGAACCTAAATGGAATTGGACCGATATCTTCATTTTCCTGGATTTGGAGTTGGATTGGCTTGTGATCCAAGGTCAAGTTTATCATAACTTTTGAGATGATTGTCTACCCATCGGTCAATAGACTGCTTTGGACGAGAAATCTGTCTAACCGGGACAGTTTCCTTTGCCTAATCGCTTGTTGCACCAAGTATACTTTCCCTTATTGTGTTTGATGTTGCGTAGGTCCCATTGTAGTGTCCATTTTTAAGAATTTGCAAAAACTAGGAAAAATTGCTTATTTTGACCAATTCGACCCTTAGACTAGTCTTGACTCAACTGCTTCCAAATGGCTCCAAATGGTTCCGAATTGGGTTTGAATGAGTTTGGAAGGTATCCAGACATGTAAATTATGCTGATGGATTCTTGGAAACTCTTAAAACACTTCTGCAACCTTCATTTATAATCAGGGAAAAATGATGAACTTTACTAGCCAAATCGAGGTTCACAATTCCCAAGGGTAGGGGACAAATATGGCTTCCCAAACACTCTAAACAATTCCCAAAATTAAGAAAAGAGACATGGTACTGATAAAGGACTTCAATGGTATCCCCAATTCATCATTAATAAGTTTCTATAAGCTTCTGCAACTCCCATAAATCAGATGTTTGTATACTAGCTTTGACATAGGGGAAAATGATAGTAAATCTCACAAATTGTTATGAAACTTAAGAATATCGCTCCCAATGCTTGTCTAATGAATATGAAACTTCTTCATAATATTAATGGCACTCCATACAACATTAATATATCAGATATTGACTGAACCATTCAAATTTGATACCACTTCAAGTGCAAATAACAAGGTATCGGGGAAATATTTTGGCGTTTCGACCTGAAAGTATTCTTAGAAGCAAATACATAGTATATATATCATATTAAAAATATATGGGGCCTCAATATCTATCCCAAAGAGTTCATCACCTCATCAAGTGCACCTCTCCTCAAGGAGCAAGAATATGCCAAGAAATGGAAGAATGGTTGTAAAAGCAAGATGAAAGAAACATGACCACGAGCTTCCCTATAGATTCAACCTGCAACAAAAGACTCCATTTGATCTCCAAATGAAATTTTTGAATGGCCTCTCCAATTTCCAATTAGGATGGGAATCTTTCACCCTCGAAATTGGTGCTAAGGTAAGTAGAATAACACTCTACTACATCTCCTCTCCAAATGCAAAATATCAAATGATAAAAAGATGGTCTTCTTCTTTGTTCCTGACTTTTATAAACTTCCTAAGGCTTCCATTACTTGAATTCCATCCATGAGCTTCATGCCAACTCAATTTGGGAAGAGATTTCCAAGTATGCCACTTGTCCCTCCAAATCTAGCCTCCTCCTCCACTCAATTCGAGTAGGTGTCTCTTTGGATTATCTAACTCCCTTGTGAGCCCTCTTGGAGGCTATTTTTATCCTTCACATGTCATGTATGTCAGATGTCATCCATCAGGCCTGATTTTGTCATAAGTGTCATAGGAATATTCATCATTGGTGTCATAGAAGCTAGGGAATCTAGCCCAAGTGTCCCACTAGCTCCAAATTGCCTCTTCCTCTTCCATGGGAGTTAATATTCCTCTACATTTAGACCTCATTGAGTCATGCCAAGTATTATTTCCTTCCAAATCCCCCAAGGATAGTGGACACCACCTTGGATTCGAACGGGTGAGAGTGGAATGCCATGTGGCATGGGAAATCTAGCTTTGTGTGGGTCCCACACCATCCATGTGTCTCCATGACCAAATGCCATCTTATTTTCTCATCATAAATATTTATTCATCCCCTCTTAATATATTTATGTCAAGCTAAAGTCCATTTGGGGTTTATTAGTCTCCTTACTCCAAATTTAAGGTCTCCATCCAACCTAGGAAACTAGTAGATTGGTGGAATTTTCTCCTTTTGGAATTTATTTGATTGGGGACATTATACCCATCTATGGATGAGGGATTCGACCTGAGATCTGAAGAAATATTTTCCAGTGAACCCTCCCTTTTTTTTCATATGTGGAGAGGGTAATGTTCTTGTTTCCATCTAGAATGATATTAAATGGATTATATGCATCAAGGAAATCTTCTAGGATTTTCCAACAATTTTTTTTTTCGGAGTATAGATTAGGAACATACGAATTGAAGAGAGCAATTTGTATGTTTCTTTGGATATGAATGAGCTCTGTGTAGATCCAATGTTGTGTGGCGAAGGATCTAAGTAATTGGAAATTTTTCGAATACCATAAGGTTGCAAGGCCACAGGAGGCTCCTCTAGCACTGACAAAAGAACCTGTATTTTTCTTCCATTTTTCTTTTCCGATAGCTAGGAAAACCATTTCATCGAGTTTGGTCTCTTGGAGCAGGAGAATATCCGGTATGTAAATCTATTGGAGATATTTGACTGCTTCAATTTTGCTGGGGCTGCCCAGACCTTTGCAGTTCCAAAAGACCAGTTTCATCATCTAGTATTGTGGGTAGAGGAGGGCCCTCCCCCTGTTGAATCTCCCGTTCTCTTCCCTGCTATTCTGGCTCTGGTGTTCCTGTTGAAGGCCATGTCTATTGCACCTTGAGATCCTTGGATTTTCTCACGCTCAAATTCTTCTTTCCTTAGGTATTTACTTATTTTTTGTCCTATATTTCTGGATGATCTGTCGGTAAGTTATTATGAGGATGCAGGGGATATCGTGGGATTGGATTTTGTAATTTATGCATAGGAGAGTGTATCTTTATTTGAAGTAGTTCTTTTGGGGCTTGGGGTATTCTGGGGAAGAAGGTATTTCAGTTCTTCTTGGCTTTGGGGTACTTCCTTAGATTCTTGTTGTTTAGGGATTTCTCCTTCTTCAGGGGTTTCCTGGATTTCTGTTGTGTCTAGAGCTATGAATCTGTTCCTGTTATTGGTGGCCGTAGGATTTTGATGCTGTTGATCTGCTTTCTTTGTGCATTGACCTTTAGGTTGGATTTTTGTTCCCACTTTGTAGTTTTCTTGGATGGCTGTCCATTGTTATTTTTTCCCTCCTGCCTCCGGATCTGCGGGCTTCTTCTTGCATGAACGTGCAAAATGTCCATATTCATGGCAAAAAACTGAATTTAAAGGGGATTTGTTCATAATCTAACTCCTATATGTGAGACCAATCTGCCACAATGAGATTTATTGCTTCTGGGAGGCCATGTTCCAGATCTACTTCCACGCAGATTCTCGCACAAGAAGATTGGTCTTTCCGATCTACTTTATCAATGTATTTTCCGAGGGTGATGGATTCTAGTGATTTCGAGTTCCAAAAATGGAGAGGTAGGTGTGAAAGTATCACCCAAACCGGGACAACAGAAAAGATATCCTGGGATGGGTTGAAATTTGGGTTCAGCCCTTATGGCCCCATGAAGTATGGCCCGTTTCTGAATATTAATTCTCAATCTTGTTTGCTTTCGAAAATGAAGGCAAAGAAACCCTTTCCCAGATAATAAGATTTTACATCTTTCGAGATCAGGGGTCTCCAATTTTTCTGCACCCATAAATTGGTGGTTTTCAGAGAAGGCCATAGGCCTGTAAACTGACCGATTAGTCCACGTTCTGATAGGTTGAGAGTTGTCTTGTAGGGTTTCTCTACCAGAAACACAACGAAGGGTATCTCATCGAGTTTTTTCACGAATTTCTCTTGAGAAGTGGTAAGGGTCTTCTTTCCTTGGGCTGTTATGAGCTTCAGGAAATCAGTCATTTCAGAAGGGGGGGAGGACAGTCTGCCCCCGAGTCCATTGAAGGGTCCCAAGGGTTGAGCCCTAGCTTTATGATCGCAATGATGGAATGTACTTGGCTCACACAGGGATCAAGAATATCTTCCAGAGGTTTTCAGCGTAGGGGAGGCCCTGAATGGGCGTTAGCAGGAGGCTCACACAAGGAACGAGCTCGTTGGTTCAACTCATCGATCCGTGATTCCCATCAAATGTTAGACTATTAGTCATGCAACTATCTTATCCAATGTTTCAACACAACATTCTTCCATATCCCACATTCATACGGTAACTTTCTAAAATCCTTCCATCTCTAACAGAACATTATTAAGAGTGTGCACTACTCCCAACATGTCAACAAAGAGGTTTCATTCTAGAAGAGTATTGATGGAATGTTGTACAACATTATAGGCCACTTACCCATCACATGCATATTAGTAGTATATTGTTCATCAATGAAAACAATCTAACATGCATAATACACTTCCTAAATCTAGGAACATAAATATATACACAACTAAACAATATCATTTAAGCAATTTAATATACAGTAAATGAAAATTCAAATACTTATCTTTGTTTGTTTGGTAGGGTCCATTTTGATTCTCTTCTCCTTGTAGGAATTACTGGATTCTTTGACAGTGTGTTCTACTCCATCATCTGATTCTGAGGACCTGTGCCTTTTTTGCTTATGATCGACAATGTTGGGTGTTAGGAACCCGTGTCAACCCTTCTCTTTACTTTGTTAGTACATTGTTGTTGGATCCATATGCTTTGTAAGTCGTCCCATAGTATTATATGTTCCATGGTATTGCTCCATAGTTTGTATTAGCCCATAGTATTCTATGTTCCATGGTATTGATCCATAGTATTGGACACATATGCTTTGTAAGTCGTCCCGTAGTATTATATATTCCATGGTATTGATCCATAGTATTGGATGCATATGCCTTGTAATTCATCCCATAGTATTATATGTTCCATGGTATTGATCCATAGCATTGGAACATAGAATTAGTATATAAGTACGTGTTGAGGTCAATGAAGGCATCCAAGAGTTATTTGTATTGAGCTTGCTCAAAGGAGGTTTCCCCTTTGAAGTGTCCCACGATCAATAAATCTATTACGTGTTCTGTTATTTCTCATATACCGTGCATTTTCATTAATTAATTGTTGGAGGTTCCTCACATCTGGTATTAGAGCACTTTCTTGGGCTCGTTGGGTGGAATTTCTACCATTTTTTTTTCTTCGCATCTGTATTGTTCCTTTCAATTGTAGGTTTTGATCTGGGAATAATCCCTATTCGCTTAACTATGGGAAGTACTTGAGCGTAGCCCTAAAAATCATTGTGAAGAGTACCACAGGAAACCCGAAGTAGCTAGCCCATTGAGAGGATCTGGAAGCGAAAAGGGAAACGACCCCTACCTGATTAACTAGTTTTTGTTTGTGAGGTAAACCAAGAGCCGTCATTTGTGGCAAAGCGGTTATCAGTTTTACTTGAGACGTGGAGTGAGGGGTACTGCCCCAATACGCAAGCAATTAGACAACATTGGTTACCGAGTGAATCCCCTGAACCTTTAGGAAGCTGCACATACCTGGGGTCCATATCTATTTCCAGCTGATAAATCGCAGATTACATCTATCCAGAACTGTTCCAGATCAATCCCGAGCCGTTGCAGATCCATTTTGGAGAAAAAAATAATATGTTTTTTCGCCATATCTTCCTTGTTTTAACTCCGTTTCCCTTGAAAATTCACTCACACCCCTACAATCCCATTCTGCATATTTCCTTCCTGAGAACCCTATTCCAAATTCCACTTCCCGAAGCCAAAAACCCCACATCTATCTATTTTTAGGGTTTTCCATAACTTCTTCGATTTTCACCCAATCGCCTTCAAATTTTTCCATAGTGTTCATATCCTATTTCTGCTTCTTTGTCCCTCTTTGACAAATTTTCCCATTCTTTCACCCCGCTTCTGAAATCCCTATTTTCTACTTACCTGTCCATCAGAAAGTGTCCAAAACCTAGTCAAACCCCACTTACCCATAAGAGTTTTTGCCAAATCCAAATTTTCCTTTAATGAGTTTCTGTTTTGTTTTTCTACCCATTCACAAAAAAAAATCCTGGTTATGGTTGTCACCTGCACAGGAGCCAAAATCATGGAGGAAGAACTTGCAACCCTCAAAACCAAACCTCAAGATCTGGATGAAAAAATTCTCAACCTCCACTTTCAACATTCAGCCATGAATAATAAACGACGGCTAGAATTTCCTGCAGACACCAAGTTCTCTTCTTCCAACAATTTTCGTGGGTCAAAGCTTGATTTTCCTCGCTTCAATGGTAATGATCCGACTGGATGGATATACCGGGAAGAACAATATTTCAGTCTGCATAATACTTTTGATGTCAACAAAGTTCCACTTGCATCCTTTCATTTGGAACTTGAAGCCCTTCAATGGTACCGTTGGTACATCAAGGCTCATGAAGAGCCAAAATGGACATATTTTTTCCCACTCCTTTTGCAATGATTTGGTCCTAGTGCTTTTGATGGATTCACAGGAGCACTCACTAAGCTTCACCAAATTGGCACGGTGAGAGAGTATCAGACATAATTTGAGAAACTGGCCAATCACATAAAAGGATTTTCTGATGAATTCTACAGGAGTTGTTTTATCAGTGGTCTCAAGGATGCAATCCGATCGAAGGTCAAAATGTTATGTCCCAACACAATGATGGAAGTCCTTGATGGAGCAGTATCTCCAATGACACATTGAATTCAGTCATATATAAGCCATATGACTGACCTCGGCTCTACTTGGACCTCATCGCATCCACGACCAGCCTCTTATCACAGTCAATCAAAGGGTGGAATCTGAACAATCACTCATGAACTGACTATGATATATCCTTCGCATCGTTGATCAAATGAAGGGTTGGACATCACCATTCAAGCTTTTACTTGTTTAGTCGATGAATATACGCCGTCGATCTACCTTTTAACACTCAGTAGCCATCGATGGACTGTGTATGAACCATTGCTTGACCTCTGCGCACTCTGATCTCTATTTCCTTGCAATTCTTGACAAGATATCATATAAATCGATTTGTATTTTCATCTATGTGATCATATAACACGAATTGATCCTAATTCGATTAGAGAACTGAATTTCTCAATTACTCTATGCGCAAATTCAATATGCAGTTTGTGAATCATATAGATTTCTGTATATACTAATGAATTCAACTCTGTAGATCAATAAATGCAGCAATAAAATCTTTATTCATTTAGAAACTTCTCTAAGCTTGAAACCAACCGATAAAATTACAGAGAATTTGCCACTGTGAAATCTCTAAATGCTCCAGGAATGAATTTATTCCGAACCTCCCTCCATTGTTCATCACATGCTATGTGAATTTCCTCTTCTTCTCATTTCTGTGAGCTAAACAAGTTTCTTCGAGCTATCTAAGCTACCTAACACGATAACTTAATCTGCATTAAATAAACTCCTGTTCTATTTTCCAGATCCTACAAAGAAGGAACAAAGTCTTTTTTCGATTCTACTAATCCCCATGACTCACTAACAGACTGCTAATTTATGTCAACTAATTCAACCAGATTCACTCTAACTATTACATGTGGAAGGATCGAATATCCTTGTCCACTTTTATTCAACTTTTACATAAAATAAAACAAATTACATGTGTGAGACTCTAAGTCTCTTTAGAACTCGATTGATTTTGATGAAGTCATGGATGACTTCATTTTTCCGATCCTATGCTCCTGCATCATACTCCCTAGCTTGAAACTCTTCATGGGATCCTGTCCATGAGCTCCCTTCCTGTTGGTTTTTCTATAGATATTGTAGCAGTTACCCAAAATGTAAATCTGGGCAGTGTTCTCATCTTGAACAGTCCCCTCAGCCATGTCTTCTAGCATTCTGTCTGCAATAGTTCTTTTGGTTTCTTCAACACATTTTCAGACTTCATTAAAAAATTAAGTTTCTCCTTCATCAAACTTGTAGACAACTTATCAGTAGACTCATATTCATCTGCATATAAACAAATCAGCCTCCCTGTTACAAAGGAAAACATAAAACTTAGTAGCATGAATATGTCTGCCATGCAAGAATTCTTTGATTGAATTTCTTGACTCTTCTCTCCTTTTCCTGTTTCTGTTACATCACCATCCTTAGTAACTTCATTAGTCATATACATCTCACCACCCTTTATGACTTCACATTGTGCTTCCTCCATCAATGCCATGCTTGCATTTGACATTTCCCGTTGGTCTGTTCTTTCCTTTAGTACACCTTGTTAGTCATTTCAATTTCAAAATCATTTACTTGTGAAATTACTTTTACCTCATCTTCAACTTCCCAATCATTCACAATCCTCTTTTCAGTTATTATCAGCAATTGACTACTAACTTCCTCTTGCTTACCTCTCAATGGATCAAGACTATGTCTCTTCCCATTCATTTCAAAAGAATAGACATTCCCCGTGCCCTCATGTACTGCTTCTCTGTCAAATTGCCAAGGCCTACCTAATAAAACATGACAAGCATCCATTTCTATGATGTCACATCTTACCTCATCCCGATAACTCCCAATCTGAAACTTTACTTGACATTGTTCATTCACAAGAACTTGTTGACCTTTCTGCAGCCATGCAACTCTGTATGGTTTTGGATGTACCATCCTCTTTAAACTCAGCTTGTCCACCATTTCTATAGACACCAAATTATTAGTACTACCACTATAAATTATCAATTTGCAGCACTTACCTTTGGCCTTGCAAACTGTTTTGAACAGGCTCCTTCTTTGAACTGACTCATCAATTACCTTCCTCAACAACAAGGCTTCACCTTCTTCAGGGTAATTCTCAGTCACCTCTAATACTTTTGGAGCTTCATGTTAAGCTTGCACTACTTGTGCTTCTCTCTATCTTGCAACATTCTCAGGATAATCCCATGACATATGGCCAACCTTCCCACATGTGTAACATCTCACTTGTCCACCTCTTCCTCTGCCTCTTCCTCTTGAGGCATTTCTTCCACCTTTGTTATCATTACTTCTGTCAGGTTGTGCTTGCTGGTTTGAATTGCTAGCTTCACCTTTCTGCTGTTGTTCCCTTCCCCCAGAGCCTCCACCTTTGCTTTCTGACTCTGCTTTCTCATCAGCTTCTCCTCATCCTTCAAAGCAATCTGATATGTTTCCTCAACAGATTTCAATGACCACAAACTCAATTCATCTTGTATATCAAATCTTAGACCATTAACATACCTAGATGCCCTCTCAGGTGTGTCTTCCACATGTCCAGATCTGGTATTTACCTTATAAAATTCCTCAGTATACTCCCTAATTGTCATTGAATTTTGCTTAAGATTTTGCATTTGTCTAAACAAAATTAACTTATAGTCCTTGGGAAGAAATTTACCTCTCAATTTAGCTGTCATTCTGTTCCGGCTATTGATCCTGGCTTTGCTTTTCAAGATCCTCTCCTCTTGCACACCATCCCACCACAAGGATGCATGCCCTCTTAACCTCGTGACAACAAATCTAACTTTCCTGTCCTCCTTCACTTCAGCATAGTCGAAGTGTTTGTTCATAGCATTGATCCAATCAATTAACTCCTCAGGATCCAAGCTTCCACCATAGAATGGCACATCATCTCTTGAACTAGAACCTGCACCAAAAATAGACCTCAACATTCTTACCTCAGGAGTTTCAGCAGTTGTATCCTCCTCCTCTTCAGGTATCTCTTCATCACTTGTGTCTCTAGTGTGCTCATGACGTCTGCCAGTTTCTAAGGCTTCCAGCCTTGCTATCAGAGTTCTTATCTCCTCTCTCAATTCTGCATTGGCAACAGGTCTTCCTCTCCTGCCCCGACCTCTTCCAACTATGACCTCCATCGCCTGGCACAACAATTCACTACTAGATACAATTTTCTTGTCACTAATGACTTGCTATGAATCTGTTAGTAATACAAGAGTAAAAACAACCTTGCCTTTCATATAAGAAAACTACTCCAACCTCATAAACTAACAATTTCCAATCTTTTAGAAACAAAAACTATTGTGGTCATGCTCTCATACCTTCACGGAGAATCCCTTTTCCGCTCTGATACCAAATGATGGAGTAGTATCTCCAATGACACATTGAATTCAGTCATATATAAGCCATATGACTGACCTAGGCTTTGCTTGGCCCTCATTGCATCCACGACCAACCTCTTATCACAGTCAATCAAAGGGTGGACTCTGAACAATCACTCATGAACTAACTGTGATATCTCATTCGCACCGTTGATCAAATGAAGGGTTGGTCGTCACCATTCAAGCTTTTACTTGTTTAGTCGACGAATATCTGTTGTCGATCTACCTTTTAACACTCAATAGCCATCGATGGACTGTGTATGAACCATCGCTCGACCTCTGCGCACTGTGATCTCTATTTCCTTGCAATTCTTAACAGGATATCATATAAATCGACTTGTATTTTCATCTATGTGATCATATAACAAGAATTGATCCTAATTCGATCAGAGAACTGAATTTATCAATTCCTCTATGCGCAAATTCAATATGCAGTTTGTGAATCATATAGATTTATGTATATACTAATGAATTCAACTCTGCAGATCAATAAATGCAACAATAAAATATTTATTCATTTAGAAACTTCTCTAAGCTTGAAACCAATCGATAAAATTACAGAGAATTTGCCACTGTGAAATCTCTAAATGCTCCAGGAATGAATTTATTCCGAGCCTCCCTCCATTGTTCATCACATGCTATGTGAAGTTCCTCTTCCTCTCAAACTCTATGAGCTAATCAAGTTTCTTCAAGCTATCTAAGCTACCTAACACGATAACTTAATTTGCATTAAATACAACTCTTGTTCTGTTTTCCAGATCCTTCAAAGAAGGAACATAGTCTTTATTCGATTCTACTAATCCCCATGAATCACTAACATACTGCTAATTTCTCTCAACTAATTCAACCAGATTCACTCTAACTATTACATGTGGAAGGATCGAATATCCTTGTCCACTTTTATTCAACTTTTACATAAAATAAAACAAATTACATCTGTGATACTCTAAGTCTCTTTAGAACTCGATTGATTTTGATGAAGTATCTGATGTTGGATACCCTTGTGAAGTAGGATTGGATACTTTCATTGTTTTGCATTTTCGTAGCCTTGAGTTGAGTCCTCACGGTAATCTTCCTATTGATGTTGGTTCCTTCAAACAGTCCCTTCACTGCATCAATCATCTCTTTCAGAGTCTTCAGAGAAGAGGTGTGTGGGACCAAGTGATCCTTGATGGATTCAACTATGATCCTCTTATCTTTAATAAGATTCTTCTTGTGCTTTGCCTTGGCCTCATCTCCCTATGGCCCCACAACTGCTTCTGTAACATACTTGTCGAATTCATGTTCTTCTAGGATGAGCATCACCTTATACTTCCATGCTTGGAAGTTCTTAGCCCCTTTAATATTATCCTCAAGCTTGGTATGATTTGTCATCTTGATAAACTTGATAAATGAGAACCTCAAATGGAAATAGATAAAGTGTAACTTACCAAATAAGATGTTCCAATCAGAAGTTGAACTTTGTGATTTGACTTCAGGGGATCCTAGGGTTTGTTAGAGAAACCCTAATTTTTCAACTTTGGGATATTGAAAAACTAATTGGAGAGAGAGATGTGCCTCCTCAAGGCGAGTTGAATAGACCCTTCTTTCATCCAAATATGAGGATAGAACTTCCAAAAATTGGAAACCCTAATTTCTGCAGTTACTTTAGTTTCTGTAGAATTAGGTAAAAATTTGAAAATTATCGGATCTAGAATCTGCCTCCACAAAAAGATGCGCCATCCCAAGGTGAGTTGAGCAATGTACTCCTTTTCCCAAATCTATGGACAAAAAATTCAAAAAATTGATGCCCTAGTTCTCCGGACTGTAATGATGGGCCAACAAATGAAAATTCTCGGAATGAGATTTTGCTTCGATAGAAAGATGTGCCCTAGTAAGGCGAGTTGAATGCACCCTATTTTGCATATGATCTGTGGAGACTTATTTCGTGAATAAGAAACCCTAGTTTCTGCAGTTGCAACAAATGCACAATGTTTTCTTTCATGCCTGCTCTAATACCATGTTAAATTTTAAGTGTAATAACAATATGGATCACTAAAAGATAGACAAGCACAACATAGACAATAGTACACAACAAATTTATCTTGGGAGAACCCTCTCAGGGATGAAAAACCCAGCAAACATCTTCTATATAGATTCATCAGAATGTACAATAATATCCCTTGTGTAAAGAACCAAAAACAAGAAGACTCCAAAAGCAACTACTCTGAATGACTCTATATCTCCTAGTGATGCGAGCTCAATGTGTGAATGAGGTGACCAAATGAGGAGTTCAACCTCCTCATTTATACTAATCAAAGGAATTGACCTTTCTACTAAACAGGGTTGGATTGACCACGAATTGACTCACCTAACTGGGCCGACCTATACAATTTATAATAAAATATTCTTTTTCTAGATCTTTCCAGGCCGACCTAACAGTGAGGGTTTACATTGACTCTTTCAATGACTTTTACATAATCAATTACATCAATAATAATCCCCATAGGGTGTACAATACAAATGATACAAATGACACAAATAATACAACAAATAATATCTTCTGAAGTTACATAATTCAACATGACCTTTAAATCTTGACCATGTGTAATAGTATTGCGCAAAAGAGAAACCTCCTCAACAAGCAAGCTTTTGAGGGTGATTTTCATTTTTGGAAAATATTTTTGATTTAGTTTCAAGACTTGTTGATGATCTTCAAAGATCCATACATTTGGTAAATATACAACATTAAGAAACAATCCTCCTTCTGAACAACTTTGGGAACATTTAATTAGATGAAAAGAATAAGCAATATAGTTTCATCACCTCGAGATAAAGCCAATGGTGACATGTATTTGTAAATCAATTTGTTTGAATTCAATTAATTTCTCGATATTCAACAATCTTGACTTCTTGCTTAAGAAACACATTGATCGCCATTAAAGTGTTCTTATGACGGTGGAGTCTTATGGTATCAATGTAGGGATCTCCAAATCCTTTTACAAATCCCTGCTATGTTGGTATTGGTGTTTGGTACAATATAATTCTCCTCATAAGATGACAACACATTCCCTGTAGGAATTGGCCATCCTGATGGCAATTCAGAGTTCGAGAGCCAGATTTTGGTCAAGGTCAATAGAGACATCTACTCAAATATCGGCTCCTCCACATGGGAATGGACTGTGTTGGCATCTGACATGTCCTGATTGAGAAGGTTCTCCGTAAAAGGGCCTTGTCCATGCACCAACCCAGAGAAAGAATCCAACTTGGCCATCGCAATTTTTTCTTGGTTGTGTTATACGTCAACAAGTGACAGTGCTTCCACCTCTGGGTACGAGACCAACCTGGTAGAGTGGCTTGAAGGTTGGAGGCAGAAAATAAACAAAAGATTATGCAGAATGAGCTACATCTCTTCAATATTTAATCATAAACCAAGATCAATTGATGTAATACAAACCGAAATGTGATGTGTATTTAAACACTTATGGAAACCCTAAAAACTCTAACCTAGCTTTCGCATGCATGCAAAGCATGTTGTTGCATTTATTAGCTGAACTTCTAAATAGTAACTCAAGTAAAAGCTAAAGCTAACTGAAGTAATTACTATTTCTAACACTCCCTCTTAATTACTACTGCTGACTATTGCAGCTTTTAGAATGCCTAAATTATTTCTATGGGTTTCAAAAATATCTTTTGCCAATGGCTTTGTGAATATGTCAGCCAATTGGTCAATCGATTTACAATGCTCAACATGAACTTCACCATTGTTCACAAGTTCTCTTATGAAGTGATATCTGGTATCAATGTGCTTGCTTTTCTGGTGAAAAACATGATTCTTGGATAGAGCGATTGCTGAATTGTTGTCACAATAGACTGTTTTTTTCTGTTGAAGACCTTCTAAAACTATGCATAACCATACTGCTTGACATGCTGCTGGTGTTGTTGTTACATACTCTGCTTATGCTGATGAAAGTGTCACAATGGGCTGCTTCTTGGATGCCCATGAAATCACCCTTGATCCAAGATGAAAAACATGACCGGAAGTGCTCTTCCTGTCATCCAAACTTCCTGCAAAATCACTGTCAGCGAAACCTGTCAAAAAATCATACTCAGTGCTTGAGTATAAAATTCCATAGCTTGAAGTCCCTGCAACATATCGTAAGATCCTTTTTCCAACTTGCTAATGCGAGTCTTTGGGAGACTCCCTGAACCTCGAAATCAAGCTGACAACAAACATAATATCTGGTCTCGTAGCTGTGAGATACATGAGACTTCCTACAAGTCTCTTAAATAATGTTGGATCTACATTGGGACTGCCATCTTTTTTGCTAAACTTAGTACCCGTTGCCACTGGTGTAGGTGTCATTTTTCAATTAAGCATTCTAAATGTATTAAGAACTTCATTAGCATATTTATTTTGAGAGATAAATATACCTTTTTATGACTGTTCTACTTCTAAGCCAAGAAATAACTTCATTAATCCAAGGTCTGTCATCTCAAACTCTTTCTTCATAGCTTCCTTGAACTCATCTACTGACAAGTCACCTGTAAAAATCATATCATCAACATATAAACAAACTATCAAAATCTGTCCTTGTTGATTTACCTTTGTGTAAAGTGTTGGTTTTGTCATGTCCCAAATTTGGTATTGGGTCAAAATGGCCTAATCACATTGGCCCTATTCATTAGAGTTTGTCAAATTGATGCTAAAGGTCAAATAATTGCCAAGGAGGAAAATTACTAGTTTCCTAGGTTTGGGGTGGAAGCTTTGGGATTTGGCATAATGGGGATAATAAATGATGTTTGAACATTAGAATGGCATAAATATTTAATAAAGGAGATAAATAAACATATACAAGTGAAAATCAAAGTGGCATTTCATCATGAAGACACATGGAGGAAGTGGGACCCACATATGGCTAGATTTCCCCACTACACTTGGCATCATTCTCTCACCAATTCGAATTCAAGGTGAATGGTAACATACTTGGGGGAGTCCAAAAGGTATTATTCATTGCATTACTCATCCAAGGTCGAAATATAGAGGAAGAGTAACTCCCATGGAAGAGGAAGAGGCAAATTGGAGCTAGTGAGACACTTGGGCTAGATTCCCTAGCTCTATGACAACAATGATGAAGATTCTATGACACCTATGACACAAATCAGACCTGAAGGCTGACATATGACATATATGACATTTCAGGGCTAAAAATAGACTCCAAGAGGGCGCTCAAGGGTGTTAGGGCAGCTAAGATGCTTCCACATGTGATTTGGTGGAAGTGGGAGACTAGGAATTGTTGTACAAGTGGCGTTCTTTGGAATCTCTTCCCAACTTGAGTTGGCATGAGTCTCTTGGAAGGAATTCGACCCATGGAGGACATTAGAAGTTTATAAATGTCAATAAAAAAGAATGAAACCAGCTTTTGATCATTTGTAGAATTTGCAATTGCATTTGTGAAGAGGGAGAGCTAGTGGATGACTAGTTTCTTGCCTTAGCCAATTTCGAGGGTGAAAGATTCCCATCCAAGTTGGCAATTGGAAAGGCCATTCAGACCTTTCATTTGGAGCTTTAATGGAGTCTTTATTTGCAGGTGTAAGCTACAGGGAATCTCATGGTTTCTTCTATTGCATCTCGCTCCTTCAACCATTTCCAGTTTTGATGGCATATTCTTGATCCTTGAGGGAGGGCGTTTTTGGTGAGCTATTGTACTCTTTGGGGGAGCTTTTAATGCCCCATTTCTTTTTTAATATGAATTAAATACTCTGTTCTTCATCTCCAGAAAGTTTCAGGTCGAAATTCCAAGTAGAAATGTATAAATCTCATTTTTAATGGAAGAACAATGCCATTTCCCCACTACCTTGTTGTGAACCAATGTATTGATGATGATTTCGAATGAATGGATGATTCTCTGATATATTTGTGATCAATATACTTCCATGGATGTATTCTACAAGTTTCATGTACTGTACTTGAGCATTTGAATCATTTTTACTCAGTTTAGTTGTATTGGGAGGTGAAATAGTGCCATTTCCCCAAGGGTCGAATTGGGGATTTTTGCAGTTGAATGGGAGAGGGTGAGAACAGTTGTAATAAACCATTAATGGTGCATATGAGACCTTAATAACATACTTAACACATTACATACCTCTGTTCATAAATTTGAGTGGGTTTGGAGGCATTTGGGAAGCCATTTTCAGTACTTACCTCAAGGGGATTTGAACCCCAAATTACTAGTAAAATTGCATACTTGGTCCAGAATCTTAAGAGAGTTTGAAGAGGTCTTTTGGTGGCCATATGTTATCCCTGAACATCATATTCAATTCCTAATATCATTCATAAACCTTCCTTGAAGATTTGAAGGCATTTGGAGTCAATTTGAGACCTAGAGACCAATACTAGTCAAAGGGAAATCACTAGTAAAGTTACCTACATTGACCAGAATTGAAAGAGTATTTGCATAAGTGTTTTAAAAGTACAAAGGCATCCCTGAAACACATATTTATGTTCTAATATCATTCATATACCTTCTCAGAAGATTTGGGATCATTTGGGGCAAATTTGGGACCTAGAGATCGAAACTAGTCCAAGGTCGAACCAAGGAAAAAAGTGGAAAATTGCAATTTTAATAAAATTCCTAACAAGGGACATTACAGTGGTATCAGAGCATGATCTTGGCACCTGATGTGGTATAATATCTATGAGGAAAAGAATTTAGGTACCACCATTATATATTGAAACCAAAAGTGCTTTTGTTGAAGAGGAAAAAAAAAAGTAGGAGAAGAAGAGCAAATATTTTGAGGGAACTATGACTAGGGATGAAAAGGGAGCCTCATATGATGGTGAGGAGCATATAAAAATTATGAAAACAATATTTGAAGATATGCCCAAGCAAATTAAGGAAGGATTCGAATTGTTTTCTATCGAACTTGTGGAAAAAATTATTGATTTTAAGGAAACCAAGGGGCAAAATGCAACAGCTTGCTTGAAGGAGCAAAAGGAAGAGACATCACAAGATAGTGAAGAATATTCTATTGAAAATATGGAAGATCATTTCGAGACACCTTCTAGCTTAGACATGAACCAAAGAGCATCTACTGATGGATGCTTAAACTATGAAGGAGTACCTATTGATGGGTGCTCACACCTCTATGTTGGTGACATAGAGATCACTTTTGAAAATGTTGCTGCAAGCCCAAGTTCCATTAAGCATGATAATGAAGACCTTGCAGCAGTTGAAGAAGAACCAAGATCAACTTCCCCATCACCACTTGAGCTTCATGAAGTTGGTCCAAGAAAAAATGAAGAAGATGAGGAGGTTCATTTGCAAGAGCCTCATTTTCTTGAAGGGTCCTTAAAGATGAATGAAAAGAAGATCCAAGAGTCCCTCAGCATTCTCCATGACATTCAAGCATTGGTGTCAAATTCTTGTTGGAGAGCTACTTCATTGGAGGAAACATCCTTCCTTGAAGACATGGAGAAGATTCAAAGAGCAATGTGCCACATCAAAGGTAATTTCATGTCTTTGCTTTTTGATAGAAACCATTTGTTTGAGCTTAATGAATTGTTACATGATGCATACTTGAAGAATAATGAGGATATTCATAAGCTCACAATTCAAAATGAGCAACTTCTTGAAAAGTTGCAAGATACTTGTTTTTCCTCCAATGTTTCAGATTGTCAAATGGTAGATTGTTTGGAGGATTCTCATGACATGGTGGATCATGAGAAATGTGAAAATTTGAATGTTCTTGATGTGTTTGAAGATGAACTTGAAGAGATCCAAACACTCGATGTGGTGGAAGAGGAATTTGAATTGCCTCTTGATGAAGGTTATGCAATTTTTAAAGAAGAGCATGATTCCTCTACATTGGAACCAAACTATGACAAAGAGTTCACACTTTTGAAGGAGCTGCATGATACTACCCATATGGATCCTTCCCATGATGAAACTTCTGCACTTTTTGATCATTTGGGTGAGTTAGTTCATTCTCCTACTTCCTACAATTCCATGTTTTGCAACATTAGTCTCAATGAAGTATGGGTGAAAGGGTTCTTTTTGATGGTGCCACATGAGGAGCATGGAACTCCTAGATTTAACTTTTATGATGACATGGTTGGAGCACATTCTTATTCACATTTGCAGCAACATCATTTGTCACTTTATGATGATTCACATCTACATGGATGTACCTATGATATGGATTTGAGTCACTTGAAGACTCATGGTTTTTCTTGCTCAACACTGGGTTCATTTTATGTTAGAGGAACTTCATCCAACACTTGGGTGAATAGATTTATGATGGGAGAACATTTTTGTTGGCAGCCACATACTTTGTTACATCTTTATGATTCTCACATTCATGGATGTATGGATGAGACTTCTTTGAGTCATTTGAAGTCTCCTTGTTTTTTCTGCTCATTATTTGGTTCAGATTTTAGTGGAGATTCTTCATTCACTTCTTGGATGAAAGAATACATGGTTGAATATTTTGATGCATATCACATCCTTTTGGAGCAGCATTATAGGACATGGGATCCTCACCTATGTCATTGGAGCAGATTTGATTGGTCACTTGAAGCTTGTATGCACTTGGAAAATGGTGGTCTACTTGCTTGGAGGTATAAGCACCTTCATGACTCTTTGATTAAGCATATCCTTGATGTACATTTTCATTATGTTGTTATGTACTTTGATGATATATATTTGGTACTCATGATGTTTGGAAGGATGCATACAAGAAAATGGGATCCAGGAATCCTCTTAACTAATGGTGTGGGTTGGAGAGCACTCTTAATTATTGGGGTGCAATACAAGCAATGGGACCCTGGAATAATTTTTATCTCATTGGTTTCAAATTTTTTGGGGAAACAAGCAGTATGGGATATGGATTTCCCCACTTAATAAAGTGATTTTTATCAGAGTAGTGCAGCAGCAAGCATGGTGGTTCCTCTCTAAAATCTTCATGGAAACTCAAAGACTCAAGGTTGGGCAATTCAATGGCAACTTCAAGAATTATACAGAAAACAGGTTCTTCAACACCCATGTTTAAAATTGCTTGAGGACAAGCAATATTGGGAAGGGAGGATTTTTCATGTCCCAAATTTGGTATTGGGTCAAAATGGCCTAATCACATTGGCCCTATTCATTAGAGTTTGTCAAATTGATGCTAAAGGTCAAATAATTGCCAAGGAGGAAAATTACTAGTTTCCTAGGTTTGGGGTGGAAGCTTTGGGATTTGGCATAATGGGTATAATAAATGATGTTTGAACATTAGAATGGCATAAATATTTAATAAAGGAGATAAATAAACATATACAAGTGAAAATCAAAGTGGCATTTCATCATGAAGACACATGGAGGAAGTGGGACCCACATATGGCTAGATTTCCCCACTACACTTGGCATCATTCTCTCACCAATTCGAATTCAAGGTGAATGGTAACATACTTGGGGGAGTCCAAAAGGTATTATTCATTGCATTACTCATCCAAGGTCGAAATATAGAGGAAGAGTAACTCCCATGGAAGAGGAAGAGGCAAATTGGAGCTAGTGAGACACTTGGGCTAGATTCCCTAGCTCTATGACAACAATGATGAAGATGCTATGACACCTATGACACAAATCAGACCTGAAGGCTGACATATGACATATATGACATGTCAGGGCTAAAAATAGACTCCAAGAGGGCGCTCAAGGGTGTTAGGGCAGCTAAGATGCTTCCACATGTGATTTGGTGGAAGTGGGAGACTAGGAATTGTTGTACAAGTGGCGTTCTTTGGAATCTCTTCCCAACTTGAGTTGGCATGAGTCTCTTGGAAGGAATTCGACCCATGGAGGACATTAGAAGTTTATAAATGTCAATAAAAAAGAATGAAACCAGCTTTTGATCATTTGTAGAATTTGCAATTGCATTTGTGAAGAGGGAGAGCTAGTGGATGACTAGTTTCTTGCCTTAGCCAATTTCGAGGGTGAAAGATTCCCATCCAAGTTGGCAATTGGAAAGGCCATTCAGACCTTTCATTTGGAGCTTTAATGGAGTCTTTATTTGCAGGTGTAAGCTACAGGGAATCTCATGGTTTCTTCTATTGCATCTCGCTCCTTCAACCATTTCCAGTTTTGATGGCATATTCTTGATCCTTGAGGGAGGGCGTTTTTGGTGAGCTATTGTACTCTTTGGGGGAGCTTTTAATTCCCCATTTCTTTTGTAATATGAAGTAAATACTCTGTTCTTCATCTCCAGAAAGTTTCAGGTCGAAATTCCAAGTAGAAATGTATAAATCTCATTTTTAATGGAAGAACAATGCCATTTCCCCACTACCTTGTTGTGAACCAATGTATTGATGATGATTTCGAATGAATGGATGATTCTCTGATATATTTGTGATCAATATACTTCCATGGATGTCTTCTACAAGTTTCATGTACTGTACTTGAGCATTTGAAGCATTTTTACTCAGTTTAGTTGTATTGGGAGGTGAAATAGTGCCATTTCCCCAAGGGTCGAATTGGGGATTTTTGCAGTTGAATGGGAGAGGGTGAGAACAGTTGTAATAAACCATTAATGGTGCATATGAGACCTTAATAACATACTTAACACATTACATACCTCTGTTCATAAATTTGAGTGGGTTTGGAGGCATTTGGGAAGCCATTTTCAGTACTTACCTCAAGGGGATTTGAACCCCAAATTACTAGTAAAATTGCATACTTGGTCCAGAATCTTAAGAGAGTTTGCAGAGGTCTTTTGGTGGCCATATGTTATCCCTGAACATCATATTCAATTCCTAATATCATTCATAAACCTTCCTTGAATATTTGAAGGCATTTGGAGTCAATTTGAGACCTAGAGACCAATACTAGTCAAAGGGAAATCACTAGTAAAGTTACCTACATTGACCAGAATTGAAAGAGTATTTGCATAAGTGTTTTAAAGGTACAAAGGCATCCCTGAAACACATATTTATGTTCTAATATCATTCATATACCTTCTCAGAAGATTTGGGATCATTTGGGGCAAATTTGGGACCTAGAGATCGAAACTAGTCCAAGGTCGAACCAAGGAAAAAAGTGGAAAATTGCAATTTTAATAAAATTCCTAACAAGGGACATTACAGGTTTGCTGCTGCTTCTGCTAAAACCATTTTTGATCAGATAAGAATCAATTCTACTGTACCAAGCTCTTGGAGCTTGCTTGAGCCCATATAGAGCTTTCTTCAACTTGTAAACTTTCTCTTCATGTTCTTTTATTTCATACCCATGTGGCTGCTCCACATAAATTTCTTCTTCAAGAATTCCATTCAAGAATGCCGACTTGACATCCATCTAATACACTTTCCATTTTTTTTGGGTTGCAATTGCTAGGACTGCTCTTACTGTGTCCAATCTTGCCACTGGTGCAAAAGTTTCTCCAAAATCAATTCCTGATTGTTGCGATAAACCTTGCCTTGTACCTATTAATCTCACCTTTTTCATTGAGTTTGGTTTTATAAACCCACTTCACACCAATGGGTTTCTTATTCTTTGGAAGGTCAACTAGATCCCATGTATCATTTCTCTCAATGGAATCTATCTCTTCGTCCATGGCTTTTACCCAATGCTCTTGTTTTACAGCCTCTTCATAAAACACAGGTTCACTAGTAATAAAAGCATAATTGGTATTTGCATCCAATTCATCATAAATATCTTCCAATCTTCTAGTCTTTTTATTACTGTGATCAGATTCATTACCTGATTGTGGACTTGATGCTTCACCTCGAACTGAGTTTCTAGGTGTTCTTGATGGAGTATTTGCTACTGGTGAAGATGCTACTGGATCCTGTTGTCCAATCAGCTCCTCTTCTTCTCCATCTTCTGGTTGGGGTATTGTAGCTCCCACACCCTTGTCTATGGTTCCATTCCATGACTCTTCCTCCTTGAACAGAACATCTCTGCTGAGGATAACCTTTTTTGTAATAGGGTTATACAACTTGTAGGCTTTAGTTTCTTAACCGTATCCAAGAAATATACATTTCTCACTCCTGTCATCTAGATTTTTTCTTAGCGGTTTAGGAACATGAGCATAAGCAACACAACCAAATATTCTGAAATGAGAAACATTACAACTCATACCTGTCCATGCTTCTTCTGGTACTCTTTTCTTCACAATTTTGGTGGGAGATCTGTTCATCACATGAACAGCACAAGCCATTGTGTCTCCCCAAAATTCATGGGACAAATTTCTCCCTTTCAGCATGTTGCTTGTCATATTCATGATGGTTCTATTCTTGCGTTCCATCGAGGTGTATATCTTGTAGTGAATTGCCTCTTGATTCCATGATGTTTGCAGTAATCATGAAATTCGTTTGAGTCATACTCTCCCCCTCCATCTATTCTGAATACTTTCAGCAAATAACCACTCTGTTTTTCAACCAGAGCCCTAAATTCCTTGAACTTGCCAAAAGTTTCAGACTTATGACGAAGGAAATACACCCATATTTTTCTACTGAAATCATCAATAAATGTAAGAAAATAATAGCTTCCACCAATTGACTGTTTCTGCATTGGTCCACACAGATCAGTATGAATAAGTTCTAGAGGTGCATGTGCCCTTCGAGACATACCTCTAGGAAAGCTATCCCTGTGCTGCTTTGCAATGATGCAACACTCACAACTGCTTTCTGGCTCCTTCATAGGGGGTAATCCTTTTACCATCTCTTTCTGCTGCAAAAAATTGAGACCACCAAAGTGAAGATGTCCATATCTAAAATGCCATAGCCAATAATCATCCATGCAAGTGGCTTTTTGAGTAAAAGAGGTTACCTTGCTGCTGCAATTCATGACTAGTGGATACATCCTGTTCCTAGTCACTTGTATTTTGATGATCAACTGTCTATTTGGGGGTTTGTCATAAATTTCACAGTCTGATCCATCAAAGACAAGTCTGTATTTATTTTCAGTAAGTTGTCCAATGCTAAGCAGATTATGCTTCAATCCTAGAGCATAATATACATCTGTGATTGTCTTTTGTTGGCCTTGTTTGGTCATAATGTTGACCACTCCTTTGCCAAGAACTGGAACTACCTCATCCATGCCGACTTTGACCTCTGTCCTCACTGATTCATCTAGGTCTGCAATTAGACCTCTATCACCTGTCATATGGTTACTGCAGCCATTATCTAAAAGCCAAAGTCCCTTTGGGATTTCGTGTGCAGCATGGCATGTAAGAAATAACATATCTCCTTTATGCTCAGAGGTATTAGTCACTTTAGAATTATGATTTGCTTGATCAGACTTTTTCTTTCTACATTCATGAGCATAATGCCCAAATTTATTGCAATAATAACACTTAATATTAGATTTATCTGACCTTTTTTTGTCGCAGTTCCCGCCTTCATGGTTATGATGGTGATCTTGATCTTCATTACCATTACTTCGGCCACTTCTGCCTCGTCCTCTTGATTCTCCTCTACCTCTTCCTCTTCCTTTTGAGAATGAGACATGTTCTTTGAAAGCATTCTCCAGAGAGGACTCTTCATTCCTGTTGATTATGGATTCGTATGAAAGTAGAGATCTGGTCAACTCGTCTATAGAGAGAGTACTTAGATCCTTTGCTTCTTCAATCGCTGCAACTTTCGGGTTAAATTTGTGGGGCAATGATCTCAAAACCCTTTCAACCACCCTTTGATCTTCGATCTTTTCACCATAGGTATTCAGTTGATTAACAATCCCCATGAATTTGGTCATGAAAGAATCTACTGAGTCTGATTCTTTCATCTTCAGATCTTCAAAGTCTCTTCTTAGGTTTTGGAGTGTAGTTGTTTGTACCTTACTAGCACCCTGATAACTGGTCACCAAGATATCCAATGCTGCTTTGGCATGTAATGAGGCTGATATCTTTGGAAATACGCTGTTATCCAAAGCGTTCATTATGTGATGCAATGCCTTTGCATCCTTCTTCTTGTGCGCTCGCAGGACATCCTTTTCTGCATTTGAAAGGGCTTGAAAAGCTGCGTCATCTGCAGGTTCGGAATAGCCATGCACGACATATTCCCACGCATCTTCTGACCTGAGATAAACTGCCATCCTCGTGGCCCAGACATCATAGTCCTTTTTCCCTGTAAGAGGATAAATCTGAGATTGATTGTTGCTACTAGAAGCCATAGATGCTGCGGAGTCTTTCACTGGCATTTTCAAAATAATCTCCTTCCTCTTTTTTTTTTCAAAATAATGTCTCCCTCTTAAATAAGAAAGATCTTGAAAAAAATATCTTCTTCTCTTGTAAAAAAAATAATTTTTACTCAAAGAATCTCGTAAAAGAAAATAACTTTGTGAAAGTAAAAAAAATCACTCTCATGAAATAATGAAGAAAATATCTCTCTCGTAAAAGAAAAATATCTCTTTCTTGCTCTTGCCCTAATTGCCGCGGATCTTTAGTAATTATCGCGTCTTGGCCTATAGAGAGGGCGCGATAATTCTCTCCCTAAATTATCGCACTTTAGCCTATTGGGAGGGCGCAATAATTCTCTCCCTAAATTATCGCGCTTTAGCCTATAGGGAGGGCACGATAATTTATGCAATTTTTTTTTTTTGTTGCTAATTTCTTCAAAAAAATTGTTTTTGTAAAATTCTTCAAAGCTACGGCTTTGGCTTCTCTGGAACTCTCACGATCGATCTTCTCCTAAGCTCTGATACCAAACTGAAGGTTGGAGGCAGAAAATAAACAAAAGATTATGCAGAATGAGCTACGGCTCTTCAATCTTTATTCATAAACCAAGATCAACTGATGTAATACAAACCGAAATGTAGTGTGTATTTAAACACGTATGGAAACCCTAAAAACTCTAACCTAGATTTCGCATGCATGCAAAGCATGTTGTTGCATTTATTAACTGAACTTCTAAATAGTAACTCAAGTAAAAGCTAAAGCTAACTGAAGTAATTACTATTTCTAACATGGCTTACTTTCTTGTATATCCGGCATAGTACCCAATCCTCCAGCTGAAACAACACAAACCCATAATCAATTAAATGAATGCAATAATCCCACGCAATTATTATATATTAAGAAAATAAAGTAGGATGCATATAATGGATCAAAATTCTTATGCGCATGGACATATTTCTCTTGGTTGGCATGGTTTCAGTGAGATAGTATTTGTGCATAATCCAGTTGGTTTTAAGGCCCTTAGGAGGCCTTCCTTTGTAAAACACCAGGGATTTTTTGACTCCCACTTTCTAGGATGACGTGCTTCCCGACATGATAACGATTAGTTTGTCTGTTCTTGTGGCTTTCCAGTATCCTGACCAAGAGGATCTGTTTGGCCACTCTCCATTGGGATATTTTTGGTCCCTTGGGCTGAAGAAATACCATTTTTGATCCTCGAAACATGCCTACGCTGAAAACCAGTGAACAAATATACATGCAGTGAGAAAGTATAGAAGAGAATATAGCTAAATCATACCCATATGAAGTCGAGTTTGGATGGGTTTAGTATCTAACATATTAAGACAGGTGGATACTCACTAGGCAAATCCTAGGGGTCATGCTTGTACAGGTCAATCTTTGCAATAATTGAGGCAGGGAGAGGAGAGGAGTATACCTTCTTTTCCAGGTAATGGATAAGAAGTTCCTCATCAGTGGGATGAAATCTAAATCTTGGAGGCAATTGTGGCAGTACATGGTGCATGCCAATCCCTGTACCGATTGCTTCATGATTAATTAAATGGAAAAGTGCTTGAAATATTCGGGCGGAGCGTCCCCCACTCTTTTAAGGTTGTTGACCTCCATATCCTTCCAAAATCCACGCAACACTCACTCAAGCGACCACCGACACTCTAACATCTGCATTGACATGTTGGATACATGAACAACAACGTGGCATTGAAGAACGCTTTCATACAACCTACACAGAGAAGCCACGTGCACATGGACTCCGAGGTAAGTGGAATGAGGAAGGGATCAATTTTGAAGGGAAGAGAGGGAGAATCCGTCTCAACACCATGGATAATATGTCAAAGCAACATGTTTACAATATGATTATCCTTATCACAACATGATTCTCCTTATCGCGTGTATAATATGATTCTCCTTTTAAAAATCCTAGCATCCAGAACAAGACATTTTGAACAATGTGTACTCTATTTCAATTGTGGCAAGGAAAAAGATTGAGTCTCGACCTCACAAATCCAAGTTTCCCCAATTTGTTTAGCACTAACACATTGTATAGTTTACAGTTATGTGCATACTGTTTGTCCATGTTCCTTGGTTGTTAGAATTAAACTTAAAACTTTGAGTGTAACTCAAACCACTTTGTCCTTCGAAATTGTAATCAACCTCACACTTTATTTTTTTGTTTTAATATTATGATATTATTCATATTGTACTAGGCAACGGAGATGAAATATTATATTGTGAATGATCTCAGGTTAGTCCTCAAAATCGTACATGAATATTCTACCTCATACAGGTCTAAGGGATCATATATATTCGTTGTCTCGCAATGTAGATAAGATTGGAGAATCGCCTGCCCGTGAAGGGATTTAGGGGGAAGTGGTGATTACACAATTGGATTATGGAATGTAAGCTGCATAGATTTGTTCCTTTCTTAGAGAAGAAACCCTAAACAAAGAAGTGAAATAGTAAGTAGCATGCGAACGAAGCTTGATAGATTTAGTAATATAATGCTCATATTGTCTTTAGACGGGAAATCCTCATCCAACGATCATGCCTGGTCAAATCGATCTAAGGAAAATATTAGGGCTCAATCGCTTGTTCCTTACTTTGATTATAATCATTGATACGTTCACTTTTGTAATAAAATTTCTGTCGATTGAAAGCCTCTTCGAATGATCATCATCAACATCTGCACTTGGCGAGTTCCCACACATCATCGGTTCATTAAAACTATAAATTCATGGGGCCTGGAATCATTGTATAGTTCTGGGTGAATGATCTTACATATATTTTAATGAGAGGAAATTCCAAAAAACCTTAGGACATTGCAAAAAAATGCTGCACCGACGACTTAGTATGTGGAAATCTGTTACAAGAGGTCACGGACATAACAAGCCATGAACTAGTAAACAATAATCCGAAAGAGCAATTATCATCAAATAACATAGTATTTTGGTGAATAATTAATAGTAGATGCAACTATTATTTCATACTAATTCTAAACTCTATAAAAAAAATTAATATCCTTATCTTAAATTAATTTTATTTATTTATTTTTAATATCATTAACTTAAAATTATTATTATCTTCACATAATCTATTTCTTGGGGAATTCTACTGAGCACTTCATCTGAGGATGGTAGCCACCGTAAATGAGATTCTTCAGTGATCAAGGCCAGGTCAATATCTCAACAACAATAGACTAACAAAGAGCAAACATGTCACCAGATGGGAGTTGAACCTGGGTGGCAGAGGAAATAACTTATTTCCCAATTACATATTAGTGGGGATATTTAGTCTAGTCGCTTTTCTCATAATAATAATAGAGATAATTGAATCTTTATATTGTACTCATAATATTATATATATAATGTTGAACATTGAGAAATATATATGGAGTATGTAGAAGAATCTCTCTCTCTCTCTCAATTTTCAATTACCACAGAGCCTCATGCTCATTTTTAAATCTTGCAACTCCTTTGTCATACTAGTCTTTTATGCCACTAACATAGTTACCAACTTGACGAGAACTATGACCTCAAAACAAGAACTCTAGCTCTAAAAACCAATATTTTGGGGTTAAAAAAATAAAAATCAACCGATAAATTGAAAAGTGGTGTTATTGGTAGCACACCTTTTTTCAAGGTTAAATTTACAACTCTTTTCCACCATGGTCTTAATTCTTTGTAAAGTTGCAAACAAAAACCTTAAAATCAACCTTCGAAACAAAAAAAGTGGTGCTCCTAGTATCACCCCCTTTTTTTTAGCTTAAAATTTTAACTTGTTTAAAATCATAGCCTTGACAACCAATACTGTTTCAAAGCAAATCTTAAAAATTGACCCTGAATCAAAAGAGAGTGCTAGAGGATGATACCAGTAGCACCCCCTTTCTTTTGAGTTAACATTTTAGAATTGTTCATATTTTTTAAAGTCGTATTTGGAGGGGGTGACTATTCTTGGAATCAACCTCCCCAAATAAATATAATAATAATAAATTAAATTAAAAGAAAAAAACCAAACAATTTTTATTTTTTATTTTTGAAAAGCATAAAAAATGAATTCAAAGACATAATTAAAAAAATTAAGTAACAAATTATGAAAAGATATATATATATATATATTTTTAAGATATATATAACTTTCTTTTTAAAATTTATTTAAAAGAAAATCGGGGGAGGGTGTGATTTTGATAATCCCCCCCCATCCCCCCCTTCCCTTATTCCATGCCTTGCCTCGCCCCCTACCCCTCTTTGCTCCCCTCTCATGCCCTACCCTCTCCCCACACTTGCTCTCTCTCATCCTCCTACCGACATCAGTATAGGTGACATCTTGTAGCCACACCACTATAGGTTGTTGCCTATTGTGGTGCCAACAGGAGGCCACAAGAGGATGGGCTCACCCCCTCCAAAATACAACCTATAATTGTTTCTAAAAGGGGTCGTGGTAGGGTGATCTAGGGGATGCGGTGATGCAGGGGAGGGGAGCGGCGAGGGAAGAGGAGAGGGGCTTGAGGGGTGATTGATTCTAGGAATCACTTGCACCCCCACCCATTCCTCACCTTCACGATAATTCTAATAATAATTCCTCACCCACCCCCTCTACCCTTCCTTCACCCTTCCCTCCCCTACCTCGCCCCCTCCCCCAACCTACCCTCCCGCGACCCCTTCCAAGTACCACTACATGTCATCACTTGGAGAGGGTTGCAGGAGGGGGTGAGAGCATCCTCTTGTGGCCTCCTACTGATGGCATATAGCAGTGTGGTTGCAAGTTGTTTCCTATATCAGTGCTTGTAGGAAACCATGAGAGGGTAGGCATGGGGAGAGCCCCCCCACCTATTTTAACAATTATTATTTGTTTTTATTAACAATTTATTCTTTATTCTTTATTTTTATTTTTAACAATTTTCAAAAAAACAAATTATATTTGGTTGTTTTGTTTTTTAATAATAATAAAAACAAATTATATATTCAAATTCTGATTTTTAACCTTTAGTTGTAGGCCTCTCTAACGCTCTATTTTTTAGACAGAAGTAGATGTCCTGCACTATTCTACAATACTATTAGTCCATGCAATCGTATATATTTTGGAATTGATTTTCAGCAGATGACTAATCTGCCAAGTTTGATGTTTATTCATTGATATCATTGCATTAATAAACTTGGGTATTTAATTGCATTTAAAAATTGTGAATATGAGTGAAATGACGGATTTCCTTTTAACTGTTTAAATTTGATTTATAAATTTTCTTATCACGTAAAATAGATACAAATTATCGCTGCATTTTCATACTAATGCTATTAGCACCAAATCACTACCCAATTTACACAATAATTAGTTCACTAATAATCTTAGACTTTGGCGTGCAACTAAAAATTCTGAATTCAGTGGATTGAATGTTTCCTTTTGCACAATTAAGGTAGCTACTTTAATTTACATATACAACAAAATAGATTTAATTATTGATGCATTTTCATGCTAACATCTAATGCTTACGTTTTGGAGAATTTATTGTATTATGCTTTCTCATTTCTTTGTGAATATTGCATCATTAATTTCTTTAGTCATTAGTTAGTTAATCATTTTGATTTTGAAAGTAATATTGCATGCATGGTCAGATAGGATGCATTTAGTTGCACTAATGGACTAACGTTCATTTTATGAAAGTGTCCTTGTATTTTGTCATGCTTATCAAATCCTTCTTTCATCTATCTATGAACTTAATGCTATTGATCAACCATGATCCTCTTATATACCCGAGGGATCTAAAGGAAACCCAAGATTCCATTAGTCCTCCCCTTGAAAAACCCTCCAAGGGTTTATAAAGTGTTGTTCCCCGCACCGTGACGTTTTGAGCATCAACATGTTGTTTGAATGGGTGTGTTATTGGTTACCTTGATTATGATGCCCGATTTCTGAGGCATATCAACATGTGGCTGGCTTGTATTACTCGAAAGAGTATCAGATAACAACATTTTGTTTGACTGGAGATGACCTCGTACATGATCGACTAGCTACCTTGAAGCGTGACTAATCGGAGATTGATGCATTGGTATATCTTGTGTTTCCCTAGAAAATTCTTGTTGGTCGAGTTCTGGAGCCATCAAATGGAGAGTTTTCCTAGATAGTAAGTTACATCTTGGAGTTGTTGGCTTGATGAATTCACAAAGGTCATCAACTGAGCATCGACTAGGGTTTGTTTGGTCGACTAGTAATTTCCTTTGGGTAATTGAATTATTGAGCCATTCATGTCTACTTTGGCATTTGGTTGATTAAGTATTGAATGATAGAAACTTTATTCGTTTTGTGCATTGGACATGAAGATACTTATTTTGGTTGCAAAAGGACTGAAGGCAACTTCTTTATTATTGTTGCTACATTTTTGTGCCTTGACTATGAAACTTTGAAAGTTTATTAAAGATGGGTGACTTTGACGAAGATGAAGACTTGATCTTGTTGATATTAAATGAGGTTCGTGAGAAGAAAGTTGTTGCTTTACAAGCATTCCATGCTCGAATTCAGCAAGAGGTTGTTTCCTTATAGGATATTGTTGCCTTATTGAAAATAGAGAATGAAGAACCAAAGAATCAATCGAATACTTCTCATTCCTTGCTTGAGGATGAAGCTACTCTTTTCAAACTGTTGTTTTACAGAGAAAGGATGAGAAATACATGGAGATTGTTTATTTGGAGAACACCATGGAAAATATTTTTGAAAATATTGTGGATGAATTTGTAGACAAGACACATCTCATTGATGATATGGAGGTAGAGGTTAAATCCATCTCTCATAAAGAAAATGATGTCTTGAAGGATATGATTTGTAAATCGGAGGAAGATAATACCCAACTAGATAATGAGGCTACCCACTTTCAAGCCTCTATCGATAAGCTTCGTGAAGAACTTGCTCCTATTAAAGAAGAAAAAAATTGCTTGTTTGATGAATATCAAGCATTGAAAAAAGATAAACTTGATTTTGATTGTACTGAACAAATTATTAATTGGTTGTCTCTAATAAGCTATAATTTTAGACTTTAGAATATTGGATTCCGTAGTCCAATATAATGGTCCGTAGTGAAATATTGGGGACATTACAAATCGTCCCTGCCCAAGATTTCTTGTCCTCAAGCATTTTGAATCTGGGTGTGGTAGTACATGTTCTAATTACCCAACTTATGCACCAACAATCTTTATGCCTCCTTCCTTAGTGATGGCTCTTTATAAAGTTGTAACTTCAAGTGGATCAAGTCACCAACTCTATACTCCACAAATTGAATCACACTAAGACTGAAAATGATATCATGGTTCCAAACCAATCAGAAGGAGGTGAGGTATCCTCTGCTCAATATACGGTTTTGCAAGGTACTGACATAGGAAACCTTCTGATACTGCAACCACTCAACCAACTCCTCAAAGAATTGGTCTACTAGGAGTCCTTACAACTCCTTAAAGAATTGGTCTACTAGGAGTCCTTACAAATCCTCAAAGAATTGGTAATTTTATACTTTAGAATATCAGATTCCCTAGTCCAATAGAGTGGTCCGTAGTGAAATATTGGGGACATTACAAATCCTCCCTACCAAGATTTCTTGTCCTCAAGCCATTTGAATTTGGGTGTGGCAGTACCTATTCGACTTCCCCAACTTATGCACCAACAATACTTATGCATCCTTCCTTAGTGATGACTGTTTATAAAGTTGTAACTTCAAGTGGATCAAGTCACCAACTCTATACTCCACAAATTGAATCACACTAAGACTGAAAATGATATCATGGTTCCTAACCAATCGAAAGGAGGTGAGGAATCCTATTCTCAATATACGGTTTTGCAAGGTACTGACATATGAAACCTTCTGATACTGCAACGACTCAACCAACTCCTCAAAGAATTGGTCTACTAGGAGTCATGCAATCATATGAAAGCCAAAACTGAATCTCACCTCCGGGTCTACTGCTGAATTGTCTAGTATTGGAATTCCAAGATACCAAGCTAATATCAGAAAAGGACCACCATGCTTCTACTGCACCACTTTGATCATAACCATCCAACTATCATACTCTGTTTGCATTCTCCTCTCCAGGATCTACAAGATAAAATATTTGTAAAGGATGAAACTACCACCATGGATAGTGGCATGCATAGGAATCCAAGAGAGGTCTATAATCATACTGCCATATTCGATCCCAGATATTATCAAAGGAAGTCTGTCCTGATCACTGGTCATTATTCTGGGATGCTCATGAACTCTAGGCATCCCCTCAAGAGATATCTTTACCTCCCATACTACACTATAGTTAACGCAACTGAGTCTAAGAATGATCCTAGGGTCCCAAATGAACCCAAGAACTGTGGAGTACCCACTACATCCCCATATCCACTATGTAGTATCAAAATAAAGAGCCACTTGAAGTTTACAAACCCTGACAGCTGAAAAACAATGTATCCATCCCTCATAAAGTCTCCCGCTGAGGACTCTAATCCACTACCCACTAGGATAGACTCCTAAAAGTAATGGCTAGATATCTCTCCTATTCCAGATACTAAACTGATGAACCGAGCAATTCTCAGATCCCACTATTAATGTTGCACCCCTCCAATCATCACTGTCATCTAGAACAATCTATCACTTTGAGGAATTCTAGGATCCCACCACCAAATTGGAATTCCACCACTCCTGATGCTAATTGGAACCTCTATGAACCTATCCAACATAATATCAAGTTCCTCTTATGCAATCCACACATTGGTCCCATGGATCACCTCACTGTCACCCGTCCCATCCAACTGAATCAGGTGGAACTCCCATGTCCTGTTATTCATAATGAAGGCATTAGATAACAATAATAGATGCCTCTGTTGCTGTTCACAAGAATGAACACTGACTGGTGTTGTAACATCCCGTAAATTTCACAAAAAATTAAATTTTTAAATAGCATTAAATATTGAAAAAGCTAATGCGGAAGTAAAATGAATGCTAATACTTTTAACTAATAATTAATTATGATGATGAAAAGTCTACACTCAAATGCTATTTGAAATTCAGTTGTGTTTTTATAATACTTAAGTCAATGTTCTGTCAATTATAAATGTTTACAAGTGCTAACTGTTGTTCTTCTTTTGATGATGAAAGGGGTCCTGAGGGTACCCCAAGGCTTACTTAGCATTTGTGCTAAAGCATTTGAATTGTTCCTTTCACAGATTATAGGTAAGAGTTTTAATGTTTATGAAGTATGACAGAAGAGTTCCCAATTAGTTTCGTTAATCTCAACGTCTTAATAGTGTTTAGAGAATAATGTCGAAATGCAACTGGTGAGATCTCTTCCGTTAATATCTGGTTTTCATATTGATATGTAAGATGGCTATGTACTTCTTGATCTATTTTATGTTATGCAAATTCCATGTAATTATCAAGCTGGTTCTATTTTAAACCACTATATGTAATTATCATGCAAATACTTTGATATATTGGTTATATGCAACTATTATGCATTTCTAATGTGCAAGAACTATATGCCATGTCATATGCATAACCTATAGTATAAGCTATAGGTCACCTTCAATATAATTCCTATATTGTAAACAATTAACAAGTTCTATGTATTTCCTATAGCATGAAACTTCTATTTAATTGTATAATTCCCAATGCATACAAACTATATGCAAGTCCTAACTATAACTTAACACTAAATGTAAAACTCCTATAGTATTTACTATATGTGAATCTATAAAAACAATTCTATACATATGAACTATATGCATAGGATTGCACCTTATTCCTATACACTAACCATTATAATCAAAAGTATACAATCATCGTGATCCTTTCGAACCATATAATTGATACCATTTATATGAATAGACTATACTTAACACATGATATATGTCATGACAGGGTGGCAACCGTAACCAACTTAGCAATGTGTGATATGTTTTGGAATGTAATGAAGGAGTGGAAGAATGTGTTGGTAAGCATACGCATCCATCCTTGGCATTTATTAAGTCCATCTACCAGCTCAGTGGAAGGTCTACATGTCTGCCATCGTGGAACATAGCACGTGAGGCATAGTATGCAACAAGATGCTAAAAGTAATAGGTGAAAAAGAACTAGGGTTCTGCTTGTATGATGAAAGGGTTTTGAATTTAATAGCTGTAGTTTGATAATTAAATCGAAATATGAAATATGGATACTGAAATGAAATAGTGATATTCAATGATGCGAATGATAAGTATCTATTTATCGTTTATATGTAACAACTCTGTATAAAGAATATTTGCAGCTGTTAAATTCTAGAAATAATAATGCTTGAAATAAGTGGAAATATAACACCTTAATGTTGGAAAGAATAATAATAGAATGTATAGTATTAGCTTTCAAAAATAAACATTAATTATTTGAAAACCTAGTCCTGTGCAGAGATGAAATGTTTTACTTTTGTTACTAAATAAAGAAAATGTTATATTCTGTTTTATGATATGCTATTCCCTTTTCTGAGTTTAGACATATATAATTGATATTTCAGAATTTAAAAGAAACACTATAGTATTAATCTAATCATTCAATTGGCATTCTGCCCATCATTCATCTATATTAATTCTACTTCTCTGTACTAGAGTACTATACAGAAAATAGTATGGGAAAAATGCAGAAAGGATTTTTAATCAATCATCTTATTTACTTAACCATCATTATACAAAATCATCTCTAGGTCAGAAATTGAAACAGTTTCTTCTGTATAACTGTAAATACTAAATTTACAAATGCAGAAAATCATTTAACTGTAAACAATAAGACAAAATAGTAGAACCTGATTGAATGTAGGAGAAACAAACAACCCAAGGAGCCTGTTCCACCCAACCTACTCCTGAAGACAACCAAATTACTTGCCTTAGGACCCCCGAGCCTATTCACTGAACCAATAGGAAGAAGAATCTGTAGAAGCTTTAGGTCATCCACTTGTAGTAGAAAAGTAGTTCATCCAGTCACATAAACTTAGCAGTCAAAGAGACCTACACCAGCACCTCTGGATTCCTTCTCAGAATAAATTCAGCAGACTCACAATGCACATTCACTTAGCCTCCCTATTCGAATCTCTCAGTGATCACCTGATACACTTGAGGAATTATTTCTGCAGAAAATAATCTAGAGCTCCCTGCTCAATTCGAATTGCCTTATCTAGGCTGCCTAGGCCTTTTAGTGGTTAACCTGGTCATTAATGAGCTAACAACTCTCTTCCACCCACCTGGGGGATAATGCCATAAAATTAGGGGTAGTTGTCCCATAACCAACAACTAGTGGTGGAGTGCAAATACTGACACCTGTCCCATGCCTTCTAACAGCTTCCATTCCTCCTAGTGGGTCAGTGAACACTCATTTAACAGTTCCCTTGGGTGTTTGTCTCCTATTTTAATTTATTAAATAATAATAATATGTCATCACAATCATCCTTGACCAAATTTGGTCATAATTACAAAACTTTGTAATTATAATTTAACATAATGTTTTTGCAAAATAAAATAATAAGTCTCAAAATTTGGGTAGGTGACAGGTGTGTCACTCAACCCAAATAGAATGATCAGAGGATCACAATGGAGTCTAGAATCATATCTGTGGGTATCTTGCTCCTTGTCCCTCCTCTGGTGATACCTCAGATGAAGAACTACCATCAAGGGATATGCTACATCCAACACTTGAATAGGGAAATTCAAGCTCTGAACCCAATGTGTATTTAATGTAATGTACCTAAACTCTGATATGTAATGTACCCACTATAAATCCATCTTTTCCACACATCTATCCACCAAATCCATGGATGCATATACTCCTTTACTGGCTGGTCCATATGAAATGTACTCATATACCTCTTCCATGGCTAAGTCTCTCTTCTCAAGCACCTGCAAATTTGAATGCTCCTCATGCTCAACCCTCACATGAGGCTCCTCCATCACCTCATGAATGCAACAAACCATGTGCAATTGACTATCCAAGGTGTAGGAGGAAGGATGGAATCCACCCAACTCCTCACGAAGCTACTCAACCTCCATTGCCTTGTATTCATAAAACTTGAGGGAAATATCTATATCTATGAAGAACAAAAAGTAATATGATTTCATATCCTCTAGTTCTTCTTTAATGATGCATAGTTGGGTACTAGTGACCCCTTCTACAACTCCTCCATGTATCTCCATCCACTAGGTATTCCACATACGATCTTCAATAAACTTGTGTACACCATCTATCCTAGTAAACACCCGCATAATTAATTCTTCTGTGACCAATAGTTGGTCCTCCAAGTCATGCAATGCCTTCACATCTGCATTATGTATGCTTTCATATAATGAATCATCCACCTCCTGTGGATCCTACCAGCTCTTATCTACCATTTCATCTCTTTCGTTGTCTTCTCCAGAAGAAATGAAGTCATCCTCAAAAAGTGATTCTTGTGCTAAGTTCTCCTCATTCTCAACTTATGCACCTTCTTCCCTTGGAAGAAATGAGGTTCCTCTTGGTTTTCTTGCTTGGGATTCCAACAACTTTGTCTCCTTAGCTCCTTGTAACCACTCATTTCCCAAGGTTTGATATGTGTTCACATATTCTAATGGTTGATATAAAAAATCAGAATGCTTGTGGCATGAATCCATAGCACATAATTCATCTTTAACAACCAATTCAACATTAGAAGGTTCTACAATACCATTATCCTCATGTGAAATGGATGCTATCTCATGCTGTTGCAAGGAAATATGATTGTTGGAAAAATCAAAATTGTTGTCATACCTTTGTATTGTGTCCACATCCTCCTCAAATGGTTGATCTATGATGACATGCTCTTTTTCTTTTTGATCAACCTGAAGACTCAAGGGTGCAACGTATGATCCTCCTTGATCCAAATTATCACCCAGTGGAAGAGATTTTGTGAATATGGTCTCAATTTCTTTGGGTCTCCCACCCGATGGATGATTTTTTCTCTCCTCATGGTCATGTGTATGTTGATCAAATACTAGTGGTATTTCACATTCTAAACCCCACTCATCATGGGAACGTTTGGATGCTTTATTTGTAAATACACCTGACATCCTCTCCATAATTCGATTTGCAGAACATTTTGGTAGCAATTCTTTACAATGCTACAAGTTATGCTCTAACTCTTGTTGAGTCTTATCAAAGTTTTTCAATAACTGCTCATGGCCCTTCATTAACATTTCTCACTCAAGCTGTTCCTCTTCTATGGGTGTGGCATGAAGGAAAGTGGGTAACAATATGCCATCTACAAGTCTAGCTATTGATGCAATTCATGATGCACTTCTTCTTCTGACAATTATGATCTCAAATTTTCTTCAAAATTCCTCTTGATTTCCCACGGCTATCGAGGAACACGATCTGAATATTAACTCAAATTTTCCAACATAAATTTGATTGGTTTCCAACTTTATCCAAACAATGGATTATGAAAGCTCATGAGATGTTCTATTTCATTAATAGAGGAATGCATTTATGATTTAGGATTTGAATGAATATGTGCAACCCGTGAAATATTATTTGAACCATTGTAATGTGTCCAATCAAATCTCATATAGCATTTTGGTAGCTGGTTGTTAAGTCTAGGTCGAAGTTTCCTTCAAACAGTTTGTATACAACCTCTTTGGCATCACTTTTGAAGCATTGGAATTCAAAGACCAATTCACTAGTTCAAGGAGAGAGTTCTTGGATCAAATTAGTAGTAGGAATGACATACATTTCATATTTTATCAAGCATGAACAACTCCAAAGGCATCAACGTGAACTAAGGAATACTAGCTTGAATTTGGGCACAATTTTTCTAAGGGTTTCGATTTTTTCCTAACTTCTCCTAATAAGCTTGAACCCTTTCCTAACAGCTCAAATTCGACCCTAACACCTCTAAATCAGTCCAAACAACTAAATAATATACATCAAGTAACTTTTATGAAAGTTTGACATGCAATACATGAAGATTCCACAATCATAACAATAGATCAACCAGTCACTTGAATATGGAGTTCAATATGAGGAAATACATTGGAAATATTTATCATTGAATGGATAATCACATTGAGAGCACTGATTTCTTCTACAACAACTGAAAATACATAAAATAAAACTGCTACAAGAGATGAGTAATGGCTGCAAATGAATTAGCAGAGAAGAGAGGGGAAATGGCAGCTCCAAATTTGAGATTTGCTTCAACTAGTGTACCCTCCACAAGCAAAATATTGGCCCCAACCTATAGATATGAACTCTCAGGTGCGCCTATAATATATTAAGGTTATACAGTCAATAGAATATCCCTCAATATATTTGGACATCCATTGGTGCACCCTCCTCAACTAGACAAAAATCTCGAAATAGAATTCCAAATCGTGGATCTAGTAAAACGACCATATCTTTGGAAAATGGAAACCTTTTTCGATGAAACGAAAAGTGTTACCAAATGGAAATGATTCTATGAAAAAAATGGAATGGGTCTCACAACCCATAAATGTACAAAAGTATCAAAACCAGAACCATCATTTTGGCCCCTTCAACACCGGTTCATTATTTAGAACACCCACAACAACAGAACTTCCAAACCAACAATAATCATTTCCAACCAAACTGGCACGAATGCAACCCAAAACACTTTCAAATACTCTAACCTGCAAATAAGCACTCATTACATTCAGATCTATGAATCTCAATAGAGAAATCCATGTGATTCCTCCTCTCAATCACCAATAATGAAGCACAATGAAAAGATATGGGTGATCTCTCCTCTCACACCAGCTAGGGTGGAATCTTTCACCACAAAAATGAGTCACAAATGCAAGGGGCACATATCCCAATATTGAAAGCCACAAGAGCTCTCCAATATCAGAAATAATTTTTCCAAAAGATCCCGAATAGGTGCCCTCACTATTCTTTTATAATTCTCCATTCACCTTTTCCCTCCTAGAATTCTCTCTTGAAAATATTAATAAAATATTAATAAAAATGATTTTTAGGAGAGAATGAATCCTTGTGACTAATTCCACCTCATTCTATAGTTTTCTCTAAAAAATATAATAAAATTCAATTTTATGAGACAATAATCCTTTATGGCACCTCAACTCCCTCCAATTGGTAATGCGGTCCTAGAAGGGAGTTACTTTGAGATTCTCTTCATGTTTGGTGGGATTTACACTCCTTGGAATGTCCCTCCATTCCTAGATTCACCCTCCTTAGCTATTTTTAGTCACTTGGGAGTTGCATTAAGATTCTCACCACCTTGGGATTCTCACCCACCTCTTAATTATCAACTTCCTTGTAATTATCACCAACTTCAGGATTATTGCCAACTTTGGGATTCTCACCCACAAATGTTCCCTCGTGGATATTTTTATCTCATTTTGAAGTAATCCACATGTCATCTTGGGCCCATCATCTTCCTAATTCACCCTCCTCATGATCCTTCATCAAATTTTCCCTTGGAACTTGGTTTTCCCATAGTGCCTCATGACCCAAATCACCACTTTACAATTCTTATTTAATTTTTTCAAGTGACTTTATACCATTGGATTCCTTAGTCCAATAGAGTAGTCCATAGTGAAATATTGGGGACATTATAGTCATTGCCATTATAAAAATATAAGGAATTCTCCTAGGAGCCAAAATTCTTAGAATGATGGCTATTATGCCTTTAGAAATTCGTAGAACGATGAGAAAGATAGAAATGTGGACCAATGTCGACTACTCGGATAGATTGTGGTTGTATTGATGAGTGGTCATGGAATCATTTGAAGATATGATTGAGGAATTCATACATATGTGTATCTTTGATTGTACTATCATACAATGCTCCTATAACCTACTTTTGATTGCTTTGGAGTGGTCAAATTAGGCTCGACCAAAGATGATAGTCGATTGGATGATTGATTGGAATGTTCATCGATTGAGATATTGTTGTTGATTGACTTGAGAGAAGTCAGACCAATGGTGATATTCGACTATAGTTTTGATTGCATTGTTTGTCTATTGATTTTTGACAAATATTGTTATGTTTTTCTATTGGTGTTTGTATTATCCCTCAATTGTGTTTAAGGGGGGGGGGGAATTGAAGTAAATTGAAGTAATTGAATATTATTGATGTTTAAACCCAACTATTGTCTCCTTGTTGAGCTTACTTTTATGTTAAATCGACTAGAACTTCTAAGACCAGCTTACCAATGTTCAACTGAGTTTTTTGTTGGGAGATTTGATTGAGTATTGTTGCAAGTACCTAACTGATGGATGAAAAACAACTATATTACTAGATAAAGGCTGCTTATTCGTTGCAATATTGGCTATTCGATTAATTGACTGGATTACGTTGTGTTGTTGTCTATTCGACTAATTGATTGGGACTGTTTGAACAACAATATGGAAACTTATTGATGGATTGGACGACTACATTGAGTTTGATGAAGGTAATATTTTTCTTCCAGGAATGTAACTGTACCAGGGTTGATCCGTGTTTCAGTTCTAATGAAATTAATGGGGGAATGTAATGTAATTTGTCTTTCCTCCAAGTTGAGTTTACATGGGGGTGTTGGAACCTATGGTTCATTGGTAACCTCACATTGTCGGAAGAAGGGAGTCGATCATTCTAAGCATCTGACCGTTGACTAAATTATGAATTAATTATGTCCACTTTCGTTCCTTAGATCCATGATTTATGGACAATTATGGTTAGTTACCACTATGTGGTCTTGTGGTTGTTTATTGGGTACCTTGTACTTATTAATAAATGGTTCTTATGAACCAGTCTATCACCACCAAGGAAAATTTTAGGGGCGGAATTTATCCCATGGGATGCTTTTGACATTATTTTTGAAAAAAGATTTGCTAATTTCTTTTTTTTTTCTTTCTATATTGATTCGCCCAAATTCCATGGGATAACAAATATTTACTCTAAAAATTGTCCAAAAACTATATAAAACCCTTAGAAATTTAAACCTTTTTAGAAAAATATCACCCAACATTTTATGGTTGGAAACTTACGAATTAGTAAGATTCGCCAAGATTTCTACGCTTTAAAAAATTTATGGGTCCTTAAAATTTTCCTTGATCACCACACATTGGATCATGGTTTATTCGCTTAAGTTTTGTAAAGGTGTTTTTAGAAACCACCACTATTTATTCTCATATATGTTGTATTATTGCATGCCCCAACATTTTTTACATGTCCACCCCCAACTAAAATTCCCAATAAAGTCATGCTCTGAGTAGTAAAGAATAATGTTCTTGACCTCCAAATTCATGGTTCCAAGCTGCGGTTTAACATGCTTTGCTTGTTTACATTTTGAAGCAACGATTTTATTTCTTTTTCTCCACCAAAGAATTGGCAAGTCCAAGCAGGTGGTTGTAGAAGGTAAATCCCAATCTGATAAATCTTTAACCAAGTCCGCTGAAAGGAAGCCTAATACAATTTGAGCCAGAGGATGATATGCTTTTGGTGTGCTCTATGTGAACTTGACAAATCAGAAACAAAGTGGAAAGGGTTTTATCTACTACATATTGATCCACGTAGAATACCACTTTCCTTGGGCTAGAAACTTCTTAGTTAGTTCAACAGTAGAATACCGAATACCACTTTCCTTGAGCCAGAAGATATTTGACTTTGGCCACCTAAAACAAGGGAATTACTTGCGTCCTCGTACGACATATTCGTCGGCCTATGATTTTGTCACCAGGCATGAACATCTGGGTGTATATCTTCAGGCTTTGTCCTCTACAAGTTACTTTGTTCAAGAAATGGCGCATGATATGGTTGAAGTAGATGCACATTAAATACTGGATGTAAACCCATACATGAAGGAATGTTGAGATTAAAGGAATTTTTTCGAATATTCTCAAGAATTGTGTAAGGACCATATATCAAAGGATTTAACTTCTTGTATGGACCTGCAAACCTGTATTTCTTGAGATGTAACCAGACCTGATCCCCAACTTGAAAAGAATGAGGAATACGATGTTTGTCATGTCGGACCTTAGCTTTCGCATTAGCTTGCTGTAACATCTCCCGTGCTTGCTTATGGATTTCACAAATTTGATCCCTGAACTTGTGTGCTTTCTCAACTTCTCAATGTCCATGTTCGGTGTTGACCAAGGCAGTCAACCGATTGACTAATTTGAGAGGCACTGAGGGTTGAAATCCATAAAAAAGTTCAAATGGATTCTTGCTATGTTGGATGTACGGAAGACATTCATCCCATGCTCGACGAAGCTGGTGATTGTACAGGCGGAGCAGTTGTACTACCATGTGATTCACAACTTCTGTCTGTCCATCAGTCCAGGGATGGAACGTGGTTGAAATCGATAGCTGTGTGTCGATCTGTTTCCAGAGTGTCTTCCAGAATGTTCTTCGAAATCTGGAGTTGCAGTTAGAAATGATTGAAGTCGGAAAGCCATAGTGTTTCCAGACATTCTCAAAGAAGAGCTGAGTAGTATGCTATGCGATTATGGTCTTCTTGCAAGGAATAAGGATATCCATGTTGGAAAATTGATCTACTACTACTAGGATTGCATCATGCTGGTGTTGGGTAACATGATATCTAGTCAAATAGTCTAAGGAAATGGATTCCCATGGTCTATTAGGGACTGGAAAGGGTGTATAAAACCCTGTTGTCAGTTTGGTGGCTTGTTTATGGCACAAATGTAATGTTCATTTTTACAATTTTTTTTAAAAATGCCCAATTTTTCACCTTTTCCCCAATTTCGACCTTTGACTAGTTTAGATGCCTAGGTCCCAATTTTGCCCCAAATGATCCCAAATATTTTGAGAAGGTATGCGAATGATATTAGGAATGGAATATTATGTCCAGGGATGATATATGGCCACCAAAATACCTCTGCAAACTCTCTTAATATTATGGACCAAGTATGCAATTTTACTAGTAATTTGGGGTTCAAATCCCCCTAGGGTAAGTACTGAAAATGGCTTCCCAAATGCCTCCAAACCCACTCAAATTTCTGAAAAAAGGTAGCGGATGTCTCAAGGATGTTATTAAGTTCCCAAATGAACCATTCATTATTTATTAAGTCTGTTCCAAACCTCTCCCAAAACACAACAAAAACCACTAATTCGACCGTTGGGGAAATGGCACCAAATCCTCTTCAAATGCAAATAAACTGAGTATAATGACTTCAAATGCTCAAGTGTTGAATATGAAAATTGTAATACACATCAATGGAAGTCCATTCATCACAAATATATCAGAGGAACATTCTTTTATTCGAAATCATCAACATTATAATGGCATACATCAATGTAGAGGGGAAATGGTCATTGTTTGCTCATTAATCATCATTTTTACATACAACCACTTGGTATTTCGACCTAAGAATTTATGAATATGAAGAAAATAGTATATAATTATTATTACAATCAGAAATACATCATGATAAGCTCTCCCAAGAAGTACAAGATCTCACCTAAAGTGCAATCCCTCAAGGAGCATGAATATGCCTTCAAAACTGGAAATGGTTGAGAGATTGTGCTGCACTAAAAAAAACCACGAGATTTCCTATAGCTGATACCTACAAATACAAACTCCATTAAAGATCCATGAAATACCTGAGCGGCCTCTCCAAACACCAACTTGGATGGGAATATTTCACCCTCGAAATTGGCTAAGGCAAGAAATTAGTCATCCACTAACTCTTCCTCTTCACAAATGCAATTGCAAATTTCTCAAAATGATCAAAAGATATTCTCATACTTTATTTCTATGTTTTATAACCAACATTAGCCTCCTATGGTTCGAATTCCTCCCATTAGCTTCTAGATATTTCCACTTAGAAAATATTCCACATTTGCCACTTGTCTCCTAATTCCCAACCTTCCATCTCCTCCCAATTCGAGTAGGGGTCTCTTGGGATTCTCCAACACCCATGAGCACCTTCTTTGAGCCTATTTTTGGGTTTGACATGTCATAATGGTTAGATGTCAGAATTCAGATCTGAAGTTTGTCATAAATGTCATAGATGCTTCATCATTATTGTCATAAAGCTAGGGAATCTAGTCCAAGTGTCCACAAGCTTCCAATTTGACTCTTCCTCTTCCATGGAGGTTACCATTCCATCCCATTTCGACCTAACATGCTCAATTCCATGTGTATGAATTTCCAACTCACTCCATAATGATTTCCTTCCCATGTATTCGAAATGGCAAGAGAGATATTGCATGTGGCAGTGAGAAACCAAGCTAGTGTGGGTCCCACATCCTCCTTATGTCTTCAAAACCGTTTTCCACCTATAATTTCTCTTGGATTTATTTATTCAACCTATTTATTAAATACTTGAACTATCATAATGTATAAACATCATTCATTTTCTCCCTTATTACAATTCCAAATGTACGCATTCAACCTAGGGAACTTGGTAGGATTGATGGGATTGTCTGCTATGCAATTATTTGAATGGGGACATTACAGTCCTCCCCACCCAAGATTGCTTGTCCTCAAGCAATTTCAGATTTGGATGTTGCAAAATCTTCTCCTCTTCCCATGTGGAATATTCATTTGGTAAGTCCTTCCATTGCACTACATATTCTTTGATAATTCTACTCCTCAACCTCCTTTCCCGTGTCTTCAAAATATTTTCCGGAACAAATGTGAGCTGACCTTCATCATCCAAAGGAGGAAGTATTTCTGAAGTGATGATTTGCCGACCAAGAGCTTTCTTGAGACAATAAACATGAAATACATTATGGATTTTACTCCCTTCCGGAAATTCAGTTCATATGCTACTTCTCCAACCTTCCACACTACCTTGTATGGCCCATAGTACCTTGGTTTTAATTTTTCTGCACCATTATTTTTTAGAGATGTTTGTTTATATGGATTCAACCTTAAATATACTAAATCATTGACTTGAAAGGTCCTTTCTTCTTTATGTCTATCATCATATTGTTTTTGTTGATTTTGAGCAACCTACAAATTGTCTTTCAAGAGCTTTAAAATTTATTGGCTCTCTTACACCCAATCTTTAGCCTTTGGGGCTCTACTATCACCAAATATGATTTCAGAAAATATAAGTGCATCATAACCATATAAAGGAGACATCCCTATTGACATATGATAAGTGGTGTTGTAGCAAAACTCACCCAAGTGTAGCCATTTCGCCCATGCTTTTTGCTGCTCTCCCACATAGTTTCTTAGGTACCCTTCCAACCATTGATTCACCCTCTCTGTTTTTCCATCAGTTTGTGGATGATATATGGTACTTGGTGGAGTCAATTGAGTGCCCACAAATCTAAAAATTTCTTGCCAAAAAGCACCGATGAATCTACTATCTCTATCATTGACAATGCTCTTGGGCAGCCCATGCAATCTGAAGATTTCTTTAAAACAAATATCAGCCATTTGTGCAGCACTAAAATATGATGTAAGAACAAAGAAATGAGAAATTTTTTCAACCTATCCACTACCACATATATGCAATCCTTACCCAAAGATTTAGGAAAACCGGTGATGAAATCCATGGAGATACTGTCCCATTTTTGCTTCGGAATGGGCAATGGTTGTAATAAGCCAGTTGGACATGTAAGTTCTGATTTGTTTTGTTGACATACTTTACATTCATTCACATATTTATGAACACCTTCCTTCAGCCCCTTCCAAAAAAACCTTTGCCTCAACTGTCTATAAGTTTTGAAGATCCCCGGATGGCCCGCTAGTGGGGAATCATGCACTTCTTTCAAAATTCGGTACTTGAGATTTGAGTTCTGAACTAAATAAATTCTGCCCTTATAATATATCATCCCATTCAAAATATTGTAGTTATCATCCCCTTTGATTCCATCCAATACATCACAAGCAAGTTTGTCTTTGGCATATTCAACTAGTAGCATGTTTTTCCAATCCTTGGCAATGTCCATGAGAGAAAAAGAAGGTCTTCTTGATAAAGCATCTGCTACTATATTATTATTTCCTTTGACATATTCAATTTCAAAATAATAAGCTTGAATCTTTCTTACCCACTTTTTTTGCCTTTCATTTAGATCTTTTTGGGTGAGAAAGTGTCTTAGACTATTATGGTCAGTTTTCACCACAAACTTGCTTCCCACCAAGTATTGTTTGAATTTGATCAATGTACGCATAATGGCCAACATTTATTTATCATAATGAAGTAAATTTTTTCATGAGGCTGTAATTTTCTGCTCTCAAAGGCTATGGGGTGTTTTCCTTGCTTTAGGACAACCCCTATTCCTCCACCTGAAGCATCACATTCCACAACAAAAGGTTTATTAAAATAAGGAAGTGCAAGTATGGGACAACTACTCATTACCTCTTTCATTTTTAGGAAGGCCTTTTCAGCCTCTTCATCCCACTTGAAAGCATCCGTCTTAGTCAAATCAATGAGTGGAGAAGTCAACTTGGATAATCCTTTCACAAATTTTATGTAATAGGTGCATATGCCAATAAAGCCTCTCAATTCGGTAATATTTTTTGGTGATGGCCATTCTAAGATAGCCTTGATTTTTTCCGTGTGTACCTTCACTTCTTCTTTCCCAATAATGTTCCCAAGATACATTAGTTCTTTCAACGCAAATTCACATTTTGATAGCTTAGAAAATAAGGACTCTTCTTGCAAAATTTTTAACACAATCTCTAATTGCTGCAAATGCTCTTCCCATGTTTTACTGTAAAAGAGAATGTCGTCAAAGAAAACAAAAAAAACCTTCTTAGTTGCTTGCAAAATATCCTATTCATGCATGCTTGAAATGTTGCTGGAGCATTAGTTAACCCAAAAGGCATGACAAGAAATTCAAAGTGGCCATAATGACATCGAAAAACAGTCTTTTGCACATCTTCATCTTTCATTCAAATTTGATGATATCCTGATCTAAGGTCAATTTTGGAGTAGTATTTTTCCCCATGTAGCTCATCCATGAGCTCATCAATACTAGGAATAAGATACCTATTCTTAATAGTCTTTTTGTTCAAGGCTCTAAAATCTATGCACATTCTCAATGTTCCATCTTTTTTCTTCACTAGAACTACTGAAGAAGCATAAGGGCTAGAGCTTGGTATAATGAGTCCCAACTCTAGGAGTTCTTGGATGGATTTTTCAATCTCATCTTTGAACTTATGTCTATAAGGTGGTATCTGAATGGGTGAAGTACCCTCCTCCAAAACAATGCTGTGCTCAACCCCCCTATCTGGTGGTCTACCATGTGGAAGGTCTCTAAATTTTTTTTCATATTTTTGCAAGAGTCTCTCTATCTACTTTGGGTGTTCAACAAAATTTGTATTTGTCTTGGGAGATGTAATATGAAATTCAGCAGCCCATTCTATGTCCCCATGCCTCAATATAGATCTCATACTATTGCAAGTCACTACTTGATTTGGATAAGTGTGTTGCCCTCTCACAACTCTTAGTACTCCTTTTGAATCTTGGAATTTCATTTTAGGAATTTGATAATTTACTGTATGCTCTCCTATTGAATACACCCATTGCACTCCCAAAACCACATTAGTATCAACAACATGAACCACATAAAAACTATCAACAAAAGTATAGTTACCTATGGTGACTTGCAGCTTTGGAACCCATGTTTTGCATTGCATTGTGTTGTGACCGGGAATGACAAATGTGAAGCCATCAAATGGTTCAATAGGTATATTTCTTTTCTCCACCATCTCTGCATCAATGAAATTATGGGTGGCTCCTCCATCTACCAAAACTGAAGTTCTTTTTCCTAGTACCACACCCTTGCATCGTATAGTATGATAGCGAGGCACTGCTGAATGTACTGCCATTCTTACTTTGTCTGTTGAAGGCTGATTTTCTTCTTGTCTTTCCTCTTCTACTGTTGTCTCATATGCCTCCTCTTGATCTGAAATATGTCCATATTCATCCATGCCCCCATCATACCCCTCATTATCAGAAAATACTTCTATGTATTGAGCCTTTCCTTTAGTACATTTGTGCCCCAGTGTCCATGGTTGAAAGCATGTGAAGCACAATTTCTTTTTTTGAAGTTCATCCTTGTTTAGTCCTTATTTTTTATTCCTTTCAAATGAATCTTTTTTCCAAGGTTTCTTATCATATGCATCCCTTTTCCAAGGTTTCTTTTCAAATTTGAAGTTAGGCTTGGGAGGAAATCTCGTTCTAGGAAGTAGATTTTGGAGATCCCTAGTCAAGCTCATTGCATCTTTTAATGTAGTTGGCTTGTGGGATTTGACCAAACATTTTAAGGGTTCATCCAAACATTCAGTGAAAATCAAGACCAACATTCCCATAGATACATCATCCACCTTGACTGATAATTTTTGAAATTCCAACATATATTCAGTAGGGATCCTAGTTTGCTTCAATTGAGCTAGTTCTTTGAAAGACAATTCTGGATCTTTTTGTTCAAATATCTTTAGTACATTGTAAAAAAATTCTCCATATGTTTTAACCTGATCATGACCCAAGGTTTTTAGGCCATGGAACCACCATTTATTAGCATCTCCTTCCAAGTGCAAAATGGCCATTTTTAATGCATCCTCTTCCAACATAGGATTCAGCTGAAAATACACATCTAATTTTTGCACCCAAGTGTTAGCAGAATTTTGAGAGGAACCATCAAAAGTAGGAACTGACATTTTACTAATAGTACCATTTAATTCTTTGTTTTGGAATGGAATCCTATTTTCCTCCTTCATTTTCAGTTTATGTACAACATCAATGTATTGACTAAATGGTAAACCTCTTTTACAATCTTCACTCAACTCATTCCATTTGATTGCTAGTTTACTAAAATCCACCTGAATATCAGGCTCTTCTTTGGGTGTGAGAAATTTAGGTGCAGTATGCCTTTGTGTGTTTTGAAATTCATTAGGTCTATTATGAGGTCCTGTACTTGAGAAAATATGCTCACCCATGTTCTTCTTTTCTCATGAGTGTGGACCACTCTTATCTCCCATCATCTCTTTGCTTGCAAGTTGGCTACCCAACAATTCCAATCCTTTCATCAACTGTCTACTCATGTATTGCATACCCATGGAAATTTCATCAAAACATGGTTTTAATGCTGCAACAAGTTCCTCCTTATGTATTAAGTTTTCATCCTCCTCTCTACCCATGGTTTTAACAAAAGACTATTTTTCTTCTTATACCTCTTCTTCAACAAAAACCTCTTCAACTACTGGTTCAAAGGGTGGTGGTTTATACTTTTGACTTATTTTTAAGACCATAAGGTTCCAATAACATGCTCTGATACCACTTGTAATGTCCCTTTTTACAATTTTTATAAAAATGCCCAAATTTTCACTTTTTCCCCAATTTCGACCTTTGACTAGTTTTGATGCCTAGGTCCCAATTTTGCCCCAAATGATCCAAAATATTCTGAGAAGGTATGTGAATGATATTGACTTGAATATTATTTTCAAGGATTATATATGGCCACCAAAATACCTCTGCAAACTCTCTTAATATTTTGGACCAAGTATGCAATTTTACTAGTAATTTTGGGTTCAAATCCCCCTGGGGTAAGTACTGAAAATGGCTTCCCAAATGCCTCCAAACCCACTCGAATTTCTGAAAAGAGGTAGGGGATGTATCAAGGATTTTATTAAGGTACCAAATTCACCATTCATTAGTTATTAATTATGTTCCAAACCTCTCCCAAACAACAGAAAAAACCACTAATTTGACCCTTGGGGAAATGACACCAAATCTTCTTCAAATGCAAATAAACTGAGTATAATGAATTCAAATGATCAAGTGATGGATATGAAACTTCTAATACACATCAATGGAATTCCATTCATCACAAATATATTAGAAGAACATTCATTTATTCGAAATCATCAGCATTATAATGGCATACATCAATGTAGTGGGGAAATGGTCATTGTTTGCTCATTAATCATCATTTTTACATACAACCACTTGGTATTTGTTAAATTTTCTGAATTTAATTCAATATGATCTAGGATCTTAACTGAGAGAACAACATGTACAGCATATCTACAGCATATCAATCATGGAGACAATAATGCAAGCACACAAGAGACACAAAGATTTACTTGGGGAAAACCATAAAGGTGAAAAACCCCAATAACTTCCTCAGAGATAGATAGAGCAATGATACAACCAACCAAGAGATAGACATAACCTAGCAGCAGATCCTCCTCCTCCATAAGTGCGCCTCTCCTCCTTGAGAGCATGTGTGAGAAGTGAGTGAGTAAATAGAGTGCCTCCCGCACTCTATTTATACTTGACTTGACTTGCCTTTTTACCTAACTCATGTAGGCTCGAACTTAACCACATAACATAATGCTGACTGGGCCGACCCCCAATAGGGTGGTCTAATAACCCTTTAACCCACATGGCCGACCCCCAATAGGGTGGTCTAATAACCCTTTGACCCACATGACTTATACAGGGCCGACCCCAAATAAGGTGGTCTAATAACCCATAAAGTATAAGTTACGACACTTACAATATAAATGACGACACTTCCTTATAGAGGAATAATACCATCTCTATAGGAATACAATATACATATATGTGAAATACATTCCGAAGTTACATATACATCAACACTCCCTCTTAACTAGGAAGGTATTTCTCAGCACAGTTCTTCTAGCACAAGTCATCTTCTCTGGATCATCGTCACTGGATAATCATCATCGAGTCATCATCATCGTCATTGCTGCTGCTATCTCAATCAATCTCTGAATCTACTCGTCATAGGAAGTTCTACAGAGCCAGTCCTTTTTCATACTGGATGTAGGCCCACCACCTGCAGGTCTTCATCATCACTGGCCATACTGTGGAATCCTCAGGACTTATTACGTGCGTCACAAAACCTGGCTGCAGCATCCCAGGCTATTACGAGCACACAGCTCTACCTGTAGGATCTCCCAGGAGCACATTACATGTGACCCATCACAAAACCTGGCTGAAGCATCCCAGGCTGTTACGAGCACGCGGCTCTACCTGTCGGATCTCCCAGGAGCACATTACATGTGATCTCACCACAAAACCTGGCTGAAGCATCTGAGGCCTTTTTCATCCTGTCCAGATCTCCCAGGAGCAAATTACATGTGGTCCACCACAAAACCTGGCTGAAGCATCTGAGGCCTTTTTCATCCTGTCCAGATCTCCCAGGAGCAAATTACATGTGGTCATGGCAAAACCTGGCTGAAGCATCTGAGGCCTTTTTCATCCTGTCCAGATCTCCCAGGAGCAAATTACATGCCATAGGACAAAACCTCGCAAGAGCATCTCAGGATGTTACGGGTACACAACTCCGACCTGAAATCTCCCAGGGCACAAATTACATGTCCTCCCAAGCAAAACCTCGCAAGAGCATTTTCCAGATGTCCCAGGGCACCGAATTACATGCCATTGGCAAAACCTCGAAAGACCATCTGCAAATCTCCCAGGGCACAAATTACATGCTTTCCTGCACAACCTGATCCACGGCCACAAAGTATCATCTGATACTCATCAAACATCATCCTGATGTACACATGATCATCCTGATCATCATCACTGCAACATCCTGCTGCATGTCATCTGGAGAAGCTTGTCATCCACGATCATCCAAGTATCCACCTGATACATACATAGATACATGATCCACACAATGTATCCATCAACATACATGATCCACCTGATCATACAAAGATACATGATCCACACAATGTATCCATCAGCATACATGATCTACCTGATCATACAAAGATACATGATCCACACAATGTATCCATCAGTATGCATGATCTACCTGATCATACAAAGATACATAATCCACACAATGTATCCATCAGCATCCATGATATACCTGATCATACAAAGATACATGATCCACACAATGTATCCATCATCATCCATGATCTACCTGATCATACAAAGATTCATGATCCACACAATGTATCCAACAACATCCAACATGATGCGTTCATACAAAATACATACACATGATCCAACCGATCATATCCAGCATCCAACATGATGCGTACATACATAAATGATCCAACTGATAATATCCAGGCAGAAACCAGAACATCATCCTAATGCTCATCATCCAGCGCTTACATCCACAGCCATGTGAAGGATCCTCCTTCCCACATGCTTGGAATGGCTTCAGCAAATGTGTCCATCACTTCTTCCTCGAAGTGTCCTCGATCTGAAGAACGCCAAGCCTCTCTCTGAAGTACTCGAACTTTACCCTGGCTAGTGGCTTCGTCAGCACATATGCAATCTGCTCGTCCGTCGCAACATACAGGAGCTTCACAGCTCCTCTCTATACCATATTCCTGATATAGTGATATTTGATCTCTATGTGTTTCGACCTGTCATGAAACACTGGATTCTCGGACAGCTTCACACAACTCTGGTTATCACAGAAGATACCAGTAGCTTCCAATGGAGATCAAATAACTCAGACAGTAGCTTCCGTAGCCATACTGCCTCACAACTAGCTGAACAGGCTGCAACATACTCTGCCTCAGCTGTACTCAGTGCTACGCAGGACTGCTTCCTGCTAAACCAAGAGATCACACCTGATCCCATACTGAAGCAGCACCCAGATGTGCTCTTCCTATCTGCAGCACTGCCAGCCCAATCTGAATCAACATAACCCTGCAGGTTAAACTTTTGATTCGCCTCATACCTGAGCCCATAATCCACTGTACCCTTCAGGTACCTCAGAATATGCTTTACAGCAACCAGGTGAACACTCCTTGGATCCGTCAGGAACTGGCTCAATGTGTTCACAGCAAAGCAAATATCTGGTCTCGTGTTCATCAGGTACATCAAGAACCCAATCATCTGACGATACATGGAGACATCAACCAGCTCATATGAAGCATCACATAGAAGCTTCAGATTCGATGCCATAGGTGTGGCCATAGCTTGCAGTCCATCATCCCGAACCTCTTCAGGATCTCTACTGCATACTTCCCTTGTCCAAGGAAGATTCCATCACTCTGCCACACCTCCATGCCAAAAACAAATAGTGCATCATCTCGAATTTGGAAGAAAGCTTCCGCTGCGTGTCGGCAATCAATCTATCTTTACCTGTAATAAACAGGTTATCTGCATAAAAAAATAGTATCACTGGATTGCCTTCTTCAACCTTGTAGAAAAGGTTGGAATCTGCTTTACTCTTGGTAACGCCCAAACTGGATAGAAAGCTGTCTATCCTACCATACCAAGTTCTGCACACATATATGACTACACCATGCTGTCTTGAGATCCATCTGGTGCATCTTCTATTTTATCACTTTTATATTTCTCAATGCTGCCATCTGCAACATGCTTGATCTGATAGTTCCATTTGGAAGTCATAAAAAAAACTTCCCTTCACATCTTGGGACTACATCCCAAACATCATTCTTCATGATCGACGGATCATGGCATTCCATTTATTCATCCCAGATCCTGGGAACTTCAATATCTTCAATATCTTCAATAGATATCTTTGTTGCTGGAACAAAATGTTGTAGTTCTTCTTTTGTAGGAGATGACATACGATCTTTCCTACACAACAAGTTAAATTGCATGATTAGAAAACATCTCATAGTTTTCAGAACAAATTCTTACACATAAAGAAATATGTCATACAGTCATGCAATTATCTTAGCCAATGCTTCAATACAACATTTATCCATATCCCGTAACTTTCTAGATGCCTTCCAATCTCTACCAGAACATTGTTAAGAGTGTGCACAACTCCCAACATGTCAGCAAAGAGGTTTCATTCTAGATAAGTAGCAATGGAATGTTGTACAGTGCCATAGGCCACTTACCCATGTATATTAGTAGTATACTGTTCATCAATGCAACTATTCTAATATGCATAATACACAACCTAATTCTAGGAACATCAGTGTATACATTATTGAACAGTATTATTTAAACAAACAAATATGCAAGAAATGATAATTTAAAATACTTATCTTTGTTTGTTCATTGGGTGGACTCCCTCTAAGTCTTTGCTTCCTTGCAGGAGCTGCTGGAGTCCTAATCTGAAGTAGCTTCTTCTACACCTTTCTATTGTGGAATGTAGAGAGATGGTCAACTCCCTCTGAATATCTGCATCCTTGCAGAAACTACTGAAGTGTGCTCCTTTGCTTTCTTGCAGGAACAACTGGAGTGTGCTCCCTCTTGATCTTTGCTTCCTAAATTACCTATTTTTGAACTCATATTCATCCTTGGTCCCTATGCATGCTTATTAGTATCATGATTGTGTTATCCTTGTGAACTCATATAAAATCATACATTCATTAGTATACTATTAAAACACAATAATCTCAAGCATGTATAGTCATGATCATTTCAAACAGAAATAATAAGCATTAGCATTCAAGGTTTATGTAGTATTCTTATGGTTAGTCAAATCATAAGAAACATAACATGTCTAAACCTGTAATTACTCAAACCTATGACTCTTTGTGAATAATCATTATCAACAACACAATAGTATAAGATCCTAACACAAGGTAGGATTCTAGCTTGATATAGGAACAACATACCTGGATTAGCATGCTAGCTAGTTATGTCTAAAATACCCGTATAATGTCTTTTGGTTCTCTTCAATGACTTGTGTTAGTAACCTGCATGTCTCAATGGTTAGCCATTATAAAACCAAGTTATACATACCTCGTAAATGGATCTTCTATGAGATCCATGACAATGGATGAGTCTTTATCCTCATGTCACCATGATCATATGTTCTTGAACTGGAGCATGATTTGTCTTTCTTGGTGTACCTTTTATGTTAGTAGACAACATAAACCTCATACAACACCATAATGCATTAGTACAACCATAAGTGTCAACACCCTAAATAATGAATATCTTCTATCATGCATTCATAATTTTGTTAAGGTGATATGACAAATCTAAAAACAAAATTGTACTTAACTGTAATAACATGAAGACAAACATACCATAAACTTAATCATGGACAAATATCAAAACATACCTCGATGAGTCATACCTGTCGAGATCGCTTGTAATCTTCTTATGTAAGGCCTTAGCCTCATCTCCCTCTGAAACAGGAACTTCTTCACCTATGTAGGTGACCAATCCATCTTCTTCTAGGATTAACCCAATCCACTTGATGTGCAAGAACTGGACCTGGAGCTGGATATGGGTTTGTCAGAGAAACCCCAAAAATTCAAACTTTGAATTTCAAACTTCCGAAAGGATAGAAATATGCGCCTTGATGACCTGATCAAATTGGTATATTCATAATTTGAAAACTGCAAAGTTTCACTCCTCAATTTTGCCTTTGAAACTTCCGGATTCACTGGACGTGACCCTGAACTGGGGTTTGATGAATCCCACTCTTTTTCCCAATCAAAAGGTTTGATCCAAAGCTCTAAGCTTCTATTTTTCTGAGGAGCTTCCAGCCGTGGTCTCAGATTTCAAAAATTCCCATTTTTACAGAAGCCCTAATTTTCCACTTTCCTGATCAAAGTCCCGAACTAGGGTCTGATCAAGCCCGGCCTTCTTCCCAACCAAAAATTCTGATTTTGGTCTCTAATTTTTTATTTTGATGAGTAGCATTCAGCCGTGGTCTCCGATTACAAAAATTCCAACTTTCTTCAAAGCCCTAAATTCCGGAAGCCATGAATGAAGGTACCAAAAAATAATTCTGTTTTGACAGAAATATATACCTGATTGTTTCTGGTGTAACTCTAAAATTTTTGATCCACAAGGTCTGAAAAAAGTTTTCTGAGATAGCCTGACCTGTTACCTTTCCATCCTGATAGGTCTGACCTCAATTGGATTCTCTGAGAGAGAGTTATGCCAAATGTCGCAACGTGACCTGTTTTGGGATAAAACAGAAGAGCGCACTTGTACGGCATGCAACGTGTCACTGTTTGAACTTCGGCCTCTGAAAACGTTTTCTGAGATAGCTCGGCCTGTTATCTTTCCATCCTGACAGGTCTGACCTCCATTGGATTTTCTGAGAGAGAGTTATGCCAAGTGTCGCAACGTGACCTGTTTATGGGATAAAACAGTAGAGCGAACTTGTACGGCGTTCCACGTGTCACTGGTTCAACTTCGGCCTCTGAAAACGTTTTCTGAGATAGTACAGACTGTGTACTACCTGTCACTTTTTACGAAATTTCATTTGGAGCTTCCTAGCCCAAGTTATGACCTTTTTCCCAAAGTCACCTGATTTTGACTCAGATCTGGAAGAGGCAGAAACCCTATATTGTACAGATCATAAATCACAAAGTACAACGAATTAGAGGTTTTCCTTTGGACACAAGGTACCTGGAGATTTTAGCTTCGTCCTGTAACAATTTCAGATCCGAAAACTTCGCCAAAACGGATTTATAGCGAAAGTGCTACGATGACTGGTTTTTGCTATATCAAGCCCTAGCATCGTAAGTGCAACAAGTGTCATACATGCCATATCATGCCTTCTTTCAGGCTAGCTCTGATACCATGTTAAATTTTCTGAATTTACTTCAATATGATCTAGGATCTTAACTGAGAGAACAACATGTACAGCATATCTACAACATATCAATCATGGAGACAATAATGCAAGCACACAAGAGACACAAAGATTTACTTGGGGAAAACCATAAAGGTGAAAAACCCCAATAACTTCCTCAGAGATAGATAGAGCAATGATACAACCAACCAAGAGATAGACATAACCTAGCAGCAGATCCTCCTCCTCCATAAGTGCGCCTCTCCTCCTTGAGAGCATGTGTGAGAAGTGAGTGAGTAAATAGAGTGCCTCCCGCACTCTATTTATACTTGACTTGACTTGCCTTTTTACCTAACTCATGTAGGCTCGAACTTAACCACATAACATAATGCTGACTGGGCCGACCCCCAATAGGGTGGTCTAATAACCCTTTAACCCACATGGCTGACCCCCAATAGGGTGGTCTAATAACCCTTTGACCCACATGACTTATACAGGTCCGACCCCAAATAAGGTGGTCTAATAACCCATAAAGTATAAGTTACGACACTTACAATATAAATGACGACACTTCCTTATAGAGGAATAATACCATCTCTATAGGAATACAATATACATATATGTGAAATACATTCCGAAGTTACATATACATCAACACTATTTATACCTGATACTTTATGAATATGAATAAAAGAGTATATAATGATTATTACAACCATAAATACATCATGAGAATCTCTTCCAAGAAGTACAAGAGCTCACCCAAAGCGTAATCCCTCAAGGAGCATGAATATGCCTTCAAAACTGGAAATGGTTGAGAGATGGTGCTGCACTAAACAAAACCACAAGCTTCCCTGTAGATTATACCTGCAAATACAAACTCCATTACAGATCCATGAAATACCTGAGTGGCCTCTCCAAACACCAACTTGGATGGGAATCTTTCACCCTCGAAATTGGCTAAGGTAAGAAACTAGTCATCCACTATCTCTCCCTCTTCACAAATGCAATTGCAAATTTCTCAAATGATCAAAAGATATTCTCATACTTGATTTCTATTTTTTATAACCAACATTATCCTCATATGGTTCAAATTCCTCCCATTAGCTTCTAGAGATTTCCACTTAGGAAATATTCCACATTTGCCACTTGTCTCCTAATTCCCAACCTTCCATCTCCTCCCAATTATAGTAGGGGTCTCTTGGGATTCTCCAACACCCATGAGCACCTTATTTGAGCCTATTTTTGGGGCTGACATGTCATAATGGTCAGATGTCAGAAGTCATATCTGAATTTTGTCATAAATGTCATAGATGCTTCATCATTATTGTTATAGAGCTAGGGAATCTAGCCCAAGTGTCCACAAGCTTCCATTTGACTCTTCCTCTTCCATGGAGGTTACCATTCCATCCCATTTCGACCTAATATTCTCAATGCCATGTGTATGAATTTCCAACTCACTCCATAATGCTTTCCTTCCCATGGATTCAAAATGGCAAGAGAGATATGCCATGTGGCAGTGAGAAACCAAGCTAGTGTGGGTCCCCCATCCTCCATATGTCTTCAAAACCATTTGCCACCTATAATTTCTCTTGGATTTATTTATTCAAACTATTTATTAAATACTTGAACTATCATAATGTATAAACATCATTCATTTTCTCCCTTATTACAATTCCAAATGTACCCATTCAACCTAGGGAACTTGGTAGGATTGATGGGATTGTCTGCTATGCAATTATTTGAATGGGGACATTACAACAAAACACACACGAATTGATATACTTGTAAACATCTATCTTGAGTGAAGGATAATAGAAGTAATTTTGGAGTACAACGAGTGTCTTTGTTACTCCAAAATGTCATCCAGTTTTGCTGTAGAGTGTGTCCCAATTGAGTTTTTGTCGGTGCTCATCTGTCGGTACACAAAGTTTTCCAAGCTTGTATAACAAGTTGTCCTTCACGTGGTAGTCGATAGAAATCGAATGACTTCTCTGGATTTGTTCATACACCGTCGAGAAATCAACATCTTGTTCATACTGTCGTGGCCAAATAATGGTGTCATATCCATGCATACTTAGGACTGTACGAAGTGAAGTAATTTGTGGTCAACTAAGGAAATCAGTTGTTGCATTGGCTTTAATTCCTTTCCGATGCTTAATTACCAACTGAAATTGTTGTAGGTAACTAATCGACTTGACCTGTCTGGTCGTATGTAGCTTAGAATGTGATGGAGCAAACTGTAGGGGCTTATGGTTGTTATGAATGACTGTTTCCTTTCCAAGGACATAGTGTCTCCATTAATTAAGAGCTTGTACAATGGCATAGAGATCCTTTTCATATGTTGAATACTTCCTAGTAGTGTCATTGAAAGTATCCGAGTGGAATGCGACTGGGTGTCCAGATTGTGTGATTACGATACACATAACATAGTCGGAGGCGTCGATTTTGACATCAAATGGTTAATGTAAGTCAGGTAGCACAAGTACTAGTGTAGTACAAAGTTTTTGCTTGAGTTTCTCAAAAGCTTGTTGTTGTGTTAGCGTCCACTTGAAGCTTTTTTTCCCACTTCCTTTAGTCAGCTGAGTCAAAGGCCAAGCAACTGTATGACTGAATCCAAGTACGAATCATCAATAAAAATTCACCAAACCAAGAAAAAATCTTATTTCATGAATGTTTTGAGGAATGGGCCAATATTTGAGGATCTGTATCTTGTCTAGGTCGACATGAATTCCTGCATAGTTGATAAGATGCCCCATGTATTTGATGCTATCCATCACAAATGAACAGTTTTCCAAATTCAAGTAGAGTCGATGTTGTTAGAGGATTTTGAGGACTTGTTGGAGTTGTCGAACATGTTCCTCCCACGATCTACTAAAAATCAGGATGTCGTTAAGGTAGGCAATGACAAATTTTCCAACAAAGGTCGAAGAACGTCATCCATGTATCGCACGAAGGTTGCAGGTGCATTGGTTAAATCAAAAGGCATGACTAACCATTCAAACAATCCTTCCTTGGTTTTGAAAGCAGCTTTCCATACATTAGAGGGCTCGATCGAAGTCCGATGATCTCCCGACTTGAGATCAAGTTTAGTGAATAATTTAGCACCTTTCAGACAATCAATTAATTCATCTATTATTGGTAAAGGGTACCCATTCTTTACTGAAATATTGTTGAGTGCCCTGTAGTTGATGCACATGCGCCAAGTCCCATATTTCTCTGGAACAAGAAAAACTAGACTTCCACAAGGAGAGGAACTCAGTTTAATATGGACCTTTTCAATCAAATCTTAGATCCGTTGACGAATCTTTTCATTCTTTTTAATGGACCTCCTGTAGACAGATGTGTTAGGTAATGAAGAAACAAGAGCGAGTTCAATGGAGTGTTTTACCTGACAGTGTAAATGTACTCCGTTTGGTTCTTTGAACACATTCTGGTACTCTTCAAGAATGCTGTCGATCCATTGTTGCTGACAAGGACTACAGTTGTTGGTGATTCGACTAGTTGCTACAGTCTTTCTAGAATGATGAGGATTAATCATGATCAATGCGAATTTCTAAGCATGGTTGATTAAATTTTTAACTTGTTTAGTAGATACCATATCAATTGTCGATTTAGGTCACCACTCTGGTATACCATACCACTAATCCCGAATTATGACAATCACCTTCTGCAGTCGTGACTGATAACTTCCATGTCGATCCCACAAGTATGGATTTCCAAAAAAAGCGTCGGCTACTGAGAGTGGTGCCACATTATAGACTACTTCATCTTTAAAAGGATTAATGAAGTAGGCAAGTTTGCATTGTCATGTGATTTGAAGTTCTTATACATCCTTCATCCAACTGATGTTATAAGGATGAGGATGCAGAGTAGTGACAAGACCAAGTTTCTTCACAAGAGTTTCAGAAATAATTCTCTTTTGGCTACCATTATCCACAATCAGATGCAAAGGATTGTTATGAACCCATATCCGTGTATGGAATAGGTGCTCTTGTTCCTCATTGACAATAGTTGAGGCGATTGTATTTTTTGATGTCGATGCCATGAGAGTCGTTGATTCCTGGTCAGAGTCCACTACAGCTTTGTTAGTCAATTCATATGTAAACAATTTTTCTAAGAATTTCTTTTGAGCTTTGCATTTAGACTCCTCATGCCACTATGAGTTGTGGTAATCACACAATTTCCTGGAAGGGGGTTGTTTACTATGTTCCCTCTTATCTCTTTGAGAAGGTATCTTACCTAAATCCGATTAGGAATATTCGGGTGAGACATGCATTTGGACTTGTCAGAGTCGGTTGAAAACAAAGACTTCTTGTCAGGTGGCCTTCCTGTTGGCTTAGTCGTGAGGTGTCCTTTTCCTTTTTGCTTCACTTCAAGATTGCTATCATAATGGAATGCATCCGCAAGCGTATTGACAGTAAGGAACTCCATCTCCTATGGAATGTATGGGGACAATCCGCTGATATACTTCAAAACAAGCAATTTCTCCTCTCCCCGAATGCCAAGTCTAGCCATCATTCTATAGAACTCATCGGTATAGCTCTGCACAGACTGATCTCTCCATTTCCTTAGTTGTTGCCACTTCTTAGACTGTTGTTCAATTTATTTGGGCGGGTAGAAATTCCTTCGGACCCACTCGAAAAATTTATCCCATGTTTCTATGGGGTTGTCTTCTTTATCCATTTTTGTTGATAGATTCTCCCACCAACAGTGCACAAAAGTCAACATTTTCAAGGATACAATGGTGATCTTATCAGCTTCTGAGAGTTGATTCACAGAACAATAGGATTTCAGCTACTATACCTATTTGTCTACAGATTCGACATTGATATTTCCTTCTAGATTCGGTATATCCAAGTTCATCTGTACCTTAAAAGGACTTGCTTTTTCAAAGGCATTTCTTGTCGAATTGCTAACTGAAGTTGAGCCAAATGAACTAGTGAGTCGAGCAAGAATCTCATTGAAATGCTCGTACATTTCAGTTCTCTGTCAAGTAACTGCTTGCTCAATGAGTTGATTTGTCTCTTCAGTTGCATGTTTATTGTATACTTCTTCTTCCATATCGAGTTGAGTGTTGCGAGCTGGAATATACTCAAAAGTCGAAGGTAGGATTTGTTCGGATTGTTAGGTTTGTGAGCATTTTTGAACATGCATAAGTCAAGTAACTTCAGCAAGAAGTGTCTCCACAAAACTTACGCAAGATGAAGCTCGGATATCAATGATCCGCATCTCCCAGGAGTTCGACGGGGGACAACAAGTTTGACTGAATGAGTCGAGGTTTGTTAGGGAGGAAGAAACTTAACTAAGTTGACAATCCAGAATAAGAAAAAATCAGGAATATACACAGATAAAATGCAAGAATTTGGATTAAAAACTTTTCTATTATTTCTTCTTCATTCCTCCTCCTATGTTACAATAATGTACAGACTTATGTAGAGTGTTGAGAACGCTTGAGATTCCTTCCCATTACGTCCAATTACAAAATAAGTTGTAGCAGTATAATAAGTGCAACTGTCACATTCGACTGGAAGACAAAGGGACAATCTGTCATAGTCGGTCAGTTGTCATTGATGCGCAATAGTCGTCATCGATGGAGTGTGCTAGAGTCATCAGCCTTTGACAAGTGGTGCTGAAAATTCATCGAATAGGACTAGGCCTACTAGTCGAAACAAGCCAATCGACTTCAGAGGTGGATCACATATGCTCTTTTCTGTGCACTTGTGCGAACTCGATAAACCATAAATAGTGAGAAAACTTGCATTTTTTAGAAGGTTAACTAAGGAATAACCCCAAATATATAACATTCTAGTTTCATAATTTTCTTTTTTTCTTTTTTTCTTTTTGGATGGTTGTTTAAAGTGTCTTGCAGCCCAAAAACATGTTTTTTTTGGGTAGGCTTGCTCTCCCAACAACAACAACAACCCCATTCTCCTACATAATATTACTAAATCTTTTGCTTAACTTGGTTGAAAGTTACTTTAAAAAGTAAGAGGTATTGGGTTCAAGTCCTTTTTTGTAATTTTTTAAAAATTTCATATAACTTTAAGTTATAAAGTAGCTATATTGTAAAAGTGCTTCCCACTTGTTTTTATCAAATTGGGTCACTTATTTGTAAAAGTGTCGAGATTATAGGAAAAGTTAGTAAGGGGTGGATTATTTACTGCATTTTTTTGCTCTTTACCACACGGATCAACCCTTTCCTTATACGTGTCTCCCTAGATATTTTTATGCTTTTTTCAAAAGAGAACAACTTTGGCATCCGAATTACGTTTTCAATCTTGTTTTTTTAAACATCCTATTTTTTCGAGATCTTTGCATCAAAACCATAAGTTTATGTTTTTACAACTTGCATATTACAGTATGGTCACTCCATGTGATATTATAACTATCAGTTACAACTACTTATCATGGAAAACCTGTATGGAGGATGTCCTACGAAGTAGGGGATGTGATATTTTCAATGGATTAGATCTAGATTCAATAAGACAACTTCACATGGAATATTTCTGAGAAGGAGAGAAGAAGAATAAAAATATAATTTTTGGAAAAATATCTGTATATTATTCATCAATATGATTACAATATATAATACATATCCTATGGAGGAAATTGAATTCCCTAGAGGAAATTTGAAAAGCACAAAAAGAAAAGGCTTACTAAAGGCAAAAAACCCCCTAGGTGTCAAAAACTCTTTCCTAAATAGTCTAAAGGCTCATGAATTGGATCAATATGGTATGGAAGACCATGAGTGAGGTAAATGGAATGTAATTATGGATTTAGGAGATAAGAAAAGATGTGGAGGTCTAATTTCCCAAGTGGTAAGAGTTTCCAAGTCAACTAGCTTTTCCTTATCCACTAGAAAGTAGAAAAAAACAGGATAAAGCGGTCTAAATCGGGAAATTGTCTTTCTAATTCAGGAATAGAATAAAATCAGACAGAATCCAAGGAAATCTTATCCAGAATATATCCAAATTCATTTTGGTGAATAAGGATAGCATGTGGTCCACTAAAAGACAAAACTGGCCCTATTTACCTAGTCAAAATTTAGGAAATTAATCATAAATGATTAAGCAATTATATCTTAAGTATAAAATGGTATAAGTGGGTTTTTTAATACTCCAACACCCCCCCTTAAGCCTGAATTTATGTGGTGGAAATCAGAAATATAGGGCCCAAGAAACAAGGCTTATGGTCACCCCAATACAAAAATAACTAGTCCATGTAAAACGAGCAAACAAGGAAAACCTCATGGGAACAAAAACCTCCCTAAAAAATGGACATGCTTGGAAGTATTCATACTGTCTTGTTCCTCATTTGGAGGAGCTAAATGAGCTGAATGGGCTGCTTCTGAGTAACAGACTTGATGAAGAGAGTGTGAATGTCATGATCATGCATCAGTGCATCAATGTGGTGTAGGAAAGGATCATGTGTAGAGGATCCATGAAGCTCATCTTATGATGATGGAGGAGCATCATATGAATTATTCTTGTTGTTATAACATATATAATCTGATCTGGAAACATAATCAATGATGGAAAGAAGATCTGTGCAAACTCCTTCAGAAAGAGCATCAATGGACTCAATACGATCAACTTCTTGTGCAATTGCAATATGGTGCACTAATTATTGTACCTTCTTCTCAAATTGATGTAGAACATTTCTGATATTGTAAAGGAGATCATGCAGCTCTGAAATATGAGAATTTGATTCATATGGAGCAGAAAACAACAAGGATGGAGAGTCTCCATGATCATATAGAGTTTCAGTAGGAATAGAGTGAACAACTAGGTCACCTTGACATCTGAGCGAGCTTGGAGAGTTTGAGGACTTGAATTTTGAACCATGAGTGATGGGGTCAGGTCCATATGTGTGAAATATCAGTCCAATGATGGCCAAGGACATGGATGTCCAACCAATGAAATATATGGTAGACATAATAACAACATAGACAAGTGACACACTGTAGGAAACCATGGAATTGTGTGGTTTCTTAACTGGAGAACTTGGGGGTCGTAGGGTATTTTGTGCATCAAATGGTTGGGAAAATGGTGTGGGAAGTTTCATTACTTGTATATCATATTCAAAATCAGAATCTAAAAGATTTGAATGGAGGTGGAAATACCTTTCAGAAGACAAGTCAGAAACTAGTGAAAAATGACTAGGTTTGAGATGATAGTTGGGTGAACTGACTAGAGATTGTACCAAGGAAGAGGTGGAGGTTTCGGATTATGATATATCAGAATGTGAATCAAAATCAGAGAAATAAGAGGTATTTTTCACTCTAGTACTCAAAGCATACGCATGATTACCTTTTGGAGAGGCTTGGAGACAATGTTCTTGCTCTACAATAAGCTTCCCTTGTTATTTTCTTGCAAAGTATGGAACAACTATGTTATGCTCTTCAAGCATCTTGGCCATGATGTCCAATTTATTTTTGAAACGAGATTTCTCAGGATGAGTGCCTTTTCAAAAATAAGAACACTTGGTCTTCTCCTTCTTCATCTTCTTGGCTTTGGAATCTTTATCATATTCCTCTTCATTTGAAAACATCTTTTGTTTGGATTTTTCATTCTTGAAACTCTTTGCTCCATGAGAAACAAGTGCAAAGTCATTGGAGGGTGTTAGATACCTCATTTGGACTAGCTTTTCCTTCTCCTTAGTGAGTGAATCAATGAATGCATCCAAGTTTGGAATCTTCCAATTGGGAACTGCAAGTCTTGTAGTATGAAAATTAGACACAAATACTGAGTATTCAGAGCTCAGTTTTGATAGAATGGTAAGGATTAGCTGCTCATCCTTCTTATCTATGCCACATTGATTGAGTTGAAGCACTAGGTTCTTTAATTTTGAGATGAACTCTTCCATTGAATCAAAATTACTTGGACCAAGTGAGATCAACTCAATCGCCAATAAATGACCTCTGAGCTCGTCTTGTTTTCCAAAGAGAGACTCTAGCTTTGTCCACACTTTATTTGGAGTGGTTAGAGAGTCAATATGGAATAGAATATCCAGAGATACCGAGAGACAAACTAACCCATAAGCTTCATCAAGCCTATTGAACCATTTTTATTTTAATCCAACATCTCCTGGCTCAGTTTCAAGCCCCATAGTGACTCTATACAATCCTTTGCTTTGAAGCTGGATGATCATATGTGCCTTCCAGTCAAAGTAGTCGAAGGCAGTGAGAGTCACAAATTTATATTGATTTTGAACCATGCTGATGCGCTCTTGGTGATGGAAATACCTTACAAAAAACACTCTAGAAATTGTTTTGAATCAATCTAGCTCTGATACCATGTGAGATTTTCAATGGCTTAGATCTAGATTCAACAAGACAACTTCACATGGAATATTTCTGAGAATGAGAGAAGAAGAATAAAGAAGATAATTTGTGGGAAAATATCTGTATCTTATTCATCAATATGATTACAGTATATAATACATCTTCCATGGAGAAAACTGAATGCCTTAGAGGCAACTTGAAAAGCACAAAAATAAAAGGCTTACTAAAGGCAAAAAACCCCCTAGGTGTCAAAAACACTTTGCTAAACAGTCTAAAGGCTCATGAATTGGATGAATATGGTATGGAAGCTCATGAGTGAGGTAAATGGAATGCAATGATGGATTTAGGAGAGAAGAAAAGATGTGGAAGTCGAATTTCCCAAGTGGTAAGAGTTTCCAAGTCAACTAGCTTTTCCTTATCCACTAGAAAGTAGAAAAAAAAACAGGATAAGGCTGTCTAAATCAAGAAACTGTCTTTTTAATTCAGGAATAGAATAAAATCAGAAAAAATCCAATGAAATCTTATCCAGAATCTATCCAAATTCGTTTTGGTGAATTAGGATAGCATGTGGTCCACTAAAAGACAAAACTGGCCCTATTAACCTAGTCAAAACTTAGGAAATTAATCATAAATGATTAATTAATTATATCATAAGTATAAAATGGTATAAGTGGGTTTTTTAATACTCCAACAGGGGACTTTACCGAATTACCTTAGGGAAAGAAACCAAACCCATTGATGATGATAATAGAATAAAATTTAAAATAAATGTGATGAGGCTCGTGGATTAATCAAAATGTCAATTTCTACTGATTTATGATTCCACTTATAAGGGAATTGATGAACTAGATAAGTACTGCTTGGAAAAAGTTGGAAGTTGTGTTTTGTAAACACAATGAGATTTGAGGTCACCATCTCGAAAATGATTTGACTACCTTAAATCCAGGTGATTTCTCTAGCATACAATACTATCTATCTAAGTACAAAACCCTTAGAATATTAGTTGAATAATGCAACCTAAAAAGGGAAGATGAGCAATGTGTTTTTCATATTAAGTTTCCAAGCTTTGACCTGCTTATTCTATTTTTGCATCTAGATTTTACACCATGAAAGAATATTTAAGGGTTCACTATACAAAACCCACTCTTGAATGTTTTTGTGATTCCTTTCATTAGAGAGAAAGATAAGCTCATATAATTGGGAGTAATTAATAATGAAGATACATATAGAAAATCCTTAGTGGCACAATAGAAGAACAAAAAAAGGAATCCCAAGAAGGCAAATCCTCTCAATAATAGGAAAAAAAGGGTCCCAAACCCACTCAGTTAGCTCATCCTTCCAAATATGACAAAGAAACCAAATCAAAAGGTAAAAATTCTAAGCGTCATTGCAATGTTGGTAGGAAATAATGAAGAAGCACAACATCAACCTTGATTCTTCTTCTGACTCTACAACTCATGGACATGCACTTTGTGCTTCTGGTTTTTCTTTGAATGCATTTTCTTCTTCTTCTTCTAAAGAGTGGCTCATTGATTATTGAGCCTCTTATGATATGGCTAAGATAAAGCCATATTTTGTATTATGAAAATACCAAATAAATATTTGTTGGTGATGATAGGTGTTATCACACCATAGTAGCAGGGCTACTATGCTTGCTTAGCAGATATCTGCACATTCCAGAGCTTAGATTATTCAGAGCTTGGCTATGATGAATTTATATTTTTGAGATCACTCATGATCAGAGCAGTGTATTATTCAGACTTATGTTAGACCTTGTGTTAAGGCTAAGCCTTGAGAGTTCAGATTTGATGACCGATGTGACCCTTTTATTCCATACAGTTTCAGTTCAGTGCCCAAAGATGTATTGCAACAGTGTTTCAGATGATATATGATGATTATTCTTATGATGATGTTATATGAACTACGGATTTCTGATCATTGAATGTGGATTATTATCTTGTTTCTTTAGTCATGTTCACAGCACTAGCTTGGTATATGATTCATGATGTGGCAAAATTTATAAACTAATAAATTATAAATGGAAATTTTACTTGCATATTTAAGTTGTTTGACAAAACTCACTGGTTTACTACCTTGCATAGATATGGTCTTTCTTGACACCATTTGTCTGCTAGCTTAGGCTCCACTTTCACTTGACTCCATCCATCCATGACTTTCCTTATTTGGCTTTAACCCATGACTTGTCTTACTTGACTTTTTGATATTGAGGACTTCCCTTTTTCTACCTTTGTGTTTGGACTGCATCCCTGTATGTTTAGTGTCTCGGATCTGAGTTGGTGACAAAACTTGCCTTTGGTAAGTTGGATTCTAGGCTTAAATCATTCTGGTCATTTGTCTCGATGTTTGGCACTAGCACGAACCCCCCCTAGTCACTTAAGATGTTGTTGGCTAAAACTGAAAGCTCATGTACTACTTATGGAAACTTATGTAAATTCGCCCATGGAAACTAAAAAGGGGAAGAGTGATGAACTGCTAAAAAATACTCCTCGAAGAGTATACGAAAGGTCCAAAAAGCAATGGTTCTTAAATTCTATATCTAAACAATTGCTGACCTTATATATGTATAAACATGCCCTGGATGCAATCTGCAATTAGTTGTGCTTATCAGCACACCTGAGATCCGAAGGGTTATGTAGGCCAAAAAGGCCATGAAATGAAAATCAATGGATCCTAATGAAACTGGATCATCTTTTATAAAAGTAGACATGATGCCTAAGTTGAATAAGCACTCTCTAAACAACTTACCCATTTGTGAGGCATAACCATTCCCCGTGTTTATTTTATCCAGCACAGAGTTTGTAGCTTTCCCTTTCTCCTAGTCCAAAGTGTCTTTTAGTTGAGTTTAGACAAGTCATCCCCTTTGCCCAACCTTGTTCCTAGCCTTCATCCTTAGCTAGCAGTTAGACCATGTCCAATGGGTGAGTTTGTCATTTAAGCTATTGTGCAAGTAAATATAAATAACAACGAAATTAACAAATATGATTAATGCCACTAATGATGTTATGATTTAAGTTAAGCTGTGAGTATGATTAGAGGAACATGTCTTAGTCAATTGATATGATTTATCCTTTGTTGTATGTGGTTCTAGTCAAACCTAGTTTGACTATGGTCATTTCTTGGGATCCATGATGATGTGGGCCATGCATGCTTATTGATGATGATTGATGGTCCCACATACACTTGATGATGATGCTATATGATGGACATATGATTCTGTTAGGAACCCATGTCTTTACTTTGTTAGTATATTGTTGTTGGACACATATGCTTTGTAAGTCGTCCCGTAGTATTTGTTGATCCATAGTTTGTGTTATTGTTGTTGGCGCATATGCTTTGTAAGTCTCCCATAGTTTTGTTGATCCATAGTTTGTACTGGCCCATGGTTTTGACTCATAGTATTGGCGCCTATACTTAGCCCATGGTTTGTATTGACACATAGTATTGACCCATGGTATTGGCGCCTAGATTTATTATATAAGTGTGTGTTGAGGCCTATGAAGGCACCGTGAAGTTAATTGTATTGAGCTTGCTCAAAGGAGGTTGCCCCCTCGAAGTGGCCTGTGATCAATATAAAAGTGATTTTGAGTTCTATTATTTTTGATATCTCGTGTAATTGCATTAATTAATTATTGCAGGTTCATCACATCTGGTATCAGAGCACTTTCTTGGGCTCACTGGGTGAAATTTCTGCCAATTTTTTTTCGCATCTGTTGCAGGTTCGGATTTGGGAATAATCCCTATCCGCTTAACTGTGGGAGGTACTTGGGAATAAGCCCTAAAAATCATTGTGAGGAGTACCACAGGAACCCCTAAGTAGCTGGCCCATTGAGAGGACCTACCAACGAAAAGGGCAACGACCCCTACCTGATTGACTAGATCCAACCCATGAGGTAAACCAAGAGCTGTCGTTTGTGGAAAAGCGGTTATCCATTTTACCTGAGCCGTGGAGTGAGGGGTACTGCCCCAATACGCAAGCCGTCAGATAGCATTGGTGGCCGAGTGAAACCCCTGAACTGTGAGGAAGCCGCACATACCTGGGGTCCATATCTATTTTCAGCTGAACTGTTGTCGATCATTGTTGCGCCGTTTCAGATCCAGCTGTTCATATCCATTCTGAAAGCCATTCTAGATCCAACCATTTTCAATCCATTCGGCGCCGTTTCAGATCCCTCTATTTCGGCTCACTTCCGGGCCATTGTAGATCTATCTGTTTCAGATCCCTTCTGAGCCGTAGCCGCTTCATTCTGGAAAAAAAAACAGTTTTTTCTCCATATCTCCCTTGTTTTCACTCTGTTTCCCTTGAAACTTCCAGGGAACCCTTGTAATCCCATTCTGCATATTTCATTCCTGAGGACCCTATCCCCAATTCCACTTCCCAAAGCCCGAAAACCCACATTTGTCTATTTTTAGGGTTTGCCATAACTTCCTCAGATTTCACCCAATCATCTTCAAATTTTCCCACAAAGTTCCTTTTCTAATTCTGCTTCTTTGTCCCTCTCTGCCAAATTTTCTCATTCTTTCACCCTGCTTCTGAAATCCCCCTTTCCTGCTTTCCTGTCCTTTCGACAATGTCCAAAATCTAGTCAAACCCCAATTACCCATCAGATTTTTTCCCCAATCCAAATTTCCCTTTGATAAATCAGCTTCTGTTTGTGTTTTTCTACCCATTCCAAAAAAAAAAAAAAAAAAACCTGGTTATGGTTGTCACCCATGCAGGAGCACACACCATGGAGGAAGCACTTACAACCATCCAAACCAAACTCCAAGATCTGAATGAAAATTTTCTTAGCCTCCATCTTCAACATTCAACCATGAACAATAACTGATAGCCAGAATCTTTTGCAGCCACCGGGTTCTCTTCTTCCAGCAATTTTCGTGGGCCGAAGCTTGATTTTCTTCGCTTCAATGGTACTGATACGACTGGATGGATATACCGAGTAGAACAATATTTCAGTCTACATAATACTTTTGATGTCCAGAAAGTTCCACTTGCATCCTTTCATTTGGAGCAGGAAGCCCTTCAATGGTACAGTTGGTACATCAAAGCTCATTCAGAGCCAAACTGGACAAATTTTTGCCAACTCCTTTTGCCACGATTTCGTCCTAGTGCTTTTGATGACTTCACAGGAGCACTCACTAAACTTCACCAAATGGGCATAGTGAGAGAGTATCAGACAGAATTTGAGAAACTGGCCAATCACACAGAAGGATTGTCTAATGAATTCTACAAGAGTTGTTTTATCAGTGGTCTTAAGGATGAAATCCGCTCAGAGGTCAAAATGTTCTATCCCAACACAATGATGGAAGTCCTAGGGTTGGCTAAGTTGGCAGTGGACAAGATCATAGCTCAACAACGCTCCAAACCCACCTTTGTTCCCTTCAGAAATATGGGTTCCCAACGACCTCCCATCACTCTTGCTCCTCAACCAACTCCTATCAGGCATTTGTCTGAAACAGAGATGCAGGCATGTCGAGAAAAAGGGCTTTGTTATAATTGTGATGAGAAATTCACTCGGGGACATAGATGTATTCAACAAAAGCTCTATCTCTTGGATGTGGATTCTTCGCCTGCCTCAGAACTTGGTGAAGAAGCTATAGATACAGTAGATGATCAGGTCGACATTCAACACCCGCCTGTTGACACCCCATCTCAGGATGACCCACCCGACATCCCTCTCCATGCTGTAATCGGCGTCACCACCCCACAAACAATGCGGGTAAGGGGATACTTCAAGAAGCTCCCTCTTACCATACTCATTGATTCTGGTAGCACTCATAACTTCATTGACCCTCGGATTGCCAAACAGGCTGATTGTTTTGTCCATCCTTGCTCCAACTTTGAAGTCATGGTTGCCAATGGGGGCAACTTACCTTGCAAGGGGAAGTGTCACAATGTGCGTATCTCTATGGAAGATTATAACCTACGCTCTGACATGTTTGCCTTGTCCTTAGGAAGATGTGATGTGGTTTTGGGCGTTCAATGGTTACGCACACTTGGCCCCATCTTATGGGATTTTGCTGAACTTTGGATGCAGTTTTCAACCAATGGGACACAACACAAAATTATGGGCTTACAACCAGGGTCTCTTCGCATCATCAATTCACATCGCCTGGAAAAGATCCTTAAGAAGAATTCACATGGTGTCATTGCTCATCTCCATTCCCTTCAGATGCACCCACCAATGGTCTCCACTACTTCCTTGGATAGATATGCAGGTGTCTTTATTGCACCAGTGGGCTTGCCGCCTTCACGAGACCTTTCCGGTAAGCATTTAGCTGCATCTACATCTCAGCAAGACATGATGGCTATTTTGCATACAATACAGAAGTGTCAGCCATCCCTATTGGGGAATGATTTCTGCATCAAGATTGATCTCCAGAGTATGGAAACTTTCCTGGAACAATGGGTCTCCTCCCCAGCACACCTAAAATGGGTTATCCAACTCATGGGTTATGACTATGCGACCACTTACCAGAAGGGTAAGGACAATATGGTGGAAGATGCATCTCCTCGCACATTTGATGACCCAGTTTCTCTTACAACTATTTCTTTGCTTGTTCCAAATTGGTTGCAATCTGTTCAATGGGGCTATCTCTTCTATGAACTCCATGCTTCTTCATCGGTAGGGCACTCTGTGTTCCTCAAAACGTATGACCAGGAACAATGTAACTTCTTTTGGCAGGGACTCAAAAGGAAAATTCAACGGATGGTGGTTGACTGTGATACTTTCCAGGTCAACAAGGGTGAAACAACCCTTTTTTCAAGACTTCTTGAACCCTTGCCCATCCCTCCACAGATTTGGACAACTATTTCTATGGATTTCCTAGAAGCACTCCAGTGGTATAGTACCACATCTCAAAGGACACCATATGAAGCAGTCTCTGGACAGGCACCACCAGTTCTTCTTCCATCCACCTTCAGCAGCTCCCTAGTTCAGGCAATTGACTCAATTCTTCGAAACCGTGATCAACTTCTTCTCATTTTGTAGGACAATTTTCACATGGCAAGAATTCAACTGAAACAACAAGCCGATCAACACCGTTCTGAGCGCAATTTTCACATCGATGATATGGTTCTTCTTCATCTACAGCCTTCCACGCAATCCTCCCTGAAACTCCAAAGGCGCCAGTGGCTTGGAATGCAACTCGAGGATGCTACAGGGGACCCACTCCTTCAGATTCTGCATCAATTTCCACATCTAAAGCTTTGAGGACAAAGCTTTTTCTAAGGGAGAGGGGATGTTAGGAACCCATGTCTTTACTTTGTTAGTATATTGTTGTTGGACGCATATGCTTTGTAAGTCATCCCATAGTATTTGTTGATCCATAGTTTGTGTTATTGTTGTTGGCGCATATGCTTTGTAAGTCGCCCATAGTTTTGTTGATCCATAGTTTGTACTGGCCCATGGTTTTGACTCATAGTATTGGCGCCTAGACTTAGCCCATGGTTTGTATTGACACATAGTATTGACCCATGGTATTGGCGCCTAGACATAGTATATAAGTGTGTGTTGAGGCCTATGAAGGCACCGTGAAGTTAATTGTATTGAGCTTGCTCAAAGGAGGTTGCCCCCTCGAAGTGGCCCGTGATCAATATAAAAGTGATTCTGAGTTCTATTATTTCTGATATCTCGTGTAATTGCATTAATTAATTATTGCAGGTTCATCACAGATTCAAATGATGATTGATGCAGTTCAGCAGGTTTTATTATTACTTCAGATCATCAGATTATGCACTGTCCATATATGTGGACCCTACAACTAGCCCATTAGGGAAACCCATGGTGTATGAGTACACATTCTTGGTAGATTTGGGTCTTCTGGATCCAATGAGACACTTATAATTTAGTTCTGGGCACTTCTGACAGTGATAGATGAATTTTTCCACTTGTTGACCAGATTTGGGGCTGATTTCCCAACCTAAGCAGCAGGGGCCATGAGAGGCTAGTTCACCTAGGGCGTTGTATGAGGAGGGGGTGGTCCAACCACTTGTTATTACCATTTACCCCCCCTTCGGGAGAGCCTGGTGGGCTCAGTTTGGCAGCGCAGGTGGCCTATGATGCAGTTTTATCACTTTCACAATTATCGAGGCAGTCCATAAATGGGATAAAAGGGTCACTGAGGAATTCGATTTGGAAAATTGAGGCAAGTTTTTGGCACTTGGTTTTCACATAGGTCTTCTAGGGTGAACCCCCTATCTTCCACCCTGGTTTCATCATTTGGGGGGGTCCACAGAGGCTACAGGAGGCCTTTTACTGCATGTCTCTCATAGATTTTGAGGACAGATTTGATCTTTTGTATTTATTTTGGACATATTATATTATTTTATTGTGCCATGGGGATGAGCTAGTAAGGATTGATTCCTCCTAGCCCCACCATGTGCTTCATGAGTCATGTCCTAGTCATATGAGGTGGGCCCATGTACTTTTACCCCCTATAGTGGATGACGTCACCCTCTTTAGTCACTTCTAGCTATGACGTCATCACCTTTTTGAGTGATACATGTGTTATGTTATTATGTTTCATCTTAGCCATTGATTATGTATTGATATCTTTTAATCTCAACCACTCATCTTGTTGTAAAGTGGTTTTGAGATCTAGGGTTTTGGTCTTTATTATCCTATATAAGGAGGAGACCCCCTATTGTATATCTCACCTTTGGGTTGTGGAAAAATTGGAATGAAAATAATATTTTGGAGATCTACTTCTTGTCTTTGATTGGGTTACTCTTGCATATGTTCTTGGATCTTTCCCTTCTAGACATTGTTTGCTTTTCAGGTGGAATCAACATCAATTGAAGGGAGGCCGGATTGCTTGAAGCTAGCTACGATTTGCTTGATGGGAAGATTGTAGGGGATGCTCACATCCCCCATGGGAAAGACTTTTTCATCTTGAGGGAGTTTTTCAATTGTGCTTTGTCCATTGATTTCTTTATTGATATGACATGCTTAGATCTTATGGATTTGTGGATCAAATCTAATTTGATGTAGTTTGATTTACAGGTTTTCATGGGACATCTCTCCTCCTTGAGCTTGGACGTTTTTGGTTAAAGACACTTGGATCAAGCTTGGAATTGTAACCAGGGCAAGAATTCTCCATATGCGAAGAGGCCACAAGATTTTGAGGTAAGATCTACAAGGTACGTATTGATTTCGCTTGCTATCCACCCCATTGGTCAAAACCTCCATTAAAATCAAAACCCTCATTTTTGTTTTTCTTAGATCTACTTGGATCTAGCTTGGCTTTGGAAAGATATTGAAAACCCACCTCTATAGTATCCATGGCAATTCGGATCTATAGTTTGGTGGTGTTTGGGTTCCTTTTGACACACTTTCCAATGCACCTAGCTCTCTTGAAGGCAATTCGCACCCCCTGGGAGAAGCTAGTTGGGCTAGTTCCAAAACATGGGTAGGTGAGATCCCACTTGATTTGAACTCCTCTCACTTGATAACCGACCCCTAGTGCTTCACTTCTTTGATTTTTTCCTTGTGGGCCCCATTCCTCATTTTGAGGGTTGTGCCCCACTTGGGTCAATTTGGTGATGCCCTTTCAATCTCAGATCTATGGAGATCTAGCCATTGGATCCCTTTGATTTTCAAGATCCACATTGATAATTGCCTAAACTATCGAGATCTAAAGTTTCATGGATTTTGGACTTGATTTGACACACTTTTTCATGCATTTAGTCCTCCTTGGGCAAAGTCGCCCTTCTTGGGGGTTGGAGTTGTCCCACTTAGAAAAACTGGTGATTGAGATCCCACTTGTTTTGAAAAGAGCATACCTTGAAACCTACATCTAGTGTCTCACTTTGTGGATTTCTGCCTTGGGGGTATCATTCCTCATTTTGGGGAATTGTTGTCCACTTGGGTCACTTAGTGAAACATTAGATCTAGTAAGATCTAACCATCCTATTCACTTGATCTTGAGTAGTTCCCTTAACTTGCATCTTAAGTGTCCTGATCTACATTTTGACATCCTTTTGACTCCATTTGCCCATCCATTTCAAGGCACTAGTCTAGCAAAGGCAATTCACACTTCTTGGGATTAGTGTCAAGTGCTAGATCCCATTTGTGGGTATCTCTAATTCCATCTTAGATCCATAGATCTATTCTTTACATACCCCTTGGTACCATTTTCACCCTTAACTTCACCTTGTGGGTCCCATTTGAACCATTTCCATATCCCAAGGAAGTGGGCCCCACTTGTGTATTTCATGGTACTAGATCTTGTCATTTGATATCATTATGTGGCCTAAATCATTCATTGGTTGAAACACTAGTCATCCACTAAGCCTCTTTCAACCATACTTAAACTTCTAGGTCCACCTAACCTTGCATTGGTTTCCGTAACTCATCTTTCATACTTCCCTAGAAACCTTTGTTTTGGTCCAATAATCTTTGATTGGCTATAGGGTCTCCCCCTAGGTTTTGATTCATCTTGATCTAAATTGAAGAGTGCCTCGGTTGACGTGACTCCCAGCTTGCATTGGGAACCGTGGCATCTCTTGGGTCACCTCTTTAGTTGTCGATTTCCTCTACCATCCCGGATGGGATACCTTTAGGGATAAATACAAGTTGTGTGATAACATCAGGTCTCTTAATATTGTCAGATCTGGAACTGTTCAGGTTGATGATGGTCAATTCAATGATGAACTATGTGTTCCAAGAATTTCCTGAAATTTGTTGTAAATCTATAAAATCATTGATTCGAGTTAAGGTAAGACTATAAAATTTACAACTCACCAAGTTGTAATCAAGGATTTAAAGGATCCTAAGATTGTACTATCTATTGGAATTATTTATGATGTTACAAGGTTGCACAAATTTAACAACTTTGGGTCATCACCTTTTCCCTAAGTTTTTGTTGCTCGTAGCAATGACCTGAGCAAATTTTGTCATGAGCACTTTGGTCACTTAAACTATCGCTCATTGCAACAATAATGTAAAGAAAATATGGTGACATGTCTTATGATGGTATCTTGCAGGGATGGTTTTTGTTTCGGTTGTGCACTCATAAAACATCAATGGGATAGTTTTGACAAACATGCCTATTGTCACACCAAGAATCCCTTGCAACTTGTGCATAGTGACTTATGTGGTCCTCTTCTGCTCGCTTCCTTTTCTTATTCCAAATATTTCTTAAATTTCATTAATGACTACTCTAGAAACACATGGGTTTATAACCGACCCCTTTGTTGGTTGGTTTCACTAATTCATATATGCTCGATGATCCTAATGATCATAATTCTATTGCAAGTTATGTTTTCAACATTGGTTCTGGACTTGTCACTTGGGCTTGTAAGAAACAACGAGATATTGCTCTCTCTTCAACAAAAGAAGAGTATCAAACCACATTTAATGCAAGTTAGGAATATTTTTGGATTTGGGGATATTCTTTTAGAGATGGGATTCAATCAAGAACATACGACTACCCTTTGGTGTGAAAATCAAAGTGCCATAAATCTCTCCAAAGATCCAATTCAACATCAACACAACAAACATGTTGAGCTACATATGTATTTCATCAGAAATCTTGTTCATGATCGTGTTCTCGAAGTGCTCTTTTTCCCTACAAATGATCAAGTTGTAGACACCTTCAAAAAGTCTCTTACAGAAGTGAAGTTTTTTAAACTTCAATCTATGTTAGGAGTTCAAGAATTTGTCAATAAGGGGGGATATGCCATAATTCCTCCTTTATTTTCCTATAGTGTCACTTTTGTAAATCCTTACATCCTATCACAAGTTGTTCTTAAGGGGGGGGTGTTAGGATATTCACACTTATGAATTAGTTAAGAACAACTTGTTATAATATATCTTTTGGTAACTTGTGTTTCTTTAGTATGCATTTGTATATATGTAATCCAATGGTCACAATATGTTATTCACATAGAATGATCCGACGATTCATATTATCCTCTATATTAACGACCATTGATCCATGGATTAACACCTGATTGGTCCATGATCTCTATTCAAAGAGAATGGATGGTCATTTTCTTGTTGGTTTAATATGAGAAGCTCATTTGTGACATTTTATTTCTTTTTCTTAATAATAGTGCCTCAAGTAGCTATTTGGATGGGACTGTGGAGTGTTTCCCTCTTCGAGGGTTTAAACCACACAAAAACATTGGTGTGTTGATGTGATATGTTTGTGTGAGTGGTTTCTCAAGGTGTTCGGTCTCTTGGAAATATCATGTGTAGTAGAACACTCATCATCTTCAATATGATAGCCAACTCTAATTGTTAGAGTGTAAAACTATTTAATGTAAGTCTTAAAAAAACTGGGAAGGTTTTAGAATTCTAATCTTGGAAACTATCTTATTCAAAATATTTCCGCTGAAGGTTTTACACTTCTAATATTGGAAACTATCTTATTCGAACTCCTTATAAATTTTATTTTCCCTTTCCCAGTTTATCGTTGTTGGAAGTTTTGCAACTACTTCAACTCTTCTCCAATCTCGGAAACTATCTCGTTCAAAGTCCTTATTCTCTCTTTTTGATGTGTTATGTCTTTGTTTGATGCATGCAAATTTTCCATGTTCAAGGTTTTCTATTCGTCGGTATTCAAAGTATGTGTCCCTCCCATTTCAGTCATCAACTACTGAAAAATTATCCCAAATAAATCCATCCAGTGTTGGAATTTGGTTTTCATTCTACCCATCAATTTTTTTTTTTGACATTTTGGGTTTTTATTTTCTCCCTTGTGAAATGTTTTGTTTAAAATTGTACCCTTCAACAATAAAGTATCACCAAAAAATTTACCCTTAAGTAGTTAAACTTTGTTAATTTTTTTCAAAATAATATTTATTTTCTTGACATTTTTATATTAAAATTGAAATGATAATTATTAGTAAGTTGACATTGTAATGACATGACATATCTATAACGGATTTGTAGAGTGTTGGCATTGAAATCTAGTGATGTTGTAATGTGAAAGTGCAAAGATAACATGGTGGATCTGCAATAGATCTGTAATGCACTTATGAGAGTATGATGAAACAATGACATCACAGATCTATAAAAGATCTGTAATAGGATGTTGGTTTATCCAATAGTACTAAGAGGGTGGGGTGAATCAATATTGCCTTCTTTTTCTTTTATAAAACCAATTAGTATTTAAAACAAGATAAACAATGAATCAACCAAGTAAGAACACATAAGTTTATCATGGAAACCTCAAAGAGAAAACCGCAAAATCAAACTCATTAATAAGATGACTTTTACAACAACAAAAAAATATGCTACAACAGAAAGGATGCACCAACACCCCAGTTTTTCTATCTGCACCCATAGATAAGGATGCCACAACATGCCTGTTTTTCTATCTACACCAACAGATCAGGATGCAACAACACCCCTGTTTTCCAGCTACTACTGGAAGGAGGCTACAACCTCCTTATCATGCTTCAACCTGCCCCTAGCACCACCCAACCTCCCTTTAACTTCTAGATTATTTTGTTATTTCATCAGTTCTGGAAATTCTTCATTTTCTAGTCTCTTTCTTCCTTGATACTTCTTCGATCTTCGTTCTTGAGACTTCCTTATTCAATTTCAAATATCTGTTTATATAACATCATGTATCTCATATTTTCCAGGTCGCATCTCTTAATTCTGAAGTTCGTGTCTTTTCATGTCGCATCTCTTCATTCTAAACAATTAGATCTTTGTTTATTACCTACTAAATTAGATCTTTGTTTATTTTATTTCTATAGACACATTGTAAATCTTTCGAGTATATTGTACACTTTTCGGGCATCTTGTAACCTGTGATCATATTGTAGAGCCTACGGGCACATACAAGAGCCTATGGGCATATGTATGAGCCCTGAGAGTATATATATGAACCTGCGGGCATGTTATATGAGCCTACAGGCATATATACGAGCCTACGGGAATATGAGCCTATGGCCATATACAAATTCCTACAGGAAAATGAGCCTACGGGCATATACAAGATCCCTACAGGCATGTATATGAGCATGCATGCATATATTTAAGACCCACGGGCACATCCTTAGCCCCATGGGAATATTATTAAGCCCCGCGTGCATATACTTATCCTCGCGGTCATATTCTTAAGCCCTATGGGCGTATCCTTAGCCCTGTGGGCATATCCTTAGCCTTGCAGGCATATCCTTAGGCCCTTGCGGGCATAACCTTATCCCTGCGGGAATTTCCTTAGCATATCTTAAGCCCTTGCGGGAATAACCTTATCCCTTGCGGGCATGACCTTAGCCCTTGTGGGAATAGTCTCAAGCCCTTGCGGGCATATCCTTGTCTTACTTACGGGAATGGGCATATCCTCCTCTTCCTTACGGTCATGGGCATATCCTCCTTTCTTGACATCAATTCCAATTTATTATTCAACATTCTACCCCTTTGGCATTGATGGCAACATCAAAATTAATCTCCCCCTTTGACAACAATAAAAAAGGGCAACCGTTTCTGCCTGTAGTTTCTCAATCTTCCTTTTGACGGCTCCCCCTGTCAACATGTCTCCCCCTGTCATCATGCTTTTTCTCCCTTTTATTCACTATAGGGAGATTACTCCCAATTTTGGTCTAAGATGCTCAAATGCTTCTTTGGGTAGTGGCTTAGTGAATATATCAACTATCTGTTCCTTTGTATCAACATATTCCAGTTTGGAAACCTTTTGTGATACTTGATCTCTTAGAAAGTGACATTTTATTGGAATGTGCTTTGTCTTGGAGTGCATGACAGGATTTTTTGTTATGTTTATGGCACTGGTATTGTCACAGATTATCACTATGGGATGCTCATAGTTCACAAGGAAGTCTTCCAATGTCTGCTTCATCCAAATGACTTGAGTACAGCATAATGTAGCAACAATATATTCAACTTCTACTGTAGATAGTGCAATGGAGGGTTGTTTCTTGCTTAGCCATGATACCAAATAGTCTCCCAAGTAGAATGTTTCTCCACCGGTACTCTTTCGGTCATCAATACTTCCCGCCCAATCTGCATCAATGAATGCTTTTAAAGTGAATTCTTGACCTTTTGGATACCATAAACCATATTCCATAGTACCTTTTAGATATCTAAGAATTATTTTTACCGCAACCACATGTGTTTCTTTTGGGGTTTATTGGAATATGGAAACCAAACCTACAGCCTGCATTACATCTGGTCTTGTAGTTGTTACATATAATAAACTACCAATCATTGACCTATACATAGTATGATCTACTTCTAAGGATTCATCATCCTTGCTCAATTTACAACCAGTGATCATAGGAGTACTAACAGCTTTGGATTCTTCCATTTTGAAGTTTTTCAGCATCTCTTTGATATACTTAGTTTGAGAGATGAAGATCCCTTTTTTTGATTGAGATACTTGTAAACCTAGAAAGAATGTTAGTTCCCCCAACATTGACATTTCAAATTCCTTCTTCATTTATGAAGCAAAGTTTACACTCAGAATTTGTAGATCACTTCCAAATATGATATTGTCTACGTAGTTCACAACAATGATCATATTTTTGTTTTCAAACTTTATGTATAGATTACAGTCAATGGCCCCTCTTTTATATCCTTGCTGCTTTAAATACTTGTCAAGTCTTGAGAACCATGCTCTTGGAGATTGTTTCAAACCATAGAGTGCCTTATTAAGTTTGAAAACATAATCTCTATTTTCTGATTAAAGAAAACCTCCAGGCTGCTCAACATATACTTCTTCTTCAAGTTCTCCATTAAGAAATGCATATCTTACATCAATTTGATACACTTTAAATTTCTTGTAGCATGCAAAAGCTAAAAACATCCTATTGGCTTCAAGTCTTGCCACAGGTGCAAAGGTTTCTTCAAAATAAATACCTTCTACTTGAGCATATCCTTTGCATACTAATCTGGCCTTGTTCCTTATCACATGACCATCCTCATTGAACTTGTTCTTAAAGATCCATTTGGTTCCAATAACATTCATGTCCTTAGATATTGGGATAAGTTCCCAAGTTTGGCTCTTCTCTATTTGATCCAGTTCATCATTCATAGCATTGATCCAATCCTCACTTTTGCAAGCTTCTTTAAAGGTTTTGGGTTCTACTACCGAAAGTAGTGCTTGTTCTTCATCATAAAATTTTTTTCTCCTTGTTTGAACTCCTGAATTTTTGTCACCAATTATTTGACTTTCAAGATGATCTTTTGAACTCGTCTGGATGGTGTTTTTGTGTCTGATCTAGGGGAGTCATCATTCTCTAACTTCTCTTCTTATTTTTCTTCAAGAATATCTTCTACTTGTGAACTTTCTTCCTTTTCTTCATCATCAGTTTCTTCAACATCCACATTTTCTTGGATTTGTATTCTTCTTGGTTTAGTGTCATCTATAGTTACATTTGCACTTTCTATGATCTTTTGCAGCCTTAGATCATAACATCTATATGCTCTTTTGGTGGAAGAGTATCCAAGAAATATGCCTTCATCTATTCTAGAGTCAAATTTCCCTATATTATCATCATCTTTTTTTATGTATCATTTACTTCCAAAAAATCTAAAATATTTAAGTGGCGCTGGTCTTCCAACCCATAGTTCATAAGGCGTTTTGTCACTGTTAGAAAAACAGGATTGCAGAGCAATAACAATAAACAGAAATGCAAATATAATCACACATACACATTACAAGAGAGACACAGATATATCGTGGTTCACCCAACTTGGGCTACGTCTACACTGAATTTTCCAGTCCTTATTATTATTACCGTCCAGCAAGGTGAAGGGATACAACCTGCAGCACAACCGCTGCACTTCCTCTTCTCTGTTGCAAAGTCTCTCTCCTGATATCAGAGATATTTACAATGCATAAAACCTAATACATCATACTCCCTATCCATATTAAAATGTATTTATTTTATAAGGGAAATACAATGGGAAAATACCATGGGATACCCAAAACCATGGGCCCGCAAAATAGCTGGAAAAAACAACCCCAAAAATTTTCTTCAGGGGCACTGCCCCCGAACCCCTGCAGGGGACCACTGGCCCCCGGACCCCCCATCTATGGGGGATGGTCCCCCTTGGAACCTCGTGGGGGGGGGGGCGATGCCCCCCCACACCCCCCTGCTGGGGTGATTGTACAGTCCACCTACATATCATATAAAATTAGGGTACAAACACGACTGATACAATATCATCTATGAGACTAGAAGATCTGGCTCCACAACCAACAATCACTATTTACTCTAATCTATCCTTTGTTTTGTACATAGACACCTGTATATATTGCTTCTCTCCAATAGCCATCAGGAAGTATTGCTTCATTTAGCATAGTTCTAGATGCTTCTTGGACAATCCTGTTTTTCCTCTTGGCCACTCCATTTTGTTGGGGAGTTCTTGGGGCTGAAAACTGTCTCTTGATTCCATGAGTTTCACAAAACTCATTGAATTCATTTGAGGTGAACTCGTCACCATTATCTGATCTTAGACACTTAATCTTGATATTTGCTTCATTTTCAACAAGTGTTTTGAAGGCTTTGAACTTCATTAAGGCTTCTGATTTTTCTTTAAGAAACACCACCCAAGCCATCCTTTTATAATCATCAATTAATAACATGAAGTAATTTTCACCTTGAAAGATTTTAGTCCTTGTAGGTCCACAAAGACCAGTGTGAATTATTTCTAAATGATGAGAGGTTGTATGTTCTTTGATCTTGAAGCTTGTTCTTGTTTGCTTCCCATGAAGACAATGTCTACAAACATGGTTTGGTGGTTTTATGATCTTTGGTAAATTTCTTACAGCTCCCTTCTTACTAACTTTTATAAGATTGTCAAATTTCAAGTGTCCCATCCTTCTATGCCATAGAAAACTTTCATCAATTTGAATCATATGAAATTGTTCTTCATTTTCTAGAATATACACATTGCTTGGAGTTCTCACAGCCGTTCCAACAAGTTTTCCTGAATATTTTATTCTAATTTCACACTTCTTGGAATCAAATATACATATGTGTCATTGATCACATGTTTGGCTCACACTTAAAATATTAGGCTTTAATTTTTTTACAAGCAAAATATTTTCAGCTTTCATCTTGTATCTAAGAGCTATTGTACCCTTCCCAACTATTTTAGAGGATAGATTATCTCCAAAAGTCACTTTTCCTTTTTGATTTATTTTTAGGCTTATAAATTTATGTGGGTATCCTATCATAGGTTTTGAACATCCACTGTCCACATGACATATATTTCGCTTTTCTGTTGCACATAGAGATATTGAACATTTCATATCTTCCTTCTTCTTCCAACCCTTCTTTTCCTTATTACCTTGAGAATTTGTGGTGTCATTCTTCATAGGAATCACTAGTTTACAATTTCTAGCTATGTGTCCCAGGTTACCACATTTGTAACATTCTATACTATAATTTTGTAGAGGAGAAAAGAGTTATAGCTTCTTCCTTTTGGATTGCTTCTAGTGACATTCTTCTTATACAACGAAGATTGTAATGTAATGCTTTTCCCAATAGGAGCATTTAGTTTACAATTTCTAGCTATATGTCCAAAATTGTTACAGGCATAACAATTTCCCAAAAAGAGTTGTTGATGTCTACTTGGCACATTATTTGTCTTGCTTTTATTTTGAGCAAATTTATGACTGTATTCCTTTAGAACTGGTTTCATAAGTGCATCATCATAACTTCTTTTATTTCCTTCTTTATTTGTGAAAGAGGATTGTTTTGACTTTTTTCCTTGTCATAACCTAGTCAGTTTTATTACTGACTGATATTTGACAACTTAGGATGTCATCTAGAGATATTGAGCTGCTCTTAAATTTTGATTGAAATGATTCTTCATCAGTTTTCTTTCTAAGCAAGATTATTTCAGCTTCGAGCTTCTCTAATTTTTATTCTCGTTTCTTGAGCTGTTGTTCTAGATTGTTTTCGACCTCTTTGGCTTCTTGAAGCTGATTTTTTAAGTCAACAATAATTCTTTCTAATTCTTTGAGGGCACTTTCAAGTTCTGCTTTAAAGTCTACCACACCTTCTACTTCTTCTTCATAGATTATATTTTCTACTCCCATGAATAATACTTCTGCTTCTTCATCTTCACTAGACTCATTTGAGCAGCTGTCATCCATAGAATAAAAAGTCTTCTTTTTGTTTTTCTTAAAAAACTTTTTGTTTTTATTGAATTCAATGTTGGGTGTGTGAGCTATCTCAAAGCAAACACCTAATATTTAATTATCGTCCGAGGTTGGTAATCTTAGAGTTGAGGAAAAGTATATGCTAAGGTAGAATGGAACCTAAGATTTTCGGCTTGTTAGACCTTAAAAATATTAAATAAAGAAAAGATCGAAAGATCTTTCAAAATGAAAAACGGAGTCAAAATTCAAAAAACAATGAAAGAACTAAATCAAACTTAGTTAAACGGATAAACTAGAATAGTATCGATTCACACTACTCTATCTTATAATTGAATAATAGAAAATGACTGAAAATCAAACTGCTGACTATGAAAATGGAAACTATACAATTTCAGATTTTATTTAAGAATTAGAGAACAACTGTAAACAGATTAAAGACATATCTATAAAATGGATTAATTTAATAATAAGTTACATAAGTAGAAAGCTATGCTGATCAAAGCAAATTAAAAACTATTAAGTAACTCCAACAACTAATTCAAGAAAAAAACATATATTCCCAAGTAATAGGAACTGGAGTGAGTGTATCATAATGGCTTTCAGACGAAATAACAAATCAAAATGGAAGTAAATCTAATCTAACTTCAACAAAATATGTAAACTACAAAGAGACAAATTACAGTTAACTTTAAACATTATGATCTATCTACTATCCATGAGCAGAAATATAATATAAAACTAATGAAAACTAGAAGCAAGTAGAAAAATTAATAAAGATATTAATTTATGAACTTGATTTGGAAGCAAGTAGAAAACTTGATAAAGATATTAAATTAGAAACAAGTAGAAAACTTGATAAAGATATTAATTTATGAATCCAAATCCTATTCCATGAACATCTTCATTATTTATCAAGATAAGAAATTGATCCTAATCTAAATGAAGGAAACTATCAAAACTAGAATACTTGAAGAATGAAATTATTGACTCTATTCTAATTACGTCTTAAAAGCATGTAATAAGCTGGACTAAGAATAAGATTGATAAATTCTGAAACAAAAACATGTTAGCAAGATAAATATAAAAGACATCATTGAAAATACGGTTAAAACAAACTAAGAATAATAACAAGACTTGAATTAAAACTTTATAGAATGTAAAACAAGGGACTAATTATGATTGAGAAGACTAATTAAGAGCAGGAAAGATTACAGTAAAGAAAACTAAGAAACCGAATTCAAACTAACATAAACTAGTGTAGAAAGAATAAAAAATCGGAATGAGAATCCGAATGCCAGTCCGAACGACAGTCCAAATTAAACTAAGGAAAAGGAGAGTTTTGTTGATCTTGATGTCAGCTGGCAAATGCAGATGAACCTACAATGCAAAGAAATTAGTGAGAAGACTTGTTGAGAGGCTAAGATAATAGAAAGCAACCTATTCTAATCATGGTTGGAGAGATAAACTATTCATGTTCTATGCTAAAGCAAGATTGAGATGAGAGAAGAGAATTAACCTCCAGCTACAGAGGAGAAGCTAACTAAGATAATTCTATCTATTAACAGACTGGTAACAACAATTAACTAAGTTCTATCTAATTGCAGATAATTAGAAAAGCAAACTATCTAATTATGAAAGACTGAAATGAAACTATCAAACTATACTGTTGGTCGACCATTTGCTAATTCTGTAAACACAATTTATGTTAGCAACACAATATAAATTACAGAGGAAGAAATATCATGTACAGGAAACGAATTTAATTACCTATACAATAAAAATAGACTAACTATTTGCAGAAAAGAAAATGCATAAAACAAAGACAAAACCTCTTGTTGATGAGGGGCCCTTCCCAGCAATTAGAGATGGAAAATGAAACTGGTTTAGCTACTCAGAATATCAACAAACTGGAACTTCCATTAGCTTGAAAAAATTACAAAAGGTTTGCTATCTGCTTGTAAATCCTATGAACTATCTGCTAATCTGATGATCTTCTCCAACTACAAGCTAACTCTGTTTCTGTCTACAAGCATCTATTTATACATTTTACAATGGATGAGAGGGTTGACATAGTCAACCTCTCTAATACCAGAGGTGTTTATGAATAACCAGCTTCTTTGAATGGTGCGTGACAGTGTAGGGATCATCCTCCAGGCTTCACGGGGTCGATCCCTTAACGAGGCAGTTGCATCGTCGATTTCCTTTGACGTGGGTAGAGAGGTAGCACGTTGGAGAGCTTGCCGATCCATAGGAGAGGGCTGCTGGGGCACTGTCGTGGCAAGGTGTTGTCCTAGCAAGCCGAACGTGTGCGACCTGGACTTCTTCTAGAACACCGGCGTGAACAAGTAGCGTGATTTTGGGCTGAATGCGCAGGAGAATTGGCGTATTGGAGTGTTGACATGGATGTGGAATGCGCTGTCGAGCTTGGCGAGCATAGGGAAGAATATTCCAGAACAACAACTCATTAACCATCACCACCGTGTGGCTAACAAAACCCACGTACCCATTTTTAACTTTAATAGCCAGAAACATACCAACCGTGGATTTCACGAGTTGAATGTGAGGTTGAACAACGAGCTGAATGCGGCTGAGCTTAAGCAATATAAACACGCAGTCTGAATGAAGGGTTGTTTGAGAAACCGTAGCCTGTGAATCAAAACTAGATGCCATGCATGACTGAAATTGTTAATTTAATCATTAAAAAATAGTAATATAACAAGATTTGACCAAAATTCATATGATAAACGAATACATGCATACCTGGTTTGTTTGATGTGATGAATGGCTAAAAGAATAACTTAATATATCAAAAATAGTGAAATTAACGCCATTCAAAATATATTTGAAGATAAAAATAGTGACAAAATGGACACCAAGACTCCCCCAAATTGGAGATATGCCAAGTCCCACTGAGCAAGACAGAGAGAAATTAGGAAGAAGGCAGAGTTGCAGTAGCAGCTGTCTTCGACTTGGATGATGAAGATATAGATTCAGACTCGAGCTTCCTAAATTAGTCCTGTAAGTAATTATATCTCATCTTCAGGGTAGTATGGAATGTTGCTTTGGCGTTAACCAAGCATTCAATGTCTTTTACTTGTGCACGCAACACCTTGTTTTCTTCAAGAAGCTCATAAATTTTTTCCACATAGCTTTGATTTTGGTCTGTCAACTGTGCTATCACTTGGATCCACTTATCCATCTCCTGTTGAGCCAGAATGAGCCGTTCTTTATAATTCTTAGGGCTCTTTCGGGGACTCGAATCTTTTGAAAATGTTTCACACTCAATAGTATGATCTTCAAGAATTGTGTCTTTGTTGTGTGCAGGACAACTTTCAGCAATGGAGGCTTCACTTATTCGAGCAGATGCGTTGGCCAATGTGAGGAGAGGTGATTCAAGGGTATGATCGTCCAACTGGATATTTGAACATGATGGATGAACGATAGTCTGAATGAAAGACTGGTTGATGGACTGGTCACAATTTGATCTCATGGATTTAGTAGGCTCTGAAAAGAGTGGAGGTTCCGAAGTAGGGTCATTAAGAGTAAGTTCAGGAGAAGGTGATGACTGGGCAAGGTGCTCATCACTTGAGGGATCCTCATCAAATCGTACACATTTAGCATTTGGTTCTGCTTGGGTATGACGATGTTCTTGAGAAGAGGAAGGTTTGAAAGTAGATAAATGAGGGTTCAGTATCTCAAAAACAAAATGGTCCCAGGTTTGTCCTCTCTTTTCCAACTGGTGAATGATTAGAAGCTTAATAAGACAATTGTGATACAAACTGCCAGAAGGGTTGACTGTATTCTTTCTAACTTGACTAGACATCTTCTCCAAACTCTTCAGGAAATAAAATGGGAATTTTAGGGTTTGACTTTTGACAAAATGAGCTAACAACCTGAAATGGCAAGCTTTAAAGACAGTGAACTTACCCTGGCAAGTGATTAGGTGGATGATAACGGTCAGAAGATCTAAATAATCTGATTTGATCCATTCTCTTTGAAAAAATTTGGTACCAGCAACGTGTTGAAACTCAGTCTTCAGGGAAAATTCATGGTCCTTCCGTGGAAGGAAAAGATGCTTATGCCATCGGGCACCTTCCCTCGAGAGCTTGGTAGCTAATGCTATTGACTCTTCTGTCACGGAGAAAACAACGTGGCCAATATTGGCCGTCTTGCCATCAAAACCTTTGGTGAACAAAAATGAAATCTTGTGGTCGTGGCCTTGGAGAAGGCAGAGAAACGGTTCCCAACCTGCTCGCAAAAACTCTTCACGACAGGCTTTAAACTTAGAAATGTGAAGGAGATCCTGGTAGCTACCAGACTCATAATGCATTGGAATTATTGACAGTGGATGGGGGAATGCGAATGGATATAAGGGGTGCAAGGATTTTCAGAGGATGTGGCTTAGATGGAGAGCGAACAGACTGAGGCTAAATTCACACGATTACCAGTTTAAACTAAGTTCTGTTTGATTGTTTGAATGATAGTGGACGAGGGCTTGGCATTCTTGAAAAGATCACATCTGTCATTCGAAGATCTTAAGTTAAGTGTCAGCATAGAGGTGCGTGAATCCAGTGAATACGTGTGGTTTAGAGAATATTCAACCATGTCCAAAGCCGAGCTTTGGATAGGTTGAATGTAATTCATGTAATGAAAATAGATTACACGTGAGGGATAGTGATTCGATTGATATGGTGTCAGATCATACAATAGGATGAGTAAGACCGAATGGCGGTCATGTAATGATTCAAAATGATGCATAATACATTCGTTCAATGGAGGTGAGATGGATAAGAGAACGAAGCCATGTGTGAAATTGACATTTGATTAATCCCTGTCATAATTAGCCAATAAAACTTATCAATAATTTTCAAATTTGGAATATTCAATAAAGCTGTTATAGGCTATCGTTTCATTCAACACTCCATTCAGAACATTGTTTATTTGCCTCATTCGGATTGGCATTCAACCTGTCATTCAGTCCTTTGTACAAATTTTTGTTTATACAAGATATTATTGTTGAGGCTGACCAAAGATGATTTTGCAGAGAATTTATGAAGCTGTTAGTGCACAAAAGATGCTGTAAACTTTGCTTTTCTGTATCTTTTAGTTGCATTCCTCTTTTTGTTCTTGATTAGATCAATTTTCTTCTGCTTTTGCATTAACTTGAAAACACCTGTCATTGTATCAGAGATAAATAAATTTTCATAAATATTCAGAGAGTAAGAACAATTCTACTCTCCCCCCCAAACCAAAAATATGGCGTGTCCTCAAGCCAAAAAAGAGAAAATGATTAAAATTAAAAATTTCCAATTGAAAGTCTTATAGATAGTTTTTAAAAAAAAATATTGTGATAATTTTAATAAGGAAATGAAATATTAACTAACAAATGTAGATGATTCAAATATGTACATTCATCAAAAGAATACAACAGTGCTTAAAAGACCATATGAAGAAGAATAGTGTAAGAGATGCGAAAAATGCCATAGGAAAACTAGTCGTCCATGATGCATTGTAAAGATTTATTGTGATCCAAAGAATATAGATAAGGTTCACCATAAAATTTGTGAGATCTACTATAATTATGGGTCCCATTTCTAGGATAATCATATCCTAGGTATTGTTTGAATTAGATGACAGGGTCCAAGTCCAACTTACAACCATTATCTAATGACAGTATACATAATTGGCCTAAATATGTGTTTGTATTCTTAGGTTTTTTATGAGTTATGTGAATAGAAATGCATTAACCAAACCTGCTTTATCCGATATTGACATGCTGCCAGCAGGATTGTTCAGTACCCCGACGGGTTTATCTTGGTACCATGCAAGCAGAGCCCTGCTATCAGCGAGCCTGTTCAATACCCCGACGGGCTTACTTGCATTTACCCAGCTTCCTTGTTTAAGATTTTACTTAGCATGGACCCGCTGCCAGCGAGCGTGTTCAATACCCTGGCGGGTTTGCTTCGTATAATGAGATATATATATATATATATATATATTTTGTAAGGAAGCCAGTTGGCACTAGAGTGTGCTGAGCATGTTAAACACATAATTCAAAATTTAGCACAAACCTTATGAGTAACTTTATTTATAATGGCCTAGATCATGTCAAAAGATAATAACCTAATGCTATTCTTTGACTTCATAATCTATCTTCTTCATAAAAATTCAGTAATGTTCCCCACAAAATAGAAAATATCACCCATTTTTAGGCTACCTTTTAAAGGTGCTTTAGAGACAAGTTTTGATAAGGAGTCAAGGATGAACTAGCAGTCCATAGGTGTAAGATAGAGTTTTGTGGAGATCAGAATAGTTGAAGTAGGTCTTTTAAACAACTGTTCTAATGATAAATCAGAGGTGTGCACGTCTGAATCAAATACTATAAACATAATCATAAAATAAAGTGGTTATAATAATATCAAAAATGCTTTATCCTTTCACTAAAAATTTTCAATTTCAGCAGTAACCGAAAGAGAGGGAGAACTATAAGTATTTCTTTTTAGAGCACTTCCCTTTTCACATAATATCACATGAGCTGATTACAAAGACAGGGTTGTCGTGACTAAGCTGCAAAACCACTTGTCAGATGATTCAAATTTTTATTCAAAACAAAGCATATGTACAAAACAAGTCATATAAAATTTTTGAAAGTAAAAAGAGTCTTCCTGTTTTACTGACAATATTTTACAAACTGATCATAATAGATTCCTGTAAAAAGAAGAATGTAATTAGTTGTTTGAAATGACTCACTATTATTGAAAATAAAAAAACATATTTACATATATACAAAAGAAGATAACCCAAAATGATTCAAGGACTAGGAGGAGGAGGAATGTATTCCTCTTCTACCAGTTCCATTTCTTCCTGTTGCAAGGCATTCTGCACAAAATCTTGTTTAGATATTGGTTGATGATAAAGTCTAAGTCCATGTCCATTTACAACAAAATAAATTTGTGAATCATCAATTGTCTTAATTTTAACGGATCTATTATCAAAGGCGATGACAATTTCACATGGACCCATCCAACGAGTAGTTAATTTACCTTTAAAATTTTTGTATCTTGAATAAAAAAGTAATGCCTAGTCTCCAGTTTTGAATTGTTTTTGTTTAATGTATCTATCATGCCACTTTTTGCGTTGATTTTGTATTAAGATTGTACGTTGAATAACATCTTGCCTAATCTCGTCTAATTCATTTATCTGCAGGATTCGTTGACTCTGTGCTTCTTCTAAGTTCATCCCTAATTGCGTAGCCATACGAAAGGTTTTGACTTGAAATTCGATGGGTAGAAGAACTTGTTTATCATAAATGAGTTCATAAGGTGTGTGACCAGTGGTGTTCCTCCAAGTTATTCTGTAAGCCCACAGAGTTTCTGGAAGCCTGTCTGCCCAGTCTTTGTGGTGTAACTAGATAGTTTTAGTCAGGATGGATTCTAATACTTTGTTGGTGGATTCCACCTGACCATTGGCCCGCGGGTGATATGGTGAAGACTTACAATGTCTAATACCATATTTGTAAATAAGATCTTTCATTAATTTTGAGGTAAACTGAGATCCTTGATCGGTTACAATTTCCCTAGGTACACCGAATCGGGTAAATATTTCTTCATAAATGAATTCCACCACATATTTCTCTGTGGCTCGGAATAAAGCTTTAGCTTCTACCCATTTGGTGACATAATCTGTACAGACTAAGATGTATTTCTTCTTATGAGACATAGGGGAAATTGGTCCAAAGAAATATAGAGCCCATTTTTCAAATGGCTCAATCATAACTTGGGGTTGCACAGGAATCTCATCGGATGGTGTAGGTCTACCCATTATTTGGCAACTATCACATCCCTTAACATATTTGGCAGCATCTTTGAAGATGCTTGGCCAATAGTACCCAGAGTGAAATACTTTGTATGCTGTCCTTTTATCAGAAAAATTCCCACCGCAGGGTCCACTATGACATGCATGAAGGATCTCCGCCATCTCATCCTCTCATACGCATCGTCTAATAATAAGATTAGGACCAGTACGAAAGAGATCATTATCTACCCAAGAATAATTGGAACTTTGAACTATGATCCTACGTTTCTCAGGTGGGGAGAGATGGTTGGGTAGCTTTCCAGTTGCCAAATAATTGGCTATATTTGCAAACCATGGGGTTCACATAGATACAACGAACAAATGTTAATCTGGGAATCTATCGTCGACAGGGTTGGCATTATCATCAATTTGAATTCGAGAGAGAAAATCAGCTACTACATTCTCTCTACCAGGATGATCAACAATGGTGATGTTGAATTCTTGTAACAAAAGAAGCCACCGAGTCACTCTGCCATTGGTGATAGTTTTATTCATCAAAAACCTGATGGCACTACTACATATGGTAATTTGCCACGAAAGTTCGTTGTAATAGACACGAATTTTCATCCTTGTTTCAACGATTGGGGTTTTTTTTTTTCATGGAAAGAAATTCATGGATATAGGGATGAAACTTCCACTTCGTGGCAATAGCCACGTTTCGTTGATGCCACGTGTCAACAACACAACACTTCTCATGTCCACGGAAAATGAATCCTTCCATGAAATTTCGTCTCTATATCGATGCACAGTTCCTATAAATTTCCACGAATGTGTTGAACCTTCCATGAATATTCGTCGCAATATACACGAATCCATTCACAATCTTTCGTGGCAGATTCAACACCTGAGGGGAAGATGCATTTATAGTTCCATGAATTATTGTTGCAGTATCCACGGTTGTATTCCCAAACGTTTGTGGCAGGTTCAGCAACTGCGTCAAAACATTTTGTATAGCCTACATTGATGTTCGTCGATATAGAGACGATACCTGAGAGTTTAAAAAAAAAAAATTGAATGCAACGATACAGTCATAGATTGGCTTTAGATAGACTGGAAGCACTTCTCATGAACCATCTCTTACATCTCAATGATTTCTTTTAGATCTGTAAACAAGTCTGCTTAATGATGGTTTCCAATTCTATCAAACTTCATCAAACAAATAATCTTGCATTGTATTCTCAAATATGCTATCAATATGTTTCAATGCTTTGCAAATTGTTCTTCTTCAAGCTCAGATTTCACATCCTTGTGTCCTTTGAATAATAATAAGGCTTAAACAACTTTTTGGAATGTATGAGCACGGTCTTACAAAGAATTATACCTTAGCTCTATTCACTTCTTAATAGAACTTTCTGAGAGTCATTTATTATCAAACTTGCTTGTAAACAACAAACACAGTCCTAGATAGATATCTCAAGAACTTGAACTAAATGTATAAACATGAAGAATTGTAAGCCCCGATTTTAAGCACATGTGGATAGCACTTGAAGGGTGATCCGATTGCCATCGAAACTCCAAATTTCGGTAACCGCTAGAATCTCCTCCTTGTCACATTCTGAACCCCATATCTGGTTGAACAATCATGCCTTTAGCTTCTCCCTCGGGCCCTTATCCAATCTCTATGGTAATATATCATTGAGGCCTTAAAGGCAAAGGCCCCTATAGGAAACAATTGTTCCACAAATTCTATCATTTGAAGTTTGCAATGCTACGGTTTTCAATTCTCAACACTCACTACAGTTTTGAACAAGCAACTCTTTGTAGGGAACAATAGAAGAGCCCAACTTAGCTTCCATGTTAGAGGCCACCTGATCCAATGAATGCACCAACCCAATAAAAACCAAAACAAATAAGATCCCAATTGCAAATTTTGATGAACTGCATAAATTTTCACTATCAAGTGCACTTTATGTAAGAGGATTTGCCAAAAATACCATAGAACTATATAGGCACCACATGCAAACAATGCAATTACCATGCACTCAAATGGGAATATGTATTCACTTAAGACCAAACAACTTCAAACAAAGACAAATTACACAATTTTACATGTATCACAATCATGTTTACATCTCCCATGCAAATATTTCTGACTCCATACAACACTTCATGGAGATGGGTTTTTCTCCATAATCTATTGTCGTCTTCTTATGTGACACATGAAACTTCTCTGCACTTGCTGTTACCCAAGATTTCATTTGATCTCATGCCAACTTCTATATATTTTCTAGCTGCATATGCAATCACACACAAATCAACATCATCATGTGTTTTCCCACAGTGTCTATATCTCATTCTATGATCAGTTCTAGATGAAATCTCTCCACTAAAATGGTTTAGTCTCAATCAAGGACTCCCAATTTCATTGAATTTCCTGTCTCAAGGCCAAGGCATGATACAATTAGAGGAAGCCTTCTATCTTCAAAGGGACCATCTTCCCTCAATTGGAAGCAAAGATCTGCTTCATTACTAGTGGGCACATCACTTGCAGCCCCCCTTAGGGGACTCACTGCTATAAGATTCCCTAAATGGAGATGATCCTAATTTCCCGTCAATGGAAAATACTAGGTAATCAATTGGGTGTCGAGCGAGGAATATCAATTGATTCTTCCTTGCCCTTCCAGGATATATATAATATTTTTATGGTCAACTGACAACACAATGAACTAAAGAAATGCTAATTTCTTGTGAAAGGTGGTGTTTGAGACCCTGGACAATAGTGAGCCTTCAGATGTTTTTAGATCATTATAGATATAAACCTCACTAATTTAGTTGTGAGATTATATGTTTAAAACAAGAAAATACATAATTATTAAGCACCATGTTGAATATCAATACATAGCATGAACAGTGCCTTGAAGGACATGACTACATGTTGCACCTCACAATTTACCCTAGTATACAAATATCCAGATGCATATTTGTAACCATCGAGATAGGTTTTTGTGTCATTTGCATTCAAAGGTAGAAAACAGAGAGCACATGCACATGTGATAAAGTAACAATGTCCCAACTTCCATGCAGTTAGATGCTGCGATTACAGTGCAGGGTTATAAACGTTTCTTGAATGATGTGAGCAAAAAGTCAATGTGCAAAAAAACATTTAATAAAAAACAAGAATGCCATAACAATCAAACACCTTTAAGGTAGTATGTGCCCTCCCTGTATCAACTAATAATAGTGAACACAATTCACATTAGTTCCACAGCACAAATGCCAATAGAAGCAATAAAAACAAATTTCCAGAAAAAGTATTCCATGGATATACATTAGTCAGTCTAAATACATTGACAAGCAAACTAAAACGATAAACTATTAATATTCAGTAACATGTAATAAAATAAACATATATATCATATAACAAAAATAGAGATATAGTTTAAGATACCAACTTGGGTGTGAAACTATTCTTGAAAATATACTCAGAAGTGTTACTTTCAGAAAAGACTATTTGTGCCTCGGAGAGGCTAGTCTTCTCTACGAACCAGCTAACCCTACAAGAGGGTGTGTACAAACCAAAGAGAGAGAAATGACTGGATCTAATTAGGTCAATGACAGTCAAGCGCAATACATAACTCAACATAAATAAAGTCACAAAAATTATAAACTTCAACCAAGTCTCAGCATAAAAGAAGTGATTATCAACACACCACAACTAATCAAAGTCAAGTACTCTATAAGACCAAAAATTCAACAAGGTGGTATAAAAAAATGAAGGAGGGTAAATGTTCGCATTAACCACAAGTCAAAGACAAGGTACCAGAAGTCCAATAATAACTCAATCAAGGTGGGGAAGGTACAATACGTATTTAATAACTCAATCAGTAACAGGTAATACAATAAACATATTGATCATATAACAATAAGAGAGGTATAGTTGAAGATCTCCACGTAAACATTAAACCATAAATAGGACAACATAGATGTCCACGGTAATCTGTTCCATCCAAACCTATCAAGTGTACTTTTAGGTCAACAATATTCTTTTCTATGAACTGTACCTACAGTTCGAAGTCAAGAATACTACTGACCTAAAAGTATACTTGATAGGTTTGAATGGAAACCATTTTCAATGTTGATGCCACTACCCTCCTTATTGTCTTACAAAAAGGCATGAAAATGAGGAAAAAGACTTAAAATTATGGGCTTCACCTTCAAAGAGTGCCTTACAATCACATTGATATGATGTCCCACAACCATTTCTCTTGACACCCACTCTTCATTAATTCTGTATGCATTTCACTATGCAACTGTCTCAGATTCTCACTGTGTTTTCAATAATATTAGTTAATCAATTTAGTATGACCCACGACCGCTGGCAACACTCCTCGGACGACGGGCATGGGTCATATTGAATTGATTAACTAATTGAGGGAAAACGCAGTGAGAATCTGAGATGGTTGCATAGTGAAATGCATATAGAATGAATGAAGAGTGGGTGTCAAGAGAAATGGTTGTGGGACGTCGTATGACAGGAAATGGTGATGGGAATTGAAAATTCAAATTAAATTTGCCTGGTGGTATTAAACTACACTTGTGTCTTCCATTGTCAGCTACACTTCAAGCCTGAAGGTGGTAGCCTTGGGACCCATGACTCTTAGAACCAAGGGTATGCTCCAAATGTGGCAAAACAACCGTAGTACTCTATAAGAGCAAAACTTCAACAAGGTGGTTTTAAAAAAGTTACTCAAGGAGGGTAAATGACCCCATTAAACACAAGTGAAAGATAAGGTACCACAAGACCAATCATATCTCAATCAAGGTGGGGAAGGTACAACCATTCATATCTCTCTCAAATGTACATCCATCAAATATAGCCTGAAAGTTCATCATCATAGTATAAGGAAGGGTGGTGGGATGCCAAATAAAAATATCCCTCATTTCTCTCTATTGATCAAATAACAATAAGAGAGGTGCCGTTGAAGATCTACACATCAAAATTAAACCAAAAATCAGATCTGAAGTGTGGGTACAAATATAGTACCTTGTACTATAGAAAATAAAAGCCACTTGTGTTACCTTTCAATTTAGCAATATGGTCTACAGAAGAAAAATTTCCTCACAATTACCATCGAAATTTTTGACTAGCGCTAAAGCAACAGTAAAAGAATTTATAACATAATTTTGATCTCTATCAACTTTAGCACTCCTTTGTGGTCCCTGTGCTGAAGTTGGTCCTCGAGATGTAAGTTGCTTACACAGATACCCATTGCATGACTGCACAATCTTCTAAATACATATAAAGTAGACAGGAAACACCAAAGCTATGCCCAAGCAATATATTTGAGTTGACACTGTTAAAGGGTATGTATGATACAAAGTATCCATGAACAGACCATCATATGCCTTATTCAAGATATTTATGAGATTCAAACGGTAATTCAATCACTTGTATCATTGCATATCACGGTAATGCAATGCCCCTTCTCCTATAACATCCCTCTTCATGTCAATATACATGTATGCATTTTAGATAAGCAAAATTATTGTCATTCTCATGCAAGCTACAATCCAGAAAATCATCAAAGAGTGAAAATTTGGATTAGGAATTAAAATTTCTATTCTTATCATGAAAAACAAAAGTTAGCATCATTTGAACTTTGAACATCCCATGTTGCACTCAGTTTTTTGGACAAGATATTAAGCCCCAATCTTAAATCATATAAGGAGAAAACATATCAAATCCATTCTCATTTCAAATGTTCTGCTTTTCTTTTTATTTTTCTTGTTCTGCATTTTCATGTAGTTCTTCAAGGAGAATCCATCACCGGTCACAAATAGGCAATGAGATACTTCATAGGATTTTCGTTGTAACTATAAGAAGGTGTAGGGGTTGAGTGGGTGTGAATATAGAACTGTAGGATCAGGATTGATCATAGGTCACACTCAATTGATGGAATGTATCGCCAAGTACATTTTAGATTAGTTTCCTTCATAGGGATCTCCAAGGGCCTCCTATAGGACAACTAAGATTGTGGTAAGCAATAAACCACAAGCTGATATGGGAGGGCTGGTCTAGCATCTTCATAACAAATTTATGAACTTGATCATGCCAAGCAAAATGAATGGATAGTGGACACTTCAAATAACAACAACAGTTGTTATACTTCCTAAAGCTAATACTATTGTGAAATCCATCTAGTTATATTTCCATTTACAACAGAGAAATTACAGTTATAGAAGCAAAAGTACACAACTGCTCACACATTCCACATTCATCTCCAAATATTCATTTCCTTACTCCTTGCCTTTCCTAGAGATATTTTACAACATTATGCTATATGTGAGAGCTCCCAAAACATTGAATTCTAACCTCTAAAAAACATTAGTTACAGGTTTTAGAATTTATTCCCTATCTTTCTAATTGAAAGGATTCATATTTGAAACATAATGGATTTTGAAATCTATATAGAACTCCAAAAACTAGATAAACAAAACAAAGTCATAAATTGCTTATACAATTTTGTCAATTTGCTCAAAGAGCAATTGATACCAAATTACCAATACCATTAATGCCAAAACTATTTCATGACTCAAATAAGAACTTGTAAAAAAATCAAAGATTAATATCAATGTGTTATACAATAAATGGAACAACTGAGGCTTCTGCATGTTAACATTGCAGCACACAGAGAGTCCAAGTCCAATCATGAGGAGGATTTTCCTGCACCCTGGCCAGGGAAAGGTTCTCAAAGTCACAATCAACAATTCTCATCTTATAATGTTTACATGGTTGAAGACCTCACAAGAATGCACCTAGATTCTTGGATCGGAGACAAACTGGGATTTGAAAACATAGTCCACAAATATTTGTGAAAATGTGAAATGCCAGACCCTTTCTTTATGAAGTGAGGTTCCACATTCTTACCCAAAGCACCATGCATGCAATCTACACAACACTGTCAAGCGGCCTTCTATATTGGTTTGGAAATTTGGTGTACAAATTTCATGCCAACCTCTGAAAACTAAAACAAAGAAGGTACCAAGGATCTTAATTCATAGTTGCCAGTATCCATGCACCATTGCCAAAATCATGCCTGTGTACAGTCACCAAGGGAAAGTGAAAGTACCTTGAGAGAGAGGAAAAGTTAAGTACATACCTCAAACAGGTTAACACAGTCCACAAACTACAACAATTAAGCACATAGATAAAACAGTACTATATTTGAATAGTGCTAAAGCAACAATCAAACATATTTCAACATAATTTTCATCTCTTTCAGTAAAAGGTAATAAAATAAACATATTGATCAAATAACAATGAGGTATAGTTGAAGATCTCCACGTCAACATTAAACCAAAAATCAGATAACCATTGCATGACTGCACAATCTTCTAGCAGATCGACTCCCATGTGTGTCTCCCATTTCAAACCAAAAGCTTTACAATATATCGGAAAAGTTTAGATTTGAAGTTTGTTTTAGGATCCACTTTTCAAGGCTTTGAATTCTAAATATAGAAAAACTGTATAACTAAAATATTTAGACTAACTAATCTTGACAAGTGTAAAAACTATATTAAACTTAGAAACCTAATCAAAGTCTCGTGGCTGCATGAGCCAAAATAGCTAACCCATCTAATGCCTTTGCCTTTGCTTGTAATGTGATGATCTCTTTCTTCATTTGGCTAAGTTGTCTCTTGAGTTCCTCTTTATCTTTCTAGAGATGAACATTCTGTTCTTGGGCCGCTCTTCCACTTTTTACATCTTCATCAGCTACCTGTTCTTGGGCCGCTCTTCCACTTTTTAAAACTTGCTTTCTCTTTGGAGGATTCAACCACTGCATTTATTACTTTCTTTTTTCCCTTTGAAGTCACTGATACTCCATTATCTTCCATACTTCCATTGTTATCATCGGGAAAAATATTAGGAGTTGTATCTGGGATTTTTCTGAGACTTTGATCAATACCCTCAAGAATCTGTTTTAAAGCTGATTCTAAAAATTTTGCTTCCATGTCTTCCTCATCATCACTTGGTGAATCCTGTATGCTTAAGAAATTATCCTTTTTGAGTTCAGGATTCAATGTGGCTTCCATATTCATCCTAAACTTATTTCCAGGTCTTTTCCTTGGCCTAAAATAAGCTATGAGTGGTTCAGATGAACACTCTGAGGATTCTGAGGGTTTGTTATGAGAAGTGACAGGGTCTTGCTTTACTTCTGGCGAGGTATGAGGATTTCGAGGGTTTGTTATGACCTCTTTTCCAGAAAGATTTTGTTTTCTTTTTCCCTTCTTCTCTTCCTTAAATTCCACTTTAAATCCCGACCAATATAAAAAATGAGACCAAGTTCTACCCTGCTTTTCTACTTCTTTAGTAATTAACAATTTTATCAGGCCATGGTGAAACATACTGTTATTGGGAGTATCAGACTGATTCTTAACCCTTGATTCCATTTTACTTAAACTGTTCTGCAAGTAATAGGGTAAGTTTAATTTCTTTGTACCTGAAACATGCTATAACAGATGCATATGATAACGGTATACAATGGTGAACCTACCTTCACATGTTATATACCTTTGGATAATTTGTAGAACATCCTGCCATTCCTTGACTAGGAAAGTATTATGAATTCCTTGGCTCCAATCAAGATCTTGGTGTGTCGGAAGGAGGAATTGGCTAAAATATTCATCTATTGATTGCCTCTTATACCATTTGTCACCCTCGGGAGTAACACCAATAGCCTGTGCAATGGTTTCTTCTGTTACTGAGAATTTAAGGCTGTTCATTTTCACCATTGAACCCTCGAGGTTTTCACAAAATGATTTTGTAACCCCTATGTGAAGCTCTCCCATCTTTTCGAACATGGTAAACCAGCCAACTGCTTTCACTTTTTCAACAGCAGATGGAAATTTCTTCATCCATTCAACATTTTGGGGCTCAATCCTGAGCACATGACCACTTGGATGTGATTTCTTGTCTATCTCCATGACTGAATTTGTGACTGTAGAAGCAATACTTGAACGCGAACTTTGGGGAGAAGATATTGAAAACCCTCTTTCAAGCTCGAACTCCATTTTGTCTATCAACACTGATATAATCAGTGATCTTTCGGGATTGAAATGATTCATAGATATGGAGAGGTACGAGCCCCCAAATCTGATACTTGCTTCATGAACCATCTTCGAGGCCTGATCGCTCTCATAATTGCACCCTGTACTCAAAAACCTACTCAAAATACTTGCTTCATGAACCATCTTCGAGGCTTGATCACTCACATAATCGCACCCTATACTCAAAAACCTATTCAATAGAAAGATGGCAACATGCATGTATTTGAATAATGATATGTGCTGCCAACTTGGGTTAATAAATCATCCTAGTCTATAGGAGCTTAGGTTAACTAGACGACAGGTATGAAATGTTTCAGTTTTGTTTGGTTTGTTATGTTTTGTTTTGTTTGTTGTTTACAAAATTATAATATATATTAATTAAATAATATATATATATATTACTATGTCCATACTCAATTTTATTATTATTTTGTGTTAGGATTGGGATTTCTAAGGTCCAAATTAGATCACTATAATATGTAGTACAAACAAGATGGTAGTCATTTCCTTGTTATCACTTTGTATGTAGATGATATGTTATTTTTTGGTAACAATAGGGATGTGAATTGTGATTTGAAGTCTCATATTTTAGCACAATTTGACATAAGTGAAATCTTAATCCAAAATGTGGGGAGATTAATGGTAGGTATATGGTGTAGAATGATAGGTGGAGAATGGTCAACCACTTCCATGTGGAATACTATTGGGTAACTCGTACTATTGTATTCCATGTAGAATGTTGATGATATGCCATGTGACACTCATAAGACAATGCCACCTCCCATCATACATGGTGTGGATATATTCTACTCTCTCTGCCTTCTAGTTCGATTTGGAAGCTTTCCCTAATGATTTGATGATATTGTTGAGTGGAGTGTAATGACCATTCATACCATAAATTATGGCAGTTGGCATTGTCTATGATCACTAGTTCGATTTGGAAGCTTTCCCTAGTGATTTGATGATATTGTTGAGTGGATTCTAATGACCATTCATACCATAAATTATGGTATTTGGCATTTTCTATGATCATTGTGTGACTAAACATCAGGAGAAAATATGTTAAGACTGACAACGAGGGTTAGTCTTCACATATTTTCAAAAAATTCACAAACATAAATTGTGAAGACTGATAAAAAGGGTCCCATTTTCTTTGTAGACCATGCCCATACCTACATTTCCTATGTAGGAAACTAGAATCCCATCTAGGCATTTCAAAACAAAAATAACCAACTAGGCATAATGACACCTAACAATAATTTCAAGTCTCACAACCCTCTCACCAAGCATGAACTTCTTACGAGAGAATATGTTTTTTTACTATTTGGTGGAGAAATGAGTTGGATGAGAAAGAAACAAGTTGTGGTCAGTAGCGACATAGTATATGGCATCTACTCATGCTTGTAAGGTGGTCATCTAGATTATGAAAATATGTTTAGATGTAGGGCTAAGTCAAAGATCTATTATAGTATAGTGTGATGTAGGGCCAAGTCAAAGATCTAGGGAGAAGAGTGAACATTGCCAAAATCAATCTAAGAAATGTGTTAAACTTAATCCTAAGAAGATGAAAAATATTCTATAAGAGGAAATCCCAAAAATTGGCTCACTAGGTTATTACATCTGCAAAATCCCAAAATTTCCTATGGCATTTACAGTGATCCATCTCTCTCGCCATGTATGTGCCAGATAATAGATAAAGGGTTTACCAAAGATAGATCCAGTAATTTGGATATCAATGCCGAAAATGGAGATAAATTTGGGATGCCCTAAAACGAGAATATTATGCATATCTAGGGTTTAAATGCCAGAAACCCTCCCATACCATCACTACATGTTGATTATTATTCTATAGTTTGATTGCTTTATTGTCGAATTGTTAGTGTGAGACATGATTGCGTCTAGAAACCCTCCCATACCGTCACTACATGTGTCTAGTATAACCATGAAAAACTCCAGTCCATACAACCACCCATTGAAAAAAATTCAACGTTGGCCCCATTCGGTACATTAATTATTCTATAGATTATTCAAAATTAAGAAAAAAATATACTTTTATTTACATTATACAAATCCAATAATTAGTAATTGAAATATCCAAAAAGATAACACATACATCTTATAGCTTGATTTTGTGTCTTGGTTAATCGACACATGTTTGATTCAACCAAGACATGCAAACAAATTGAACAATGAATCAAAGGGGCAGCGATCTTATAGACAAAATGTACAACAACAAAGAGGATAAACAATAGTCATAAATAAGATAAATTTGGGGTGAATCTTGATCTTGTCACTCGTGTGTACAATTAGCAACCTACAACATGGTACCTTAACTCCAATCTCCCTGCAACCTTTAAATAATAGTAAAAGAATAATTTTATAGGTTTGAGAGTAATAACCAATAGCAAGTGTCTACCATATTGAGGATAATATGGTACATACCATGGTTTAATCCTAACAGAAGGAGTTATCGGAAGTGATTTATGGATCTAGGTTATTAACGCTCAACTTTTGAGAGGTTTTATATGCCACCTTTGGAGGAGCGTCCCCTTTGAGGTCTCATTGCATGGAGTAAATAGCATTCAAGGGAACCCTAGCATTGCAAATTTAGCTTTATAGAGCACCTACACATGAGTGCATGGAATTTTTGTCATAACATTTAACCTAGAGGTGTTATATCCATTAATTTGTGCCTTTATTTGAAGAACGTTCAACTTTGTATGGTTTATATCCTACTTTGTGGAGGATTCTCACCCATTTGAAGCCAAATCCCACCTAAGGAGGTATCTTATGCAGGATTTATGGAGAGGCCTTCGATTTTTTGGGGGTCTTATTGAGCACATTGTGGAGTTCCTTTGTATTTGGTGGATCCACTTGCTATAATGCCCACTTTTTAGCATGACCTTGCATGCATTGGAGTTCTAGCCTTTGGAGGGTATTTTGAGACTTCTTAGCATTACTTTATCATTTCTTGAAGGAATCCCCTCTTTCTTGGGATTTTATGGATCTTTGAGACTATACATGTAGCATTTACCTCGACATTCGTCCCTGTTGCCACGAAAACTGAAACCTAAATGTTTCGTCCCTATATCGACTAATGTTCGTGGAACTTTCATAAAAATGGATATTGCCACGATTTTTTTGCCTTGACAAAAAAAAAGTTAAAAAATCATTTTTCGAACCCACGAATGTTGAAAACGTGGAAAATTTTCATGGAACAATCCGCCCATATGTAGTAGTGTGGTGGAGTGGTCAGTGTGTATAAAAATTTCATATCCTGTGATATAATGATGAAACTTGTTGATGGAGTAGACTACTGCTAGAAACTCTTTTTTAGTAACAATGTACTTTGATTCTGCTGGAGTCAAATTTTTACTAGCAAAGTAGATGGCATGTGATGTCTGTCCCTCTTTTTGACCTAATACTACCCCTATGGCTATGTCAAAAGAATCAATGGATATATGGAAAGGAAGGGACCAATTTGGGCCCCTAAGAATTGGTGCCACTCATAGCTTGGCCTTCAAAGTTTCGAATGCTTGTTGACACGGTTCATTCCATTGAAATTCTATCTTTCACGAGTAGTTTGAACATAGGTGTGGCTATCTTAGTGAATTTTTCAATGAAATGTCTATAATAGCCGGCATGGCCAAGAAAAATTCTTACTTCCTTTGGAGTTTTTGGAGGAGGAAGATTAACAATTATTTCAATCTTGGCGGGATCCACCTGGATACCTTGAAGAGAGACATTATGTCCCAAGACTATGCCCTCAGTTAGTAGCATTTTACATTTTTCATGACTAAGAGCTAAGTTCGTTTCTTGGCACCAAATAAGAACTGTTTCGAGGTTATCAAGGGCTTCCTGGAAGGTGTTACCATAAACTGTAAAATCATCCATATAAACTTCTACACAGTCATGTATGAGGTCAACAAAGATACCTAGAACTGCATGCTGGAAAGTAGCAGGTGCATTACATAGGCCAAATGGTAACACTCGGTAGGCATACGTCCCCCAAGAGCAAGTGAAGGTTGTCTTGTCTTGATCCTCAGGTGTTATCAATATTTGATTGTATCCACTATACCCATCAAGGAATGAGAAATATTGTTTCCCTAATAAGGTGTCTAACACCTGATCGATGAAAGGAAAAGGGAAGTAGTACTTAAGAGTGGCCTTTTTCAGTTCTCGAAAGTCAACACAGATACACCATTTCCCTGTGACTTTCTTTGGAACTACCACCAGAGGAGAAACCCATTTACTGTTGGAAATTGGGTAAATGAATCCAATGTTAAGAAGTTTTTGTAATTCATCCTTTACTATATCCTTTAGTGTTGGGTTCATTCTTCTTTGGGGCTGCCTAACATGAGGTATGTTCGAGTCTGTGTAAATGTGATGGATATAGGTGTCTGGGTGTATACCTTTCATATCGATATACTCCCATGCAAATGCTCCAGTTTGACTCTTGAGAACTTTTAGTAATTGTTTCTGTTGACTCTCATCTAAACCTACATTTATATGTAGAAATTTGTCGGTACTAACTTCACATGGAATGGTATAGGATCCTAAGTGTTTTTTGATTGCGAATACACAGGGTGTACTTGCAAATGTTGAGAGGCTCATGTTTTCTTGGAATTCATCTCCAAAGATCTAGTCAAATTGGGAAAAATATTGAGGAAAATATACACATGTTGTGGAAGAGATAAATTGGTTCAACACATTCTCGGTATTTTTCTCTTGAAGTGCCCGAGAAAGATCATTGACAAGGGAAAGTTCTTCCAAGTTCTCATCTCCAAATGGACAATTTAACCAAAACAAGTTTTCATCTATTGGTTGAGCTGGTGGGTATAGAACTAGTTTTCTTGTAGATAACCCATCAGAGATAATCATCTCTCCATCCCTACATCCTATAAATGCATTGGCAGTAGCCAACCAAGGTCTTCCCAATATAATAGGGTGACCTTTGGAAGGGTCTTTTGATTCAATGACCATGAATTCCACGACATATTCCCATGGGGCTACTGATACAGTGATGTAATCTAAGATCCCAATAGGTTGCACCATAGTACAATCTGCTAATTCTAGCATTGTTGGGGTAGGGCAAAGGAATGGTCCTAAATTGAAAGTTCCTAAAACTGTGGTAGTCATCAAATTGATAGCAGCTCCTAGATCAATAAGTGTGTTCCCTATGGCGGTGTTATTAATGATAACAGTCACCACAGGGTTTCCTGGATTTGAATACTTTGGTATTTTAGGTTGGTTTGCTATGCAATCTGATATTTCTCCAATTACATGAATCGTCGGTGCGTCTTTTTGTTTCCTCCCCGATCTCTTAATACAGAGTTCCTTTATTACCTTACTATAGATTGGGACATCCTTAATGGCTTGTAACAAAGGGATCTTAATGCAAATATTTTTCAATTCATTAATGATATCGTACTCTGGATAAGTTACAGGTTTTTCTATTACTAGAAGATACGGGTATGGAGGTGACTTTTCCTTTGGAATCACTTCTTTGTGTGGATGGTTGTGTGTTGAAGATTTAGAAATAACCACGTCTTCAAGAATGGCATCATTCAAAACTTCACTAGGTAAGTCTTCTTCATTCTCTTCTTGAATAACAACTGAGGACTTGGGCTTATCTTGCACAACTCTTCTAGACCGCAGTTGTATCTCATGTATTGGAGCGGTCGAAATGCCATATGATGGAAGAGGTAACAACCCAATGCTATTAAGAGCTTGGGTTGGTTTGTTGTTAGGATTCGGTATCGGTTGTGCAGGTAATGTTGTGGGTCTTGGAGGATTCATGTTTTGGAAATGGTGAGGTTGATTTGGGATAGGGGGTAGTGAAGGAGGTACAAATCTAGGCGGAAGTTGTTGAATATTAGGTGGGTAAGGGTAGTTAGGCATAGGAGGAGATGTTTGAGCATAATCTTTCCCTCTCCATCCATGTGGCCATTACTGCTGTTGAGTATTCTGAGGAGGGTACTGCGGTGGCCAATTTTTCCAACCTGAAGTATTCCATTGTTGAGGAGGTTGATAAGGATAGTAATAAGGTGGAATTTGTGATGAATCTTGATATGATGGTTGATCTGTAGGTTTCCAAGGCCTCCTAGGTATTTCACCAAAATTTCCACTCTTGTACATAGCTTGTAATCTAGGCAACGATGGACAATCATTGGTTGGATGTTCTTCTGTACATAGGTGACAGACTGAAACATTATTTAATGGGCATTATCATTGAGGATGTTTAGTTATACACCTTGGACAGAAAACTCTCATTGCTGCATGCTCTTCATCTTGTCTCTTTTTAGCTTGAAGTACATCTAATTGAGAACCCATGGATCCTAAGATATTTGTTTTGAAATTTTCCAATAGGTTTCCCAATTTTACCCTTGTAACTCCATTAGGACCAGATGTGTTTCCTTTGGGATTCCTAGCATAAGACTCTCGAAAGTGTCTTCCACCTTTCCCTCTGATCCTAGAGTAATTCCAACATAGTTCACAAATATCTGCAGAAGATTTATGAGAAATATCTCCTGCTGCCATGAGATTAAGGTTATCTAAGAATTCTTCTGAGATTCCCTTGAGGAAGAGTGTTCTTACTGCATCTTCTCAAATATCTCTATACTTGGAGTTGTGTAACACATAGTTAAATCTCTCAAGATAGTCTTCTAAGCTCTCGTATTCAAGTTGTTTAATTTTAAAAATATCATTGCGAGAGTCCTTAGGTCTACAGTAATCCTGATATTTTCGAAGAAATGCATTCTTCATATCTTCCCAAGTTCTAATACTAGATTCTCTTAATCCCATGAACCATCGAAGAGAAGAATATTTTAATGTGGCAGGAAAGAGTTTTAGTTTTTGGCCATCTTGTAGGTAATTATAACTCCTACACAAAATGTCAAACTTGAACAAGAACGTGTTTGGATCCTTACTACTCTTCCCATAAAAGGTTGGTAGTGAGGAGGGAGGGATGTTTTTCATAGTAACATCTTGTGCAGTGTCTAAGATAGGGAACCCGAAGGTACCTTTAGTTATAACTTCTCCATATTATTCATCTTGTTGGACACGATCTTCATTTTTGTCCCCCATGAAGATTCTATTGCCAAAGAGAGAAAATCTAGGCTGCTCCTTTCTTGGTGAATATGGGATGTCCCAACATTCTGTTTCAAGAAGGGTATTCTGCTTTTTAGGAGGAGAATTATTAGCTACATGAGAATCCAAATTTGGAGGTCCTACTGCTATTATATCAATCTGTGAGATAACTATGTTCACAGAACTCTCAAAAAGAGCGTCTACTTGTGCCACCTATCTATTCAAGTTTGGACCACCTACTATTGAAAAAGTAGTGTCTTTGGGTTTTTGGACTAACGGAGAGTTGATAGGTCCCGAAGTTTTATCCTTTTGAGTTACCTCTTGTCTAAGTCTAGTCTCAATATGAGCTTGAAGTTTTTCTAGTGGGATTTTTGTCGATGTATATGTAACTTCGGAATGTATTTCACATATATGTATATTGTATTCCTATAGAGATGTTATTATTCCTCTATACGGAAGTGTCGTCATTTATATTGTAAGTGTCGTAACTTATACTTGATGGGTTATTAGACCACCTTGTTTGGGGTTGGCCCTATATAAGTCATGTGGGTCAAAGGGTTATTAGACCACCCTATTGGGGGTCGGCCCAGTCAACATTATGTTATGTGGTTAAGTTCGAGCCTACATGAGTTAGGTAAAAAGGCAAGTCAAGTCAAGTATAAATAGAGTGCGAGAGGCACTCTATTTGCTCACTCACTTCTCACACATGCACTCAAGGAGGAGTGGCGCACTTATGGAGGAGGAGGATCTGTTGCTAGGTTATGTCTATCTCTCATGGTTGTATCATTGCTCTATCTATCTCTGAGGAACTTATTGGGGTTTTTCACCTTTATGGTTTTCCCCAAGTAAATCTTTGTGTCTCTTGTGTGCTTGCATTATTGTCTCCATGATTGATATGTTGTACATGTCGTTCTCTCAGTTAAGATCCTAGATCAGATTGAATTAAATTCTGAAAATTTAACATGGTATCAGAGCTAGCCTGAAAGAAGGCATGATATGGCATGTATGACACTTGTTGCACTTACGATGCTAGGGCTTGATATAGAAAAAACCAGCCATCGTAGAACTTTCTCTATAAATCCGTTTTGGAGAAGTTTTCGGATCTGAAATTGTTACAGGACGAATATTAAATCTCCAGGTACCTTGTGTGCAAAGGACAACTTCTAATTCGTTGTACTTTGTGATTTATGATCTGTGCAATATAGGGTTTCTGCCTCTTCCAGATCTGAGTCAAAATCAGGTGACCTTGGGAAAAAGGTCATAACTTTGGCTAGGAAGCTCCAAATGAAATTTCGTAAAATGTGACATGTAGTACACAGACCGTACTATCTCAGAAAATGTTTTCAGAGGCCGAAGTTGAACCATGCACACGTGGCACGCCGTACAAGTGCGCTCTCCTGTATTATCCCATAAACAGGTCACGTTGCGACACTTTCCATAACTCTCTCTTAGAGAGTCCAATTGAGGTCAAACCTATCAGGATGGAAAGATGACAGGCCAAGATATCTCAGGCAATGTTTTCAGAGGCCGAAGTTCAAACAGTGACACGTGGCACGCCGTACAAGTTCACTCTCTTGTTTTATCCCAAAACAGGTCATGTTGCGACATTTGGCATAACTCTCTCTCATAGAATCCAATTGAGGTCAGACCTATCAGGATGGAAAGATAACAGGTCAGGCTATCTCAAGAAACATTTTCAGACCTTGTGGATTGAAAAGTTCGGAGTTACACCAGAAACAATCAGGTACATATTTCTGTCAAAACAGAATTATTTCTGAGTACCTTCATTCATGGCTTCCGGAATTTAGGGCTTTGGAGAAAGTTGGAATTTTTGCAATCAGAGACCACGGCTGGATGCTACTCATCAAAATAGAAATTTAGAGACCAAGATTAGAATTTTTGGTTGGGAATAAGGCCGGGCTTGATCAAACCCTAGCTTGGGACTTTGATCAGAAAAGTGGAAAATTAGGGCTTCCGTAAAAATGGGAATTTTTGAAATCTGTAACTACGGCTGGAAGCTCCTCAGAAAAATAGAAGCTTAGAGCTTTGGTTCAAACCTTTTGATTGGGCAGAAGAGTGGGCTTCATCAAACCCCAGTTTAGGGTCATGTCCAGTGAATCCAAAAGTTTCAAAGGCAAAATTGAGGAGTGAAACTTTGCAGTTTTCAAATTCTAAATATACTAGCTTGATCAGCTCATCAAGGTGCATATTTCTATCCTTTCGGAAGTTTGAAATTCAAATTTGAATTTTTGGGTTTTCTCTGACAAACCCATATCCAGCTCCAGGTCCAGTTCTTGCAAATCAAGTGGATAGGGTTAATCCTAGAAGAAGATGGATTGGTCACCTACATAAGTGAAGGAGTTCCTGTTTCAGAGGGAGATGAGGCTAAGGCCTTACATAAGAAGATTCCAAGCGATCTCGACAGGTATTACTCATCGAGGTATGTTTCGATATTTGTTCATGATTAAGTTTTTGGTATGTTTGTCTTCATGTTATTACGGTTAAGTATAATTTTGTTTTTAGATTTGTCGTATCACCTTAACAAAATTATGAATGCATGATAGAAGATATTCATTGGTTAGGGTGTTGACACTTATGATTGTACTAATGCATTATGGTGTTGTATGAGGTTTATGTTGTCTACTAACATGAAAGGTACACCAAGAAAGACAAATCATGTTATTCTTCAAGAATGTATGATCATGGTGACATGAAGACAAGGACTCATCCATTGTCATGGATCTCATAGAAGATCCATTTACGAGGTATGTATAACTTGGTTTTATAATGGCTAACCTATGAGATATACAGGTTACTAGCACAAGTCATTGAAGAAGAACAAGAAGACATCATGTGAGTATGTTAGACATAACTAACTAGCATGCTAATCCAGGTATGTTTTTCCTATATCAAGATGGAATCCTACCTTGTGTTAGGATCTTATGCTGTTTTTGATCATGATTATTCATGAAGTCATAGGTTTGAATAATCATGGTTGTATGCATATTATGTTTCTTACCATAATTGATGATATGACTAACCAGAAGAATCATGAAGGTATAGGTTTGAATAATCACAGGTTTTATGCATATTATATCTCTTATCTTGATTAATGATTCAACTAACCCGAAGAGTCATAGGTTTGAGTAATTATAGGTTTAGACATGTTATGCTTCTTATGATTTGACTAACCATAAGAATCCTACATAAACCTTGAATGCTAATGCTTATTATTTCTGTTTGAAATGATCATGACTATACATGCTTGAGATTACTTTGTTTTAATAGTATGCTAATGAATGTATGATTTTATATGAGCTCACAAGGATAACACAATCATGATACTAATAAGCATGCATAGGGACCAAGGATGAATATGATTTCAAGAACAGGTAATCCAGGAAGCAAAGATCAAGAGGGAGTACACTCCAGTGGTTTATGCAAGGATGCAGATATTCAGAGGGAGTTGACCATCTCTCTCTACATTCCACAACAGAAAGGTGTAGAAGAAGCTACTTCAGATTAGGACTCCAGTAGCTCTTGCAAGGAAGCAAATATTCAGAAGGAGTCCACCCAACGAACAAACAAAGATAAGTATTTTAAATAAAATTGTTCAATGATGTATATGCTCATGTTCCTAGACTTAGGATATGTATTGTGCATATTAGAATAGTTGCATTGATGAACAATATACTACTAATATACATGGGTAAGTGGCCTATGGCACTGTACAACATTCCATTGCTACTTATCTAGAATGAAACCTCTTTGCTGACATGTTGGGAGTTGTGCACACTCTTAACAATGTTCTGGTAGAGATTGGAAGGCATCTAGAAAGTTATAGGATATGGATAAATGTTGTATTGAAGCATTGGCTAAGATAATTGCATGATTGTATGACATATTTCTTTATGTGTAAGAATTTGTTCTGAAAACTGTGAGATGTTTTCTAATCATGCAATTTAACTTGTTGTGTAGGAAAGATCATATGCCATCTCCTACAAAACAAGAACTACAACATTTGTTCCAGCAACAAAGATATCTATTGAAGATCTTGAAGATATTGAAGTTCCCAGGATCTGGGATGGAATGCCATGATCCGTCGATCATGAAGAATGATGTTTGGGATGTAGACGACTTCCAAATGGAACTATCAGATCAAGCATGTTGCAGATGGCAGCATTGAGAAATATAAAAGTGATGAAATAGAAGATGCACCAGATGGATTTCAAGACAGCATGGTGTAGTCATATATGTGTGCAAAACTTGGTATGGTAGGATAGACAACTTTCTATCCAGTTTGGGCTTTACCAAGAGTAAAGCGGATTCCAACCTTTACTACAAGGTTGAGGAAGGCAATCCAGTGATACTACTTTTGTATACGGATAACCTGTTTGTTACAGGTGAAAATAGATTGATTGCCGACACGCAGCAGAAGCTTACTACCGAGTTCGAGATGAAGAACTTGGGGATGATGCATTATTTGTTTTTGGCATGGAGGTGTGGTAGAGTGCAGATGGAATCTTCTTTAGACAAGGGAAGTATGCAGTAGAGATCCTGAAGAGGTTCGGGATGATGGATTGCAAGGCCATGGCCACACCTAAGGCATCAAATCTGAAGCTTCTATGTGATGCTTCATCTGAGCCGGTTGATGTCTCTATGTATCGTCAAATGATTGGGTCCTTGATGTACCTGACGAACACGAGACCAGACATTTGCTTTGCTGTGAACAAATTGAGCCAGTTCTTGACGACTTTGAGGAGTGTTCACCTGAGTGCTGTAAAGCATGTTCTGAGGTACCTGAAGGGTACAATGGATTATGGGCTCAAGTATGAAGCGAATCAAAAGTTTAACCTGCAGGGTTATGTTGATTCAGATTGGGCTAGCAGTGCTGCAGATAGGAAGAGCACATCTGGATGCTGTTTCAGTATGGGATCAGGTGTGATCTCTTGGTTTAGCATGAAGCAGTCCTACGTAGCACTGAGTACAGCTGAGGCAGAGTATGTTGCATCCTGTTCAGCTAGCTGTGAGGCAGTATGGCTACGGAAGCTACTGTCTGAGTTATTTGATCTCCCATTGGAAGCTACTGGTATCTTCTATGACAACCAGAGTTGTGTGAAGCTGTCCAAGAACCCAGTGTTTCATGATAGGTTGAAACACATAGAGATCAAATATCACTATATCAGGGATATGGTGCAGAGAGGAGCTGTGAAGCTCCTGTATGTTGCGACGGACGAGCAGATTTCAGATGTGCTGACGAAGCCACTAGCCAGGGTGAAGTTCAATTACTTCAGAGAGGGGCTTGGCGTTCTTAAGATCGAGGACACTTCGAGGAAGAAGTGATGGACACATTTGCTGAAGCCATTCCAAGCATGTTGGAAGGAGGATCCTTCACATGGCTGTGGATGTAAGCGCTGGATGATGAGCATCAGGATGATGTTCTGGTTTCTGCTTTGATATGATCAGTTGGATCATTTATATGTATGTATCATGTTGGATGCTGGATATGATCAGTTGGATCATTTATATGTATGTACGCATCATGTTGGATGCTGGATATGATAGGTTGGATCATGTGTATGTGTTTTTGTATATGCATCATGTTGGATGCTTGGACCATGTATCTGTATATGTATCAGGTGGATACATTGTATGATCAGGAGGATCATGTATGGTGATATGTATCATGTATTTGTATTTGTATCAGGTGGATACATTGTATGATCAGGTAGATCATGTATGATGATATGTATCAGGTAGATACTTGGTATGCATCAGGTAGATGCATTATATGATCAGGATGATCATGGATGACGAGCTTCAGGATGTTGCTCCAGATGACATGCAGCAGGATGTTGGAGTGATTATGATCAGGATGATCATGGATGACGAGCTTCAGGATGTTGCTCCAGATAACATGCAGCAGGATGTTGCAGTGATGATGATCAGGATGATCATGGATGATGAGCTTCAGGATGTTGCTCCAGATGATATGCAGTAGGATGTTGCAGTGATGATGATCAGGATGATCATGAGTACATTAGGATGATGTATGGTGAGTATCAGGTTGATACTCTATGGCCGTGGATCAGGTTGTGCATATGAGCATGTAATTCGGTGCCCTGGGAGATTTGCAGATAGTCTTTCTAGGTTTTTCCTATGGCATGTAATTCGGTTCCCTGGGATATCTGGCAAATGCTCTTTCGAGGTTTTGCTCTGGAAGGACATGTAATTCGGTGCCCTGGGAGATCTACAGATAGTCTTTCGAGGTTTTGCCTATGGCATGTAATTCGGTGCCCTGGGATATCTAGCAGATGCTCTTTCGAGGTTTTGTCCTATGGCATGTAATTCGTTTCCCTGGGAGATCCAATAGGTTGGGCTGTGTGCCCGTAATCAGTCCTGGGATGCTCTTGCGAGGTTTTTCCATGACCACATGCAATTCGTTGCCCTGGGAGATCCTATAGGTAGAGCTGTGTGCTCGTAACAGCCTGGGATGCTCTTGCGAGGTTTTGTGGTGAGGTCACATGTAATTCGGTGCCCTGGGAGATCCTATAGGTAGAGCTGTGTGCTCGTAACAGCCTAGGATGCTCTTTCAAGGTTTTGTGACGCATGTAATAAGTCCTGAAAATTTCACAGTATGGCCAGTGATGATGAAGACCTGCAGGTGGTGGGCCTACATCCAGTATGAAAAGGACTGGCTCTGTAGAACTTCCTATGACAAGTAGATCCAGAGATTGATTGAGATAGCAGCAACAGTGACGATGATGATGACTCGATGATGATTATCCAGTGACGATGATCCATAGAAGATGACTTGTGCTAGAAGAACTATGCTAAAAAATACCTTCCTAGTTAAGAGGGAGTGTTGATGTATATGTAACTTCGGAATGTATTTCACATATATGTATATTGTATTCCTATAGAGATGTTATTATTCCTCTATACGGAAGTGTCATCATTTATATTGTAAGTGTCGTAACTTATACTTGATGGGTTATTAGACCACCTTGTTTGGGGTCGGCCCTGTATAAGTCATGTGGGTCAAAGGGTTATTAGACCACCCTATTGGGGGTCGGCCCAGTTAGCATTATGTTATGTGGTTAAGTTCGAGCCTACATGAGTTAGGTAAAAAGGCAAGTCAAGTCAAGTATAAATAGAGTGTGGGAGGCACTCTATTTGCTCACTCACTTCTCACACATGCACTCAAGGAGGAGTGGCGCACTTATGGAGGAGGAGGATCTGTTGCTAGGTTATGTCTATCTCTCATGGTTGTATCATTGCTCTATCTATCTCTGAGGAAGTTATTGGGGTTTTTCACCTTTATGGTTTTCCCCAAGTAAATCTTTGTGTCTCTTGTGTGCTTGCATTATTGTCTCCATGATTGATATGTTGTACATGTTGTTCTCTCAGTTAAGATCCTAGATCAGATTGAAGTAAATTCTGAAAATTTAACAATTTCTTTATGAACAGACTGTTCTGATGTCCCTATATTTTCTCCTAATTGATTTCCGGAAAGAATTTCCTTTGCTTTCCAAGTAGGACTATCCCCTTTAGGTGTCTTTCGATACCTTTCTATTGAGTTATTAGTTGGGGTGGCATGCCCCCCGTATAGGTTAGTAGGAATTTTAGTAAGGGAATTAGTTCTAATAAATCTACCTTGTGAATCTCTAGACCTATTCATGAAAACAAATTATAACTGAAATAAGTTCTAATCGCATAACTACTACTGCTGGGTTTTGGGGATGCCTGTTATAACAAATGTGCAAGTTCTTACCTCTCGTCTTACCCGCTCACACGCCACCAGCCTATTTAAAAAAAAAAAAAAACTAAAAAAGGAGTTTTACTTATTTATGACTAAATTCTACCTATCTTCTACAACTCCCAGGAAACAGCGCCAAAATGTTGGGTGTGTGAGCTATCTTAAAGAAAACACCTAATATTTAATTATCAACCGGGGTTGGTAATCTTAGAGTTGAGGAAAAGTATATGCTAAGGTAGAATGGAACCTAAGATTTTCATCTTGTCAGACCTTAAAAATATTAAATAAAGAAAAAGATCAAAAGATCTTTCAGAATGAAAAATCGAGTCAAACTTCAAAAAACAATAAAATAACTAAATCAAACTTAGTTAAATAGATAAACTAGAATAGTATCGATTCACACTACTCTATCTTATAATTGAATAATAGAAAATGACTAAAAATGAAACTACTGACTATGAAAATGGAAACTATACAATTTCAGATTTTATTTAAGAATTAGAGAACAACTATAAACAGATTAAAGACCTATCTATAAAATGGATTAATTTGATAAAAAGCTACATAAGTAGAAAGCTATGCTGATCAAATCATATTAAAAACTATTAAATAAGTCCAACTAATTCAAGAAAAACATCTATTCCCAAGTAATAGGAACTGGAGTGAGTGTATCATAATGGCTTTCAAATGAAATAGCAAAACAAAACAGAAGTAAATCTAATCTAACTTCAACAAAAAGATGTAAACTACAAAGAGACAAATTACAGTTAACTTTAAACATTATGATCTATCAACTATCCATGAGCAGAAAGATAATATAAAACTAATGAAAACTAGAAGCAAGTAGAAAACTTAACAATGATATTAATTTCTGAACTTGATTTGGAAGCAAGTAGAAAACTTGATAAAGATATTAAATTAGAAACAAGTAGAAAACTTGATAAAGATATTAATTTCTGAATCCAAATCCTATTCCATGAGCATCTTCATTATTTATTGAGATAAGAAACTAATCCTAATCTAAATGATGGAAACTATCAAAACTAGAATACTTGAAGAATGAAATTATTGACTCTATTTTAATTACATCTTAAAATCATGTAATAAGTTGGACTAAGAATAAGACTGATAAATTCTGAAACAACAACATGTTATCAAGATAAATATAAAAGACATAATTGAAAAGACGGTTAAAACAAACTAAGAATAATAACAAGACTTGAATTAAAACTTTATAGAATGTAAAACAAGGGCCTAATTATGATTGAGAAGACTAATTAAGAGCAGGAAAGATTACAATAAAGAAAACTAAGAAACTGAATTCAAACTAACATAAACTAGTGCAAAAAGAATAAAAAATCTGAATGACAATCCAAATGCTAGTCCGAACGATAGTCCAAATGACAATCCGAATGATAGTCCAAATGGAGGAAAACGAATTAAACTAAGGAAAAAGAGAGTTTTGATGATCTTGACTTCAGCTGGCGAATGCAAATGAACCTACAATGCAAAGAAATCAATGAGAAGACTTGTTGAGAGGCTATGATAATAGAAAGCAACCTATTCTAGTCATGGCTGGAGAGATAAACTATTCATGTTCTATGCTAAAGCAAGATTGAGATGAGAGAAGAGAATTAACCTCCAACTATAGAGGAGAAGCTAACTAAGCTAATTCTATCTATTAACAGACTGGAAACAACAATTAACTAATTTATATCTAATTGCAGAGAATTAGAAAATCAAACTATCAAATTACGAAAGACTGAAATGAAACTATCAAACTATACTGTTGGTCGACCATTTGCTAATTCTATAACACAATTTATGTTAGCAACACAATATAAATTACAATGGAAGACATATCATGTACAGGAAACGAAATTAATTACCTATACAAGAAAAATAGACTAACTATTTGCAGAAAAGAAAATACAGAAAAGAAAGACAAAACCTTTGGTTGATGAGGGGCCCTTCCCAACAATCAGAGATGGAAAACGAAACTGGTTTAGCTACTCAGAATATCAACAAACTGGAATTTCCATTAGCTTGAGAAAATTAGAAAAAGTTTGCTATCTGCTTGTAAATCCTACGAACTATCTGCTAATCTGATGATCTTCTCTAACTACAAGCTAACTTTGTTTCTGTCTACAAGCATCTATTTATACATTTTACAATGGATGAGAGGGTCGACATAGTCAACCTCTCTAATAACAAAGGTGTTTATGAATAACCGACTGCTTTGAATGGTGCGTGATAGCGTAGGGAGCATCCTCCAGGCTTCACGGGGTCAATCCCTTCACGAGGCAGCTGTAACGTCAATTTCCTTTGACATTGGCAGAGAGGTAGCACGCTGGCGAGCTTGGTGATCCATAGGAGAGAGCTACTGGGGCACTGTCATTGCAAGGCGTTGCGCGGGCAGGCCCAACGTGTGCGACCTGGACTTCTTCCAGAACACCGACGTGAACAAGTAACATGATTCCAAGCTGAATGCATAGGAGAATTGACATATTGGAGTGTTGACGTGGACGTGGAATGCACTTTCGAGATTGGCGAGCATAGGGACGAATCTTCCAGAACAACGGCTCATTAACCATCACCACCGTGTGGCTAACAGAACCCACGTACCCATTTTTAACTTTAATAGCCCGAAACATACCAACCGTGGATTGCGCATACTAAATGCGAGGCTGAACGACAAGCTGAACGTGGCTAAGCTTAAGCAATATAAACACGCAGTCTGAATGAATGGTTGTTTGAGAAACCGTAGCCTGTGAATCAAAACTAGATGCCATCCATGACTGGAATTGTTAATTTAATCATTAATAAATCATAATATAACAAGATTTGACCAAAATTCATATGATAAATGAATACATGCATACCTGGTCTGTTTGATGGGATGAATGGCTAAAAAAATAACTTAATATATCAAAAATAGTGAAATTAATGCCATTCATATTAGATTTGACGATAAAAAATAGTGACAAAATGGACACCAATAGTTCAGGACACTCATCATCGTCTTCATGTTTGGGATAAGGACATTTGGAATCAAAGTGACCATTTCCCGCACAGTTAAAACATTTTAAGGGCAATTTCCCTTTGAATTTACCAGTACCTCTCTTAAGATTTTTAACAAGAAGTGTTTCTTCATCATCGGAGTCTTCTGATTGAAACTTCGTTTTAGATTTCTTATCTACTTTTGATGCTTTAAATTTTGCTTCCTTCTTTTGAGAATTGTCTTGCCCAATCCTCATTTCATAAGCTATGAGAATCCCATATAGTTCTTCCATGGTGACTCTTTGTCAATATTTTCTCTATATTCCAGTGTGGAAATATTAGGATTGTAAATCATTGGAAGCGATCTTAGTATTTTTCCACTATTTCCTTATCTTTCAATTCTTCTCCTAGCCTTTGAATTGTATTAACGATTTCATCAATTCTTTCAAAGTATTTTGAAATGTTTTCTTCTTCCTTCATTTTTAGACTTTCAAACTGGGTTTTAAAAGTCTGTAGTTTTTCCCTTTTTACCTTGGTGTCTCCTTCATAGATGGTCTGCAATTTGTCCCATATCTCCTTCATCATTTTGCAATGCATCACTTTCGAGACTGTTCTAGCTAATCCAACCAAGATTGCATTAAAATATTTAGCACTGCTTCCAAATTGTTTTATTCCTTCAAGATCTATGGGAGGGGTTTCTGGGTATGTGTACCTTATTTCTATAGACATCCAAACATCTAACCCAAGGTACATTATATGGCTTCACATCCTAATGCTCCAGGAAACACAATATTCTCCATTAAATATTGGAACCTTGGAGGACATTTTTACTTGTTGATCCATAGTGATATAGGATTTCTCTTCGAGTGTTTAAAATTTTAGTGAAGAACCTCACTCTGATACCAATTGTTGGTTTATCCAACAGTACTGGGGGGGGGGGGTGAATCAGTATTGCCTTCTTTTTATTTTATAAAACCAATTAGTATTTAAAACAAGATAAAAAATGAATCAACCAAGTAAGAACACATAAGTTTATCGTGGAAACCTCAAAGAGAAAACCACAAAATCAAACTCATTAATAAGATGACTTTTACAAAATTGTTTTTCTGTTACAACAGAAAGGATGCACCAACACCCCAGTTTTTTTATCTGCACCCACATATAAGGATTCCACAACACACCTGTTTTTCTATCTGCACCAACAGATCAGGATGCCACAACACCCCTGTTTTCTAGCTACTACTAGAAAGAGGCTACAACCTCCTTAGCAGGATTCAACCTGCCCCTACAACCACCCAACCTCCCTTTAACTTATAGATTCTTTTGTTATTTCATCATTTCTAGAATTTCTTCATTTTCTGGTCTCTTTCTTCCTTGATACTTCTTCGATCTTCGTTCTTGAGACTTCCTTCTTCAAATATCTGTTTATATAACATCATGTATCTCATATTTTTCAGGCCGCATCTCTTCATTCTGAAATTCGTGTCTTTTCATGTCACATCTCTTCATTCTAAACAATTAGATCTTTGTTTATTAATTACTAAATTAGATCTCTGTTTATTTTATTTCTGTAGACACATTGTAAATCATTCGAGTATATGTACACCTTTCGGGCATATTTGCAACCTGTGATCATATTGTAGAGCTTACGGGCATATATATGAGCCCTACGGGTATATATATGAACTTGCGGGCATGTTATATGAGCCTACGGGAATATATATGAGACTACGGACATATGAGCCTACGGGCATATGAGCCTATGGGCATATACAAATTCCTACGGGCATATGAGCCTACGTGCATATACAAGACCCCCGCGGGCATGTATATGAGCTTGCAGGCATATCTTTAAGCCCCGCAGGCATTTCCTTAGCCATGCGGGAATATTATTAAGCCCTGTGGGCATATCCTTAGCCCCACGGGAATATTCTTAAGCCCTGCGGGCGTATCCTTAGCCATGTGGGAATATCCTTAGCCTCACGGGCATATCCTTAGGCCCTTGCGGGTATAACCTTAGCCCTGCGGGAATTTCCTTAGCATATCTTAATCCCTTGCGGGAATAACCTTAGCCCTTGCAGGCATGAACTTATCCCTTGTGGGCATAGTCTCAAGCCCTTGAGGGAATATAAAGCCCTTGTTGGCATATCATTATCTTCCTTGTGGGCATGGGAATATACTCCTCTTCCTTGCGAGAATGGGCATATCGTCCTTGCTTGACATCAATGCCAACTTATTATTCAACATAGGAGTGAACAGATTGAGAGATAGTGGAATGAATGTGTGAAGGATCTATAATATGGATGATAGGATAAAGGGATAATGAAGTGAAGGTGGAACAAAACCATTATATAAATGAATGGATGATGCAATGATGGTATTATAGATCTATAGCGGATATGAAGATGGATAAGATGATGATGGAATTGTGATGTGAAGGATCTATAACATACGTGGACATATGAATTAGTCGTGTTACCGATCTGTAGAGGATATGTAGTGGATTCATAGCAGTCATGGATGGATGTAATGGTGGTGTCGTAGATCTATAGAGGACATGGAGTGGATTAGTAGTGGTCATGAATGGTTGAAATGGAAATGTTACAAATATGTAAAGGACGTAGATGGAGTGATGGAGTAGTGATTTTAAAGGATCTGTAATGGGAATGAATGACTAATGGAGATACTATTTTATTATCCTTTTTATTGATGAAAAGTAATCTGCAGATTTTGGAAGAGAATGCACGACCATCATCTTGTATTGATTTTGTAGCTTAGTCAAAAATCATTATGGACTATCAAAAATATGATCTGTAGACGTTTTGTAAATTTATCTAGAATGCTCCATAATACTTGTATTTAGAAACGTTTCAGAAATTTATTAGAAAATGAAGAAAACATGCCTAATTGCGGCCCTGTTGAGGTTTTCACAATCAACTACCCTCTTCTTCTTTTTAATAATGTGTCCCTAGAAAGGAGTTTTCATAGTCAATTATATATATATATATATATATCTTCTTTTTAATAATGTGTCCCTAGAAAGGAGTTTTCATAGTCAATTATATATATATATATATATATATATATATATATATAATATTATTTGATCATCTTGTTTATGAAGTTGAGACCACTATCTTGAAGTCCTTGGTACACCAACAGAAAGCGTTGTTCCATGTGATGCATATTTTGATAGGGGTTTCTTGTATGGCCTTAAACGATGGCCCATTGACCATAACTAAAATATTATATTCATCAATGGTTCGAATTTTAATCGTTCCATTATCACAAACTGTCTCAATCTCATATGGTCCCATCCACTGATTACGGAGTTTCCCTTTGAAGTCCTTAAATATGGACTCATAGAGTAATGCCCAGTTACCCTACATGAAACTACTTTCTCTTGATGAATCCATCATGCCATTTGGATCTTTATTGTTGGACAATAGCAATGTGTTGTAAGGAATCTTAGCGGAGTTCATCCAGTTCATGGATTTGCTTTAAGCAATTCTGTTGAGCCTCTGAGAAATCCATCCTATATAAAGTGCAATACTTAATGCTTTTACCTCCACCTTAATTGGTAAGGTGACCTGTTTCCCATATAATAGCTCATAAGGAGTCAGATATTTGGTGCTCCTCCATGCTGTCTTATTATCCCACGTATATTTTGGCACTCTATCAATCCAATCTCTAAGATGGATATGAACTGTATTTGTAAGTATGGACTCCAGAATTTTGTTAATGCCTTCGACCTGTCCTTTGGATTGCTAGTGATGAGGTGAGGTCACCCTATGCTTGATTTGATATTTATATGTAAGGGAATTTATGAGTTTGGAAGTGAACTATGATACTCCATCAGTAACTATTTCTAATGGAACTCCAAATATGACAAAAAAATCTCCATAAAGAAAATATGAAACTACCTATTCTTTCACCCTCAGAAGTGCCCTTTTCTCCACCTTTTTCATCATGTAGTCTGTAAAAACCATAATTTATGATTTATTCCTAGATGGGGGATTGATGGGACCCAAAAAATATATGGCTCGGTTTTTGAAGGGTTCCACCATGAGTTAGGTCTATAGTGGCATCTCATTGAATTGAACTAGTCTCCCCATTCTCTAGTAGTTAACACAACTTTTCACATACTGTCACGCATCCTTGAAAATAGTATGCCAATAATATCCCAGTCGCTACAACACCTTGTGAGCAGTTATATTTTCTACAAAATGTCCCCTGCAGGTATTGTCATGAAAATATCTTAGAATGCTATAAATTTAAACTTCTCTGATGCAACTTTGGATTATCAAATCAGGCCCAATATAGAAAAGATAGCCTTCAATCTAGGAGAATCTGCTACTTTGTTTGATAATTCTCCGGCGCTCTTTTGGTGAAAGATGTGTCAGGTTTTCTCCAACAACTTAGTATTTGGTAACATCTGCAAACCATATCCTTGTTAGTAGATACTGCAAAAAACATAAGGAAAAGTGTCCTCAACAGGAGGTGCTCCATCGTGATTTGTTAGTCTAGAAAGAAAATCTGCGATGATATTATCCTTTCCTAGCCTGTCCAAGATGGTGATATGAAAATCCTGTAACAAAAAAAATCATCTCATCACTATACCATTGGTGATGGGTTTAATCATGAGATACCAAATGGTTGAGTGATCAATGTGGAGAGTGATGAAATAACCTGTTATATAATGACAATTTATTCATAGCATAAATTACAACGATAAATTCTTTTTCCATTACCATATACTTTAGCTCTGTAGGATCCAAATTCTTACTAATAAAATATACAGCGTAGGTCTTCTGATTCTCCCTTAGTCCCAATATTGGTTCAATGGTGGTATCTGAGGAATCCATTGATATGATGAAGGGTAAAGACCAGTTAGGTCCTCTCAAGAGTACTAGAGATGTAGACAATTTATGTTTTAATACTTCAAATTCCTGTTGACAAAAATCATTCCACACAAATTCTGCAGTTTTAGATAGTATGGAAAATAAAGGGCATGCCATTTTTAAAAAATTCCAGACAAAATGCCTATAATATGTAATGTCCCCATTCTAATAAATTCATAATAAGGAAATTCCATCAATCCTACTAGTTCCCTAGGTTGGATGGAGACATGAGGATTTGCAATGTTGATGTATATGTAACTTCAGAATGTATTTCACATATATGTATATTGTATTCCTATAGAGATGGTATTATTCCTCTATAAGGAAGTGTCGTCATTTATATTGTAAGTGTCGTAACTTATACTTGATGGGTTATTAGACCACCTTGTTGGGGTCGGCCCTGTATAAGTCATGTGGGTCGAAGGGTTATTAGACCACCCTATTGGGGGTCAGCCATGTGGGTCTAAGGGTTATTAGACCACCCTATTGGGGGTCGGCCCAGTCAGCATTATATTATGTGGTTAAGTTCGAGCCTACATGAGTTAGGTAAAAAGGCAAGTCAAGTCAAGTATAAATAGAGTGCGGGAGGCACTCTATTTACTCACTCACTTCTCACACATGCACTCAAGGAGGAGTGGCACACTTATGGAGGAGAAGGATCTGCTGCAAGGTTATGGCTATCTCTCTTGGTTGGTTGTATCATTGCTCTATCTATCTCTGAGGAAGTTATTGGGTTTTTCACCTTTATGGTTTTCCCCAAGTAAATCTTTGTGTCTCTTGTGTGCTTGCATTATTGTCTCCATGATTGATATGCTGTAGATATGCTGTACATGTTGTTCTCTTAGTTAAGATCCTAGATCATATTGAAGTAAATTCAGAAAATTTAACATGGTATCAGAGCTAGCCTGAAAGAAGGCATGATATGGCATGTATGACACTTGTTGCACTTACGATGCTAGGGCTTGATATAGCAAAAACCAGTCATCATAGCACTTTCGCTATAAATCCGTTTTGGCGAAGTTTTCGGATCTGAAATTGTTACAGGCCGAAGCTAAGATCTCCAGGTATCTTGTGTCCAAAGGAAAACCTCTAATTCGTTGTACTTTGTGATTTATGATCTGTACAATATAGGGTTTCTGCCTCTTCCAGATCTGAGTCAAAATCAGGTGACCTTGGGAAAAAGGTCATATCTTGGGCTAGGAAGCTCCAAATGAAATTTCGTAAAAAGTGACAGGTAGTACACAGTCTGCACGATCTCAGAAAACGTTTTCAGAGGCCGAAGTTGAACCAGTGACACGTGGCACGCCGTACAAGTTCGCTCTCTTGTATTATCCCATAAACAGGTCACGTTGCGACATTTGGCATAACTCTCTCTCAGAGAGTCCAATTGAGGTCAGACCTATCAGTATGGAAAGGTAACAGGCCGGGATATCTCAGAAAACTTTTTCAGAGGCCGAAGTTAAAACAGTGACACGTGGAACTCCGTACAAGTTCGCTCTCCTGTTTTATCCCAAAACAGGTCACGTTGCGACATTTGGCATAACTCTCTCTCATAGAATCCAATTAAGGTCAGACCTGTCAGGATGGAAAGATAACAGGTCAGGCTATCTCAGGAAACTTTTTCAGACCCTGTGGATCAACAATTTTGGAGTTACACCAGAAACAATCAGGTACATATTTCTGTCAAAACAGAATTATTTTTTGGTACCTTCATTCATGGCTTCCGAAATTTAGGGCTTTGGAGAAAGTTGGAATTTTTGTAATCGGAGACCACGGCTGGATGCTACTCATCAAAATAGAAATTTAGAGACCAAGATCAGAATTTTTGGTTGGGTAGAAGGCCGGGCTTGATTAGACCCTAGTTCGGGACTTTGATCAGAAAAGTGGAAAATTAGGGCTTCTGTAAAAATGGGAATTTTTGAAATCTGTGACCACGGCTGGAAGCTCCTCAGAAAAATAGAAGCTTAGAGCTTTGGATCAAACATTTTGATGGGGCAAAAGAGTGGGCTTCATCAAACCCCAGTTCAGGGTCATGTCCAGTGAATCCGGAAGTTTCAAAGGCAAAATTGAGGAGTGAAACCTTGTAGTTTTCAAATTCTGAATATACCAGTTTGATCAGTTCATCAAGGCGCATATTCCTATCCTATCGAAAGGTTGAAATTCAAAGTTTGAATTTTTGGGGTTTCTCTGACAAACCCATATCCAGCTCAAGGTCCAGTTCTTGCAAATCAAGTGGATTGGGTTAATCCTAGAAGAAGATGGATTGATCACCTGCATAAGTGAAAGAAGTTCCTGTCTCAAAGGGAGATGAGGATAAGGCCTTACATAAGAAGATTACAAGCGATCTCGACAGGTATGACTCATCGAGGTATGTTTCGATATTTGTCCATGATTAAGTTTATGGTATGTTTGTCTTCATGTTATTACGGTTAGTACAATTTTGATTTTAGATTTGTTGTATCACCTTAACAAAATTATGAATGCATGATAGAAGATATTCATTGGTTAGGGTGTTGACACTTATGATTGTACTAATGCATTATGGTGTTGTATGAGGTTTATGTTGTCTACTAACATGAAAGGTACACCAAGAAAGACAGATCATGTTCTGGTCCAAGAACATATGATCATGATAACATGAGGACAAAGATTCATTCTTTGTCATGGATCTCATACAAGATCCATTCACGAGGTATGTATAACTTGGTTTTATAATGGTTAACTTATGAGACATGCAGGTTACTAGCACAAGTCATTGAAGAGAACCAAAAGACATTATACGGGTATGTTAGACATAACTAGCTAACATGATAATCCAGGTATGTTTTTCCTATATCAAGCTAGATTCCTACCTTGGGTTAGGATCTTATACTATCGCGTTGTTGATAATGATTATTCATGAAGTCAGGTTTGAATAATCATGATTGTATGCATATTATGTTTCTTACCATAATTGATGATATGACTAACCAGAAGAATCATGATGGTAAAGGTTTGATGCATTTTATATCTCTTATCTTGATTGATGATTCAACTAACCTGAAGAGTCATAGGCTTGAGTAATTACAGGTTTAGACATGTTATGTTTCTTATAATTTGACTAACCTTAAGAATCCTACATAAACCTTGAATGCTAATGCTTATTATTTTCTGTTTGAAATGATCATGACTATACGTGCTTGAGATTATTGTGTTTTAATAGTATACTAATGAATGTATGATTTTATATGAGATCACAAGGATAACACATTCATGATACTAATAAGCATGCATAGGGACCAAGGATGAATATGAGTTCAAGAATAGGTAATTCAGGAAGCAAAGATCAAGAGGGAGCACACTCCAGTTGCTGCTGCAAGAAAGCAAAGGAGCACACTCCAGTTGCTCCTGCAAGAAAGCAAAGGAGCACACTTCAGTTGCTCCTGCAAGAAAGCAAAGGAGAACACTCCAGTTGTTCCTACAAGAAAGCAAAGGAGTACACTCCAGTGGTTTATTCAAGGATGCAAATATTCAGAGGGAGTTGACCATCTCTCTACATTCCACATCAAAAGGTGTAGAAGAAGCTACTTCAGATTAAGACTCCAGTAGCTCCTGCAAGGAAGCGAAGACTCAGAGGGAGTCCACCCAACGAACAAACAAAGATAAGTATTTGAATTGTCATTTCTTAAATAATACTGTTCAATAATGTATATAATGATGTTCCTAGAATTAGGTTGTGTATTATGCATATTAGAATAATTGCATTGATGAACAGTATACTCCTAATATGCATGGGTAAGTGGCCTATGGCACTGTACAACATTCCATTGCTACTTATCTAGAATGAAACCTCTTTGCTGACATGTTGGGAGTTGTGCACACTCTTAACAATGTTCTGGTAGAGATTGGAAGGCATCTAGAAAGTTACGGAATATGGATAAATGTTGTATTGAAGCATTGGCTAAGATAATTGCATGACTGTATGGCATATTTCTTTATGTGTAAGAATTTGTTCTGAAAACTATGAGATGTTTTCTAATCATGCAATTTAACTTGTTGTGTAGGAAAGATCGTATGCCATCTCCTACAAAAGAAGAACTACAACATTTGTTCCAGCAACAAAGATATCTATTGAAGATATTGAAGTTCCCAGGATCTGGGATGAAGAAATGAAATGCCATGAAGAATGATGTTTGGGATGTAATCCCAAGACATGAAGGGAAGTTTTCTATGACTTCCAAATGGAACTATCAGATCAAGCATGTTGCAGATGGCAGCATTGAGAAATATAAAAGTGATGAAATAGAAGATACACCAGATGGATTCAAGACAGCTTCCTTGAATGGTGTAGTTGAAGAAGAAGTGTATGTAGAGCAGCCACTTGGTTCTGAGACACATGATAGGAAATCATATATGTGCAGAACTTGGTATGGTGAAGATAGATTGATTGCCGACACGCAGCGGAAGCTTACTACCGAGTTCGAGTTGAAGAACTTGGGGATGATGCACTATTTGTTTTTGGCATGGAGGTGTGGCAGAGTGCATATGGAATCTTCCTTGGACAAGGGAAGTATGTAGTAGAGATCTTGAAGAGGTTTGGGATGATGGATTGCAAGGCCATGGCCACACCTATGGCATCGAATCTGAAGCTTCTTTGTGATGCTTCATCTGAGCCAGTTGATGTTTCTATGTATCGTCAGATGATTGGGTCCTTGATGTACCTGACGAACACGAGACCAGATATTTGCTTTGCTGTGAACACATTGAGCCAGTTCCTGACGGATCCGAGGAGTGTTCACCTGGTTGCTGTAAAGCATGTTCTGAGGTACCTGAAGGGTACAGTGGATTATGGGCTCAGATATGAGGCGAATCAAAAGTTTAACCTGCAGGGTTATGTTGATTCAAACTGGGCTGGTAGTGCTGCAGACAGGAAGAGCACATCTGGGTGTTGCTTCAGTATGGGATCAGGTGTGATCTCTTGGTTTAGCAGGAAGCAGTCCTGCGTAGCACTGAGTTCAGCTGAGACAGAGTATGTTGCAGCCCGTTCAGCTAGTTCTGAGGTAGTATGGCTACGGAAGCTACTATCTGAGTTATTTGATCTCCCGTTGGAGGCTACTGGTATCTTCTGTGATAACCAGAGTTGTGTGAAGCTGTCCGAGAACCCAGTGTTTCATGACAGGTCGAAACACATAGAGATCAAATATCACTATATCAGGGATATGGTGCAGAGAGAAGCTATGAAGCTTCTGTATGTTGCGACGGATGAGCAGATTGCAGATGTGCTGATGAAGCCACTAGCCAGAGTGAAGTTCGAGTACTTCAGAGAGAGGCTTGGCGTTCTTCAGATCGAGGACACTTCGAGGAAGAAGTGATGGACACATTTGATGAAGCCATTCCAAGCATGTTGGAAGGAGGATCCTTCACATGGTTGTGGATGTAAGCGCTGGATGATGATCATCAGGATGATGTTCTGGTTTCTGCTTGCTATGATCAGTTGGATCATTTTTATGTATGTATGTACGCATCATGTTGGATGCTGGATATGATCAGTTGGATCATGTGTACGTATTTTGTATATGCATCATGTTGGATGCTTGGACCATGTATCTGTATATGTATCAGGTGGATACATTGTATGATCAGGTGGATCATGTATGGTGATATGTATCATGTATTTGTATTTGTATCAGGTGGATACATTGATGATCAGGAGGATCATGTATGATGATATGTATCAGGTAGATACTTGGTATGCATCAGGTAGATGCATTGATGATCAGGAGGATCATGTATGATGATATGTATCATGTATTTGTATCAGGTGGATACATTGATGATCAGGAGGATCATGTATGATGATATGTATCAGGTAGATACTTGGTATGCATCAGGTAGATGCATTGATGATCAGGTGGATCATGCAGCAGGATGTTGCAGTGATGATCAGGATGATCATAGATGACGAGCTTCAGGATGTTGCTCCAGATGACATGCAGCAGGATGTTGCAGTGATGATCAGGATGATCATAGATGACGAGCTTCAGGATGTTGCTCCAGATGACATGCAGCAGGATGTTGCAGTGATGATCAGGATGATCATAGATGACGAGCTTCAGGATGTTGCTCCAGATGACATGCAGCAGGACGTTGCAGTGATGATGATCAGGATGATCATGGATACATCAGGATGATGTATGGTGAGTATCAGGTTGATACTCTGTGGCCGTGGATCAGGTTGTGCAGATGAGCATGTAATTCGTTGCCCTGGGAGATTTGCAGATGGTCTTGCGAGGTTTTGCCTATGGCATGTAATTTGTGCCCTGGGACATCTAGCAAATTCTCTTTCGAGGTTTTTCTTGGGAGGACATATAATTTGTGCCCTGGGAGATCTGCAGATAGTCTTTCGAGGTTTTGCCTATGGCATGTAATTTGTGCCCTGGGATATCTGGCAGATGCTCTTTCGAGGTTTTGTCCTATGGCATGTAATTTGTGCCCTGGGAGATCCGATAGGTTGAGCTGTGTGCTCGTAATCAGTCCTGGGATGCTCTTGCGAGGTTTTGCCATGACCACATGTAATTTGTGCCCTGGGAGATCCGATAGGTTGAGCTGTGTGCTCGTAATCAGTCCTGGGATGCTCTTGCGAGGTTTTGTGGTGACCACATGTAATTTGTGCCCTGGGAGATCCGATAGGTTGAGCCGTGTGCTCGTAATCAGTCCTGGGATTCTCTTTCGAGGTTTTGTGGTGAGGTCACATATAATTTGTGCCTTGGGAGATTTGCAGATGGTCTTTCGAGGTTTTGCCTATGGCATGTAATCTGTGCCCTGGGACATCTGGCAAATGCTCTTTCGAGGTTTTGTGACGCACGTAATAAGTCCTGAGGATTCCACAGTATGGCCAGTGATGATGAAGACCTGCAGGTGGTGGGCCTACATCCAGTATGAAAAAGGACTGGCTCTGTAGAACTTCCTATGACGAGTAGATTCAGAGATTGATTGAGATAGCAGCAGCAGTGACGATGATGATGACTCGATGACGATTATCCAGTGATGATGATCCAGAGAAGATGACTTGTGCTAGAAGAACTGTGCTGAGAAATACCTTCCTAGTTAAGAGGGAGTGTTGATGTATATGTAACTTCGGAATGTATTTCACATATATGTATATTGTATTCCTATAGAGATGGTATTATTCCTCTATAAGGAAGTGTCGTCATTTATATTGTAAGTGTCGTAACTTATACTTGATGGGTTATTAGACCACCTTGTTGGGGTCGGCCCTGTATAAGTCATGTGGGTCGAAGGGTTATTAGACCACCCTATTGGGGGTCAGCCATGTGGGTCTAAGGGTTATTAGACCACCCTATTGGGGGTCGGCCCAGTCAGCATTATATTATGTGGTTAAGTTCGAGCCTACATGAGTTAGGTAAAAAGGCAAGTCAAGTCAAGTATAAATAGAGTGCGGGAGGCACTCTATTTACTCACTCACTTCTCACACATGCACTCAAGGAGGAGTGGCACACTTATGGAGGAGAAGGATCTGCTGCAAGGTTATGGCTATCTCTCTTGGTTGGTTGTATCATTGCTCTATCTATCTCTGAGGAAGTTATTGGGTTTTTCACCTTTATGGTTTTCCCCAAGTAAATCTTTGTGTCTCTTGTGTGCTTGCATTATTGTCTCCATGATTGATATGCTGTAGATATGCTGTACATGTTGTTCTCTCAGTTAAGATCCTAGATCATATTGAAGTAAATTCAGAAAATTTAACATGCAATAGGGGAGCTAATAAATGATGTTTGGACATTAGAATGGAATAAATATTTAATAAAAGAGAGAAATAAATAAATACAAGAGAAAATCAAAGTGGAAATGGTTCATGAAAACACATGGAGGTTGTGGGGCCCACAAAAGCTAGAAATTCCGTGCCACCTGGCATACTCCTCTTGTAAATTTGAATCCATGGGAAGCCTAGGTTCTTGGGAGGATTTGGAAGGCTCATACACTTGGAAATATGCATCATAGGTCGAATTGGGATGGAAATGTAACTCCCATAGAAGAGGAAGAGTCAAATGAGGAGTTATTGAACACTTGGACTAGATTCCCTAACCTATATGACAACAATGATGAAGATGCTATGACACTTATGACAAATTGAAGACCTGATTGCTAACATCTAACCATTATGACATGTTATGCCTAAAAATAGCATCCAAGAGGGCGCTCATGGGATTTATATAAGCTCAAATTAAGGATTCCTACTCGAATTGGTGGAAGGTGGAAGGCTAGGAAGGGGATCAAGACACATGTCAAATCATGAACCACTCCCTAATTCGAATTGGCTTGGATCCTTTGGATGGATTTGGAACCTTAGAAGGCTAAGGATGTTTATAAAATACAGGTATCAACCAAGAAAAGAGATTTTGATCATTTTGAGAATTTGCATTTGTGAAGAGAGCTACTGGAATACTAGTCTACTTGCCTTAGCCAATTTCGAGGGTGAAAGATTCCCATCCTATTTAGTGTGTGGAAAGGCCAATCAGACCTTTCATGGGATATTTAATGGAGTCTTTATTTTCAATTTTAAGCTACAGGGAATCTCATGGTTTCTTCTAGTGCAACTCACTCCAACCATTTCCAGTTTTCATTGCATATTCTTGATCCTTGAGGAGATGCACTTTTGGTGAGCTATTGTACTCTTTGGGGGAGATTCTAATTCCCCATTTATTTTGTAATAAGATGCATATACTCTTTTATTCACACTCATAAATGTACCAGGTTGAAAATCCAATTGGAATGATGTAAATCTGATTTTTAATGAACAAATGGTGTCATATCTTCACTATCTTGATGTATAGCAATGAAATATTGATGAATTCGAATGGAAGCAAATTTATATGATGTATTTATGATTAATGGAATGTAATTAATTATATTCACAAGTTTCATGTTCATTACTTAATCATTTGGAGTCATCTTTCTCAGTTGTATATAATTTGAAGAAGATTTAATGCCATTTCCCCCAATGTCGAAACTAGTGATTTTGTAGTTGTTGGGAGAGGGTTATAACAGACTTCACAAACTGAATAATGTTGCACATGAGACCTTAATATTTTACCTTAGAAATCATATTCCTCTATTCATAAATTCGAGTGGTTTTGGATTCTTTTGGAGAGACATATTCAGCATTTACCCTGGGGGGATTTGAACCCCAAATTACTAGTCAAAACTCCTATCTTGGACAGAATTTTAAAGGGGTTTGAAAAAGTATTTTGATGGTACTAAATAATCCCTTAACATCATAATCAAGTCCTAATATCATTAATACACCTTCTATGAATATTTGGGATCATTTGGAGCAATTTGGAGACCTGGACCTCAAAACTAGTCAAAGGTCGAACTAGGGAAAAAAGTTGAAAACTTCACTTTTTTAATAAAAATAAAAAAGGGACATTACAAGTGGTATCAGAGCATGGTATTGGCACCTTATGGTATTGAAAAGGAGCCAAAAAAATAATACACCACCCTTAGAACTTGAAGTTGAAGAGGTTTTTGTTGAATAGGAAGTAGTAGGAGAAGAAGAGTATATTGTGGAAACCATGCCTAAGGATGGAAGGGAAACCTCAGAAAATGAGGGGGAACTTATTACAATCATTCAACCATTTTTTGAATACATTACAAGTGGTATCAGATACATGAACAAACATATGATGTAAGGATTCGAATTGATGGCTAGCTAACTTGGAAGCAAAGGGGTAATAGGAGGCAGCAGTAACTCACATTCAAAAGAAAAGAAGCCAATGGGTGAGCATATTTTCTCAAGCACAGGACCCCATAATAGAACTAATGAATTTCAGAGCACACCAAGTCCTACTACACCTAAATTTCTTGTACCCAAAGAAGAACCTAACACTCTAATGGATATGGATACATTGGTGAAAGAATGGGAAAAATTGAGTGAAGATTGTAGAAGGACTCTACCATTTGAACAATACTTTAATGTTTCAAACAAACTCAAAAAGAAGGAAGATAATAGGGCTCTATTTCAAAACAAAGAATTAAATTGTGCTATTGGTAAAATTCCACTTCCCACTTTTGATGGTTCCTCTCAAAGTTCTGCTAACACTTGGGTGCAAAAACTAGATGTTTATTTTCAGCTGAATCCAATGGTGGAGGAGGATGCCCTAAAAATGGATATCTTGCATCTAGAAGGAGATGCCAATGAACGGTGGTTCCATGGTCTGAAAACTTTGTGACATGATCAGGTTACTACCTATGGAGAATTTGTTGACAAGGTGTTAGAGAGATTTGAGCAAAAAGACCTAGAATTACCTTTCAAAGAACTAGACCAATTGAAGCAAGTGGGAACTCCTGTTGATTATATGTTAGAATTTCAAAAATTATCAATTAAGGTGGCTGATGTATCTATGGGAAGGTTAGTATTTCTGTTCACTGAAGGTTTGGCTTAACCCTTAAAAGGTTTAGTTAAATCCCACAAACCAACTACATTAAAGGATGCTATGAGTTTCACTAGAGACCTCCAAAATGTGCTTCCTAGAACTAGATTTCCTCCCAAGCCTAACTTCAGATTTGAAAAGAAGCCTTGGCAAAGAGATGCATTTGAAAAGAATCCTTGGCAAAGGGATACATTTGAAAAGAATAAGAAAGAGGGACTGACAGGGAAGAACTTAGAAGAAAAAAATTGTGGTACACATGCTTTCAACCATGGGCATCGGGGCACAAATGTACTAAGGGAAAAGCTCAATACATTGAAGTATTTTCTAATAATGATGAGTATGAAGGGGGTATGGATGAAGAAGGACATATTTCAGATCAAGAAGAGGGATATTATACATTAGAATAATGGAAAAAAGAAGAAAATCATCCCTCACCTGACAAAGTAAGAATGGCAGTACTTCCAGCAGTGCCTCGTTATCACACTATTCGATGCAAGGGTGTGGTACTAGGACAAAGGACCTCATTTTTGGTAGATGGAGGAGCCACACATAAATTTATTGATGTAGACATGATGGAGAGAAGGAAGATACCTACCGAACCATTTTATGGCTTCACAATTGTCATTCCAGGTCACAACACAATGGAGTGCAAAACATGGGCACCAAAGCTACAAATCACCATAGGTGACTATACTTTTTCTGATAGCTTTTATGTGGTTGATGTTGCGGATACTAATGTGGTTTTGAGAGTGAAATTGTTGTACTCTATAGGGGAGCATACAGTAAACTATAAAATTCCTGAAATGAAATTCCAAGATTCGAAAGGAATAATAAGGGTTGTGAGAAGGCAGCACACCTACCTGAATCAAGTGGTGACTTCACATAGTATGAGATCTATATTGAGGCATGGAGATATTGAATGGGTTGTTGAATGTCACATAACCTCCCCCAAGACAAACATAAAGCTTGTTGAACACCGAAAGGAGATAGAGCAACTCCTACAAAAATATGAAAAAGTTTTTAGAGATCTTCCACATGGTAGACCACCTGATAGGGGGGTTGAGCACAACATTGTTTGGAGGAGGGTACTTCACCCATCCAAATAACACCCTATATAAATCCAAATAAATTCAGATATTAATTGAAAAGGCCATCCAAGAACTCCTAGAGTTGGGACTCATTAGACCAAGCTCTAGCCCTTATGCTTCTTCAATAGTGTTGGTGAAGAAAAAAGATGGAAACTTGAGGATGTGCATAGACTTTAGAGATTTGAACGAGAATACAATCAAGAATAGGTATCCTATTACTAGAATTGGTGAGCTCATGTATGAGCTATTTGGGGAAAAATATTTCTCTAAAATTGATCTTAGATCAGATTACCATCAAATTCGAATGAAGGAAGAAGATGTGCAAAAGACTGCTTTTAGATGCCACTATGGCCACTTTGAGTTTCTTGTTATGCCTTTTGGATTACCTAATGCTCCAGCCACATTCCAAGCATGCATAAATAATATTTTTTGCAAGCAGCTCAAAAAATTTGTTTTGGTCTTCTTTGATGACATTCTCATTTACAACAAAACTTGGGAAGAGCATTTGCATCATTTAGAGGTTGTGCTGAAAATTTTGCATGAACAGTCCTTGTTTGCTAAGGTGTCTAAATATGAATTTGGGATGAAGGAACTCTTGTATATTGGGTACATTATTGGACAAGAAGTATTGAAAGTGCACATGGAAAAGATAAGGGCCATCCTTGAATGGACATCACCAAAATACATCACAGAATTAAGAGGATTCATTGGAATATGCACCTATTATAGGAAGTTTGTGAAAGGGTTCTCCAAATTGACTTCTCCACTCACTGATTTGACAAAGAAAGATGCTTTCAAGTGGGATGAGGAGGCTGAAAAGGTCTTCCAAAAAATGAAAGAGGTAATGAGTAGTTGTCCAATACATGCATTACTTGATTTTACTAAACCTTTTGTTTTGGAATGTGATGCTTCGGGTGAAGGGATAGGGGTTGTCCTAAAGCAAGACCAACACCCTATAGCCTTTGAGAGAAGAAAATTGCAGCCACATGAAAAGATTTACTCCATCTATGACAAAGAAATGTTGGCCATCATACATGCATTGGCCAAGTTTAGACAATACTTGGTGGGAAACAAGTCTGTGGTGAAAACGGATCGTAATAGTTTAAGGCACTTCCTCACCCAAAAAGATATTAATGAGAGGAAAAAAAAGTGGGTAAGCAAGATTCAAGATTTTTATTTTGATATTGAATACATGAAAGGGAAGAATAACATTGTATTTGATGCATTATCTAGAAGACCTTCTTTTTCTCTCATGGACATTGCAAAAGATTAGAAAAACATGCTAATGGTTGAATATGCAAAAGATGGATTTGCTTGTGATGTGTTAGATGGGGTCAAAGGGGATGACAAATACAAGATTTTGAATGGGATGATATATTATAAGGCCAGAATTTATTTAGTTCAAAATTCAAAACTCAAGTACAAGATTTTGTAAGAAGTACACGATTCCCCACTAGCTGGCCATCCGTGAATCTTCAAAAATTATAGGCATGTTGTTGTTGCAACATCCCCCCCAAATTGTTTTGTAAATATTGGGGCCCCTCCTCTATTTTCAAAGGATGGAAGTCTGCCTAGAAGTCAAAGCCACCAGAACCCTTCCTTAGTTTTTTCTAAAGAAAAGCCTTGCGTTTTCTTCCATTGAAGTTACTTTTGTTTTTCCTAAGTAAAGAAAACTCATGCTTCTACGCCGCAACGACGGAAGAACTCACCGAGTCCTGCCGCAACAGTGGAAACAAATTGGCTAAGTTAAAGATTGGTGAAAATTTTCCAGCCAACTTTGCCGCAACGGCGGACCATCTCGTTAAGTTCTTCCACAACAACTGATCATTTTGACCGATTTTTGAAGTTGTTACACTTTTTGGATAAACTCACTAAGTTCTACCGCAACAGACATAAGGTTTGATTGAGTCTTTAACTTCACCGTTTCGGAAAGATTGCGCCAGTTCTTCCAGAGTCCTTTTCGGCCACACTTCCCCAGTTTGTCTGCAACGTCAGATGGACTTAGCTAAGTCATCCAATTTGTGGCTTCTACGCCTTGCTTGCAGCAGAGTGCCTTGTTTCATTCGTGGATAAACTCACTGAGTCCTCCCGCAACGACAGTCTAAACTCACGAGTTCTCGCCGCAACTGTCGGGAGAGTTGGCCGGGTTCGCCCAGGTTTGTAGGTCACACTTAATGCCAAATGTGTCGATTTGACCCCATCTGTACGCACCATTACCCCGTTTAAGTTCTTCAACCACCCTATTAATTGCTCGCACACATCGGATCACCATAAGTAGGGTTATAACCCCGTTTGATTTTTCATTGTTTCATTTGGTTGGAGTCTATTCTCAGTCCCGTTTGAGACCAGGAGCATATCTATTCTAAGATTTTTGGCTCGGCAGCAGCGCTACTATCCTCGAATACGATCAGAATCTATCAGGTTGGTACCCTTCAAGCCTTGTATCCTGAATTATAATGGTTGGTTCTTTGTCTTTTTGAGGTGAACGCCGTAGTCATGGTTCTATTTGTTTCACCCAAGCCATTTAGACTTTACTGTAGATTTCAGTCTTATTACATCTGAGGCCGACCCATGCTTCTATCCAGCTAAACACATCTGAGCTTAGTTTCATTAGAACATAGAAGTTCAAAGTTACTTGGGCCTTTATCACCTGTCACATTTTGTTAAGAAAGTCTGCGACATACCTCATCCCCGTAGTGAAGTCACTAACAGTGTAAAGTTAGAGCCAGTCGCATCTACCCTTGCAAGAAGATATTTTGTGTTCCTATCCTGCTACGAATTTTTCCCATGGCCTTTTTATGAAGCATATTGTGATCATGGGAATGCATTATGACTGTACTCACTGCTATATCTCTTAGAGACACTTGTTATATTCAGAATGTTAGTCTATTGAAGGTTTTACGCATCGAGAAAGTATATTATATACTTATGCATGATTTTGGATAGGTTTTAAGTCATAATGTGTGAGGCACCTACAACAATTAATTAACAAGAATACGCGAAATAGCAGAAATGACAGAACTCATAATCACTTTTGTATTGATCACAGGCCACTTCGAGGGGGCAACCTCCTTTGAGCAAGCTCAATACAAATAACTTCACCGTCCTTCATAGGTCTCAACACACACTTATATACTAATTCTAGGCGCCCATACTATGGGTCGAAACCATGGGCCGTTACAAACTAGGGATCAACAATACTACGGGCGACTTACAAAGCATATGCGCCAACAACAATAAAACAAACTATTGATCAACAAATACTACGGGACGACTTACAAAGCATATGCGTTCAATAACAACATACTAACAAAGTAAAGACATGGGTTCCTAACATCCCCTCCCCCTTAAAAAAAGCTTTGTCCTCAAAGCTTTAGATGTGGAAATTGTTGTTGAATCTGAAGGAGTGGTTCCCATGTAGCATCCTCTGGTTGCATGTCGTGCCACTGAATTAAGACCTCTGTGATCGAGCGAGAGCGAAGCTGACGTGTGTGCCGATTGAGGATGGCCTCTGGCTCCAAAAGGATGGATCCTTCCTTATCCAGTTCGGGTAAAATCGTTTGTCCGCTGATGTTGGTGCCAAGAACGTTCTTCAGACAAGAGACATGAAAGACTGGATGAATGCGGGAAGAAGGAGGAAGTTCCAATTAATAAGCAACGGACCCAATCTTCTGAAGAATCGGATATGGCCCATAGAACTTTGGAGCGAGCTTATGACGCCCTTTGATTTTCAAGGAGGATTGTTTGTACGGCTGGAGACGAAGAAAAACCATATCACCGACTTGAAAAGTGCGCTCCGAACGGTGTTGATCAGCTTGTTGCTTCATGCGATTTCTTGCCATGTGCAGATTGTCCCGCAAAATGCAAAGAATCTGATCACGGTTTCGAAGGACCGTGTCAACTTCCTAAACTGGTGGGGGTGTATGGAAGAAGAGCTGGAGGTGCCTGACCATAGACTGCTTCATATGGGGTCATTTTAGAGGCAGTGTGGTAAGAGGTATTGTACCACCATTCAGCGGGAGGGAGCCACTTTGCCCACTGATGTTGTTGTTCCGAGGTGAAGCAACGAAGATAAGTTTCCAAGCATTTATTGACAATTTCAGTCTGACCATCTGTTTGTGGGTGATACCCTGAACTCATCTTCAGTTTGGTCCCAGTGTGGCGAAATAGTTCTGTCCAAAAATGACTAGTGAAAGTCGCATCACGATCCGAGACAATGGAAGAAGGGATGCCATGAAGACGAAAGATCTGGTCCAGAAAAATTTGAGCGACGGTGGAGGCTGTATAGGGATGGCTGAGAGCACAAAAATGACTATATTTGGAGAGGCGATCAACCACAACGAGAATCACTGTCTTCCCTCCAGATTTAGGGAGCCCTTCAATGAAATCCATAGAAATATCTGTCCAAATCCGTGTAGGTATGGGCAAGGGTTCAAGCAATCCTGGAAGGAGTGTTGTTTCACCCTTATTGCGCTGGCAGGTATCACATTCGGCCACCATTTGTTGAATTGTCCTTTTCATTCCCTGCCAAAAGAAGTTACGCCGTGCTCGTTCATACGTTTTGAGGAACCCAGAGTGCCCTGCTGATGGAGAAGCATGGAGTTCATAGAAGACAGCCTGTTGAAGATCTGTGCTCTGGGGAAGCACCAGACGACCCTTGTATCGCAGAGAAGGACAATCCCAAGAGTAATGTGGTAGAGCAGAAGGGTTGTTGGTCAAGCGTTGGATGATTTGAGCTAAGGAAGAGTCATTGACATAACCCTGTTGAACAGATTGCAACCAATTTGGAACTGGCATAGAAATAGCTGAAAGAGAACCTTGGGCATCAAATGTGCGAGAAAGAGCATCTTCCACAATATTGTCTTTACCCTTCTTGTAAGTGATCTCATAGTCATAACCCATGAGTTTACTAACCCATTTCTGTTGTGCTGGGGAGGAGACTCGCTGGTCCAAGAAATATTTCAGACTCTGGTGATCAGTCTTGATGCAAAAATGATTCCCTAATAGGTATGGCCGCCACTTCTGTACTGCATGCAAAATAGCCATCATTTCCTTCTCATAGGTAGAGGTAGCTAAATTCTTACCTGAAAGGGCTTTGCTGGTGAATGCAATGGGGTGTTGATCTTGAAGGAGAACAGCACCAAGTCCATTGCCGCAAGCATCACTCTCAATAATGAAGGGCTTGGAAAAATCGGGCATAGCTAGCACAGGTGTAGTACACATAGCTTGTTTTAGTTGGTCAAATGCACACTGAGCAGCAGGTGTCCATGTAAAAGCATCCTTTTTCAATAGAGCAGTTAATGGAGCTGCAATATTCCCATAATCCTTGACAAACTTGCGGTAGTAGCCAGTCAATCCCAAAAAACCACGAAGGCTCTTGAGTGTCTGAGGCTGCAGCCAATTGTTCATGGCATCGATTTTGGCAGGATCCACGCGAACCCCTTGTGCTGAGATAATGTGCCCGAGATACTCAACTTCCTTCTGTCCAAAAACACATTTAGACTGCTTGGCATGGAGATGATGGTCAGAGAAAAGTTGCATGACAAGATCTAGATGCTGGAGATGTTCATCCCATGTTTTACTGTAGATGAGGATATCATCGAAGAATACCAGAATGAATTTCCGCAAGTAGGGTCGAAATATTTTATTCATTAAGGCTTGGAATGTGGAAGGAGCATTAGTGAGGCCAAAGAGCATGACCAAAAACTCATAATGGCCATCATGTGTGCGGAAAGCTGTTTTAGGAATATCCTCCTCATGAACCTGAATTTGATGATACCCAGAACGAAGATCCAACTTGGAGAAAAAGTGAGCCCCATGAAGCTCATCAAGAAGCTCATCAACAACAGGGATTGGAAACTTATCCTTGATGGTGAGGTGATTAAGTGCTCGGAAGTCAATGCAGAGGCGCCATGACCCATATTTTTTGCGGACAAGAATAACTGGAGAAGAAAAGGAACTAGTGCTTGGACGAATAATACCTTGCTTCAATAAGTCCCGAACGAGCATTTCAATCTCCGTTTTTTGGTGAAATGGGTAGCGATAGGGATTGATGTTGGGAGGAACGCTGCCAGGAAGGAGCTGAATACGATGGTCTTCTGGCCTGGAAGGTGGCAATCCCACTGGTTCAGCAAAGACACCTATATATCGATCCAGAATTTGTTGTAGATCCAAAGGAGTAGTGGAGACCGCTGATGGTTGCATTTCGATGGAATGGATCTGAGTGATGACACCATGTGAATTCTTCTTGAGGAGTTTTTCCATGCGATGTGAACTGATGATGCTGAGAGAACCTGGTTGTAATCCTGTCAATGTGTGTTTTTGTCCATTGAGGGAAAACTGCATCCAAAGTTCAACAAAATCCCATAAGATAGGGCCAAGTGTGCGTAGCCATTGAGTGCCCAAAACCACATCACATCTGCCTAAGGGCAAGGCAAACATGTCAGAGCGCAAGGTATAGTCTCCCATAGAAATACGCACATTTCGACACTTCCCTTTGCAAGGTAAGGTTCCTCCATTGGCAACCATGACTTCAAAGTTGGAGCAAGGATGGATAAAACAATCATCTTGTTTGGCGATCCGAGGATCAATGAAATTATGAGTGCTACCAGAATCAATGAGTATGGTAAGAGGAAGCTTCTTGAAGTAACCCCTGACCCGCATTGTTTGGGGGGTGGTGATTCCAGCTAAAGCATGGAGAGATATCTCTGGCTGGTCATCCTGAGGTGGAGGGTCAATAGGCGGTTCCTGAGTGTCGACTGGAGCATCCAGTGTTTTTGGATCTTTGTCACCAATTTCAGAGGCAGGCGGAGAGTCCACATCCAAGAGATAGAGTTTTTTCTGAACACATCTATGTCCCCGAGTGAATTTCTCATCACAATTATAACAAAGCCCCTTTTCTCTGCGTGCTTGCATCTCTGTTTCAGACAAACGCTTGATAGGAGTCGGTCGAGGAGCCTGCGGTAGAGGTGGTCGCTGAGAACCCATATTTCGGAAGGGAACAAAAGTGGGCTTGGAGCGTTGTTGGGCTGCAATCTTGTCTTCTGCCAACTTAGCCAACCCTAGGGCTTCCATCATTGTGTTGGGACAGAACATTTTGACCTCAGAGCGGATGGCATCCTTTAGACCACTGATAAAACAACTCCGGTAAAAGTCATCAGACAATCCTTCGGTGTGGTTGGCTAGATTCTCAAATTCGGTTTGATACTCTCTCACAGTGCCAGTTTGGCGAAGTTTAGTGAGGGCTCCTGTGAAGTCATCAAAAGCACTAGGACCAAATCGTTGCAAAAAGAGCTGGCAAAAGTCTGGCCATTTGGGCTTTGGATGATCCTTGATGTACCAACGGTGCCATTGAAGAGCTTCCTGTTTCAAATGAAAGGATGCCAACGGAACTTTGTTGACATCAAAAGTATTATGTAGACTGAAATACTGTTCTGCACGATAGATCCATCCAGTTGGGTCGGTACCATTGAAGCAAGGAAAATCAAGCTTCGGACCACGGAAATTGCTGGAAGAAGAGAACCCATTGTCTGATGTAGACTCGGACTACCGTTTGTTGTTCATAGCTGAATGTTCAAGATGGAGGCCGAGAAATTTTTCATCCAGGTCCTGGAGTTTGGCTTGGATGGCTGCAATTGCTTCCTCCATGGTTTTTGCTCCTGCACGGGTGACAACCATAACCAGGATTTTTTTTTTTTTTTTTTCATTTTTTTTTTTTTTCAGATGGAGCGGCTACGGCTCGGAAGGAATCTGGAACAGCCCTGAATGGACTGAAAGCGGCCGGGGATCTGGAACAGTGCCGAATGGACTGAAAGCGGCCAGATCTGAAACGACTTGCAAAATGGATCTGAACGGCACAGTAGTGATCGAAAATAGTTTAGCTGAAAGTAAATATGGACCCCAGGTATGTGTGGCTTCCTAACAGTTCAGGGGTTTCACTCGGCCACCAATGTTGTCTGACGGCTTGCGTATTGGGGAAATACCCCTCACTCCACGGCTCAGGTAAAACTGATAACCGCTTTGCCACAAACGACAGCTCTTGGTTTACCTCACGGGTGGGAACTAGTCAATCAGGTAGGGGTCGTTGCCCTTTTCGCTGGCAGGTCCTCTCAATGGGCCAGCTACTTTGGGGTTCCTGTGGTACTCCTCACAATGAGTTTTAGGGCTTATGCCCAAGTACTTCCCACAGTTAAGCGGATAGGGATTATTCCCAAATCCGAACCTGCAACAGATGCGAAAAAAAATTTGGCAGAAATTTCACCCAGCGAGCCCAAGAAAGTGCTCTGATACCAGATGTGAGGCACCTGCAACAATTAATTAACAAGAATACGCGAAATAGCAGAAATGACAGAACTCAGAATCACTTTTGTATTGATCACAGGCCACTTCGAGGGGGCAACCTCCTTTGAGCAAGCTCAATACAAATAACTTCACCGTCCTTCATAGGTCTCAACACACACTTATATACTAATTCTAGGCACCCATACTATGTGTCGAAACCATGGGCCGTTACAAACTATGGATCAACAATACTACGGGCGACTTACAAAGCATATGCGCCAACAACAATAAAACAAACTATTGATCAACAAATACTACGGGATGACTTACAAAGCATATGCGTCCAATAACAACATAATAACAAAGTAAAGACATGGGTTCCTAACATAATGCCTAAAGGTGGTGTAGCTAGGGTTTTCACCCCAGCTTGTGCAAATGAGAACCTACTAAGGAGAAGGGCTTCCTTAGTAGCAGTTCAACAAACAGTAAAACAATATTAAATTTAACCTAGCATGAGCATTAACAGAAATAAAAAGACATGACAATATGATAAAGATTTTCTTTTTGTATTAAATTTACCTCAAATGTTGAGGTTGGTGGAGCTCTTGCAGTAGTCCAGGAGGGATGCTTCTGTGCTCCAATGTGTTCCTTCTCCTTCTCCAAGGTGTTTGGATATTGGGCCAAAAGGGGCACTCAAATGGGAAAAGCTAGCTCAAATGATAAGTTAGGGTTTCGAGAGTGATTTTGGCAGAGTGAGGATAGGGAAGATTGTGGATATGAAATGGGGAGCCTCCATCACCTATTTATAGGTTTTTTAGTGGTGGAGTGTTGACCCATAGTTTTGAGCACCATATGGTTTAGGTCGATTGTATAGGGTTTTTGCTTCTTTTTTTCCTCTTTTTCCTCTTTTTTGTATTTTTTATTCCCTTTTTAGAGGATTTGTGCTATTTTTGGAGGAAATTTAAATTATTTTGGGGGAAAAAGGGGGTTTTGGGCCTTTTTGGTGGCTTTTTAATGGTTTTTTAAGGTTTTGGAGGAAAATATGGTAGGAAATATAGACAAATGAGTCATGTAATGAGGGAGATGAGATGGTGAGCACTTTTTAGGTGTTAATAGATTGCCCCCTGATGTGTGAGGGCAGGAGCTCATCGTATGGCCGATAGACATCATAAGTCTATGTATGGTTTTCCTGGGATGTGGAGAGGAGAAGAAACGAACTAGAGCCCGGAACAACGGTCCCGAACAAATTGCAAAAACTGAAAATATATGACCTCAATAATGGATGAGGAATAATCTCAATATATGGATGAGGCGGGCATACCCATGCTCGTATCAAGATATATAAAAATAATAATAATGAGGCCCAAAAATGGGGACCTGAAAGATACATGGAGAACCACTGTGTACATCATAAGGGTCCAGAGGGGACACAAATCTGGGACATACTGTCGGGCTGACCATGTCGGATTTGAAGAACTGATACACTGGAATATCAATAGTGGTGCTGAGTATGGTACCAGAGGAATCGATGAACTTTAGTATCATAGTGACGGGGAGTCATACATCCTCAATGGTACACTAAATTGGAACTAAACTGGGTACTCAAGGAAGCATATAAGTGGATGGATTCCGAATACAATCACCAATGCAACCCGGATGGTCCTGCGCCGCCAAGTGTAGTGTGAGTCACTGGTGGAGTTGGGTTGGGTATGCTAGCCACTGGAATTGGAACAATGATCGGAATGGTGGGTGTGGGCCCCATCGAGGGCATACCCAAAGCAGGTGTGGTAGCTGGGGTGGTGGTGGATGCTCCACCAATGGTTCCTACAAAGAAAGGGTTGGATGTCGTGCCAGCCATGGGGCTGTTTGGTGCAGTATAAGTGGGGTTCTCAGACTCTGCCTCAGAATCAGATGTAAAATAAGGGGCATCAGGGCCGGGGGACGGAGCTCTATGTCGTCGACGAGTGGATTCGAGTGATGAAGTCCTAGGTCTATGACAGGTGATGTCAAGTGAACTGTGTTGTGGGGGCTTGCCCCAGAGGCACCAAGAATGTCTTGGGGACTCAATGGTGACATATGGTGTCAAGTATCTGGGGGTTGTGTTGAGTGATAAGCAGCTCAAAAACCCTAATGCAGTCGAGTGTGCAAAAGGAGAGTGCAAAAAATATGACACTCAGGCCAATAATCAACTCAAAACATTCACTGTAACAGCTGTGCTACAATAAGCGGAGCGTCAACAACAATGGTCAAAATACCAACAAGCAGCAGGTTTCCTAAAAAATAAAAATAGTGGACTCGCTAGACCAAAGGAAGGTAAGGAAGCATGCAAACACCTAGCTAAATAGTATTCTGACTCAACCAGACATATCCTCTACAAGGTGATGAAATCCAAGTCAGACAATATGGATAGTAGAGCCAAGTGGCCAAAGATATCCCCCTATTGGGAGGGACACCAGGTAAGACAATCCTAGAAGAAAGGCAGCTAAGATACCCCGTTCATGACACGTCTAGAAAAGGTGAATCTGCAGCTCTGGTCCTATCACTGTGTGGGCCTAAAAGGAATCACCACACGTAGACCAACGAATAGGTAGCCTTCGATTACTGAATGGATTGCGATATTCCACTGAGGCCTCTAGAACTAGTCTGGCTACTTCAACCCTCCTAAGGGAGAGGCCCTCTGATAAATTGGTTGTGACCATGCCAAAAAATACTAGGGTATTTTGGTTCTCTAATGGACAACAACTATGTCTCAAGTGTAAGCGACTGAGGGGTGTTATTCGAATGCCTATCCCCCCTGTCCTACCTAACTACAATATTCTTATGTGTTCTCCAAGTGGGGTTAGAATGTTGGTTGTGTTAAGTAGTATTTTAAGGATCACTTGAATTAGGTGACAGAGTGTGTGCATGTGAGGTAATGAACCCAATCAAAAGTGCCACGGGGTGGGCAAATTTCTAACTATAAATAATAATGCAGAAATTAAACTTGTAATGCAAAATTTTCTTTTTTCAATTGAAATGATTTAAACTTTGAAAAAATATGTAAATGGAATAGAAAGCAAACCGCAGAAAAAGGATGTAAGTAAGTATGGCTACAGACATAACAGGTGGCTGTGCAAATGCAGAAATTATTGCAGCAAAGTTCTAGGTTCAAAAAAGGGTAAAAAAGTGCAGAAACCAGATCGTGGGTCTGTGGTGAAATTGCATGACCGGATCACGGGAAATAGGCTGAAAGCCACGGGGAGATCACAGGAAACAGGCTGAAAGCCGCGGGGAGATCGCAGGAAATAAGCTGAAAGCCGTGGGGAGATCGCAGGAAATAGGCTGAAAGCCGCAATCGGATCGCAGCTGTGAGGAAAAAATACACGATTTTCGGCAGCAAACCCAACTACCGAAAATGACAGCCGAAAGGGGAAAACAAAAAACAACTTGCAGAAAACTAAAAACTTCTAAAAATTATAACCAGAAATTGAAAGAAACACTAGGGGAGTCGCCAAAACTATAGCTAGGGTTTTCACCCCAGCTTGTGCAAATGAGCACCTACTAAGGAGAAGGGCCTCCTTAGTAGCAGTTCAATAAATAGTAAATTAAAGTAGTAAAACAATATTAAATTTAACCTAGCATGAGCATTAACAGAAATAAAAAGACATGACAATATGACAAAGATTTTCTTTTTGTATTAAATTTACCTCAAATGTTGAGGTTGGTGGAGCTCTTGCAGTAGTCCAGGAGGGATGCTTCCATGCTCCAATGTGTTCCTTCTCCTTCTCCAAGGTGTTTGGATATTGGGCCAAAAGAGGCACTCAAATGGGAAAAGCTAGCTCAAATGATAAGCTAGGGTTTCGAGAGTGATTTTGGCAGAGTGAGGATATGGAAGATTGTGGATATGAAATGGGGAGCCTCCATCACCTATTTATAGGTTTTTAAGTGGTGGAGTGTTGACCCATGGTTTTGAGCACCATATGGTTTAGGTCAATTGTATAGCGTTTTTTCTTCTTTTTTCCCTCTTTTTTGTATTTTTTATTCCCTTTTTAGAGGGTTTTTGCTATTTTGGAAGAAATTTAAATTATTTTGGGGAAAAAAGGGGGGTTTTGGCCTTTTTGGTGGCTTTTTAATGGTTTTTTAAGGTTTTGGAGACAAATATGGTAGGAAATATAGACAAATGAGTCATGTAATGTGGGAGATGAGATGGTGAGCACTTTTTAGGTGTTTACAAGTGGCAAAAGAAAGTCGAAGGCAATCAAACCAGAACTAGTTGACACATGAGTAGAAACTCTATTCGAAGACACTAAGTGTACTACAGGTGTGCCTCTAGAATTCAAATGGGGAGATGTATACCGTATGATAAGAGACCAGGACATCCCTGAGGCACTTCTGGAAGAAGGATTACTGTACCAGAACATCATAAAATCCTGCATATCTAAAGCATCCACGTGTCCCAAGATTTTTCCTTGTTCAAAAGTAATTGGATGGATCCTGCAGAATGCAGACGCTGAGACAAGAGTCCTTTTGGAAAACAAAAAGGAAGCCTTTGCATCATTTCATCCAGCCTACTTAGCAGGGGCTTATAAGTTACCTTGTCCACAGCAGCAGCTGAATGATGAATGGCTTGGGAAAATCAAGATGGATAATTTGGAGATGGCCAGGAAACTGCTAATTACAGGCAAGCAGATCAGGAGGAAGGACAGTGACGAGTACAAGGTCCAAAACTTAAGGCCTCCTTTCAGGATGATTGCTCTCATTCTGAGTAGAATCTTTGGTATGGATGATGGAATTGTTTTTAGGCTCCAATGGGTCCCCATCATCCATTATGTGGCGTTCGAAGGAACAATTTTTAATTGGGCATATATTCTCTTAGATAGCCTATCATCAGCTATAACTACTGCACAAGAAGGGTTAGTGGCAAAGAAGTCATAATTTTACATGGCTTCCTACTTAATAGATTGTATTTTTTCAAAGCATCCTTTCCCAAATTTGGGCTGCTTTTGGGACCAGGACAACACCCTAGTGTTCATTGCCTACAAAATGCTTTGGGCCTAGAATTACAGGTGGAGCTACAAGCTTATTTGTGAGGAATTCATTATACCTTTATACGAGTTGATGTTTAACGAAGTACCCAATTGTTTATCTGAAAACGCCATGGAGGTCATGGAGAACTATGGTGAATTCTATTTTTCGGAGGAGGGTACCTTTATAAGGATGTATGGAGGCTTTAAATCCCCATATATCCTACCCAAATATGCAACTGATTACATAGTCCACAAGGAGGTAGTAAGGCAAGTCTTCCTTGATGGGGTTGGTGGTAACTTGTATAGGTCAAAGAAGGCTTCCTTCCCTCCTTTGCCTTTTTGGAGCTTATATGTTTTCAAAATTTGCATTGGTGGAAGATTTTATTGCAGAACTGAAGGATTTTCACTTCAGGGAAAGGATATTTTAGAGGTATGATAGGCGAGGCAAAGCTGCAGAACATTGCAGGGAGATTCACACCCACTTTGAATATGCTCACTATTATGATGAAGAGGAAGAAGTGTATAGAGGGGTCAGTAACATCACCGAACTACAAATTTGTCAACTCAACAAAAAGGGGGCAAGTTCTAGCTCTGGTGTTGTCAAAGAAGCAGAACAACAGCAAGAAAAGGAAACAACAAAAGCCGCTGAAGCTCTCTCTAGATAAGAGCAAAGGATCAAGGGAGAAGCTGAGAGAATCCAAAGAGAAGCTGTTGAAAGAGAAAACAAAGCTAAAGAGGATGAAATTCGAAAAGAAGAAGCTCGAAGGGTCCAAGCAGCAGAGGAAGAAGCTAGAAGAGTTCAAGAGGAAGAGTGAATCGGATTGGAAGGAATTGCCAAATAGGCAGAAGAGGAAACTCAGAGAAAGGATGCAGAAGAAGAAGCCGAAAGGAAAGCGGAAGAAGAAAACAAATTGAAGGAGGATGCCGAACCAAAGAGCCCAAACATCCAAGACATGAATGCGGACATCCCCATAAGAGACCTCCCGCTTCTCCCTTTTACACCATCAAAGAGTAGCACGATGTCCCAATGGGACAGGTTTGCTTATAACAAGAAGAGGAAATCCATTGTCAAAGAGACAGTGACCAGAATGAAGAGACCTTTTCAACTAGATATTGTCACCAGACATTAAACCATAGTCATGCAAGGTACTCAGCATGCGCACAAACCAATGGCATCTATTTCTGTGGCCTCTTTTCAAGCAACTGCCGACAATATCGACATGTTAGAATTAGAAAAGGGTAGAGCTCGCCATTTCCAGGAAACTCTGGTCAAAGAACATAATTATTCAAATTTGATGGTGGAGAAATGTGACACCCTTGTGTTAGAGAAGGGAGAACTAAACAGAATATTGCAGCATCTAGAAGCTGAAAAGAGAGCTTTGGTGATACAAATGAGGACCCTGGAAATAGAAAAGAATAACCTTGAAGGAAAGAACCTGCAACTAGAATCCGAAAAGTTTGATACTATTCAACAGATTGAGGATATGAAAGAGAATATGGAGAACTTGGAAGATGGAAGGGACTTGCTGGAACAATAGTTAGAACACGCGAACATCAAGGTTTGCAATATAAGTCCTTTTCACAATCAAGCTTGTGAAATATTAAAAGGGACCCATAGGATTCAAGAGCTCATAACGAAAGAAGTTTGCAAGCTGAAAGCAGTAATGGACAGAACCAAAGAAATTAATGCCGAAGCCACTAAGAGCGGGAGGAAGTATGCACACATTAGTGAAGACCTGAGAAACGCATGGTATGGAGAGAAGGAAAGTCAGGGTCCCCAGCAAGACTCCCTCTTAAATCCGTCTTTGGTTTTAAAGCAGATGTGCGCCTTTTGGATTTTTGCAAAGATTGTGGAGTGAAGCTGAATGCTATAGCCATGGCCACTCTTGAACAATGTGAAAGTTTGTATCTTAAAATATGAACCGCCCAAGAAAGTTGTCAGTTGATAATACCTCATAATATGGAAGACTTTCTAGACAAGGCTCTTCGTTTGTCTGAGTTAAGGGATGGGCTAAACGCAGAAATGGACTATGTGAGGAAGATGGATGTATTGACCGCAGAAGACCTTCACCAGTGGATTGCCCAAGCTACTGTTCACATGCATCTTCTTGAAGAGGGCCTCCAAGTTGCAGCAACAGAGGTAATCAACCTTGAAGAAGATCTCGCCAAGCATGTGGTTTCTCTACAACTTACGCTCCCACTTTCTGCAAACAGTGTCATCAGAGAAACTGGTCTCTGGGTAAATTATATAGAAGGAGTAGACAGGGAATAGCTGTAGAAGCACACCAAGTATCAACAGTAGTATCAAGGAAATCAGTTTCAATAGGAGTATCATCAGCACCAGTGGCACAAGTTGCAGCAGAGACACCAGCTGTAGCAAAAGCTCTTGAGGAAGCAGGGGCACTAGCCCAAGGATGATCTATCTTTGTTATATTTGATAATTAAAAGCCAACATGCTCTCATTTTCCTTTGTCTATTTTAAGAATTAAAAGGACATCTGGATTTTACTTCCCATTCCCCTCCCGTACTATTTTTGGGGTTTTTTTACTCTTTTTGTAAATTGGGCACTACAAGACAAATTAAAAGAATCTTGGGAGTTAAGGTATAGGTATCGACTCTTGAAGCATTTTTGTAAAGCTATATATAGATGATTAGGGGAGAGTAGAAGGGACTTTTGGTAGGTGAAAGGACATTCTTCTTGTTTACATGAACTATTTATGCTACATGAATTTATAAATCGTTCTGGCCTGTGGAAGCTGGTGCAACGTTTTTGCTTGGAAATGTGATGAACGATGGCTGAACTATTTCTGGATTTTTCATATACATTCAGTGAGATCTTTCCTAGTTTTTGTGAACTAATTCTATTTTATGAATGATTTTATTTCTTTCACAATTTTTTTGTGCTATATGAGTAACGGAATGTCTTAATTAAATCAGAGTTATCTTTGATATCATTCATATTCCGCTGGAAATACATTTATCCGATTAAATGGCTATCTATTAAATCTTTAGATGTTTCTTTCAGCCTATTGATCATACCTTCGATTTGCTCCTTGCAAGGATATATTAAATTAGCTTAGATAATTTTAGATCCGATTTGTTTTATTGCATGCATTCAGTCTAGAGCACTTGCATATCATTTTTTAATATAAAATACATAAATGGTGGATCGGGATGCAACCGGTGAAAGTAAAACAAATCTTTACAATCTTATACGGTATCCGGAACTGTTAACCGGACGGATTCCCCACACCAAACGGTGAGCGATCTAATTGGTCTTACTCACTGGGGAGAATCCCTTGCTGATTGATACTACGATTTTCGAGGCATCAATAAGGCAATTAAGGCAAATGTTTTTTTGGAAGGGGCTGAAGAAAGATGTTCTGAAATATGTGAATGAATGTAAGGTATGTCAGCAAAACAATTCTGAATTTACATTCCCAGCTAGTTTATTGCAACCATTGCCCATTCCGAAACAAAAATGGGAGAATATTTCAATGGACTTCATCACAGGTTTGCCCAAATATTTGGGGAAGGATTGCATATATGTGGTAGTGGATAGGTTGACCAAATTTGCTCATTTCTTTGTTGTTACATCATCTTTTAGTGCTACACAAGTGGTTGACATTTTCTTTAAATAAATCTTCAGATTGCATGGGATCCCTAAGAGCATTGTAAGCGATAGAGATAGTAGATTCATGGGTGCTCTTTGGCAAGAACTTTTCAGATTGGTGGGCACTCAATTGACTCCAAGCACAAGCTATCATCCACAAATTGATGGCCAAATAGAGAGGGTGAATCAATGGTTGGAAGGGTACCTAAGAAACTATGTGGGAGAGCAACAAAAAGCATGGGAAAAATGGCTACACTTGGGTGAGTTTTGTCACAACACCACCTTTCATATGTCAATAGGAATGTCTCCTTTCAAAGCATTATATGGTTATGATGCACTTACCTTTCTTGAGATTATCTTTGGTGATAGTAGAGCCCCAAAAGCTAAATATTGGGTGGAAGAGAGCTAAGAAATTTTGAAGCTCTTGAAAGACAACTTGTAGGTAGCCCAAAATCAACAAAAGAAATATGCAGATAAACATAGGGAAGAAAGGACCTTTCAGGTCAATGATTTGGTATATTTGAGGCTGCAGCCTTATAAACAAACATCCTTGAAAAATAAGGGAGCATAAAATCTAAAACCAAGATACTATGGTCCATGCAAAGTAGTTCAGAAGGTTGGAGAGGTAGCATATGAGTTAGAACTTCCGTAAGGAAGTAAAATCCATAATGTATTTCATGTTTCATGTCTCAAAAAATACATTGGTTAGGAAATTTTCATTTCAGAAAAACTTCCTCCTTTGGATGATGAAGGTCATCTCACACTTTTTCCAGAAAACATTTTGAAGACTAGGGAATGAAGGTTAAGGAGCAGAAATATCAAAGAATACTTGGTGCAATGGAAGGATCTTCCAAGTGAAGATGCCACATGGGAGGAGGAACAAATTTTGCAGCATCCAAATCTGAAATTGCTTGAGGACAAGCAATCTTGGGTGGGGAGGACTGTAATGTCCTCATTCAAATAAATTCATAACAAGGAAATTCCATCAATCCTACTAGTTCCCTCTACGCACCGTCTGCTGCTCTTCGTTTTCTTTCTGTGCACTCGGATCCCTACTATTTATTTCTTCTTGATCAAGGAGACATTGATACCCTAATAAACCCAAGCTTCCAAAATACAAAATATTTTTACATCTCGGCCATTGTGCACACTTCCCCTTACTTCAATCTTTTGGTTTATTTATATAACTACTCGTTTCCTTAATTAGATCGATTTGTCCAAAAGTAGGGGCTTCTTTATGTCGAATACCTCTTTCTTCTTGGTCAAGTTTACCCAAACAATTTATTTGAGCTGACTAAGTAAGGGCTTCTTTATGTCGGCTACCTCTTTCTTCCTAGTCAAGTTTACCCAACACAATGCACTTGAGCCGACTAGTTTTCTGTGTACTTTGATATTCCTTCTTATTGCAAAAAAGCCCAGTATATGTGACACATGTACCCATCCATATTGCACACATAGGTAGCCTTGTTTTGTATATATTTATTCAAACTGGCATCATGGCTTCATGCTTCTTTCTTGACATCATCATGCTTCTTGTTTAACATCAATGACAACACCAAAGTTCAACATGTTAATGGGTCATATAGTGTATAGTTCTCTTGGACAACAAGTCACAAGATATGCTGGAGGGTATGAGATGTTTCTTGTGATGTGGAGAAGGAATTAACCATAAAATAGTCAATTATGTCATCTTCAGTCTGCTCTTTTCTTGAGAGATATTGTTCAATCACAAGCAATTGTAAGGTGTTTTCCTCATCATCGACTTCTTCCCCTTCCTCCCATGGTAGTAATTCTTGTTCTATATTTGGGTTAGTAGGAGGGTACAATGTTATTTATTTGATAGAAGTTCCATGGGAAATTTTCATATTCCCTAATATACAGCTAATGTAAGCATCGACAGTGGCCAACCAAGGCCGCCCTAGGATCAAGGGATATCCGTTTAAGTTGGATTTAGTCTGTAAAACTATAACGTATGCAGAATATTCCAAAGAATACACATATATCACTACATCCTCACTGATGCCTCCAAGATTTATTATGGATCATTCTACTAGCTGAAGTGTTATGGGGGTTTCTTTAAGGTTTGACAGTCCCAACATTTCCATTGTTTATTTTGTCATTAAGTTAATCACAGCCCTAGATCAATTAGGGTGTTGGGAATAAGAACATTATTTATCTACACCTTGACTATGTGAATATCTAGGTCTAAATACTTAGTAGTGGGCATTTTCCCTAACAATATTAAATCCGCCAAGTCACCAATTATGTTCATTGTTGTAGGGTCTTTCCCCTTTTTCTTCTGGTTTTCTTAAATACAGTTCTATAACATCCTTGGAATAAATAAGGACATATTTAATTGGTTGAAACAACATAATCCTCACACACACATTTTGTAATTCCCTTAGAAAATCAATTTCTGGTTGAGACAATGGTTTATCTATGTTTAGCCATTCTAAGTATGGAGAAGGACGTTCTTTCTCTACAAGTTGTACCTTAGATGGAAGAGACATAGGAGGTGAGATGTTGGTGTATTAATGTTTCTCTATGATCTTAATTGGATATTGTGACAATCCATGGAAGTAATGGAATAAGTTGGATAGTTAATTCATTAGTTACGGAGCTAGTGTTGGTTACATGACATTATTATTGGTGTTAGGGGAAGGTTGGGAAGGGTGTTTTGTCCTATGAGCTAGATTACCTGAGGGTAATGTTATTTGTGGCCGAGGAGGTAGCTGCATAGGAGGGAATTGAAACTACTGAGGAGGTTGCTGGTGGATTTGTTTCTGATTCCTCAAGGTAGAATTCCTTCAACTTTGTTGCGATGGGAAGTTTTGAGGTTATGGGCGAATCTGGGGTTATTGTGGCATAGGAGGATACCATGTCTGAGATGATTGTGGTACTTGTGGATTAGTCTAGCAAGAATTAAATGACTGCATAGGTTCTAGAACCATACCTAGAGGGTGAGGATACCATGAAAATTTTTGCAATATGAAGCATGCTGGTTCCCCTTCTGTACATGCATCTGCATTAACAATATTAAGTGTTGGTAGTTAAGGAAAATATTTAGTAGCATGATCTTGATCACAGATTTGGCAAATTTCAACCTTGTCCAATGGAGAGTCCTTCAGTGGAATTTTCTTTCTACATTTTGGGTAGGAAATTGATAGAGCACGACCTTCTTGATGTTGTCTCTACTTGGCCTGTAAAGTATCCAATTGATAAATCAAGGAACTGAGTATGTCATTTTTGAATTCCTCCAAAACATTACCAATTTATACCCTTGTAATTCCTTCTTTAGGTGTCTTGACAATCCTGTCTATTGTGTCCCGAGGTCCCCTTACTAGTATGGAAGTATTTCTTTAGTATATCATACAGAGCTCACCAATCTTGCCATATTTGAGCTAAGATAAATCTCCTGACACCATCAGATTCAATATTTCAATGCAGTCACCTTTGATTCCATATAACAAAAAGAATTTCAATGTTTCATCATCTAGTGCATTCTATCTATATCTTTGTAGATTATATTGGAACCTTTCCACATAATTTTCTAAGCTCTTGTCCTCTTTTTGCGACATTCTAAATATTGCTTCCTTCTGAACTTTGTTGTCACAGTAATCTAGATATTTCTTTAGGAAATATTTCTTCATCTCTGTCCATGTTGAGATGTTGTCTCCACCCAACCCCATGAATCAATGAAGTGCTGCATTCTTCAAAGTGGATGGAAATAGTTTTAATTTATGAGCATCTGTAACATAATCATAGATTTTGCATAGGACATCAAAATCAAACATAAATGTATTTAGATCTTCGCTTTCCATACCATGAAAATTTGGCAACATCGATGGGGGAATGTTTTTCATTTGTGTTGTAAATCCAGTCCCTCGGTTCTGGATTGGAAATTCAAAGGTAACTATCTCCTCTCTAGTGGGAATGTTTTCATCTTCATCAGCCATATTTCCCCAAAAGTATTTAAATCCTTGTAGGGTTGTTGATCTTACAAAAGAGGGTAAATCTACTGATTTCTTATCTTCATTTAGTTGGGTGTCAATATTAGGTCTTTTAGAGAGTTCCTTTGCACCTATAGATTCCAAAGTTGGTATCACAATCCTTACTTGTACTAATGAGTTAAATTGTACTAATGAGGCAACTTCAACTGTAGGGTTAGTGGAATGCACAGATTCTCCAATAGATTCCATTGGAACCTTTCTTGCTAAAATATTGAATGAAGGTGACCTTCTTTGTGAGCTAGTACTCAGTCCACTTCCTCCCTTTATTGATTTTCCAGTGTTATTTGATTCTTTGGAGGTTTTGTTGGTGTAAGTAAATATACCTCTATGGTCTCTAATTCTATTCATGAATCATTAGCATGGTTCAGAATTGGAGAGACTTGTGGTGGAATTTTACACTGCAACAATTCTATAGTGAGGCCGTCTTTGCATCCTACTTGTCTCTGTTCTTATGTTCCTTAAACCAAAACGTATGAAAGCAGAAATGAAAAGAAAACAAACGATTATCAAAACCAAGGGAAATCTCTCATAAGGAAAGAAAATAAGTTTCACACTTAGGAATAGCTATTTCAACCAATATAAAGGATTACAGTGGTCATTCAAAATCCTCAACAATGGTGCTAAAATGACAAGCTTTTTAATTTCCTTCTAATTACTCAAAAAAAAAATCAATAAGTTGTATATTAATTATCAACCAGGAATCCTTTTAAACTTGCGAGTTACCATACAATATATATGTCAGGAACTGTTTTTTTTGTCGGTGTTCAAGCTATGTAGTTGTAGTTTTTCCTCAAAGATAGTATCAGTAATGATATGAGACGGGAAAGGAGATATTAAAGTAATGAAAAATATTAACACACCAATGACTCAACAATCTTTCAAAATTTAAATTTGACACACTTGCAGGAAATAAATCTGAATTGAACCACTCTTTGCATCAAAGGAAATTAACACTAATCTATTATTGAAATTGAAAATCAAACTACAAGGTTTAATATTCTAATTGCAAGCTCAGATATTCTAGAAAAAAGATCAAATCTCAAACTATTGTAGAGCATAATATTTTAATTGCAATTTCTAATCTTCTGAAAAGGAACTAAAATTCAAACTATTGCAAGACTGGAAATTCTAATTAATACCATACTTTCCTAGAAAAGAAACAATTTCTAATTGTCAAAAACCAAATATTGACCTATAGGAAACTAAATTCTTATTTCCGATCTTCAACACTACTTCCGCTAAATCGAGTACTTTCTGAAATCCACACTCCTCTCAAATTGAATCTAAGCATGACATGAAGATCTAATTGGATCCATATTTCACAAAACAAGACATATAACAATTATGAAAATCAAACTCCGTTAACGCACAAGAATCATTAAGAGATAACCTATGATTAAACTCTTACAGCACACAAAAAATATGAGGAAAGCTATCCAATCAAAACCATTATGTAAACCTACAACAAAAGATATTAACACAATAATTAATCTACTAAATCAATTACTTTCAACGCCTATCCTTTGAAGGGGGGCGTTCCTTCAAGTATAGGAGATGAATATGGTATCCTACAATCATGTAGTAATTAACTCAATCACATTTGCATGAATAAAATGGGAAACACTAATTATATTAAGCACAATTATCAACACATAACTTTCATACAATTTCTCAGAATCTCGGCTAATCCGCTTCGACAGGAGACCACCTCTTTTAAACCATGTCTAGAACAAATATATCTTTAGAAAATAGTTAAGGTGATCTAAGAATCAAAGATTCTCGGTCACCTTTACAGTTTCAATAACAAACACGGAAGAGAATTCTAAATGTTAGCATTAAATGTATTTAAGGAACAATTATAATGATACCAAAAATAATTACAAGATCAAACAATATGAGATCATCTAATATGTTCTCCAACTGGTGTAGATTTGTGTACCCAGGTAATATAATCATGTGGTAGTGCTAAGCTGTGGGTCCTACATAAACATGAGCACCAATTCCACAACTATTCAAGGATCATCTACATAGGATCAACAACCGTGATAAATCCCATTCAAGTCATGGAGTGCTTCATAGTGGTTTCATAGTTCATATGCAATCATTGTACTAGTTACACAAATTCTACAGATCCAATGTAATAATGGTTCCATAGCTCCATTAAATTACCGTAACAGTTCCACAACTCCATGAAATTACCGTAATGGTTCCACAACTACTGCAAAACCACTATCAAGGTTTCGTAGCTCCACAAAACTATCATTTCCATGGACATGTGATTCCACAAGTCTTACAAGCAAGTGTGAGCACATAATTACATACCTGCAAATCAAATACTTAACAAAATATAATTAAATACCAACATCTTCATACCATGTTCCAAAACCATATATCCCGATTATAAGATGAACAATTGAGGCTTTCAAAAGGTGGAAAAAAATAGGTAAAGGTATAAAAAGGTAGTTGAAGGATGACATATCTATAGCTTGACACTTAACATACTTATGTGGAATACATTTAAAACTGAAATGAAGTTGCTGCAAACAATCATCTTAGATTGAAGGTAAGAGGTGAGTACTGCTAGGTTATGCATTGTATTTTTTTCCCTTTAATTCCCATCCATCCATGAGCCTAACATCTGATGATTGAAGGTAATACTATGTTTCAAATTCATCCAATAGGGTGAAGGAAGAGTTTCCTTCTTCCATATGTATCTTCTATTTTCTTGCACATATTTCATATTTTCTTGTATATTTTTTCTACTAGTCTTTTCATGCACACAGGTTACCGTCAGCACAATTTGAGTGGGGAGTACTCCTATTGTCTCGGTTTCACCCTGGTGAAATTGGAATGTTGAGAGATAAGTAGGTGTTAAGATTCAATATGATAAGATAGAAAATAGCAGCATTACATTCCATTTCAAAACAATAGCATATACAGGATCACCGAAAGAACAACAAGCACAACATAAACACAAGAGACACAGATTTATCCTGGGAAACCCTCATGGGGTAGAAAACCAAGCAAAGCTTCCTCAATATAGATGACCAGCAAATTCAAATATGTAATCCTAAACCATGATATACTTCTCCTCCATAAAAGATATCTCTCTCACTTATGCGCTAATCACAAGTGAGTGAATGTGTGTTAAATGAGGAACACACCTCCTGTATTTATACACAACTCCAACTTGACTTTTACACTAACTAGGTCGGCCCCAACTTAACTACTTAACATAATGTGATAGGGTCGACTCCACTAGGGTTATCTAATAACCCTTTAACCCACATGACTCATACAAGGCCGACCCCCACTAGGGAAGTTGTTATAGCTTAAAATGACACTTCTCCGTCCATGACAACACTTGTATCGCTTGGTCGCATGACGACACTTCTTGAGATCAAGTTTAGTCACACAATAGGACACTTGTGGATTGAAGGGTCATTTGGGACACTTAACATGGTTGAAATTACCTCACTCCTGGTCCATTTGATGGTCATAACCCTTAGGAACACTTCTCTAGACCAAACCACCTCCTAAAAACCATCAGAAAACCCTGTTTTTGGCCATATTTCCACAAAAATGCTACTCTATAGGCATTAGAGGGGAATTTGCCTCCAAAAATATGCAACTTTGCTTCACTAGAGTGGCATTCACCTTGAAAAATATGTTGGTTTGCAATAGGAAGAGTAGAGTACTTTCCTGAATCAGTCAAAATCTCGAATTTTGGTCAAATTGAGTTGGTTTGGGAACTTCCTGATCGATTACAATTTCTTTTCCTCTCCTTCATTGAATATATAAGGAAGGTAGAAGGGCCATGAGAGGGGACCAAGTCCATAACAATGTTATGCTGGAGGAATGGAGACCCTCACCCCCCTCTCTTGTGCCTCAATTTCTGATAAACCCTAGCACAGCTGATTAGAGGTTGGGATCCTTGGAGAACAGAAGCAGGAGACCTTGAATCTAGGTTTCGTGAAGTGCCAAGCTTGAAGGAAGGTATAATTTTATGTACTTGCTTCATTCATTAATAAAGATCAGACATTCTTCCCTTTCCAAATATGACCTATTCATGCGTGTCTTAGATTTGATTACAGTTTGCTTATAGTTTGATGTCTTTTACTATCATGAATATCATTCTTATATATGTAGTCAAATGTATTTGAGAAAGGTATGAAGTTGTTTTGCAGGTGTGGGCATTGTGACACTGAATGGCATTGAAGAGCAAGGAAGAGAAAGGATGGGATCAACCTTCTTAATAAGGTACACATCCTCTTTAACCTTTATCTCTTTGCTAACTAGTGGCACTTGTAGAACATTTGTAGGTCTATCTTTCATCCTTGTAAGTTGGTAGTTTCTCCCCTGAACTATAGGAGTATTTTCCTCACAACAGAATGGCGACTCCGCTAGGGAAATCCTATATGCTTAGGGGTATCCAACGTCATTTCTTCAGTTTTGTTTGAAGGTCTTTGTTCAATTTATTGATTAGAATCAGTTATTAGGCTCTTTTTGACCCTCCTTGGCTCTTACAGACCCTTCCTATCCCTTACAGACCCTTACTGGCTCAGGTGTGGGGGGTTTTGGCCTTATTTTTTTTTAACTTTTCCCATATGAACGCTACTATTTTGAAGCACAGTAGTGTTTTCCCCCTGTTTGGATGCTGGTCTTCCTCATAGATAGTAGCGTACACATCTTGGTACTAAGTTTTTGAGTTTTGATCTGTTTTGGGGGGTTGTGGCTGCATTGTTTGGGGTCCCTGATGACCCTAGGTCTGAGTTAAACCACTGTAAGTGGTCTCCTATCCATGTACTGATCCTATGTTCATGATTTGGACCTTCTTTGATCAATTTGATCTTTTTTGGAAATTTTTGGGGCTTGTTGACCCAAGTTGGGGGGTTGTGGACCAGGTTGGTGTTTTGTACCCTGATTTGAGTCTAACTGAATCTGCTTGCTCCATTTCCACTGGATTTGAAACCTACTGAGACTAATTGACCCTATTTGTGTCTATTTGAGTGGAATTTCTCTTTAGATTGGTTTCTTATCCTCCCTTATGCCTTTAGTTTTCTTTTTGTAGTGAAAGCTCAAGTGTCTTTGTTGTTGTTCAAGACTTTGACTGCACTGTTTATGTGCAGACCTGACTTTACCAAACCAAAATTCTTTGTAAGTCATTTGCTTTGTTTGGGTCTAAAAGTAGGTTTCGTACGCTTTTCCCAATGGTTGGCATGCTTACGTCAATAAGAATATGAAATTCATATTGGTAGCTTTTACTGTTTCAATAAGGAAACCTGAAAGTTCTTTGCTTTTGCTTTGATAGTAGGTTACCTTCAATTTCAGTTTTGTTTCTCACCTTTGAAAAGCATAAAAAATTTTGATTTATTTTCTGAGTAGAGTACCTTGCAAGTGGCTTAAAGGATTCAAGAGTGCTTTGCATAAAAAAGAAGAAGTTTTCTTTTGCATACTTATTTGTTTGAGTAGCTGCATTCTTAGGTTTTGAGTTTAATTTTGTACATTTAGATTTTATTTTTACCTTTTTGCATTCGAAAAGACTAAAAATTTCATTTGCATATGCATTCTAGATCGTATATTTAGAAATTGCATTGAAAAGAAAAGATTTGTTTAGTGGTAAACATTTCATTTCAGTATTCTATCTCTGTTATAACCACTCTCACACACCCACTACCTTTTTGAGTAAGCAAGTAACCTTTAAAATGAACCTTAATAAAATGTACTAGTAACATTTTCATTTCTAGGTTACACTATTCACCAACTAGTCTTGGTTAGGATCTTGGGTTTAAAACACCTTAAACCACTCGAGATCACACATTACGCAAAAATCTTAGTTCGACTATCACAGGTAAACCCACCTCATTCAAAACTTGCTTGGGATCTATGCAGTAGGTCTTGTGAGATTAGATTGTTGGGAATAAACCTCCTACTTTCTGTTTTGAGCATATACCAGGATCAGATCGTGTTTGGGGACTCTTTTGAGTTTCAGGCTCAGTTACCCTTCCCATGCCTTCTGATTCGACCAGAGATTGTTCCCCCAGGAGTTTTCAGTGTGGTGGTATGCTTAGTATCTGACCATAGGATCATACACAGGTGACAGTGGAGGGTTATATCTGTTGTACCTAGGACAGACATGGGAGGAAATCCCTTGCAGGTCTTTGGGAGGGTGGTTGGGTGATTCCAGCGCTTGCACCCTTAGTCGTTGTATTGTGGACCCAGGGTAACTATCCTTCTTCCTTCGTTGATCTATTCTGGACCCTCATCATCCCAGACTCTTCTCCAGAAGGCATCTGTTTTCCTAGTTTGATTTACTTAGGATCTTTTTTAGTGGTGTGCTCTTTGTGCTACTTGTCTTAGTTTTCCTTAGAGAACTTCTTGCTCATTTGAGCAGGAAACTATGTCTATCATTTTGGTGAGCGCCAATCAAGGTACCCATGTTCCAGGAGATCATTGTGTTGTTCCTTTCATTGGAAACATTGGTACTCCCTTAATGGATACTCTGAATCTTCCTGGATTCACTATAGGGCTGCCGGTTTGGTTGTTCTCCACTCCGAATGCCTTGCATGCTCCTGACACTTATTTTGTAAGCACCTCAAATCAAGAGCATCAGAACCACTGCAAGTCATGATAGGGGCAAGCACCCTGCCTCTGCAAATCATGCAGGGGGAACCTACCCAGCTTATGGAGGTCATGTTGGGAGAAAACTTTTAGTCACTGAAAATCACACTGAAAGTTTAACTTCAACCACTGTTAGTCATGTTGAGGACATGTCATTGATCACTGCTAGTCATATTAATGACAAGTCACCAGTTCCTGTGAGTCATACTAGAGACAACAGATCAGCCACTGCAAGTCATGCTGAGGGAGTTGATATTGTCGACAAACCCAATAAACAGAAGTATAAGTTCCCTTGCAAGTTTTGTGAGGGAGACCACCTTACTTACTTGTGCCCTGTACTTCCAGAAGTGAAAAAAGTGTGGTCCTTAGTTCAAAAGTCTTCTGCTTCTGAGCAACCAGCCATTGCAAGTCATGCTGGGGGCAAGCTATCATCCAATGCTAGTCATGCTGAGAGTACTGACGTTGTAAAGGAGTCTCAACCTATAGGACGAAAACCAAAGTTCCCTTGTAAAATTTGTAAGGGAGATCACCTTACTCACCGATGCCCTGCCATTCCAGAGGCACGAAGAGTGTGGTGCATGTCTGAAGGAATCTTTGCTCCTGATTTGTCTATAGATTCCCTACAGTCAGATCAACCTTTGGTTGATAAAGTGGTTGAACCAATGCAATATTTGGTCAACCCCACTCTTCCTTTGGAGAGTGAAGTGATCGAATCGATGCAATCTTTGACCGATCCCAGCAGTCTTGCAAAGATTGATGCACCTACTGCAGAAGTTTTTTGCATTACCAGTTTGGATGTTCCTGAAAAAGGGGACACTTCATCTATTCCATGTGGACCCCTACCAAGCCCTAGGATCATTTCCTTTGATTGGAATAGTCTAGCCGAGCCTCATCTTCCTTCTTCGACACCTTTCCAGATAAAGGTTGATATCGGGAACCATATGGTTGATCGATGCATTGTAGATGAAGGAGATTCTGTTAGTATCTTGTCCGCTTATGCTTAGAGAGATTTGGGTTTCGCTAATGTTATTCCAGTTGTTAATTGGCCGTTGACCTTCGATAAAAGACCTAGTGAACCATTTGGATTCCTCCGTCAAGTACCTGCTACTTTGGGTGGAAAAATAGTCTTAGTTGATTTTATGGTTTTAAAGGACCCTGTGGACTTTGATATGATCCTCGGTCGTGATTATGTTTATGCTATGCATGCTGTGGTATCTACGCTCTTTCATGTGATGCATTTTCTTCATAACGAAAGCATTGTCACTATCGACCAACTTGCATTCGTTGATCCTCCTTATTACCCAACTGTAGACCAGTCTGATCCCTTATCATTAGGCACCACTATGTCACATGGGAATTATGTGGCATATTGTTCCTTGAGTTCAACTGCTTCTGAGAAGAAGTCTCTAGGTTCATGCTTACCTTCTCAGGACTTAGTCCCAGCTTTTGACTAAGTGACACCTCCATCTGAATGTTTAGATATGTGTTCTATCTGGGACGATATACTTCCTCCTGATGAAGTGTTCCTAGAGTCCATAGTATAGTCTTCCATTCATTTGGATGTTGATCCAGTCGCAGTTATGTCCAGCCTCGGTTTGACCTTAAATTCTGATCGTCCTACTGTTGAGTCTTTTGACTCTCCTATAGATCTGCAAATCGGTGTTCCTGCTGAGTTTGATTCTGCTTCTAGAATTTTCAAATCCTGTGATGATGAATTTGTTTCTGCAGATTCCATCATGTCCATCAACTTTGATCTTCATCCTGAAGTCGATCTTGTTTATTGTAAGTCCTCGGGCTTGGGTACCATAGAGTCTCCATTTGAAAACTCTTCCTTGTTTATGCATGTTGTTGATGATAGTGAAGTTGAAAGTATTTCTACCATAGTGACTTGTATCGGGTTTTTCTTTACATATGTTTTAGATATGATCCTGGTACTAATGTTTCTTGGAGACAAGATTCTTAGCTGGATTTATACTTGCTTACTGGTTATTTTCGACACCTTGTGCGACCATGTTAGGTATATTTGGAACCTTGCATATAGGTTTAGGCTTCCCCGCTGTTATGTTGCATTTGAACCTTTTTCCATCCGAATTCGCCATAGGGTCGAACCTGTTGGATATTGGTGTGTTAGCCATCTCTTTATGCATTGTGCACCAGTCTGACAGTAGAGCCTACCTAACATGGGTCACCCTAGTCAGCATGCTTATGCCATTTTGGTGCCCATGTTGTGTTTTTCTCATAGGCTTGGGAGCCTTTTTAGATTTACCATGACTTTGAGAAGAAGCCTCATATCTTTCTTCCTCATATAGTTCTGGCCATCCCTATAAGGCTCCCATCTTTGTGTTCAAGTTGCATATGCATATTTTATGATCCCGCTTGCGCTAATGAGCCTGATGCTAGCTTCCACTTTTTTAGCTCGTTGTATAAGCCTCCATCTTTGATCTCATTTCCGCTAAGCCTTGTATCATTTTTCCCTCGCAATTTGACACCTTTTACCTGGAGGAGACATACCCTGAGTGTCCTTATCTTGCTTGTGTTCCTTGCATTAGGCATAGCTTTGTTCCATGCACTTGGAGCTAGTTTTGCATGTCCCTGACACTCGTCTCCTCCCATTTCAAGCATTCTTCCACCTTTACTTCAAGCTCGTTAAAAACAGTAAGTAGGTTTCGAGCATTCTTCCACCTTTACTTCGAGCTCATTAAAAACAGTAAGTAGGTTACGAGCATTCTTCTACTTTTCCTTTGAGCTCGTTAAAAACAGTAAGTACATTACGAGCATTCTTCCACCTTTACTTCGAGCTCGTTAAAAACAGTAAGTTTTGAGAATTTCTTCCATCTTCACTTCAAGCTCATTAAAAACAGTAAGGAAGTTATGAGCATTTTTCTGTATCTCCTTTGAGCTCATTAAAAATGGTAAGGAGGTCACGAGTTTACTTTTTCAGGCTTGTTAAACCTTTACGGAAAAGATCCCTATGGAGTTCTTTTAAGCCCTTTTCAGACTCCTTAAATAGGAAAAGTTTGCCGAGGATAGTTGTCTTTTCGGGCTTGTTAAAATACCTAAACTAACATCCACTTAGGTATAGAATTACCCCTTTTTCGGGCCTTGGTGAATAATTTACGAAAAAGGTATACTCTGGGTATACTCTGGTATGTGCTAGAAGAGTTCTTCTTCCATTATTTTACACTTTTTCGAGGAAGGAGACTAATTTTACGAAAAAGGACCTTTGGAATCATCTTTAGGGTTTTCAGACTCTCTAAATGTGAAAACACCAAGCGAGCATTCACCTACTCGGTCTCGATCGGAAATCCACAAGATGGTTGATAGAGAACTGTTTAAGTTTTTCAACTCTATAAAAAAGAAAACACCGCCGAGCATAGACCAATCAGGGCTCGATATAAAATCCACAGATAGGTGTATGGAGTTTTCTTCTAGGTTTTTCAGACTCCTTAAATATGAAAATACCGTTAAGCATGCTTTAGTTCTTTGTCAAGCTCATTAAAAAATGAAAAAGGAAAGGGAAGGGAAGAATGTTAAAATATTTTTCAATATGATGGCATCAAGTCGACTATCTCCTTGAACAAAGCACCTATTTTGAGTCTATCAAACAAGTTGGGTTCTAGTGTTTGCCTTAGGATAAACCTGACCTCAGAGTTCTTACTCCTTCGTTTGGTTAGTTTTCCAATCATATGGGGAATCTGTTAATGTCTCCTACATTGCAGATTTGTATCGTGGTCTCTTTGTGTTAAAAGCTGCCTAAGTCACTCTTGTGTCGTGCTCACTGTTCAAGGATATAACCTGTGTCGTCCATTCTGCAGTTGCCTTGACCTCATGCGTCGGCCATTCCTTGGTGTCGATATGTTTCATCAGGTGTTCAGTCCTACTCCAAATGAACTCATACCTGTTGAGTGTCCCTCGTGTTGGATGATGGAGGATGCCTTAAGGCCTCCCTTCCAATGGACTTCTTCCCATCAACTTCAACTCATTATCCTCTAGGAATGAAGTTTAGAGTTTCGGTTAGTACCTTGGGGATTGCAGTCATTAGTGGAAGTTTCCCTCACTATTTGATAGATGGGAATACATCAATGTCTCCTATCCGATGGATTCTTCATGTGTTAGACGACAAGACCATTTATTCACACTTGTTTGAATGTACTAGGTACCTTGGGTTCCATTTTCATTATTGGTGGACACCGTCATGTTTGTTAACGATATACATCAATGACCGGTAATCAAACGATACCTCACATGTTTGACATCAACTCATTTATTCGCATGGATATGTTTGTACCTTGGGTTGTTTTTGGATGAAGACCTTGGGACCCTCGATAGCAACACCTCATTTATGTTAGCGCCCAAGTTGCGCAAGACTGAGCCACACTCTTTTTGGCTCTTGATGAGACATAGATCCAGCTTGTTCTCTATGGCTATCTTCTCCAGTTTTGACATAGATCCACCTTGTATTTATGTGGCTATGTTTACACTTATGTTCCTCATGGATCCACGCTTGTATTATAGTGGCCATGATATATGCATCAGTATTTGGATCATTATTGTATCCTCTTGGAGGTCATGTTCCACTATTTGAACATGGACAACTACCCCAAGGATGAGATTGTATGACATTCCCTTTGCTTTCAGGTACTTCATTTGAGCCTATGATTCTTGGTTTCTCCGGTTACTCCGCTCCCATGTTTCAACTCTTTTTTATTTATAATTTATTTTGGCCATCGTTTCCCTCACTCCCTTTGACCTCATACATTAGGGGGCATCTGTTATAGCTTAAAATGACACTTCTCCATCCATGACGACACTTGTATCGCTTGGTCACATGACGACACTTCTTGAGATCAAGTTTAGTCACACAACATGACACTTGTGGATTAAAGGGTCATTTGGGACACTTAACATGGTTGAAATTACCTCACTGCAGGTCCATTTGATGGTCATAACCCTTAGGAACACTTCTCCAGATCAAACCACCTCCTGAAAACCATCAGAAAACCTTGTTTTTGGCCATATTTCCACAAAAACGCTACTCTATAGGCATAAGAGGGGCGTTTGCCTCCAAAAATATGCAACTATGCTTCACTAGAGTGGAGTTCACCTTGAAAAATACACTGGTTTGCAGTAGGAAGAGTAGAGTACTTTCCTGAATCAGTCAAAATCTCGAATTTTGGTCAAATTGAGTTGGTTTGGGAACTTCCTGATCGGTTATAACTACTTTTCCTCTCCTTCATTGACTATATAAGGAAGGTAGAAGGGCCATGAGAGGGGACCAAGCCCATAACAATGTTATGCTGGAGGAATGGAGACCGTCATCCCCCTCTCTTGTGCCTCAGTTTCTGATAAACCCTAGCACATCTGATTAGATGTTGGGATCCTTGGAGAACAGAAGCAAGAGACCTTGAATCTAGGTTTCGTGAAGTGCCAAGCTTGAAGGAAGGTATAATTTTGTGTACTTGCTTCATTCATTAATAAATATTAGACGTTCTTCCCTTTCCAAATATGACCTATTCATGTGTGTCTTAGATTTGATTACTTTTTGCTTATAGTTTGATGTCATTTACTGTCATGAATATCAGTCTTATATATGTAGTCAAATGTATTTGAGAAAGGTATGAAGTTGTTTTGCAAGTGTGGGCATTGCGACACTGAATGGCATTGAAGAGCAAAGAAGAGAAAGGTTGGGATCAACCTTCTTAATCAGGTACACATCCTCTTTAACCTTTATCTCTTTGCTTACTAGTGGCACTTGCAGAACATTTGTAGGTCTATCTTTCATCCCTGTAAGTTAGTAGTTTCTCCCCTGAACTATAGGTGTATTTTCCTCACAACAGAAGTCTAATAACCGAAGTTACCACATTATCCACAGAGGAATAAAACATCTCTAGATATACAATAAGGTCTTCATGGAGGAATGAAACATCTCCGGAATAATAAAGTACAAATATAATATTCTTAGAAGTTACAATATCTCAACATAGGATCACATAAAATTCCTGTTCTCGGGGGGTTAAACCGACAACAACCTATTGTAGTTGATGATCGTTCAAATTCCATTTTTTTTAATAAAAATATGATTTGGGCATATCTGCATCTTTCCTCCACTTTCTTCATCCAGCCTTGCTACTACTTTTTTTATTTTTGTATTCTACAAAAACTATATCATGTATATTTCAAACTCCAAATAGTTTTTTTTGTACTAACACTATAAAAAATTCTGATTTTTAACCGTTAGTTGTAGGCCTCTCTGACACTCTATTTTTTGGAAAAAGTAGTTGTCTTGCACTATTCTACACATGATATTAGTCCATGCAATCATGTAAATTTTGGAATTAATTTTCAATAGACAACTTATTCGCCAAGTTTGATGTTTATTCATAGATATCATTGCATTAATAAACTTGGGTATTTAATTGCATATAAAAATTGTGAATATGAGTGAAATGATAGATTTCTTTTACGTCTTTAAATTTGATTTATAAATTTGCTTAGACATAAAATATATACAAATTATCACTTCATTTTCATACTAATGCTAATAACACGAAAGTACTACATGATTTATGCAATAATTAGTTCATTAATAAACTAGACTTTGGCATGCAATTAAAAATTCCAAATTCAGTGGAATTGAATGTTTCTGTTTTTCATAATTAAGGTAGCTACTTTAATTTACATATGCATCGTAATATATTTAATTATTGATGCATTTTCATGCTAGTGTCTAATGCTTACATTTTAGAGAATTTATCGCATTATGCTTTCTTATTTCTTTGTGAATAGAGCATCATTAATTTCTTTAGTCATTAGTTAGCAAATCATTTTGATTTTGAAAGCAATACACGCATGGTCAAATAGGTTGCATTTAGTTGCATTAATGGAATAACATTCTTGTTAAGAAAGTGTCCTTGTATTTTGTCATGCTCATCAAATACCGCTTTCATTTGTCTATGAACTTAATGCCATTGATCAATTGTGATCCTCCTATCTATCTGAGGGCTCTAAATGCAACCTGATATTCCATCCCCATACTCCCCTTGAACAACCCTCCAAGGGTGTATAAAGTGTTGTTTCCCACACCATGTCATTTTGAGCATCAACATGTTATTTGAATAGGCGTGTTATTGGTTACCCTAATTGTGATACTTGAATTCAGAGGCATATCGACCTATGGTCGACTTGTATTACTCGACACAGTATTGAATGAAAACATTTTCTTCAACTGGACATGACCTCATATATGATCAATTGGATTCCTTGAAGCGTGACTGACCAGAGGTTGATGCATTGGTATATCTTGTGTTTCCCTATAAAATTCATTTTGTTCAAATTATAGAGCCATCGAATGGAGAGTTTGACTAGATGGTGAATTGAATGGATGGATAACTTGCATCTTTTAGCTGTCAACTTGATGAATTCGCAAAGGTCGTTAGTTGAGCATTGAATGGCATTTGTTTTATTGAATAGCACTTGGATTTTCCATCGACTAGTAGTTTCCCTTGGGTGATCGACTTATTGAGCCATCAACTACTATGCCATTTGGTTGATTAAGTATTAAATGATAGAACCGTTATTATTTTTGTGCATTGGACTTGGAGATACTTATTTTTGTTGCAAAATGACTGAACGTAGTATCACCATTATTGCTTCTACATTGTTATTCCTTGACTGTGAAACTTTGAAAGTCATGGTTATTTGCCAAACAAGCTGATTGTTTTATCCATCCTTGCTCCAACTTTGAAGTCATGGTTGCCAATGGGGGCACCTTACCTTGCAAAGGGAAGTGTCGAAATGTGCGTATCTCTATGGGAGATTATACCTTGCACTCTGACATGTTTTCCTTGACCTTAGGCGGATGTGATGTGGTTTTGGGTGCTCAATGGCTACGCACACTTGGCCCTATCTTATGGGATTTTGCTGAACTTCGGATGCAGTTTTCCCTCAATGGCCAAAAACACACATTGACAGGATTACAACTAGGTTCTATCAGCATCATCAATTCACATCGCATGGAAAAAATCCTCAATAAGAATTCACATGGTGTCATCTCTCAGCTCCATTCCATTCAGATGCAACCTTCAGCGGTCTCCACTACTCCTTTGGATCTACAACAAATTCTGGATCGATATACAGGTGTCTTTACTGAATCAGTGGGATTGCCACCTTCCAGGCTAGAAGACCATCGTATTCAGCTCCTTCCTGGCAGCGTTCCTCCCAACATCAGGCCCTATCGCTACCCATTTCACCAAAAAATGGAGATTGAAATGCTCGTTCGGGACTTATTGAAGCAAGGTATTATTCGCCCAAGCACTAGTTCCTTTTCTTCTCCAGTTATTCTTGTCCGCAAAAAAGATAGGTCATGGCGCCTCTGCATTGACTTCCGAGCACTTAATCACCTCACCATCAAGGATAAGTTTCCAATTCCTGTTGTTGATGAGCTTCTTGATGAGCTTCATGGGGTTCACTTTTTATCCAAGTTGGATCTTCGTTCTGGGTATCATCAAATTCGGGTTCATGAGGATGATATCCCTAAAACAGCTTTCCGCACACATGATGGCCATTATGAGTTTTTGGTCATGCCCTTTGGCCTCACTAATGCTCCTTCCACATTCCAGGCCTTAATGAATAAAATATTTCGACCCTACTTACGGAAATTCATTCTGGTATTCTTTGATGATATCCTCATCTACAGTAAAACATGGGATGAACATCTCCAGCATCTGGATCTTGTCACGCAACTTTTCTCTGACCATCATCTCCATGCCAAGCAGTCTAAATGTGTTTTTGGATAGAAGGAAGTTGAGTATCTCGGGCACATTATCTCAGCACAAGGGGTTCGCGTGGATCCTGCCAAAATCGATGCCATGAACAATTGGCCGCAACCTTAGACACTCAAGAGCCTTCGTGGTTTTTTGGGGTTGACTGGCTACTACCGCAAGTTTGTCAAGGATTATGGGAAGATTGCAGCTCCATTAACTGCTCTATTGAAAAAGGATGCTTTTACATGGACACATGTTGCTCAGTGTGCATTTGACAAACTAAAACAAGCTATGTGTACTACACCTGTTCTAGCTATGCCCGATTTTTCCAAGCCCTTCACTATTGAGAGTGATGCTTGCGGCAATGGACTTGGTGTTGTTCTCCTTCAAGATGAACACCCCATTGCGTTCACCAGCAAAGCCCTTTCAGGTAATAATTTAGCTGCCTCTACCCATGAGAAGGAAATGATGGCTATTTTGCATGCAATATAGAAGTGGTTCCCATACCTATTAGGGAATCATTTCTGCATCAAGACTGATCACCAGAGTCTAAAATATTTCTTGGAACAGCGTGTCTCTTCCCCGGCACAACAGAAATGGGTTAGAAAACTCATGGGTTATTACTATGAGATCACTTACAAGAAGGGTAAAGACAATATTGTGGCAGATGCTCTTTCTTGCACATTTGATGCCCAAGGTTCTCTTTCATCTATTTCTATGCCTGTTCCAAATTGGTTGCAATCTGTTCAACAGGGTTATGTCAATGACTCTTACTTATCTAAAATCATCCAACGCTTGACCATCAACCCTTTTGTTGTACCACATTACTCTTGGGATGCTGCTTCTCTGAGATACAAGGGTCGTCTGGTGCTTCCCCAGAGCACAGATCTTCAATAGGTTGTCTTCTATGAACTCCATGCTTCTCCATCGGTAGGGCACTCTGGGTTCCTCAAAACGTATGAACGGGCATGGCGTAACTTCTTTTGGCAGGGCATGAAAAGGACAATTCAACATATGGTGGCCGAATGTGATACCTGCCAGCGCAATAAGGGTGAAACAACACTCCTTCCAGGATTGCTCGAACCCTTGCCCATACCTACACGGATTTGGATAGATATTTCTATGGATTTCATTAAAGGGATCCATAAATTTGGCGGGAAGATAGTGATTCTAGTTGTGGTTGATTGCCTCTCCAAATATAGTCATTTTTGTGCTCTCAGCCATCCCTATACAACCTCCTCAGTCGCTCAAATTTTTTTGGACCAGATCTTTCGTCTTCATGGCATCCCTTCTTCCATTATCTCGGATTGTGATGCGACTTTCACCAGTCATTTTTGGACAGAACTATTTTGCCACACTGGCACCAAACTAAAGATGAGTTCAGGGTATCACCCACAAACAGATGGTCAGACTAAAATTATCAATAAATGCTTGGAAACTTATCTTCGTTGCTTCACCTCTGAACAACAACATCAGTGGGCAAAGTGGCTCCCTCTCGCTGAATGGTGGTACAATACCTCTTACCACACTGCCTATAAAATGACCCCATATGAACCAGTCTATGGTCAGGCACCTCCAGTTCTTCTTCCGTACACCCCCACCAGTTCACCAGTTCAAGAAGTTGTCCTGGTCCTTCGAAACCGCGATCAGATTCTTCGCATTTTGCGGGACAATCTTCACATGGCAAGAAATCGCATGAAGCAACAAGCTGATCAGCACCGTTCTGAGTGCACTTTTCAAGTCGGCGATATGGTTTTTCTTCGTCTCCAGCCGTACAAGCAGTCCTCCCTAAAACTCAAAGGGCGTCATAAGCTCGCTCCAAATTTTTATGGGCCATATCGGATTCTTCAGAAGATTGGGTCCATTGCTTATAAATTGGAACTTCCTCCTTCTTCCCGCATTCATCCAGTCTTTCATGTCTCTTGTCTGAAGAAAGTTCTTGGCACCAACATCAGTGGACAAACGATTTTACCCGAACTGGATAATGAAGGATCCATCCTTTTGGAGCCGTAGGCCATCCTCAATCGGCGCACTCGTCAGCTTCGCTCTCACTTTATCACAGAGGTCTTAATTCAGTGGCACGGCATGCAACCATAGGATGCTACATGGGAACCACTCCTTCAGATTCAACAACAATTTCCACATCTAAAGCTTTGAGGACAAAGTTTTTTTTAAGGGGGAGGGGATGTTAGGAACCCATGTCTTTACTTTGTTAGTATATTTTTGTTGGATGCATATGATTTGTAAGTCGTCCCATAGTATTTGTTGATCAATAGTTTATGTTATTGTTGTTGGCGCATATGCTTTGTAAGTCGCCCGTAGTATTGTTGATCCATAGTTTGTAGTGGCCCATGGTTTTGACCCATAGTATTGGCGCCTAGACTTAGTATATAAGTGTGTGTTGAGACCTATGAAGGCACCGTGAATTTTTTTGTATTGAGCTTGCTCATAGGAGGTTGCCCCCTCGAAGTGGCCTGTGATCAATATAAAAGTGATTTTGAGTTCTGTCATTTCTGCTATTTCGCATATCCTTATTAATTAATTGTTGCAGGTGCATCACAAAAGTCTATTAAATATGGGTGCCTTTGACAAAGATGAAGACTTGATCTTGTTGAGGAGATTCATGAGAAGAAAGTTGTTTCTTTACAAGAATTCCATGATTGATTTCAGGAAGAGTTTGATGCCTTATAGGCTATTGTTTCCTTTTTTGTTAATAGAGAATGAAGGACTAAAGAATCAATTGAAGACTACTCATTCCTTGCTTGAGGATGAAGCTGCTCTTTTCCAGACTGTTGTTTTACAGAGAATGGATGACAAATCCAGGAAGATTGTTTCTTTGGAGAGCACCATGGAAATATCCCATGGGCTAATTGACCATATAATCTCCAACATTCAATTCTAATCCACTTATTTGAAATTGCCTATTGTTCCAAAGGTCTAGCCTTTCACCTATATTTGTTTCAGGAATCACTAAATGGTTAGCAAATTCAACAGTAATATAATTATTTCTTTCACTAGAGGCAATAGAAATGGTGACATCCTTCCTTGCAATTTTCCTTTTAACTCTAAATAGTATTGAGACATTCATTAGTGAGGTGCTAGGAAACCTTCCCTTCTTTTCAACATTAAAACCCATCTTCTTGAGTTTTCTTTGAAATTTATTCAATATCTCTTTTTTATTATAATAAACAATATTCAATATGATTCTTCTTGTAAAAATTCTTCTTTTGATGGTCTTCTGATCTTATTTTCCCCTTTAATATTTGTAAAATGGTATAGATTGGGTGGTTGGGAGGAATGATTGTTACCTTCCCCACCCAAGTTTGGCGGAATGCCCTTTCACTAATAGTCATGTCTTTTCGGAAAGACATTATATATATATATATATATATATATATGTTGATGTTTATTATTATTATTATTTTATTCATAATAATAACAATAATACTATTTTTGGAACACTTGGAAAGAAATTTATCCCATGGTCTAATTTTGACCTTTTTTTGAAAAAACGATTTGTTTAATTTCCATTTTTTTCTAAATTGATTCGCCCAAATTCCATGGGATAACAAATATTTACTCTAAAAATTGCCAAATTTTCCATAAACTAAACCCTTAGAAATTTGAACCTTTTTAGAAAAATATGGCCCAACATTTTATGGTTGGAAACTTATGAACTAGTAAGACTCTCCAAGTTTTCTACACTTTAAAAAAATTATGGATCCTTAAAATTTTCCCTGATCACCAGACATTGGATCATGGATTATTGTGATTAGGTGTTGTAAAGGTGTCATTAGACACCACCACTATTTATTGGAAACCCTTTGTTCTCATTTATGTTGTTTTATTTCCCTCCCGAACATTTTTGGCATGTCCACCCCTAACTAAAGTCCCCAATAAAAGCATGCTCTAAGTACTAAAGAATAGTGTTCTTCACCTCCAAATGCATGGTGCCAAGTTGTAGTTTAACCAAATTTGCTTGTTTGCATTTTGAAGCAATGATTTTATTTCTTTCTCGCCACCAAAAATTGATAACTCCATGTAGGTGGTTGTAGAAGGTGAATCCCAATCCGATAAAGCTTTAACCAAGTATGTTGAAAGGAAGTCTAATAGGGGTCAAGACATAGGACTATATGCTTTGGTGTGCTCTGTGTGAACTTAGAAAAAAAAAAAGTGGAAATGGTTTTATTTACTACATATTCTCTTTTCCATGTGCTTTGTGCAAACTCAGTAAACTAGAAATAGTGAGAAAACTCGCATTTTCGAGAAGGCTAACCAAGGAATAACCCTAAATATGAGACATTCTAGTTTTAGAATTTTATATTTATTTTTAGATGGTTGTTTATAGTGTCTTGCAGGACAAAAAAGCATGGTCTTTTGGGTAGGCATGCTCTAACAACAACAACAACCCCATTCTCCTCCATAATATTATTCAATCTTTTGCTTAGCTTACTTGGTTGAAAGTTACTTTAAAAAGTAAGAGGTCTTTGTTACACCTAAATTTTTCACTTGCAATCTTTATGCCCTATCACCATAGAGACTCCATTCCCTGAGCAAGTTAGAACATAGTGTGCTAGTTTTTCAGTTTATTTGCCATCCTGAGAACCTTCCATGCCATCTGGACACCAGAATCCATTTCACACCTTGATTTTTGAAGCCTTAAGAGATGCTTCATCATGCCTTGTTGGGTGGTTAGGGAGTGATCATCGCGTTCCTTCCAGTCAGCATAGCACGCAAATCTCCCAATTTTTGCACCTTGTACACCTAGCAGAGCATGAAAACCCCACTTCATCGCATCTTTCTCTTTCTGTAGGGTGCGATAATGTTGGTTAAGAGGAAGTTCCATGGTTTTTGGATCTCATCCTTCGAAGAGATATTTGTGGGATTGAGTTACCTTTCGAACCCTATCCTCTTGCTAACCTAGGGAGGCTCAATATACCTTGATCCACTTCATTCTCCCTTTATCCAAAGCTCTCTCCTAATTGGTTTGGCCTCCCTAACCTATATAATGAATCTCCTACCCATGGAAAAGGGAGAAGACTTAGATAGGTGGATATTATGGTCCCAATATTCTTGAAGGAATATTGAAAGAGAGCTAGAGGAATTCACATCAACCATCGAGTCAACTATAACACTTTGTTATGTACTTCTTCATGGCTTCCTGATTAATGATAAATTGGCCTATTATCCCATATTGTGTCTCTGTTATTTGATATGCAATATGTTGTTGATTAGATATAGCTTAGTACATATATCTGCTTGGAAGTTTTGGTCCTTTGTCTTTTTTCACAAGTTCAATCTTTGGAGATCAAGCTTGGAGCAAGCAGTTGGACAACCTATAGCTTGGAGGTAAGATATACACCTTTCTCTTTCTCTCCATGCTTAAAGATTCATTTCTGAACTAGATTTATGATTTTAGATAAAAACTTGCTTGCTTTCTATCTTGGATTAGGTATCTAGGGACATTATGAATCCTAAGAAGAGGATTTAACTATCCGTAGGAATAATTCTCTAGTACAAAACTTGGTGACTCCGCTGGGGATAATAAGCCATAGTTTTACCCTAGTTTAGATTCCCTCTTGAATTTTGATTTAGATCTTTCATCCCTTTAGGTCCGATGATTTTTGAAAATTGTTACACCCAAAATATACTCATCATAAGATTCAGTGTATACACCCCCGAAGATACATGGACTAAGTAATCATCCTGGGAGGATTTGTACCCAATTGTGCTTAGTTTTGAAGGGTCGCCACAGGTTGCACACTAGCAAAATGCGACGTCGCACCTTGCTCCATTACAGGGTGTGACGAAGCCAGTTAAGTGGAAAAAATAGCTTCTTCGAGGTCCATCTTGAAGCTTGCTGACTTGGTACCCTATCCCTGACCTCTTGGAGAAGCTGGCACTCGGTTCCTAGACCTTTGGAGAGATCCCTTAAGCCTCTCCTACCATCTCTCAACCTATCCTATCCATACCCTATCCATTTAGTCCTATATAAGTGAAGCTCACTCCCATCCCAAAGGGGGGAAGACTATGGTATCTACATGCTGGTGAAATCACTCTTAGAACATCTCCACTCACCTATTGGAGAACTCAGACTTCCTTGGAAGGATATGGAAATTGGCTTTGTCGGAGAAGGGCTACAAGGTTAAGCCTTGGTTGTGGTTCTATGTATCTATCATGTACTCCTCTATTTGCAGTAATACAAATGCTTTCCACCAATGTTGTTCATGTGTGTAATGATATTGAGTAGTTTACTTGATTAACTGTTTACTTAGATCTCTTATTGTATAGATGTCTTTTACTGGTTTATCTTGTGTCTTGTCTTGATAGGTCTGGCAGCTTGGATCTGATGACCGTGGGATGTGGATCAACATTCAGGAGAAAAGGATTGCATTGTGAAAAGGTAAGACATCTAGTACTTGATCCTTAAGTAGATCTAGGAAATGCATTGGTAGTCTGTTCTATTTGTTCTAGACTCATTTTGAGCTAGGGAGATCCAACTCACGTCCGCTCAAGTGGATTGTCCGATAACAAATCTGGCGACCATACTGGGGAGTTTATAGAAATTGGTCAATAGTTGTCAATTTGAGAGTCATTTTCAGTTGATTACTTGACACAAGCCTTTTTATTTTTTCCATTTACTTCTTGGAGTTGATTTCACTATCAGATATTCGTATTGAAGACTCTGATCTACTTCCTTTGAGTTTATACAACTCATTCCCAAACCATTCCATGGTTCATTGTTGAGATATCTAATTCATTTTTTAATCTAGACTTCACCCGTTGCACCTGGGTATTTGAAACAGAGCGACACTGTGTCATTTTGGGTCTTTGTTCTTTACCTGTTAACTACTCGTCGCATCCCATGCATTAGCAGATTGCGACATTGTTGCACTTCTCGTGTAAGCTAACTGCGACATCGCACTGTGTACAAGGATAGAGTGCACCGATTTGTCAAATTTTGGCATGCAGGCATCTCTTCTCTGTTTGACAGTCTAGACTTTGGTTTGTTGTATGAACTCTCTCCGTGCTGCAAGATCCAGCCATGGATCCCATTTATGATTTGTGTTTTGAGTGTTTGGTTCTGTTTGGATTGATTTTAGGTTCCCTTTTTGACAAGCTTGAAGACCGATAGTGGTGGATACTCTTGTCTCCTCCACCTTCATCTGTTCACCCTTGCATTACCTTCTTTCCATCCCTAATCTGATCAGTACATTAGATTAGCTTCTAGACCTCATTTACATTTGTTTTGAGCTTTGCTTGCTTAGTTTGCTTGCTGCTTCTTGGTTTTGGGTTAAGTGCATCTTTCAGCTTGATTGAGTGCTTGTGTTTTCTTGAGTTTCCTGAATGAACTAATGCTGCAAGTAGTGTTTTCTTTTCAGTCATTTAAATCTGAAAGCTCAGTTGTTATCAAGTTTACTCTTTGATGCATCCATTGAAAAATTAAAAAGTGCTTCTTTCCCATCATTTTTCGAACATTATTGAAGAAAAATGTTGTGCATTGGAAAATTCTCATTTATGTTTTGGAAAAGTTGAATGAATGTATGATCTATTGTGTTTTTCTCGAATTATGGATCGCTCATTTCCTTGAAAGGCTAAAAGAACGCTTCGATTTTTGCAAAATTGATTCCATGCTAAGGAAAGATAGATACATTTTTATTTTTTGTTGCTTTTAGACCATTGAAAGTGAAATTGAAAAACTTGCATATTCCATTTCATAATGCTCTCTTTTCATTACCTAATGTCGTTTTGATTTGAAAAGAAAAAGAAAAAGAAAAATGCTTTGATTTCGATAGTAGTGTTGTGATTTTTTGTGTTTTGTCGAAAAGGAAAAGAATACTTTCATAGTCAAGTTTTGTTTGAATTGGGATTGTGTTGCATTGAGTTTGTTTTGGCAATACTATTGGAAAAAGATTTCTCCTTTCCATAGCTATAATTCATTGAAATAAAAGAATATTTCGTGCATGTAGCTAGGGATTGCATTATGCTTCTGATTATGTACTCACCTCATGCATTCACCTAACCATCCAAGATAAAATTAATGGTAGAACTAGGTAAAAATTTTAGCAACTTGTGTGTAAGTTAGAGACGTGTTCCGGCGTCGTTAAGTGTGGCAGCTGTCGTTATTTTCCAACACTGTGTCCTGGGGGTATTGTAGTCTTCCATGTACTTATTGGTATATCGAGCTGCTTCACGTACTGACGAAGTACCATCATCCGTACTTGGTGTATATCGAAGGGTGTATCACGTAATCGGTAGTATATCGAAAGGTCTCTTGCCGAACGGTTGTGCATTAGACAACACCACTACGGATTTGAGCTCCCACCTTGCATATATTGGGAGACACCATTAGGATTCCTGAAACCAACTGAGTTAACCATTTTTCCATCTTGGCAAAGCAATACACCGAGAACAACACTCGGGGAGATTAGCATGCACATACTGTCTAGGTAATCGGGTATGCAGGAAAGGGTATGGTCCCAATCCTCCTTGTTGCATCATATTGTTGGACCCTGCAGTATATCGCGGTTTGCGATGCCTTGATAATCCCGTGAGGTTCCATACTTTTGAATCCACTCTGTCACATAAGTTTGCTTGTTTCCTTAGTTTGAGTAGGTTTTTCTAGACTGCTTTTCTTTTAGCATACCGTTAGGAGAAACACTTTTTTCAGCCATACTAGTTGATTATCCTGACGCTCTGGTGGATTTTCCCTGGAGAAGCTCCTGTAGGATCTTAAAATTATCACCCAAATATCCCCTTAATCCGGAGGTTATTTCGAGGGTAAGAATGGATCAGCGTAACGTGGTCGTAGTTAGCCGGCCAGGGATGATTTTAAGGACCCATACTTATTTAAAAGTGTATAAACCTTGGCGAATCTTACCAATTCTCAAAATGTCAACTATAAAATATTTGGCGATAGTTTTCTAAAATTATTTCAATTTTTAAGGATTTTATATAGTTTATATAATATTTTGGTGATTTTTAGAGTGAAAAAAGTTTACCCCATCAAAATTGGGCGAAATGGGGCTTCAAAAAATGCAAATTGGCGAATTTGTTTTTAGAAAAAAACATGGAAAAATAGCCCATGGGCTAAATTTCGCCCCTAAAATTATCCTTGGTAGTTACTGAAGTGGAAAACCCCACTTTGAATATTGGAGGACTTTTGTTTCCACAAACTCCTCCAGATTCACCTACCTCTCATCCCCCGCAGGATGAAGGAGCACAAACCATTGCTTCACAAGAACTTTCCCTCGTTATCTCGGGAGAACCTGGATCGTTGGAATCTATAAACCAACCCCAGGATGACCCTACAGTAGCTGTTGGTCCTTCAACAGCTTATTGGACATCTTCTACAAACCACCCAGTGGCTCATTTTGTCATCTCATCCCCACCTAACTGGACTACTCCAGAGTTCTCTAGGACTTACTATAGGCCTGACCTCGCCGAGATTTTCAACCCCATCCATGAACGTTTGGAACAGTTATGTATTAGAGGTGATGAGCTTCGAAGACAAAGTCTCAGGCAACACTCTAAAGAGTTTCGAAATCACCATTTCCAAATAAGATTTGATGACAGAAACATCCTAGTTCATCTGATATCTTTCAGATCACTTGAAGCACCCCACCATGAGACCGCTAGTAAGACTGGTCAACCCTCGCAAGATTCCAGTCCTGCACCTCAAGCGAACCAACCAGTGGAAGGACAACAGTCCAACACACCTGTCACTACCACGGTTACTTTACTAGTTCCTCCCCCACCTTAGAATTCAAGGGGAGGGTATTCCATTCCCACGGATTATCTTATTGGTAATGTTATTACTAGGGTAGCTAGTCAACAACCCACATTGGTTCAACCTTTGAATAGTGGTCAACCTGTTGTGGCTGGGGGGAAACCCCCATTTCCTAACCAAAACGTAGGCGGTGGAATCCCCAACGGACCTTCTGTTGGACCTTCCCAACCTGCTAGACCATCCACCACAGGATTATCTCATGTTGGGGGGCCGTCAAATGTAACTCAACCCTCATGGAGTTAAGCGTATCCAGGTTCTGTTAACCCTATGTCGGGCCAACCTAATCTTGGAAATGCACCAAATGGGATACCTTATCCCAGGAATCCATACACTCTATGGGGGAAAACACCTGTGTTGCAACACGGACCCCAACCAACTATCCCTCCAGTATCACCACCCTCGATCGGCCCTCCCCAACCTCCTGCTGGAGGTAGCAGTCCGCCACCTAACCTTGGTGGAGGCCCACCTCATTTTCCATACAACATCCCTCACCCTTCCGGCGGTGGCGGGAATGGTCCACCACCCCCTCCCGGCGGAGGCGACGGGGGACCAACCTATCATGGTGGAGGAGGACATTTCCCTTCAGGTGGCGGAAGTGGTCCACCACCCCCTCCAGGCAGGGGTGGTGGAGGACCTAATTACTATGGTTGTAGCGATGGTCATGGAGACCCTCATCCTTCCGACGGCGGAGGTGGTGGGGGCCCCCATCTTTTTGGAGGCGGAAGTGGTCCACCACCCTTGCCAGGTGGAGGTGGTGGTGGGCCACCTCATTATGGTTATGGACCCCCACCTTCTCCGGTGGTGGCAACGAACTTCCGCCCACTCCTAGAGGTGGAGGTGGACCCCCACCTTATTGGAATGGACCACCTTATGGTTGCAGACCTCCTTACGGTCCGGGCGACACACCCCCCTACGGTCAGTTCCCTCCTGGTACACCTTAAAGTTAGTTTGGTCCTTACACACCTTATCTGTATTACCAATACGCGCAGCCTAACCCATAGTTTCCCTTCCTGGCTACTTTGGACCTTCCTGACCTATCTCGTTTAACCAATGATCCTATTTACCATGGATCTAACTAGCCACCGATTCCAGTGAAACTTCCGTCTGATATCCCTAAATTCGATGGCAAGCCGGTTGAAGACCCTAAAAACCACGTGATTGCACCGAGTGAAATGAGGTGCTCTACAACCCAGTATGGGGGAGATGTTGTAATGTTACACGTTTGTCTTTATTATCGGTTAAAAAGTAAAAAGGTTTTTTTAATTAAAACATAATTAAAAAAATTCATGTCGGCTCATAAAAATAAAAAATTATGGAAAGTATTTTAAAAAATCCATATCCGCTCATAAAATAAAATATTACGAAAAGTAATTAAAAAATAGATGCTCGTTTATAAAATAAAAACTTAAAGCTTAAACCCAGATCTATCAATCAAGAGAGATTAAATTTGAAAAAATAAATGCACCTCAAGAAATTGGATCCCTCTCGGTGCTTGATAGATATGGGTTTAAGATGGATCTATGCTGGTGACATACCACTTATGGTGTTCATCTAATTCCTTAATGGACGATTCAATTCATCTTAGATTGTTTCAAAGGACTCTCACCGGTTCAGCTGCCAAGTGGTACATTGAGTTGCCACCACACTCTTTTCGTGATTTTGGTTCTCTTGCCATGAACTTTATGACACATTTCCAGCTGCCCATACGGTATGAGACTAGTACCGAGCTTTTAACCTCGCTCCATCAAAATACTGCTACTCACATTTCGGATCATATCCACGAGTGGCGAAGGAGATGACATCTCATAAAAGCTCCCATTCCAGATCATCTCCTAGCAGACTGGTTCACAAAATCCCCCATCCCTACCATAGAAAGAGACATTGCTATGCGAGGTGTTGTCACCGAAGAACAAGCCATCGCGAGTGCCCATGTGCTAGACCTAGTCTACACTCAATCCGACACTTTGTTTGATATTCTTCCTGACGCACCCTGTGACGTTAATGAACCTACGAAACCACATAAGGGACTCCAAACTGATGGAATCATTGGTTCCCTTAACACCCAGCCTGCTGCTAGCACTATTGGATCATCTAATCCAACTCCGGCTGGCCACAGCACCACCAAGTCAACCACTCCTGTTGTAACTAAAGAGGTGAATTCTGTCCAATCAGCTTCATCTCAGAAGTCCAGTGGTAAAAAGAAGAACAAGGGGAAACCCAAAAAGTCTTCCATCCAGCAGGAACAAAATAGCACTCCTGACGATACCAAGCAGAAACAGAAACTAAAGTATCCTTGTTTACTGTGTGGAGATGACCATTTCTCCAAAGAATGTCCCCATAGAGACGAAGTAAAAAAATTTCTTAGGGGTAAACCAACTCCCGCAATCCTCAATGATCTGTTTCCTACTCAGAACCAACAGATGATTGCTCAAACCCCCCCAGCCCAGGGGAAACCATCCAATACCACACATGTTCTCATGCTGCGTAATGAGACGATCAATTTGAGCACTCGCTCGCGATCTTACGACCCGGTCCCTTCGAAGGAATCCACTAGAAGTAATGCTGAAAAATCTTCCAACTCCTTACCTGATGTTACTGTACTATCAACTTCTCTCACCATTGAGAATCCCTCCTTAGACTCGATATTGCGACCACCCAAGAGTATGATTCGAAAAGCTGTTTTCAATCCCAACGCTTGGGTGGCACAAAATTACAATATCGTAGAGGACTTGGAACAAGCTCCTTGCGCCATGTCTACCCTAGAAAATTTGAACAAATTTCCTAATCAATGCAAAACTCTCCTTGCATCCATCAGTGCAGTCGACCTGGATTCCTCGAATACCATCATGTTCCGACTTGACAACTTTAAGTCGAGGCTCTCACACCAGCTCGCATTCCAAGTTTCTACAAACATTGCTAGGAAGATTGTCCATCGTACCCTTTTGGATGAAAGCACCTCCACTTCTGTCATGTCCATTGCCTATTGGAGAGCTATTGGCTCCCCTGAATTGAATCTTTCTCCTACCACGTTGAAAGCATTCGATTGGCGTGGATTTCAACCCCATGGGATCTTACAAGCTCTTGCAGTTGAGTTGGGAAGAAAGATCATAACCATTAACGTGGAAGTGGTCTCGGCCCCGTTAGATTATAATCTCTTGCTTGATCCCAATTGGTTTTACACCATGCAGGCGGCAGCCTCTTCAGTCTTCCGCATAGTACAATTCCCCCACCAAGGACGAATTGTTACTATCGACCAATTAGATTTTTGTACACCAGACGCTACTACTCGTCCAGGTGACCATGTTCCTTCCATTGGACAAATGTCAAACAGTATGAGAGTGTAGGGGTTGGCCTTTTGAAAGATTCATCTCTCATGGGCGTTTTTCCAGCCACGGACCCCCCTAATCATGTTTCTACGGTGAACATGAGCTACACAGTGATTTTATCTCACTCTACTGATGCTTGGCTTGTACTAGATGAAGCCACAACACACCTGTTTGGAGATATAATGCCTCTTTCACTCGCTGAACGTATTTATGAGGCTATCCAATCAGCACCAAAGGACCATTTAACCATGGCCTCTCCATCTTGTTCTCTATGACATACGTCATCTCAACCTGATATCTTACTTCGGACTTTTCATTTAGACAAGTCCATCATGGAATTTATGAATGTTGACGATGGTCCGTGGGATGATATCCACCACAGGTCATCTTTTCTTCCTCTTTAGGAGTACATAGAGGACAACATCCATACCCTCTTTTCACTAGATCTCTACCCGTTCCCTCATTCCCCCATCTTGACATGTCTTATGGACATGGAGGGAAACTTGGCCAATATTGAGCCAACCATCCCGGTAGACATCTCGGTGAAACCTGGTATAGTGGAACACATTCGCATAGGCCAGAAGTGTTCCCCTGAAGAAATAGCTGCTGGCACGGCCTTATTCCAGCAATTTCAAGACGTATTTGCTTGGTCCTATGAGGAGATGCTTGGGATAGACCCCACAATTGTTTCTCACGAAATAAAAACATGTCCCGATATCAAACTTGTACGCCAAAAGTTGTGACCGGTACACCCCTGGAAGACTGCGACAATTAAGGCAGAAATTGAAAAGCTCTTAAAGGTTGGTTTTATTTATCCTGTCCCATTGATGGATTGGGTCTCAAACGTTGTCCCTGTGAAAAAAAAGGAGGGTACCATTCGCGTCTGTGTCGATTATAGGGACCTTAACCGGGCTTGTCCAAAAGACAACTACCCGACCCCCTTCATCGACCAGATTATCGACAATTGTGCTGGAAGCGTCATCTTATCATTTATGGATGGCTTTTCTGGTTACAACCAAATTGAGATCAACCCAGCCGACCAACATAAGATGGATTTCATCTACCCATGGGGAATGTTTGCATATCGCAAACTCCCATTTGGCCTTAAAAATGTTGGTGCCACGTTTCAGCGAGCTATGTCGTATGCCTTCCATGGCATTAAGGACTTTGTGTAACCTTACTTCGATGATCTCCTTACTCATTCAAAGCAGCGCGAGTTCCACATTGATCATCTGACGGCCATTTTCCTCAGATGCAGATGGGACAATATCCATTTGAATCCTCATAAGTGTATCTTTTGCGTTGAGTCTGGCCGCCTCTTAGGATTTATCGTTTCGAAGGATGGGATCCATATTGATCCCTTAAAGGTGGAGGCCATCATCAACTTACCACCCCTGACTGATGTGACGGAACTTCAAAGTCTCCAAGGGAAGGCGACTTATTTAAGACGTTTTGTTTGCAATTTCGCGGAGAAGACTCAGGGGTATATGAGACTCAAGAAGGATGTTCCATTCATTTGGGACAACCAAGCTCAAAACTCCTTTGACAACATTAAACATGCCATCACACATGCGGCCGTGCTCCAACCGCCCAATTATTATTGAGATTACATCTTATATCTCGCCGCTTCTGCTACCACTATCACCATGGTTTTGGTACAGGAGGATCAAAACACCTAGGAACATGTAATATACTATGCAAGTAAGGGTCTGGCTGATGCTAAAACTAGATAATCACATGTCGAAAAACTCGCATTCGCGGAGGTCATCACCGTCGAAAAGTTCCGGCACTATATCTTGCTCTACACCACCACTATCATCGCTGACTCGAACCCCATGTACCACGTACTGACATGTCAGGTGCTTGGGGGAAAGTATTCATGCTGGATCGTGATACTGCAAGAATTTGATCTTATTTTCGAGAAAGCTAAGTCTAAGAATTCTTTGGTGTTCGCCAAGCTAATCTGTGACCTTCCCCATCCTGATGCAGAAGTTGAGCACAATGACTCCTTTCCAGACAAATCATTGTTTCTCATCAGTACGACTGACCCATGGTATGGAGATATCTTATTGTATCTTCAAACCCAATGCTTCAACCCTCAACTCTCTTGCGACGATCGTCGTAAGATACGTCACCATGCGAAGTATTATTTAATCATCAATGATACTTTGTATCGCCGTGGCATTGATTCAATTCTTCAACGTTGTCTCACTCATGACGAGGCTGAACGCGTTCTGAATGACTATCATGCTGGGGCATGTGGTGGTCACCTCTCTAGGATGGCTATAGCCCAGAATATTTTGCGCGCAGGATATTTTTGGCCTACTATCTTCAAATATTGTATTGAGGCCATAAAAAAATGGCCTCCTTGCCAACACTTCCACACAAAGAAGCGCACCCATCCCGCCCCGTTACACCTAATTATTGTTGTGGGACCCTTCGCAAAATGGCGCATCGAATTTATGCATTGTAAGCCTACCTCGACCGGGGCACATAGTTACATCATTGTAGCTGTGGATTACTTCACAAAGTGGGCCGAAGCTATGCCTACATACCAGAACGACAACAAAACTGCCACACTCTTCATGTTCAATCATGTAATAGCGCGGTTCGGAGTTCCTCATGAAATTGTTAACGATCATGATTCCCATTTTCAGAACCATATGGTTGATGCATTGAGAGACAGGTTGGGTTTTTGCCATGAAAATTTAACACCCTACTACCTGCAGTCCAATGGACAGGTCGAGGCCATTAACAAGGCCTTGAAAACTATGGTCCAAAGGATGGTAGGGACACATAAGTCCAATTGGCACAACATGATCTTCTCAGCGTTATGGGCCTACCGAACTTCCATCAAAACCACCATAGGATTCACTCCCTTCCAATTGGTATACGGATTGGAGGCTATCCTACTTATAGAGTGAGAAATTTTGTCTCTACATCTTGTTGTCGAACTTCTTCCTAACACTACTACTGAGGAAGAACATCTCTTGCACTTAGAAAAACTTGATGAGTCCCGCCGAGATGCCGCTCTTGCTAATGAAACACACAAGAATCGCATCAAATCCCAATACGACAAGTCAGTTGAACCTCGTATCTTTAACGAGGGTGACCTGGTCCTCACTTATGACCAGAAGCATGACAAACTAGGAGAAGGAAAGTTCGAATCCATGTGGCATGGACCTTACATTGTCAAATGTGTTTTGGAGAAGGGAGCTTATGAGCTTGAAGACTATGATGGAATCTCTTTAGGTGAACCCCACAATGGGCTTTACCTGAAGAGATATTACGCCTAAATTCATCACGTTTAGAATTTCTTGTATATATTGTACATGGTGTGTTTTTTATGTGTTTGTGTGTGCTGTGACGCGTTTGTTTTTTAGTGTCTTTAGATCTTGTTTCCGCTTCTTATACCATGTTCTGTCTGCGTGTGCAGATTGCAACGTGCTATGGATTCGTGGATGGCGCCAGCCGACATACCTGTAACCTTGCTTCGGTAGCCTGGGTACTATATTCCCCAACAGGTGAGCTCATTAGCTCAGGAGGAAGTTGCCTAGGGTTTGCGACCAACAATGCCGCAGAGTATCAGGTAGTAATTGGAACCCTAGCTAATGCCATTTCCTTGGGTATGAACCAAATTGTCATCCACATGGATTCTCAATTAGTGGTTTCCCATCTTAATTGGCTTTACGCCATCTGTGATCCCACCTTACTCTGTCTCTTCAGACGAGTACGTCTCCTGGAAAGGTCATTTGAATCCATTCAATACCTGCACATTCCATGAGAGTTAAACACAATTGCTAACTCGATGGCCAACTTCATTTTGGATTGGTACATCACACACACATAATATCCATAATATGTAAAATCATTCACTACATGTAAATAATGTAATGTATAAAAGCAAACATGTAAACAATATCACATCACTCATCATTTCAAAACACATAATGTATAAATTGTCGATAATGTCTGTATATATATATATATATATATATATATATATATCGCTCAAAAAGTAGTGCTAGTACAAAATCTGAAGCACGATGGCTTTTAGTGAGTCTCTACAAAAATCTGAAGCATCATAGCTTTCAATAGTACGAAATCTGAGGCCTCTAAGCTCTCAGTACGAGTATAATAGTGTCATCAAGCCTAACACCTACCCTATACACCACCCCTAGCACGGACGACATGCTGTCGTTGAGTGAGGAAGCAATCCACGGTCCTAGACACCTTGTGGAGTAAGGCATTGAAGCATACGGACGCTCCAACCCCAAACCTCTGCATAGGTCTCAGCAATTCATCTATCGCTGGCTTAGGAACCTCCATTGTCATCTGGGACAAGTTCTTGTATACCTCCTCCATCTCCTCATGGTAGCATGAGCACCTAGGGGCACAAATGCTTCCCCACCATTGTCTCTCCTCGCCAGGAGAGAAAGTCCTACTAGCCGTACGGGCCCCACATCTGCACACACATGTTATATACTTGTCAGCACTGCATCAAAAAAATGATATAATATACAAAATTTAAAAGTACCAGGGTTTTGTTCTGACCTATTTCACCCCATGCTACACCCTCGGGCAGCACCCAGTTAGGATCCTCTCCAAAATCTGTACCACTATACGGGAAGTCCTCAACCATGAGTAATTGTCCTTCCAGCCAGCTGAAGAACTCAGGACCAAAACTGATGATAGGTCCTCCACCATGACGAGTCATGACCTCAGTCCATCTGAGCATGTGGGGATCTCTAGGCTCCCTGTCATCTAATACCACCTTTGGGCGTAGGAGAGGGATCTTTTCCAAGAGGAATGATACCATGATCGACCCATAACCAAACTGCTTGAGCTCTCCCCGTTGACACTTGGTCAGCTGAGCTTGGAGGTTTCCGAGGAGACCCTCACACTAGTTGAAAACCATGGGGGATATGCAGTCCTCCGCATAAAGCATATGGGTCCGAGAATCCATGTGTGGGGCTTGGACACCCGCCACTCTAGTAATAGTAAGAAATATGGTACGCAGTGGGTTGATCACCACATCCTTGATAAGAATCTTCCCACTGGAAGGTCGAGAAGTAGCGATACAATGTTGTGACACCATGTCGTCAACTGTGTGGTCACTGGCCCGTGTTCCAGTAAGATGCACAGGTTCCCCTCTCTGAGACAGACCTGTGAGAAAATAGATATCCTCAAAATCTATTGTGAGGATGTGCTCACCAATCATGAAATACTATTAGGCCGCATCCCAACTCTGGAGCATGTGTGATAGCAATGGGATTTGGGATCTCATCCCCTGAATCTCAAAGAACTTGAGTAAACCACAGTTCCTCAAGGCATCCATGCATTGTGGATCGTTGGCAACTTTTTCATCTTCCATCTCATGTTCTTGTTCTCGCCACTCTAAAACCATGTTGGCTAGCAAGAAACCTGCCAAGAAGGGCATTTAAACATTATTAGCTCCTACTTCAACCTTCACAAGTCCATTTTTTGGATTATTTTTTATGTTTGGAATTTGCAACTTCGTCGTCGCACTGTACATTTGCATACAGTGCGATGTCGTCGCACTTCACCCATTTGAGGCTTGCAACGACTCGGTCTCATCGCAGGTCCCGAAAGGGCCAACTGTGACGAGCCAATAGCATAGTACCCCTCAATGAACTCATCAAAAAACCCAAAAAATGAACCTAAAAACAAAATCTAATCCATTGGAAAGTTGATGGATGAAGTTTAGGCCTACGTGATCCAGACGGTTGGTGAAATGGCGGATCATAGCTTCCGGAATCGACAATGGAAGTTTTGGCTCCAAATTGGTACTTCTCCTCCCAAATTGGCAAATGAAACAATGAAATCTATTTTGGCCCATTTTTCTATTTATAGATAGAATGGAATATTCCTTTTCAAATATTTTGATGCTCTTGGGCCATTTATCATAGTTTTCGACCATTTTTGTCATATTTGAGGCTATTTGACACATTCTCTAGTGTACAGGAGTTGTAAGTGGTCTTTTGTGTCATTTATCATATCACAACGGTCATCACAGGTATGAACAGTCCCTTGAATGATTTGTCGTTGCAACGGTTAGTCTGTAATTATTGCGTGATGATGAGTTTACTCTTCGTTTGTTCTCAAACTCATGAAACTATGAGAACAAGTACCGAGTTATCATTTATCACTTTTTCGAGCTTGTTAAACTTCCACAGAAAAGGACACCCCCCGGAGTCTACCGTTAAGCTCTTTTCAGGCTCTCGAAAAATGAAAATATTGTTGTTAAATTTTCAAATTTTACTTCAATCTGATCTAGGATCTTAGCTGAGAGAACAACATGTACAGCAAATCTACAGCATATCAATCATGGACACAATAATGCAAGCACACAAGAGACACAGAGTTTACTTGGGGAAAACCATAAGGTGAAAAACCCCAATAACTTCCTCAGAGATAGATAGAGCAATGATACAACCAGAATACAAGAGATAGTCTTCTCCTAGCAGCAGAGCCTCCTCCTCCACAAGTGCGCCACTCTCCAAAGTGTGAGTGAGAGAAAAGAATGTGTAAAATGAGAGAGACACACTCTCTATTTATACACTAACTTGACTTGACCTTTACTCAACTAGGTCGGCCTCAACTTAACCACTTAACATAATGCTGACTAGGCCGACCCCCACTAGGGTGGTCTAATAACCCTTTGACCCACATGACTTATACAGGGCCGACCCCAACAAGGTGGTCTAATAACCCATCAAGTATAAGTTACAACACTTACAATATAAATGACGACACTTCCGTATAGAGGAATAATAACATATCTATAGGACTACAATATACATATATGTGAAATACATTCCGAAGTTACATATACATCAACACTCCCTCTTAACTAGGAAGGTATTTCTCAACACATGTCTTCTAGCACAAGTCTTCTTCTCTGTATCATCATCATTGGATAATCGTCATCAAGTCATCATCATCATCACTGCTGCTGCTATCTCAATCAATCTCTGAATCTACTCGTCATAGGAAGTTCTACAGAGCCAATCCTTTTTCATACTGGATGTAGGCCCACCACCTGCAAGTCTTCATCATCACTAGCCATACTGTGGAATCCTCAGGACTTATTACGTGCATCACAAAACCTGGCTGCAGCATCCCAAGCTATTACGAGCACACAGCTCTACCTGTCGGATCTCCCAGGAGCACATTACATGTGACCCATCACAAAACCTGGCTGAAGCATCCCAGGCTATTACGAGCACACAGCTCTACCTGTCGGATCTCCCAGGAGCACATTACATGTGATGTCACCACAAAACCTGACTGAAGCATCCCAGGTTGTTACGAGCACACAGCTCTACCTATTGGATCTCCCAGGAGCACATTATATGTGGTCCACCATAAAACCTGGCTAAAGCATCTGAGGCCTTTTTCATGCTGTCCAGATCTCCTAGGAGAAAATTACATGTGGTCATGGAAAAACCTGGCTGAAGCATCTGAGGCCTTTTTCATCCTGTCTAGATCTCCTAGGAGCAAATTACATGCCATAGGACAAAACCTCGCAAGAGCATCTCAAGATGTTAAGAGTACACAACTCCGACCTGAAATCTCCCAGGGCACAAATTACATGTCCTCCCATAGCAATGTCTCGAAAGAGCATCCCAGGATATTACGGGTACACAACTTCGACCTATAGGATCTCCCAGACATGCTCATCTGCACAACCTGATCCACGGCCACAAAGTATCATCCTGATACTCACCATACATCATCCTAATGTACACATGATTATCCTGATCATCATCACTGCAACATCCTACTGCATGTCATCTGGAGAAGTTCGTCATCCACGATCATCCTGATCATACAATGCATCCACTTGATGCATACTAAGTATCTACCTGATACATATCATCATACATGATCTACTTGATCATACAATGTATCCACCTGATACATATCAACATACATGATCTCAGTATCCACCTGATACATATACAGATACATGGTCCAAGCATCCAACATGATGCATATACAAAATACATACAAATGATCCAACTGATCATATCGAGCATCCAACATGATGCATACATACATAAATGACTCAACTGATCATATCCAGCATCCAACATGATGCATATATACATAAATGATCCAACTGATCATAACAAGCATCCAAAATGATGCAATGATCCAACTAATCATAAGAAGCATCCAACATGATGCATATACATATACAGAGTAGTAACTGGAGCATCGTCCTGATGCTCATCATCCATGATCCTCCTGATCATCATATCATCGTCCTCTTCAGATCATCTCATCATCCACGAAGCACAGCCCAGATGCACATCATCCATCACTTACACCACCGACATGGGAGAACACATCTACCACCATTCGGGGAAGGCTCCAGCCCTTACTTTCTCACCATGGGAGAACACATCTACCACCATGTGAAAAATGGCTCAACAATTACATCACGACTAAGGGAGAACACATCAACCATGTCAAAAAATATCATGTGCATCTGCATCTTCCAGACTCATCACTTCCCTTTGGAAGGAACCTCGATCTGAAGTGCACCAAGCCTCTCTCTGAAGTACTCAAACTACACTTTGGCCAACGGCTTGGTCAATACATCTGCAGCCTTCTCATACGTCGCAACATACTCTGCTTCAGCTGTACTCAGTGCTACGCAGGACTGCTTTCTGCTAAACCAAGAGATCAAACCTGATCCCTATCTGCAGCACTGCCTGCCCAATCTGAATCAACATAACCCTGCAGGTTAAACTTTTTATTCGCATCATACTTGAGCCCATAATCAACTGTACCCTTCAGGTACCTCAGAATATGCTTTACAACAATCAAGTGAACACTCCTCGGATCCATCAGGAACTGGCTCAATGTGTTCACCACAAAGAAAATATCTGGTCTCGTGTTCGTCAGGTACATCAAGGACCCAATCATCTGACGATACATAGTGATATCAACCGGCTCAGATGAAGCATCACACAGAAGCTTCAGGTTCGATGCCATAGGTGTGGCCATAGCCTTGCAGTCCATCATCCCGAACCTCTTCAGGATCTCTACTCCATACTTCCCTTGTCCAAGGAAGATTCCATCTGCACTCTGCCACACCTCCATGCCAAAAGCAAATAGTGCATCATCCCCAAGTTCTTCAACTTGAACTTGGCAGCAAGCTTCCGCTACATGTCGGCAATCAATCTATCCTCACCTGTTACAAACAGGTCATCCACATAGTAGTATCACTGAATTTCCTTCCTCAACCTTGTAGTAAAGGTTGGAATCCGCTTTATTCTTGGTAAATCCCAAACTGGATTGAAAGATGTCTATCCTACCATACCAAGTTCTGCACATATATGACTCTCTGTCATGTGTCGCAGAACCAAGTGGTTGCACCACATACACTTCTTATTCAACTACACCATTCAAGAAAGTGTATCTTCCTCTTCATCACTGCAACATGCTTGATCTTGTAGATCCTCTTGGAAGTCAATACAGACTCCCCTTCAGGTCTTGGGATTGCATCCCAAACATCTTCATGATCGACTGGTACTCCTCGATCATGGCATTCTTCCTAGATCCTGGGAACTTCAATATCTTCAATATTTTCAATAGATAACTTTGTTGCTGAACAAATGTTGTAGTCCTTATTTTGTAGGTGATGGTATACGATCTTTCCTACACAACAAGTTAAATTGCATTATTAGAAAACATCTCATAGTTTTCAAAACAAATTCTTACACATAAAGAAATATGTCATACAGTCATGCAATTATCTTAGCCAATGCTTCAATACAACATTTATCCATATTCCATAACTTTCTAGATACCTTCCAATCTCTACCAGAACATTGTTAAGAGTGTGCACAACTCCTAACATGTCAGCAAAGAGGTTTCATTCTAGATAAGCAGCAATGGAATGTTGTACAGTGCCATAGGCCATTTACCCATGTATATTAGTAGTATACTGTTCATCAATGCAACTGTTCTAATATGCATAATACACAACCTAATTCTAGGAACATCAATATATACATTATTGAACAGTATTATTTAAAAAATAAAATATGCAAGTAATGACAATTCAAATACTTATATTTGTTTGGTTGCTGGGTGGACTCCCTCTGAATCTTTGCAACTCCATTTTGATGTGGATTGTGAGAAGTGGTCAACTCCCTCTGAGTACCTGCATCCTTGCAGAAACTACTGAAGTGTGCATCTTTGCTTTCTTGCAGGAACAACTGGAGTGTGCTCCCTCTTGATCTTTGCTTCCTGGATTACCTATCCTTGAACTTAAATCCATCCTTAATCACTATGCATGCTTATTAGTATCATCATTGTGTTATCCTTGAGGTCTCATACATAATCACACATTTATTAGTATAATCTTAATACTATCAAAACACAATAATCTTAAACATGTATATTCATGATCATTCACAGATAATAAACATTAGTATTCAAGGTTTCAGGGAAGTCTTGTTTTACTCATGCATATTCTTATTTGATCATCAGACTCTTCTGATTAGTTAAATCATCAATGCATAAATCCGTGATTACTCAAACCTATACCTTCATGATTCTTCTGGTTAGTCATATCATCAATTATGGTAAGAAACATAATATGCATACAGCCATGACTATTCAAACCTATGACTTCATGAATAATCATTATCAACAACACAATAGTATAAGATCCTAACACAAGGTAGGATTCTAGCTTGATATAGGAAAAACATACCTGGATTAGCATGCTAGCTAGTTATGTCTAAAATACCCGCATAATGTCTTCTAGTTCTCTTCAGTGACTTGTGCTAGTAACCTGCATGTCTCATAAGTTATCCATTGTAGAACCAAGTTATACATACCTTGTAAGTAGATTTTATAAGTGATCCATGACAATGGATAAATCTTTGTCTTCATGTCATCATGATCATATGTTCTTGAACTAGAACATGATTTGTCTTTCTTGGTGTACCTTTCATGTTAGCGAACAACATAAACCTCATACAACATCACAATGCATTAGTACAATCATAAGTGTCAAAACCTTAATCAATGAATATCTTCTATTAAGGTAATACGACAAGTCTAGTAATTAATCAAGATTGTACTGTAATGATATGAAGACAAACATATCATAAACTTAACTATAAACAGAATTCGAAACATGCCTGTAAGCCATACCTGTCAAGATTAATTGTAATCTTCTTATGGAAGGCCTTAGCCTCATCTCCCTCTAAGACAGGAATTTCTTCACTTATGCAGGTGACCAATCCATCTTCTTCTAGGATTAACCCAATCCACTTGATTTGCAAGAACTGGACCTGGAGCTGGATTAGGGTTTGTCAAAGAAACCCCAAAAATTCAAACTTTGAATTTCAAACTTCCGAAAGGATTGAAATATGCACCTTGATGAGCTGATCAAGTTGGTATATTCAAAATTTGAAAAATGCAAAGTTCCACCCCTCGAAATTGCCTTTTAGATTTCTGGATTCACTAGGGAGGACCCTGAATTAAGGTTTGAGTTTTCCGGAGCTTCAACCAAAATATTTGATTCCAAGCTCTAATATTTGAATTTTCTGAGGAGCTTCCAGCCATGGTCACAGATTTCCAAAATTCCAATTTTTGCAGAAGCCCTAATTTTCCATCTTTCTGATCAAAGTCCCAAACTGGGGTTTGATCAAGCCCGGCCTTCTTCCCAACCAAAAAATATGATCTTGGTCTCTAAATTTTGATTTTGATGAGTAGCATCCAGCCATGGTCTCCGATTACAAAAATTTCAACTTTCTCCGAAGCCCTAAATTCTGGAAGCCATGAATGAAGGTGCTCAAAAATAATTATGTTTTGACAGAAATATGTACCTGATTGTTTTTGGTGTAACTCCAAACTTTTTGATCCACGGGGTCTGAACATTTTTCCTGAGATATCCCGACCTGTTATCTTTCCATCCCGACAGGTCTGACCTCAATTGGATTCTCTGAGAGAGAGTTATGCCAAGTGTCGTAACATGACCTATTTATGGGATAACACAGGAGAGCGAACTTGTACAACATGCCATGTGTCACTGGTTCAACTTCGGCCTCTATAGAATTTTCTTGAGATATCTCGGCCTGTTATCTTTCCATATCGATAGTTCTGACCTCAATTGGATTCTCTAAGAGAGATTTATGCCAAGTGTCGCAATGTGACTGGTTTATGGGATAATACAGGAGAGCGAACTTGTACGGCATGCCACATGTCACTGGTTAACCTTCGGCCTCTAACAAAATTTCATGAGATATTACAGTCATTGTGCTACCTGTCACATTTTACGAAATTTCATTTGGAGCTTCCTATCCCAATTTATGACCTTTTTCCCAAGGTCACCGGATTTTGACTCAGATATGGAAGAAGCAGAAACCCTATATTGTACAGATCATAAATCACAAAGTAAAACGAATTAGAGGTTGTCCTTTGGACACAAGGTACATGGGGATCTAATCTTCGACCTGTAAAAGTTTTCGATTTGAAAAATTTGCCAAAATGTATTTATAGCAAAAGTGCTACAATGACTGGTTTTTGCTATATCAAGCCCTAGCATCTTAAGTGCATCAAGTGTCATACACGCCATATCATTCCTTCTTTCAGGCTAGCTCTGATACCATGTTAAATTTTCAGAATTTACTTCAATCTGATCTAGGATCTTAACTGAGAGAACAACATGTACAACAAATCTACAGCATATCAATCATGGACACAATAATGCAAGCACACAAGAGACACATAGTTTACTTGGGGAAAACCATAAAGGTGAAAAACCCCAATAACTTCCTCAAAGATAGATAGAGCAATGATACAACCAGAATCCAAGAGATAGTCTTCTCCTAGCAGCAGAGCCTCCTCCTCCACAAGTGCACCACTCTCCAAAGTGTGAGTGAGAGAATAAAATGTGTAAAATGAGAGAGACACACTCTCTATTTATACACTAACTTGACTTGACCTTTACTCAACTAGGTCGGCCTCAACTTAACCACTTAACATAATGCTGACTGGGCCAACCCCCACTAGGGTGGTCTAATAACCCTTTGACCCACATGACTTATACAGGGCCGACCCCAACAAGGTGGTCTAATAACCCATCAAGTATAAGTTACGGCACTTACAATATAAATGATGACACTTCTGTATAGAGGAATAATAACATCTCTATAGGAATACAATATACATATATGTGAAATACCTTCCGAAGCTACATATACATCAACAATTGCCAAGCGAACTTGTCGTGTTCACACTCGTTAAAGTATTTGAATGGTCGTCTTCCTGGTGATAGTTTACCCCTTTTTCGAACCAGGAGGCACTAATTATGAAAAAGGTATACTCCAGCCAATCATGGCTGGAAGAGTCCTCTCCCGCGTTGTTTTACCCTTTTTCGGGAAATGAGGCTAACTTTACGAAAAAAGGACCGTTGGAGTCTTCTTTAGTTCTTTTCAGACTCTCTAAACATGAAATGACGACCGAGTTTACCTTCTATGAACTCATTAAAATTTTCACATTGAAGGGCCCATCATGGGACGAACCCCTCCTATCCCAGGTTCGGAAATATTTGGGATTGGACTCATCTATGAGATGAGCTATACCGAGCATCTAGTTACCCTCATCAAGCTCGTAAAAAACACATGAGACACTCATCATTCATGATGGGGAAACAGGAAAGTGTTTATGTTACATACCTTATTAGTGGCAGTATGTAGTCGTTTTTGAACATGGCACTCATCTACATTTGCATATAGCACTTGGGTCATTCGTTTGTCTATGACTCCCCACTTACTTTTTGAGTCTTGTTACTCCTTTGATTCATTCAAAGAAAGCTCCCATCATCGGTTGCATTGGAATTTTGTGTCGTACTCATTGTGTCAATACTGCCAAATCATGCCATGCCCATGTTCAAGAACACGTCTATCATTTGTCATCTGCAGTCAAGTGTACCCGTCACCATATCAGTTTACTTTGTGTCAGTCTCACATGTTGCTGTACTATTCGATCCACTCTACACATATTTTGTCATGTTTCGTGTCGATTGATGGGGGATTCATCATGGCCCTCCTTCGACGGATTCATCCTTGTCAACTTCAACTCATCATCCGAGGATCGAATCTAGAAACCAATCAAGTACCTTGGCCCTGCATGCCTTAATGGAAGGTTATCTCGCTTTCATCATGAGTTTACATCATTGACTATTGATTGAAAGATTTCATCTTGCGTTCGAATTCAATTCATTTATTCACGCTTGATGATATGTACTGTGATACCTTGGGAATCATTGACATCAATGGTGATCTCCCTCGCACTTGTTAACGGTTTACATCAATGGTCGGTAATCAAGTGGTTTCTACCATGTTTGACGTCAAGACATTTGTAATCATATGGATAGATTCGCATCATTGCGGGTTCAGCTTGAATACCCTGGGGAGTCATGTTTTACCCAGGTTGCGATGGAGTTTGTATTCAGTTATATCACATGCATCCACTTTTGTATTGGTCGTGGATGTGTTATCATCTCATCATGGATCTACGCTTGTGTCTAGTAGCCATGATTATGTTCAGTCGGTCATTACTACCATGGATCTGCACTGTATTGGTCGACAGCCATGTTGTACTTCATATGAGATTGTCAGTTCAGAGTCAGTTGTACTGCAGTAGTGTCCTTCGTCCAATGAGTCTATTGCCATTACTTCTATAAAAGCACTTCACCTGTCTATCTTCAACAGCTTCATGCTTTGGGGGGCATTCTGTTACACTCAAAATATACTCATCATAAGATTCAGTGTATACACCCCTGAAGATACCTGGACTAAGTAATCATCATGGGAGGATTTGTACCCAATTGTGCTCAGTTTTGAAGGGTCGTCGCAATTTTCACACTAGCAACATGCGACGTTTCACCTTGCTCCATTACAGGGTGCGACGAAGTGATTTAAGTGGCAAAAATAGCTTCTTCGAGGTCCATCTCGAAGCTTGCTTACTTGGGACCCTATCCCTGACCTCTTGGAGGAGCTAGCACTCGGTTCATAGACCTTTGGAGAGATCCCTTAAGCCTCTCCTACATCTCTCAATCTATCCTATCCATACCATATCCATTTAGTCCTATATAAGTGAAGCTCACTCCCATCCCAAAGGGGGGAAGACTATGGTATCTACATGCTGGTGAAATCACTCTTAGAACATCTCCACTCACATATTGGAGAACTCATACTTCCTTGGAAGGATATGGAAATTGGCTTTATCAGAGAAGGGCTATAGCGTTAAGCCTTGGTTTTGGTTCTATATCTCTATCATGTACTCCTCTATTTGCAGTAATACAAATGCTTTCCACCAATGTTTTTCACGTGTGTAATGATATTGAGTAGTTTACCTGCTTAACTGTTTCCTTAGATCTCTTATTATATAGATGTGTTTTACTGGTTTCTCTTATTTCTTGTCTTGACAGGTCTTGCAGCTTGGATCTGACGACCGTGGGACATGGATCAACATTCAAGAGAAAAGGATTGCATAGTGAAAAGGTAAGACATCTAGTACTCGATCCTTAAGTAGATCTAGGAAATGCATTGGTAGTCTGTTCTATTTGTTCTAGACTCATTTTGAGCTAGGGAGATCCGGATCACGTCTGCTCGAGTGGATTGTCTGATAACAAAAAAATTTAGTTGATTTGATTGTTGTTTGGAAGTACTTTATTAGGCATTACAGTCCCTTCCTGTTTCTGAATAGGATCAGGCATCCTCATACCATTTTTGTTCGCATCATCACACCCTTATAGGCTCATACAAAACGACAAAATTTGTTTTTCATGCCCTTAAAACTTACCGAGGAACGAAAATCTCAAAATTTTCGTGCTAGTTCAGTATTACCAATCGTGATGATCTCCGTTTTTCACTCCCCTGATACTTCCTAAAGAACGATAATATCCTCTTGAATCCATTTGAACAACTTTGTTTTTCCATTATCATTGGTCCTTTAAGGTCTAGATTTGGCATAGGCTAACTTGATCCTATGTCTTATTCAAGTATATTGAGCATGATTCATTCACCCTCAGTGTTGGCACGAGATTAGTCCGCATGAAGTGTGGAAGCCAACAGCAGTGAAGAAGAACCATCCGTGGAAGAAGGGTCATTCACGGAGAACAAGGAAGCGCAAGATTAGTTTAGGTTGTTAGAAAGGTCATTTGGACCATTTTGTAACCGTTGTAGTTGGCTATAAATAAGAATATGAATGTAAGCCTAAGGGCATCGTAGATCCAATTGTAGAATCATTATCATTGCGATTATGTGGTTCGATTGTGTTTTGCTCTGTTTTCGCAGCTTTGTATGGATCCGCGATAAGATGTTTTAAACTGTTTCTGCGAAGGTTATACCGTAGGGTTTTTATGATTTAATGCATAAAGATGTTTGGATATGCTATTTTGTCTCTGTTTATGTTCAATGGTGAATGTTGTGTTATGATTTCTGTTGTCTTTTCTGTAAGGTTTCATTGATGCGATCTCCAGTATTTCCGTGTTAATGGGAATGCCCATCATGTATTGAATATGTGAATGGTGAATACATGGTTAATGTGTGAATGATGAATGTATGAATGTATGAAAATGTGAATCTCTAGTTTCTGTTGCGATAGACTTGAAGTAGTTGCATGTCCTTTCCCCACTGCGGAAACTTGGTTCTTGCAACCCCCTTAATCATCTCGGGTGAGACCTCACTCGCTTCACGGGTGTTGCTAGAAAGGGTAAAACCTTTCTGGGCTAGTGCTTAAGGGTGTTCGGTTGGTTTTGTTGATGACAGTGCGAAGTGAACCCCTGTCGACAGAACGGTGTCAACACTCAGATATATCAAAGTTGACTGTGTTGATTGGTTTCAAGGAGAAATCTTAGAAGTTTTACATGTTTGGTTTTGATTTGAGGAAGTGAGCACTCCACTTTATTCTTGGTTTTGGTTGATTGCATGCTTGTTTTGTCATCGTTTTGTCCTTGATTTTTTTGTAGAAGGATGATTGTTAGCATTATTTTGGTCATAAGAAAATATTTATTGCTCTCACAATGCTTAGGTCCTCTTGAAAAGTCCCGCAAAACAATGATTGTTATTGTTTTCTTTGGCACAAAAATCGTTTCTATTTGAGCAAATTATCATTCAAAAGCAAAGAAGTCTTGCAAATATTTTCATGCTTTGTAGTGGTTGTTGCAAACATTTGTGATTGTCCTCTTGCTTATCCATTATCTGCTGCAAATTCTAGTGAGAAAGAAAATTTTTGCTCCATTTTTTGGCATATTTTGAAAATTGAAAAATAAAAAAACAAGTGCATCTTAGTGTTTTAGTGTTGCATATTAAAAGGATTGTTGTGTTCATTTTTTTGGACTTGGGTTTCATTTAGATTGGCTTAGTGCATTTCATTGAAAATAAATTTTTGAGATAGTGCATGTGCATGGGTTTTTAAATTTGGGAAAAGAAAAAGAACTCTCTCTTCTTTAGCTAGAAATTCATCCAAGAGAAATACTTGCATACTCATCTATTCTTGCATGGTTTTGAGTCGAGTCCACACACCATCAATTGCACTTCTGCTTCCCTTTCGAGTAAATAAAAAACTCTAAAATCAAGCACTATTATCGAACAATCTACCAAAGATGGATCTAAGGTGTGATCTCCCTAGCTCAAAGTGATTCTAGAACAAATAAGACAGTCTACTAATGCATTTCCTAGATCTACTTAAGGATTGAGTATTAGATGTCTTACCTTTCACTTCTCAATCCTTTCTCCTGAATGATAATCCGCATCTCACGGTCGTCAAATCCAAGCTGCAAGACCTGTCAAGCAAGAAACAAGACAAAACAAGTAAAAAGCATCTATACAGTAAGAGATCTAAGTAAACAGTTAAGCAGGTAAACTACTCAATATCATTATGTAGATGAACAATATTGGTGGAAAGCATTTGTATTACTGCAAATAGAGGAGTACATGATAGAGATAGAGAACCAAAACCAAGGCTTAACGTTGCAACCCTTCTCCGACAAAGCCAATTGCCATATCCTTCCAAGGAAGTATGAGTTCTCCAATAGTTGAGTGGAGATGTTCCAAAGGTAACATGTAGATACCATAGACTTCCTCCCTTTGGGATGGGAGTGAGATTCATTCATATAGGACTAAGTGGATAGGGTATGGATAGGATAGGTTGAGAGATGGTAGGAGAGGCTTAAGGGATCTCTCCAAAGTATTATGAAGCGAGTGCCAGCTCCTCGAAGAGGTTAGGGATAGGGTCCCAAGTCAGAAAGATTCGAGAAGGACCTCAAAGAAGTTATTTGTTCCATCTAAATGACTTCGTCACACCCTGTAATGGGTCAAGGTGCGACGTTGCATGTTGCTCATGTGCAGCTTGCGACAACCCTTCAAAACCTAGCACAATTGGGTACAAATCTTCCCTAGTTTATCACTTAGTCAATATATCTTCAAGGGTGTATACACTAAATCTTATGATGAGTAGATTTTGGGTGTAACAGAATGCCCCCCAAAGCATGAAGTTGTTGAAGATAGACAAGTGAAGTTCTTTGATAGAAGTAACAACAATAGACTTATCGGACGAAGGACACTGTTGTAGTACAACTGACTCTAAACTGACAATCTCATATAAAGTGCAACATGGCTGCCGACCAATACAGTGCAAATCCATGGTAGTAATGACTGACTGAACACAATCATGGCTACTAGACACAAACGTAGATCCATGATGAGATGATAACACAGCCACGACCAATACAAATGTGGATCCATGTGATATAACTCAATACAAAACTCCATCACAACCTGGGTAAAACATGACTCCCCATGGTCTTCAAGCTGAACCCGCAATGATACAAATCTATCCATGTGATTACAAATGTCTTGACATTGAACATGGTAGAAACCACTTGAATACCGGCCATTGATGTAAACCGTTAACAAGTGCAAGGGAGATCACAACATGGTTTTAGAGTGGTGGGAAAGAGAACACAAAGTAGAATATGTACAAGCTGCCAATGATCCACAATGCGTGGATGCCTTGAGGAACTACGATTTGCTCAAGTTCTTTGATATTCAGGGGATGAGATCCCAAATCCCATTTCTATCACACATGCTCTAGATTTGGGATGCGGCCCAACAACATTCCGTGATTGGTGAGCACAGCCTCACAATAGATGTTGACGACATCTATTTTCTCATAGGTTTGTCCTAGAGAGGGGAACCTGTATCGCTTACTGGAACACGGTCCAGTGACCGCACAGTCGATGACATGGTGTCACAGCATTGTACCGCTCTTGCTCAATCTTCCAGTGGGAATATTCCTATTAGGGAAGTGGTGAGCCACCCACTGCATACCATACTATTTACCATTACTATAGTGGTGGGAAGCCCAGCACCACACATGGCTACTCGGGCTCAGATGCTTTATGTGGAGGACTGTATGTCCCCCAAGGTTTTCAACTAGTGCGAGGGTCTCCTCGCAAACCTATGAGCTCAGCTGACCAAGTGTTGGCTGGGAGAGCTCGAATAGTTTGGTTATGGATCGATCGTGGTATCATTCCTCTTGGAGCGGATCCCTCTCTTGCATCCACAACTAGTACTAGATGGAAAGGAGCCTAGAGATCCCCACATGCTCAGATGGGCTGAGGTGATGACCCGTCATGGTGGAGGACCTATCTTCAGCTTTGGTCCTGAGTTCTTCAATTGGCTGGAAGTCCAGTTAATCATGGTTAAGGACTTCCCGTATGGCGGTACGGATTTCAAAGAGGATCCTGACTTAGTGTTTCCTGATGGTGCAGCATGGGGTGACATAGGTGAGAACAAAAACCCTTGTAATTTTAGTTTTGCATATTTATAATTTTTTTTTATGCAGTACTGACAAGTATGTAACATGTGTGTGTAGATGTGGGGCCCGTATGACCGATAGGACTTTCCCTTCTGGAAAGGAGAGACAGATGTGGGGAAGCAGTTGTGACCCCAGGTGCTCATGCTGCCATCGAGGAGATGGAGGAGGTATACAGGAATTTGTCCCAGTTGACAGTCGAGGTTCCTAAGCCAGCGATAGATGACCTACCGAGACCTATGCAGAGGTTTGGGGTTGGAGCATTTGTACGCTTCAATTCCCTACTCTGCAAGGTAGCGAGGACCGTGGATTGCTTCCTTACTTAGTGATAGCAGGTTGTCTGTGCTAGGGGTGGTGTATGGGTCAGGCGTCAGGCCTGATGACACTATTATACTTGTACTGAGAGCTTAGAGGCCTCAGATACTACTAAAAGCTACGAGGCTTCAAGTTTTGTAGAGACTCACTGAAATCCATCGTGCTTCAGATTTTGTACCAGCACTACTTTTGAATGATATATATATACAGACATTCCTAACGATTTATACATTATGTGTTTTAAAATGATGAGTGATGTGATCTTGTTTACATGTTTTCTTTTATACATTGCATTATTTACATGTTGTGAATGCTTTTACATATTATGAATATTATGTGTGTGTGATGTACCAATCCAAAATGAAGTTGGCCATCGGGTCAGCAATTGTGTTTAACTCTCGTGTAATGTGTAGGTACTGAACGAATTCAAATGACCTTTCCAGGAGATGTACTCGTCTAAAGAGATGGAGTAATGTGGGATCACGGATGGCGTAAACCCAGTTAATATGGGAAACCACTAATTGAGAATCCATGTGGATGACAATGTGGTTCATACCCAAGGAAATGGCATTAGCTAGGGTTTCTATTACTGCCTGATATTCTGCGGCGTTGTTGGTCCCAAACCCTAGGAAACTTCCTCCTGATCTAATGAGCTCACCTATTGGGGAATATAGTACCCAGGCTGCTGAAGCAAGGTTACGGGTATGCCGACTGGCACCGTCCGTGAATCCATAGCACGTTTCCATCTGCACACACAGACAGAACATGGTATAAGGAGTGGAAACAAGATCTAAAGACACTCAAAAATAAAAGCATCACAGCACACAAAAACACAAAAAACACGCCATGTACAGTATATACAAGAAAGTCTAAGCGTGACAAGTTTAGGCATAGTATCTCTTCAGGTAAAGCCCATTGTGGGGTTCACCCAAAGAGATTCCATCATAGTCTTCAAGCTCGTAAGCTCCCTTTTCCAAAACACGTTTGACAATGTAAGGTCCATGCCACATGGATTCAAACTTTCCTGCTCCTAGTTTGTCGTGCTTCTGGTCATAAGTGAGGACCAAGTCACCTTCATTAAAGATACGAGGTTCAACTGACTTGTCGTATTGGGATTTGATGTGTTTCTTGTGCACTTCAATAGCAAGAGTGGCATCTCAGCAGGACTCGTCAAGTTTTTCTAAGTGCAGGAGACGTTCTTCTTTGGAAGTAATATTAGGAAGAAGTTCGACAGCGAGTTATAGAGACGGAATTTCTCACTCTATAGGTAGGACAACCTCCAATCCATAAACTAGTTGGAAAGGAGTGAAACCTGTGGCAGTTTTAACGGAGGTTCTGTAGGCCCATAACGCTGAAAATATCATGTTATGCCAATTGGATTTTTGCGTACCTACCATCCTTTAGACCATGGTTTTCAAGACTTTTTTAATGGAGTTGACTTGTCCATTGGACTGTGGGTAGTAGGGTGTTGAATTTTCATGGTGAAAACCCAACCTATCACTCAGTTCATCAACCATATGGTTCTGAAAATGGGAACCATGATCAGTAACATTTTCCTGAGGAACTCTGAACCGTGCTATTACATGATTGAACATAAAGAGTGCAGCGGTTTTGCCATCGTTCTGGTATGTAGGCATAGCCTCAGCCCACTTTGTAAAGTAATCCACAGTTACAATGATGTAACTATGCCCCTCAGCCAAGGTAGGATTACAATGCATAAAGTCAATGCCCCATTTTGCGAAGGGGCCTATGGAAATAACCGAATGTAATGGGGCGGGGTGGGTGCGCTTCTTCATATGGTAGTGTTGGCAAGGAGGACATTTTTTTACGGCCTCAATATAATATTTGAAGATGGTGGGCCAATAATATCTTGTGTGCAAAATTTTCTGGGCTGTAGCCATCCTAGAGAGGTGACTGCCACATGCCCCAACATGACAATCATTTAGAACGCGTTCGGCTTCATCGTGAGTGAGACAACGTTGAAGAATTGAATCCATGCCACGACGATACAAAGTATCATTGATGATTAAATAATACTTTGCATGGTGATGTATCTTACGACGGTCATCGTGAGACAATTGAAGGTTGAAGCGTTGGGTTTGAAGATATAATGAGATATCTCCATACCATGGATTAGTCGTACTAATGAGAAACTATTAAATTTTTAGCATTAATTCACAATACTCTAGGATCTTTACTAAGAGAATAACATATGCAGTATATCAATGCATAACAATCATAATAAGCATGACAAGCATCACAAGAATCAAAAGCATGAGAGACAAGAGACACAGAGTTTCTGTGGGGAAAACCCTAAGGTGAAAAACCCCACAACTTCCTCAGAGATAGAGAGAGTAATGGCTCAACCAAAGTAAAACAAAATACACTGAGATAGTCTCCTAGTAGCAGATGATCCTCCTCCTCACTAGTGAGCCACTTTCTGAGTGAGAGAAGTGTGATTTTTCGAGTGATCCAAATAGAGATCTCCCGATCTCTATTTATACTAGTCTATTTTCCCAGTTACACTATGGAGCCGACTTGTCTAGCTAGGTACATCCACACTATAATATATATTTTAGGGCCGACCCCACACATGGTGGTATAATAACCCATCGCCAAGTACACACACTTGCGACACTTTTCAATACACATGACAACCCTTCCTTATAGAGGAATAACACATCTCTTATAAGGGTACAATAAATATATATGAAATACATAGATGAAATACATTCCAAATTTACATATACATCAACACTCCCTCTTAACTAGGAAGGTATTTCTTGACACAGTTTTTATAGACAAGTCTTCTTCTCGGGATCATCATCATTGATGCATCGTCATCATCATCATCACTACTACTTCTATCTCAACCAATCTCTGACTCTACTCGTCATAGGAAGTTCTACATAGACAGTCCTTTTTCATACTGGATGTAGGCCCACCACCTGCAGGTCTTCATCATCACTGGCCATATTGTGGAATCCTCAAGACTTATTACGTGAGTCAACAAAACCTTGAAAGAGCATCCCAGGACAGATTATGAGCACACAGCTCAACCTATTTGATCTCCCAGGATCGTTTACATGCTACTGCACAACCTGTCCACGGCCACAGAGTATCACGAAGCACAACCCAGATGCACACACACAACACTTACACTCACCGGCATGGGAGGACCAACCTACCACCATCCGTGAAAGGCTCACAGCACTTACATCAATGACCATGGGAGAACACATCTGCCACCATGTCGGAAAGGCTCTGCACTTACATCAACGCACATGGGAAAACACATCTGCCACCATGTTGGAAAGTCTCTACACTTACATCAACACACATGGGAGAACACATCTACCACCATGTCGGAAAGGCTCTACACTTACATCAACACACATGGGAGAACACATCTACCACCATGTCGGAAAGGCACTGTGCATCTGTGTCTTCAGAACTCATCACACATAATCCAACTGATTATGTAATGTATCCACCTGATAGATATGATCATCTTGATCATCATCACTGTACCATCCTGGTACATATCATTTGGAGCAACATCCTGAAGCTCGTCATCATGATCATCCTGATCATACAATGCATGTACCTGATGCATACCAAGTATCTACCTGATACATATCATCATATATGATCCACCTGATCATATAATGCATCCACCTAATACATACACAGATACATGATCCACACAATGTATCCACCTGATATACATATCAACACACATGATCTACTTGATCATACATAGTATCTACCTGGTACATATACAGATACATGGTCCAAGCATCCAACATGATGCATATACAAAATACATACAAATGATCCAACTGATCATATCCAGCATCCAACATGATGCATACAAATACATATAAATGATCCAACTGATCATATAGAGCAGAAACTAGAACATCATCCTGATGCTCATAATCCAGCGCTTACATCCATAGCCATGTGAAGGATCCTCCTTCCAACATGCTTGGAATGGCTTCATCAAATGTCTTCATCACTTCTTCCTCGAAGTGTCATCAATCTGAAGAACACCAAGCCTCTCTCTGAAGTACTCGAACTTCACTCTAGCTAGTGGTTTCGTCAGCACATCTGCAATTTGCTCATCCGTCGCAACATACAGAAGCTTCACAGCTCCTCTCTGCACCATATCCCTGATATAGTTATATTTTATATCTATGTGTTTTGACCTGTTGTGGAACACCGGGTTCTCAGATAGCTTCACACAACTCTGGTTGTCACAAAAGATACCAGTAGTCTCCAGCGGGAGATCAAATAACTCTGATAGTAGCTTCCGAAGCCACACTACCTCACAACTAGCTGAACAGGATGCAACATACTCTGCCTCAACTGTACTCAGTGCTACATAGGATTGCTTCCTTCTAAACCAAGAGATCACACCTGATCCCATACTGAAGCAGCACCCAGATGTGCTCTTCCTATCTGCAACACTGCCTACCCAATTTGAATCAACATAACCCTGCAGGTTAAACTTTTGATTCGCTTCATACTTGAGCCCATAATCCATTGTACCCTTCAGGTACCTCAAAACATGCTTTACAACAATCAGATGAACACTCCTCGGATCTATCAGGAACTGACTCAATGTGTTCATAGCAAAGAAAATATATGGTCTCATGTTCATCAGGTACATCAAGGATCCAATCATCTAATGATACATAGAGATATCAACTAGATCAGATGAAGCATCACATAGAAGCTTTAGGTTCGATGCCATAGGTGTGGCCATGGCCTTGCAATCCATCATACCGAATCTCTTCAGGATATCTACTGTGTACTTCCCTTGACCAAGGAAGATCCCACCTGCATTCTGCCACACCTCCATACCTAGGAAATAATGCATCATTCCCAAATCTTTCATATCGAACTCAGCAGCAAGCTTCCTCTTAATATCTGCAATCAATCTGTCATCTCTTGTTACAAATAAGTCATCCACGTACAGAAGTAGAATCACAGGATTCCCTTCCTCAACCTTGTAGTAAAGGTTGGAATCTGCTTTACTCTTGGTAAACCCCAAACTAGATAGGAAACTGTCCATCCTACATGTTTGTGCCAGAAATTGTTTCTAAGGCTAAAGAAACAAGCTAACACAATCTCAAGAGTAAAACTCAATAAATAAAACAAAGTTTAGGGTTTTTTGGTATGATTTAAATGGTTGTAATCTTTGGGCACATTCAGGGAATACATCCAATAGAAAAGTAATAACTAAATCATAAGCATAAACTAATAAAGATGCATAACATATCACATAAGATCCAACAGAAGAATTATGCTGAGGTTCATACATAAAGGATAAGCATTACCAGAAAATACACATTAACTAGCAATGAATTTATCATTTAAGAAGCTAAACAAGCTCAATAACAAAGCCAACACAAACAAACTGAAGGGGAAAAAGTCATATATCTCATTATTTCATCAAAAAATACTTATAAGAGCCACAGTACTTATCTCTGAACAAGTCTGAAGATACAACACAGTCTGCAGACCTCCTGATGCCCCCAAAAATTAGAACCCTCTCAATGACTTCCTAACATGTCTAAATACTATGCTTTACAAAATCAGTTAGGTCTCTAACCCTAACTGTCTTCCAGCTATTCGATGAGGTCAGGTTAATGCAAAATATTTACAAAGTTTATAAAATATGCTAAAAATAGCACATCATTAACATATCAGTTTGCTAATTAATGAAAACTAACTGAAAACATAGTTGTTTTATAGGTCTTTTGCCACCTCAGCTAGGAGAGCGATACCATCTGAAGCTTGGTCTTTCTTCTTAACCTTCTTTTGCTCCTGCTCCATGTCATTAATCCTTTTTATGAGCTCTTTGTTTTTCTGCTGCAATTCCTGGACTGTCTTCTCCAACTGGGTACAATGACTGTCAGCAGCTATTTTCCTTTTAAGTGCTTCTTTTGCATCAGCCACTAGCTCTTGAAAATTATCATTTACGTCTTGGAGATCTTCCCTTAACCTTCTATTGTCCATCATCAAACCATCGTTGACCTCCTGCATATAGATCATCTGGTGTTTGTATTGCTTGACAGCTCTCTGCAAATTTTTCCTGTCAAAATTAGCTAATTTATCCACTGTAGAATCTTGATCTTCATCAGGTCTCCAAGGAATGTCAAGCTTCTTGAAGATTTCTGTCTCTTCCATCAACAGCTTCATAGAAGTGTCATCAATGCTGGGCTTTGGATTTTCTTCACCTGCTGCTTCCACTGAATGAATTTCTTCTTTTAAACATGGCTGCAATTTATCTAGTTCTGGTTTATCATCATCTATGGACACTTCATCTAAGATAGTCACATCATCTGTATTTAATTTAGGATTCAGCAATTTCTTCATATTTAATCTCAACTTGTTCTTTGACCTAGTTTTAGGTCTCCAAAATGCAGTTGCCTCTCCCATAATCTTCAGTTATTTCCCTTGGTACTGAATAGCAGCCAATTCCACTACTTCCAGCTTGTTCCTTTTCCTGTTAGGCCTTGTGGTTTTGCTATCTGAAGCATGAATTTATTCAATTTCAGCTTTGACTTTTATTTTGGAAATGGGTTGTTCTTCTTCCAACAAATATCCCTCATCATCTGAAAGAATTGTGATAGGGATTCTCGGCTGAGTGTGAATCTCTTCTTTAGGTACAGTAACCACCTTAATATCAACCTTTTTCTCCTCCTGAGGATCTGCTACAGGCACTAAATTATTTCCAGGCTGTTCCTTCTTATCTTCAAACAGTGTGAACTTTCCTTTAGAGCTGGCTAAGAATGTTTTTTGTTCATTGTCTTCCTCTACAAGCTCTGCTGATTCTTCAATTTTGATCTTTCCCTTATCTTCCAGTTTGGGCTTATGACCTAATTTTCTGAGTAAGACTTTGCCCTGATCTGCTTGTCTTTTAGATTTTTGATCTTCAAAACCAGACCAAAAAATGAAGAAATCCCAGGTCTTTCCTTCATGCTGCAAGGCAGTACTAACAATCAACTTGATTAATCCATGATGAAAGATGGTCTGAGAGGAATGATCTACTGTCCCTTTCACCTTGTTGGACATTTTCTGCAAACTTTTCAGGAAGAAGAATGGCGGGTTCATCTTGGATACTCCCACCATGTGCTAAAGAAATATAAAATGATACTTGTATACGAAAGCATACCTGCCTTCACAAGTAACATAACTCTGTAATATTCTAATTGGTTCTACCCATTCTTTTTTGACATTTTGGATTAGGACACCTTTATTCCAATCAGGTATGACATTGGGTAAGAGGTATCTTTGTGGATCAAAGTCAAAGGGCAGCTTCTTAAACCATTGTTCGCCCTCATCTTTAATTCCTGTGGCTTCTGAAATCAATTTAACTGTCAGCTTGAATTTCAGGGTATCAAAAACCACCATATCATTCTTGAAACCCTGGGCAAACTTGCAGGATACCTTTGCATTATATCCATCAATTTTTCTGAAAAAATCCATCCAGCCAGCTTGTTTGAATAGCTCCACACACTCAAGTAGTTTTTCAACCCATTCTACATCTGTTGGTTCAGCTCTATTTATTTTACCACTCCTTCCCATTATGCTTCAATCACTGCAAATTGAATGTATACTCTTGTATTGTTTGTGAACAGGAGCTGAATTTTGGAAGTTAACAGCACTATTGAATGTACAGGTTATTCGTAGCACTGACAGGGTTAAATTTCACAAAAATGAAACTGTTATCTTCAACCCTCCTTCAATCTGGCATCGCAGCTTATCAACAAAGAGCTATTTCTCTGGTTAAAATTGCGTTTAAAAGCACAATTTTACCTAACCTTTGATTAATTTGAACAGAGTAAGTTGAAGCGAAAAAGCCCCAAATTTGCTGTTATATGGGTTTTTTAAGAATACCTGTAAATTGATCCACTGTGGTTGTTTGAAATCACGACCCACACTGTCAGATGAGTCAGCTTTGTTGTACAGATGTCCCACAATCTTAAATTTAGCAGTTAACCACGAAATTAGGAAGCCCTAATTTCCCATGAAACCCTCAACGCCTCTTACTTGTCCAGTTGGCAACGATGCTCGGTTTTTGAAGTGGCTATGGTTATCTCATTAAGTCCTCTGTGTTTGAATAAGCTTGTAGATAACAACTTCATGCCACATTACCTGAAACCGTGTGAATATCTGTCAAACTGAACTACACCTGTGCTGATGATGAGCACGATTTCCTCACGATGTGCAAGCATTTGAAATCATGATGTCTTCTGCATCAACACGTCATGAATCCTCTAAAACACATAATCAATCATTCATTAGCCCGAGCGTGCAAAAATTTGCTGGAAAATCGGAAGAATCTGGGATCACGATATTCTTATAGCGCTTCTTTGATGAATTTCGGCTCTAGCGCTACAAGAAAAACTTTGACACTGTTTTGTTGCTTTTAAACAACTTTTTATCATTTTTCATGGGATCTTAAAGCTGTCAGGATTAGGATTGTACACGTCCTCACTCAGAATAAGAGTTATGAGCTCCTTATTTGATAATATGAACTTTTAAAACCCCTCATCAACAACAAACCTAAAGTTTTAAAAAAATCTGAAAACTCAAAAGCAAGCCCAAAATCTCATATAAAACCTAAGGAAAATTTACTAAAGAGGAAAAAATCAAGTTAAATAACTTAAAATAAAGCGCAAATCAAAACCAATTTTGAAGAAATAAGTGCCAATCAAAACAAATTTGAAGAAACAAAATACTGACTTAACATCTGGCTCCAGCTGCGGGATGAAGACCTCCCTGCAAGGTTTCAAGAACCTGAAGACCAGTGCCTTATCCATTGGGCTATGGAGTCTTATTGTGATTCACTCACCGGTATGTACAATGATCAGTGAAAATGCTCTTATAAACTGTAAAAATGTTTGAGGAATCGCCCATTAACAGGGCTAGACAACTCCTCACCTTCCAAGGACTACAAAATAAAGGTATTGTTCTCTAAAACCTTTGATATCAGAAAAGGACCAAACCAAAGATTATCAAACTTACCATGCTTACATTTTTGCTCCTTTCTTGCATCCCATCTTAGAACCATCTCACCTTCTATGAAAGTATTTTCTTTAACATTCCTGTCAAATCTGCTTTTAATCTTGGATCTGTACAATTGTGCTTTTTCATCCACCTTCTCTCTATTTTGTTGTAACTCTATCATTTCAAATAGTCTCCTTTGCATATCATTATGTTCCTCTTGAGAATTCTGGAGGAATTTCATCACTGGAATTCCCAATTGGACAGGGAACACTACCTCTGTACCATAAACTAGCTGAAATGGAGAAGTTCCAATTGCTTGTTTCACTGTAATCCTATCTTCCCATAATGCATACTTTAGCTTTGAATCCCAAGACCTTTTGTTATGCTTCAGCAGTTTCTTGATGCTCTGAATGATATTCTTATTGGAAGATTCAGCTTGACCATTTCCCTGAGGATAATAGGGAGTTGAATGTTTCAGAATGATTCCATTTTTTTCACAAAAGGCCACCATTGCCTTGGATTTGAATGCCTTTGCATTATCTGTTATTAATCTCTGTGGGCAGCCAAACCTGCTCAAAATATTTTCTTCAATGAATTCCATGATTACCTTGTCTGTAGCATTCCTTGTGGGAATGGCTTCTACCCATTTTGTAAAAAAATCTGTTGCAGTTAGAATCCAATGATGCTTTCCTGAAGATGTTGGATTTATTTCTCCAATAAAGTCCAGACCCCACTACTGAAACGGGGCATTTACTGCAATAGGTTTTAAAGGCAAGGACAATAATTTCTGTTTACCTGCAAATTTTTGACAAGGAATGCATGCTCTTACCTGATGGTAAACATCTGTGAATAAGGATGGCCAATAATATCCAGCTCGTAAAATTTTGTAAGATGTTGCTTTCCAATACTTGTGCCCTCCACATGCACCCTCATGAGATTCTGAAATCACCTCTCCTATTTCATATTGGTCTAAACAACGGAGCAAAATACCCCCTGGATCTTTCCAGAACAATTGATCCTCAACTAAACAGTATTTAGTGGCTTTGAGTTTTAAAGATCTTGCAGCTTTCTTATCCAAATGTTTAGGACATTGCAGAAATAATAAGAAATGAACAATGTCTGCATACCAGACTGATGATGAATAGAAATCCATGATTTTTTCTTTCTCCAGTTGTATTTGATCTTCTTCAGGGATTGATTCTTCAGCCATAACATGCAGTCTTAGGGCCTGGCAATTTGAGTCAGCCAATAGCTTGGCTAAACCTTGTCCCTTGACAAGCTTAGTAGGCCTAATCTCTACATCATATTCCATAATCTTCGCAATCCATCTGCCTCTCTTTCCTTCACTATCAGGCTGAGTTAACACCTCCTTCACAGCAGGATTAGGTACAAAAGAAATTACCTTTGAATGCAGGATGTAGATTCTGAAAAATTTCAAAGCTTTTACCAAAGCATAAGCTTGCTTCTCCAATATACTATACTTCATCTCCGAATCTATGAGAGTTTTGCTGAAGAAAGCAATAGGCTGTTCTAATCCTTCTTTATTTTTCTGAAGTAAGACAGCCGCAATCGTGTCTTCTGATGCAAATGAGAAGGTCAGGAATTCTTTGGTAAAATCAGGACTTACCAATACAGGTGCTTTAGTAAGAGCTACTTTGATTTTCTCAAATGCTACCTTTGCCTCAGCAGTCCACTTTACTTCCTGATCTTTCTTTAACATGGCTGTGATTTGTTTAATGGTTTCAGCAAAGTTGGGAATAAACCACCGTAGAAAGTTTATCTTGCAAATAAATTATTGAACATCCTTTTTACTCCGAGGTAAGCTAATCTTCAGTATTGCTTTCACCCTTTCAGGATCTATTCTGATGCCATCAACAGACACCGAGTGACCAAGTAATTTACCTTCTTGCACAGCAAAATGTGATTTTTGGGGGTTCAGGGATAGGCCAAATTTTCTGCATTTTAGGAAGGTTTGCTCCAAATGTTTCAAGTGTTCGTCATCAGATTTTGAGAATACAGTAATATCATCTAGATAAATAACCACAAACTTATCTTTCTCACCCACAAATGCAATGTCCATGGATCTCTGAAAGGTTGCTCCAGCATTCATCAAGACAAAAGGCATCTTGTCATACATGAATGTCCCCCAGGGGGTTGTAAAAGCTGTCTTTTCCTTTTCATCAGGGTGCATGGCAATCTGATTGTATCTGGAGAAACCATCTAGCATTGAAATCCTCTGAGCTCCAACTACTTGCTGCAAAACCTACTCAATCTTGGGAAGAGGATAATTGTCTTTTAATGATGATCGATTCAGATTTCTGAAGTCAACACATAATCTGATTTCCCCATTCTTTTTTCTAACAAAAAATAGATTAGCAACCCAGGAAGAGTACCTGAGAGGCAATATTATCTTTGCATCCAGCAGCTTCTTAAGTTCTTTTTCAATTACGGGGAACAAAGCTGGATTGATTCTTCTTAATTTCTGTCTGAAAGGCTTGACATTAGGTTTCAAAGGAACCTTGTGTTGAATAAATTCTGTATCATAAGTTTTTAATTCCTTATAAGACCAGGCAAATGCATCTACATGTTTTTTCAACAGCTTAATATATCTATTTCTTTGTTCCACTGTTAGGAATTTAGAAATTTTTACCAGTCTGGGATGTTCTGCTAAACCAATATTGTAGTCCTCTACATTGTCTTCTGAAGATTGAATTACTGGCTTTGAAGGTGTATCATCTTTTGTGAATATTCTTTCTAAAGGTACTAGACCTTTTGGAATGAAATTGTTTTTTAATTCAATAATCTTATGTCCTGCTATCTCTCCTGCAACAAACTCATTTAACTGTTCCTCCCTTTCATCTTCTTCCTGATCAATTTGAGTATTTGAAAACTCATCTATAAGCTCAAGAAATTTTTTTATTTCAATGTCATCTTCAAAAACCCTCCAGTGCTTCACATTGTCAGGGACACATGGTCTATACCTCACTTCTATAGGATACTTTAACTGAGTGGTTTTAGGGATTCTGAAATGTGTGGCAGCCAAAGCTAAAGAATCTGCAGTCTCATTATGATTCATGGGAATATGAGTGATATTAAATGCTATAAAATAGTTTTCAAGCATATCCCATACCTCATTTCGATATACTTTCAGCAAACCCTGCTTTACTTGATATTTGTTCTTCACCTGTTGAACAACTAGTTCGGAGTCGCCAAATGCAGAAATCTGCTGAATTCCCAAATCTTTAGCAGCCTTCAATCCCAGTAGCAGAGCTTCATACTCGGCAGTGTTGTTAGTAGTAACAAACTCTAATTTATACATGAGTTTCACTGTTTCACCCCCAAGGGAAATGAGTAAAACTCTAGCTCCAGCACCCTCTTTGCATGAGGATCCATCAAAGTACAACTGCCACAATGTATCTTCCTCTTCTCTACTACGTTTTACATGCTATTCTTTTTCCACTTGTAACAGACCAGCAGAATTATCCTCTTCACTAAACTGTAATATGCATGAACCAAGGTCTTTATCCACATAGTACATTGGGTGATTGGTGGGATTTTTATCATCTGTGACTATGTAAGCAAGCTGCAGCTCTCTGTAAAGTCTCTTATTTTCTCCACCAAAAACAGGAATGGTGGCATAAGAGAGGTCCTTCTGTAATGTTCCCCCAACCTTCTTAGCCCATGACCTAGACAAAAGCAAGCCAAATTTTGGTGTGATGTCAGCTACCACAACATCCATTATCACACTCTTCATGGGCAACTGAGCTAGGTTGACAACCATGTCTTTTATTACTCCTAGACACTTTACAGCTCGGGAGTCAAAGGCATATAAATCATGGTAAGGTTTGGTGACATTAAGGCCCAGGGTTTCCATTACAGCTTTTGGCATCAAGTTATGGGATGCTCCTGAATCTAACAGGCAATTATGAATCATCTGCTCGTGTACAGTCAAGGTTATATAGAAAGGAGGAGAAGCACCAGCCTCATTTTCAGTCTTTTCAGCCAGAGCTGATCCAATGAAAATTCTAGGGTTTTCTTCCTGCAAATTAACTGTATCTAAAACAGGATGATTACTGGGTATATTCATCACTTTCAGAACTGTATTCTTATATGATGGATTCTTTATTAACTTAGTCAAAGGTACAGGAATCTTTAACTTCCCCAGTTCATTCTCCAAACTAAAATTCTTGACAGATTTGTTTACCTCTTCAACTTCAACATTCTTCTTTGATTTTTCTGCAGACTGCTTCTTCTCAATAACAGGATCAACTATTTGTTTAGCAGGAACAGGTGCAGCAGGAACAAGTGCCCTCTTCTTTGGAGCTTGGGCCACTTGTTTTGGACCTGATCTAAGATTTAGGGTCTTCTTAGGTGGTCCATTCTGATGAATAGCAGCAGTTATAGTAGTATTCTCCACATCTACCTCCTCTTCAGTCTCAAACATATCAGCATTGTAACATTCAGAACTCAAAAAATCTTCTTCAATAAGAAAGCCTGTAAACAATCTATCTCCAATGTGGTTCATGTCCTGATCAATCTCAGTTTCTTCGAAGAGCAGCTGTTGATCAATTTCTTCTTCATCAACCAAATTATTTTGAAAAGGTGGGGGCACTTTTTGATCCTCATTTTCCCTCCTTTCTCGCTGTATATCATTATTTCTATGCTCCCTTGGCATAAATCTAGGAGCAAACTGCCTTCTGAACTGATTCTGGTTGTTTGGATTTCGATCAACTTCTGGAGTAGGTTTACTAGCATTCTTCTCAAGCTCTAGTTTATTCAATTTTGCAGTAAGAATCTTAACCATTTTATCCATCTCATCTATCTTAGTCTCAGCAGACTGAGAAGCAGAACTTGTTGTAACAGCTTCTTTCTTTCCTTTTCTTTCATACAGCTACTGGGCTGTTTCTTTCTTAAGTCTGTTTGAAGCTAGCAAATTAGACTCTACCTCCAAAGATGCATCTTGCATGTTCAACAGGGTGATAGGTCTTCTTTCTCTCAGTAACAAAGAAAATTCATGATCAAAAGCATTTGCATAAGTTAGCTTAGCTGATGTTTCAGTAGGTTTAATTTCTGCTGGAATCTTACTATACATTTTGTTAAACCTTTTAGAAAAATCTGCTACAGTCTCATCTTTCTTTCTTCTGAGAGCTCCAAACTCAGTTATATAATAAGTGTGGTCCTTTGTGTCTCCCCATTGTCTCATGAAAAGATCATGGAGTTCTTCAATGATAGTAATTGAGTTAGCAGGAAAGTCTCTAAACCATTTTCTTACATCCCCATCAATACTCTGAACAAATACCCTCATCCACACATCTTTAATCTCAATGTTCTGATTGTCAGCATAACTTAGGAAAGCCTCCCAATGTTCCTCAGCAGTGATTTCCCCCTGTCCATTGAATCTAGGCATATATTTCTGGTAATCACCTCCAGGAAATGCATGTAAAGGTTGAGGTAAAATTAATGGTGCATACCTAGCTGCAACCATGCGGTCCATCATATCCATGGGTGGGTTTTGACCTGCCATTTTTGTACTGACTGACTGGGAAGATGTGGAAACTTGACTGGAACCTTTTTGAAAAGGATTCTTTCCTACTTTTAGCTGAAAGATAGGTATTTTATCAGGAGAGGAAGTCTTAGCTTTCAAAAAACTTTGAGGATTAGTAAAAACCTGAAAAGTACTTTCAGGGATGGTAGGTTTTATCTAAGGTGAAGTTTCAGCTGAACTTAATGATACGCCCAACTGGTCAGGGTCACAGGAGGCTGGCAAAGATTGATATTTTCTGAGTTTATTTGTTGTTTTCAAGATCTGTTCAGGGTCTGTCACACCCAGTTTCAATGGAGAAACATGCCTGTTCCTAGTCCCAAACCCTTTAGAAGCCATTGTGACTACTTTTTGGTGAAAATAGCCTTTAAAAAGATCTAATTTAAGTCCACCTCTTAAACCAGTAAAACTGATGAGTATCCCAGGGAAGATATGCTTCAGCTTCGTCCCCGGCAACGGCGCCAAAGATGTTTGTGCCAGAAATTGTTTCTAAGGCTAAAGAAACAAGCTAACACAATATCAAGAGTAAAACTCAATAAATAAAACAAATTTAGGGTTTTTTGGTATGATTTAAATGGTTGTAAGCTTTGGGCACATTCAGGGAATACATCCAATAGAAAAGTAATAACTAAATCATAAGCAAAAACTGATAAAGATGCATAACATATCACATAATATCCAACAGAAGAATTATGCTGAGGTTCATACATAAAGGATAAGCATTACCAAATAATACACATTAACTAGCAATGAATTTATCATTTAAGAAGCTAAACAAGCTCAATAACAAAGCCAACACAAACAAACTGAAGGGGAAAAAGTCATATATCTCATTATTTCATCAGCAAATACTTATAAGAGCCACAGTACTTATCTCTGAACAAGTCTGAAGATACAACACAGTCTGCAGACCTCTTGATGCCCCCAAAAATCAGAACCCTCTCAATGACTTCCTAACATGTCTAAATACTATGCTTTACAAAATCAGTTAGGTCTCTAACCCTAACTGTCTTCCAGCTATTCGATGAGGTCAGGTTAATGCAGAATATTTACAATGTTTATAAAATATGCTAAAAATAGCACATCATTAACATATCAGTTTGCTAATTAATGACAACTAACTGAAAACATGGCTGTTTTATAGGTCTTTTGCCACCTCAGCTAGGAGATCGATACCATCTGAAGCTTGGTCTTTCTTCTTAACCTTCTTTTGCTCCTGCTCCATGTCATTAATCCTTTTTATGAGCTCTTTATTTTTCTGCTGCAATTCCTGGACTGTCTTCTCCAGCTGGGTACAATGACTGTCAGCAGCTATTTTCCTTTTAAGTGCTTCTTTTGCATCAACCACTATCTCTTGAAAATTATCATTTACGTCTTGGATATCTTCCCTTAACCTTCTGTTGGCCATGATCAAACCATCGTTGACCTCCTGCATATAGCTATCTGGTGTTTGTATTGCTTGACAGCTCTCTGCAAATTTTTCCTGTCAGAATTAGCTAATTTATCCACTATAGAATCTTGATCTTCATCAGGTCTCCAAGGAATGTCAAGCTTCTTGAATATTTCTGTCTCTTCCATCGACAGCTTCGTAGAAGTGTCATCAATGCTGGGCTTTGGATTTTCTTCACCTGCTGCTTCCACTGAATGAATTTCTTCTTTTAAACATGGCTGTAATTTATCTAGTTCTGGTTTATCATCATCTATGGACACTTCATCTAAGATAGTCACATCATCTGTATTTAATTTAGGATTCAGCATTTCTTCATATTTAATCTCAACTTGTTCTTTGACCTAGTTTTAGGTCTCCAAAATGCAGTTGCCTCTCCCATCATCTTCAGTTCTTTCCCTTGGTACTGAATAGCATCCAATTCCACTACGTCCAGCTTGTTCCTTTTCCTGTTAGGCCTTGTGGTTTTGCTATCTGAAGCATGAATTTCTTCGATTTTAGCTTTGACTTTTATTTTGGAAATGGGTTGTTCTTCTTCCAACAAATATCCCTCATCATCTGAAAGAATTGTGATAGGGATTCTCGGCTGAGTGTGAATCTCTTCTTTAGGTACAGTAACCACCTTAATATCAACCTTTTTCTCCTCCTGAGGATCTGCTACATGCGCTAAATTCTTTCCAGGCTGTTCCTTCTTATCTTCAAACAGTGTGAACTTGCCTTTAGATCTGGCTGAGAATGTTTTTTTTTCATTGTCTTCCTCTACAGGCTCTGCTGATTCTTCAATTTTGATCTTTCCCTCATCTTCCAGTTTGGGCTTATGACCTAATTTTCTGAGTAAGACTTTGCCCTTATATGCTTGTCTTTTAGATTTTTGATCTTCAAAACCAGACCAAAAAACGAAGAAATCCCAGGTCTTTCCTTCATGCTGCAAGGTAGTACTAACAATCAACTTGATTAATCCATGATGAAAGATGGTCTGAGAGGAATGATCTACTGGCCCTTTCACCTTGTTGGACATTTTCTGCAAACTTTTCAGGAAGAAGAATGGCAGGTTCATCTTGGATACTCCCACCATGTGCTGAAGAAATCTAAAATGATACTTGTATACGAAAGCATACCTGCCTTCACAAGTAACATAACTCTGTAATATTCTAATTGGTTCTACCCATTCTTTTTTGACATTTTGGATTAGGACACCTTTATTCCAATCAGGTATGACATTGGGTAAGAGGTATCTTTGTGGATCAAAGTCAAAGGGCAGCTTCTTAAACCATTGTTCGCCCTCATCTTTAATTCCTGTGGATTCTGAAATCAATTTAACTGTCAGCTTGAATTTCAGGGTATCAAAAACCACCATATCATTCTTGAAACCCTGGGCAAACTTGCAGGATACCTTTGCATTATATCCATCAATTTTTCTGAAAAAATCCATCCATCCAGCTTGTTTGAATAGCTCCACACACTCAGGTAGTTTTTCAACCCATTCTACATCTGTTGGTTCAGATCTGTTTATTTTACCACTCCTGCCCATTATGCTTCAATCACTGCAAATTGAATGTATACTCTTGTATTTTTTGTGAACAGGAGCTAAATTTTGGAAGTTAACAGCACTATTGAATGTACAGGTTATTCGTAGCACTGACAGGGTTAAATTTCATAAAAACGAAACTGTTATCTTCAACCCTCCTTCAATCTGGCGTCGCAGCTTATCAACAAAGAGCTATTTCTCTCGTTAAAATTGCATTTAAAATCACAATTTTACCTAACCTTTGATTAATTTGAACAGAGTAAGCTGAAGCGAAAAAGCCCCAAATTTGTTGTTATATGGGTTTTTTAAGAATACCTGTAAATTTCTCCACTGTGGTTGTTTGAAATCACGACCCACACTGTCAGATGAGTCAGCTTTGTTGTACAGATGTCCCACAATCTTCAATTTAGCAGTTAACCATGGAATTAGGAAGCCCTAATTTCCCGTGAAACCCTCAACGCCTCTTACTTGTCCAGTTGGCAACGATGCTCGGTTTTTTAAGTGGCTATGGTTATCTCATTAAGTCCTCTTTGTTTGAATAATCTTGTAGATAACAACTTCATGCCACATTACCTGAAACCGTGTGAATATCTGTCAAACTGAACCACACCTGTGCTGATGATGAGCACGATTTCCTCACGACATCCAAGCATTTGAAATCATGATGTCTTCTGCATCAACACGTCATGAATTCTCTAAAACACATAATCATTCATTCATTATCCCGAGCGTGCCAAAATTTGCTGGAAAATCGGAAGAATCTGGGATCACAATATTCTTGTAACGCTTCTTTGATGAATTTCGGCTCCAGTGCTACAAGAAAAACTTTGACACTGTTTTGTTGCTTTTAAACAACTTTTTATCATTTTTCATGGGATCTTAAAGCTGTCAGGATTAGGATTGTACATGTCCTCACTCGGAATAAGATTTATGAGCTCCTTACTTGATAATATGAACTTTTAAAACCCCTCATCAACAACAAACCTAAAGTTTAAAAAAAATCTGAAAACTCAAAAGCAAGCCCAAAATCTCATATAAAACCTAAGGAAAATTTACTAAAGAGGAAAAAATCAAGTTAAATAACTTAAAATAAAGCGCAAATCAAAACCAATTTTGAAGAAATAAGTGCCAATCAAAACAAATTTGAAGAAACAAAATACTGACTTAACACTACCGTACCAAGTTCTGGGAGCTTACTTCAAGCCATACAAGGCTTTCTTCAATCTGCACACATATGACTCCATGTCATGTGTTTCGAAACCAAGTGGTTGTTCCACATATACTTCCTCTTCAACTACACCATTCAAGAAAGCAGTCTTGACATCCATCTGGTGTATTTTCCATTTCATCGCTTTTATACTTCTCTATGCTGCCATCTACAGCATGCTTGATCTGATAGATCCATATGGAAGTCATAACAAACTCCCCTTCAGGTCTTGGGACTACATCCTAGACATCATTCTTCATGATCGACGGATCATGGCATTCTTTCATTACTGCATCCCAGATCTTGGGAACTTCAATATCTTCAATAGATATCTTTGTTGCTGGAACAAATGTTGTAGTCCTTCTTTTGTAGGTGATGGTATACGATCTTTCCTACAAAACAAGTTAAATTGCATGATTAGAAACATCTCCTAGTTTTCAAAACAAATTATTACACATAAAGAAATATGTCATACAGTCATGCAATTATCTTAGCCAATGCTTCAATACAACATTTATCCATATTCTGTAACTTTCTAGATCCCTTCCAATCTCTACCAGAACATTGCTAAGATTGTTCACAACTCCCAACATGTCAGCAAAGAGGTTTCATTCTAGATAAGTAGCAATGGAATGTTGTACAGTTCCATAGGCCACTTACCCATCCTGTTCATTAATAACATAAGCATCTTGAACAATTTTATTTAAACAAACAAATATGTAGTAGTATCATGTTCATCAATGCAAATATGCAAAATACATATCCTAAGTCTAGGAACATAAGCATATTGAACAATTTTATTTAAACAAACAAATATGTAAGAATTGGTAATTAAAATACTTATCTTTGTTTGTTTGTTGGGTGGACTCCCTCTGAGTATTTGTTTCCTTGCAGGAGTTGCTGGAGTCCTAATCTGAAGTAACTTCTTCTTACACCTTTCTGTTGTGGAATGTAGAGAGATGGTCAACTCCCTCTGAATATCTGCATCCTTGCAGAAACCACTGGAGTGTGTTCCCTCTTGATCTTTGCTTCCTGGATTACCTGATCTTGAACTTAAATTCATTCTCAATCTCTATGCATGCTTGTTAGTATCATCATTATGTTATCCTCAAGGTTTCATATTAGTATAATCTTAATATTATCAAAACACAATAATCTCAAGCATGTATAGTCAGGATCATTTCAAACATAAATAATAAGCATTCTTATGGTTAGTCATAATATACCTAAACCGGTGATTACTCAAACCTATGACTCTTCTGGTTAGTCATATCATCAATTAAGGTAAGAAACATAATATGCATAAGTTTTAGATTACTCAAACTTGTAACTTCAAGAGTAATCATTATCAATCATACAAAAGTATACGATATATATAACAAAACATACCTGGTCATCATATCTGCTAGTTATGTCTAGCAATGTGTTCTTGTTCTCTTCAATGACCTGCATAACTCATTAGTTAACTTTTGCAAAAACAAATTATACATACCTCTATGTGATCCATGGCTATGAATGAATCTTTGTCTTCATAGCATGTTCAGGTTGTCCCTTTAATTTGTACAATCCTCCCTCTTGCTCTCCAATCACTACTGCATCATCGATTGTTTTACCCTTTGGCCACATTAGGACTTGGCCATCCACAAGTGCAACCCCCATACCTTTTGCATCCAATGCAGAGATGGAGAGTAGGTTTTTCTTGAGCCCAAGTACAGAAAGGACTTCTTTCATCTTCAATGATTTTCCAAAATCTAGGTTGAAGGAGGCTTCACCACTTCCTTTGATGGGGTATTGATAATCATCCCCAAGTTTCACTTTATGGAGTGATTAATGTTCAGATAGATTTACAAAAGATTCTTTAAACCCAGTCATGTGTTTAGAAGCCCCACTATCAATTAACCAATCATTACAACCAGGGGAGATTGTACCTGTGAGAGTAGAGATTAGGACATACTCTTCTTCACTTGATGAGTCATCATCACTTTCTTCCCTAGCTTTCTTCTTTGGAGGTTCATCATCTTCGGCAACATGAGCATGATATCTTTTCCTACTGCCCTTCTTCTTCTTGATGTTGTTGTTCCTTTTGTTCTTGGGACATTCTGAAGCAAAATGACCTTTCTCATTACATATGAAGCATCTGAGATCTTTCTTATCTTTATGTTGATGATAGTGTGAAGATTTCTTGGCATGAGAGTGTTAAATTTTGAGCATTAATTCACAATACTCTTGGATCTTTACTAAGAGAATAACATATACAGTATATTAATGCATAACAATCACAATAAGCATGACAAGCATCAAAAGAATCAAAAGCATGAGAGACAAGAGACGGAGTTTTCATGGGGAAAACCCTAAGGTGAAAAACCCCACAACTTCGTCAGAGATAGAGAGAGAAATGGTTCAACCAAAGTACAACCAAAATACACTTGAGATAGTCTCCTAGTAGCAGATGATCCTCCTCCTCACTAGTGCGCCACTTTTTGAGTGAGAGAGATATGACTTTCCAAATGATCCAAATAGAGATCTTTTGATCTCTATTTATACTTAACATGTTTTCCTAGTGACTTTATGGGGCTGACTTGTCTATCTAGATACATCCACAATATAATATATATTTTAGGGCCGACCCCACACATGGTGGTCTAATAACCTATCGGCAAGTATACACACTTGCGACACTTGTCAATCCACATGATGACACTTCCTTATAGAGGAATAACACATCTCTTATAAGGGTACAATAAATATATATATAATACACAGATGAAATACATTCCAAAGTTACATATACATCAACAGAGAGTGCTCTCTCTTTGACCTTCCTTTCTTGGTGTGTACTATGAGAGCTTGATCTTCACTTCCCATCTTTTCTTCTCGTGCCACAAACCTTGCTTCTTCTTGAGAACATTCTTCCCGCAATCTATTGAAGGAGATCAACTTCTTCCTTGCACAAATTCCTTGAATAAAGGAATCCCGTGAGCTGGGTAGGCCATTTAGAGTGGTCATGACAACTTCACCATTCTCCACCATTTCATCTACCGCTTCTAGTTGTTCCTTAATCTGGGAGACCCTAGGAAAATAAGATTGAATGGTTTCTCCATTCTGAAACTTTACTCCTTTCAATTGGTTCCGCAGGGTCATCTTCTGATTTATGTTCTTCCCTTCAAATAGCTTGGTCAAAGAGTCAAACATCTCCTTGGGTGTCTTTAGAGAAGACACATAGGGTATGAGATGGTCTTTGATAGAATCAGCAATGATTCTCTTTGCCTTGACCAATTTCTTCTTATGCAATACTTTAGCCTCTTCATCCTCTAGGATAGGGATGTCTTCTTTTATATATGAGTCCAACTCATTCTCTTCCAGGATTAACCCAATCTTATACTTCCAAGCTCGGAAGTTATAATCCCCTTCAAGCTTATCCTCAAGCTTGGTGTGGTGAGACATCTTAAAGAGTAATTCAAATGGAAATAGAAAAGATTTAGTTCTTACCACTTGAAATGCTGAAAACTGGATCTGGTCTCGGATTAGGGTTTGTTGGAAAAACCCTAAAAATTCAAAATGTGAATTTCAACTTTCTGAAATGATAGAAAATGCACCTCGATGAGCTAATCAGCCTGGTGTATTCAGAATTTGAGATCAGCAAAGCTTTACCCTTCAGATTTTCCTTTTTTTCCTCTCGGGTTCACTCGGGAGAGCCCTGAATTAGGGTTTGAGTTTCCCGGAGATCTACCCAGCCAAAAATCTCGATGCAAAGCTCTAAACTTTGATTTTTGCGAGCTTCCAGCTATGTCTTCAGATTGCAAAAATTCCTATTTTTGTGGAAACCCTAATTTTTAGGGCCAAATCTAAAAATGCTCAGAATTGAATTCTGATTGGATAGATAGATTTTCCTTTATGAGTAGAGTCAATATACTATATTGCTTTTCCAAAATATGTGGAGAGAAACCCAATAAACAAGAAACTCAAGTTTTTGTTACTGCAAAATGTCTTCTTCTCAGGTTAGATCTGATACCATGTTAAATTTTGAGCATTAATTCACAATACTCTAGGATCTTTACTGAGATAATAACATATGCAGTATATCAATGCATAACAATCATAATAAGCATCACAAGCATCACAAGAATCAAAAGCATGAGAGACAAGAGACACAGAGTTTCCGTGGGGAAAACCCTAAGGTGAAAAACCCCACAACTTCCTCAAAGATAGAGAGAGAAATGGCTCAACCAAAGTACAACCAAAATACACTGAGATAGTCTCCTAGTAGCAGATGATCCTCGTCCTCACTAGTGCACCACTTTTTGAGTGAGAGAAGTGTGAGTTTCCGAGTGATCCAAATAGAGATCACCCGATCTCTATTTATACTAGTTTGTTTTCCCAGTTACACTATGGGGCAGACTTGTCTAGCTAGTTACATCCACAATATAATATATATTTCAGGGTTGACCCCACACATGGTGTTCTAATAACCCATTGCCAAGTACACACATTTGCGACACTTGTCAATACACATGACGACACTTCCTTATAGAGGAATAACACACCTCTTATAAGGGTACAATAAATATATATGAAATACATAGATGAAATACATTCTGAAGTTACATATACATCAATAGAAACAATCATTCATCCGGAAAAGATTCATTGTGCACAATTTCTGCATCAGGATGGGGAAGGTCACAGATCAGCTCGGCAAACACCAAATACTCTTTTGACTTGGCTTTCTCGAAGAGAGGATCAAATTCTTGCAGTATCATGATCCAGCGTGAATACTTGCCCCCAAGCACATGTCGCATCAGGACATGGTACATGGGATTCGAGTCTACAATGATGGTGGTGGTGCAGAGAAAGATACAGTGCCAGAACTTTTGGACAGCGATGACCACCGCAAATGCGATTTTTTCAACATGTGAATATCTAGTTTCAATGTCGGTGAGACCCTTACTTGCATAGTATATTACATGTTCCTAGGCATTTTGGTCCTCCTGTACCAAAACCATGGCGATAGTGGTAGCAGAAGCGGCGAGATATAATATATAATGTCGATAATAATTGGGCGGTTGGAGCACAGGGGAATGCGTGATGGCATGTTTGATACTGTCGAAGGACTTTTGAGCTTGGTTGTCCCAAATGAATGGGACATCCTTCTTGAGCAGTCTCATATACCCCTGAGTCTTCTCCGCGAAATTGCAAACAAAACGTCTTAAACAAGTCGCCTTCCCTTGGAGACTTTGAAGTTCCATCACATCAGTCGGGGGTGGAAGGTTGATGATGGCCTCCACCTTTAAGGGATCAATGCAAATCCCATCCTTTGAAACGATAAATCCTAAGAGGCATCCGGACTCAATGCAAAAGATACACTTATGAGGATTCAAACGGATATTGTACCGTCTGCATCTGAGGAAAATGGCCGTCAAATGATCAATGTGGAACTCACGCTGCTTTGAGTGGGCAGGGAGATCCTCCAGGTAAGGTTCCACAAAGTCCTTAATGTCATGGAAGGCATACGACATAGCCCACTGAAACGTGGTGCCAGCATTTTTAAGGCCAAATGGGATTTTGCGATATGCAAACGTTCCCCATGGGAAGATGAAAGTCGTCTCGTGTTGGTCGACAGGGTTGATCTCAATCTGGTTGTAACCATAAAAGCCATCCATAAATGAGAAGATGACGCTTCTAGCAAAATTGTCGATAATATGGTCAATGAAGGGGGTTGGGTAGTTGTCTTTTGGACAAGCCCGGTTAAGGTCCTGATAATCGACACAGACGCGAAAGGTACCCTGCTTTTTGTTCACAGGGACGACGTTTGAGACCCAATCCGTCAATGGGACAGGATAAATAAAACCAGCCTTTAAGATCCTTTCAATCTCTGCCTTGATTGCTGCCATCTTCCAAGGGTGTACCGGTCGCAATTTTTGGTGTACAGGTTTGACATCGGGATAGGTTTTTATTTCATGAGAAACAATCGCGGGGTCTATCCCAAGCATCTCCTCATAGGACCAAGTAAATACGTCTCGAAATTGCTTGAATAAGGCCGTGCCGGCATCTATTTCTTCATAGGAACACTTCTGGCCTATGCGAATGTGTTCCACTATACCAGGTTTCACCGAGATGTCTACCGGGGTGGTTGGCTCAATGTTCGCCAAGTTACCCTCCGTGTCCGTAAGACATGTAAGGATGGGGGAATGAGGGAATGGGTAGATTTCTGGTGAGAAGAGGGTGTGGATGTTGTCCTCTATGTACTCCAGAGGAGGAAGAAAAGATGACCTATGGTGGAGATCATCCCACGGACCATCATCAACATTCATAACTTCCATTATGGCCTCGTCTGAATGAAAAGTCCAAAGTAAGAGATCAGGTAGAGATGACGTCCGTTGTAGAGAACAGGATGGAGAGGCCATGGTTAAATGGTCCTCCAGTGCTGATTGAAGCCTCATGAATACATTCAGCGGGTGAAGGAGGCATTATATCTCCAACCAGGTGTGTTGTGGCTTCATCCGGTACAAGCCAAGTATCGGTAGAGTGAGATAAAATCTCTGCGGAGATCATGTTCCCCATAGCGACATAATTAGGGGGGTCTGTCGCCAGAAAAACACCCATGAGAGATGAATCTTTCAAAAGGCCAACCCCTATACTCTCATACTGTTTTGACATTTGTCCAATGGAAGGAACATGGTCACCAGGATGAGTAGTCGCATCTGGTGCACAAAAATCTAATTGGTCGATAGTAACAATTTGTCCTTGGTGGGGGAATTGTACTATGCGAAAGACTGAAGAGGCTACCACCTACATGGCGTAAAACCAGTTGCGACCAAGCAAGAGATTATAATCTATTGGGGCCAAGACCACTTCCATGTTAACGGTTACGGTCTTTCCAACCAACTCAGCTGCAAGAGCTTGTAAGAGCCCATGAGGTTGAAAGCCACGGCCGTTGAACGCTTTCAACATGGTGGGAGAACAATTCAATTCGGGGGAGCCAATGGCTCTCCAACATGCAATAGACATGACATAAGTGGAGGCACCTTCGTCTAAAAAGGTATGATCGAAAATCTTCCCAGCAATGTTCACAGAAACTTGGAATGCGAGCTAGTGGGAGAGCCTCGGCTTGAAGTGGTCAAGTTGGAACATGATGGTATTCTAGGAATCAAGGTCGACTACACTGATGGCTACAAGGAGAGTTTTGCATTGATTAGGAAAAGTATGAAAAACTTCCAGGGTAGACATGGCGCAAGGAGCTTGTGCCAAGTCTTCTACGATATTGTAATTTTGTGCCGCCCGAGCGTTAGGATTGAAAACAACTTTTCGAATCGTACTCTTGGGCGGTAGCAATATCGAGTCTTAGGATGGCTTCTCAATGGTGAGAGAATTTTATGGTACAGTGACATCAATTAAGGAGTCGGAAGCTTTTTTAGTATTACTTCCAGTGGATTCCTTCGAAGGGACTGGTTCATAAGATTGCGAACGAGTGTTCAAATTGATCGTCTAGTTACTCACCATGAGAACATGTGCGGTATTGGATGGTTCCCCCTGGGCTGGGGGCAGGGCTGGAATTTGACGGGAAAAATGCCCGGCATGGACCATTTTTCCCGTCAAATACTGCCTACATTTTTTACTAACCATCATAAAAAACAAAGCAACCTGTAAAATGTGTGTATATATTGTCGAAACCGTCATTTTTGACGGGTGGGATTTTTCCCAAATTCCTACCCTGGCTGGGGGGGTTGAGAAATCATCTCCTGGTTCTGAGTAGGAAATAGATCATTGAGGACTACGGGAGTTGGTTTACCCCTAAGAAACTTTTGTACTTCGTGTCTATGGGGACATTCTTTGGAGAAGTGGTCATCTCCACACAGTAAACAAGGATACTTTAGCTTCCGTTTCTACTTGGTATCAACAAGAGTGCTCTTTTGTTCCTGCTGGGCGAAAGACTTTTTGGGTTTCCCCTTGTTCTTCTTTTTGCTGCCAGACTTCTAAGATGAAGCTGATTGGACAGAATTCACCTCTTTAGTTAGAGCAGGAGTGGTGGTGTTGTGTCCAGCCTGAGTCGGTAATGGGGAATAACTGTGGAGGTTGGATGATCCAATAGTGCTAGAAGCAGGCTGGGTGTTAATGGATCCAATGATTCCATCAATTTGGAGTCCCTTATGTGGTTTCGCAGGGTCATTAATGTCACGGGGTGCGTCAGGCATAATATCAAACCAAGTGCCAGATTGAGTGTAGACTAGGTCTAGTACATGGGCACTTGCGATGGCTTGTTCTTCGGTGATAACACCTCGCATGGAAACATCTCTTGCTATGGTAGGGATGAGGGATTTTGTAAACCAGTCTGCTAGGAGCTAATCTGGAATAGGAGCTTTAATGAGACGTCGCCTCCTTCGCCACTCGTGGATATGATCTGAAATATGAGTGGTGGTATTCTGATGGAGCGAGGTTAAAAGCTCGGTACCAGTTTCATACCGTATGGATAGCTGGAAATGTGTCAAAAATTTCATGGCAAGAGAACCAAAATTAGGAAAAGAGTGGGGTGGCAACTCAATGTACCGCTTGGCAGCCGAACAGGTGAGATTCCTTTGAAACAATCTAAGACGAATTGAATCGTCCATTAAGGGATTAGATGAACACCATAAGTGGTATGTCATCACGTGGTTTTTAGGGTCTTCACCCAGCTTGCTGTCAAATTTGGGGATATCAAATGAAAGTTTCACCGAAATTGGTGGCCAGTTAGATCCGTGGTAAATAGGATCACTGGTTGAACGGGATAGGTCAGGCAAGTCCAAAGTATCCAGGAAGGACAACTGTAGGTTAGGCTGCGTGTATTGATAATACGAATAAGGCGTGTATGGACCAAACTGACCATAAGGTGTACCAGGAGGAAACTGTCCATAGGGGGGTGTGCCGCCCGGACAATAAGGGGGTCCGCCACCATAAGGTGGTCCATTCCAATAAGGTGGGGGTCCACCTCCACCACCGGGAGGGGGTGGAGGTCCGTCGCCACCATTGCGAGGAGGTGGGGCTCTATACCCATAATAAGGCGGCCCACCACTTCCTCCTCCTGGAGGGGGTGGTGGACCACCTCCACCGCCAGAAGGATGGGGGCCCCCACCACCTCCGCCGCCAAAAGGATGAGGGTCTCCACCACCAACTCCACCACCATAGTAATTAGGTCCTCCACCACTTCCGCCTGGAGGGGGTGGTGGACCACCTCCACCACCCGAAGGGAAGTGTCCTCCTCCACCATAATAGGGTGGTCCCCCGCCACCTCCTCCTGGATGGGGTGGTGGACCATTCCCGCCACTGCCAGAAGGGTGAAGGATATTGTTGGTAAAATGAGGTGGGGGCCTGTCGCCTCCAGCAAGAGGTAAGGGAGGACCAATTGGGGGTGGTGGTACTTGAGGGATAGTTGGTTGGGGTCCATGATGCAACACTGGCTATTTCCCCCATAGAGTGTGTGGATTCTCGGGATAAGGTATTCTGTATGGTGCATTTCCAGGATTAGATTGACCTGACACAGGGTTAACGGAACCTGGATACGCTTGACTCCATGAGGGTTGAGTTACATTGGATGGGCCCCCAACATGAGATAATCCCATGGTGGATGGTCTAGCGGGTTGGGAAGGTCCAACGGAAGGTCCATTGGGGATTCCACCGCCTATGTTCTGGTTAGGAAATGGGGGTTTCCCCCCAGCCACAATAGGTTGACCACTATTCAGAGGTTGAACCAAGGTAGGTTGTTGACTAGCTACCGTAGTAATAACATTACCAATAAGATAATCTGGGGGAATGGAATATACTCCCTTTGAATTTTGAGGTGGATGAGGAACTGGTAAAGTAACTGCGGTAGTGACGGGTGTGTTGGACTATTGTCCTTCCACTAGTTGGTTCCCTTGAGGTGCAGGACTAGACTCTTGTGAGGGTTGACCAGTCTTATAATGGTCTTGTGGTGAGAAGGTTGTCCTGGTGATCCAAAAGATATCGGATGATATGGGATGGATCGGTAAGGGGGTAACGATGGGTCTTGAACCCGTCGTTGGAGAATTGACTGCCGAAACTCTTCAGCCATGGAACGAAAGTGAGCTAATTGGCCACGAAAGTAAGCTAAAGCATCGTCCGGAGTAGTCCCACTGGGTGGGGATGAGATAGAAAAATGAGCCACTGGGTGGTATGTAGAAGATGTCCAATAAGCTGCTGAAGGACCAACAGCTGCAGTAGGGTCATCCTGGGGTCGGTTTATCCATTCAAACGATCTAGGTTCTCCCAGGATAACGGGAGAAAGGTCTGGTGAAGCGGGGATTTGTGCTCCTTCATCCCACGGGGAATTAGAGGTAGGTGAATCCAGAGGAGTTTGCGGAAACAAAAGTCCTCTAACATTCAGAGTGGGGTTTTCCACTTTGGTAACTACGACCATGTTACGTTGATCCATTCTTACCCTCGAAATAAGCTCTGGATTAAGGGGATATTTGGGTGATAAGTTTAAGATCCTACGGGAGCTTCTCCAGGGAAAATCCACCAGAGCATCAGGAAAATCATCCAGGAAGGCTGAAACAACGTTTCTCCTAAGGGTATGCTAAAAGAAAAGTAGTCCAGAAAAACCTAATCAAACTAAGGAAACAAGCAAACTTATGTGACAGAGTGGATTCAAAAGTCTGGAACCTCACGGGATTATCAAGGCATCGCGTGACAAGGAGGATTGGGACCGTACCCTTGACTGCATACTCGATTACCTGGACAGTACGTGCGTGCTAATCTCCCCGAGTGTTGTTCTCAGTGTATTTCTTTGCCAAGACAGCCAAATGGTTAAATTAGTTGGTTTCAAAAATCCTAGTGGTGTCTCCTGATATACGCAAGGTACATGGGAGCTCAAATCTGTAGTGGTGCTATCTAATGCACAATCGTTCGGCAAGATACCTTCCAATATACTACCGAGTATGTGATACACCCTTCGATATACAACAAGTACGGATTATGGTACTTGGTGGGTACATGAAGGATCTCGATATACCAATAAGTACGTGGAAGACTACAATACCCCCGGGATACAGTGCTAGCAAATAACGACAGCTTCCACGCTTAACGACGCCAAAACACATCTCTAACTTACACACAAGTTGCTAAAATTTTTGCCAAGTTCTACCGTTAATTTTATCTTGGACGGTTAGGTGAATGCATGAGGTGAGTACATAATCGGAAGCATAATGCAAGTCCTAACTCCATGCACGAAATATTCTTTTCTTTCAATGAATTCTAGCTATGGGAAGGAGAAAACGTTTTCCAATAGTATTGCCAAAACAAACTCAATGCAACCTAATTCCCAATTCAAACAAATCTGACAATGAGAACATTCTTTTCCTTTTTCAACGAAACACAAAAAATCACAACACTACTATCCAAATCAAAACATTTTTCCTTTTCTTTTTCTTTTCAAAGTAAAACGACACTAGGTAATGAAAAGAGAGGATTCTGAAATGGAATATGCAAGTTTTTCAATTTCACTTTCAATGGTCTAAAAACAAGAAAAATTAAAAATGCATCTATCTTTCCTAAGCATGGAATCAATTTTGCAAAAAATCGAAGCGTACTTTGAGTCTTTCACGAAAATGAGCGATTCATAGTCCGAGAAAAACACAATAGGTCATACATTCATTCAATTTTTTCCAAAACATAAACGAAAACATTCCAATGCACAACAATTTTCTTCAATAATGCTCAAGAAATGATGGGAAAGAAGCACTTTTTAACTTTTCAAGGGATGCATCAAAGAATAAACTTGATAGCAATTGATCTTTCAGATCTAAATGACTGAAAAGAAAACACTACTTGCAGCACTCGATACACTCAGAAAACTCGAGAAAAGACAAGCACTCGATCAAGCTAAAGGACACACTTAACTCAAAATCAAGCAACAACAAGAAAACCAAGCAAGCAAAGCTCAAAAAATGATGAAAATGAGGTCTGGAAGATGATGTAATGTAATGATCATATCAGGGATGGAAGGAAGGGAATGAAAGGGTGAGCGGATGAAGGTGGAGGAGACAAGAGTATCCACCACTACCGGTCTTCAAACTTGTCCAAAATAGAACCCAAAATCAATCCAAACAAAACAAAACACTCAAAACACAAATCATAGGTGGGATCCTTGGCTAGATATTGCAGCACAGAGGGAGTTCATATAGCAAACCAAAGTCTAGACTGTCAAATGGAGAGGATATGCCTACATGCCAAATTTTGACAAATAGGTGCACTCTGTGCTTGTACACAATGCGGCGTCGCAGTTCACCAATGCGGGAAGTGCGACGACGTCGCAGTTTACCAATGAAAAGGATGCGATGAGTGACTAACAGATAAAGAACAGAGACCAAAAATGACACAGTGTCACTCTGTTCCCACTGCCCAGGTGCGATAGGCGAAGTTTATAAATTCAAAAATGAATCAGATCTCTCAGCAATGAACCATGGAATGGTTTGGGAATGAGTTGTACAAACTCAGGGGAAGTAGATTAGGGTCTTCAATATGAAGATCTGATAGTGAAATCAACTTCAAGAAGTAAATGGAAAAACTGAAAAGTCTTGTGTCAAGCAATCAATTGAAAATGATTCTCAGATTGACAACTACTGAATAAGACTGTATTTTCCCTAGTGGAGTCACCAGATTTGTTATCATACAATCTACCAAAAACGGATCTAGGGCGTGATTTCCCTAGCTCAAAGTGAGTCCAGAACAAATTAGACAGGCTACTAATGCATTTCCTAGATCTACTTAAGGATCGAGTATTAGATGTATTACCTTTCACTTCGCAATCCTTTCTCCTGAATGCTACTCTACATCTCACACTTGTCATATCCAAGCTGCAAGACCTGTCAAGACAAGAAACAAGAGAAACAAGTAAAAAGAATCTATATAGTAAGAGATCTAAGTAAACAGTTAAGCAGGTAAACTACTCGATATCATTACGCACATGAACAATATTTTTGGAAAGCATTTGTATTACTGTAAAAAGAGGGGAAGTACATAATAAATATATAGAACTACAACCAAGGCTTAACGCTGCAGCCCTTCTCTGACAAAGCCAATTGCCATATCCTTCCAAGGAAGTATGAGTTCTCCAATAGGTGAGTGGAGATGTTCCAAAGGTAATTTCACCAGCATGTAGATACCATAGGCTTCTTCCCTTTGGGATGGGAGTGAGCTTCATTCATATAGGACTAAGTGGATAGGGTATGGATAGGATAGGTTGAGAGATGGTAGGAGAGGCTTAAGGGATCTCTCCAAAGTATTAGGAACTGAGTGCCATCTCCTCCAAGAGGTCAGGGATAAGGTCCCAAGTCAGCAAGCTTCGAGAGGGACCTCGAAGAATCTATTTTTTCCATCTAACTGACTTCGTTGCACCCTGTAATGGGGCAAGGTGCGACATCGCATGTTGCTCATGTGCAGCCTGCGACGTCCCTTCAAAACCTAGCACAATTGGGTACAAATCCTCCCTGGTTGATCACTTATTCAAGATATCTTCAAGGGTGTATACACTGAATCTTATGATGAGTATATTTTGGGTGTAACAAGCGCCTAAACTAAACACACATTAACCTCATTTGAAGAAAAAAAAAATTATGTAGTTAGGTAGGACATCATGGATAGGAATCCAAATAATTACTCCACCTTGTCATTTTACATCTAAAACATAGAAGTTGTCTCTTGGGGAACCAAAATCCTCAGCTAGTATTTTTTTACATGGTTAAATCCAATTTGTCGAGGGGCCTCTCTTCAGAGGCTCGGTTACAAGACTGGTTCCGGAAGTCTAGGTGGAATACCACACTCCACTCTATACTGAAGGACACCTACTCGTTGTCCTCGTTGTACATACCTTATTGGTGGTGTAGCTACCAAATGGATGAAGTGGCAGATTCACCTACTCAGATGTGTCATGAACGAGGTATCCTAGTGGCCATTCTTTTAGGTCTATTATACTCGGGATCCCTTTCGGTAGAGGGATATCCCTTAGCATTTTTATCTCTCATTTCATATTTCTTGACTATGAATTTCATCACCCTATAGGGGATACGATTTTTCGAGGTTTCCAGCTCTTATTTACGTGGTTGATTTCTCATATACCTTGTAGAAGGTCATTTTTATTTCTAGGAAGTGTTTCTTGTCGGCTTTCTAGCCTCTTGTTGTAGATATCTTGTTGTGACATCAGTTGCAGTAAAGTTTTTGAGCTTTCCTTTTTAGCCCATGTGCCTCTTTTTCTAGCTCCGCTTTTGATAACAACTAAATCAGCAGGGTTAGATCTGCATTAGATAAGCTATTCTACCATGGATTATTGAGTTCCAATCTCAGACATATATCACATTCAATCAACCTTCATTGCATATTAGATCAATATTTAAACATTCATCATATATTTAATCAAACATCTACAATTTCTTAAGATCATAAACCATCATGAACACAAGTTAGATTGAAAAAGCATTGAATATTTTCATTAATGGCAATGGAGAAATGATCATTACCTCCTTGACTTGAGATGCATCCATCCTCCATGGCCATTTTCTATCCTTTCTTCACCCTTGCCTTTGAATGAAGATGAGTCTTCTCCTCCTTCAGAATCTCCCCAGCATGTCTTTACTCTCCTTTTTCCTCCTCTCCTACCATGCCCAATGCCTTTCTTATATAGCTTTGGGAAGTGGGATCTCATGTTTCTCTTTTGAGTGTGGGATAGTCTCTTTTGATAACTTTTGATTATTTCCATTAGAAACCCACTTTCCAATAGTTTTTAGGACTTTTGTCACAACATTGACATTTGCAAGCATAATTAATGCACTTTTGTGCATTCTTTCTCACTTTTGACTGATGTATATTAGGTTAAGGCCTTCAATGGAGTAGTCCAAATAATGAACTTTGTCTTCATAGGCCTCTTCTTTCTTCATTCAATCCTTCCAGTTATGGAAGCAGTGGTCAGATGAGAGAATATTATTCTCTTCGTAGACTTGTCTTATGTCTTCATGTTGCGGGGTCATGTAGAAAAATGCTTCTTCCTTTACCAAATTAAGGGAGTTAATTTGATTGTTAACAGATGCCCCCTAATGTGTGAGGTCCAAAGCAGAGCTAAGGGCCGAAATACATTACTGAAATTTGTACTCTATATACTGATACTCTTTATACTGATACTCTTTGTATTGATACTCATAATCGATCAAAGCAAGGATGAAGAAAGGATAGGCTCATGGATGCAGGATTCAGGGTAACATCTGCAAGTCAAACATAGTGAGCTCTCAAATATATAATATCTTCCTAAGGCGGGCATACCCATGCTCAACAGTAAACAAGCATGGCCACGAACAATACACAGTGGATCCATGTCAAAAGCATTTTTTCTAAAAATGTAAATGTGCACTTTGATAAGTGCGAGAACAAAGTCTTTTTGGGCTTCTGACATGGCGGTCTAATCTTGCGCAGCTCGGGCAGTGCATCGATGACTGATACAACTATTTTTCCCAAGGTCGTCAATACAAACTGACGATGGTATGATTTTACATCATGCGATTAAGTGATCTGATGTTGAGCATAATGAAACACCATATGATTACCGGTCATTAATGTATACCGTTAACAGACGTGAAGAGACCCACCGATAATGATGGACTCTAAGGTACTGAGTACAAACCAGCAAGTGTGAATATATGTTCTGAAGTCGAACACTTGTAGAATCAAACAATCAGGGGTCATTGATGTATACCCACTGTCATTTGCGACGAAACTTGCAACTAATGACTGCAAGATCCAAGGTACTCTCGGGTTTCTAGATCCATGTCCTAGATGATGATTTGATGTCGATAGGAATAGATCCATCAGAAAGAGGGCATTGATGCATCCCACATCAACCGATACGAAACAAAGATCAATAGTCTGATATAATTTGGTAGAACTGCAAGATTCAATACTGTACACTGACATAAGGAAGGCCGACATGACTGGTTAGGAATGTTTGAGGAATGGCCGACTCGGTTTAGACTTCCCTTGAACACATAACACGATGCAGAATTGACACTTGGAAACATAGGACTTTAAGTAACCGACCTAACATGAAATCCACCAATGCCAGATGCATTAACGGAAGCTCCATTGGTGACGGGAAGAATAACCCATCGGTGGAGATTTGTTCAAAATACTGGTACAGTTTCCTAAGGAAAATGTAGATAGTGTATTGACGGCGGATACCAAATTATGTGTCGTGTTCAAGGGCGACAAGGACTAACTGTTGCCATTTCATGTGATGATATCAATGAAAAAATTCAATGCTCTTTCTTTTTGGATTTTTGTGTTTTCCAAGTTTTTTTTTTTTAAACCTTTTTCATTTATTAGCTTGAAAAAAGAATAAGGCATGCTATGATACATTAGAGTAAATGAGAGTCTCAAGGGCATGCACCTAAATGTCAAGGGCATGGGTCAGGCCAAGGAAAAGATCCGTATTACAAACAAAGGTTGAGCTATTTATGTACACTCTTGCAGATGTTTTCTCCATGGGTATGGGTCAAATATACATAAGCAATGGTTTATATCCATCTTGTAACAGAAAGTGACTATACAAGAATATAAGCAACATAAGCAATAAGCAATGAAGCAATTTGCATGGATGCTCAAGTGGATATTTTAACACAAGCTTATGTAAAATGACAAAAAATTGGGAGCCCATCAGGATATGGTCAGAAATGTATGAAAGAGAAATATGTGGTCTCAAACTACAAGTCATGATGGGACTAATAGGGCTCCCGGGTCTATGAGAATAACGCAGCATGGGCACCAAAATTGCAATGGGGTGCTGACTAGGGTGTCCCATGTTTGGTAGGTTCTGTTGTCAGAATGGTGGAAAATACAAATATGAAGGGCTGACCCACCAATTGCCAATAGGTTCGACCCTATGGTAAGTTTGGGTTGCAAAAGGTTCAAATGCATCTTCACAAAGGGATGGCCTAAACCTATATGCAAGTTTCCAAATATACCAGATAAGATCGAGGAACATGCAGATCATGCTCCTATACTTGGGTAGATGTATATCAAGTATGCTCCCAATGGCCCCACAAAAGATGATCTTAGGTGGGTATAACCAAATGTTTACAACTTTAGGGATATCTTCATTTGATGATAAAATGTAATCCGAGAAGTCATGTGAGGTGGGAGATCTCACAGCCCAAATGGGCTAGGTAACCGAATCATATTTCTCCATTAAGGGAAAATTTTGATCTGAATCTGCCGAAGCTATTTGAGCAGTTGGGTTTGAAACTTCGACGACAGATAGAGGTGATCCAAATGTTTGCCAACATGGAAATGACATTACACAAGTTGAGGTTCCTTCATCTACTATGGTTAGACAGATGTTCTTACCATGAGTCGTTACTTTAATCTGAAAAGAAACTTAGGGAAGGATCCTACATATTGAATGGCTTATGTCTGATGTGATCAAAGTCTCATCGGATGGATCAACAACACAAATGGTAGACAATAGTTCCTTTCTTGGTGCAGAATGACATTGCAATACCTACAAGGCCGACATGGCACATGGTACTTGAGCTAGGTCCCCAAGAACATTGTCGTTCTAAGCAGCTCACATGTTAGGATTATGCATTTTTCTACATAGAACACCTTTGGGGGGGTGTGGTACTAAGTCTATGGTTGGTTTCTCAATGTGGAGATAACCATCTGGTTGTGATTCTAACTGATCTGGTGTACTAGGAGAGACATCATAAGAATCCAGTCTTGTTTGAATGTTCATCTTAGGATCACACATGAAGACATTGGCATTAGGATCATTGCCCCCTTTTGGGGGGGTTGGCTGGTTGCCTCCTGGTGGAGGTACTGGTGTCAAAATAATGGGTTGTTTTTTCCCACGGCATTGAAGCATAGTTGGTGCATCCTCCTTTCCAGAGTTAGCATTTTCCTTTCCAGAGTTATCATTTTCCTTACTCTTATACGTCTTCTTCTTTCCTCTAAGGTCTATCGATGAGACTATGGGGATGTCATAAGTGTTGGAGGGATTAGCAGGTTCCTGCATTGCCTAGCCAGCTATGGGTTGTGAATTCTGAATAGAAACTTGTCCCGAATGTGGGGTAATCTATTCAAGACAACTGAAGGAATCCATCATACCAATGGAATGAGGTTCATGTGGAAACCTAGCTAGAACAAATGCAGGTCTTGCAGGTTGGTTACCAAAAGATTGGTTACTTTCTAGAACTTGACCACTCCATGGCGGAATGGGGTTAATGGTTGGATTTCCCCCTTGCAGGGTTAGGCCTGAAAAAGATTGGTTGCTTTCTAGAACCTAACCACTCCACTGATGTGGTTCTTGGGTGTGATAGTAATTCTAAGGTGGGTTTCCGGTTTGCGGAGACTAATCCCAAGAATTTTGTCTACTTCCTGAAACATGACCATTGGGTGGATTGCCTCCTTGCGGAGGTGGGGTCCAAGAAGTTTGGTTGTTTCCTTAGATCCCAACCATACCATGGTGGTTGAACTTGGTATTGAAAATCATTCCAAGCTTGACTGCCTCCTTGCGGAGGTGGACTCCAGAAAGGTTGGTTACTTCCTGAATGTTGCCCAGTCCATGGTGAACTAGGTTGCATGTATGGATTGCCCCCTTGCGGAGGTATGTTCCACTGAGATTGATGTCTGGGTGGAACATTACCATTCCATTGCTGGTTGGGATTCATGAGTGGATTGCCCCCTTGTGGGGGTGGGCCCCAATTAGATTGATTACTAGTTGGAATCGGACCACTCCAATGAATGTTTCCTTGGTTTGGATAAGCGTTCCAAGGTTGATATTCTCCTTGTGAAGGTGGGCCCCAAGAAGATTGGATACTTCCTGAAACCTCCCCACTTAATGGAAGAATGGGGTTGATAGGTGGACTGCCACTAGGCATTGTGATAGGATAATTCATATGATAACCCCTCGGGGCATGTCCACTAATCTGAGGAGCATAGCCCCAATTGGCATAAATGTTCCCTGATTCATTGTTTTTGCCAAGAATATTACCATTCCATGGTGAAGGGTTGCCCCCGGAAGTAGAGTTTGGACAAGTGTTTTTTATACCATGAGGACTCTAATTTACTCCTTGTGTGTGTTGACCCTAGTTAGCCAAAGCATATGGGAAACCAATGTTTGAGAAAGCCATGGGGTTTTGTGTTGGATTGTGCATGTCATGCAAACTTTCAGAAAGAGGTTTGATATTACCTAGTGACTCATGGATAGTAAGTGTAACTGGTTCTAAAAGACTTATCAAAGGAGGAATTTCATGAGCATGTGTGTGATGTTTCAATGTTTCAATTTCAACTAGAGTAAGATTATCAACTACATATGTATTCAGTTTGTGATGTGATGATGAATTCTCAGTGTTGATTTGATGTTGTTCTTCTCGAGTAATGTTAATTGAGTTGAAAATCAGTTTTGTTTCCAAGTCATTAGAATGTGGTTTTTGTATATGTCTATGCACTATAGCAAGCCCTTCAAGTTCTGGTGACTCACCTCACTATCGCCATGACTGGCGGATAGGGATAGTAGTCACTTCTAAGAAGTTGATAAAAGGATGTGTTTAAAATAATAGTTTGAATCAAACAATCCTGAGGCAGTCTAGACTCAACAAAATAAAGTGTCCACACAGTAAAAATTCCCTAGAGATTTCAAGCAAGCAAACTTACTTTTCCAAAGAACCGAAGCTCAGTGAAAAGCTAGATTGTAGGGCCTTCCGAAACTAGTAGCTGCTGAGGGATATCATGTCCTCGTACAATTTCTAGGAGCGAAGGTGTGAGAAAGAGTTACAATAAACTTTAATCGCCAGGGGTGCAAGTGTTGGTACCTGACCACTCACCCTCCCAAGGAGTAAAAGTTCCAAAGTCTATCTCAGGTATTTCAAGTGTATCCCACTCACAACAGCCTATGTGATGCCCTAAAAATAGCCACTAAAGTTGCCACTTCGCAATTGACGATCGAGCGGACAATTGTAAGTCGAGGACAACTTTTATTACCAGAAACTCTAGAAACAGTGATGTCACCTCGAAGACTTGTCACTAAACATAGAATCCCTTCAATAAGCTCATGTCCCACTAAATAAGCAAGAAGGGGGAACCACCCTTACTTATCCAAATTGACCTCGTGCTTGACGCATGTTTTAGAAGCGCTTTCTCGACGAGCGTTTTTTGCGATAATGGATTTACTCTCTTTAATCCATGCTAGTTTCGAAGTTTTGCAGCCCAGGAGTGTTAACTTTCCACACCTAATCCAAGGCACTAACCTAATCTTGTTGGTGATATTAAAATCAAAAGTTTGTCAATTTTAGATTAAGCGCCAATTTTAGTGGAATTTTGCTTAGTCTCAGGAGTGGAAGTGAAACTGATGATGTTTCGACTCGAAAGCAAGATGAATCACACAATGCAAGATGCTCTCTATGTTATCTTTCAGTTCGATGAATATCTTAACTGAAGGAAGAGTTAGAGGTTCATGAGCTTCTTTTAAACATGCAAAATGTCTAGTAGATTTTTGTATGTTCATGCACAGTTTTTTCGGAAATGTGGATAATAATCGATGTGTAAAGATCAATGTAAGCCAAACAGATATCTCAAGTAAACAGGAATCTAATTCTATTACACGGGGGATCCCTGTTTCTCATTCACAAGATCGCTTGAAAACCCAAGTGAAGAGGATACACAAAGCCCTTTGGTATGCTTTTGAATTAAATCCTAAACGGCTACACGTGAGATACACTTTCTCATTCACAAGATCATCATAAGATGCGAGTGAAGAGGATACGGTGCCTCAAAAAACTGTATGAAAAATTAAATCTACTCGGTTACATGTGAGATCCACTTTCTCATTCACAAGATCGCCATAAGGCCCAAGTGAAGAGGATACAGTAGCTCGGTACAAGATGCTTTGAAAAGAAAATAACTCCTAAACCATTACAAGCGAGATACACTTTCTCATTCACAAGATCGCCATAAGGTGCGAGTGAAGAGGATATGGTGCCTCATACACAATATATCTCAAGAAAATTGAACTCTTAAGGTACAATTCTCTGTAACTGTGCATGAAAATTATGAAAATATTTTAACTCCAAAACAAAATATAACTAATTAAAGTTTTAATTATGTTTATGGGAAGAAATTACTCTCAAATTATCTCAACATATGATGTTTAAAGTGTGTTTTTCAAATCAAATGTGTGTCGAAAGTTCTTTCAAGGTGTATGATGCTTCCAAATGTCTATTGTTCCTCTTTGGTTTGAAGTTTTCAATTAGTATGTGTAAGATATATCAACATGTAAATGTTCTTAAGTAGTTTTGAACCAATTCTTTCAATGTGCTTAGAAGCTTGCAGCCAAGTAGAAGAGATACTAATGCAAATTAAAATCAGTCCCTAAACATGTAAGAACAAGTTTCCATCATCAAATATGATTGTAAGCAAGACAATCTACTAGCACTTGAAAAGAAGACTGAAAATAGAGGACAATTTGGAACAATTTTAAAGGTGTTTGGAAGGGATTTCCAATTGTAAATGTCTTGGTCCAAATGGTACAAATTTTTCTTAACTTTTCAAAAGGAGTAGAGTACTGATATCAAGCTGAAAATGAAGTCTAAAACAAGTGTGCACATGTAGTAAAAATTATGTCTCAAAACAGGGCTTAAGGAAGGAGATTGTCACAAACTAGTGCATGATTTACAAAATTAAATGAAAATGTTTGGAAGGAAGGTAGCTTTGAAAACAAGTAAAGGAGACTCTTAAGAAATTAAAGTTCAGTCCTAGATGTCTTAAGACAGGTATCTATCTCTAAAGAACTCTTAAATGAAGTAGATCCATTACCAATTTGAAGAAAATTTGACAAGAAATAACAATTTGCAGCAGTTTAAAGGTGGTTTGGAAGTGGATTCCAATTGCAAATTGTTGATTCAGATTGTGTAAATATTGCCTACATTCCTCAAAGGAGTAATCTACCGATATTTAGGTAGCCTTAAGAGCTTTGATGAGGTCTGCAAATTCATTAATTGAGCTTCCCAAAACAGGTCTAAAACAGATTTTTCATAAACTAGTTTAATGGCTGCAAATTGAAAATCAAAATACATGGATCTTCAAACCAAGAAACATAATGGAAAGATGGATTAAAGGAGGGGAAAAGGGGTTGGATTTTAACCTTAACAGGTCCCAAAACAATGCATGCAATAGCACTACTCTAGAGGACGCAAAACATAACATTAAAGGAGAAAACTATGTTCGAGATCTGGATATCTTCCATTTCGGTACAAAGTCTTTCAGAAGGAATGACCCTTGTGGTGAAGTTTCCAAACATATTATTGAGGTCAAGACTAGCTTCGAGTACACCCATATTAAAGATATGGAGGAAGATTTTTTCCATAGTGCTCAGAACTTAACGGAATTAGGCAAGCTCTACAAGAAGAAAGGTGCAAAGAGCCCTAACCCCAGGCCTGTCGGCCTAATTCAAAAGGAACAAGAAGCATCAATGTCCCAATCAGGAGATCCGCCAGGAATAGAGCAGGAGGAAGATGGCAGGATACTACATCAGCAAGATCAAGAAGCATCTAGGATCCAAAATGAACAAGCTGCCAAGTTCCAACAAGAAGAGACAACAAGAATCCAGAGAGAGAGGGTTGTTCAATTGCAGCAACAAGAAGAAGCTGCTAGAATCCAGACGGAGCAGGAGAAAAAGGATTTGGAAGATGAGGCTTCCAGAATCCAAAAGGAAAATGAAGCAAGGGACCAAAGAGAGGAAGAAGAAAGAATCCTCCAGGAACAAGCTTCTAAACTGCAAGAGGAGAAAGAAGAAAAGAGGATTCTGATAGAAGAGGCAGACAGATTACAAAAGGAATTAGCAGAGCTATCTAACAAGCAGCAAAGGGAGCAGACCGAGAAAACTCCTGAGACAAATACGTCTACTCCACAAGACATGGAGTTGGATCCACCATTGATAGGCCAACCAGGGATAACTCAAGAATGGGTTGCTTCTACTGAATGTTTAGCGTTGACCCCATACAACCCAGAAAGCAGCGCCATGTGGCCAACCTGGATTCTGTGTATTTTCACGAGTGGAAAAGGGCTATCATTGACCAAAGAATGAGGAAAATGAAAATTGGGGAGAACTTGTACGAATTCAGGGTGTCAGAAACCACACTGGTCCAAGGAAATGGTGTTGACCCTTCATTCCAATCCCAATGCACTGTGGCATCAGCCGAGGTGAGTAAATCCAATACTGATTGATTAATAAATGAAATAAAGCATTACAGAGATCAATGCTTCAAAATAAGAGATGACAGGAAGAGGGAGGTTCTAGAAGCGAATGAATTGAAGAAGAAATACAGGGAAATGACAGAGGAGAAGTTAAGGATAACTTCGGGAGCTCTACAGCTTGAAAATGAGAAGAATTCACTACAGATGCAGCTGGCCATCTTCGAAGATGAGCAAAATAACTTGAAGGCCTGGATATCAGAATTGGAGGAGCTCAAAGCCAGTAGGGCCCAACAAATTTATCTCCCCAAGGATCAATATAAGGGGTTAATCCAAGAAAAGGAGCAGTTGTTGAAACATCTCAAAGAAGCAATGGAAAACAAGCGAGATCTGTTCACATTTCACAAGCAAGCATGTGACATGCTAATAAAAGGCCATCAGCTGTTGGTGCTAATCTTAGGAGAAATTTGCAATGTTAAGGAAATGATCATGAAAATGAGAGCCATCGAAGTTGGAACCTTAAGGAACAGAGACAGATTTGCAAAGCATGTGGAAGAGTTAAAACGACAATTTGAATGGAGAAGAGGAAAATCTAGATTCCCCTCAACCTTGCGTACCACCACCGAAGAATAATTTGACTTGGATGTGGGAGTCCTTGAATTCAGTAAAGACTGTGGCACCAGGCTAATCTTGGAGATCAGAAAAACTATCCACAAATGTCACTCTTTCTACTCCAAAATCAGAGAATCCCATGGCAAGTGCCACTTGGTTCTCTCTGAAACTATCAATGAATTCCCAGAACGAGAACATCGGTTGGCTGAGTTGCAAGGCGAGTTGGACCAAGGGTTGGATTATGTTAAAAAGGTGGAGGTGATAACCCAATATGAAATCCAATAGTTCATAGGCCAATCCACTATGCATATCTACTTTCTGAAAGCAATTGCCCAAGAAGCAGCAGTAGGAGCAGCACAAGTCAAATCAGATCTGTGCAAGCATGAGATCACAGCAAAGGCAACAGTATCTGTTCGAAGCAAAATTATCATGAAAGAGCTCAATCAATGGGCCACACATATCCAAAGTGTATATGGCCAAGCATCCTCAAGCGAGCCAGTTGTTAGGGATGAGGCAGCGAGTCAGCAAAGGGAAACCAAATAAAATAAATGAACCACCAGAATTCTTATTCGTTTAATGTGAGAAAAGGCTGAAGTTCCTTGATTGTATAACTGTTTTAAAAGGATAGCTAACTCCAATTTTGTTTTATATGGTAGACCCTTCACTAATTTTTGTTTTTTGTAACTATACACTAAAAGACAAATTAGAAGGTTCTAGAATTTAGGGCACACTTTTCAGCTCAAGGAGCAATTTGTAAATTTATAAATAGAAGAATAGAAGAGTAAGAAAAGACTTTTGGCAAGTGAAAGACATTTTCTGTCTTGTACGTGAATTACTTCTCTGCATGTAAAAGGAACTGGATTTTGCCTAATGAAATCCTGGAGAGGGCGTTTTTTGCCTTGGAATTGTGTGTTGAATGCTTGCTGGACTATTCTTGTGTCATTCACATATTACAGTGAGATCTTTCTTTGTTGCTATGAATTATTTCTGTGTAATGAATGATCTTTCTATTTTCCTGTACAATGATGTCTCTCTTAAATGAGTAATGGAATGTATTGCATTTGAAATTGAAGCTATCTTTAATATCTTCTACCTCCTGCTGAGATTGCATCTTTAGATTTAATGGCTATCTGTATGATCTTTAGATGTTTTCTTTCAGCGTATTGCTCATATTTACAGTTTGCTCCTTACAATGATAGATTAGATTTGCTTTGTCTCAATTTTAGATAAAGATTTGTTTCATCCCTGCATTTAGATTAAATTAGCTTAGGACACTTGCATATCATCTTAAATAATAAAATCACAAAACGGTGGATCGGGCCGCAACTGGTGCGGAAGACTACAAATCTTTCAATCTTACGGTAGCCAGAACCGTTAACTGGACGGATTCCCCACACCAAACGGTGAACAATCTGATTGGGATTGTTCACTGGGGAGAATCCCTTGCTGCTTGATGCTGTGATTTTCGGGGCATCAACAGTTTTTTCACACTCGACTTCTTTAGGGTTTTTGAGACCTTTTGTCAGACTTAGCTTACACCACTTAGTCATGCTCCATGGTGGATCCACAAAAATCCTGGAGACAAAAAGGATTGAGTCCCGAATCATACGTACCTAGGACTACCAACCACCACCTCCACATACCCAAGTTCCTCCTACCGGAAGACATAATGGTCAAGAGTCTGTATTGGGACAAACTAGCGTAACACCATAAGTTACTGCAACACCACAAGTTAGTGTAGCACTAGAAGTTTGTGTCACACCGGAAAGTAGTGTAGTACCAAAGATGCCATCACAAGATGACCTACCCAAAGGGTACGTCAAAGTCATTGAAGAATCAGACCCTTTTCCTTCTACGACCATTCAATTAGTTGAAAATTAGTCCAGATGTTACCACCAACTGTTGTACCTATTGCCCCCATTCTACCCACGTTCCAACCTGGATCCTCTAGTAGAAGAACATTAGGAATGTTGGCCTATGAACTTCGCACAGGTGAAGAAATTATGGCATCCATACAATCGAAAATCATTTCTTTATCCTGCAACAGACAAGAGCATGCGACATCAAATTCAAAAATAACATTATCTTCCACTTCCGAAGTTGTAGATCCTTCTAATGTAAGAATCCCTCAATCCACTTCCCATGAATCAACTTATGGTATGTCGTTTGTAGGTCGATCTACACCCATATAGTGGGTGTTTTCCAAACCTTTACCTGATGACTCGGAAACGACAAATCGTTTTGGTCCATGATCATCATTATGGAACACTACTTTGGGCCAAGCACTTGATGGTTTTTGTATGTATTTAACTCCAGAACCTCCCCCTGGAACTCTCTCACTTATATTACCAAGTGAAATTCTTGGTCGCTCTTTAGGGAATGTTCCCAGCCAAGGGACCAATATTAACATCTCTTCATCACCTATAGTTACCGGATTAGGTGCACATTCATTCTTACAAGTCAGTAAAACCTCAGCGGTTACCCAAACTGCCCAATCACTTTCCTTCAACGCTTCAGTTGAAAGTTTGCATACATCTTCTGTTAGAATGTCGATTGTAACTGGAGGTCAATATTCAACTACAATTTATACCATATCTAGAGGACAACCTTTTATCACTGGAGCTATAATGGCCAATTCTCAACCTCCACCGACAGGACCATTCGTCTCATGGGGAAACAACAACCACCTACCAGGGGGAAACCTATGGTAGGAAACCAAAACCTTATAGGAGGGAATCAAATCAATTTCAACACTTTTACGCTTCCAACCCCAACCCCAATATACATACTAGTTTACCCTACCCCAGCGTCATAAGTAATTAATGGATTCTAGATCCTCTCACGCCTCCCCCTAATCGAGGCATTGCGAACAATCAATGGATTCCAACTCCTCCAACGCCTCCCCCTAACCAAGGAGTTGTTCCACCCACCAATCAAGTTGTTTTAACTAATCCATAGGTTCCACCCCCTCCTGCACCTCCAGCATTTAACCCCATGATACAGAACCCACAACCGCTTAATCCTATGATTCTGAATCCGCAACCAGTTAATACTATGATTATAAATCCACAACTGGTTAATCTTATGATTATGAATCGAAAAACGCTTAATCCTATGATTCTAAATCCACAATCGGTTAATATTATGGTTTTGAATCCACGAGGATTTCAAAAGTACATCGTGGGTAACATGTATGGTTATAACACACAAAAACCTTTAGTGAATGGTCCCACGGGCACAATACCCCATCAATATTACTCCTACCCACAACAAAATAGGAAACTTCCTTTCTTGGCGACATTGGAATTTATAGACTTGTCAATATTGATCAATGATCTCATATAGAATGAGCCTCATTGGCCTCGCATCCCTACCAAACTACAATCGGACATCCCGGAATTCGATGGAAAACCTAAGGAAGATATGAAAAACCATGTTATGACATTCCATCTTTGGTGTTCTTCCAATTCATTGATGGATGACTCCATACTATTAAGGTTCTTCCTACAAATGGTCACTGGGACGAAAAATAAATGGTATATTGACCTGCCACAACACTCTTTCAGGGATTTCAGCTCCCTTGTAATGCAGTTTCTTACACATTTTTAATTAGTGATTAGGTATGAGACTGGCATTGACTTGTTAACCTCGTTGCAACAATACACCTCTACTCACATTTCTGATCACATACACGAGTGGAGGAGGTGTTGAAGGTTTATAAAGGCCCCTATTCCAGACCAGTTACTTACCGATTGGTTTACCAAATACTTACTGCCACCCATTGCTAGGGTTGTTTCCATGGGAGGGGCCGCTACAGAAGAGAAAGTGACTAGTCGTACTCAATAGCTAGACTTGGTCTATCCCCTGTATCGAACTTTATATGACTTGATCCCCAATTCTCCTCGTCCCACCAAAGATCCTTCTAGGCCTTCTACCAAACCTCCCACCGATGGTATAGTTGGTTCCGTAAAGGCCCATCCTACATAAAAAATAAGTGGACAACCGATTCAATCTACCTCAACTCCACCCCAAAATCAGGATGCTTCGAACACTAAGAATATTACCTCCCATTCTCAAGCCTCCGAGGGGAACGCAGTTCAATCCTCATCACAACAATCCGGAGGAAAGAAGAAGAATAATAAAGGGAAATCCAAGAATTCCTCTAATCAGCAGGAAAATCCAAAACCGCAAGAAACCATTGCTGATAATAAACCTAATAGGAAAGTTGAGTGTCCTTTCCTGATATGTCAGGAAGACCATTATAAAAAAGAATGTCCTTACCGCGAGGAAGTCAATAAATTTTTGAAAGGTTCTTCCCATCCGACTATGTTAACTGACCCTTTCCCATTTCAAAAGCAGCAAATGGTAACACACAGTCCCCCGCAAGGGGTCACTATGAATACTTCCAATCAAGCCGAGTCATCATCCTCTGCACAATTCCTCGTGTGCAATGAGATTGTTAATATTTCTACCAGGTCAAAGACTTACAATCCTATTCCAAATTCGAACCAAAACAAAATTTCTAAGGATAAGTCTCCTATTGACGATTCCTCTTCCACCCCTGCACCTTCCAGATCTCTTCACATTGAGAGGCCTATTTCTGATACCATGTTGCGCTCACCAAATGAAACCATTCGAAAAATGACATTTAATCCGAGTGTGCGAGATTCTCAAAGTTACAATCATTGAGGACCTCGCTCAAGCACCCTGCTCCATGTAAACTCTCGAAGTTCTACAGCATTGTCCTAATCAACCTATAACCTTGTTGTTAGTAGTTGGAGCCATGGACCCCGAAACTTCCAACACCATCATGTTTAATTTGGGATATTTCAAATCGAGTCTTTCCCACTAACTTGATTTCATAATCCACACTGATATCTGTGGGAAAATTTTCCATTGCACTGCTTTGGACGAAGGTGCCTCCACTGTGAGAATTTAGATTGCCTAGATCTAGATTCTATAGGACAACTTCACTTGGAATATTTCTGATAATATGGGAAGAAGAATAGAGAAGATGTATTTAAAAAAAACTCACTATATATTATTCATCAATATGTTTACAATATATAATACATCTCAGGAGAGAAAATAGAATGCCTTGAAGTCAAGTTGTAAAGCACAAAAAAGGAAGGCTTACTAAAGGCATAAAAACCCCCTAGGTGTCAAAAGCACCTTCCAAATCAGTCAAGAGGCTCACGAATTATCTAAATATGGTATGGAAGCTAATTATTTATGAAAATGGAATGTGATGATGACTTTTTGAGTGAAGAAAGAGGTGGAGCTCGAATTGGCCAAGTGGAGACAGTTTCCTAGTCAAACAAGCTTTACCTTATCCACTAGAAAGAAGAAAAAACAGGATAAAGTTGTCTAAAGTAGGAAGGTGCCTTTATAATCCAGGAATAGAATAAAATCAGACATAATATTAGGAAATCTTATCCATACTCTATCCAAATTCGTCCTAGTGACTCGGGATAGCACGTGGTCCACTAAAAGACAAAAATTAGGCCAACTACATAATCAACACATAGGAAAATTAATCTAGATGACTAATAAAATATATCCTAAGTATGAAGTGGGTTTTTTGATGTTCCACCCCCCCGTAATCTTAACTGTATGTGAGTAAAGTATCATAAATATAGGGCCCAAGCAACAAGGCTTATGGTCACCCCAATACAAAGATTTATTACTCCATGTAAAACGAGGAAACAGAGAAAATCTCATGGGAACAAAACCCGCCCTAAAAAATGTACATGTCATAATGTATTCATACTGTCGTTTTCTTCATTTGTATGATCTGAATGAACTTCTTATGGGTAACAGACTTGGTGAAGAGATAGTTGATTCCATGATCATGCATCAATGCATCAATTTAGTGTAGGCAAAAACCATGTGTAGAGGCCCCATGAAACTCACCATTTGATTATGGAGGAGCATCATATGAATGCTTCTTGCTGTTAGAACATACATGATTTGATATATACACATAATTAGTTATGGAAAATACATATGTGTAAACTCCTTCCCAAAGAGTATCAATGGATTCAATGGGATCAACTTCTTGTGCAACTGCAATATGGTGAATCAAATCTTGTACCTTCTTCTCAAACTGATGTAGAACATTTCTGATATTGTAAAGGAGCTCATGAAGATATGAAATACCATAATATGATTCATATGGAGCACAAAACAACAAAGGTGTAGTGTCTCCATGATCGGATAGGGTTTCAGTAGGAAAAGAGTGAGCAACTAGATCACCCTGACAATTGAGCGAGTCTGGAGGATTTGAGGACTTGAAATTTGAAACATTAGTGATGGGATCAGGTCTAGACATGTGGAGAAATAGTACAATGATGGCCAAAGAGATGGATCCAACCAATGAAATATAATATATAAATAAGAACAATGGAGACAAGTGACACAATGTAGAAAACCATGGAATTGTGTGGTTTCTTAACTAGAGAACTCAGGGGTTGTTGGGTATTTTTTGCATCCATTGGTTGGGAAAATAGTGTGGAAGGTGTCATGAACTCAATATCAGATTGTATATAATCTTAAAAATCAGAATATGAAATATTTGAATGGAGGTGGAAGGACCTTTCACAAGACAAGTAAAAACTAGTGAAAATGACTAGGTTTGGGAGAAGAATTTGGTGAACTGATTGGAGAATGCTCCAAGCAAGAGATATGAGAAATATTTTTGGCTCTATCATTCAAAGAATAAATATGATTATGTTTATGAGTAGCTTGGAGAAACCGTTCTTGTTCTATAGAAAGCTTTCCTTGTTCTTTTCTTGCAAAATCAGGAACATCAATATTATTTTCTTCAAGCATCTTGGCCATGATGTCCAATTTCTTCCTAAAACAAGATTGCTCAAAATGGGTATGTTTGCACCAATAAGAGCACTTGGATTTCTCTTTCTTGTTCTTCATATTCTTGGCTTTGGAATCTTCATCAGAGTCCTCTTCATCTGACAACATCTTTTGTTTTCCTTTGGATTTGAAATTCTCGGAACTCTTTGCTCCATGAGTAAAAAGTGAAAGGTATTTGGTGTTAGGAACCCATGTCAACCCTTCTATTTACTTTGTTAGTATATTGTTGTTGGACGCATATGCTTTGTAATTCATCCCATAGTATTTGTTGATCCGTATTTGTGTTATTGTTGTTTGGCGCATATGCTTTGTAAGTTGCCCATAGTATTGTTGATCCATAGTTTGTATTGGCCCATAGTTTTGACCCATAGTATTGGCGCCTAGACTTAGTATATAAGTGTGTGTTGAGGCCTATGAAGGCACCGTGAAGTTAATTGTATTGAGATTGCTCAAAGGAGGTTGCCCCCTCGAAATGGCCTGTGATCAATATAAAAGTGATTCTGAGTTTTGTTATTTCTGATATCTCGTGTATTTGCATTAATTAATTATTGCAGGTTCATCACATCTGGTATCAGAGCACTTTCTTGGGCTCATTGGGTGGAATTTCTGCCAATTTGTTTTTTGCATCTGTTGCAAGTTCAGATCTGGGAATAACCCCTATCCTCTTAACTGTGGGAAGTACTTGGGCAAAATCCCTAAAACTCATTGTGAGGAGTACCACAGGAACCCCAAAGTAGCTGGCCCATTGAGAGGACCTACCAGTGAAAATGGCAACAACCCCTACCTGATTGACTAGTTCCCACCCGTGAGGTAAACCAAGAGCTGTCGTTTGTGGCAAAGCGATTATCAGTTTTACCTGAGTCGTGGAGTGAGGGGTACTACCCCAATACGCAAGCCGTCAGACAGCATTGGTGGCCGAGTGAATCCCCTGAACCGATAGGAAGCCGCACATACTTAGGGACCATATCTATTTTCAGCTGAACTGTTGCTAATCACTTCTGCTCCAGATCCAGCTGTTTCAGATCCAATCACCGTTTTCGATCCCTTCCACACTGTTGTAGATCCATCTATTGTGGATCCCTTCCGCGCTGCTATTGCCGATCCATTTCTGAAAAGAGAAAAAAAAAATGTATAAAATTCTATTTTTCGGCCATATCTCCCTTGTTTCAACTCTGTTTTCCTTGAAACTTCACTGACATCCCTACAATCCCATTCTACATATTTCATTCTTGAAGACCCTATCCCCAATTCCACTTCCCAAAGCTCGAAATCCCACATTTGTCTATTTTTAGGGTTTCCCATAACTTCCTCAAATTTCACCCAATCACCTTCAAATTTTACCACAGAGTTCCTTTCCGAATTCTGCTTCTTTGTCCCCCTCTGCCAAATTTTCCCATTTCTTCACCCCACTTCTGAAATCCTCATTTTTTGCTTCCCTGTCTATTCGACAGTGTCCAAAACCTAGTCAAACCCCAATTACCCTTCATTTTTTTCCCAAATCCAGATTTTCCTTTACTGAAGCAGTTTTTGTTTTTGTTTTTCTACCCAGTCAACCAAAAAAAAAAAACCCTGGTTATGGTTGTCACCTGTGCAGGAGCACACACCATGGAGGAAGCACTTACAACCATCCATACCAAACTCCAAGATCTGGATGAAAAATTTCTCATCCTCCATCTTCAGCATTCAACCATGAACACTAACCGCCAGCCATAATCTTTTGTAGCCACCGGGTTCTCTTCTTCCAGCAATTTTCATGGGCCGAAGCTTGATTTTCCTCACTTCAATGGTACTGATCCGACTGGATGGATATACCGAGCAGAACAATATTTCAGTCTGCATAATACTTTTGATGTCCAGAAAGTTCCACTTGCATCCTTTCATTTGGAACAGGAAGCCCTTCAATGGTACCGTCGGTACATCAAAGCTCATCCCGAGCCAAACTGGACAGATTTTTGCCAACTCCTTTTGCCACGATTTGGTCCTAGTGCTTTTGATGACTTCACAGGAGCACTCACTAAACTTCACCAAATTGGCACGGTGAGAGAGTATCAGCCAGAATTTGAGAAACTGGCCAATCACACAGAAGGATTGTCTGATGAATTCTACAGGAGTTGTTTTATCAGTGGTCTCAAGGATGAAATCCGCTCAGAAGTAAAAATGTTCTGTCCCAACAAAATGATGGAAGTCCTAAAGTTGACTAAGTTGGTAGAGGACAAGATCGCAGCTCAACAACACTCCAAACCCACCTTTGTTCCCTTCAGAAATATGGGTTCCCAACGACCTCCCATCACGCTTGCTCCTTGACCAACTCTTATCAAGAATTTGTCTGAAACAGAGATGCAGGCACGTTGAGAAAAAGGGCTTTGTAATAATTGTGATGAGAAATTCACTCAGGGACATAGATGTGTTCAACAAAATCTCTATCTCTTGGATGTGGATTCTCCGCCTGCCTTAGAACTTGGTGAAGAAGCTCCAGATACAGTATATGTTGAGGTCGACATTCAACACCCTCCTGTTGACACCCCATCTCAAGACGACCCACCCGAGATCTCTCTCCATGTTGTAACTGGCGTCACCACCCCATAAACAATGCGAGTCAGGGGATACTTCAAGAAGCTCCCTCTTACCATACTCATTGATTCTGGTAGCACTCATAACTTCATTGACCCCCGGATCGCCAAACAGGCTGATTGTTTTGTCCATCCTTGCTCCAACTTTGAAGTCATGGTTGCCAATGGAGGCACCTTACCTTGCAAGGGAAAGTGTCACAATGTGCATATCTCTCTGGAAGATTATAACCTACACTCTGACATGTTTTCCTTGTCCTTAGGCGGATGTGATGTGGTTTTGGGCGTTCAATGGTTACGCACACTTGGCCCCATCTTATGGGATTTTGCTAAACTTTGGATGCAGTTTTCAGTCAATGGGACACAACACAAATTTACAGGCTTACAACCAGGGTCTCTACGCATCATCAGTTCACATTGCTTGGCAAAGATCCTTAAGACAAATTCACATGGTGTCATCGCTCAACTCTATTCCCTTCAAATGCACCCATCAATGGTCTCCACTACTTCCTTGGATAGATATGCAGGTGTCTTTGTTGCGCCAGTGGGAGTTCCACCTTCAAGAGACCTTTCTAGTAAGCATTTTGTTGTGTCTACATCTCAACAGGAAATGATGGCTATTTTGCATGCAGTACCTACATGGAAGCCATCCTTATTAGGGAATTATTTCTACATCAAGACTGATCTCCAGAGTCTGAAAAATTTCCTGGAACAACGGGTCTCCTCCCCAGCACACCTGAAATGGGTTATCCACCTCATGGGTTATGACTCTACGATACCTTACAAGAATGATAAGGACAATATGGTGGCCCATGCTCCTCGCACATTTGATGACCCAGTTTCTCTTACAGCTATTTCTCTGCTTGTTCCAAACTGGTTGCAATATGTTCAATAGGGCTATCTCTTTTATGAACTCCATGCTTCTTCATCGGCAGGGCACTTTGGGTTCCTCCAACAATATGATCGGGAACAATGTAACTTCTTTTGGCAGGGACTGAAAATGCCAATTCAATAGATGGTGTTTGACTGTGATACTTTCCCAGTCAACAAGGGTGAAACGACACTCCTTTCGGGACTACTCGAACCCTTTCCCATCCCTACACAGATTTGGCCAACTATTTCTATGGATTTCCTAGAATCGCTCCAGTGGTACAATACCACGTCTACAAGGACACCATATGAAGCAGTCTATGGAAAGGCACGGCCAGTTCTTCTTCCATACACCCTCAGTAGCTCCCCAGTTCAGGAAATTGACTCAATTCTTCGAACCCGCGATCAAATTCTTCTCATTCTGCAGGACAATCTTCACATGGCAAGAATTCGACTGAAACAACAAGCCGCTCAGCACCGTTCAGAGCGCATTTTTCATGCAGCTGATATGGTTCTTCTTCAGCATTCCAAGCAATCCTCCTGAAACTCAAAAGGCATTAGTGGCCCGGACTGCAACCCGAAGATGCTACAGGCGAACAACTCCGTCCAATTCTGCATCAATTTCCACATCTAAAGCTTTGAGGAAAAATCTTTTTCTAAGGGAGAGGGGATGTTAGGAACCCATGTCAACCCTTCTATTTACTTTGTTAGTATATTGTTGTTGGATGCATATGCTTTGTAGGTTGTCCCGTAGTATTTGTTGATCCATAGTTGTGTTATTGTTGTTTGGCGCATATGCTTTGTAAGTCACCCATAGTATTGTTGATCCATAGTTTGTATTGGCCCATAGTTTTGACCCATAGTATTGGCGCCTAGACTTAGTATATAAGTGTGTGTTGAGGCCTATGAAGGCACCGTGAAGTTAATTGTATTGAGCTTGCTCAAAGGAGGTTGCACCCTAGAAGTGGCCTGTGATCAATATAAAAGTGATTCTAAGTTCTGTTATTTCTGATATCTCATGTATTTGCATTAATTAATTATTGCAGTTTCATCACATTTGGAGGGTTTCAGAGCCCCCATTTGAAATAGCTTGTACTTATCCTTAGTGAGAGATTCTATGAACTCATCCAAGGTTGGCCTCTTCCAGTTGGGAACTGCAAGTTTTGCAGCACTAAATGTAGACACAAACGCCGAGTATTCAAAACTCAGTTTTGTCAGAATTCTAAGAATTAGCTACTCATCCTTCTTATCTATGCCACACTCCTTGTTTTGAAGCCTTAGGTTCTTGAATCTTGATATGAATTCTTCCATTGAATTTAAATTTCTTTGACTAAGTGAGATCAACTCAATTTCCAATAGATGACCTCTGAGCTCATCTTGCTTTCCAAAGAGAGACTCTAGCTTTGTCCATACTTGATTTGGAGTGGTCAGAGTATTAATATGGAATAGAAGATCTGGAGAGACAAAGAGGCAAATAAAACCATAATCTTCATAAATCCTATTGAACCATTTATATTTTAGTGCAACAACTCCTATGCTACAAATATTAAATGATATATTAAATTAAACATTAAATTATTAATTATTTAATTGAAGGGACGTAACCTTTCCTTAAGCATGCTCAAGCCTTATAAAAGGCCAGCTCTCTTGTAATATTTTAATCATATAACATATTATTCTTATTTCTCATTCAATATGAGAGTCAGATTTGACTATTAACAATCCAACCGGATACGTTTGTTGCATTTGGTATCAGAGCTCGGATTCAGCTCCTTCAACCTGAGCTCGGTTTTCGCTCTCCCTTCAAGTCCAATCGGATACAGTTGCTGAGCACGGTTTCGGCTCACATTATTTCAACTCCACTCTACACGTATGATTTCGGCTCATCGTCCCTCTCTCATCTCCAAGCTGTTGTTCAGCCATCCTTCCCCTCCTTCTGTTGCTCCTCCAACACTCTCCCACTCACCCATCCTCCTCATCCCTCCACTCACTCCTCCCCCGTCCTCACATCTCCCCATTCACTGCATCCTCTCTCTTCTCGTCCCGCTCGCATCCGCAGCACCCCATCCCAATCACGTCCACACTTATCCTTCTTTCCCGCAGCTCTCCCTCAACACTTTCCCTCTCCTCTTCTTGACCTCGTGCCCCCTGCACGCTCCACCCCCATCTGCCTTCCCCACACCATTCGAGCTCCACTCCCAATTCCTCGTGTCTCCCGCAGCCCACATCCTCTCCTCGCCATCCACTCCTGCCATCTCTTGGCTCCCTCTCTTTCACACCCTACACACCCTCCTCTTGATGTGCCTTCCTGCTCTTCCTCTTCCCTCCTGCCACCTCCTTCTCTCCTGCTGCATCCCCATTCCTCCCCCTTGGCTCCCTCCTGCTCTGCACTGCGTTCTCTCATGTCTCCCTTCCATCACTTCCATTCCTGCACAAATCCACTCCATACCCCTCATGCCTCCCTACATTTCAATTCACACCTCCGCTTCCCCAAACTTCCAACACCCTTGCGCTACCTCCTCCCATCGTTCGCCTCTTCCAACGCCTCCATCTCCTTCCATTCACCCTCATCCATTCCCATCATTCGCCTCAACACCTCCATCTCCTTCCATTCGCTTGCATCCATTCCCATCACCCCTCCATATATTCCATGTCATTCTTCATCCACATACTCCCTCCTCACGATAGGGCTTGAAACCCTAATTCCCTCCACGGGATTTCAAAAAAAAATTATAATAATTTTTATTAATAATTATTATTATTATTAGTATTATAATTATATTAAAAAAAAACTATTGAAAACTATATATGTGTATAATAATATTATTATTTTTAAATAATAATTATTATTATCATCTATTATTGATTCTCTCTTGAAAACCTTTACAATTAGCCATGAAGTCAATGTGGGAAGAATTGGATGAGATCTCCAATCAATTTCATAGGAAAATGGACGAAATGTTTGATCGGATGGAACAATCAGTTGTAAAAGCTTCTCAAAAAGCTATTGACGACACCTTCAATAAAATAAGCCAACAAAGCAACCTGAAAGCCTCTAAAGACAAGGACTCTGAAACTAAATCTAAATATGATTTTCAAAGCCCAGAAGAAAAACCAGTTAAAGAACATAAAAATGATAAAGAGAAAGATACAAAAAACTATTATGTCAACCAAGAAGAGAGTATGGATCTTGATCAAAATTGCAGCAAGAAGCAAGCCAATTATGTAGTTAAGTATCTGATGGAAGCTGTATGCACAAAGGAAGAAAATACAAAGAAACTTTTGATAAAGACTAAAGAAAAGGGCAGTAATGAAGATCAATACGTCAACAAGAATGTCACAAACATAAACACACAAAGAGAAGATGTCATCATAAGGACCGCTATAAAGAACATCAATAAGAACAACTATAAGGTTAATCGAAATAACAACATGAAAATAGTTATCATGGGAAAGTTGATCAAGTCTGTTCAATCAAGAACAAAAATAGTTAAAAGTAACAACCAAGCAAGCGGTAAAAACATAAACAAAACTTCACCAAATATAGATTTAATACAGATTCTGAAGCAAAAGAAACAAAAGGAAGCAATGGTCGTAATCAAAATTGCACCTCTCAAGTCATCAGTGTGACATAGAGCCAGAATAAAAGACGACATTAGGAAAATACTCAAGCTTTGAGGACAAAGCTTTCCTAAGGGGAAGGAAATGCTGTGAATATTTAGTTAATATTATTATTTATAAATTAATAGATTATTAGGTTACTAGTGAAAGGGTGTAACCCTTCGCTATACTTGATCAAGCCCTATAAAAGGCGATCTTATTGTAATTTATCAACATCATCTAATATATTATTCCTATTTATTATTCAATATGAGAGTCGGATTCGACTATTAACAGTCCAACCGGATACCGTTGTTGCATCCTAGCTTATTTTCAAGCCCCGTAGTGACTCTATAAATTCCTTTACTTCGAATTTGGATGATCATGTGCGCCTTCCAGTCAAAGTAGTTGAAGGGAGTGAGAATCACAACTTTAGATTGATTTTGATCCATGCTAGTGCGCTCCTGGTTATGGAAATATCCTGCAAAAAAACACTATGGAAATTTACTTGAATCAGACTAGCTCTAATACCATGTGAAATTTAGATTGCCTAGATCTAGATTCAATGCGACAACTTCACTTGGAATATTTCTGAGAATATGAGAAGAAGAATAGAGAAGATATATTGAGAAAAACTCAATGTATATTATTCATCAATATGTTTACAATATATAATACATCTCAGGAGATCAAATATAATGCCTTGAAGGCAAGTTGTAAAGCACAAAAAAGGAAGGCTTACTAAAGGCATAAAACCCCCTAGGTGTCAAAATCATCTTCCAAATCAGTCAAGGGGCTCACGAATTAGATACATATGGTATGGAATATAATGAGTGATGAAAATTGAATGTGATGATGACTTTTGGAGAGAAGAAAGAGGTGGAGGTCGAATTGGCCAAGTGGAGACAGTTTCCTAGTCAAACTAGCTTTATCTTATCCACTAGAAAGCAGAAAAAGTAGGATAAAGATTTCTAAAGTAGGAAGGCACCTATCTAATCTAGGAATAGAATAAAATCAGATAGAATCTCAGGAAATCTTATCCATAATATATCTTAATTAATCCTAGTGACTAAGTATGGCATGTGGTCCACTAAAAGAGAAAAATTAGGCCAACTACATAGTCAACACATAGGAAAATTAATCTAGATGACTAATAAAATATATCCTAAGTATGAAGTGGGTTTTTAGATGTTCCAACATCCACTTCCAATATGTCCTTTTACTATTGGAGGGTTATTGGTTCTCCTGAAGTAACACAGTCTCCCACTACTTTAAAGGCCTTCAACGGCTGTGGTTTTCAACCATACGGACTCATGCCTTCATTAGATGTAGAACTGGGGGGGGGAATGTCTAAATCCATGTGGAAATAGTTGATGCTCCATTGTATTAAAATATCCTACTTGGTATAAATTGGTTTTATGCCATGACAACAGTAGCATCTTCGGTCTTTCGCCTGGTGCAATCTCCTCATCAAGGAAAGATTGTCATCATCGACCAACTTGACTTTTGCACACTAAATATTCACTCAGCCACTAACACTAACAATGTCCCATTGTTGGCACAATCCCAACATCATTATGAAGATGTTGGTTTTGGTCTCTTGAAAGACTCTTCCATCATTGGAGTCTTCGTAGAGCTTCCACCCCTAGTTTCTACCATCAATATGATTTCTGCTAGCACACAACAATCACATGAATCCAACAATTCTTGGGTAGTAATGAGTCCATTTGACTGTGAAATCATCGGCAACCACATGCCTTTTAACTTAAATGAGGCTACATATCATGTGATTTAGTTTGCTTTAGATTGTATCAACTCTGACGACCATCATTTTGTGGCATCAAAACCTGATCCTTCGTCGTCTTGGATAGATTCATATTTGCCTCCTGATGATCATCTCCTATAGAATTTTCCTTCAGACAAGTCGATAATGAAAATAATGAGCATCAATGAACCTCCCTAGGAAGATTACCACCATAGGTCGTCATTCCTTCCAAATATCCAAATGGTGTAGATTGATATCAAAATCCATCATTTCATCTAATATTGTCCCAAATCCTTACTCGCAACGTGATATCTGAGGGAAATTTAGGTAATATCACGAAAAAGTTTCCTATAGAAATATCTGTGAAACCTGGTGTCATGAAGCATATTCAACTAGGAAAAAATTGTACACCCACGGAGGTGGAATTTTATACAACCTTGTTTAAAGAGTTTCCTGATGTATTTACTTGGAGTTATGAATAAATGCCAGGAATCGACCCTTCTATTGTGGTCCACGAAATCAAAACTTATCCTAATGCAAGACCTGTTTGGCAGAAACTACGACCCGTTTACCCCAGGAAAATTACGACATAAAGGCATAAGTTGAAAAGATTCTTAGAGTTGGATTCAGTTATCTTGTCCCATTGAAAAATTGGGTGTCTAATATTTTTTCTGTGGTGAAGAAACATGGCACTATTATAGTTTGCATTGATTATAGGGATTTGAATAAGGCTTGTCCTATGGACAAGTATCCCACCCCCTTCATCGACCAAATTATTGATAATTGTGCCAGGAGTGTCATCTTTTCATTTATGGATGGCTTCTCTGGCTATAATCAGATAGAGATACTCTCATCTGACCAGCATAAAACAAATTTCATCTTCCCGTGGGGAAATTTTGCATATCGATAGTTACCTTTTGGCCTTAAAAATGTTGGGGCTACATTTCAACGAGCCATATATTATGCATTTCACGATATCAATCATATTGTCGATCCTTATCTGGATGACTTACCCACTCATTCTACTCAACGAGAAGATCATCCAGAACACCTTAAAGCTATATTTCTACGATGTCGCCACTACAAGATCCGCTTGAATGCTCATAAGTGTGTTTTCTACGTTGAAGCTGACATACTATTAGGATTCATAGTATCCAAGGACAGAATCTGAATCGATCCACTGAAGGTTGAGGCCATATTACCCTTACCTTCTCCAATAGATATCCCACAACTTCAACGTTTGCAAGGGAAGGCAAAAATTTTGCCTCGCTTCGTTTGCAATTTCGTTGAGATCACTCAGGGCTACATGAGACTGCTCAAGAAGAATGCCCCATTTGTTTGGGATGATGAAGCTCAATAGTATTTTGATAATCTGAAAAAGGCCTTGAAAAATGCACCTGTGCTACAACCCCCCAATTACACACAGGATTATATTTTGTATCTCGTTGCATCCTATTCCACCATTGGAATGGTGCTAGTGCAAGAAGATGATAGTGGCCAAGAACATGTGATATACTATTTAATTAAGAGTCTCATTGATTCTGAAATTCTATAATCACATGTGGAGAAGTTAGCTTTGGCAGTCGTCATTGCTATCTAGAGATTTCATCATTGCATATTGCTCCGCAAAACAACTGTCATTGACAAATTTAACCCCATGTACTATATACAGACACGTTAGGTGCTAGGGGGAAAATACTCCTGCTGGATTGTGGTCCTCCAAGAGTTCAACTTGGAGTTTGCAAAGGATAAATCCAAGAAATATTTGATTTGTTCTGAGCTAATATGTGCACTTCCCCGTGTTAATGAAGAATTTGATCCCATCGAATATCTTCCTGATGAATCATTGTTCCTCATTGGCACAACTGATCCTTGGTACCAAGATATTGTTTTGTATCTCCAAACCCAATGCTTTCATATTGATCTCACTCGTGATGAAAGACGTTGCATTCAACATCATGCCAAATACTACCTCATCATTGGTGATACCTTATATCGTTGAGGTATCGATTCTATTTTGCGTCGATGCCTAACTCTTGAATAAGTTGAACATGTTCTTAATGACTATCACTCTAGAGCTAGTGGCGGTCATCTCTCTAGGATGGCTACAACGTAGAATATTTTGTGCGTTGGATACTTCTGGCCGTCCATATTCAAATATTGCATTGAAGCGGTCAAGAAATGTCCTCTATGTCAATTCTTTAATTTGAATAAGCGCTCCCATCCAGCTCCATTGCATCCTTTGATTTTCATAGGCTCTTTTGTAAAATGGGGCATTGATTTTATGCATTGTAATCCTACCTTAGCCATGGGGAATAGTTATGTCATTGTGGTTGTTGAATATTTTACTAAGTGGGATGAGGCTATGCCTACATATGTTGAAGACATAAAAATGGCAGCACTCTTCGTATTCAATCATATTATTGCAAGGTTTGGAGTCCCTCAAGCCATTGTAACTGATCATGGTTCCCATTTCAGGAATCATATGATGGCTGAGATAAGTGCTAAATTGGGTTTTCAACATGAAAAATAATCTCCCTATTACCCCCAAGCAAATGGAAAAGTAGAGGCGATTAACAAAGTCTTGAAAAAGATGATCCAACACATGGTGGGGACACATAAATAAAATTGCCACTTGGCATTTTTTTCGGCTCTTTGGGCCTATATGACTTCAGTAAAAAATGCAACTGAATTCACACATTTTCAGTTGGTCTATGGTATGGAATTTATCCTGCCGATTGAATGCAAAATTCCATCCCTAAAACTGGTCATCGAACTCTTTCCCAACACTTATGTAGAGGAAGAACAATTTGTGTATTTGACTAAGCTTTATGAGACTCGTCTTGATGCTTCGCTCACTAACGAAGCTCACAAAAAGCAGATTACGGCTCAATATGATAAATTTGTTCAACCTCGTACTTTCAATGAAGGTTACCTAGTTTTAACATATGACCAAATGCATGATAAACTAGGGAAAGGAAAGCTTGAATCCATGTGGTATGGTCCCTATATCGTTAAATGAGTTTTAAAGAAAGGGGATTACGAGCTAGTTGATTGTGATGGTACACCTTTAGTAGGGCCCCACAATGGGATCTACCTAAAAATATTGTATGCCTAGGGAAATCCTATTTGTACATTATGTATATAGTGTGTATTTATGGTGTGAGTTTGATTTCTTTTGCGTGTTAGAACTTGTTTCACCTACAACTATTTACCCAAATTTATGATTTGATGTGCAAATGTCGGTGTATTCTAGATTCGCGGATGGTTCTAGTTGACATACCCGGAATCTTGCTTCCGCAGCATGGGTGATCTATTTCCCTACCGACAAGTTGGTCTCCTCAGGTGGAATTTGCTTAGGTCCGGCAACGAATAACATTGCAGAATACCGTGTAGTGATTAGGATTCTAACTGAAGCATCCTCTATTGGAATTTCCCACCTTATAGTCTACTTAGATTCCCAACTCGTGGTATCTCAACTGAACCGCATTTACACCATTCACGATCCCATCTTGCTTCCTCTATATCGAAGGATACGCCTACTGGAAAGATTGTTTGATTCAATTTAATATCAACACATTCCACGACAATTTAATGCAATTGTGGATTCCTTAGATGATTTTGTATTAGATTGGAATCTAGCACATACATAAAACATTTCATCATGCAGTGCAAATATCAAAGAAAAAAATACAAAATGTACATAAACACATTTTAAGGGAAACAAATAGCTGAAACAAGCATTGTATATATACCATAGCAAAAGTCTTTATCAAAGTTTGTAGTCACATCATAAGTTCAAGAAAGTACAATAAGGGAAACATCCAGGCCTTGTGGACCATACATAACATAAATTATGCAAATACTAGGTCTTATAAACAGCTTAGAATCCATCCCTAATCATGGGAAACGTTGTGCTCATGATAGCACACGACTGCTCGGGCCACTCGGCGTAGCAGGTGACTAATCCTCTCTAGAACGACCACAGTGTGCCTCTGCAGGAACTATGGTACATTTTTCACCCTCATCGTTGGGATTCCCATAGTCAACACCTCCTGGTTCCGCTCCATGTCCTAGAGTCCACCCTTTTCCTCCTCATCCCTTGAGAATCTCTCTCGTCGACAGTGAAGAGGAGAAGAACCAACTAGTCGTGCGACCCCAACATCTGTAGCATAACATGTACATATGTCAAATCCCCGTTGTACACCCAAAAAATGAAATATAAAACAAGAAAAAAAATTAAAAAATGCATTCTTTCTACAAGAGCATAAATGAAGCATCCCTTTTATCCCCCTCTAGAAGTAGCATTGTTTGGATCTCTGCGGAAATCCATCCCCGCATAGGGATAGTCTTCTATCATAGGGATATGGTGCTTCCACCATGAGAAGAAATCCATATCGTATTTGAGCCTCTTCGCGCCCCTAAGTCATCCTACCAAACTGGTCTATAAATCCATCTGTGGCTCGGACAGAGGACAAATCAATACATCGATCTGAGAGCGGAGTAGTGGCACCTGCTCTAGAAAGAATGTGACCAAAATGAACCTCTACCACTGTTTCTACCTCCCATTCCTACACTTGGTTAGTTGGTCTTTCAAGTTGGCCAACAACCATCCACACCATTTGAATATCGTGGGTTCCATACACTCTAAAGCACACAACATCTGTTTCGTGGTAGCATGGTGTGCCCCCACACTTCCTGCGACCCTAGTAATCGTGAACAAGATGGTGCATAGTGACAGGTCAACTACATTCTTTTTGGGAATCTTGCCTCTTGTTCTTTGAGTGGTAGAGAACAAAACTGATCAATAAGGTCTTCAATACTCTCGTCACCCCCTCGATGACCACTCAACAACACCGGTGCACCTCTTCTTGAGAGGCCTGTTAAGAAATAAAGGTCCTCTGTCTTGATCTCTAGGACATGTGAGCCAACATTAAAAGCTTCATTGTCCACATCCAAAATTTCTAGAAGGTGATTCAAGAGTTCTCCTTGTTTCCTCATCCCTTGGGTCATGAAGAATTTCAACAACCCACAGTTTCTTAGTGCATTCAAACTTCCTTGGTCATTTAGGGTCACTCGATCATCACTTTCATGTTATCTCTCCTTCCAATGAATCATTTTGATCTTTGTGAGTTGCAATCACATGCCATAGATAAGAAAAGAATTTGGTCAAATTTTGAGGATCAACTACAACCTTTAACCCACTGAGCCAACTCTTTTTTTTTAAATGCGCATCATTGCGCCCCTGCTATCGAGTACAGAGCAGAAAACTCAGTTTTTCGTGCCCCTACTATGGAGTACAGAGCGGAAAACTCAGGTTTTTGCGCCCCTACCATTAAGGGAAGCATGATGATCTGGGGTTTTCCATGCTTCACGATATAGGGGAGGCGATATGATCTACAGGGGAAAAAGAGGGTTTCCCCCAAATCCCCAAAACCCTGGAAAACTTCCATGAAAAAAAAATGACAATGAAAGGAAAGAGGAGGACCCGATCTATTAGTTGGAATAGACGGTTCGTGAAATGGTGCTCTGGATCTCCAGCAATCGACAATTGAAGATTTCCTTCCGAATAGGGTAAAAAACCACTCCAAGAGGTAAATGAGGTAAATAGTCATTTCTTTATGTCTATTTTTACTTTTAACCACCTTGGAATCAATTATTTGACTTGTGTTCACACTAGGGTTTTCATTTTGGGGTTTTTTTATCCATTTTTACTAAATCTTGCTTGGATATCTAATCCCTTTTGCAACTAGTTTCGATTTTTTGTGTAGGATCATTATGAATTTGGTTATGGGTGCTGTTAGGAACCCATGTTTTGTTAGTATATTGTTGTTAATCGCATATGCTTTGTAATTCATCCCGTAGTATTTGTTGATCCCTAGTTTGTGTTATTGTTGTTGGCGCATATGCTTTGTAAGTCGCCCATAGTTTTGTTGATCCATAGTTTGTATTGGCCCATGGTTTTGACCCGTAATAATTGTTGATCTATATTTTGTCTTGGCCCATGGTTTGTATTGAAACATGGCATTGACCCATGGTATTGGCACCTAGACTTAGTATATAAGTGTGTGTTGAGGCCTATGAAGGCACCGTGAAGTTAATTGTATTGAGCTTGCTCAAAGGATGTTTCCCCCTCGAAGTGGCCTGTGATCAATATAAAAGTGATTCTAAGTTCTATTATTTCTGATATCTCATGTATTTGAATTAATTAATTATTGCAGGTTCTTCACATCTGGTATCAAAGCACTTTCTTGGGCTCGTTGGGTGGAATTTCTGCCAAATTGTTTTTTCGCATCTGTTGCAGCTTCGGATTTAGGAATAATCTCTATATGCTTAACTGTGGGAAGTACTTGGGCATAAGCCCTAAAACTCACTGTGAGGAGTACCATGGGAACCCCAAAGTAGATGGCCCATTGAGAGGACCTGCCAGCGAAAAGGGCAACGACCCCTACCTGATTGACTAGTTCCCAGCCGTGAGGTAAACCAAGAGTTGTTTGTGGCAAAGCGGTTATCAGTTTTACCTGAGCCGTGGAGTGAGGGGTACTGCCTCAATATGCAAGCCGTCAGACAGCATTGGTGGCCGAGTGAAACACCTGAACTGTTAGGAAGCTGTACATACCTGGGGTCCATATCTATTTTTAGCTAAACTGTTGCCGATCACTTTCGCTCCAGATCCAGTCGTTTCAGATCTATTCTGAAAGTCGTTCCAGATCCAGTCGTCGTTTCAGATCCATCCATTTTTTATCCCTTCTGCATCATTGCAAATCCATCTGTTGCAGATCCCTTCCGTGCCACTGTTGCCGATCCATTTCTAAAAAAATAAAAAGAGTATAAAATTCTGTTTTTCGGCCATATCTCCCTTGTTTCAACTCTATTTTCCCTGAAAATTCACTGACATCCTTGCAATCCCATTCTGCATATTTCATTCCTGAAGACCCTATCCCAAATTCCACTTCCCAAGACCAGAAATCCCACATTTGTCTATTGTTAGGGTTTGCCATAACTTCTTCGATTTTCACCAGATTGCCTTCAAATTTTACCATAGAGTTCCCGCTTCTGAAATCCCCATTTTTTGCTTCCCTGTCCCTCAGAAAGTGTCAAAAACCTACTCAAACCCCAATTACCAGGGATGATTTTAAGAACCCCCCCCCCCAAATTTATATGGTAAAAAAATTGGCGAATCTCCCCGATATATAGGAAAATTTGAAAGCGATTTTATCAATAATATAATATGTATATATAATTTTTTGGCGAATCTTTCATTTTATTATATGATATTGTAAAATCTTGGCGAATCTTTCACTAAATTATAAGATATTGTAAAATCTTGGCGAATATTTTACTGAATTATAAAATATTGTAAAAAGTTGACGAATATTTCACTAAATTATAAAATATTGTAAAAATTTGGCGAATATTTCACTGAATTATAAAATATTGTAAAAATTTGGCGAATCTTTCATTGATCTATAAAACACATTGAATGACACTCTGCTTGTTAATTATGAGTTCAAGGCTTCTTCAAATGTTGAGTTCAATTGCTCTATTTCAAGTTTTGGTCTCAATACCAAATGGTGGTGGCCTTAATGAAGCCTTGATATCCAAGCAAAGCCGAGTAGATCTTGGAGACATGTATTCTAAATGTGGGTGTTTGGAGGATGCACATAAAGTGTTTGGCCAAGTGCCAAAGCGAAATACAGCCTCATTGAATGCAATGCTTTCAAGATGTGCTCAACATGGACATGGCAGGGAGGAACATTATCAGAGGGGTTCTTCGGGTGGAGATTGTCATTCATAGCTCTGATGACGTTAGCATTGCATCTTCTTCTTACTTACAATTTTTTCCTCTACTACTTAAGTTTCTAGAATCTATTTGTAGTCCTCCCTGCAATTATTAGAGATTTCTTCTTTTTCTTCTTTAATAGTCTTGGGAGATGACTTTTTTGAATTGCTTAAATCAACAAAGGAATTGCACCCACAGACTATCCTTCAATAGATTGTGTGGCTACCCTAGACTGTTTTTGATACTTCAAGGCAAGTTTGTACATAGGTTTTAAGCTAGGCATGTTCCTTAAGTATTTTTCTTGGCACATACTTTTAATAACATTATAGTGATTTTGTTGGCATCCTGTAGTGTCGACTATTGGGGGCTATCTTATTGTTGTGTCATACTTTTGGACAATGTAACTTTTTTCCATCTAAATTCCTCAACACTAGTACCATATCTAAATGTTATACCATTTGTTGATACCATATCTAAATGTGTCTAGTAGTTGATTTTGATTGTAGATGTTGTATTGTTTTTTGATATTGGTGTGTAGATGTTATTATAACCCATGTTAGAGCTTTTATTACAAATTGTTTTTTTCTATTGATTAGAGTTTCCATGACACGTGGGGACTTGGACCTTGACAAACTGGTAAACTAATAGAATCAGACATTATGCATCATTTTGGCCTTCACTAGCCAATTATGCCCATGGAGGCTAGGAAAATTTTGAGCCAATTGGACTAGAGGAATGTTGGTCTCGTGCCAATAGGTCTCCTATGATCAATGCATAGGAACCTAGTGCATAGACCATTTTTCTCTTCGCTTAGCTATGTAGAGCTCATTTATTTTTATGAATAACGATAAGTATTTACAAAGAAAATATACAATCAGCATAAACAAATCGAAAAAGTGAAGACAATTAATTCATGCAAATAAAAGGTAATAAAAACTTATTTTCTCGAACCCTAAATCAATGGAAATCAACTAAATCTAATATTGATTCAAGCTACAACAAAGGGTTAAATCAAGCATCAAATGAGAACTAGAAGCATTCAAGGGTCTAACACAATAATTAACCAAAATACATGCAAACTCCACAAATCGACAAAATGTTTCAAATAAAAGCAATAAACAAACCATAAAAATTTGCACAAAATATTTGAGATAAACACCAACATGGTTTCATGTACTTGAATGAGCTCATTCTTGCTTAGCGAAAGTGTAGTCAAATTAGTTATTTATCCTTCAATGTGAGGACACTATCTATGTGAAGAGATAGCTCCTAGGCCTAGCTTTGTCAAATTCCAGTGTCATTACCTATCACATAAAAAAAGAGACAATGTAAAAGATAAATATAAAAACATCAATCTTAAAATAAACTGCATCAAGGAAATGTATGTCATATCATCAATGTTTTAACAAAAAAGTACAATGTAGAATCTATTTTTAATTAAAATGCTAGCTCAAATTTACATATAATGATCACCCGCAAGGGTCCATGGAACACCTATACCAAAATAAGACTCAAGAGTCTCTCATGTGTATTGGATCATATACAATCTTAGGTGAAATCCATTTCCCAATTCACATTCTGGGACTGGTCCTCATTTTCGGCACTCTGAACATGACCTTCTTCGAATGAGCCATCAATATGATCCTCAACAACATTATGTTCCATATCAAATTCATTAGATAAATTTGCCATATTGTTTTCTCCCCTTCTTTCACAATTTGATCGCCAGAGAGCTACTGCTCTTTCATATGGAAAATTGTCGACCTCATACTTTGTTACATATAATCTTAAGCATGTATCCACATTTTTATCAAGATTATTCCTCAACTTTGACTTCAAAAATGTTAATGCACTAAACATTCTCTCATCCTCCACTGATCCCAAAATCATGGTTTGACATAAATCTACTAATTTGAAATACTCTGACATATTTTGTAGTAGAAATTCACTACCACTGAGTGTAGTCCACAATTTTGTAATTGCACCATATTCTAGAGCATTATCCAACTTAGAAAATTGCTCCCACATTGTATCAGCAAAGCATTCGGCTTGATCTTTCAATTTTTTTCCATCTAAAATACCTTGAATATGTTCTCCTTGTATCTCGGTCTCTCGACAAAAATGGCTCTGCAAAATCTTGATTTTAGCTATAAAGTCAACCTTTATAGTTTTTGAACATTGACGATGGTTCCAATATTGAGGGTATACCACAGACATGGCCTCCAACAACTCGAGGAAATTGTTCTCTTATCTCTGATGATAGTGATTTTGCAATTTCTATCAAGCTGCGCCTCACTGAAATCACAACATTGTCAAATTGTTCTCTTGACGCAGGGCACTCTTTGGTGGTTCTTCCTATTTTGTCATTATAATAAAAAGGAACCATATACCCACGCACTGCCATACATAGAAACCCTTTTTCATCAAACTTCAATAAATTTTCATCATTTTCAATATTGATTATATTAGCCCAATTTGTAAATGCTAGACCTGTAAAAGAATCTGCCATCATATACAAATTATCTAATGCAAGGCATGCTAGTTTTCTAGCATTTGTGTATTTAGCAATATACATCGTGCGACTCTGAGACATCTTCACGAGGCTATTCATTTCATGAAGTAGAGGAAGAACTCCAGCCAATGTTAAATATGTCTCTATATCAGTTAAAAGAAAGAGAAGAGTTTGAGCTTTTTCTACACTTAGGCGATGTTCATACATCACCCCTACCAAGGATGCATATTCATCGAATAGTCTTTGAGCTGGTCCCTTCAGTGAGATCCATCTTGTATCAACATCTTTTAATAGTTTGTTTCCATTTGTAACACCGTCGGCAAATTTTTTAAACTCTGAAAACCGTTTGGGACTCCGACAAAAGTATGCATGAACCTCACGTACAAGATATTCAACTTTTGAAACCAATGGAAAGTTGCTCACTATTTTAAATGCAAGATTCATTCTGTGAGCCATACAATGAATACCAATCATATACGGTGAAGCTTGGAGTTGTAGTCTAGCACAAAGGCCGTTCCTTTGTCCCTGCATTACTGATGCTCCATCTGCTCCAACGCATACCAACTTTTTTGCGATCATTGAATGATCCATACCACCAGTTTCCTTCAAAGTATTAATAACAAGTTCATAAATGTTTTCTGCTGTAGAACTTTTGCTCATTTTATGAATTCCAAGTAGATAGGAATTCCTGATATGGTAATTGACCGTATAAATGCTCATGCAAATCCATGCAGTATTATTAACAGCTGTAACTTCATCCAAGGACAGTGACAAAAATGTAGCATTCACAATCTTCTCTTTCATATCATCCTTTTCTACTTGAGCTAGATATTTTCCCCATTCCCAACCACTAGTTAAAGACCAATGAGAAGATGGAAAATTTGGCACTTGAATAAAAGATAGATATTTCATCATTTTTGGATAATCTGTCATAGGACGACCATTGGATAGGATGTGAAATACAGTGCTTAATTGTATTGAATTCGATAACAAAAAAATTTCCATCATCTTTCCGAATTGAGAAGTGATGGTTCCTCCACTTTCATCTAGTTTTCTCTTATTTATTAAGTATTTATTGTATTCCTCTTCATATTGGAGATGTCGACATTGGCTAACAGATTTCCATCTAGCAGTAGATTTCTTCTCATCATTTCCAGTTTTCTTATCATACACCTTCCCAACATGCTTCTCTATTGTGTCCAGCTTCATTTGCAATTTCACTACCTTGCCAAGCTTCCAACTACATGAAATGCATTTAACTTCTCGTGAGGTCTCATTCTTATTTGTTGGAGGTATCGGTTCAATAAATGGGAATCTTGATACCCAATCAGATTGGAATTGTCTCCCGAAGTCCCGTCGGCCTTTTTTCCTCTTCGGTGAATGGTCTATGTCACCTTGCAAGGAAAAATATTCAACATTTGAGCTATCAATTTCTGATGAAAATGCATTTGCCTCACTTTGTTCACTAGAGGAATGTTTTCTACCATCCATTGTATGTTTTGCAGATGCATCCTCCAAAGTGTTGACATCTCTCTCACCGATACCTTGCTCAAGAGAGCTTGAACCATGAATATGATGTGGATGATTGGATTGATGTTTTTGAAAATATGATATTACATCCTTTTGTCTTAATGTTTTATTTTTCTCTCCATGATCCATGTTTGACATCTTGTTTCTTACTTAATGTTCCACAATTGATATTCCAAATCAATATAGAAACCAGAAGGAGGCCTGCATGAGAAAAATGATATAAAATTAGTACCACTGCAATTCCCTACAAGGAGGTTGGTCCTCCACAATTGCACCAAAAATATACTAAGTGATTAACCTAGGGGCCACTAGAACAACAAGGAACAAACAACACACCACAATAAAAAATTTCCTAAGGTTGTGGTGATGGTCCTGATGAACTAAATAAAAAATTTCCTAAGGAATAGATGCCATCGTTGTTGAACTTGGCATACCTAATGTACCAGTATTGAAACTGAAAGACGGAGTGGACACAGATGTGGTTTGTGCCTGACTTGGTGTAGCAGTAAAAGAAGGATTTACCGTGTTAGTGTTCATACCTAAAGTGGGAGTTTGGGGAACTCCATGTTGACCTCCTAGATTAGACATCAGATGTCCGGGTAAGGAATTGTCTGCACTGAAATGGGGCTGCTGGAAACCAACAGGTGACAGAAGCGGAATTCTAGTATTGTTTAAAGGAGGATTGAAAGGAGTGCTATACTCTGCAGATGTAAGATCTTCAACCTCAACTGAACTAAAGTGTTGCTGATCTGTGGTACCTGGTAGTGGTTCCTCAGGAACCTCTATTTCAAGGTTTTCTGTTGCAAGAATGTCTTCAGGAAATTCTATTTCAGGAGTAGTTTCTGAAGAAATACCGGGGTTTACCCGCTGTCGTCTAGCTGGCTGTAAAGGTTCTGTTCTAAGTGGTGGAAGGTTTTGAAACCTCCTCGATCTACGAAGCTCTTGATTCTCCATGATTATAAATATAAAATAACAGACTAGAACCTGGTGGCCACTACAACTAGGGGGCAAACATCACGCCAACTAAAAAGTCCTAAGTATACAAACCAGGCAAACAAAGATGCCTTCCGGAGAAGAGTCTGGGATGATGAGAGCCCAGAACAGATCAACGAAGGAAGAAATACAGTTACTCGGGGTCCACAATACAATGACTAAGGGTGCAAGCGCTGGAATCACCCAACCGCCCTCCCAAAGACCTGCAAGGGATTTCCTCCCACGTCTGTCTTAGGTACAGCAGATATACCCTCTGCTGTCACCTGTGTATGAACCTAGAGTCAGATACTAAGGATACCACAACACCGAAAACTCCTGGGGGAACAGTCACCGGTCTAATAAGAAAGCGTGGGCAGGGTAGCTAAGCCCAAAACTCGAAAGAGTCCCCAATACGCAATCCAATCCTGGCGTATGCTCGAACAGAAAGTAGGAGGAGTATTCCCAACAATCTGATCTCGCAATGACCTACTGCATAGATCCCAGGCAAGTTTTGAGTGAAATGGATTTACCTGTGATAGTCTCACTACGATTTTTGCGTAATGTGTGATCTTGAGTGGTTTAAGGTGATTTAAACTCAAGATCCTAACCAAAACTAGTTGGTGTAGTGTACCCTAAAAAAGAAAAATGTTTCTATTTCATTTTATTAAAAAGTTTTTAGGGCTGTTATTACTCCAAAAGGGTAGTGCTTTTGTGTGGCGTGGTTGCAACAAGGAAACAAAAGTGTCATAAAATCAAAACTTTCTACAACAAAGCTCTTTTTCATTTTTTCATTTACTGGAAAGAATAAAAGAACAATCAACTAAATTATGATTCAATAAACTGACCACAAACAATGTTTAAGTACAAGAATCAATGTCTTATCGACATGTTGCAGGGTCTTGACTCTCAACCCTAGAAATCTATTTGAAATGGACATGGTAAGTCACACCACACCAATCTGGAAAATTTCTCACATAAACTCTTACAAAGAACAGAGAAACAACCACATCAACATACCTTCTCACTTGATGGGTTGAAGCTCCAAGGATGAGAAAGGAAACCACCAAAGGAATAACTTCGTCAACCAGGCCTTTCCCTACACTACAATGAAGTTATGAACCAACACCTTTACTTCCACTTTAACCTGTCACAATAATCTCCACCTTGATTAATTACACCAATTAAAAGCTCCTAAAATAACATCATGACAATCAACATAAAATTGTCTATTTTCCATAGCAAATCCCAGTAAAGGATGCTTCTATTGTCTATTTTCTATTGTCTATATCCTATTATATTGAGTTGATGCTTCTATTAAGCATTATACATGTACAAAATATCTACAAGGGTTTGATTGAGAACCTTTAATTGGTTGTCATTTTATGGATAAGAACATGTGTATATATCAAGCATGTTAAATTTCTTATGTGTTAACAATATTTACAATAATCATAAAAAACATGTAATGGTTAATACCAGATGCCAAAGATGGCATTATTTCAAATTTTGAGGAAAATGAAATTAGTAGATAAAAAATGTTTGTATCAAAAGTTTTTCACAAGGTTATAGATCTCACAATAATATTGATGTTTCAATTTTTGTTAATATGGTTTTTAAAATTATGTATCTAAAAGTTCAACTCCCATATCTAAGGTATTAGTAATAGCTCATTGCTTTGACAAAACATATTCTCTACACTTCTTCAACACAACAAAATAAGCCCTAAGCATCCTTTATGTTTCACAATTTTATCAACTTAATTTAAGTAAACTTAAATTTATAATAAAATCAAAATTTATATATATGAAGACATGGAATTCTAATAATGAAATAATCCAATCTCAAAGACAAATTATATCACAAATACCTCATCTTTTGAAAGAAGTTTACATCAAAATTATTTGAATAATTTTAATGGCGTTTATTTTTATGGTGGCATCTAAATTGCTCCACAAATTTTAACTGATTTAAATGTAATATTTATGTCTATAATAATATTAATTTATATAGAAAAACTAATTTGGATGTAATAGATAAATATATATAAAATAAGAATACATTATATATATAAAAAAATTACGTTTGCAGATTACATTATATATAATAGAACAAAAGACAGCCACAGGGTTCCAGAAATGTTTGCAGATTTAGCCCTTGAGAGATACTCTTTCTTTCGAATCTCTCAATTGTTAGTCCAAAGGGTTTTCTTAAGCAAGGAAACGAGCTCCAATTCGATTTGTAAGGAACAACATTTCTACAAAATATTTAATAGTATGACTTCTACTCCAATTTTTGTAATTGTGTATTAAGGTCTCTGCCCTCGAGTTAAGACATGGATAATCTGCTAAGTAATTAAAAATAAGTCAGGTTTATTAATCTTGCTTTCTATATGAATATGATACTTTAAAAAGGGAGAAATTTAATATTAAAAAATCAAATGAAATCATTTCCATTAAAACAATGCATTATTACAATTAAGTCAAATATGAAATGATTGTCCAACAAGTACAATTCAATTATTAAAGCAGCTCAGTCACTATGCTAATTTCCACTAGGATGCATAATTAACATGGAAACTGAGTTTTGAACTTGGAAACCTATTATATATGGATATGAATTCTTAACTAAAAAAATCAAATTAATGTCTTTGGCAAAGTATTCTGCATTGTCAATGGTTTTGTCATCTTTCCAATAATTTGGGTGATAGATTTGTATTGGAGATTGACCCATAGCTATTTTCTCTTAAATAAAAGAGATACAAGGTTCAAATCTCTCTTTCACTTGTTACAATGAGTATTTGTGGAAAGTTAAAACATTCCATGGATACTATTCTCACATGCCCCTAACTGCAGACAAAACGAATGAATCAAAGGATGGTGACAAGCTACACATCACCAAGGCAACCATATCTTCATCATCCACTAGCTTCTTAGCAACAAACAATTGATCCCTGAGATTTTTTTGCTGTAACAAAACTCTGTCACAAATCCCTGAGTTTCCTTTGATGGGTGAATTAGTGGTCAGGCAAAAATCTAAGAAAAATGTTTCCCAAAATGCGTAAGGATGATCCTTGGCTAAAGGATATTACAAATGACGAGTGACCCTCCACCACTATGAATTTTTTTCACAATTTTTTACTTTGATTACAAGAGAAAAATGAAGAATTATAGTGGTAGTTGGAGTAGAACAAAATTCCTGGGACTCTTAGGTTCAATAGTTGATTGAATGAAATGATCCTTTAATGGGCCAAGTTGAGTACTACATAACACAAATCCACATTACAACAAACGAGAGGACTATATATATACAACTATTCAATATTGGATGGGTATTCTAAAGGTGCAAGAGAAACCTGTTCATGTATTTCAAGCTAGAATTACACAGTTTACAACAAAGTCAAATCAACTTGTCGATCCCATTCAACATGCAAACAAATTTGCAAAAATTCAACAGGACAATGGAGAGTAGGATAATTTATATGATGTTATAGTGGAATCCAAGGCCATCCTACAGGAATTCAAACCAATTGCACAAGCCCTGTACATGGATGCTCATCTCTGATCTTAGCAGCAAACAATTGATCCCTGAGATCTTTCTGCTGTAACAAAACTCTGTCACAAATCCCTGAGTTGCCTTTGATGGGTGAATTAGTGGTCAGGCAAAAATCTAAGAAAAATGTTTCCCAAAATGTGTAAGGATGATCCTTGGCTAAAGGATATTACAAATGATGAGTGACCCTCCACCACAATGAATTTTTTTCACAATTTTTTACTTTGATTACAAGAGAAAAATGAAGAATTATAGTGGTAGTTGGAGTAGAACAAAATTCCTGGGACTCTTAGGTTCAATAGTTGATTGAATGAAATGATCCTTTAATGGGCCAAGTTGAGTACTACATAACACAAATCCACATTACAACAAACGAGAGGACTATATATATACAACTATTCAATATTGGATGGGTATTCTAAAGGTGCAAGAGAAACCTGTTCATGTATTTCAAGCTAGAATTACACAGTTTACAACAAAGTCAAATCAACTTGTCGATCCCATTCAACATGCAAACAAATTTGCAAAAATTCAACAGGACAATGGAGAGTAGGATAAATTGTATGATGTATTGATTAATATTTCTGCAAGCCTTGGCACAATAAAAAATTTCCTAAGAGTTGATAAGGTGATATGCAGGAGGCTGACATCTTTGCTTGAATTTCTAGGGGTTTTCAAGGACACAAAGGATTCACTGCTTCATTTTGTTAGGTAAAGGTTTCTGAGGATATGAAGGGTTGACTTAGGATGGGGCATTTCAATGTTAGTATTCAAAGTCCCAACCAACCAACAAATATGAGCTTTAAAAAGTAAGACAAAGCATCAACCACCTAAATGTAACGCTGCAATATCCACTGAGATAATCCTCATGTCCTTGCTGTACTATGATTAACTCTTGAAGCTTCATCAAAATTAAACTTAGTTCTTTGATATTATTTTGACTGTGAATTGAATTTAATTGGTCACAATCAAAAAGTTTTATTCACAAATGTGCAAACTTGTGTTGGTCTTCTAATACTCACTTTAATTCCATCATTTAGATAGTGTGGCCTCACAATCGTTCCTAGAGATCTTTTCCTTGATATATAGTGATGATTGACTCATCTCTTGAATGATTTTTTTCTCTAGCCATATATTACAAGCGACCATACCTAAAATGACTGCCCACATTTCATGCCCTTACAACATGAAATTCCATTTAAACTACCTTCAAAAATACAGAGCCATATCCTCTCAAAGGACTAGTGTTGATTACCATTCCTTGGTAAATTTGTCCCAAGAATGACTACAAAGGGCACTTGAATTACCAAGTGGTCAAAGGATTCTAAATTTCACTATCACATCGTGCACCATCATGTTTCCATGAATTGTCTCTTCCAAATGTTATTTCATGTCAAGTTCTTTTCTATAGTATTTGCCATAAAAAAGTTAAAATTTTAGGCCATCGGCCCATTTTCAAGAGATTGATCCATACTATATTTCATTCATCCAAGTGTTGAATACCCATTGGTTGGGCATTTCCCTATTCAACTAATGTATTGATCCTTGCTTTACACCATCTTCATACATTTGGACCCTGTTTGACTAATATTTCTCTCTTTTGCAATACTTCCTATTGAATTTTTTCTATGTTTGGGGGCATTTCTTCCTACCATGAATCCATAGATTTCCATCCATAGTAACTGCCAAGCTGTGAGGTTGCATGGTAATGGGTTTTTCAATATTGATGCACATACCACCCACCTAGTTGACTACAATGCTCTATGACATGCTTCAAGCTTGTTGATTTGCATCAATGGAAAACTTGTTCCAATAATCTTCCCGAAAGAGAGGTGATCTTTCGACTCATATTTCTAAAAATTAGCCATTGAAGATCATGTTCGTCCCCTTTTTCAATTTATACTAACTACCAGATCCAATAGGAAATGTTGTTATTCTAAGATCATATGATTGGCATATATTCATCTTCCATGTATGTGTGCCCCTCTTTGTGTGCGATTTCCAAATTAGGAAATGTTTTTATTCTAAGATCATATGATTGGCATATATTCATCTTCCATGTATGTGTGCCCCTCTTTGTGTGCGATTTCCAAATTAGTTAACCTGGTAGGGAAACATTGACATTGAGTATTTTCATATTTTGGATTCTCGAGCTTCCTTTATTCTTTGGCGTGTAAATACTTTTCCATATGATCAATGGCCATGTATTCTTTGTCAAGGATCTGCATAAGAGAAGCTTGTGTGTTCTATCAAACTACTTTATTATCTTGTGTTGTTGCTATAAAACCAACAATGCCCACTGCAATATTTTCAGTAGTGTCACTAAGCCACCACGGGATAAAAGGAAAAAGATCCAGCCCTATAAAAGATAGTAGATCTTTGATAGAGATTTCTCCAAGCTTAACTCCCTCCCAAAAACTTCATTGATTTAAGGAAGTTTACACCCTCCCACTTCATCCAATACCTCACACCTTGAGACATGTGAACAATTCCATGGGTTTATAAGAATTATAGTTCAAGCATCAAATATTGTCTGATTTGTTAGACAAATATTACGAAGACTAACAAATTTACCAAGAATTTTTGCACAGAAAATGCTTGGAATTTGAGGACTAGGACAATCAATTTATTAGCACATGAAATGGCTTTGAACAACGGTATATTATATGTCGATAGTTGCATCAGAAAATGCCATAATTTATAACCCAAACACTGCCAAACTGGACTCATTGAATAGTATGATGTAATGCCCTTCATTCTTTACCCCCAGCTTAGATGAAAAGATTCAGTAAGACAATTTATACTATACCCGAGGGTACCAGAAATGTGTAGTAAGCCTGATCATGTAGAGATCAATCTTAACAATTTATACTATCTGAGGGTACCAGAAATGTGTTACTCGAACAGTTTCTATTTGACACGATACAATGCCCTTCGATTTTAACCTACATAGACAAAAATAAATTATGCTACTTGCCCATGAATTCCCTTTGATCTTACCTATATAGACGAAAATAGAGTATGCTACTTACCCGTGAATGTTCATGAATGATATTTCCTATGTGGAACAGCCACTTGAAGAAACCGAATAATCTTGCTCACTCAATTACAATTTATTTAAATCATACAGCACCCCTTCATCCGGTATAACCTAATAAATCTAAGGCACAAGACCCTAACAATGACCAACTTCATTTTGATACCGACCCCAACAACTTTGAGGCACAAGTCCCCACAACATTCAAAGTTAATTTAAAAGAAATATCAAAAGGCTATATACATTGAAGACATGGAAACCTCCGGCTCCACCAATTCAAGTTATTAAAAGTTATAGTTTATATTATGGAGTGGTTGGAGATCATCCCAAATAAATAATTGGTGAAGTCTATGGTTTTGCACAAAAAATTGCAAAGACCAAATCACTCTCCCCCACGTTACTGTGTTAATAATGTGTTTTTAACTTCGCAGCTTCCAATGATCAATAAAAAATGTTCATATACCAAAAAAATAAAACTCCGAAGTGTGGATATCAGGTATGACAACAATAGATACTATCTCTGTTTATCTCTCACAATTAAGAGAAATTTTTGCAAGGAAAAAAGTATGACATGGACTATTCACTGTGGACATCTTTGATCCAAAATATTCTAGTTTTAACTGCAATGCTATTTGGTGTTATTGAATCCCAACAAGGCATTGTACAACAGCAGCAAAATTTCGTCACAAGATGCAAAAGATGGCCCTTAAAGGGGCATTGCCCTTGAGACCCTCCACAGAAAATAGTTTCAAATAATTTCCTATCATAACAACACCTGAAATATATGCTAAACCAACAACATTATAAAGGCACAACCTTCTGCATAATTTAAGAGCATTGATTTAACCCTCTGGTATGACAAATAGAGTCAAAGATCAATCATACAAAGGACTGCAAGAATTATAAGATGTTTACCCATTAAATATAGCATGCATGCTTGTAAACAATTTAACTTGCTCAAGGTTCTATTAAAAACTGTCATTTTTCTTTGCTTTGGGCAAACAAATGCGAGCTTGCATATTGGATACATGTTCCTAGCCACTCCAGAATAGATTTTCTCATTATGTGAAGACAATTGCTGTCTGACACCATCTAATGGTCAGACAATACTCAAAACACAAAGAACTTATTTAGTCCATTATTCTATGTGAGGGCTTTTACAATTACTGAAGCAGACGTCTTTCATCTAAACATAGTGACAACTTTTAGTGTTGTGCTTTCCATATCTGACATTTTAACTTCCAAGAAAGAAAGAAGTGACTTTATTCTCATTCATCACTTTAATGCTCTGCCACAGACATTAGAGATAAGATCCTATACATGCACAAAATCCAGTATACAACATATGCTGATTATGAAATATATGCATGTAACAAACTAGAAATTGAATTGCAGCCAATTTGTTTAACTTTGTTCAAAACAGAACAAATATGAGTCTTGAAAGAATTCTCTTTTCAAAACAGAGACTGAGGATCCTGTGTTGTTGCAAATGCTAAGTAAATATATCAAAAATGAATAACTATGGTTCGCGGCAATAATCTATCTAGAAGATTAGTAATCCTCCCAAAACGACAAGCATTACACACCAAAATGAGCAGGGGGAGAATTGGAAGGGTGAAGAAAAGCTAAGGCCGCCAATATTAGAAACACATCGAGTGAATAGAAATCAGATTATAACCTATAGACAAATAAATATTCACAGAAACTAGAACAACACACTGCCTTCCCATGCAAAATCTGAACCTGGCTCAACCCAAGTAGCACAACATATTACATAAACCTAGAGACTAGTCAATAGCGATAAGTTGACAACACAACACAAAAGATAAACCCAAAATGTGAACAAGCTCAGCCTTCCACCTCAATTCAATGCCAGCAATCTGCTTTGTAAACATATGGGCTTGTATACCATGCCTCCAACTCATCGTCTGTGTATGCACAAGCCATATGTACTTGGATTTTTCCAGTAGTGCCATTATCACACCATCACAGGGAAGCAGACACATGCAATATAGCTAGTTAATAGTTTACTCAACCAGACACCTTCACATTCTCATCTGTGACACTGTAATGCACTGCCATGCAAGTGACTGTGTTTGATAATCCTTGAATATCCCAATCCCAACTACTTCATATCTCACAGAGAAAGATCAAGTGTGTGCACCAGTCATCATTAGGGAATCATTGTCAAGCTTTGAAGACAAAATAGTTAAGAAGATAAGTTTGCTACAAACATTGCAATCATTAAAATATCAATGGTTACACCAATGGCTGGATGTGTTGTGAAGGTTTTAATAGAAGATGGGACAACGATAAAGAAGGTCCAACCTATTCTAGAAGTCATAAAATATAGGAAATGCAGTCAAATCACCATATTAAGGATGTGTTCAAAAGTTATAGGAGGCAACACATTCAAGTGGCAGAGCATTTGCCAAATATAAGCCGTCAAAGATTAAGAAGATTGATCCTGTAGGTCATGTTAAGGTGACAACACTGGATGCCATGATGATGCACTTGTGCTATTAAGGTGGTCCCCATGCTAATATGGTCTTCTGTGCAGATGAGTCCAGGTGCAAATCCTAGGCAACTTTGACAAAATAGGTACATCGCACGCCTCAATCATGGCCTTGTAGCTAAAGGTCTTCTGGTTATAAACTTTATACAAACTTATGAAACCTTGTAGCTAAAGGTCTTCTGGTTATAAACAGACCTCCTATTAAAAAGTAGATCTATAAGCTAAATTAATCAGGGTCCTATTATGCACAAATTGCCCCAGAATCAACACAAAAACAAGGTGCAAAAGGTGAGCCAATGCCAAGTGCTCTAGATCACCATGAAGATCAACAAGTGAAAGGTGTGGATACCATCCATATATGTGTAGAACCAATAATAAGCAAGTAACCCAAGAAAAACACCATGAGCACATCAATCACCCATCATCAACCAAGGTACCAACATCATGAAGTGCAACTATTCCACCAAGCATCCAAGATCATTCGGGAGAGTCATCAACCTACTTTGTAATGAAAATCACAAGTGAAATCATAAGTGGACACACAAGCAGAATGGGGGGTAACAAACCCAACATAGAAATTTGAGGATGGAAGACTCATTCCACTCTTGAACAATAGACAAGAAGTAAAGGGAATGCATTCAGCTCAAATTTCAAACCCAACAGGTCCAGGAAATAGTGAATTCCTGTTTACAAGGAGCTGGAAATAGAATTGCTGCTTTCATTCTTTCTCTCTCTTTTCTCTCATTTAACATTTTATTGCTTGCAATGCTTTTTATTGTTTCAACCCTCATTAATTGTTGAATTGTTTTTGTTTACTGACCTTTACAAACCATTCATTTTGTTCCGATCCATTTCAGATCAGTTCTACCAATTTATTTGGCTTGCAATTAGTCTCTTGTGGATTGGTGCATAAGTAACAATGTGCAGTGTGGTTATACAACCGTTCTGTCACTCTTGGCATGTGCTTTTCTAGATTCTTGTCAGTATACTACTGATTTAGAAGTTGCTCTACTCTCAATAGGCAGCAAATATGGAACAAATATTGTCAAAAGGAAAGACAACAGAGAATAATGGTGGGAGAAAGAATAGACATGAAACAGGGGATTTTATGGAATCTATGAAGTTCAAGAGTCATTAGAAACTCATAGTATGTAGCTTCTTAAGCCATCCTCCTCTTCCCAAAATTCACAGAGATAGCCTAAATAGTGGGGTATTCATTCTTTAAGAGAATTCATTTTATTTCTTGTCAACTCCCTACCCATTTCTTTACAGGGACATGATCTTCTCGCAAAAGTGTAACTTCTTGCCCCTGAATACCTTATCATAATAGTCTACAGTCAAATTATGGGAGCATATCTGCAGATCTAGCTGGAGTCTAGTATTCTCTATGTACGGCAGTTGTTTGTAACTGTCAACTTCTAGAATCTCATGTTTTGCAAGGTAGGAATCACAACACTGCCTCATACAACACTACAAAAGCCCCAAAACCTTAAGATGCACAAGGAGACAGCAAACTTAGGTGACCATAAAGAGACCCAATCTTACATATATCCCTTAGGTTGCATGCTCAGTGTGCCCTGTTTCTCTACTACACCTCCATTTGGTTTCAACCTCAAAACAAATTCCATTCTTTGGTTATAGGAAACTAAGTAATATATGTATATGGTGTCTCAGGTTTCTAAAGCCACTCTATTTCTGTTGGCATTTCCTTATATATTTCTTTAGATTCTACTATGTTTTCCTTCAAGTTTATCCTTTTAGTATTACCCAAAATTAATAAGTTTGTATTGCAGGCTTCATAAAGTTTAGTTTATAGCTAAATTAATCATGGCCTTGTAGCTAAAGGTCTTCTGGCACAAACCGCCTGTTAAAAAGTAGATCTATAAGGTTTATACAAAGAATTTTGTGTCCAAAACTCTTTATAACCATGAGATTGTAGTGCAGTCATTCCATGCAATATTTTATTCTTTCTTTAGCTATCTACAGGAGGACAAATCATAGAAACAGGACAACACCATGAAGCTTACTTCATAACAATCCTAAAACTTCAGTCTTCAATGGGGATTCGGGAAGACATTGTAAAACCCCAAATTAAATACTAATTTGTCATTCCAGTGATTCACAGTTTACAATGTTGGAACTTCATATGTATAGAGGATGGAAACATACTTGTCTAAGATGACCCAGGTTGTTGATGGATTTTTCGCTTGAGCAGCTGCAGTGATAGGTAATGCAACTGAAACTACCTTCACTTTCAAATTCACCTGCAAAATTAAATTTCAAAGCTTCAACAATAGTTTAAAGACTATAGAAAATACAACAATGAATGCATCCATAGCATAATGTCCACTGCAGTCTGCACAGTATCTGGTTTGAAGAAAACTAACCTCTCTAAAGACTGCAAACCCCAAGGAAACTATGCAAAACACCACCAAGCTTCATGCAAAGATGAAAGATCTGATGATGTGGGTTTCTATTGACTCTTGCCACATTATATAGGGATAAACTAAACTACCCATTTCCCAACTCAAATCGAGGGCGATTTAGCTGACAGAATCCACGAACCAACTGCATCATCGTCCAATAGGGGCGAACTCGCCATTTGGAGGATACATAACTGATAAAACGCGGCGAACTCGCCATTTGGAGGATACATAACTGATAAAACGGGGCGAACTCGCCATTTGCAAGCTACATTACTGAAAAATGGGGCGAATTCAATATTTCGTGGCTTTCATACCCAAATTACAGGGCTAATCACCAGTTTCAACCAGATTTGTTAGGGCGAATTCAATTTTGCTTCTCTCTCGTGCCTATCTAGCCTTGGCGATTCGATTCCCCATTGACGAGGGTCAAATAAATTTGGGGCTAAATTATTAAATTTAAAAAAACTCTTTTCATGTTACAAATTCGCCCATCAAATGTTTGAAACCCCTCTAAATTCGCCATTGGGCTATATTTCGCCCTTAAAATCATCCCTGCCAATTACCCCTTCGAGTTTTTCCCAAATCCAAATTTCCCCTTACTAAATAATCTTGTGTTTATGTTTTTCTATCCATTCCCCCCCCACCAAAAAAAAAAAAAAAAAAATCTTGGTTATGGTTGTCACTTGCACAGTAGAAAAAACCATGGAGGAGGCACTTGCAGCCATCCAAACCAAACTCCAAGATCTAGATGAAAACTTTCTCAGCCTCCATCTTCAGCATTCAGCCATGAACAATAATTGACAACCAGAATCTTCTGCAGCCACTCGGTTCTCTTTTTCCAGCAATTTTCGTGGGTCGAAGCTTGATTTTCCTCGCTTTAATGGTACTGATCCAACTGTATGGATATACCAAGCAGAACAATATTTCAGTCTGCATAATACTTTTGATGTCCAGAAAGTTCCACTTGCATCCTTTCATTTGGAACAGGAAGCCCTTCAATGGTACCGTTGGTACATCAAAGCTCATCCCGAGCCAAACTGAACAGATTTTTGCCAACTCCTTTTTCCACGATTTGGTCCTAGTGCTTTTGATGACTTCACAGGAGCACTCACTAAACTTCACCAAATTGGCACAGTTAAAGAGTATCAGCTAGAATTTGAGAAACTGACCAATCACACAGAAGGATTGTCTGATGAATTCTACAGGAGTTGTTTTATCAGTGGTCTCAAGGATGAAATCCGCTCAGAAGTCAAAATGTTATGTCCCAACACAATGATGGAAGTGCTAGGGTTGACTAAGTTGGCAAAGGATAAGATCGCAACTCAACAACGCTCCAAACCCACCTTTGTTCCCTTTAAAAATATGGGTTCCCAACGACCTCCCATCACGCCTGCTCCTCAAACAACTCCTATCAAGCATTTGTCTGAAACAGAGATGCAGGCACGCCAAGAAAAAGGGATTTGTTATAATTGTGATGAGAAATTCACTCAGGGACATAGATGTGTTCAACAAAAGCTCTATCTCTTGGATGTGGATTCTCCGCCTGCCTCAGAACTTGGTGAAGAAGCACCAGATACAATAGATGTTTAGGTCGACATTCAACACCCACCTGTTGACACCCCATCTCAAGACGACCCACCTGAGATCTCTCTCCATGCTGTAACTGGCGTTACCACCCCACAAACAATGCAAGTCAGGGGATACTTCAAGAAGCTCGCTCTTACCATACTCATTGATTCTGGTAGCACTCATAACTTCATTGACCCTCAGATTGCCAAACAAGCTGATTGTTTTTTCCATCCTTGTTCCAGCTTTGAAGCCATGGTTTCCAATGGGGGCACCTTACTTTGCAAGGGGAAGTGTCATAATGTGCGTATCTCTATAAAAATATTATAACCTGCGCTCTGACATGTTTTCCTTGTCCTTAGGTGGATGTGATGTATTTTTGGGCATTCAATGGTTACGCACACTTGGCCCCATCTTGTGGGATTTTGATGAACTTTGGATGCAGTTTTCAGTCAAGGAGACACAACACAAATTTATGGGCTTACAACCAGGGTCTCTCTGCATCATCAGTTCACATCGCTTGGAAAATATCCTTAAGAAGAATTCACATGGTGTCATTGCTCAGCTCCATTCCCTTCAGATGCACCCACCAATGGTCTCCACTACTTCCTTGGATAGATATGCAGGTGTCTTTGTTGCACCAGTGGGCTTGCCGCCTTCACGAGACCTTTCCGGTAAGCAATTTGCTGCATCTACATCTCAGCAGGACATGATGGCTATTTTTCATGCAGTACAGAAGTGGAAACCATCCCTATTGGGGAATTATTTCTGTATCAAGGCTGATCCCCAGAGTCTGGAAACTTTCCTGGAACAACGGGTCTCCTCCCTAGCACACTTGAAATGGGTTCTCCAACTCATGGGTTATGACTATGCGACCACTTACCAAAAGGGTAAGGACAATATGGTGGCAGATGCTCCTTCTCGCACATTTGATGACCCAGTTTCTCTTACAGCTATTTCTCTGCTTGTTCCAAATTGGTTGCAATCTGTTCAACGGGGCTATCTCTTCTATGAACTCCATGCTTCTTCATCAGTATAGCACTCTGGGTTCCTCAAAACGTATGACTAAGAACAATGTAACTTCTTTTGGCAGGGATTGAAAATGACAATTCAATGGATGGTGGTTGACTGTGATACTTTCTAGGTCAACAAGGGTGAAATGACCCTCCTTTCGGGACTTCTCGAACCCTTGCCCATCCCTACACAGATTTGGACAACTATTTCTATGGATTTCCTGGAAGCGCTCCAATGGTATAGTACCACATCTACAAGGACACCATATGCAACAGTCTCTGGACAGGCACCGCCAGTTCTTCTTCCATACACCTTCAGCAGCTCCCTAGTTCAGGAAATTGACTCAATTCTTTGAAACCGCGATCAGCTTCTTCTCATTCTGCAGGACAATCTTCACATGGCACGAATTCGACTGAAACAACAAGCCAATCAGCACCGTTCTGCGTGCACCTTTCACGTCGTTGATATGTTCTTCTTCGTTTACAGCGTTCCATGCAATCCTCCCTAAAACTCAAAAGGCACCAGTGGCCCGGAATGCAACCCGAAGATGCTATAGGGAACACACTCCTTCAGATTCTGCATCAATTTCCACATCTAAAGCTTTGAGGACAAAGCTTTTTCTAAGGGAGAGGGGATGTTAGGAACCCATGTTTTGTTAGTATATTGTTGTTGGACGCATATGCTTTGTAAGTCGTCCCATAGTATTTGTTGATCTATAGTTTGTGTTATTGTTGTTGGCGCATATGCTTTGTAAGTCGCCCATAGTTTTGTTGATCCATAGTTTGTATTGGCCCATGGTTTTGACCCGTAATTATTGTTGATATATATTTTGTATTGGCCCATGGTTTGTATTGACACATGTTATTGACCCATGGTATTGGCACCTAGACTTAGTATATAAGTGTGTGTTGAGGCCTATGAAGGCACCGTGAAGTTAATTGTATTGAGCTTTCTCAAAGGAGGTTGCCCCCTCAAAGTGGCCCGTGATCAATATAAAAGTGATTCTGAGTTCTATTATTTCTAATATCTCATGTATTTGCATTAATTAATTATTGCAGGTTCTTCACAGATGCATGGTTTGACCATTTCAAGCACGTTATAACCATGAAATGGTCATTATTACGAAGTTAGTTTTATTACATTTCTAACCTCATAATGATTACGATACGAAAAAGAAGCTTGATGGAGTTTCCTTTAAGCTCTTTTCAAACTCCTTACATGTGAAAATATCATCGATCAAACTTGTTTCCTTTCACACTCGTAAAAGTATCAGAAAGGGCATCTATTCAGTTTTGGTTTACCCCTTTTTCGGGTTGGGTAGCATTAATTACAAAAAAGGAATACCTTAGTCAATCATTGACTGAGAGAGTTCTCCTTCACATTATTTTACAATTTTTCGGGCTTAGGGGACTAACTTCACGAAAAAAGTCACTTTGTATTTTTCTTTGGACTGTTTCAAACTCTCTAAAATATGAAACACCATTGAGTTTTCCTTCTTTGGCTCATGAAATTAAACATGGAAGGACCCTTATGGGATCGAACACCTCCTTTCTCAAGTTCATAAAACATGTGAAATTGGACTCATCGAAAGATGAGCTATATTGATCATTTGTTATCCTCCTCAAGCTTGTTAAAAAAAAAGGGTTACTCATCCATCTTGATGGGGGTTGGGGAGAAATAATTCAAGTTTACCTCTCGTCATACAACTAGATAGTATTCTTGTCTCTGAGTTATACCAAGTCTATGAGTTATCCTACTCCTTCAATTCATCTGAAGAATGCCTTAGTAATTGTTGTATTATGTCTTGGTATCTTCCTCGTTGAGTCAATGCTTCCAAGCAACTTGGTGTCATGCCATCCAATGTTCAAGGGAATTTTCTACCTGATTTAGCCGCTGCAATATTGTCATCCTTCATACCTTTGTGTCAATCCACATTTATAAAATCCACTATCTTACATCACTTTACCACTGGTTTCATGTTGATGATGTGGGATTCATCATGGCCCTCCTTCGACGAGTCTAATCTTGTCAACTTCATGACATCATCCGAGAATCTGACTTACGAACCCCCCTAGTACCTTGGTACCTGCATCCCTCAATGGTAGGTTTCCTCTTATTCAACAGTAGGCTTCCATCAATGGCATCTGATTGAATGATTTCACAAGTGTTTGATGTCAAGACATCTATTCACATTCGTTGGATTGTAATGATAATACCTTTGGGATCATTATCATTATCGATGATTTCCCTCGCATTTGTTAATGGTTCACATTTCACATCATTGACCAGTAATCAAGCAGTTTCTACCATGTTCAACTTCAACACCTTATAATCACATGGTTAGATTCGTAACGATTCAAGATAGGGTAGAAGACCTTGGATGGTTTTGAAGTTTGTTTATCACATCCAGGTTATGATGGTGATTTTTTTTAATAGGTTCCCACATGGACATCATGTTGGTTACCTCATTGATGTACTATCACACAGATCCACTTTGTATTGGTCGTGGATGTGCCATTATTTCATCATGGATATACGCTTGTACTTTAAGTAGCCATGATTTATTTTCAATCATCTTGAGTCATGGATCTGCAATGTATTGGTCAGCATCCATGTCTTGAGTCAAATTCCTTCCGAGCATGGGAATTCTCACCTCGGGATTGGCATATTTTCAATAGTTGGTTGTGTAGGCTCTTCTTCAGTTCTCTTTAAGTTATCCTTCATTTGTGAGTTGGTAAAGTGTTTCATCCATCAATTCCATTTATGATCTATCCTAGTTGGTTTGGACACCAAAATCCATCTCACACCTTGCTTTCTGAATCCTTAAGAGCTACTTCATCATGCCTTGATGGCTGGTTAGGGAGCGATTATCATGTTCCTGCCAGTCAAGATAGCGCAAAAATATCCCAATTTTCACGCCTTGTACACCTAGTAGATCATGGAAAACCCCTTTCATCGTGTCTTTATGTATCTGCAGGGCGTGATAATGTTGGTTAGGAGGAATTTCCATGGTTTTTGGATCTCATCCTTCGAAGAGTCTTTGTGGGATTGAATTACCCTTTGAATCCTATCCTCTTCCTAACCTAAGGAGGCTCAAGATCCCTTGATCCACTTCATTCTCCCTTAATCCAAAGATCTCTCCTAGTTGGTTTGGACTCCCTAACCTATATAATGAACCTCCTACCCATGGCAAAGGGAGAAGACTTAGAGAGGTGGAGATTATGGTCCTAATATTCTTGAAGGAATATTGAAGGAGAGTTGTAGCATTTCACATCAACCATCGAGTCAGGTATAACACTTTGTTATGTACTTTTTCATGGCTTTCTGATTAATTATAACTTGGTCTATTCTCCCATATTGTGTCTCTGTTATTTGATATGCAATACGTTGTAGATTAGATCTAGTTAATACATCTATTTTCTTGGAAGTTTTGGTCCTTTGTATTGTTTCATAGGTTCAAGCTTTGGAGATCAAGCTTGGAGCAAGCACTTGGACAACCTACAGCTTGGAGGTAAGATCTACTCCTTTCTCTTTCTTTACATGCTTAAAGATTCATGTCTGAATTAGATCTAGGAGTTTAGATAACCACTTGTTTTCTTTCTGTCTTCCAGGATTAGTTATCTAGGGATATTATTAATCCCATGAAGAGGACTTAACTATCCGTAGGAAAAATTCTCCAGTACAGTCTTCGGTTCAAGTTCTTCTTTTTCTTAGTTTTTGTGGTGATTTCATGAAGATGGGTAACTCTTTTTGGCCAAATATGGCGATGAAAAATGGAAAATTTACCCATATATTAAATTGAAGCCCTCGAAACTCATATTTTCCATATGAATTTCGACATGCGGTTAAAAAATGAAATGTAGAGAATTATGTTGGCTTTAGAATGATATATTTTTTAAAATATATCAATGTCATGTATTGTGTCAAATTTTGATTTAATGAAACATGTGTCCTTTAAAATTTGAAGAGCAATTAACAAGTGGCTTGTGTTAGTGCAAAATAATTTAATGTTAAATTAATAATTAAAATAAATAAAATATGTGAACATGATCTAGACAGAATGCACAAGTGCGTACATATTTTTCTATTAATTTTTCTCCAAAAATTATATTTATTATTATTTTTCAAAACTGACCAGTGAATATTTCAGTCGCATTTTGCACACATGTGCGTGTGTGCGCCAAATCTTTTGATTGTTTACATAATCTGGAAAACTAAAAATACCCTTTTGAAGAGGACACAGTAATGTAGCGCTTGTATATTTTTTCAATTCTTTTGCATGTGTATTTTGAATGTTGTTGATTTATCTTTGAGCTCATTTGAAGTTGTCGACGAGGTTTTTTAGGGTAAGCTTTAGCATAAATTTAAAAATAAATGACATATGAAGATAAAAACTCGTAAATTATATGTATATGGATAGAGAATTCATTGATGAATCCAATGCTATCAAGTCCTCCCATTAATGTGCATTTAATCATATATTTTAAGCCCCTAACTGCATACAAAAAAAAATTCTACATAGAAAACTAAGGGCTTTATGCCTGGATTTAAGGCCCTCGATCGAGGTTTTTTGAGACCTCGATCGAGGGTTTTAAATAGACCTCGATCGAGGTGTTTTCAAGCCCTCGATCGAGGTTTTTTTTTTTTAAATCCTCACAGAAGATCTAAGAGATGATGTATACCTCACAAGAGTAATTATGATTAAGCAGGAATATATGAGAAGAGTGATCAATGCAGTGTAATGAGCAACAGAATAATAATACAGTAGAACTTGGATAGAAGCAAAAATACTTCACACACACTAATTAATTAATCACAATATGGACAAATAAATAGTACAATGCATGAGGATTTGAATGCTTATGGTGGCAATTCGAATTAGCCTTCATGGAGTGATCAAAAGATCATTGGAGTGTCATCGGAGCACAACTAGTAGTCTATCTCAGCATCAATGGAATCATCAATGCTCAAGTAATTGTCAACCATCAGTCAAACTGAGTCTAACTGAGTGTGGTAGGTGTAACTGAGTGTAACTGGAACTAACTGAATGAAGGAGGCTCATTGGAGGGCGCATGAGGAACTAACTGGAGTTAGATTGAGCAGTCAAGTCTCATTGGAGGTCCATCGGAGTGATACCGTTAGTTGAGAGTCAATCTAGCCTTAAATCAAGGAAAGAACTGAAGATAATTGAAGATAACTGAATGTTAGGTAAGGAAGGGCACCTTTCTCATGCAATAGGTGAAAGGAGGGCGCACTAAGCTCTAGGAGGGATGAAACTGAGTGGAAGGAAGCTCCGAGGGATAGCTAACTGAGGGCTAGGTGCTGGGAATGATGACTGGGATGCATGCAAATGCATGCAAACCCTAAATAATGCATGCAAACCCTAAAAGTGCATGCAAATGCATGCAAACCCTAAAAGTGCATGCATGACTGAAAATGCAAATAATGAAAATGCTGCTAGGACTAGGATGGAGTATAGGAATATCCTAACACCCCCCCTTAATCCATCCTGGGCCCTAGTAACTAAGACCAAAGGTCACCCAATACAATGAATAATAACAGTTAATAAACCGAGGAAATGGGGAAAACCTCATGGAAAAAATACCCCCCTCAAAATAGACTGTAAGGCACACACAAAAAATAATGCTCCAAACTCAAGTAGGTGTGATGCTTGGTCATATGTCTGGAGGTATCTTCTTCTTGGGAAGAAGTGGATCATGCTCAGAAAGCATGTGCTTGTACTTGCTCTTCAAATCGAATGTGATGAGAACAAATCCAAAGGTATGAGGATGATCCTTGAACCTATGATTCGAATCAACTGAGGTAGGATCAAATCTATGAATGTACAGATAGTCTTTTGTCTTCTCCTTCGAACCATCATGGGTGAGATTATGCCAAAAAGAACCATCAAATAATAACTTGAAATCCAAATCATATTTAAGACTTGAATAATAGTTTCTTGAGATCTCCTTTGAACCAGCAAGGGTGAGATCAAAACTATCATATGCATGAGAAATTAGCCCAAGTAGTGATTGCTTAGAATCCAAATTAGATCCAAGACTTGAATCATGGTTTCTTGAGATCTCCTTTGAACCATAAGAGGTGAGATCAAAACCAGTAAATGCATGAGAAATTATCCCAAGCGAATGGCCATGGTTTCTTGAGATCTCCTTTGAACCAGCAGGGGTGAGATCAAAACCATGCATGAGAAATTATCCCAAGCGAATGGAAATGGCCATATTCTTCAATAACCTTCTGAAAGCATGGAATAATGATCATAAAGTAGTAAATAAGAGGTGATTGCTTGAGGAGAGCGAATGCATTACCTCCAATAGCTGATTTGACCTCCGAAACATTCAATAGATCATGATGCAGACCAACGGACTCTAGTGCAAGAGAGGATTTAGGACCTTCTGCAATATCTAGAGTGTGAGCTAGCACAGAAAGAGAATAAATTTGGAGCATGAGTGTAGAATCTTCAAGTTCTTCTTCTTTGTGGAAAAATTCAATATGAGATGTGTTTGATACTGGTTCATGATCAATGAGATCATCAAGGAGGGCAAATGCATCACTTTGCTTGCTCTTGAAAGGGTTTGGACCAATTCCTTTATTCTCTTTACCAAATATTACATCCAGTTGATCCCATAGCTCTTTTGGAGTTTCAATATCAACGAATTGGTGTATCATGTATAGAGGCATAGCAAACATCATGGTTGCACAAGCTCTGTCACCTTCAATTAACCAGTCATACTCTTCTTTAGAGGATTCGAACTCTCTTTCAAAACAATAATCAAAGAGACCATTTCTCTTCAAATGTGCTGTCATATTCGGTTTCCATTCATCATAGTTGAATAGAGAAATAAGATCATAGTTGAATGGAGAAAGAGGAGGGATTTCTTCTAAATACATTGAAGTTGTAGAAGACCTGCAAAAACAATAGAGAATATCTGCAACTTCTACTACTGCAACTACTGCACTCGAAATCTTGATAATAACCTGCAAAAAAATCTCAGGAATGGAGATAAACAATACTCTCAACATGCTCTGATACCATGTGAAAATCCTCACAACAGATCTAAGAGATGATGTATACCTTACAAGAGTAATTATGATTAAGCAGGAATATAGAAGAAGAGTGGTCAATGCAGTGTAATGAGCAACATAATAATAATACAGCAGAACTCAGATAGAAGCAAAAATAATTCACACACACTAATTAATTAATCACAATATGGACAAATAAATAGTACAATGCATGAGGATTCGAATGCCTAAGGTGGCAATTCAAATTAGCCTTCATGGAGTGATCAAAAGATCACTGGAGTGTCATCGAAGCACGACTAGTAGTCTATCTCATCATCAGTGGAGTCATCAATGCTCAAGTAACTGTCAACCATCAGTCAAACTGAGTCTAACTGAGTGTGGTAGGTGTAAATGAGTGTAACTAGAACTAACTGAATGAAGGAGGCTCAATGGAGGGCGCACGAGGAGCTAACTTGAGTCATAATGAGCAGTCAAGTCTCATTGGCGGTCCATCGGAGTGATACAATCAGTTGAGAGTCAGTATAGCCTTAAATCAAGGAAAGAACTGAATATAACTGAAGATAATTGAATGGTAGGTAAGGAAGGGTGCCTTTCTCATGCAGTAGGTGAAAGGAGGACGCACTAAGCTCTAGGAGGGATGAAACTGAGTGGAAGGAAGCTCCGAGGGCTGGCTAACTAAGGGCTAGGTGCTAGGACTGATGATTAGGATGCATGCAAATGCATGCAAACCCTAAATAATGCATGCAAACCCTAAAAGTGCATGCATGACTGAAAATGCAAATAATGAAAATGTTGCTAGGACTAGGATGGAGTATAGGAATATCCTAACATTTTTTTATCAATAGTATTTATGTGCCATGATTTCACCAAGGGTAATATTTCATACAACACAAGTAAATAAAATATACAAAATATGATCACTATTTATATGATGATCACTATGAAATTGAACAATGATTTCAACACATAAATTAATTTATGGTGATGGAAAATGGAGATAATGATCATTTGATTTTTAATCACAAACAAGGATTCCAGGATTGTGAAACTTATGCTAAATTAGAGCAATAATTTGACAACAAACGATGCTCTAATTTAGCATAAGCTTCACATCCTGGAATATCCTCCACTGTGGTACTCCCTTTGTCTTGATGAGTCCCAACCTCACCATTAATGTCCATACTTCTATGTGTCCCAACCTAATGTCGAGCTCTTCTATTAGCCACTCTTCCCGTTTCAAATGAGCCTGGGCCAGCCGTGGGTTCCATTTTTTTGTATTTAAGTTTCAATAGCTCGATCGAGGGTTTATTCCAGCCCTCGATCAAGGTTTAATAGCTCGATCAAGATCTATTATAAACCCTCGATCGAGGAATTTTTAAACCCTCGATCGAGGTATGTTTAATCCCTCGATCGAGCGTTTAAAAATACCTCGATCGAGGAATTGCTACATGTATTTTTGGAACCCCGCTTGCCAAAAACCATGAAGCACATTCATGGATTTACCCATAAGTTCATGTAACTTTAAGTTATAAAGTAACTATATTGTAAAAGTGCTTACCACTTGTTTTATAAAAGTGGGTCACTTATTTTGCAACAACTTATTTGTAAAAGTGTCAATATTATAGGAAAATTTAGTAAAAGGGGGGATTCTTTACTGCATTTTTTTTCTCTTTACCACGTGGATCAGCCCTTGCTTTCCATGTGGCTCCTTGGCTCTTTTTTATGTTTTTTTTTCAAAAGGGCATAACTTTGGAATATGAAGTCCGTTTTCAATCCCGTTTTTTAAACCGCCTAGTTTTTTGAGATCTTTGCATCTATACCATTAGTTTATGCTTTTACAACTTCAATATTACAGTATGGTTTCTCCATGTGATATTCTACGTATTAGTTCTAACTACTTCTCATGGAAATCCTATATGGAGAATGTCCTACGAAGTAGGGTACTTTAATGAATTACCTTGGGAAAATAAATTACACCCATTGATGATGATAAAAAAATAAAATGGGTAGATAAATGTGATGAGGCTCTCGAATCAATCAAAAATTCAATTTATACTAATCTATGATTCCACTTGTTAAGAATCGATGAACCAAATATTGTTTGAGTAAACACAATGATATTTGAGGTCATCATATTCAAAATGATTTGATTACGTTAAATCCAAGTGATTTCTCTTGCATTCAATACTATCTATCTAAGTACAAAACCCTTAGAATCTTAGGTGAAGAATGCAACATAAAATCGGAATATGAGTGATGTGGTTTTCATATTCTTTCCAATCTTAGACCTACCTATTTTTTTTTCTATCTAGATTTTACTCCATCAAAGGATATTTGGGGGTTCACTATACAAAAACCACTCTTGAATACTTTTGTGATTCCTTAATTAGAGAGAAAGATAAGCTTATACACCTTGGAGTAATTAACAGTGCATATACATCTAGAAAATCCTTAGCGTTACAACGGAAAAACAAAAACAAGAATCCCTAGAAGCAAAATCCTCACAATAATAGTCCAAAAAAGGGTCCCAAACCCACTCAATTAGCTCATCCTTCCAAATATGAAAAAGAAACAAAATCAAAAGGTAAAAATTCTAAGCGTCATTGCAACTTTTGCAGGAAATATGTTCATTTGAATCTAAATATTTTAAGAAGATGGCAGCCCTAGAAACAACAATGAAGAAGCACAACATCAAGCTTGATTCGTCTTCTTACTTTACAACTCATGGACATGCACTTTGTGCTTCTAGTTTTATTTTGAAAGCATCCTCTTCCTCTTCTTCTAAAGAGTGGATCATTGATTATGGAGCCTCTTATCATATGGCTAAGGATAAATCTATACCGTCTACTATGAATGAATGTAACACCAAACAAATATTTGTTGGTGATGATAAGTCTCTTAATATTTTCAGATATGGAACTATTTAGGTTGATGATGGTCAGTTCAATGATGTACTATGTGTTCCAAGAATTTCCTACAATTTGTTGTCAGTCTATAAAATCACTCATTCTGGTGAAGGTAAGATTATAATGTTTACACTTCACCAATATGTAATCAAGGATTTTAAGGATCATAATCATGTCCTAGCTACTAGAATTGTTGATGATGCATCCAAGTTGTACAAATTTAATAAATTTGGGTCATCATATTTTCCCTTAGTTTTTGTTGCTCATAGCAATGACTTGAGCAAATTTTGGCATGAGTGCTTTGGTCAATTAAACTATCGCTCATTGCAACAACTATGTAAATAAAATATGGTGGCATGTATTCCGATGGTATCTTGCAGGAATGGTATATGTTATGGTTGTGTACTCACCAGCATAGATCCATCTTAAAACCGTATTTATCAAGCACCGAGAGGGATCCAATTTCTTGAGGTGTATTTCTTTTTTAAAATTTAAAGTCAAGAAATTTGATCTCTCTTGATTTATAGATCCGAGTTTAAGTTTTAAGTTTTTATTTTATAAATGAACATCTATTTTTTAATTACTTTTCATAATATTTTATTTTATGAACCAACATGGATTTTTTTAAATACTTTCCATAATTTTTTATTTTATGAGCCGACATGAATTTTTTTAATTATTTTTTAATTAAAAAAAAATTAATTTTTACATTTTATTAGATGTAACGCTACATCATACATGTTACAAAATCTCCCCCTATAATGACCCTTTTTCAAAATTCTATTAAAATGCCAATTTTTCTACTTTTTCCCCAATTTCGACCTTTGACTAGTTTAACTGTTTTGACCTCCAAATCAACCCAAATGCTCCCAAATATTCTGTAGGAGTGTATGAATGGTATTTAGACTTGAATATCAGGTTCAGGGATGTTTTATGGCCCTCCAAATACTTCTGCAAACTTGATTTTTATTCTGATCAATATAGGTAATTTTGACTAGTAATTTGTGCATCAAATCCCCCCCGGGTAACACTGAAAATGACCTTCCAAATGCCTCCAAACTCCCACAAATTTATGAACAGAGGTATATAATGTGTTAAGTATGTGATTAAGGTCTCATATGCACCATCAATTGATTTTTACTACTGTTCTAACTCTCTCACATTCAACAGCAAAAACCCCCAATTTGACCCTTGGGGAAATGGCACTATTTCATCTCCCAATACGACTAAACTGAGTAAAAATGCTTCAAATGCTCAAGTACAGTACATGAAAATTGTAGAATACATCCATGGCATTATATTGATCACAAATATATCATAGAATCATCCATCCATTCGAAATAATCAACATTATAGTGTCATACATCAATGCATTGGGGAAATGGACATTGTTTGCTCATTAATCAATAGTTTTGCATACAACCAGTGGGTATTTCGACCTGATACTTTCTGAATATTAATAATAGAGGATATGAATCTATTACAATCAGAAATATATAATGAGAAGCTCTCTCAAGAAGCACAAGTGCTCACCAAAAATGCCCTCCCTCAAGGAGCATGAATATGCCTTCAAAACTGGAAACGGTGGAGAGAAAGTGCTGCACTAAACCAAACCATGAAACTTCCTGTAGCTGATACCTGCAAATAAAAACTCCATTAAAGCACCATGAAAGACCTGAGTGGCCTCTCCAAACACCAACTTGGATGGGAATCTTTCACCCTCGAAATTGGCTAAGGCAAGAAACTAGTCATCCACTAGCTCTCTCTCACAAATGCAATTTTTCTCAAATCATCAAAAGCCATTCTCATACTTCATTTATACATTTTATAACCAACATTATCCTTCTAAGGGTCGAAATCCTCTCAATAGATTCAATAGATTTGCATTTAGAAAATATTCCACATTTGCCACTTGTCTCCTAGTTCCAACCTTCCATCTTCTCCCAAATTCGATTTTGAGTCTCTTTGGCTTCTCCAACTCCCAAATTCGCCTTCCTTGAGCCTATTTTTGGTGCTGACATGTCATAGTGGTCAGATGTCAGAGGTCAGGTCTGCAATTTGTCATATTTTTCATAGATGCTCCATCATTGGTGTCATAGGGGCTAGGGAATCTAGCCCAAGTGTCCACAAACTTCCACTTTGACTCTTTATCTTCCATGGAGGTTACCAATCCTTCCCAATTCGACCTAAGATGCTCAATGACATGTGTTATGACTTACCAACTCACCCAAGAGTGTTCACATTCCCATTAATTCAAATTTGCAAAAGAGAGATACCATGTATTATGAAAAATCAAGCTAGTGTGGGTCCCACATCCTCCATATGTCTCCAAAACCATTTGTCACCTAGGATTTCTCTTGAATTTATTTATTCACTATATTTATTAAATACTTGAACCCTTCTAATGTATAAACATCATTTATTAGCTTCCTTATTACCATTCCACATGTGCCCATCCAACCTAGGAAACTAGTAGGATTGATGGGATTGTCTTACTATGAAATTATTGGAATGGGGACATTACAGTCCTCCCCACCCAAGATTGCTTGCCCTCAAGCAATCTCAATTTACCTTGCTGCAAACTTGTCCCTCCTCTATCAGGTGGCCTTCCATGAGTAATGTCTCCCATAATCTTTCTATTCCGGTGCTTCATGCTGTGGGAAGAAACTACCTGATTCGAATAGGTGTGTTGCCCTCTCACAATCCTTAGTACTCCTTTTGAATCTTGGAATTTCATTTCAAGAATTTTATAATTTACTGTATGCTCTCCTATTGAATACAACCATTGCACTCCCAAAACAACATTAGTATCAGCAATATCAACCACATAAAAACTATCAACAAAAGTATAATTACCTACGGTGACTTGCAGCTGTGGAATCCATGTTTTGCACTCCATTGTGTTGTGACCGGGAATGACAACTGTGAAGCCATCAAATGGTTCAATAGGTATATTTGTTTTATCCACCATATCTGCATCAATGAAGTTATGGGTGGATCCTCCATCTACCAAAATTGAAGTTCTTTGTCCTTGTACCATACCTTTGCATCGGATAGTATGATAGCGAGGTACTGCTAAAAGTATTGCCATTGTTACTTTGGTGGGAGAGGGATGCTTCACCTCTGGTTTCCCTTCTTCTACTGTAGTATATCCTTCTTCTTGGGCTGAATTATTTCCTTCTTCCTCCATGCCCCCTTCATATCCCTCATCACAAAATACTTCAATGAATTGGGCCTTTCCTTTAGCACATTTATGTCCAGGTACCCATGGTTGGAAGCATGAGTAACACAATTTCTTCCTTCTGAGCTCTTCCCTGCTTAGTTCATCTTTCTTATCATTTCCATATTCATCTTCTTGCCATGGCTTATTATCAGGTGCATCTCTTTGCCAAGGTTTCTTTTCAATTCTGAAGTCAGGCTTGGGAGGAAATCTCGTTCTAGGAAGCACATTTTGGAGATCCCTAGTCAAGCTCATTGCATCTTTTAATGTAGTTGGCTTGTAGGATTTGACCAAACCTTTTAAGGGTTCAACCAAACCTTCAGTGAACAGCAATACCAACCTTCCCATAGATACATCAACCACCTTGACTGATAATTTTTGAAAGTCCAACATATATTCAGTAGGTGTCCCAGTTTGCTTCAATTGAGCTAATTCCTTGAAAGGAAATTCTGGATCTTTTTGTTCAAATCTCTCTAGTACCCTATCAACAAATTCTCCATATGTTTTAACCTGATCATGACCCAAGGTTTTCAAGCCATAGAACCACCACTCATTGGCATCTCCTTCCAAATGCAAAATGGTCATTTTTAATGCATCCTCTTCCAACATAGGATTCAGCTAAAAATATACATCCAATTTTTGCACCCAAGTGTTAGCAGAATTTTGAGAAGAACCATCAAAAGTAGGAAGTGACATTTTTCCAATAGCACTATTTAATTCTTTGTTTTGGAATGGACTCCTATTGTCTCCCTTCCTTTTAATATTTTGCATAGCATCAATGTAGTCACTGAGTGGTACACCTCTTTTACATTCTTCATTCAAATCATTCCAATCATTTACTAGTTTCTTGTAATCCTGGTCAAGATTGGGCTCTTCTTTGGGTGTGAGAAATTTAGGTGTAGTATGCCTTTGTGTGCTTTGAAATTCATTAGGTCTATTATGAGGTCCTGTACATGAGAAAATATGCTCATTCCCTTTCATCTTTTCTCCTGAGTGTGAACCACTATTATCTCCTATCATCCCTTTGCCTGAAAGTTAGCTACCCAACAATTCGAAACCTTTCATCATTTGTTTATTCATATCTAGCATAACCATGGTAATTCCTTCAAAACATGGTTTTAAGGCTTCAATAAATTCCTCCTTATGTCTTAATTTTTCCTCCTCCTCTCTACCCATTGTTTTAGAAAAAAAACTTTTTTTCTGCTACTATCTCTTCTTCAACCAAAACTTCTTCAACTACTAATTCAAAGGGTGGTGTTTTATTTGTTTGGCTTATTGTTAATACCATCAGGTGCCAAGATCATGCTCTGATACCACTTGTAATGACCCTTTTTCAAAAATCTATTAAAATGCCAATTTTTCTACTTTTTCCCCAATTTCGACCTTTGACTAGTTTAACTGTTTTGACCTCCAAATCAACCCAAATGCTCCCAAATATTCTGTAGGAGTGTATGAATGGTATTTAGACTTGAATATCAGGTTCAAGGATGTTTTATGGCCCTCCAAATACTTATTCTGGTCAATATAGGTAATTTTGACTAGTAATTTGTGCATCAAATCCCCCCCGGGTAACACTGAAAATGACCTTCCAAATGCCTCCAAACTCCCACAAATTTATGAACAGAGGTATATAATGTGTTAAGTATGTGATTAAGGTCTCATATGCACCATCAATTGATTTTTACTACTGTTCTAACTCTCTCACATTCAACAGCAAAAACCCCCAATTCGACCCTTGGGGAAATGGCACTATTTCATCTCCCAATACGACTAAACTGAGTAAAAATGATTCAAATGCTCAAGTACAGTACATGAAACTTGTAGAAGACATCCATGGCATTATAATTATCACAAATATATCATATAATCATCCATCCATTATAAATAATCAACATTATAGTGTCATACATCAATGCATTGGGGAAATGGACATTGTTTGCTCATTAATCAATAGTTTTGCATACAACCAGTGGGTATTTCGACCTGAGACTTTCTAAATATTAATAACAGAGGATATGAAGCTATTACAATCAGAAATATATAATTAGAATCTCTCTCAAGAAGCACAAGTGCTCACCAAAAACGCCCTCCCTCAAGGAGCATGAATATGCCTTCAAAACTGGAAACGGTGGAGAGAAAGTGCTGCACTAAACCAAACCATGAAACTTCCTGTAGCTGATACCTACAAATAAAAACTCCATTAAAGCACCATGAAAGACCTGAGTGTCCTCTCCAAACACCAACTTGGATGGGAATCTTTCACCCTCGAAATTGGCTAAGGCAAGAAACTAGTCATCCACTAGCTCTCTCTTCACAAATGCAATTTTTCTCAAATCATCAAAAGCCATTCTCATACTTCATTTCTACATTTTATAACCAACATTATCCTTCTAAGGTTCGAAATCCTCTCAATAGATTCAATAGATTTTCATTTATGAAATATTCCACATTTGCCACTTGTCTCCTAGTTCCAACCTTCCATCTTCTCCCAAATTCGATTTTGAGTCTCTTTGGCTTCTCCAACTCCCAAATTCGCCTTCCTTGAGCCTATTTTTGGTGCTGACATGTCATAGTGGTCAGATGTCAGAGGTCAGGTCTGCAATTTGTCATATTTTTCATAGATGCTCCATCATTGGTGTCATAGGGGCTAGGGAATCTAGCCCAAGTGTCCACAAACTTCCACTTTGACTCTTTATCTTCCATGGAGGTTACCAATCCTTCCCAATTCGACCTAAGATGCTCAATGACATGTGTTATGACTTACCAACTCACCCAAGAGTGTTCACATTCCCATTAATTCAAATTTGCAAAAGAGAGATACCATGTATTATGAAAAATCAAGCTAGTGTGGGTCCCACATCCTCCATATGTCTCCAAAACCATTTGTCACCTAGGATTTCTCTTGAATTTCTTTATTCACTATATTTATTAAATACTTGAACCCTTCTAATGTCTAAACATCATTTATTAGCTTCCTTATTACCATTCCACATGTGCCCATCCAACCTAGGAAACTAGTAGGATTGATGGGATTGTCTTACTATGAAATTATTGGAATGGGGACATTACACCCCCATACTGGGCTATAGAGCACCTCGTTTCACTCGGTGCAATAAAACATCATTGGTACAATTCTCACAAACATGCATTTTGTCATGCCTCGAATCCCTTGCAACTTGTGCATAGTGACTTGTGTGGTCCTCTTCCATATCCTTCTTGTTTTGGTTTCAAATATTTCTTAACTTTCATTGATGACCACTCCAAAAACACTTGGTTTTATTTCCTACAAATTAAGAGTGAAGTATTTGACATGTTCTTGGCCTACAAGGCCCTCATTTAAAGACAATATGGTCATCAAATTCTTAAGTTAATATTTGATAATGGGGGAGAATATGTTAACAACAAGTACTAATTTTTGTACTACACAGGGCATCCAACAACAATACATTGTTCCATATATACCAAAATAAAAATGGTGTAGCTGACCAAAAGAATTACACTTTAAAATAAATGGCTAATTGTATGCTCCATGCTAAGGGACTAAGTATTCAATTTTGGGTTGAAGCCATAAAATTGAAAATTATATATTTTTAATAGAATCCTCACTAAAGATTTAAAAAAATTTGCACTAGAAGAAGCATGGAGTAAAATTAAACCATATTTCATCCACTTCCGCGTGTTTGGTAGTGAAGCAGGGACTCATATTTTGAATGAAAAATGGAAAGCATTGCAACCTAAAAGTAAAAAGTGCATATTTGTTTTGAAGATGAAGGTTATATACTTATTCAAACACATTATCATGATACAATTATTAGAAGATATGTTGAATTTGATGAAAATATCTCGACATGCAAGACTAATTCAACGTTTGTGCCATTTGTGGATTGTGGGCCATCTTCAGAGCGTGTGCCATATTCTACTCCCGAATTCCTTGACAGTGTTCCTAGTCCTCCTTTTGATGATGATAGTGAGGATGAACATCCACCTCCACCTACTCATTTTCCTCCAATTGCACCAACACAATTTCTTCCTCTATGGGACCATTTGACATGCGAAGTAGTTGGTGATGTTGTCAGTGATCCCATAGATCAATGCAAAACACATTCTCAGTTACAGCGAGCAACTTCTCTTTTGGATCAAGTTTCATAGAATCGTGATCCAAAGAATTTTGCAGAAGCTTTAGGGAATCCATATTGGTATGTGGCTATGGATGAATAATTTCATTCCTTAATTGTGAACGATACTTGGGATCATGTACCTCTTCTGAAAGGAAGACAATTTTTCATATGTAAATGGGTCTACATAACTAAGTATGCATCAGATGTAAGTGTTGAAATATTGAAGGCAAGGTTAGTTTCCAAAGGATTTTCCTAAGTTGAAGGAATTGACTACAATGAAACATTTTCCCCTGTCGCCAAAATTAAATCCATCCACCTTTTTCTTTCCCTATCTTCCTTACAGGAATGGGAGGTCCATCAAATGGATGTCAAGTTCATATTCTTGCATGTCAGTATTTACAGGAAGAAATTTACATGGAAGAACCTCCTACCTATGTTCAGAAAATATCTAGCCTTATCTATCTCCTTAAGAAATCCCTATATGGCCTTAAGCAAGCTCCTCAAGCCTAGTATGCCAAAATGGATAGATTTCTCCTTGACACTAATTTTTCTGAATGCCATTCTGACCCCAAGGTCTATACCAAGAAAGTAGGAAACCACCTCATCATAATTTTTCTATATGTTGATGACCTTATTCTTACTGTTAGTGACCATAAATATTTAACCCATGTGAAATCCAGTCTTAAGAAGAAATTTGAAATGACAGACATAGGACATATGCATTATTTTTCTTGGCCTCAAAGTATTGCAAACCAAAGAAGGAATCTTTCTTTCTTAGTCTAAGTATGCTCGTGACCTTTTTCGTCACTTTCACATGGAATATTGTAAACCAATCCCATCTCCCTTCTAGCATGGAGTCAAACTTTTTGCCACTTGCACTTCACTCGAATTAGATGCCACCTTGGATTTTCAACTTTTTGGTAGTATATTATACTTGAACCATACCCTTCCTAGTCCTTCCTTTTCTGTTGGTTGTGTTTCCCACTATATGAAAACACCTCATAAAATCCATTGGAAATCAACAAAAGGATACTTCAGTATATTTGGGGTACAGTTTAGTTTGGGATTCATTACAGTTCAAAGGGGACTCCTTTGTTAGTTGGTTTCATTGATTTAGATTCGGTCGATGATCCCGATGATCATAATTCTAATGCAAGTTATGTTTTCAATCTCGGTTATGGACTTGTCACTTGGGCTTGTAAGAAACAACAAGCTCTTGCTCTCTCTTTAGCAAAAATAAAAGTATTGAATCATAGTTAATGCGGGTTAAGAAGATGTTTGGCATTGAGAGATCCTTTCAGATTTTGGATTCGAATGACAAAATCTGAACCCTTTGGTGTGACAATCAAAGTTCCATCAATCTATTCAAAGATCCAAATCAACATCACAACAAATAAATTGAGCTACATACGCACTTCATCAGAAAGATTGTTCATGTATGTGTTCTCAAAGTACTCTTTTTCCCTACAGATGATCTGAATTCGTAGACATCTTCACAAAGTCTCTTACATAAGCAAAGTTTTCTAAAATTTGATCTATGTTAGGATTTAAGGAATTTGCTGATAAGGGGGGATAGGCTCTAATGTCTCATTCCTTTGCCTATAGTGTCACTTTGTAAATCCTTCAATCCTATCCTAAGTTATTCTTAAGGGGGGATGTTAGGATGTTTAGACACATAGGAGTTAGTTAAGATCAACTTGTTATAATGTATCTTTAGGTAAAGTGTGTTTCTTTAGTATGCATTTGTATATATGTAATCCAACAGTCGCAATATGTTCTTCACATAGAATGATTTGATGATTCATCTTCTCATCTATCTTAACGGCCATTGATATGTGGCTTAGCACCTAATTGGTTCATGATCTCTATTTAAAAAGCATGGAGGGTCATTTACTTATTGATTGATTACGAGAATCTCATTTGTAACATTATATTTATTTTTCATAATAATAGTGCCTCAAGTATCTATTCAGATGGGACCGTGGAGTATTTCCCTCTTCAAGGGCTTAAAACACATAAAAACATTAGTGTGTTGATGTGATCTGTTGGTGTGAGCAACTGCTAAAGGTGTTTGGTCTCTTGGAAATATCATGTGTAGTTGAACACTGAGCATCTTCATGATAGCCAACTTTAATGGTTAGAGTGTAAAACTCTTCAATGTAAGTCTTAAAAAAAATGGGAAGGTTTTATAGTTCTAATCTTGGAAACTATCTTATTCAAAATAACATTGCTGAAGGTTTTACACTTCTAATCTTGGAAACTCTCTTATTCAGACTCCTTATATATTCTATTTTCCCTTTCTCAGCTTCTTGTTGGAGGTTTTGCAACTGCTTCAACTCTTCTACAATCTTGGAAATTATCGGGATCAAAGTCCTTATTATCTCGTTTTTATGTGTTCCATCTTCGTTTGATGCATGCAAATTTTCAAAGTTCAAGATTTTCTATTTATTGGTATTCAAAGTACGTGTCCCTTCCAATTCAATCATCACCTCTCAAAAAATTCTCCCAATTTTATCCATCCAGTGTTGGAATTTGGTTTTCATTCTACCCGTTAAATTATTTGGTTTTCATTCCGCCTGTTAAATTAATTTTGTTGATGTTTTGGGTTTTTATTTTCCTCGTCATGAAACTTTTTGTTTAAAATTGTACCCTTCAACAATGATGTCTTACCAAAAATTTTACCCTTCACTAATTAAATTTTGTTATTTTTTTTCAAAATAATATTTTTTTCATGACATTTTTATATTAAAATTAAAATGATCATTATTGAAATCTATCATAGTCCATTAACTTGATTCATATTCATTTTATATATAATTTATGTACTAAATTAATATTATATAAAAAAATAACTTAAAAAGAATAAATATGACTACACATCATAATATGTAGAAATAAATATTAATATTATATAAAAAAAATTAAAATTAAAAATAATAAATATGACTACACATCATAATATGTAGAAATAAATAAATAATGAAGCATAAACAAACATAAAAATGTTTCCTTAATTTTAAATAATTGTGGATATAAAAAGAAAATAAATATCACATAATTATTTTTGTTTGCAAAATTGATATCATAAAATAGAACAGGTAAATAGTTCGATATTTTCAACAAATATCATTAATTCTCCTTTCTTTTGCACTATGCCAAATCTCATTTAAACTTATTGCCACTCCACTTCTGATATGTCTGGACTTGTTAATGATACACGCCTTAATGCATCAAGCATGTTTATTAACAATTTTGTTCTTTCGATGTCTTTGATCACATTTTTCTTTGAAAATGCTTGCTCATATGCAATAATGTTGGTTGGTATGACAAGTACACTCCCTGCATATTTAATGGATAATATTTCCCCATTTAAATGAGGCACATCAATAAATTCATATAATTCTCTTTCACAATCTGCAATGCCAAACATTGGTACATTATCAAATCCACTACATATTTATGCTACAAATGAAAGAATAATCTTTCAAGCCAATGCTTTGCATTAGTCTCTCTCGTACAAAGTTACGAAGGATAGTGACACGGACTAACCATCCTCAATGCATTAAAAAGATAAAGATTTTGAAATATTGAATTGATAACAATTTGAAGCTATCAACCAATGCCTAGACATAATTCCTTGTAATTTGTTTGCGACTTTCAAGGGAGCCATCAATGCAAGTCCCTCTTTGCAAGAGAACCATCGGCTGTGACATTTGTTCATCCTATATTGAAATATACAATAGATCATGTCTATGGGTAGTTCCCTCTTTGTCAACATTTTGAAGGAATCCATATGATGAATATTTCAAAATTTTAGAAAGATGAATTGTACCTTTTTGTAACATCCCGTTAATTTCATAAAAAATTGAAATTTTTTAAATCAGCAATAAATGTTAATAATCGTAAGTGCGGAAATATTAAATGCTTGTAAATGCAACATTAATTAACAAAGTCATTAATGCAGTAAACAATTAATTATTGCGACTTTTAACTAAAGACAAATTATTGATTGTGACACGTCATACTATTTTTCATATGCTTATGGCATTGTTCTTCTTTGTGTTATTTGTAATTCATGATATTTTATGATAGAGTTTTTAAATGAGAAGGTTCTGACAATTGCTTTTGATGATAATGAAAGGGTGGTCCTACGGGGTACCCTGGAGCTTACTTAGCTATGTTTAGCTAAGGAATTTGAATCCTATTTCCATGTGTAGACTGCAGGTAAAAATTCTATGTCATAAGCAATAAGAGTACGTGTGTCTTTCAATTCATCGTCAAAGTATAATTAGAATGTTAAATACTTCCTTGTGGAACAGGTTCACTGGAGGTATGATTATCTTGGTTCTCAACTTTGTCTACATGTTGACTTTTCGATTTTCCAATGTTATCAAAATCACGCCCTTAATTGCTTTTGCATGACTATAATTATCATCTACGAAAATCATCCAAAAGGCTAGTATTTATGACACCCAACAGTAATACCATTATCCCAATGTCTTATTTGCTGAATTACTTGTGAATCTGATACTGGTATTATGAATTATCATTATGGTTGTGCACCAACTTGACCTAGGCCTTGTCTAAGTCTCACACATATCAATTGTTCTAGGAATACATATTTAATGTATGAAGTATAAAACTATTCCCTATGCGCCTATTCATATATTATAGAGGAGAAAAATATGAGAAATGAAAAGTAATTACCTAAGACTTGTTCTAACACTGAAGGCTTAACTAATGTCACAATATTATTGTAGTGCATACTATTACCGTAACGTTCATCAACTGAGGTGTGACAATAGGGTTCCGAATTACTAAGCATTCGCATAACATAAGGCATAAGAATACAGGTTGTTACGTTGGTTTATTAATCAAATATCGGATCCATATATAGGAATTGTAAACTATGAAAACTAATGCTACAAAGTGTTGATCGTGACAGGGTGGTAATTGTTAACGCTTCCAACTATTGAATTTAAGGCTTAGCATATGTTGCACATTTGTGAAGTGAAATGGAGGTCGAGTTGGCTGGTGTCACATGATCGAAACTGTTTGTAGTATCACACTAAGCCGAGCTGTGCTATGCTCTAACTCTCGTACTGTTGATTAGTCAACTTGGTAGAAGTGACAATCAATGAAATATTGATTGCAATTGTGGTTCAAATATCGACGGGCTTCAATGGGAAACTATCCACCGTCGATCTCTGCGAGATCTGAGGCTGAGGATGATACCCGATTCTCGCGCTGTAAAAAGTGAAAGTTGGTTTTTCTAGCATTCATTGTTATGTTTTTGGAGGGAGGACGTAGAGCCAACAGGCTGTTGCGATTTTAGGGTTTCAAAGTGGGTTATGACGACTCCTTCCTCGATCTCGAACCTTGGACCTCTGTGTAATAATGTCAAAAGTTGCAGGTTCATTTTCTGGTGTCAAAGCACTACGTTTCGGCAATGGTGGTTGTAAGTGGTTTTTCTCCTGCCAAGTACTGAGGTCCATGGTTCAACCTCCAATTGTGATAAGGTTCTTAGTGTCTAGCTCGTCGTTGTCTGTCGAAGCCATCCAACTCCGACGTTCTTACCGGTGTGATGTGCTGAAGTTCAGGGTTCCAAACCTAGCGGTAAGTGTTCACAAGCGAAGTTCCTTTTTTTTTACAGTGTTACTGTTTTTATAATATGTTTCTCCATTTGTAACCCTTCGACACTATATCCATGGCAGGTACCTACTTCGTAAGGGGTTGATAGCAGAATTTCTTTGGGATGGAGATGATACATCTAACTCCGGTAAGTTCCAGTGGTTCTCGAAGCCTCGTAGGTGCCCTTTGCATGGTTCAATGGTGACTCACAAAGTGCCGAGAGTTGGGTCTAACCGACCTTGTTTTGGCAATGGCCGAGTAATGAGTTTGTTTATTTTTTAAGTTTCGCTTTGATGTATAGTGTACAGAGGGTAACCCTCGTTTGTTTGTTTTGTTGCTCGGCTCAGTAATGAATTTTGTTGTTTGCTAAGGGTAGATGCTTGTGTAGTTGTTGCTCCATGGTCGTATTTTAATATGGTGGATTGATTGGGGGTAAACCCTGTGTACTGTGCCACCGTAATGTAAACTCTGTTATATATTTTTAAGGATGGCTACGAAGCCTGAGAGTTGATGTTTTCGCTCACTCCTTAAGCACAGAGGCTCATTGTGAATGACATGTTGCCCTTTTGATTGAAGTGCGGTTTGATGATTGTTTGAACAATTACTGAGGTGGTGCCGAACCAAGATGGTTGTCTGTAGATGGATTTCTTTTCCTGTACTTCGTCATCGTTGTTGTTGTTTTTTGTATTTGGAATAGTGAATAGATGAAGTCTGGCTATCATGTGGCTTGGGAAGAGCTATACCACAGTGTTCTATTGTGTTACGAAAATAACCCTATCTGTAGCTTTCATTTGCTATATGTATGTACATTGTTTTCGTGTTCAAGCTCTAAACTAGGCATCGAGTGGTTTTGAAATACTAGCTAGGGTTTGGAAAAATAAATAATAATACCCTCGGCCTAGCGAAGTTACTTGATGTTTTAAATGTCTTGTTGTATTCTTAATACGAGGGATAGTAAATGAAAAGAAATGGACTGTTGTCTAGGGTTAGATGATAGGTCTGTTATGAAATAACTATCTGCGTTTTGCCATGAGCGGCTTGATAAGGAATTTATATACTATGAATCCAAATAGAGGCTTGGATTCTCGGTCTTGCGATAACTTAGGGTTTTTATATTACTGTGCAGATGTTTGGTAAATGAAATCAGGATTGAAAGTTTAGAGAAGGAAATAATAAGTTTACATATGATAACTCGATACAGAGAATAGATTTTGTAGATGTTAAAATTCTAGGCGATACCTTACTTGGCACCATTTAGAGGAAATAAATGTTTAATTGCATGATATTTCTATTTGAAAAAGATGTATTTGAAATGGAAATCATATAAATCTGGTGCAGAAATCAATTCTTGCAGCTGCTATTATTCTTGAAAATACAGTTACTATAAAGAAACCTGAAATGTATAATATTGATGTGTATTTTCTTACTATCTGAAATAAATATAGTTAAGAGAAATATATATATATGGAACTATGCAGAAACATATTGTGTTTTTCTTTCAGGTATTAGTTAAATGAATGTTATGCTGTTGTTGATGCTATACTGTAATGTTTATTGTGTTTAAATAGAGGACAGAATCCTAACAAAAATCACTACTGTAATCATTAATCCAATCAATGGCATTCTACCCCATCTCTAATCTTTCTTAATTTGCTTCTCTATACTAGAGTACTATGCAGAAAACAGCATGGGGAAAAATATAGAGATGATTATCAAATCAAATGTTTCACACAGCTTTTTCATTCAAAACATAAAATAATTTCTTTTGCATGCCTGAGTTAATACTTCTATAATGCAGAATCCAGCATCTTTTAATGTAAAAACAAGGTTGACAGATATGAAGATAGAACCTGAACCAGTAGATAAGAGGACAATCACCCAAGAAGCCTGTTCCACCCTACCTGCTCTTGAAAACAGTCAATATGCCTGTCTTAGGACCCCCAAGCCTGTTCACTGAACCACCAGGAGGAAGAAACTTAGAAGCTTAGGTCATCCACTTGCAGCAGCAAGTAATTTTTTCAGTCTTACAGACTCAACAGTCAAAGAGACCTACACCAGTGCCTTTGGTTTTCCTCTTCAGAAATAATTTGCAGACTTACAATTGCACTCTCACATAGCATCCCTAATTTGAATCTCTCTGTCATCACCTGATGCACATGAGGAATATTTCTGGAGAAAATATCGTAAGAGCTTCCTGCTCAATTCAAATTGCCCTATATAGGCTGCCTAGGCCTTTTTAGTGATTAACTGGTCATTAAATGAGCTGCCTACTCACTCCTCCACCTGGAGAATAATGCCATAATTTTAGGGGTAGTTGTCCCATACCAACAGCTAGTGGTGGAGTGCAAATGCTACTATCTGTCTCATGCCTTCTAGCAGCTTCCATTCCTCCTAGTGGGTCAGTGAACACTCTTGTAACAGCTTTCTTGAGTGTTTGTCTCCTATTTTAATTTATTAAATAATAATAATGAGTCATTATAGTCATCTTTGACCAAATTTGGTCATAATTACAAAACTTTGAAATTATAATTTAACATAAAGTATTTTGCAAAATAAATTAATTATTCTCAAAATTTGGGTAGGTGACACTTTTGCAAAAGTGTTTGACCTGCAAAAATTTATTTTAAGAGTGATTAATGTATGGTTAATGGTTATTCCAAGAGATGTGGCATCCACATCATCCTCTTGGAGTTTTTTGTTTAGCTTATTTAACTCCATCAAAACATCGGCAACCATATTCAAACAAAATTGAACAGAGAAAATCCTTGCCTTGTGGTACCATGCATTTTTTTTTCCACGAACTTAATATAGCATGCATCAATGTAACAAGTATTTACACTACTTCACCACTAGATAGCCATCGTATCCCATGGATTTCCATAACATGTAAGGATTCTAATTCCATTACTTCTAATAAAAAAATGAGTTCATTGTTTCGCTTTGTTGAATTTCCAACCCATGAATACACTTGTTTAATAATTTCTCAACATATAAGAATTATGGTATATGCTTTGAAGCATCTGAAGATGCAAGTGCCTCATGGTGAGAAATGTAAGGGGCACCAATAAGTAGAGCAATCAGTTTTTCATTGTTCAATTGTCTTATTTATTTCATATTGATGATTGTATCATATATTTTCTTTCCTTCTCCACCATGCACCCTAATAAGTTTCATAAACTGTGACATTGGAGAGCCTAATCCTTTGAATCTAGATATGTTGAGTACACAACAAGTTCTTGTTCCAAATAACGATTTGTACTTTCATCTAACATGAAAGAGAAAAAGGGATCATCCAACATTTTTTAAACTTGTACCTCTTCATGGTAATTTGAGATACGATGAACAAATCTAATTGCATCTTTCGTATTTATGTAGGAAGAATATTCCACTCGATAAGGAAAATTAGATGTTTGTAAATGCATTTGAAGATGACAAAGATCTTCATATATAGCTATGGAAATGTTCTTTTGCGCAATAAATATGCTAATTTCATGGTGGTTATCACCATTTCCCTGTTGGTATCATCTATGGTTACTATTGGAATAGGATTTGTCAACATTTCGATTTCATACAAGTTTCACTGAAAATATGTTTGATGATTAATAGATTTTGAATTAGTTATCACAGCGTCATAGTGAATTGTATTACACCCAATGCCATTACTTCATGGACCTTTAACCTTGTATTTCTCACACAGTTTACTTCATGGACCTTTAACCTTGTATTTCTCACACAGTTTGCACTTCATGCAAGTTTTTCCTTCAACATTTATATTATACACCTAATGATGTTTTATCTTCCACTCTTCTTGAAATTCACTATAGTGGAAGTCTTCTTTTTTCATTGACCACTATATTTCCCCTCTTGACTTTTCTAGTCATGGCCAAACATTTATAAATCATCAACAAGATTTTCATCCATGTCTTCATTAAGTTCATCATTCAAATCATGATTATTTTAGGTGTTTTCAACATTATTGTAGAATATCCAAAGTTGATTGACCCTTCTTTTTTGGAGACATTTTATTGAAAGTAAATTTGAAATAGAAAAAGTGGATAGATCACCTTAATAACTTTAAATTCATTAAAAATAAAATGATATATTCAAAAATTGCTTGAAAATTCTCTTAACATATGAATAAAATGATTATAAAAAATCACATGATTTACAATACTAACCTTCATAACCTTCTAACCATCATCCTCATCACAATTCTTGCTTATGATATATTTTTTACTTTTTATATACAATATATTAGACCTATATTTATGAATTCTAAAATTCTAATCAATTTTAATAATTTTATCATTTTTTTTACTCCAAATAATTTTTTATAAAATACATCTTTAAAAAAATTACAATGCAACATAAAGCTTGTAAGTTAGAAATTACCAACATTCTATCCTTAAAATTAAACTTGAATAAAATTATATACAAACTATCATATATATCAAATAATTTTGGTGAGATTACCTTAGCTGAATTTATGCCATTGATTTCAGGCAACTTATGTCCACAATTTCAAGAATTTCATGGCCACTATTTGGGGATGCTCCCTCTGAAATATGTGATCGAACTGTTACGGAGCGATGGCGAGGTTTTGCGATTCTCTGGCCTGCTTAGATTTGTATATATTTGAATACAAATTTTTGGTGCGCAAGCTCAAGAGAACATCCAAGCCGAATCCTACAAGACATACTCCAGCCATCACCAAGAAGACCAATCTGTAGCAATAAGTACCAACACAGTTGGTGCTACTCACCAATTCCACCGTGTAATTGCCGGAAGACAGCCTTGCAACGATATCCTGGCCCTTTGCGGCCTCAATATCGTACAAAATTCCGGCCAGTACGCCGAAGAGGAAAGAGCCAAGGGGCAAGTTGAGGATGAGAAAATTGTATATAATGCCGTAGTGTTTCAATCCGAAAAGCTCCGACGCAGTGGGAACCGAAATAGAGAGACGAACACCGTAACAGACACCCACCAGAATTGACCCAATGTACAGCGATCCCGTCATACCTATAGCCATCAAAATGTATCCTACGATCATTAGCAACTGGGACCCTGCCATCCATACAGGTCTCGGAACGCCGCGCTTCCTGAGAAAAAAATAAAAGAGTGAGAACAAAGACATTATTAAATGAAATTGAAATTGAAGTGCATGCAATGGAAATGGAATTGAAGTAACCTTAAGAAATACTCGGAGATGGAGCCTGCTGCAATTCTTCCAAAGAATCCCCAAATACTGATGAGGGAAACAAAGATGGAAACGTCAGTGAAGCCCATGGCGATACCAATCTGGCCCATATTATTTATGACCGCCATTCCAGTCCCCACACCGCAGAGAAACGCGAAGAACAACAACCAGAAGTCGAACTTTTGTATCGCCTGAAATATAGTGTGGTCCTCACCTATGCGAGGCTTGCGGACACTCTGCTCCTCAATGCTTTCGTTTTGCCTCGAAGTTTGTGATTCTGGGCCTGCATCGTTCGGCTCAGCCTGCATGGATATTTCAGGGTTTTCTCCAGCGTTCGGTTCCTCCGAGTTCGTTAATAATGGTTCTCTGGTTTGGTTTTCCATATGATCAGGTTCTTGGCCGGTGGTTGCAGATTTCGATTTCCAGAAATGCGACTTCCAGGGAACTGATCGCCGGTCCTTGGAATACCATTCTTGTATCAAAATCTTGATCGGAACTACCAGAGGCGCTGCGAGAAGAAGGATCAAGAAACCAGAAAAAATGGGCGACAGAACGCCTCCGAGGTCTCCAATGAATGCGAAGGCTAGCAAATAAAAGGCGAGGATGATTGCTATGGTATTCAATATGGAGAAGCTCTGGGCTTCCTCTTTTTCTTCTCTTTCGTCGGCAGCACAAGGCACGGGGTGCATAAAGATCATGGAAGTCACACACACGATGCCAGGTATGAGGGTGAGCATCAGCAGAAAAGAAGAAGCGCTGCTGGAGAAGAGGGCGCTGCAGATATCGGTGAAAATGGCGGTGCTGAGCGCGATGTAACCCTTGAGAATTCCGACAACGGGGCCTCTGTTACTGCGGAAATTCCTGATGCACGTCACCAGCACGGCCGTGTTCATCCAGGTGGTGCTGTTGCCTCCCATGCACAGAAATATGCACATCTTTCCACATTATATTTACAGTCAGTAGCTTCTTTGAGAACCTAACGGAAGGTAAAATAATCAAAAACCGAAAATCAAGAAAAGAAAACCTTCGGAAATGAAAATCAAGAAAAGAAATCCTTCAGAAATGAAAATCAAGAAAAGAAAACCTTCGGAAATGAAAATCAAGAAATCTCACCAGCCAATATGGCAGTGGTTGAATTCTCTGGCTGACCACAAGCCACTGAACGCCATAACCGACGAAGCCTTCGAGGGAACCGATGAGCAAAATGAGCCAAGGGGGCAAATGATCAGAAGCAAAGCCCGCAACCAAACCGAACGCCTTGCCAACGTCCTTGGCCACGCTGAGGTAATTCAACTGCAGTTGGTTCAGATCAAGAATCGATTTCAGCGCCTGCGAATAATTAGAGAAGGTGTAGTTGTTCCCGGCAATGGCCTGAACCCAGATGGCTGTTACGAACCCCAACCACTTTCTGGTAATGAGGCCTACAGATCTCTGAGCCTGAGGAGGAGAAGTAGCCTCATCCATTGTTGATGGAGGGAAGTGAGCCGAGTGTTCTTCCCAATCCTGCGTCTGCTTATTTAAAGAGGGAAGTTAGAGTGAGCGAACGTTTGGTGTGAATGGTAGGTTGGTTCGCTGAAGATATGATATTATCTTCAGGTTTTGGGCACATTCATCAAGATAAAGACTGCATTGGCCATTAACACTTAGAAAGGCTACTGGTTTTTTTTTAGAAAACATAAATAGAGATATTGAGAAGATATAATAATCTCTCAAGGCTATTCATTAAGATAAAGACTGCACTGGCCATTCACTCGAAAGACTCAAAACATAAATAGATATATTGATGTGATAAAAACAATTTTCTATTTATAAAGATTTAATTCCTTAATTTTAAAATATAAATTCTAACCTTAAAAACGTTAATTATTAAACTATATATTTACTTTAAAAACTATTTTTAATTTTTAAAATGGGAAAGATATATATTTTAATTATTGTATTATAATATTTCAATTATAACATAAACATATTTTTAAAATGGTTGTTATAAGTTGATGGAAATTATTATTAAAGAAAGTGACAAATAATCTTTAATTTTGTATCACCCACTTCTAAAAATGTGGTTGTTTTAGTTGATTATGATTTTTATAATTAACTTATCATTAATCAACATAGATCCATTTCAAACCCAAATTTATAAAGCATCGAGAGGGATCCAATTTGTTGAGGTGTAATTGCTTGATAGATATGTGTTTAAGATTGATATATACTTTTTATTTTTATTTTATTTTATAAGTCATCATGAATTTTTTTAATAATTTCTTATTTGGTTTTAATTTTTTATTTTATGAGCCTACTTTTTATTTGGTTTTTTTTTTTTTTAATTTTATAAGCCCATATGAATTTTCTTAATTACTTTTTTACTTTGTTAAGAACTTGACAAATCTCTATTGGTTTTATTTTTATTTTATTTTAATTATTATAAAATATAATTATTGTGTTTAGTCTAAATTTATTTAAAGTAGTATGCAAATTTTTTTTAGACTCTAAATCTTGAGGGTGGTTTGAGGAAATGTTTGCATATATATAGAGATTTGATTCCTTTCAATAAATTAATCAAGATTTAGGCTAGTTTCAATAGTTATTTTAATTATTATAAAATATAGTTTTGTGTTTAGTATAAATTTATTTTAATCGTAATTTTTTATATGCAATTTTTTTTAAGAGTGTAAAGCTTGAGGGTGGTTTGAGAAAATGTTTGCATATATAAGAATTTGATCCATTTCAATAAATTAATCAACATTTAGGCTAGTTTCAGTTTTTTTTATATATAAAGAATATGAAAGTTTTTAAATGGTAGCAGAGTATTGAGTCAGTTTTTTAATATGTAAAGAATATGAAAGTTTTTGCCGTAGAAAATTATAAGCACCTGTGGTATGTATTTTTTAGATGATCATCATTTGGGAAAGATATATATTTTAATTATTGTATTATAATATTTCAATCATAACATAAACATATTTTTAAAATGGCTGTTATAAGTTGATGGAAATTATTATTAAAGAAAGTGACAAATAATCTTTAATAATTTTGTATCACCCACTTCTAAAAATGTGGTTGTTTTAGTTGATTATGATTTTTATAATTAACTTATCATTAATCAACATAGATCCATTTCAAACCCAGATTTATCAAGAATCGAGAGGGATCCAATTTGTTGAGGTGTAATTGCTTGATAGATATGTGTTTAAGATTGATATATACTTTTTATTTTTATTTTATTTTATAAGTCATCATGAATTTTTTTAATAATTTCTTATTTGGTTTTAATTTTTTTATTTTATGAGCCTACTTTTTATTTGGTTTTATTTTTTTTTAATTTTATAAGCCCATATGAATTTTCTTAATTACTTTTTTACTTTGTTAAGAACTTGACAAATCTCTATTAGTTTTATTTTTATTTTATTTTAATTATTATAAAATATAATTATTGTGTTTAGTCTAAATTTATTTAAAGTAGTATGCAAATTGTTTTTAGACTTTAAATCTTGAGGGTGGTTTGAGGAAATGTTTGCATATATAGAGAGATTTGATCCCTTTCAATAAATTAATCAAGATTTAGGCTAGTTTCAATAGTTATTTTAATTATTATAAAATATAGTTTTGTGTTTAGTATAAATTTATTTTAATCGTAATTTTTTATATGCAATTTTTTTTAAGAGTGTAAAGCTTGAGGGTGGTTTGAGAAAATGTTTGCATATATAAGAATTTAATCCATTTCAATAAATTAATCAACATTTAGGCTAGTTTCAGTTTTTTTTATATATAAAGAATATGAAAGTTTTTAAATGGTAGCAGAGTATTATTGAGTCAGTTTTTTAATATGTAAAGAATATGAAAGTTTTTGCCGTAGAAAATTATAAGCACCTGTGGTATGTATTTTTTAGATGATCATCATTTGGGAAAGATATATATTTTAATTATTGTATTATAATATTTCAATCATAACATAAACATATTTTTAAAATGGTTGTTATAAGTTGATGGAAATTATTATTAAAGAAAGTGACAAATAATCTTTAATAATTTTGTATCACCCACTTCTAAAAATGTGGTTGTTTTAGTTGATTATGATTTTTATAATTAACTTATCATTAATCAACATAGATCCATTTCAAACCCAGATTTATCAAGAATCGAGAGGGATCCAATTTGTTGAGGTGTAATTGCTTGATAGATATGTGTTTAAGATTGATATATACTTTTTATTTTTATTTTATTTTATAAGTCATCATGAATTTTTTTAATAATTTCTTATTTGGTTTTAATTTTTTTATTTTATGAGCCTACTTTTTATTTGGTTTTATTTTTTTTTAATTTTATAAGCCCATATGAATTTTCTTAATTACTTTTTTACTTTGTTAAGAACTTGACAAATCTCTATTAGTTTTATTTTTATTTTATTTTAATTATTATAAAATATAATTATTGTGTTTAGTCTAAATTTATTTAAAGTAGTATGCAAATTGTTTTTAGACTTTAAATCTTGAGGGTGGTTTGAGGAAATGTTTGCATATATAGAGAGATTTGATCCCTTTCAATAAATTAATCAAGATTTAGGCTAGTTTCAATAGTTATTTTAATTATTATAAAATATAGTTTTGTGTTTAGTATAAATTTATTTTAATCGTAATTTTTTATATGCAATTTTTTTTAAGAATGTAAAGCTTGAGGGTGGTTTGAGAAAATGTTTGCATATATAAGAATTTGATCCATTTCAATAAATTAATCAACATTTAGGCTAGTTTCAGTTTTTTTTATATATAAAGAATATGAAAGTTTTTAAATGGTAGCGGAGTATTGAGTCAGTTTTTTAATATGTAAAGAATATGAAAGTTTTTGCCGTAGAAAATTATAAGCACCTGTGGTATGTATTTTTTAGATGATCATCATTTGGGAAAGATATATATTTTAATTATTGTATTATAATATTTCAATCATAACATAAACATATTTTTAAAATGGTTGTTATAAGTTGATGGAAATTATTATTAAAGAAAGTGACAAATAATATTTAATTTTGTATCACCCACTTCTAAAAATGTGGTTGTTTTAGTTGATTATGATTTTTATAATTAACTTATCATTAATCAACATAGATCCATTTCAAACCCAGATTTATCAAGCATCGAGAGGGATCCAATTTGTTGAGGTGTAATTGCTTGATAGATATGTGTTTAAGATTGATATATACTTTTTATTTTTATTTTATTTTATAAGTCATCATGAATTTTTTTAATAATTTCTTATTTGGTTTTAATTTTTTTATTTTATGAGCCTACTTTTTATTTGGTTTTATTTTTTTTTAATTTTATAAGCCCATATGAATTTTCTTAATTACTTTTTTACGTTGTTAAGAACTTGACAAATCTCTATTAGTTTTATTTTTATTTTATTTTAATTATTATAAAATATAATTATTGTGTTTAGTCTAAATTTATTTATAGTATGCAAATTTTTTTTAGACTTTAAATCTTGAGGGTGGTTTGAGGAAATGTTTGCATATATAGAGAGATTTGATCCCTTTCAATAAATTAATCAAGATTTAGGCTAGTTTCAATAGTTATTTTAATTATTATAAAATATAGTTTTGTGTTTAGTATAAATTTATTTTAATCGTAATTTTTTATATGCAATTTTTTTTAAGAATGTAAAGCTTGAGGGTGGTTTGAGAAAATGTTTGCATATATAAGAATTTGATCCATTTCAATCAATTAATCAACATTTAGGCTAGTTTCAGTTTTTTTTATATGTAAAGAATATGAAAGTTTTTAAATGGTAGCAGAGTATTGAGTCAGTTTTTTAATATGTAAAGAATATGAAAGTTTTTGCCGTAGAAAATTATAAACACCTGTGGTATGTATTTTTTAGATGATCATCATTATATATATCTTTTATAATTTAAAGAGTACTATAATGAAGGACACTTTAAAAATTACATAAACATTAAAAAGTGAATACTATAAAGTGTTTAATGATAGAGAATGTGAATATAGTAAAAACATAATAAAATGCATATAATAAGTAGTGATAAATCTCATCTTATGTTATAGACCAATCTTAAAGATGTGGGGGATTCCTCGTCATATATATATATTCTTCCTAAGCTATTCATTTACCCACACCTACTAGCTTTCCATCTTTAAATTCATATACAAGAAAGTTGATTTAGAATGTCATTCAAACTTTTAATTTGAGTTGCTTTCCAACCTCATATGTTACATTTTATTGCATGTTAAATTGGTGTTAATGCATTTTATATATATATATATATATATATATAAACAGTATTAATGTGCAAATAGTAACAGATAATCAAAGCATAAACTTTGAATCTTATCACTAAGATTAATTTTAGCAACACCATAATCTGTATTTTGAAATTAGTTTGCATTGTGTTATTGTTAAAGTAATTTCACTTGGTAAGTTGTACTTAGTGTTGAAATCAATACAGTAGATCAATTTTCTTGTTATAGTTTTTTAATTAATGCATTCAAATATCATTTTTCACTAGATTATCACCCTGATGTTTTGTGTTATATCATCATTAAAATTAATGCAACTATTATTAAATTGTTCTAAATCACTTTCTATGTATCATTATTATTATGTCCTACGTAGCAGGATATATATAGATCACTCATACCTTATTAATCAACCCTTAGTATTTTAATTTTTTTAATTTATAAAGTTTGATAAAGTAACATTTGATTTATTAAACTAATTTTAATAAAAAAAATATTTATCACAAATATAATTGGTTTAGAAAGATGACGTAACTCTTGAATTGGGTGCCCCACGGGCGACGCGATGTCGTCAGCAATTTTAAATGTATATGTCAGCCGTTTTTAATGTATATTGCAGATGTTGCAGTACATCAAAACGCTACCAAGGCTAGCCTGCAAGTGTTCACGCACTCTAACAATAATTATGTTTCTTGTTTCTTGAATATTGAATATTTTCAAGGTTGCTCGGTGCACTATGGATTGGATGTAGGCTTCAAATTTGAAGCCTTCATGGCCCTTCAGAGGCCATTTTACACGTCATAGAAGACCACCTCAAATTTTACCATGCAAAAAAAATTAATTTCATGGTAAGCCCGTCAATAATTAAATTAAGCACTACTGTTTAAAATTGCAACAAAAGGGCAGCTTCAAATTTCACCCGTCGACAATTTTCAGTGGAAAATTGGGAATGTAGCTACTAGCTAGGTGACTTGGGAGTGGGACTTGGTACTCAGTTACTCTCCAATATCCGCGTGTCCGATCATCGATGGATCATGGACCATTGGACCTCCAATAATATCATTGACCAACTTACGTGGACGGGCTTACACTGTGCAGCCCATGGCTTGAATAAGTTCTTGTGTTAGCGGCGAGTGCTTACTTGTTTAACACATTTAATGGCAGCAAAAACTTTATTAAATATGGTTGGTGGCTCATACGTATTGCTAGCAGCGGGCTTACCAAGTTACCAGTTATCACATACCAATTTGTGACTTCTGACTCCATGAGTTAATTGAGTATTCAATGTATAATATATTATGTTAATGTGCCCCGAATTTGGAATTTTGGAACACTCCACAATCCAGAAACTTCTTGTAATGTTGCAAGTTGCCACTCCCGCCCGTGGCCCCTATCCAAGGCCCTGTGTTTTCTTTATTGTATCAAGTTAATCCTACCGTCTACGGCTCCCATCCTCACACCCTGTCTTTTCTTTGTTGTTTCAAGTCAATCATGTGGCTCCCGAGTCCCACCTTGTGTTTTCTTTGTTGTATCAAGTCAATGCTCGAATTCCATGCTTCCATGGCTCCAACCATCAATATATAATATTACATGAATATAAAAAAGCTTTTGCTTATACCCCTGCTCCACCGTGGTCGGGCTACTTCCAAGTTCCACCTACCCTATCTCCTCTAGTCCTCTAGGAGAGTTTGCAGAGCAAAGCTGCCAATGCCAACCTGCCATAAACATATATAAAGAAATTCATTTTCTTTGAGGAGCTCAACTTCAAGGCTGACTGGATTTCTGACATCTTATGAATTTACAGGTATGTACATCATTTTATCCATTCATGATCCCATCAATTATTTAAATTTTTTTTATTTTATTAAAATTTTGTAACTTCAAAGTTCAAACACAATACTATTATTTGATTGAAATTTTGTAACTTCAAATGGGCTTTGAAGGCTTCAAATTTGAAGCCTGGACCCGAGAGTGGGTTTGTCACAAATATCCATTAGAGGCTATTCATAACGACATTTATCGATTCCCAACCATAGCAACAACAACAACTCCTTCTTTCTTCATATGTTTTGTGTACACGCATATGATTCCATGTGCTCCTTGCCTTGCCCTATTTTCCATTGTCGCTCGATCGAAGCTCTTGAGAATTTATCCGCCCTTTAACTTTCCTGAAATGGAGGGGACAAGGAAGACCATTGTTTTCACTCTGAAACCGAGTGCTTCCCCACATAGCTTCCACTGGCCACGGTTGCATCCCTAAGAGAAACAGGTGTGCACACTATGCCCCCCAGCTTTACCAAAAAGCCTAGGGATTTGGGGAAGTTCCCACTCTGCCAGCCTCCATGCATCTAATTAATGAGTCAGATTAAGAATCCAGACTTTGTATCTAAAACTGTATTGCATGAGCCATTTTCCCCAATTGCTTATTCGTCGACTCGACACCTTCCTCTGGTACACGGTTTAAGATTCTTGGGATTTATTAATATGAAGACCATCGATGCTACTACACTTACAATCCCAACTAGCTATCGAATTTCAATATGATTGAGAATATGCAACAACATATGGTGAAGGACAATGCTGAAAGTTGGAAATTTTCTTAGAATGCCCAGTGCCCACTCCTGCGTTCGACTGTACGAACTGGGACAAAAATGTTTTTGTAATCTTGATTTTTAGAATGACAGTGCTACTTTACCTTTTGGTTTTGTTTCCCTTATCGGCTGGTCTTGAATAGAACAGGAAATTCAACCATCTATGCATCTCCTCTCTACTTGGTATGCCTAAGTTTTACTTATGCTTCACACCCCATCCTCTACTCCATCATACCACAGAGTTAGTATGTATAACGAGATCTAGGGGGAGGGCTATAAGGAAGAAGCAGCCAGGGTCCTTAATCAACCATTGAGAACAAAAGCTACCTAGAGTCGGATAGTTATCTTTGCTCAAGCCGTAACATAGCATGTAACATGTAAGGAGCACTTAAACTTATTCTATCCCAAGTACGTGTGGCATTCATAGTGTTATGAAAAATTAAAACATATATTGTTGTCATTGGCATTCAATTCTGTTGTAGGGTACAGAATTAGAGTGACAAAGACTGCACAAATATACAAATGGATATTTCGTTTTCTGTATATAATGCGCCACAACAAACGCCGCGTGGTACCGCACAATCCTGTATGATTTTATTTTCTTGAGAGCTGCACCACAAACGCCTTACCATCGTATTTCATTAAATTGGCGGTCACATTTGCATTTCAATCAAATATCTAATATCTTGCAATCTAGGCATCTTGTGAATTTGGGGCTAACGATGGGTGTCACATTCCATTTATTCTCTAATACGTTAAAGCCAGATACCCGTAGACAGCCGTCCATTCTCATATAAGTTAGGATACGGTAAAGACATACATCCCATGGAAGACTTTCTCTGTTAAACCAGTAATAATAAGTACATTAATTTATAATGCATTGCATGGGCGTGCAAAATCTCCTTTTAAAAATATTAGGTTAATGTGTTTTATAATCAATTTGTTTAAATATCCAAATCTATTTTTTAGGAAGGTGTCACATGGTTCAATTCGATGAATTTTCGTGTGTTGTGCATCACTTAAATACGTGTATATGTAATTTTGTTATTACAATGCTTAATAACCGGCTGAGTTTCAATTGAAATTAATTAACAAAAAAAATGTGACAGACAGTAAATAATGGCAGCATGCTTATACGGCTGAGCTTTTGGCTGAATTTGATTGAATCAATCAATTGAATATACTACATGTAAAAGAAACATTTACTTATCATGTTAATATGTTTTTTTCCGTTGCCTGGAGTTAGTGGAATTCAAAAAAAGTAATTTAATTAAAATAATTGTTTTATATAAATTATCACTAACTAAAAAATCAATTTAATTATAAAATAATTTTTTGTATAAATTATAATTTAAATAAGTTGGGTAAATTCAAACAAAGCTCTCCAAAACTTAATCAATTTGCCATCAGGAATGGCACAACCATTTGGGTTTTAAATCCTAGATACTATAGTGCCTGCATGGATAAATCAACAATTTTAACAATTTCGAGCTATAATATTTAAAATAAGTTTTGTATTATTTAAGTTTTTTTACATAAAGTTTGTTATTTTTTTTATTATAATATAATATTTAAAATAAATTAAATTGTAGTTGATTTTGTATTATTTAAATTTTTTTAATAAAGTTTGTTATTTTTTTATTATAGTTTATTGTTTAAAGTTTTGAGATGTATTATATATAATTTTTAATAAAATTTGTTAAATCTTTTTAATTTAATATATGTTAAATTAAATATTATAAAATTAAAAAATAATTTTTAAAATTTTATAAAAGAAATTTAATTATTAAGTAATATAGTTAATGTTTTTCTATATTTTAAACATAATTATTAATTGAAAAAAAAAATTAGTTAAAAATTAAAAAATATTTTTATAGTAACCATTTTTTAATTATTGTTTTTATTTTTATTTTTATTTTTTATTAATAATTAGGTTTATTGTATTTTTATATGGTAAAGTTTGTTAATGAGTATTTAAATTGGAAAACTATATTAAATTCCATATTTTTTCATTTGGAAATACTCTATTTTATGTAAATTCCATGTTTTTTTATTTGGAAATACTCAATTTGATGTAAAGTTCATAAATAATTTTCACTTTTAATTAATGATATGGTAGTAATTAAAAACATGTATTTATTTATATTTATTAATTTGTAAAATAGAAGTTGGAATTGTTAAAAGAATCAAAATCAATTTTAAAATTCAATGCATATTCTATTTTTCAATTAAAATTAAAGTTCAATTTATTATAATATCTACAAATTTTTGAAATATAATTATTATTTTTGTTACCAAACTTTTATTAAAAGGTAGGTATTAAGGGGTTTTCCTTTGGGTTTTCCTTTGGGTTTTTTGGTTTTATTTTTACATTAAAAATTGTTAGTGTATAGTTGTGATAATTTAGTTAATGTCAACTATGAACAAGTGAATGGATATCTTGGGAAAATACCTTCTAACTATTGTTAGTTCATCTTTTGTGTATGCACATAAATCCTATATCTTTATGGGTTTTTAGAGTTGTCCGCGTCCAGAATGGCTCATATACTTAACACCATTAAAATAGAAATTATTAGGGTAACAACAACAATGCATTTTAATTATCTTTCATTGAGAGGAACATGTGTTCTAGAAATAAAATAGTTAATTGAATTAGTTGGCTCCATTAATGGGGCAACATGTCTCATTGTCTTCGGTAATAGTGCTTCAATTTATTTCTCCTTGGGTTGGTAATTTGTGATATTCCTTGACAACAGTTTACAGAAAACCAGAGGGAAAAAGATCGTGAACATTCCTAAGCATGGGCTGCTAAGAAAGATCCCATGTCTGGTCATACTGATAATCTCATTCCGGAACAAAGGCGAGAAAGGTACATTACTTATATTTTATTTTGTATTTCTTTTGTTCACTAACAATAATTGTACCTAAGTATTTTTCTTTACCTAGGGATGTGTATATTATAGACACTAATATATGCTTTTGCTAAAACTAGTTATGATATACTTCTAGAGGTTATAAATTATGGGTTTGAATTTCTTTTCTTTATTGATGCCAGTCATATACATATGAACTCAAGATATGTCCCTTAAGGTTCATATGAGATCCTGTGTGTAGATGAGTATATGTGTTGGTGTGCATAATCAATTTATCGAATGAGCCATCATGTTTGAATATGTTGAGTGAAAGGGTTCACTAACACAGTCAAAGTCTAACCAAAGAGGAGAAGGTGCACCCGAGCTACATCACTTCCCTCATTTCAAATAGCGTATGGTAAGTCTTGTATTACATATGCTAATTGATAATGTGTGTCTAACTCCTGCAGACGCCATGGCACTTAAATAAAAATTTGCTAGGAAAGCAGCACAGGCTTCGCATCAATTATCTTCTGGAAACCAATTGAGAAAGAAGTAACACTGCATTTAATTGAAGATGTAAGATCTTTCCGCGGACGTCCTAGAATGTTGTTGGTTGAGTAGGCATGCTATAGTTCACATATAAAAACATTAAAATATCACCTGTTATGAAATGTTGTAGTTATCTTTCTGCTACATTGCTTTGATGCTCTAGTACATTTATAGCTTATTTACCATTACTCGACTATTTTCCAAAGATTCACATAATTTCCCCATTGATGCGTAAAATTGTTGGAAATATTTTGAGGGGACTTGTCATGGTAGATAATGAGAGATTATCAGTAACAACTAGCAGGAAACTTGTGGAATCTTAATTAAAGGGTGTGAAAGGGTAGAAAGCTTAGTCATGGTTTTCAATATATCAAAAAACAAGAGTAGGTACCAACCTTTTATCCTTTTACTTGCATGGCGAGTCAATTGAGTTATAAGTAACTAAAGCATGATCCTAAAAAAATAATTTGCTATCTTTTTGGGGTGGGTAAGTGGTTAAACTTTGTGTATTGCAAAATAATCTCAAGTGCACCGTGTGTATTCTTCGTTTAGCAACCAATAATCTAATAAGTCTTTTAGTTACCCATGTTTCATGAAGTTAAACAAGTGGACAATCTATAATCCAATTAATTTATGGTTCACAAGCTGATTTGTAAATTTCCAAAAAATTGAATTTGCAATGGCGCAGGACATTGCCATCTTTTTCAAACTTTGCAGAAGGGATTTTTTCGGCTCCAATTGTAGGTGATAGTTTGGATCTCCGGCTGAAAAAACACCAGGATTTTAACCGGAATCCTTTGGATTCGTCTTTTTAGAAGGGTTTTAAAAATGGGTTTCATCCTTCGCATAAATATTCTCCAGAGGCTAAAGGTTTTTTGAAGGAGCATCGAAAATTAAAGAGTGAAAGGCCAAAAAAGGGCGTTCTCTCTACATTCTTGGTAAAGACATTACCTTCGATATGGTGCAAGCTCTATCAAATAGAGCATTATTGGGAAAGTTTGAATTTATAAAACCGTCTCGTTTGAACATTTTGAATTGGATTCGCATCAAGTGGAAACCCATTATCAACCATATCCCCAGAGTTATCATGCTCATGAATGGGTGGATATATGTTTCCTTTTCCTTTCTGAAGACGACATAAAAAAATATTGAAGATCGCTTATGGGTAATAGAAGATGGATCTTTGGTTTTATCTAGATGGCATTCTAGTTTTGATCCATGGAAATAAAAGTTCAAAAAGAGGCCCATGTGGGTTTTGTTACCCAGATTCCCTCTTCACTGTTGGAGTCTTGCGGGTTTTATCGCAATGAAAAAATCAATAGGCCACTTCATAATGATGGAAGAAGATCAGATTTTGGCTACTGAAAGAAAGATCACTAGAATGTTAGTGGAGATTAAGGTCTCTTGCGGTTTTTCGGAAGACTTGGAGGTGTGGGAAGGAGGTTCGTTTATTCAATGAATCGATTACTGGAAGGTTCCTTTTAGATGTCGCAGATGCAAGCAGATGGGACACATCCTGGAAGGTTCCTTTTGTCCAAATTTGGGTTTATGACACAGTCCGACTGTCTCTCATTCTTCTCCTTCTGGAGATCCTAATGAACTTGAATAAGGTCTAAACTGCTGGATTCTTCCTCGGCTACAAATATTCTGAGTAATTTTTATAATTCCTTACCAGTGCTCTTGAAATTTCTTTCTGCGGATGAAATTACCTCTTCCTTAGTTTATGGTTTTGGAAATTCTTCATTTTTTAGGGTTTCTGATATTGAGGTTTTGAATAACTCAAAGGATACTCTTTTATATTTAGAAAGAAATGATTGTGACACCCATGCAATCCAGCATCCTTGTGAGTCTGAAAACCCAATTATTTCGGCCTCTCCTATTGTGGAATCCCCTGTGGTCCCTAGTGTAATAACTGAACGGGATGTGATTGTCCCTTCTAAGTCAATTCTAAGGATCCTTTTCCTCCTAATGATTTTCCTCCCTTAAACAATTATGTTGTAAAACCCCTTCCTTTCAAGATATATCCTTCCCCAATTAAGGATTCGTGTGCGGTTTCTCCTCCAAAAATGGTGTATAGTGGCCTTGATTTAAACCCTTTGCAAAATTACTCCGGTTTTATTGATGAATCCTCATATACTTTATTATTTACTCTATATGATCTATGAATGTGACTATCTGGAAGCCAAAAAAGGGGAAAAAATAAAAATCTCAAGAGGCCACAGATATGGTTTCTTCCTATCACATAAACCCTAAGGTTCCCTCACTGTTTTCAAGGGGTTTGCATCCAAATTCTAAATTTCACTCTCCTCTTGATTCTTGGGCTCTTAGAGCGGGGAAAATTTTAAGAAACCCCCCTAAATTTCTATGTATAATAAATGGGTGAATCCCCATGATATATAGGAAAATATGAGGGTTGTTTTATCGATGTTATATTAAGGGTGAGATCAAGCTAATGAGTGTCACTTGTGGCACATTAGATGCAATAGAAAACTAAAAAATCAGGCATCCCTAAACATACTTGGATTTTTTGAGATACTTACACAAGATATATTGCATTGAGTTAAAAAGATGAAATGTAGTAAATTGAATCACGTTTCCAAATATATAAGTTTTATGTATTGAAAATTTACATAACTATTTCAGATTTCATATTTTCTAACAGTCACTTTTTATTTTTTTGGCAAATGATAAGGTATATGTTTTTGTGGGTGCAGCCTTTGAGTTCCTAAATGATGGTTTCGGGATACAAAATTTGGTAAAAATGTAGAGAACACGTAGCACTAATGCAGCACTATTTTTCCAAAATTAAATGTTTAATTTTTATTTTTATTTTAATTATCTAAGTGACCAAACCTCGAGAATGGTACATCAAATGTGGGTGCAGCATTTGAAGGTCTAAATGCAATCATTTTGACTTGTATTTTTTATAGAGTATAGAGGTCGGTGTCTACTAGTGCAGCACACGATTTGTTTTTTAAATGGTTGTGAAATGAAAAATTTAGGGAAGAAACACTAACAACATGTTTTTTGACTTAAGGAGTGATGATACAAGAAAATTAGGAAAAAAATAGAAAAAAAATAATATTTTTTAAAAACAAATACATATTTGGAATCTGCATAAAAAAATCTATCTATTCCTAAAATTTTGTCAAAAATGGTTGTGTATGTCATGTTGTAAAGAGCGGTGAAAGACGGACATATTGAAAACAATGGTGGAAATGACCAATTAGCTATGGTTTAGCACAATCCATAGCACAGGTTTGGTAATTTCGAACCTACCACATGGGAATATGGATGACAGGTGGGTGCGTGAGGAGGTGTGTTTTAGGCATTAAGGAACAATCATGCGTTTTGTTTAAATTCAATTTTTTATTCCCGCGCTTGGTGTCAACAAAAACGCGCTAGTGTTTTGGAGAAACAAAACTCTCGAGCATTTAAATGGAGTTACAAAACGCTCTAGCATTATAAACCACATAAACTATTTGTTAAGTGTTGAATGAGATAAGGGGTGAGAGAGAGAGAGAGAAGGGATACGAGGGGGGGAGAAAGGGACATAAATTATGCAGGTGTAGAGAGGAATGGGGAGGGAGAAAATTAAATGCATAAACACATAAGTCCTAAGCCCCAAACAACCTAAATCCCTAAGCACCTAAGCCCTTAACACATAATCCCTTAACACTTTAACCCCTTGACACTTAATCCTAAACTTTTATACCTTACCCCACTAATAGTCAATCCCTAATCCCTTAACTTATAAATATCTTAATCCTTAAAGCCCTAGTCCCTTAATTAACCCCTTGTCTCCCATCCTTGTAGTCTTCATCCTCTGACACCCTAAGACCTTAACCCCTTATAATCCCTTAACATTGTAGCACCTAAGCCCTTAATTCCTAACCACTTAAAACCTAACCCCCTAACCCCAAATCCCTAAATCCATTTACCCCTAAAGCCCCTAACCCCTAAACCCCTTAAGTACTTTAATTATTTACCTCTAATCCTTTAACCATTGGCCTCTAAACTCTATTTTACCCTATAGACGTAAAATCATTGTTTACCTCTACACTGTGTTTGCATGTGCGACCTCCCTTGTGCCAGTGAAACTTGCATTTGCTTGTGTGCTCTATGTTTTCATGTGCGCTCTTTTTTTGCATGAGAGCTCTATGTTTGCTTGATCTCTCTCCCTTGGGATTGATCGCTCCTCTCTTGGCTTTGGAATTCTCGCTTGGGCTCGTGCATTAGCCACTAAGCTCTAGTTTGTATCCCTTATAATCCTTTAACCCTTTAACCCCATCACCCTTAATTCCTAACCTCATAAACCCCAAGAACCTAACCCTAGAGCACTAAATCCATTAACCCCTAAATCCCCTAACCCTTGCACCCCTTAACCACTTTAACTCTAATCCCAAAACCCCTAAGACCTAGTCCACCCCTAACCCGTAAATAACCTAGCCCATAATACTTAAATCCCAAATCTCTAAAGCCCTAAAGCCTTAAGCCCTAAGCCCTTAACCTATAGAAAAAATTAAACCTTTAACTGCCTGGTCCTTAACCCCTAACCCCTTAAACTCTATCCCCCTAACCATTGAGCCCTAAATTCCTTAACCCCTAAATCCCATAACCCATAAAACTCCTCAACTCCCTATCTGCTTAATTCTCTAACCCATAAATATTTAAACTTGCTAACCACTTTATGCCTTTACCTATAAACTCTTAACCCATAACCCCTAAATCCTAGTTAACCCGCTAACCCTAGAACTCGTAACCCATAATCCCTAACTCTCAAAACCCATAAATCCCCAGAAACTCCTAATCCCTCATCTCCTAGAATCCATTAATCCCTTAACCCCCAACCTTTGATCCTTTAACCCATTGATACTTAACTATTAACCAAATCAACCCTAACATCCTAACCCTGGAGCCATAAATCCATTAGCCCATAAATATGCTAACCCCTAAAGGCCCCACCTCTCAAATAACCACCAATCCCCTAGCCCTTATGTTCTTAACCACTAATCCCTTAACACTTAAACCCTTCACCTTTAACGCTTAACCTCTTGAACCCTAATCCCCTAACATTGGTGCCTCAGTCCCTTAACCCCTAAATCCCCTAACCCTTAAACCCCTTTATCTCTAATCACCTAACACTTAATCCCTACTTTATCCCCAAACACTTAATCCCTTAATGTCTAACCTCTAAATCCCTAAACCCCTAAACCTGGGGCCCTAAATCACTTTTAAGAACTAAATCCCTTATCCCCTAAGCTCTTTGACCCATAACACCTTGACCCCTTTACTTGTTTACCTCTAATGCCTCAACCACTAACTCCGAGTTTAAACCCAATAACCTCTTAGCTCCTTATCCCTCCAACCCCATAATCACTAAACACCTAAACCCATTTATCCATTTAACTCCAATCCCTTAACACATATCGTCAAATCCCTAGTTAACCTCCTAACCCATACGACATGAAGCCCAAAACCCTTGAAGATAAGGAGTGATAGGGAAATAAATGAAATATTTTCTTGGTAAGGAACTATTAAATAAGGTTTCAAGGATAATTTTTTGTGTATAGATATTAAACATAATGCTAGAGATTTATGTATTTCTATAACGCTCGAGCATTATAGAAAGACATAACTCTAAAGCGTTATGTGTTTTGATAACGCTCGAGCGTTATGTGCTTTCATAACACTCATGCATTATAGAAACACATAACGTTAGAGCGTTATGTATTTCCATAACGTGCGCGCGTTATAGAAACACATAATGCTAGAGCGTTATGTCTTTCCATAATGCGCACGCATTTTTGTTTCATGTCCTGCGTATTAAATTACATGCCAGGCTCGGGTCCTCCCATGCCTAGTTCAAAGAAACGCGTGAGCGTTTTGGTTTCACTAAACTTTCGCGCATTTCACGAAACTAAAATTGCATCTAAAAGGTCCCTCGACTTCGTGCAAGGGCCCTTAAGTATATATAATTTTTCGGTGAATCTCTCATTGAATTATATAATTTTGTAAATTCTTGGCGAATATTTCACTAAATTATATAACCTTGTAAAATCTTGGCAAAGCTTTCACTAAATAATAAACCTTGTGAAGTATTGGCGAAATGTTGAGCAAGTTTCTCCTTGGAAATTCATGGCCCCCTTCATGCCCAATTAGGCGGCTATAAATGAAGTGCCATCCCCCAAGCATGATGCCCCAAACACCCACAAAAACGTTATTTCCGCATCACCAATTGCAAGCTTCACAATCCCCATGTTTCTTAGGGAAACTTTGGATCTGAATCGATGGGATTTAGAACTCTCCTAGATGCAAATGGGCCCCTATAACACCTTATAGTAAATATCAATTTCCCTTCTCGCGTGGACATTAAGCAACTTGCAAAACGAGATTCAACCCATAAAATCTAGATGACTTTAACTTCAACTTCGATTTCCATGATCAATAGAAGGTGAAAGAACCCCTAGCAACTGCCATTTCTGGAAATTTTGGGCAAATGGGAGCTTCCTAGCGATTTTGTGGGCTAACAGAGGTTTAAATCCATTTTTAGAAGGGCTAAATTGTTTTATCTTGGCTCCCCTTTTAAAATTCAATGAATCTAACCTCCTATTCATTAAAAATAGGTAAATAAAATGTGGGCTAATCATATCTAATGGGTGCTTAATAATAATAAAATCCCATTAAAAATTTAAAACCCCTAAATTTAGCCCATGGGCTAATATTATCCCCTAAAATTTTCCATGTCTTAGAGATGATGCATCCCATAGGGGGGTTCCTAAATAAATATGCTCTCCTTAAATATTCGAGGGTTAGGCAGTGTGCCCAAAAAAACTACCCTCAAGCGACTTACAAAGAAAGAACATCCCTCAATCATCCTTTTGCAAGAAACGATGTCTTTGGCCTCTACGGCATGTGATTTTTTCTTGTGAATCAAACCCACTTGGAAATGTTGTGATTTGGATGCAAATGGTATGTCGAGCAGTACACTTGTGGCATGGGATCTGAAATTAGCTGATTTTAAATCCTTCTCCACGAATGCAGGTATTTTAGTGGAAGGAAAGCTTAGAGGGTTTGCTGAACAAAACAAACTCTTAAACATTTATGGGCCTCACAACCACATACATGCATTTTGGGATAATTTGGATCAGCTTGGTTTACTTAAGGATCCAGGGTTGATTTTGGTGGGGGATCTTAATATTATCCTCTTACCTTCTAAAATATGGGGAACTCGTGCTCAAATTGATCCACTTGCTCGTTTTTTAGCTCTCTTTTTTAAAATGATCAACTAATTGATATCGTCCCAAATTTTATTGTTCCTATCTGGTCGAATGGGAGAGTGGGGAGTGTGGGAATTGCAAAAAGTTTGGATTGTTATTTGATGTCTGAACACATGTGTTCTTTGATGGGTAGATTCAAAACTTGGTCAGTTGCTACAGGTATTTTAGATCATAAATAAATCATATTACAATTGGATTTTGAAAATAGATATTTTCATTCTCCTTTCAAGTTTAATCATAGTTGGCTGAAAGATCAATCCTTTTGCAAGCTAGTGTCCGATTGTTGGTAATCTTATGAGTCAGATGAACATATTTGTCCAATGGAAAATATGGTTAAAAGTCTCTCCCTTCTAAAATATGAAGTTATCAAATGGGAAAAAAAGAAAAAGAAAAAAAGGAAAACCAAGCGCTTGAATTGTCCAGTATTGAATCTGAATTACAACACTTACTTGACTATGTGGACAATGATTATTTCTCAGCTGACAGGAAATAAAAACTTATAAAATTGCAGGTTCAAAAGATGGAGTTATCAAATTTTGAGGAGGAATCCTGGAACTTGAAAAGCCAGGCTGTTTGGCTTGAAGCAGGTGATAACAATACAACATACTTTCACAATTATGCGAATCATAGAAGGATAATCAACTCAATTCGGGATCTGGAGTCTAGAAATGGTTCCACTCTTTGATATCAAGCCGATTTGAAGGATGAAGCGGTAAAATTCTTCAAGAATATTTACAGTAAAGATAATTCTACACAATTGGATCAGCAATTGAAGGTTCTTAGTAAATTTCCAAAAAACATTTTGAGGAGGAAAGCAATCAGGTGGGTGCATAAGTGTTGACTGAAGAGATAAAGGATACTTTGTCTCAGTTTGCAAAGGAAAAAAGTCCTAGGCCAGATGGTTGGCTCGTGGATTTTTTCATACATTTTTTTGACTTGATTGGAATCGAGCTCACAGATATGGTTAATGATTCTAGGAGAAATTGTTTTGTCCCAAATATCCTAAATTCGACCTATATTATGCTTATTCCAAAGCGTGAGAATCTTGGTTATTTCAATGATTTTAGGCCGATCTCTTTTTGAAATCTAATATATAATCTTATTACTAAAATTACTTCTAACCGACTACACCTTGTTCTTAGAAATTGTATCTTGGAGAAGCAATTTGGTTTTCTACCAAACAGGAAGATACTTGATGTTGTTGGCATTGCTCAAGAGAGCCTTCATTTTATAAAGGTGAAAAAGCTTTAAGTGTTCATCCTAAAGATAGACTTGGTTAAAGAATATGACCGAGTGGATTGGAATTTCCTTCGCTTTATTCTCATTCACATTGGTCTATCCTATGAGGTTACTTGTTGGATAATGGCCTGTATTTATTCAGCAAACTTTAATATCTTGGTAAATGGATCTCCAACAACCTTTTTTAATAATACCTATTAATTAATAAACTTTTATAACTTAATAATTTATTATAATTATGAGCTCTAATTCAATGCAAAGAATGACAAGGGTGAATAGTCAAGGATACCATGGTCAGTTGGTGGGGATAGATGGATTTCATTCCATCCACCCAGGTTCAATTTGGTAGAGACATCTTCTTGCTTAGAAAGGTGATTTTTCCGCGGAAAAAAAGAATGACAAGCCTAAATATGGAATACTTAAGCTTAACATCCCAGGTTCTTTTGTTTTCACCAATCATCCTTTTTAGAAGCCTAATCGGGTTCTTATTGCTTGACTCAGCCAATCCATTACCCTGGGGGTAGTAGTTGGAAGAGTGGGAAAGAGTGATCCCATGGTCAGAACAAAAGGTCGACATTTCTGTTTTGCTAAAAGTTGGGGCATTAGTCAAGGCCTTAGGCAAGGATTCTCGTTATCTCATTATATTTTTTGCTTGTTATTGACGACTTAAGTCATCTTATTGATGATGCAAAACACTCCAAGCTTATCAAAGGTATCGGAATCTCTGCTTCTCTTTTTGTCTCTCATTTGTTATTTGTGGACGACGTACTCATTTTTTGTTGGGGTTCTAAAGATGAATGGCAGCACTATCAATATATGTTCAACTCTTTTTGTGAGGCATCTAGTATGGAGATAAGTAATTCAAAATCCATCTTTCTCTTTTTATGTGAAGATGAGGAAATTTGAAATCATATTGCCTCTCTTTTTCCTTTTAAATTGGCAAAAATCAATGAAGGAATGAAATATTTGGGGTTTCCGTTAAAGCCAAATGGTCATACTAGTGACGACTGGAAGTGGCTCATTCAAAATATTGACAGGCGTATAAAAAATTGGTATTCAAGATGGATTTCTCTTGGGGGTCATTTAATTATGGTGAGTGTTGTTATTCAGAGTATACCAGTATATTGGTTCTCTCTGTTCATTTTCCCTCTTCAATCTTATCAAAAATTCAAAGTCGGATGTTTCAATTTTTATGGGATGGTAGATTGGATATCCATAAATTTATTTTATCCTCTTGGAAGAGCATTGAAAAACCCAAAAATGTTGGCTGTTGGGGCATAAAAAATATGGAATTGTTCAATTGGTCTCTGTGTGCCAAAACCATGTGGCGATGTCTATTCCAACACGGTTTATGGAATAGAGTGATCAAAGAAAAATATAAAAAGTACTTTACTATTGTTCATTGGATCCGTGAACCCAGTAAAATTTATAAAAACACTTCTCTGATCTAGTGTAGATTCATAAAATTCTTTCCTCTCTTAAAAAAACATCTATGTTGGAGGGTTGGAAGCGAGCAACAAGTTTTTATAGGTATTGAACCTATTATTGGTGTTAAGATGGGTTTTTTTCTCTTCAAAACTCAGGGAATGGGACAGCTATATAATCGCTCTACAAAACGTGTGCATAACTCTCCAAAACTTTGAAGACTATATAATTTGGGAGAAAAATAAATCTTGTGGGGAAGTCACTGCAAAGTTAGCTTACAGAGATGCCTTGGAACACACTCAGGATTTGGGGGTTGATTGGTGGTATAAGTCATTATGGAAATGGTGAATTCCTCTTAAAATTAAATGTTTCTTTTGGTTAATTTTAAAGAACAAGATTTTATCTTGGGAAAACTTGCAGCGCAATGGGTTCAATGGACCTAGTATTTGTGTTCTCTATAAAGCTTCAGGGGAAACTGTTTCCCATTTATTTGGTCAATGTTGCTTTTCCTGTTTTGTTTGGAAATATTTAGCATGTGTCCTCATGTTTCATTTTGATTGGAATACTGATAATATTGAGGAAAGTTTCAAGATTTGGGTCAAACAGTACAGAAACCTCAAGAATCTTCCACTTATTGTCTTTTGGGAAATATGGAAAAACCGCAATAGATCAATTTCCCGGGATCTTTCTCCTTGTGTCCAGGTCACTATTTTGAAGATGTTAGGTGTTTTTCAGGATTTCTTTGTGAGAGATAAAGTAAAAAAAATAAAATGTCCAGTCATGCTTGTGCTAAAAGAAAATGTTCTGGTTGGCTTCTTTGATGGTGTTGGGAATAATGGCTTATGTGGCAAGGTTATGCTGTTAAAAATTAAGGATCATTGTATTAGACTATGGATGAAAGCAGGTAAAGGCACAAATACTCAAGTGGAACTGATAGCGCTTTGGGCTCTGCTTTGGTTTGAGAAGAAGAGAGGTATTATGGAGATTCAGGGGGGGATTCAAAGTCTATTGTGGACTAGATCGATGGTTCCGCTCATTTACAAAATATGATGTTGGATCAATGGATGAAAAAGGTTACGGAGCTAAAAAAATATTTTGCTTATATTTATATTTGCCATATTTACCGATGTTTAAATCAGGAATCTGACAGGCCTTCAAAGCGTGAACTTGGTTTTATGGATGGGTTGATGTTTTTTAAGGAATTATATGGGGATAGGCACATTGATTCTGGAACTTATTTTGTTTTCTGAAATTTCAGTTTTTAGGCTGATGGGAAGGAAGTCCTTAGTTTTTGTGCTTTGTGTTTGGATCAGGCTTGGGGATATGTTGTCATTCTTTGTGGTTTTGTTCTAAAGTTTCAGTTGTTTTTGGGATAGCATACAGCTTTGTGAACCTTCGATTTGATGGAAATCTCTCTTTTTGTAGGATATATAGATGTAACTTTGATTCTTGAAATAACAAGTTACATTTTTTTTTCGGTTGAAAAAATAATAATTATTATTTCATATATGTACTAATATAAAAATAAATTCAACATAATCAATATAGATGTATATTGTACATCAATGCTTGTCATTACACTATTTTGGTATAAATATTTAATGAAAATAAATGACTGCAATTTTACATATATTTATACATTATATTCATATTTTATTTTTAATAAAATGTTGCTCTTAATATAAAGCATCTCAATGTATTCTATATAAGTATATATCCATAGCTAATGTAATAATAACAATTACTATTCTTTCATATATGTACTAATATAGAAATAATCTCGATATATAACCAATATAATTGTATATTGTGCATTAGTGTTTGGGATTACTAATATTTTTATATTGAAAGGTATTCATAAAAAAATAAGTGTAATGTGTTAATATGATACAATTGAGAAATGCTACTAGATTTGAAAAATATCTTCATAAAGGTAGTGTCATCAACCTACACTTTGCCCCAAATTTTTTTTTTCGAACATGAGGGATTCCAACTTTTCTCATTTCAACATAGGGGATTCAAAATTCTCTCTATGATGCAGTCTTGTAGCCTGAAACTCTCTTAAACTATGCTTGCAGGTTTCCACTACCCATCATATGCACAACTATAAACTTTTCTTAAATAAAGAACAAAGAACAGAAATTCAACGGTGCGGTAGAATCATTAATTTCGAACTAACGTAAATTTCAGAGCAACAGTATAATGCTTTGTTTATTTAAATTTATTAGTCCACATACAATGCAAACAGAAAATAACAGTTTTTTGTACTTTGCTTACAATAGAAATTAATTGCTAAGCTAAATTCGACCTTCTATAGAAATTTGAACTGGCTCCCTTTGTCTATTGTTGAACCGGACTAAGACAGGTTGAATTATGTCCCCAACTGTAGATCCAACACTACACTTCCTTGTTGAGTTAAAATTGAACCATTCTCCTTCAAAATTCCCCTTTTTATTCTTTCTTGTGTGTCTCTTTATTTTCCCATGGGAAAGTGGATAGTTGTAACTATTCCTCTTCCAAACAATTCCACCAATGAATTGGTGTCCAACTCATATGCTCAGCCTTGATTATGACACCTCATTCCACGTGTAGATTGAATCTAATATATATTCCGTGCGTTCTGTAATCGCGATCTGTAATCTGCAGCATTTCTGCATCCAAACAGACTTTCCACAACCGAATGGACTTTCCGCAGCCGAACGAAATTTCCGCGGCCAAATAGACTTTCCATTGCTACATGATTTCCGCCACTACTACATACTTTCTGCCGCTACCACATACTTTCCACCGATACAGAATTTCTGCAACAAGTTTCTATAGCCATTTATTTCCTCCTACAACTATTAACCAAACTAAATATTTTTTTTTGGTGATGTTGATTGCCCAAACCCAAGGATGCTCCTGCATTAGACACCCTTGATAAGAAAAACATGAGCTTCTAGCTCATGTGGTAATTTATTCATAGGTTGAAGAACATTTTAGATGGGTTAAATCCTACTCAGAAACCCATGGCGCATCTTTAGGTCCTATATTTTTCCATTTGATTAAATATTCCTTATATTCCCTTTGGTGGGTCTTCCTCCAAACCCTTTTGGCCAAAATCTCTTCCATTTCTTCAATAGTTTTGATTGGTAACTGTTTCTTCCATTCATCTGGAGTACTTGCATCATCACTTTTTTCACCTTCATGAAACTCATATAAACTAGCCAAATTGAATATCAGAGAGATATCCAAGTTCTCTAGTAACTCTAGTTTGTATGCACTTTCAAAAAAAAATCTTAAAATCCTGCATGGGCCTATCTTTTTGTACTTCAATTTACTATAAGTACCCCTAGGAAATATTTCCTTTCTCAAATGTGCCATTACCAGCTCACCTTCTTTAAAAGCTTTCATTCTTCTTTTCATATCTGCACTTTTTTTATACTTGGCATTACTTTTCTATAGCCTCTGTTTTACTTGCTCCTGCATTTCATATATGTTGTCTGTGAAATCACTTGGCTCGGCACTCTTTCATTCTCCCAAATCTGGTAACTTTATTAAGTCTAAAAATCCCTTTGGGGATATTCCATAAACAATCTTAAAAGGACTCTTACCAGTTGATATGTTCACCGAATCATTATAGGAAAACTCAGCTTGTGCCAGGACCACATCCCACTAACTGGGATTTTCTCCACTTAAAATCCTCAGCAAATTTCCAAGACTTATGTTCACTACTTTAGTCTACCCATCTATCTGTGGGTGATAGGATGAACTATACAACATTTTAGATCCGATTTTCTTCCAGAGCGTCCTCCAAAAGTGACCAAGAAATTGTGTATATCTGTCTGAAGTAATGCTTCTTGGAAAACCATGAAGTCTTACAACTTCTTTAAAGAATAGGGCAGCCACTTCAGTATCATCACTTGTCTTTTTGCAAGCTATGAAATGGGCCATTTTTTAAAACTGATCCACCACAACCATCACATAATCATGTTTCCTTTGTGTCTTAGGCATCCCCAAGACAAAATCCATGCTCACATCTTCCCAAGTCTTTTCGGCTACCAACAATGGAGTATACAGTCCTGTGTTTTGACTTTTACCTTTATCTAGTTGGCAGACTCTACAGCACTCAACAAATTTCTTGACATCCTTGTTGATGTTAGGCCAAAAGTATCATTCCCTTACCAACGTTGTGGTCGTATCCATATCAAAATGTCCTCCCAAGCCTCCACCATGTGGCTCCTCAATAAGATTCAACCTCATGGAACCTTAAGGAATGCATAATTGTTGACTCTTAAACAAGAATCCCTCTTGGAGGTGATAGTCCAAGAACATTGTTCTATCCACACTCCATGGTGCCTTGCAATCTCTCCATGCTTCTCTAAAATATATATCTTCCTCATATAAATCCTTCATACTTTAAACTCACAACTTCCACGGACAAAGTGTTAAGCAACATTACTCTCCTACTCAAAGAATCTGCAACCTTATTTGACTTTCCAGGCCTATATTTCAATACAAATGAATAACTTTACAGAACTTCAACCCATTTAGAGTGTCTTTGATTTAACTTACCTTAATGTTGATATATTGCAGCGCCTTTTGATCAATAAACATGACAAATTCTTTGGGTAGCAAATAGTGTCTCCACTTCTTCCACGCCTGCACCATAGCATACAATTCTTGATCATAAACATAATACTTTTTCTTAGTATCGTTCAACTTCTCACTGAAGAATTCTATCGGTATTCCTTCTTGACTTAAAATTGCCCCAATTCTTGTCTCACTTGCATCACAGTCCACTTGAAATACCTTATCAAAGTCTACAAGTGCCAAAACCGGTTTTTTTGTCACCTTATTTTTCAGATTTGCAAATGCCTTCATCGTTGTTTTGGTCCATTTGAAACTTCCCTTCATCATGCACTCAGTAAGAGGTGCACAAATCTAACTAAAATTTTGGATGAATTTCCTATAGAAACTTGCCAATCCATGAAAAATTCTCACCTCAAAAGTAGACTGAGGTGTTGGCCAATCGAAATTAGAATTCACCTTTTCAAGGTCCATATTCAAGCCTTCCTTGGAAATCACAAATCCCAAGTATACTAATTCTATCTATAGAAATGTACATTTCTTCAAAATGATCAATAAATTTTCCTCCAATCGTTGCAACACTTGCCTTATATGTTCCAAGTGTTCTTCTTTGTTCCTGCTGAAAATTAAGATGTCATCCAAATACACAACAACAAAATTACCCAAGAATGGTTTCAATACTTCATTCATAAGCCTCACGAATGTTCTAGGGGTGTTAGTTAGCCCAAATGGCATAACCAACCATTCAAACTATCCATCTTTCGTTTTAAAAACAGTCTTCCACTCATCACCTTCTCTTATCTGGATTTGATGATAGCCACTCTTCAAATCTATATTCATGAAGTATGCATCCCCACTTAAACATTCCCTAAGATCATCCATCCTTGGAAAAGGAAACCGGTACTTGATAGTAATCCTATTAATGGCTTGTCAATCCATGCACATTCGCCATTCTCATGTTTTATTTGGAGTCAAAATTGTTGGTACTGCACATGGAATCAAACTTTCTTGAATCGGTCCTCTATCTAGTAGCTCCTGTACTTTTATGTTAACATCTTCACTCTCTGTTGGATTCATCCTTTAAGGTGTCTTATTGGGCAAGATTGATTTGGGCATCAAGTAAATCTGATGAGAGATACTTCTCATGGGAGGTAACCCCTTCGATAAGTCATCAACAACAATCTCCTTGAATTCATTTAACAAGGATTTAATTTCTACAGACATGTTGTTTGGTTTCACTTCCTCTTTCACCTCTTTTGGAATCACAACCAAGAAGAATTTTTCCCTTCATTCTTCTTGCAAATACTCCTTAGCTGAATAGAGCATTATCTTGCCGCTACTAGTTCATGTGTCTCCACAAGTATTTGCTTCCTCCACTGTATTTTCCAGTATTGGTGTGAGTTTATACCAATGTCCATATTCCCTGAATTCATATGTATTTTCTCTGTCGTCATGATAAACCTGCTTTTCAAACAACCATGGTATTCCTATGAGTATGTGGCACACATCCATCTCCACCACATCACACAACACTTGTTCCTGAAGACTTCCAATTTGAAAATTCAACAAGCATTGTTCGGTCACAGTATCATGCTGCCCTCTTTTTAACCATGAGACTTGGTAAGGATTTGGGTGCACCAATATTTTAAGTTTCAGCTTCTCCATAACTTCAGTGGACACCAAATTTTATGTACTTCCACCATCTATAACTAAATTACAACAGTTTCCTTGTACCTTACATTTAATTTTAAAAACTTTCTTTCATTGTTCTGGTTCTTCCACTTCCTGCTTTTCAGGATTGAGCAACACCCTCCGAAACATCAAATTCTCTCCTTGCTCTTGTTGAAGTATAGTCACATTTTCCCCAACAACAGAAGCTTCGTCAGCTTGTGTAACTTGTGTTCATGCTTCACTTCTTTTCCCCAAATTTTGTCTTTTCGGACATTCAGATTTCTTGTGTCCCTCTACTCCACGACCGTAACAAGTAATTACATACTTGCCTCTTCCTCTCTCGAATCATCCTCTGCCTATTCTAGCACCGTTTCCAGCCCTACCATGTTGACCACTAGTTGATTCTTCTTCCTTTTCAATGTATCTATCAATCTCGGTCTTACCTTTGCCTCTAGAACCTCTTCCTCTACCTTTCTGTTGTGTCTTCCTATCAATCTTTTCTTCCACTTTCAAGGAAACTTGATAGGCTTCGTCTACAGTACGAAAATATTGAGTGCTCATTTCATCTTGAATCAAATACTTTAATAAATTCACATACCTTGCAACCCGTTGAAACTATGGTTCTTTAATGCTCGATCGAAGTGACAATCTAAAGAACTCTTCAGTGTATTCACGAACATATGTCTCCCTTTTCTTGAGGTTCTACACCTACTTATACAAATTTTGTTGGTAATCAACAGGCATAAATTTATCCTTAATCTTAGTGACCATCTTCTTCCAAGTCCTAATCTTTTTTAGCCAATTGTTCACTCTATCTTTTTGCAGCATATCCCACCACAGTGCAATATCTCCTTTCAACTTCGTAATGGAAAATATCACTCTATTTGGGTCCTGAACATTTTCATACTTGAAGTATCTTTCGAGTTCTCCAATCCAATCAATGAGCACATCGGATTTCAAATTTCCATCATAACGGGAAACCTCAACTCTTGTGCCGCCTCTATTACTCAAATAAAAAATTAGTCTCACCATTGGGTCTCTCTCTTCAGCATCCTGTTCTTCTTCTATTTCTTCTTCCAGCTCTGAATCTATCTCAGCATATCCATTTCTATGATTCTCCAACTCTTCTATCCTTCGCATCAGATCTTCTAGTTCTCGATTTCCTGCACCTCGTCTTCCTACTCCTCCTCTTTGTGGTGGCATCCCTCCAAGTTGCAAATGTCTCACCAACATTAACAGTCCTCAACATCGGGTATTGTATTCCAACTTGTTTCTTCAGTCCAATGTTGAACAACCACCAACTAAGGTGTTTTTTATTACCCTATTCACATGAGAGAATCATGGTGCAAATCCCTCAAGGAAGGAACCTGCTCTGATAACACTTGATGCAGTCATGTAGCCTAAAACTCTCTTAAACAAGGATTACAATTTTCCACTGCCCATCAGATGCACAACTAGAAAATTTTCTTAAATAAATAACAGAAAACATAAATCCAGCGTTGCAGTAGAATCACTAATTTTGAACTAACAAAAATTTCATAGCAGCAGTATAATGCTTTCTTTATTTAAATTTATCAGTCCACATACAATCAAACAGAAAATAACAGTTTTATGTACTTTGCTTACAACAGAAATTAATTGCCAAGTTGAATTCGACGTCCCCAACTGTAAAGCCAACACTCCACTTCTTTGTTGAGTTAAAACTAAACCATTCTCCTTTAAAATTCCCCCTTTTATTCTTCCATGTGTGTCTCTTTATTTTCCCATCGGAAAGTGGATAGTTGTAACCATTCCTCTTCCAAACAATTCCACCAATGAATCGTTGTCCAACTCATATGATCAACCTTGATTATGCCACCTCATTCCACGTGTAGATAGGATCTGATTTGTATTCCTTGTGTTCTATAATCGTGATATGTAATATACAGTCTTTCCGCAACCGAACTGACGTTTCGTAGCCAAACATACTTTCTGCAGCCGAACAGACTTTCCACAGCCGAACAGAATTTCTGCAGCCGAATGGACTTTCCGCATCCAAACAAACTTTCTGCCACTACAAACTTTCCACCACTACAGACTTTCCTCAACAAGTTTCTGTAGCTGCTTATTTCCTCCTACAACTATAATTTAGCCAAACTAAATTTTTTTTTTTTTTTGGTGATGTTGATTTCCCAAACCCATGGATGCTCTTGCATCACTCTAGAAACTGAGGTTGTGCATCACTTCCTTGCCTCGACCACAGTGGTTTGGCATCCTTGCACCTATGACAAAGTGGGCCTACTATGCAAAACCTAGAATGTACTTAGCACAATCTCAATGCTCACTTTGAATTTATGTGAATGGAATCAATTAATGAATTATGCCTTAAAAAATTTAATCCATCCGCTATATATATGATACTTGTCTTCCATGTGAAATTTTGTAACAGAACAGATCATTTAGCTTGGGAAAATCTCGTAGTGAAATAATTAGCAAGGAAGAAGAATTGCAGTGAAATCTAGCAAGAATTGAGCAGTAAAATCAAACATGCAAAGAAACTCAGATGTGCATCAAAGCTGGTGTCATATTCCATTAATCTGTATAGTAAAATAATATAGTACAATGGAGAGAATTTGATTATCCAGGAGGAATTCAAATCCATGTTAGTCTAGCATAGGAATTATCCCCACTACAGTGCTCCTTTGGTGCCAAACTCAACTGAATGTCAGTGAACTGAAGCTACTGTCAGGTAACTGATCATGAAGGGCACATCACTGAGTTTATCATGAAAATAAAGTTAGATAGGGCACATTAGTTGACAATCAGTGGCAATCGGAGCTCAAACCCCCCACTGCAGTTATGAACTCAAGTCGACTAAACCAGATCACTGAGTTAGCTCCTAAAATGTAGGGCACTGACTCTCATGCATGGAGGGCGCATCAAGTGGATAATGAGGCCTAGATGACCACTGAACACCACTAGGGGGTCAACAACATCATCCAATACTAGGAAAAGGGAAATAATACTAAGGTGTACAAAGGTTGGAGTATTAATTATCCTAACATTGCACTTGTAAGCCTCTCCAAGTCTAAGTGGACCGAAGTGCCCACATCACCAACTCAATATGCCCACATGATTTGTCTACTAACATCCATCTCGAATGGAATCATGCTCATAGTGCCATGCAATCACAACACCCAAGGGATGCACCCAATGTCCAAGTGCAACAAACAAGTGCATGAAGCCAATGTTCATCCATGTGATGTGCATCCATGTGCTTCTAGATAACAAGCACCCAACCAAGTGTGCTCAACTTAGTCTTCCTAGTCAATATGACCAACCAAGTGTGCCCATCCAAGATTGCCAACTCATATGTAAGTCAAATAGTTCTCTTGCCCCTTAGTACACCATGCATAGTACATGCCTCTAGACAAGGTTACTTGCAACAACCTTTTTTTCCTCTCCAAGTTCCCTCCAAGCTTCTCTTGTTCTATCTAACTAATGTGAGTTGCCAATGTCTACAGTGCACTCAACCTTTAGGCAAGGGCATCAGGCATGTCAATGGTGTGCCTTACCAATGGGCCAAGGCACTCAAAAACCGACTCCTCTAGCCATCAACTTTATGTCATGTCTATATGTTCCAACCAATGACAACCAAGGTGATTGCACGATGGAGGTGCCTGAAGCCTTTCAAGGCTAGGGCCTTGCAAGTATTCTCTACTATGTCTCTTATTATCCTTTGATTTGTTAGTGTTTTTATACTATTAAGTTTGTTAACTTTTCACTATTTGTTATGCAATAACAAGAAATACAACATTTACAAAAGAGAATAATAAATACAAATGGAAAATTACATAAGAGAATAATAAACACAAAAAGGAAATAACATACTTTGTTTTAGCTAAATTCCTCCCTAATCATTAGAGTTATGTCATGTGATCTAAGTCCTAGAAAGTTGTAAGCTGTAAAAAGATTTAGCTCTATCTTGATGAATAGATTTAATTTGCTAATAGAAATTAGAGCTAACATTGTTTAAAGCTTAGTTATTTCACATTTACAATTTTAAAAAATATTAGTTATAATTATATTTAAAAGAGATTCCAATTTCACAAAATTAATCAAGTTATTTATAAGCGAAGAAATTCACATAAAATTATATTTTTTTTATTTTATTTGAACTTTGCTCCCTTCATTTATTTGCATATATTTTGCACAATTAATGCATCAATAAAACATTCTTAATGCAGGGATGAAGTGGTTGCTAGAGGCACTCTTCCTTTCTATGATTACTAGTCGAAATGCTCATACTCTTCAGAGCCTCTTTTGGCATCGTTTCGATATGTTATGGCCTAATTGCCTCGACTTGTTTTTCTCTAAGTTTCTACTATGGAACAATGACTGGTACATGTTATGTAAACTTCTCCTTCTAGGTGCTATATCATGCTGGTCATTTAGTTGTATGTTTGTAGTGAACTCATATGTCTACTTATAACCTTTTGATTTTATTCAAACGTATAAAAATTTTGGTGAAAGAGTTTAGTTTGCGAAAAAAAATTTAAAAGTGAAAAATTCATGAGTTAATTTTATAGATATTTTTTCTAAATTAATTCATCCAAATTTTTACTTTAAATATCATCAAAATTATAAAAAACTAAATAAAATCTTTAAAAATTTGAATATTTTTTAAAAATATCACAAACACTTTATAATTAAAAACTTACAAATTAGTAAAAATCACCAACTAAAAAGCAAATCAACTACAATTTCATATTCAATAATGTTGCCAATCCTTTGTCGACCATTCAACTTGGCGTTTCCTTCGATTGAAATTAATACAAGGAAAGCGACTGAAAGTTCATATTCAATGATGTTACCAATCCCCTTTGTCGGTCATTCAACTTGGCGCTTCCTTCAATTTCAATAGTGGTACGGCAATATGTTCACAGTGCCACGTGTGTTCCAAATTAAGCGAGAAATACAAACTTTTTAGAAATGTCGAAGATAAGTGGATGTTGGCAATCGGTTAAAACCCTAATGTAGATTTTCATAATTTGTGGTTCTTGATTTTATTAGATGGGACAAATATATAAACCAACATCTTTGTTCTCAAATATCAATGCGACTATAAATCTAAAAAACTTGAATCAGCTTATTATTGATCTTTTAATATTTTATTAATTTTATTCTTTTGATTAAAATCTAAAGAATAAATGTTGCATTATCTTCCAAGGTTGTTTACTGTCCTTTTCATATTTATATCACTTAACTTTTCATTCGAATACGATCTCTACCTTAAGGTTTAATTTGTTGATAATGGTTGTGTAATGTTTTTTTTATATTTGCATCACATAACCTTTTATTTGAAAAAGATGGTTTTTTATATCACTTACCTTTTTAATTGAAAACTATGGTTACCTTAATGTTATTTCTTTTTATCGGGGGTGGCAGGTGCGGGGGGATAATTTTTTTATCCCGGAGGAAATAAAGTTGCAGACTTCTCTTGGGAACTAGGTATCAACACCAATAATCAAGCCGAATGGTTGGCCTTGTATCACTCTCTTGAAATTGTTGTCACCTTCAACATGGAACATCTGCAGGTATTCGGGGATTCCAGGCATGTAATTCAAGCTATGCGCAATGGTAACTCCCACAAAAGCTCCAAAAGTCAAAGACTTTAGAAAAGAATTAAGAGTCTCGAGCTCCCTATTGATACTCTCTTTTTTCATGTGCTTAGAGACCTAAATCCTATAGCGGACAAATTGGCAAATGTTGGTGTCACAATGAAAAAGGGGCAAGCCTCTCATAACAATGTTATAGAACATATTTTTATACCCTAATGATCCATTTGTTAATGGGTTTTCAAACTTGGAGAAATTCTTTAAAAGGTGGCTCTCTCCACCACTTGAGAACTCGTTTTCGGCATGCCTTGTATTGGCTGACACGCCTCCACCCTCGTGCCCTCCACATGGCTCTTATAGTTCTCACGCTTGAGCATTTAAGGCTCCAAGCGTTTGTTGGTTTCATAGCCCAAAGGATGGAGCGCCTTACCCACCCTGCTCTCGCTCCGGCTTTGCAACAGCTCTGCATCACCACCCAGGAACCTGCTCTCACGCTGTTTGAAGTTGGTTCTCCCTCGTCTGCACGCAGCATGGAAGGGGTTAGACAAGCCATAGCCACGTTAAGCCAGCTCTCCTCAGAAATTGAAACCTACCTGTGCAGAACGTATTCTGTTGTTTGCACCACTGTGAACCAAATTGAGGAATTGGCCATGGAAGATAGGTACATTCACTCCCGACTCTCTTGCATGGAGTCACGCATGGAAGACATGGACCGAAACATCATCGAGCTGATGGGAAAAGTGGATAGCATTAAAGCAGATACCTCAGTTTTTGCCTGCAAAACTCATTGCAGCATTGTGCAGGAAGCCCCAACTGTAAACCAGGAGATGATGGATGCAGCCTCAGTTCAGCAGCAGAACTTCAGTTAATGACACTCTCTTCACCCTTTTTGGAATATCCTCCAATCTGCAAGTTCTCTTAGCTGCTCATACTCTGAATGTTTTTTTGCCTAATATTATGTAAACAATTTGTAAGGGTTTATCCCAACAGCATGAACATAATATATAGGAAGTCAGGATGTAAAGAACTCAATGACAAAAACTCTATCAATCTCTGCAATCTTCCTCTATCAGATGCAGAGTGCTGGCTTCTGTTTTTGTAATGAATGGTTGTGCACAGCCTTTATCTATATATATCTTTCCCCTGTTTCTGTTAAAAAAAATGTTATTTCTTTTTACATATATTTATTTATTTTATTTTAGTAATATTTTTTCTTCTTTTATTAATCTAAAACATTTTAGATAATAGGTCAAATTTATTTCTGGTAAACTATAAAGATAATGAATGAAAATTATCCAAATTTCTTAAATTTGGAATCAAGATCTTAGAGTAAATATTTAAGATATATGAAAGATGTTTCAAATCTTTAATGTTATTATTTGTTATCTTCTTGAGATAAGGTATGACAACACATATCCATTTCAACTCTAGTTCTATCAAGCATTGAGAGGGATCAAATTCCTTGAGGTGCAAACTCATCTTAGAGTCTTTAACTTGAGTAAAGATTTGCACCTTAAGGGATTTGATCCCTCTCAGCGCTTGATAGAGCTAGAGTTAAGATGAAACTATGTTGTTTCCAAGGGAAGTGACCGCATCAAAACAATGTTTCTTAAAAACCAAAAGTACCATAGTGAAATCATCTCATCCAAAATTATATATATATATATATATATATATATATATATCAGAGTGATCAATCTCAATATTTCTTCTTCTACTTTTCTTAAAGTCACTTCTACCCTTTTGCCATCTTCTCATATCGATCATATGTGGAAAGGAGGTTGAGTTTGAACACCATTTGCCCTTAATTAGAGATATTGTGGTCAATGTGAGACCCTTTCTCTCTTTATTTCCAATCTTTATAGTTTCTTGCTCCAATGTTAATCCTTGTGACTTATGGATTGTCAAACCCTGAGCAAGTTTCAATGTTTCCTCATATGTGTCATTGTAACATTTTGTTCTATGGAATTTAATGATGAATTACATGTATATTTAAGTAAATGTTATCATGCAAAATGTGATATCCCTAAAATCAATGCATCTTAAAAATACTATTAGATCATATTGCAATTCCCAATGCATAAATTTCAAATTAGAAGGATGTTAGATCATAATGCAAATCTCCATCTAAAGACATAGATCAATAGATCATAGATGTCCCTCACTATAAGCAATGCATCTTGATAATACTAAGAAAGAACATTCATGAAATTGATGCAATGCAACAAACTTCGATTACTAAATTCTCGCATTAAAATATTAGATGCCAATATATAGTCAAATTGGGGTTTCAACTATTTAGTTGTGGTGATTATATTTACTCAACTAACTATGGTAACTAGATCAAATAAGGGTTTTGACTATTTAACTAAATGATATCATAGAAAATAGCCAAAACAAATGGATCAACCACGGGATTTTTGGCTCCAACAATGACTTGATGAATATATCATAGATGTCATTCTACTTGGCTAACTATGATGATTCTATCTACTCAACTAAATGTGGTAACTGAATCAGATTAGGATTTTGACTATTCAACTAAATGATATCATACCAAATGTAATATCACTAAAATCTATGCATCTTAACAATACTATTAGATCATATTGCATTTCTCAATGCACATTTTTCAAATTAGAGGGATGTTAGATTATGATGTAAATCTCCATCTAAAGACATATATCAATCATGATCATAGATGTCTCTTAATGTAAGTGAATCAGGTTAGGATTTCAAACATTTAACAATGGTGATTCTATGTACTCGGCTAGCTATGGAAATTGAATCAGATTAGGGTTTTGAATACTTAACTGAATGATATCATACAAAATGTCCATAACAAATGGATATCATATGAAAATGTAATATATGTTGGGTTCTAATACCTATTACAGTGAGTATGCATAATGATTCTTACAGTTAAACAAAGGCGCAAAACACAATCACATAATACACATAAATTTATCTTGGAAAACCCGATACAGGGAAAAACCAACAAACCTGTTGGGAATGTAATCCTTAGTATTAGGGTTACCCATGTGAAGATAAAAATTCATTGAGGTAGACCGAAAGTCACCCAGGAGTCCAAGAGTCCACTTGGGAAGTTGAACCCAAGGGACATTCTCATTTGTATATATGTACAATTAATTAATGAGAATATGTGTGCTTTCATGCCTCTCTTTCCTGTCTTCATTGTGTAACTATCCTTTTGGCCTATTTGACCAAATGGGCACCTAACAGTGGCATCAAAGCTTTTATGGTCCTGCGGCATGTGCTCAGACCTACCATATTCTCTACTTTCCTGGCTGCTCAGTCCTACACCATTATTTTCACTGCTGCTCATTCCTGCAGATGAAACGCATCTGCTAGCCCTATATTTTATATATTCCATGATTTCCTTCTGCAAGTTTTGGAATAATATCCTTCATTAGTCTTTCTCTCTGCATGTACATTACTCCCGATCCTCCTCATATTTTCTGCATTGGAATTTGCATAATATTTATGTGTTATGTGTTGCACATGTTCCACGATGTCGAACCCTAATATATGCATTGCATCTACCCATTGGTGTGTGCACTGCGTTGTTGGTTTCCTTGCATTAAAGTGGAAACCCTAAACTTTGTTATCTCTAAAGACGTGCCTGCACTCGTGAATGTTGAAGGAGTTGGTGTAGTTCAATCATTTTCCAAGAAAGAAACATTATGATATTGCAAAATCACATGTGAAAACAAAGTCAAGAGCCTATCTGGTCTCTTTTCTTCATCACGGGGGATATTGTTAGCCCATCATAACGATCAGTGTTTCCAAACATGATCCATGTCACACATATGAGAAATCATTCCACCCTCCATACTGGAAGCCACCTCATTAACCAGAATGCTACTCTGAATGTGGATCTCCCAAACATTTCTCTAGGGGGGACATGTATAGTGTTGCGCACTACCACGGGTGGATTAGCGTTATGATTGGAGATATCAAGGGTTTAAGTTTGAAGCAATGAGCATAAGATTCCAAGTAGTGAATAAACTGATTCTTGGTGGGATATGTGGGGAACTCCTGAGGAAACAACATTAGAGGAAGCTCACAAAAACACTTTGGTAAATGGGGCTTCAAACGGTCATATGTTCTCTTTTTTCCACAAAGAGGCAATACAATCTATCTTCTCCAATATAACGCAAGGAAATCCCTCTTCTTGTAAACATTTTTTTTTGGTAAGACCCGAGGGACCACTCCCTAAAATTATAGGGTCATTTACCCAAACACAATGTTGTTATTGCTTCTTCAAGTTGGAGCATTCCTTGTTACGTGCTAATTCCCATGTCAATTGCCTGCAAGAAGAATCTGTTTCATAATATTTTTCCATTCTAATTGCGACTAGGAATGATAGTTAATTTAATGCAACAATTGTAGTTAATTGAATGCAACAATTGGGAGCTGTGTGTATCTCTCCAAGTACATGTTTCTAGTTTTGTGTGGAAAACATGAAGGCTCTCTCTCATGACAACATGAAGATTCTCCCCTTTTGTGTGAAAATGTGATGCAACAAACTTCGATTACTAAATTCTCACATTAAAATATTAGATGCCAATATATAGTCAAATTAGGGTTTCAACTTTAGTTGTGGTGATTATATCTACTCGGATAACTATTGTAATTGGATCGAATTAGGTTTTTGACTATTTAACTAAATGATGTCATAGAAAATGGCCAAAACAAATGGATCAACTGTAGGGTTTTTGGCTCCAACAATGACCTGACGAATATATCATAGATGTCATTCTACTTGGATAACTATGGTGATTCTATCTACTCAACTAAATGTGGTAAGTAAATTAGATTAGGGTTTTGACTATTCAATTGAATGATATCATACCAAATGTAATATCGCTGAAATCAATGCATCTTAACAATACTATTAGATCATATTGCATTTCTCAATGCACATTTTTCAAATTAGAGGGATGTTAGATTATAATGTAAATCTCCATCTAAATACATATATCAATCATGATCATATATGCCTCTCAATGTAATTGAATCAAATTAGGATTTCAAACATTTAACAATGGTGATTCTATGTACTCAGCTAGCTATGGAAATTGAATCAGATTAGGGTTTTGACTATTTAACTAAATGATATCATCCAAAATGGCCATAACAAATGGATATCATACAAAATGTAATATATGTTGGGTTCTAATTCATATTACAATGAGTATGCATAATGATTCTTACAGTTAAACAATGGCGCAAAACACAATCACACAATACACATAAATTTATCTTGGAAAAGCCGGTACAGGGAAAAACCAACAAACCAATGAGCTTTACCACTCATATATTATCAACACTCTTAACCAGTGTTTACAACAGTGATTTACTAGATCGCAATAGCTTAAGTGTGACATCACTACACTTATTCCACTACCATATAATACTTCACAATATGATTACTTACTTTAGTTTTTCCTTACATCATATTTACAGATGCAACACATACACTAGCTTGTGATACCCAAGTTAGTTACAACTAACTGCTCATTAATAACAATCCATAAATTTCTAACAAATTTTAGTTATTCCATTACAATCGACTTGACTAAGTCAACCTTGGTCGACCTCCACTCAACCTTCTCGTTGTCCAAGTGTTCGTTGAATTCTTTCTTGAGTTATGCTCGTCGACTTCATATTGAGCTGTCGTGGTTATCGACTAGTTGACTATTCTAGTTGGGAAGTCGACTAGTCTGCCACCATTTATCAACTTTGATTATAGTCAACTATTATATTTGTTCCATCAATCAGAATTCCACCATCTGTTGAATTTAATTCCATTCGACTTGTTGACCAATTGACTATCGACTTCGACCGTCGATTAACATGCAAAGAATATAACATTTCCAACATTCTCTCGCTTGTTGTTTTCCTTGCATACAAAAGATATTTTAGAACTTCAGTTCACTTGACTTGGCATTATAGGCCCATTGATTCCCTACACCAAGTAAACTTATTGGTTCTTACAAACTTGGATAGTGAGTTTGAAATATTCTTCACCATGTCTACCTTTTCCAACAACACTTTCTGGCTCTCCACCATTTCTCTCACAAAATGGTACTGCACATCTATATGCTTTGTCTTTGAATGATATGTTGGGTTCTTTTCTAGGAAGATTGCACTTTGACTGTCACAATCCAACCGAAAATCATGTTGTTTGAAACCAACCTTTGAACACAATTTGTATACCCAAATCACCTCCTTACTTGCGTGAGTGGTTGCCATGTATTCAACCTTAGTAGTCAACAATGCAATGATCAAATTCCTTGTACTCATCCGACTGAATGCCCCACCGAATAACTCAAAAACATATCCATTGATCAAACTTCTATGGTCGATATCTCTATCCCAGTCAGAGTCGACAAAACCATGTGTAGTTATTCGCTTGTTGACTTCAGGTATCCCTTGATAGCAGATTGCATAATTCGTCATGCCACATAGATACCTGAATGCTCTCTTGACTACGGGCCAATGCTCCTTTCCAGGTGTCAACATGTAAATTCTTAATACTCCCATTGCATGGGAAATATATCTATTTACGTCCGACCCGAGGAAACCTTTGCACGCCTCTGTTACCTTTTGGGAGGCCTACGCCCCATAGAATCTGTCTACCTGAGACTGTCCCTTGGCCCGTAGGTCTTGAAACAAGGTTAGAATTCTAGCTCTTCCAGAGTGGTATCTCATTGGTATCAGGTTGAGTATAGAGAATTGCATACATCATACTACCTACAACACTAGCATAGGGCGTATGTGTCATGTACTCTATTTCTTCCTATGCCTTAGGACATTGTTCAACAGATGATTTACTCTGATAGGAATAGAGAGCTTAACCAATTTACACTCCTGAATGTTGAAGCATTTCAAAATTGTCTCAACATATTTACTCTTACTCAACCAGAGCCTTCTACATGCTCAATCTCTCTTTATTTCAATTCCAAGAATTAAATGAGTTACATTGAAATCCTTCATGTTGAACAGCTAGATTCACAATATTTCCAACCAACAAGATGTCGTTGAAATACAAAATTACATATATAAAGTAATCACCGACTTTCTTTCCATACACACAATGATCATCTTAACTTCTCACGGACCCTAACTACTGGATATACATATCAAAATTCTAGGACCGCATCCTGGGTGATTGCTTTAAACCATAGAGATACTTCTTGAGCTTGTAGACCAACTCCTCCTCTTCTTTCACTATGAAACCCTTAGGTTGCTTCATATAAAATTCTTCTTCAAGATCACCATCAAGAAATTTTTTCTTTGCATTCATCTATTCTATCTCAAGATCAAATGTTGCAGCTAAAGACATTAGTACCCTAATGGAATTTAACTTTTCAATAGGAGAAAAAATATCACCAAAGTCGACTTTAGTTGACTTGGGAATATCCCTTTGTTACCAATCGAGCCTTGTACTTCTTGAACTATCCTGTTGCATTCATATTTTTCTTAAATACCCACTTACTACCAACGGGTTTCCTTCCATTTGGAAACACAACCAGATCCCATGTTTTATTATTCCTTAAAAACTCCATTTCTTCTTCCATGGTTCTTTTCCAAAGTTTACCCTCTGTCAAGTCAATTTCTTCCTTTACCAACCTGGGATCATCTTCTATGGTAGATAAAACAAAAGCATAATGAAATTCTAGTGGACTATACCTTTTGGGTTGTTGCTTTTCTCGACCAAACCTCATGACGACCAGAGTCTTGTGTTCTACCTCATTGTCAAATTCAGTGGACTCATCTAAATCCATATTTTCGTTGTTCATTTCAAACTCTTGATTTTCCAGTTCCTTTTATCTTCTGACCTCTTTAATCGTAGAAGTACCTCTAATTTATCTAAAGATCACATCTCTACTATAAATTTCCTTCTTGTGGCTGGATTCCACAACTTATACCCTTTCACCCCATCATTGTATCCAATGAAGATGCATTTTTCATACTTTCTATCAAGTTTGTTTCTTTTCTCCTTAGGTATATGCACAAAGGAATAACACCCAATGACTTTGAGATGTGAAAGAGAGGGACTCTTACCAACCCATGCCTCATATGGATTATTTTCGACTAGAGTCGTTGACCACAACCTATTCACTAGGTGACATGTTGTGTTGATTGCTTCTACCCATAATTCTTGTGCGATACCTACACTATTGAGCATGCTCCTTTCGTTCTTCATCATCGTTCTATTCATTCTTTTAGAAAATCTATTCTTTTGAGGCATGTATGGATTTTTGTTTTGGTGACCTATACCATGATGTATGCATAATTGGTCGAATGCTTTACTACAGAATTATCCTCCATTATTAGTTCTTGGTGCCTTGATCTTTCTTCCAGTCTGATTTTCTACAAGAGCTTTGAACTCTTGGAACCTTTCAAAAACCTCAAATTTCTTCCTCAGAAAATACAACCATGACATTCTGGAGAAATCATCTCTGAAAGAAATGTAATACTGATATCCTCCTAATGATTGGATGGGTATTGGTCCAAACATATCACTATGTACTAACTCCAATATTTCTTTGGCACTTGTGTCCCTATATGAGAAACTTACATGACTCTGTTTACCATAAATGCAATGTTCACAAAAGTTTACTTCTTCATAATAGTTAGGGATACCTTTTACCATACATGTACTGTGCATATCACGAAGACCTTTCTCACCAATTTGTCCCATCCATTGATGCCACAACATGGTCAAGTCGACTAGATAGGAAGATATATCATTGGATTCAGAAATGACTATGTTCGCACATCCATTGGTGTATGTTTTTCCCAATAGCTTGTACAGTGTTCCAGTATGGACTCCTCTCATCAATACCATCACTCCTTGCACTATCTTACATGCATCTTTCTCAGATACAGACTGCACATATGCATTTCCCATATTACTAACATATATCAGGTTTTGAGCCAAATATCAATAGATAATAGATGTCCCTTAGTGTAACTGAATCATATTAATGCTTCAAACATATAACAATGGTGATTCTATGTACTCAGATAACGATGGAAACTGAACCAGATTAGGGTTTCGACTATTTAATTGAATGATATCATACAAAATGGCCATAGCTAATTTATATCATACAAAATGTCTAGAACAAATGGATGGAAAGCGTTGGCCAAACTACATGGATCAACCGTGGGGTTTTTTTCTCCAACAATGACTTGACGATATGTTGAACTCATGGATTATGGTTGTTGAGTGTAATTTATATTAATTAGATTAGGGTTTCAACTATTTAATTGTGGTGATTCTATCTTAATCCCCTCACCATAATTCATTAGTATTATATTAGTTATTTTTAGGTCGATTCAGTATTTAGTCACATAATGATCACTTCATCTCCTATTTATAATAAAGGAGATTCATTTGTATAATCATCTCATCTTGTCTTGTGTATTTAGTACATCGCATAAGTGGGTTTCCCCCAAAAAAATGTTTTTTATTCATGTATTTGCCTCATTATTAAGGGGTGGATTACTTTCTCTTGGTTATTTTATTCTCTTTTGGGGAATTTGGTGTATATCTTTTGGTATTAGAGCTTGGACGCTTCCAAAACTAGTCATCTTGGCATTTTCACTATAATTTTTTGGGGGGATGTTTTAGATATCAAAAATTGGAGGGGTCATAGAGGACATAGTGAACTATCTTTGGTATGAATTTAAAGCTCTGATTCATCACAGTTTCAGAGTTATACCTTGTGGAAGTTAGGGTTTTTTACTAATGAAAAAACTAGTCTCAAACATGTGCTATGTGTAAAATTGTTATATCTAAAGCTTGCAAAATCTAAATTGAGTAAGACTTGTTGTACCAAAAAGAAGAAAGAACATAGTATTTGTGGTACTATTTTCAAAATATGATCTAAAAAATTTAACACATGGTAGTCTATACACTTTCACTCTCCTAAAAGGGACAAAAATAACAAGTTTTAGGAAAGTTACCATAATGTTTTCTTGGCACATTAGAGTTGAGCCATACCTGTGGTATTGCAAAGAACAAATATCAGGATACTGTCAGACTGTAATGTCTCCAATTTTTTTCTAAGGACCACTCCATTGGACTAGAGGATGCAATGCCCTAAGTCACTTGGTAAAGTTCATGATAAATTATTAAGGTGGTGACACGGGTCACAAAGTTGTATAGTATAATGTCCAATATTTGTGATTAATGCAACATTAAAAAACATTGGACAAGGAGGGAACATAGGAGGATGAGTTGGGCCCCACATGAGTTGTAATTCCCCCAAATCAATCCAAGCATCTCCAAATTCGAATTCTAAGGTGGAAGGCATCTTATCTAATTGTAACTCCCCAAGCTAAGAATAGTAAAGGAGGGCGCACTTGTGGAAGTGTAACTCCCAATGGGAATATATGACATCTTATGAAAACTTATGACATGTTGAAGGTCCATATGATAGATTATGACACCATATGACATGTTTCAGGTCCTAAATTTAAACAAGGAAGGCACTAGAGGTTAGAGTTGGCCCACATGAGGGTGTAACTCCCCCAAAATCAAGCTAAGCCTCTAAAATTCGAATTTGCAAGGTATATGAAGTTATTATTCGTACAAATAAAATTAGAGAGGAAGTAAATGGGTCCCAAGGTGTCATTCTCTCATAAAAATAACATTTATTAATATTTTATTAAATATTTGTGAGAGGATTCTAGAATGAGGGGGAAATGCTCCAAGAAGATTTTTAAAAAGGGTGCAAACAAAAGTGAAGGGGATTTTGGTCATTGTTGATTTTTTATATTGGAGATCTCTTGTGGATTTTCATATCTTGGGATATGTGCCCCTTGCATTTGTGATCGGTTTCGGTGGTGAAAGATTTCACCCTAGCTGGTAGAGGGGAGGATATCATCTAGATCTCTTCATTTGTGCTTCATTGCAAGAGTTGAGAGAGAGAGATTATTCAGATATATCCATTGATATCCATAGATCTAAGTTTCTTATGAGTTTATTTGCAGGTCTAGAGATTTATTAACATTTGAGAGTTTTCATTGTGTTGGTTTTCCAATATTCTCAGTGTGGAGGGCGCATTGCTCTCATCTAGTGTTATTTTCTGAGTGTTGGCAGTGCTGTAGGGCGTACCATTGGATCCATTTTCACTTGCAGAGATAATTCTTAGGAATTATATGACTGATATGTGACAGAGGGAACAATCTGGGAGGTTGATCTATCATTTGGGGGTGTTTCTTGTTGATTTAGAGCTTGGGTCGATGAAGGAGGGTCGGAATGAAGGTTTTGGTTTTGACACTTCTATACATTTGTGGAATGTGAGACCTATTCCATTGCTTTCAAAGTGTTGTTTACAATGGGAAACACTTTTTTTCATTCAAAAAGGTTTTCGGATGACCAAGATGTCCCCATTTTATCAGATCTACTCCATTTTGTATCTCTTTTGGTAGAGGTGCAAACTTGTACAATTGTAATTGAGTATTTCATGGATTTCGAGCTGTGTAAGAGCCATGTACTATTTTAATCAATGTAATTAATGTTCCTATATAGTGAATAATAAATATCCAAGTTTTTTCCCCATATGGTGTTCATATTTGAGCAACCGATGATTCCATGTATAAATCTTTCTCATATGGTTATGCCATTTACAGTACTGATTGTAAAAATTTAATAAAAGTCCCTTGTGGCCTATTACTGAATCATTTATATTTTTTTGGATGTATTTGAGTCTTATTGAAGTTTTTTGGAAGGATTATATTCGATTAGGAGGTGTTTGGGTCTAGTTGAAAAACCAATGTTCCTATGTGGGGAAATCGAGCTAGTTTGTCACTAGTTTTGAGAGGGTGCCTTTCATACTTCCTTGGAAGTTCTATGGAGTCTATAAGTGGTTAAGATAGTTTTATTTGAGTCTATTTGATTCAATTAATATAATCTTAGGAGAATTCGATTCACTCTGCTAGTGTTTGGGAAGAGTTGGAAACCCTGTGTTCGGTGTGGCCAGAATTGAACTAGTGTTCCTAGTTTCTTTACCAGGTTCCAATTTTATATCATATTTGATTTGGGACTCGTGGAAGAATACTCTAAGAACAATAATGAGCTGCACACCTTTAATGGACATCATTAATACACATACACTCCATTGTTTTTGAACGAGAACCTTTCATAAACCTTAATAAACCATAGTTTGAGGAAAAAGTTGAAAATCAGCATAATTATAGTTGGAACATTGGAGATAATATCCCTAATTTCTGATTGGGGATATTACACAGCATTATAAGGGTCAAATTTTCAAATATATTTTAGGAGAAAGGTCAGTCACCAAGATAACCTACAAACTAGGTTTCACAAGGTATGCTAACTTGACACTTGTATAACGTTTGATTGGAATATCTGTTTTGGCTGAATTAAAAAGGAGATATAGAGAAAATAAATATAATTATATGTAAATATTAGTTTGGGATCAAATGGAAATGGTTTCTACAAAATATAATACACCAATTAAACCCCCGGAGAGCTCAAGCATGATTCATAAAGAAAATGAAGATATGTTTCATTGACTATCCAAATTGGAGGAAAAAGTTACGAAAGGGAGTGAAAGATCATTGACACTTGCAATTGGAAAACACAAAAACTAAGATAACAAGTGAATTTAAACATATGTGTGAAAATATAGCTAGTATGGAGGATCTCGAAAAAGTGAAGAGGGAAATTTTGAATGAGATCAAACATTCTTTTAATTCATTTGCTCATGGAGAGAATATGGAGAACAAAATTGTCTTGTCCCAACCACAGATTGATAAAATTGAAAAAAAATGGAGAATAAGAGCTTCTAGTCCCCAATAATTGATAATCCACATCATCATGGGTTCAATTCAGGACCAAGGAACTACTTCATTCCCAAATCCGAATTAAGAAATTTCGATGGAATATATGTGTTTACATGGATTCTCTAAAATAATCATCAGTGATAGAGATCCAAAATTCACCGAAATTTTTTGGAAAGAGTTATGGAAGATAATTGGAATAACATTGGCTATGAGTTCAGCATATCGCCCACAAAGAGATGGACACACAAAAATTGTTAACAAAGGTTTAGAAGGTTATCACTGTTTTTTTTCTTCGAACAAGCAATCTCAATGGGATAAGTGACTTCCTTTAGCATAATGGTGGTATAATAACACCTAGCACACATCCACAAATATGATTATATTTGAATATCTAAATATGTTTATCCAACTCCTACTATTACATCATTTTTGTAGGATCATTCCAAAGTACATGCAGTGGATGCACATATAAAAAAGACTAAAGAAAATTTGCAAAACCTTATAGAAAACCTTCAAATGGCATAGAACAGGATGACGCAATAAGTAGATCAACGTAGAAGTGAAAGACAATTTAAGGAGGGTGATTTGATATATTTGAGACTGCAACCTTATAAGCAATCTACTCTCAAACATAAGAAGAATAAAAATAGCTCTAAAATTTTATGGACCCTATAAGAGTATTCACAAGATTAGAGAAGTGGCATATGAGTTAGATTTTCCTTCCTCCCACATTCATAAGGTTTTTCATGTATCTTGCTTGAAATAGGTTTTAGGACATACTATGTATGTACAAACAAAACTACCAGAATTTAAGATGAAGAAGGTAAGTTGATTTTGGAACCAGATTTTTATTTTGATAGATGTTCTTTATCTCTTCAGAATAGAACCATTATGGAGTACCTAATAAAATGGAAGAATATGCCACTAGAAGAAGCTACATGGCAAGATGAGCAATTCATGAAGAAACACCCTCAATTACAAGCTTCGAGGACAAAGCTCTTTTAAAAAACGGGCTATGTTAAGGCCCTAACCATAATTCATTATTATTATATTAGTTCTTGTTAGATCAGCTCAGTATTTGGTCACATAATAATCACCTCATCTCCTATTTACATGTTAAATCCCTAACCATAATTCATTATTATTATATTAGTTCTTGTTACGTCGACTCAATATTAGGTCACACAATGATCACTTCATCTCCTATTTATAATAAAGGAGTTTCATTTGTATAACCATCTCATCTTGTATTGTCTATTTTGTACATTGTATAAGGAGGTTTCCACCTCGAAGAGGCTTCTTAGTCATCTCGTTTCTTCATCATTGAGGTGTGGATTACTCTCTCTTGGTTATTTTAACCTCTTTTGGGGAATTTGGTGCATAACAATATATCTATAGTTGTAGATAGTTCTTTAGATTCATTTTGAATTTGTAAAGGGCGGAGATACCTAGCAACAATTACTTCAAGTAAAATATTTTAAGTGCAAACTTTGACTACTGAATTACCACATTATAATATTAGATGCCAATATATAATCAAAATAGGGTTTTGACTATCAATGAAATCAATGCATCTTAAGAATACTATTAAATCATATTTTATTTCCCATTGCAAATATTTCAAATTAGAGAGGTGTTAGATCATAACGCAAATCTCCATCTAAGGATGTAGATTAATGGATCATAATGTCCCTTAACAATACTAAAAATGAACATTCGTGAAATCAAAGCAATGAAATCAATGCATCTTAATAATACTACTAGACCCTGCTGCATTTCCTAATGCAGAGGAATATTAGATCATAACACAAATATCTATCTAAAGATACATAGATGAATAGATCATAGATAATATCTAACTCATTGCCCTATTACACCTGGATCTATAAGCACCAAGAGGGATCCAATTTCTTCAGGTGTATATTTTTTTAATCTTAAATTTTTTACATGCCAAGAAAAAATTTATACCTCATGAAATGCTTGATAGATCATTTTTATTTTATTTTATGAGCAAACATGATTTTTTAGTTACTTTTTATTTTTAATAACATTAGGTTACATTAAGTAACATGTTACACCTACTCTTGAAGCAACTAACTTAACAATCCTTAATCCAATATCTTTTCCATTATAATCGTCAATGTGAACTATTAATTATGAAGTAAAATAGTTGCAATTTATCAAATTATTGATTAATTTTTTATTATTGCAAAACTAATATCTAACACACTATTCTAGTATTAACCTAACAATAATAATCCAATATATTTTCCATTATAACTTTCTAGGCACCAACTATTCCAATTTGGAATCATTTTGTAAATGATAACAAAAATCCTACAAATAGGCAAAAGTTGCATTAATTAATTAATTATGAAATAAAATAGTTGCATTTTAACCAAATATTGATTTATTTACAATTATTACAAAGTAGTATCTAACTCAATTTTCTATTATTAACTTAACAATACATAATCCATTATATTGGTCCAAGTACCAACTATTCCAATTGGTACAATGATAACACATAAATCCTACAAATAGAGGAAAGTTGCATTCATTTATTAATTATGAAGTAAAATAGTTATTTTTGATATGCATACCATGGTTATATAAAGTTTTGAAATTGAAATTTGATATATATTTATATAAAAGTGTTTTACAATGTAGCATTTCATTTTTTTATTAATTTAGTTTAATTTTATTTCAATATCAAGATTGTGTTTTGCCATGAAAAATATGAAAATAATGGCATTGTGTCATTTAATGCTCTAATTATTTGATGTTATAAAGTCTCCAACGAACTAATTATTTATTAACAATTATTTGTCACTTAAAGGTTTTAAGGAGATATACATAGAGTTTAGCTCTAAGTTTTGCTATTTTCTTACTTAGTTCAATGCTGGGTACCAATGTTGTCTTCTAAGACACAATAAATTTTCTTTTTATTAGCTTCATGTTAATTTCATTTTTTTATTAGTTATTAGTTTTTGTTTAATTTTATTTAGGGCCAAGAATGTCTTTTACCATGGAAAAATCTCAAATAAGTTTTTAAAGTCTCCATTCAAGTAATCATTTATAGGCTTTTATATTAGGCACCGCCTTTAGGGGATGACACCTTTTCTTTGGAGGCTTGGCCCAGATATGACATATTTTCTTTTATAGGTTTTATTCTTCTAGTAAATGTTACCATTTTCCTACAAATTTGGTCATGGGGATTTATGCCTTTTCTTTAAAAGGATCGCATCTTCCCTTCACCAACAATGTTGTATCGTTGTATTTCCATCTAGAGGTTGTAAATGTTTGTAAGCATGTTTATAAGAGTTTTTTTTTTATGAAAGCAACCATGACGGGTTTTAGGAGTGAATTTTCATTAATTGAATTTTTTTTACCAATTTAAAAATAAATATATATTCACCAATTGTCCACTTTCCTTATAAACAATTTTCTATTTTTTACATAAAATATGATTAAATTGATAATATTTGCTAAAAAATATAAGTTTTAATAATAAATTAAATGTTTTTATTTCTTATTCACCTACATATCTATATGTATAATTTTTCAAACTACAATAAGAATCAACATATTAAACTTAGGTATGATATTTGAAAACTTAAAAAATACCCTCCCTTCAATGCCTAAAGGTTTAGCTCCTCCTCTTCATCTTGAAAGATTGGGTTGTAGTATGAAGTTTTAGCTTCTATAATTCGCTTTCCTTGCATCAATTGCTCATTTCATTTTTGAACTTCATGAAAAAAATTCATCCAACTCTTCCTTAGTCACATAAGCTTGGGATCCAGTTATAAATAGTTTTTTCTTTTAAAAATAAAAATAAAAATTGAAAATGGAATGACAACAAAAGCAAAAATCCATTGAACTCGGATACCAACTTGTAGCGTCACTATAACAAAATGTGGCCACTACTGCAATAGAAATTGAAAATGAACAACAACAATAATAAATAAGCAGAAAACAATGGTAGAACCTACACACCTACACATATTCAAGATTTGGTTGATTTGTTGCGTCGAGAGACGCTTTCTGCATCCCAGGTGAGTGAAATGTGTCACGTCTATAACGGTGACATGGCAAATGTCGGCTCTAAAAAAATGAAATATAAAAAAAATTATAAAACCAAGCATATGTCGGCTCCAAAAGAATAAATATAAAAAAAATTATAAAACCAAGCACATGTCGGCTCCAAGCTTAAATTGGATACATTATAAAAACACATTTACATAAATATATATCAAATTTCAATTTCTAATTCCATTAAGGTGTCGAAGCTCTTTACCTTTTTTTCAGCGGAAAAAAACATACTATTGCTATTTATAGGAATAAATCAAATAGTACAACGATGAGCATATTTCAGCACTGATTTGTCCAGAGTATCAAAAATGATCCAAGATCAACTAGATCCCAAGGATATATGTCCAAAATAATAATTACAGATAGCCATGAAAGGCAAAAACTGACACACATATTTCTCCCCTTAGATCTCAAAAAGTGAAATAGAACCAGCAGAATCCAGCCTGGATTCTATGAATTCTTCCCAAAAAAGAATGCCTTCTTCATTCTCCAAAGCCTCCTTAGATAACTTATCAGCAAAAGCATTGTTTTCTCTATAAATATGTTGAAGAGAATAGTCCTTGAAGTATGAAAGTTGTTGTCTGATGCGATCACACCAAGGAGTCAGAACAGCCACCTGAAGCCTATATTCAGCACGAGCCCACTTTATAGTGACCCGGGAATCACCAAAGATTTTTACATCTGCTAGACCAAAAAGATATGCCACCCTCACAATCATCCATAGCGCTACAATTTCAGCTTTCATGTTCGATCCTCTTCCACATTTTAGTTTGCAAGTGAAATAATGATTTTGGTTAAGAAAAATAACGCCCCCAGCAGCACAATGGTCCCGAGCAGCAGCCCCATCAAAGTATAAAACATGATTATCAACCTGGATATTTAAGACTGTCAATGCATTAGTTAATCCTCTAAAACAAAATATTAAAAAGAAAAATTATAAAACCAAGAACATATGGGATCCAAATTTAAATTAGCTAAATTGTAAAACATATGTATATAAAATATATATCAAATTTCAATTTAAAATTCCATTGAATTCACACCTAAAAAATTTCATGTAATCCTTTATATCCAATATTTATTTATTTTTATTTTGTTTAATATATACAAGTTGGTAATGGACAATTCACAACAAAACACTTTACATATGTATACAAAAGTGGTAATCCTTATCTAGATTGCACCAATCCAAGCATGGTGGACTTTGAAATAAAATAAATAAAAATTCTATTTCACTACAAAACAAGACTCATGTGAAATAATTTGTACAAGAAACCATACATGGAAGTGTGTAATGCCTTGGTACAAATTTATAATGGATTGAACAAAGAATATGATTCACATTTTCTATGCTTTCGAGTTTTTTCCCTCGTTGGCTTCTCGCTAACCATGAAGTCACTCACCACCTCTTTATCCTTTGTGAAATTCATTATTTTGTGTTGTATATATATATATATATATACCAGTATAGATCCATCTTAACTCTAGCTCTACCAAGCACCGAGAGAGATCAAATCTCTTGAGGTGCAAACATTTCCTCAAGTTTAGCAGTCTAGAAAAGGTTTGCACGTCAAGGAATTTGATCCCTATCGACGCTTGGTAAAGCCAAAGTTAAGATGGATCTATAGATGGATCTATGTTGATATTGATAAATGATGAAGATACATAAAAGGGGGAAGTCCTATTTATATGCACAGAAAGAAAAAATCCTTAATAAAGTCCTAACTAAAGGCTTGATTCACTAAAGGCTTGATTCACTAAATTAGTCATTGGACATTTATTATACTAAAGTGACATTTTTACCAATAAAATATTTATAAAATCACGAGTTTATGAACAAACTGGTTCGTGTACATAAAGCCTAATACCTAATATGGATATTATAAACAAAATTCATGAGCTTATAAAGAAAATGGCTCATGTACATAAAGCCTAATACCTAATATGATATAAACAAAATGGCTCATGTACATAAAGCCTAATATGGATGTTATAAGCAAAATGGCTCATGTACATAAAGCCTAATATGGATGTTATAAACAAAATGGCTCATGTACATAAAGCCTAATACCTAATATGGATGTTGTGGTTGTGTACAGAACACCTTGAGTTGCATGATAGTTCCATTCCTTTGTCCCTTCTTTTCCGGTCGTTGCACTTTAGTACTTCTATGCTTTCTCCATATCCTCATCATTTCCTTGAGGCAGTATCATACTCCACTGCCTTGTGTTATTCAGGGGTCTCCGATCTGTCATAAACAAGAAACAACATTGATTTTTAAAGATATTACTTTCTCCGTTGATACAGATTTGTGCCTTATTGATGTTGCCTGCCTGCGCTTTCATATTTGACTAGTACGTTATCCTACAGACACTGCTATTCGTCTCTGCTTCTCTCATTTTGTGCCTTTCCAATTCGCTGCAAATTTGTGCAATATGTGAATCTTCCAATCTGTTCCTAGTTGCCAACTTGTGGCATACTTCTATCGTCTTTCCAGATGTATCTATTTCTTATAGTTCAATTTTCAAGGCATTATTAAATCACCATGGATTGAGGCTCTTAAACATGCTTGTGCATTTCTATATTTGAGATTCTGTCTGTACCTGAGATCACCTTGAGGGTTTGACCTGCTTCCTCATCCATTTTTCTCTCAATTGAAATCTGTAGTACTCCTGCCAACCTATACACCTCTAAGAATCTATTGACAGGACTCATCAATCAAATTTCAAGCATCGATTTATCGCATATCATATTTCACCTTGAGGGGAATTTTGTTGTTGTTTGAGGTACAATTCAGCAGCGCCAAAGTAAGACATTCAATCATCGAGGCCCAGATCTGCTGGACCAGGAATATTTAGAGCTACGAAGCAATTTCTTTTGCCTCACAAAGTTCATCTATAGGATCTACCTCTTGAAAGTTGGATATTAGCATTAGTTTCCAGCCTCCTGCAAAAGGTTTAGCTCAAAAGGTTTAGCTCACTGCAAGAAGGCTCACAGATCATTCACTATGTGTTTGACAATAAATTCCATGATCTGCCACAGCTAGGAAGGATGCAATGGAAATTGATCTTGCTCCTAATATGACCTCAGGAATTAGTATAGAATATAATTGGTGAGTCATGGCGACCTGATGATCAAAAGTAAGAATCTTGTGGAATGGTATCAAATGCAACATGTATGATGTGATCATAGGCAGTTGATCCAAAATTTGGAAGTCCAACTCACCATTGATTTATTTCACAAGGGTATCATTTATTGTATTCATTGGATTCGTTTAGGCAAGTAAACACCAATTTCATCCGCCACAGATTTATAGAGGTTGGATCCTGTCACAAACATAAACAAAGTGTTTTTCTTTGTTGGTGACTCAATTTGATGTCATCAAAAGTCCCTACAAGATATTGCCCAATCTTGGCATGCCGAAATTGATTGGACCTTATGAGAACCATTTCTTGTCAGGAAGACTATGGATATAAACTTCATATCAGTGTAGCTGTCTCAAACATTGCAGTCATGTAGGTGTGAGAACAAGACCAGATACCATTATGAGCTTCTCACTGTGATCATCAAGAAAATTATTGTTTTTACCCCATGTCCACATGAGGAAGCCCAAAGTTTGTGTCAGGCAGATAACCTGACCCTTTCATCTGTCTGGACAGCCCCTCTAATATAGCCTAAATCTCATTCGTTTGTGTATGGGATTTCTCTTCTGCTATAAATGCATGTACCCTATTCTTAACTTCAATCCAGCTACACGCTGGCTTCTTTTTCACGCCTGTATCTTTCATCAATTTTCTCATCCTTTTTACATCTTCCCACTTCCCAGCTGCAGCATAGATGTTAGAGAGCATAACATAGGGTGCAGAGTTTTGAGGTTCCAACTCAATCAGTGATTCAGCTGCTTGTTTTCCTAGTTCCTTATTGCCATGAATTCTGCAGGCAGCAAGCAATGAACCCCACATAACAGCATCCGGCTTAAATGGCAAGTTGTCAATAATTTCCTTTGCCTCATCAAGTTGCCCAGCACGACCAAGAAGATCAATCAGGCAGGCATAATGGTCTGCTTTCGGTTGGATACAATGATCATTAATCATGGACCCAAAATAGTGGCGACCTTCATCAATGAGGCCAGCATGGCTGCATGCAGAGAGAACACCAATGAATGTAATATAGTCTGGTTTCATGGAAGCCTCCAGCATTTGTTCAAAGAGCTGAAGGGCATTCATGCCATAACCATTTTGAGCATATCCTACAATCATAGCATTCCATGACACAATATCTTTGTTTGGCATTTCGCTGAAAACTTGGCATGCATCCTCTATGCTCCCACATTTGGCATACATGTCAACAAGGGCACTCCCTGCATAGACATTTGACTCAAATGCACTTTGGATCATGTGACCATGCACCAGCCTTCCGTGTTGCAAGGCTGCTAAGTTGGAACAGGCTCTGAGAATACTCGCAAAAGTAGCATGGTCTGGCTTAACATCTCTCGCTTTCATTTGCCAAAATAACTTCAGAGCCTTCTCATCATGCCCCATCTGAGCATAACCTGCAGTCAGTGCTGTCCAAGTAACCGTATTACGTTCAGGCATTTTATTGAATAGTTGGCATGCATCACCAATGCTCTCACATTTTGCATACATGTCAATGAGGGCACTGCCCACAAAAACATTGGACTCGAACCCAGTTTTGACTATCTGACCATGGACTTGCTTACCCTGTTCAACAGCTAGCAAGCTACTACAAGCAGCTAAAACACTTGCAAAGGTGAATTGAGTAGCTCTCATGCCTAATTGTTGCATTTGGCAAAATATCTTCAGAGCTTTCTCACCATTATTGTTTTGGGCATAACCTGCAATTATTGCATTCCATGACACCACAGTCATTTCAGGCATTTTCCCTAATACTTGTTCTGCACACTTCATACTCCCGCATTTTGCATACATGTCAACAAGTGCACTGCACACAAAGGCATTTAACTCAAATCCACTTTTAATTATGTAGTTATGGACCTGTTTTCCACATCCCAAAGCTGCTAGGCTTGTACAAGCATTTAGAACACTGGTAAAGGAAACCTCGTCTGGCTTCACATTTGCCAACAGCATTTTGAAAAACATGTCAAGAGCATCCTCACCATATCCATTCTGTGCATTTCCCACAATCATTGCATTCCATGAAACTGTATCCCGTTCAGGCAGTCTCTTGAATTGTCTCTGTGCATCTTCTATGCACTCACATTTAGCATACATGTCAACTAAGGCGTTTCTCACAAATATATTTGATTGGAATCCAGTTGTTATGACAATTGCATGAACTTGTTTTCCTTGTTCTAAACCTGCTAGGCTTGCACAAGCTCTGAGGACACTGGAATAAGCAACTTGATCTGGAACAATGCCAGAATGTTGCATTTGACAAAACAACTTCAGGGCCTCTTCACAAAAGCCATTCCAAATATATCCTGACATAATAGCATTCCAAGAAACTTCATTATACTCTGACAGAGTATCGAATAATGTCCTAGCATCCGTTATGCTCCCACATTTGGCATACATGTTAACAAGAGCACTTCCAACAAAGATGTTCGACTCCAATCCTGTTCTAATGGTTTTCGCGTGGATCTGAATTCCCCATTCTAGAGCAAGCAAGTTGACACAAGCACTGAGAATACTTGCGAAGGTCGATTGAGTTGGCTTCATGCCAGCTCTCTGCATTTGAAGAAACAATTTTAGGGCTTCCTCGTCATGTTCATTCTGAACATATACTGCAATCATTGCATTCCATGATACAGCATTTCGTGCGGGCATTTTGTTAAACACATCACGTGCATTATTTATACTTCCACTAGAGACACAGGCACTGAGAACACTCGCAAATGTAACCTGATCAGGTTTGATGCCAGCCTGTTGCATTTGGAAAAACAATTTGAGAGCCTCCTCGCCTAGTCCATTCTGTGCATATCCAGCAATCATTCCAGTCCATGTCACAATATCTCGCTCTGGTGTTTCATCAAATACGTGCTGAGCATCTCCAATGCTCCCACATTTGGCATACATGTCAACCAGTGCACTCCCCACAAAGGCACCTAACCCGAACCCAGTTCTGATCACACCTGCATGCACCTGCTTCCCTAGTTCCAGAGCCAATAAACTCGTACATGCTGTGAGAACGCTCGCGTAGGTAAATTGGTTTGGCTTCATGCCAGTCTGGTGCATTTGCCAAAACAATCTGATTGTTTCTTCTCCAAAACCCTGCCTTGCATATCCCGAAACAATAGTATTCCACGAAACCACATCTCTCTCAATCATTTTATCAAAAACTTGACGTGCATCCTCGATTCTCCCACATTTGCCATACATATCAACAAGAGCATTCAACAAAAATACATTCACGTCACACCCAAACTTTATCATGCTAGCATGGATACGCTTACCCTGATTATGTTCTGAAAGATTACCACATGCATTGAGCACGATTGCGAAGATGAAATCGCTGGTCTTCATGCCGGAGAGTTGCATTTGCCAGAAAAGCTTCAGAGCCTCCTTACAATCATCACTCCGAACATATCCTACAATCATAGAATTCCATGATATCTCACCTCGTTCAGGCATCTTGTCAAACAGTTCACGAGCTTCCTCCACACTTCCACATTTAACATACGCAGAGACCATCATATTCCACGAGAAAGCATCTCTGAAAGGCAAATTGTCAAATATTTGACGCGCATCCAACACACTGCCGCACTTAGTATACATCTCAAGAAGACGATCACCCAAAAATACTAATGGCTTAAATCCAGCATCAAGCATATGGCTATGAACCCTCTTTCCCTCGGACAGGGCTTTGGCTTTAATGCAAGCTTGCACAAGAAGAGCATAAGTATGGGGATCTGCTGAAATGCTTCGTTGGTTCATAAGCTGCAATATTTCAACGGCTTCCTCCAAGCGCCTCTCCTTACAAAAGATGTCTATCGTTTCTTTCATTGATAAATTATTGCCCGGATCTTCATTTCTGTTTTGGAGTAAACGACTGGAGATGCTACTACTGTAATAATGACACCCGTTTGACAGTTTAGACTCATTCGGATTTGAATTGTGGATTCTTGCGATTCCGGCAATGCGTCGAAGTGTGTGGGTATTGTGCGCCATAAGATGCGACACCACACCGAGAAGAGTTCTGAAGTTGAAGGAAATGGACGACTTCATGGATTCTCAAGTGCAGTTCCATAAGGTATATTTTACAGTTTGGAATTATTTTCTTGATCTTAGATGTATGCAAAATTTCCCACCCCTACGAGTGCAGTCACATGTGCCAAGGTTTGGCGAATAGACCTAGCCAAAGTGTGGACCATTAGAATTAGCCCAAGCCCATGAATCTCAGAGAGGTAATAAGTTTGGATATTTGCAAAATGTTATTTCACAGTTCTCATAAATTGGTGCACCTTTACATTCCTTAACAAACAATATAGTTGGCTTCTTTGGACAAAAGAATAACAAGACCTCTTGAAAAATAAGATTTGTGATGCGTCGATGTTGGGATTTCCAAATCCACAAATCCTTTTGACATGTTAGGATTTCCTACATGTGAAAGAAGCTGCGTTACATCAAGCTGTGAAGCACTATAGTGTACATTCAAGGGAAGAAGATACTGATCTACAGAGACCACAAGCCTCTATGATTTTTAGAGATGAAAAATAAGTTGCAACAACAAAGTGTTACAACTTGTTTTCAGACATAGTGACAAAGTCTTATTCCACTAATGCTACAAGTGCAATTTAAAAGATAAATGCCATTTCACCCAAGCAAAAATCTTCCAACTTTTTAGGCTTACTCTAAATGCCACGAGAGCCTTCCCTAAAGGTTCTTGGATTTAAAGTTATGGAGAGTGAAAAAGGAAAAGTCTTGGAATCTTGAACTTGTTAAATTAAATAAATTTATGAGAGCATGTATAAAGAAAGAAGAGTAATGGACAATAAGTGAAATAAACTTATGAAATGTAAACCAGCAATAAAACACAATGTTGTAACATCAAGATCTGCATTAAAATAATGGCTTATTGTCCAAATCCATCCACAAATAAAATCATCCAATGATGGCAAGGTTATACTTATTAGTTTATGAAGTGATTATTGAATGAGGCCCTCTTGAAAAGAGTAAAATCTATGCAAAAGGGTGTTACCCAATTTATTAAGTGTCTAATTAAGATGTAGTGATTGAAATCACTTCAAAGAAGATGACTTAAATCTCTATCTCACAAACTTAATTAGTTAAGTGTCTTGCCATATGATATGGGGAGGCAGGTGTGGGGAGTATCCTCTTGGATCCTGGAGAAAATATTGTATTAACATTGGAGTGGGGACTCAAGAAAGCTACTAATATCAGGCAGAGCATCATGCCCTTTATATAGAATAGAAAATGTTGTCCATCTTGGAATTCAATCTGTCACGATCATTTGGGACTCTCTCTTAATCATGTCTCAAGCAAGGAACATATTGGAATTAGCGGATAGAATTGCAGGGGCTCCAACAATGGATCAACAGGCTCCTACGACAAATCCTTGATGCCCAGTTGTTACATGTCAGAAAAGAAAATAATAACATTACGGATGTCCTTGCCAAGAAAGCTGACAGATTGACAAAATGGAGTTTGGTTAAAACTGGGGGCCAACTCTCAACTTGTTGGCTCCCCTAAGAGTTAACTAGTTTGTAATTAATTATGGGTCAGATCCCATTCAATTCCATTGTATCAATCGTAGACCTGCCCAACTGCCATTACATCCCCTAAAGTTTGGCCATAATGGGGGACATGGATTCACAAGTGGAGGAACAACCGAGAAGCTTGGACATGAAGCTTCGTTTGGAGCCAAGGGATTATATGTCATTCTCCTCCTTTAAACGTATCAAAGGTGGAATTAACAACTACGACGCGCAAGGGAAGTCTAGTTTGGTTTGCAAAATTGAAATGGTAATTTTGGTTCTGGAGGAAGACAACACCATCCCCTACGCCTTGAGGGAGTGGCACTTTGTTGTGATTGTTGTGGAATGTGCAACGGAAGATTCTCAGACTATGGACTTCTTACAACGTGTTGGCAACACTGAGGTCTCTCTCTCCCTACGTTGGTGCATAATAATATATAAATAATATCATTAATATTTAATACTAATAATTAATAAATAATAATTAATTAATTAAATCAAGAGACGTGCCCCTTAGATTTGAAAAGGACCATGGGCTTATATAAGACCCACCATTGTAAAAGTAAGATCACACATCTTATTTAACATCTTTTATTAAATATTTATTATGGATTATTTATTCTTTTTAAAATGAAAGTTTGAGTAAACCAGTTTTTCTCATTTCATTGGTATCACAGCCCCTTCTTGGGTTGATATGATTCCAGCCTTTGGCCATATCTTGGTTTCTGATGTGGAGCATCCACGCTCACCTCCACTCTACCGCATTGTCCTCAAGTTGTGACAGCCAGCGCATAATCTTCAAGAGCTATTGTGATGCGGAGCATGGGATTCAGAACATAACGACTGTTTATTAAAACCCCCAATGGAACTGACTAAACTCCCAGTTAGAGATCCGTAATCATAGGGACTAGCGAGAGCACTATGAGTTCGGGTAGGCATGCCAGAAACACGGCGGCATCATTTCTGGAGCTATATTTGGGTGGAAATCCGAAGAATAAAGGCACTGGACCTGGGCGAATGATGCAGTTTTTTGTTTTCCAATTTCTTTAGTTTTTCCTAAGATTGTTTTTCTTTTTTTGGAGATAAGGGAGCTCTGGGGTTGAGGTTCAGTTCTCTAGTGACATTTATGCATTGAAAAGACGAGTAATTTGATTTATTATCTATTCAATAAAAAAATTCTAAATGTTTGGTTGTATCTGATTCTTCAATACATGGATTATTAGCCTTTCGTTGTATTATTTTCCTTGGTTTTACCAATTACTCTGTTTTCAGTTGTCTTAATATTGTTTGCACCATAGTGCCTGCATCAGTTTCTAAACCAACAAATTCAGAGCTTCTCTAATTGCAGGTCTTTGACCACCCACGACACATCACCCTCTCCCACTCTCCCACAGGCCTGCGGCCTTCTCTTTTCCGTAGCTCCGACACCACCCTTCTCTTCACGTTCCACTTCTCTCCTTCAACTCCACCAATGCACCCTCCATCCCGCACATTCTCTCCTCCTCGCACCTTACCTACGTGCTTCCCCGGTCATCTCGCATCTTCGCCTCCCTCTCCTCCAATTCCATCGACGTCTCCTCCACTCCCACGCCATCCTCTCGTCTATCTCCTTCAAGCTACAGTTCGCGAGACAGCCCTCCCCTCAACCCTCCCTGCACTTCTCCCTCGATCTCCTAATCCGCGCCACTCCTACTCATCCCACACCGTGGCCATCCTCCCCTGTTCCCTTGTCTGCCGCTTTCTCCCACGCTGCACCACTTCTGCGGCTCTTGTTTCTCCCTGCACCATCCATCTCCATGCGCCTGTGCTCCATCTCATCCTCCACACATTGCGTAGAACCTGCTCCTCATAATTCTGCGAACCACCAGTCTTGTGCTCCTCGCTCTGTCCTCACTGCACAACCTGCTTAACACTCTAGATCCACAGTAATGCCCCAGCTCCACACTGCTCCTCTCCCTCAGTGAGTTATGCCCCCTCTCAAACATCTCCATGCAATCCGGCCCAAACACCATGTGTCATCTCTTTACACGCACTCCAAGTCGCAACGCCTCCTCACATGCACTCCAAGTCGCAACGCTTCTGTCATGTCCCAAATTTGGAATTGGGTCACAATGGCCTAATCACATTAGCCATATTCATTAGAGTTTTTAAAATTGATGTTAAGGGTCAAATAATTGCCAAGGAGGAAAATTACTAGTTTCCTAGGTTTGGGGTGGAAGCTTTGGGATTTAGAATAAGGGGGATAATAAATGATGTTTAGACATTAGAAGGGTTCAATTATTTAATAAATAGAGTGAATAAAGAAATTCAAGAGAAATCCTAGGTGACAAATGGTTTTGGAGACATATGGAGGATGTGGGACCCACACTAGCTTGATTTTTCATAATACATGGTATCTCTCTTTTGCAAATTCGAATTAATGGGAATGTGAACACTCTTGGGTGAGTTGGTAAGTCATAACACATGTCATTGAGCATCTTAGGTCGAATTGGGAAGGATTGGTAACCTCCATGGAAGATAAAGAGTCAAAGTGGAAGTTTGTGGACACTTGGACTAGATTCCCTAGCCCCTATGACACCAATGATGGAGCATCTATGACAACTATGACAAATTGCAGACCTGGCCTTTGACATCTGACCACTATGACATGTCAGCCCCAAAAATAGGCTCAAGGAAGGCGAATTTGGGAGTTGGAGAAGCCAAAGAGACTCAAAATCGAATTTGGGAGAAGATGGAAGGTTGGAACTAGGAGACAAGTGGCAAATGTGGAATATTTCCTAAATGGAAATCTATTGAATCTATTGAGAGGATTTCGACCCTTAGAAGGCTAATGTTGGTTATAAAATGTAGAAATGAAGTATGAGAATAGCTTTTGATCATTTGTAGAATTTGCAATTGCATTTGTGAAGAGGGAGAGCTAGTGGATGACTAGTTTCTTGCCTTAGCCAATTTCGAGGGTGAAAGATTCCCATCCAAGTTGGTAATTGGAAAGGCCATTCAGACCTTTCATTTGGAGCTTTAATGGAGCCTTTATTTGCAGGTTTAAGCTACAGGGAAGCTCATGGTTTCTTCTATTGCAGCTCACTCCTTCAACCATTTCCAATTTTGATGGCATATTATTGATCCTTGAGGGAGGGCATTTTTGGTGAGCTATTGTACTCTTTGGGGGAGCTTTTAATGCCCCATTTATTTTGTAATATGAAGTAAATACTCTGTTCTTCATCTCCAAAAAGTTTCAGGTCTAAATTCCAAGTAGAAATGTATAAATCTCATTTTTAATGGAAGAACAATGTCATTTCCCCACTACCTTGTTGTGAGCCAATGTATTGATGATGATTTCGAATGAATGGATGATTCTCTGATATATTTGTGATCAATATACTGCCATGGATGTCTTCTACAAGTTTAATGTACTTCACTTGAGCATTTGAAGCATTTTTACTCAGTTTAGTTGTATTGGGAGGTGAAATAGTGCCATTTCCCCAAGGGTCGAATTGGGGATTTTTGCAGTTGAATGGGAGATGGTGAGAACAATTGTAATAATACATTAATGGTGCATATGAGACTTTAATAAAATACTTAACACATTACATACCTCTTTTCATAAATTTGAGTGGGTTTGGAGGCATTTGGGAAGACATTTTCAGTACTTACCCCAGGGGGATTTGAACCCCAAATTACTAGTAGAATTGCATAATTGGTCCAGAATCTTAAGAGAGTTTGAAGAGGTCTTTTGGTGGACATATTTCATCCATAAACATCATATTCAAGTTCTAATATCATTCATACACCTTCCTTGAAGATTTGAAGGCATTTGGAGTCAATTTGAGACCTAGAGACCAATACTAGTCAAAGGAAAATCACTAGTAAAGTTACCTACATTGATCAGAATTGAAAAAGGATTTGCAGAAGTATTTTAAAGGTCCAAAGGCATCCCTAAAACACATATTTATGTTATAATATCATTCATATACCTTCTCAGAAGATTTGGGATCATTTGGGCCAAATTTGGGACCTAGAGATCAAAACTAGTCAAAGGTCGAACTAGGGAAAAAAAGTGGAAAATTGCAATTTTAATCAAATTCCTAATAAGGGACATTACAGCTCCAAGTCACAACTCCTTCTCTAGTACATCACTTTGCACATTCCACTTCATGGACCCATTCCCTTCACTCTTTACTCCTCTCCGATACCATTACTTTCCCTCAAAACCCTATATCCATCCAATAATATTTATTACTAGCATACCCAAGAAGCGGGGAAATGAAAATCCGAAAATAACTTAGTATATCTAAAATGAGAGAAAGTTGTGTGTATGTAGATTATATAAGTTTACGTATTGAAAGCTAGTATAGTAAATCTATAGAAATTATATTGCAAATATTAATAAGAAATAAATAGGACCTTATGCATTAAATATAAACCAATGTAATCGATGGCAAGTAAAACGAAATGTCTATTAATTTGTCATAAGAGAAAGTATGCATATGTAATATAAAATATTTGATCTTCAATGCGTTAATTTTACATGACAAAATATTTGTCCTCCATCATCTCGACATAATTGGGAGCAGAATGAAGAACAACCTCATTTCTCCAGTAAGTTTGACTTCCCAAGTTAAGCACAATGGTTTGCAACAAACAAATCATAACATAGGCACACTATAAGAAATCGCATGCTAAAACAAATTAATGACACAACATTAAGAACAAGATCATAGCTGGGGAAAAGATATGTTCATTCTCATTATTAGAAATTAAGATGTAGGTATAGATTAACAAAATGTGCCTTAATGCTCTATTTTGGTTCTCAACTAACTCTCTACACTACATATCTATCTCTTGGGGTTTCTTATGGACCCTTTAACCTAACTCTAATAACAACAATCCTTTTTCTCTTTTCCTATTCACTCTTCAACTTCCTCAACACTTTAAGTTACTCTTATGAATTTCAATTGCCATCTCAGTACTACTTGAATACATTTATGTTGCTTCAACTTCCTCTAGTTCTCTTTAGTTCATTTTGTGACTTTCCATCATCCCTCTACATGCTCACTACCATGCACTTTCGTTGTCATGTATCTACCATGCACCAAAGTCATACTTCGTGCACTCTCTTTTGATGCACATTTCTTGCACAGTGTGCATTTTTTTGTCAAACACTAATTTCTTTGAATGTTTCACCCATATGCATTGTGCTCACCTATGTTATGATTTATTATGAAACTCATTTAACGTGCTCACTGACTTCGTTAATCTAGGGATGCCCCTACATCATATCTACTCTATGAAAATTCCTTTACGCAAGTCAAAACTATGTATTAGCTTGGTGCTTCTCACCTGATCTACTTTTTGAATGTAATCTCTCATTGTATGTGCATTATTTCTTCATATCCTTCATAGATGCTCCCTTTCTGACTTTGGTTTTTTTTTCTTAACACAGAAATTTTTTACTTGTAAATTTAGGACATCTTGAAACCACCACAAAGCATCCACCTCTACATTCATAATTATTGTGGACTATAGACAAAACCTTTTGGAAGCATCGTGGAAGCTACAAGAAATATTTTGTGATTGGAGTGTCTGCATTTCGGCTATTGAGATTAGTTATTCCAATCTTCATTAGGCTTAACCACTTCTGTTGTAGGTGGAATAACCTCTACCAAATTGAACAAACTCGTGCTTATCCTTGTTATTTGGCTGTATCGTTTAGTAGCGAAGAATACATCCAAGTATTGAGGTTTAGGTTTGAGAGGTATAGTTCTGCAAATCGCACTGAATTTGATTTGAAGAAACTTGGGTTTACAATTTATCCAGATATGGTGAGCTTTCTACCCGGTGTCTTTTCTTCAACAATAGACTTGGAATCCTATTCTAAGTAGTGGCTTCTTCAGGAACGGACCTAGAATCCTATCGACGCGGTGTCTTTTTTTCAACAATGGAAATGACCTGAAATTCTAAGTTTCTCTATGCGGTGGTTTTTCTTTAGCAACCTGGAACCCTCACCTTTTGTAGGAAATGGATTTTTGACGGTGACCTCTTCTATATGAATACAAATCTCATGGGGTGCATTGCACGTAGGGAGGCAATAGTTCAAACGTAGAGATGTAAATTTTTTATAAGGCTAGGTCAAGTTAATGTTTGATGGAATATTTTGGGGATGCCATTCGACAAGTGTCCCGCTAACGTCACCTGCATTCACAGCAAGGTGGTACAACCTGCACAGGAATTATTTATTTGTTCACGTCGGGGCTTGGTTGTTTTACATGGGCTAGTCATCCAAGATCCAAGGCTCAACCCCCATTTACAAATTAGGCGTTTCTATTGGTTACATCACATACCTAATTAAATTAATAGAAAAACAATTTTGATTCAATGATGTAATATATAGTATGCCATGAGGAATGGATCCAGGCTATGAGTGCTTTGGAAATGCTATATATTGTGTCATGTTATATACTATGAGTGCTTTGAAAATGATCTTACAATTTCTCAAAGACCAGTGTTTATCTGTCAAAGTATCTCTCCAATAATTCTCCAGGAAACCATAAAGCTCGCCGCTAATTGTGTCGACCAGAACTATGGTGGAAAATTGCAAATGCAAAGCAACCTGGACATGTTGGCTGCAAAAATCAGCCTAAATATTTACCACTGTAGTCTCTTGGTGAAAACTGACGTATTAGACGAGGAAACCATTCCTTTAATGCTTACCGAGTTTGCATCTGGGGCAAGGCGTGAAGCAATACGATGGAACATAAGGGAATTGCTCGCTCGGCACCAAAGCCCTAGACAGCCTCATAGAAATTATGAACGAAGATGAGAAAAACATCTTGGCCGCGGCCGGTAGAAGCAGTGTCTCGGCTCTGGTACAAATTTTAAGTACTGGCTTTTCCGCCCCTCGAACCGCCTGTTTCGTGCCCTTCCATGGATGATCAATATACCGATGAACAACAAAAGAAAGAAAGGTTAAGGAAATGTTGGAAAGCTATAACTCTCTCTCTGCGTTCAGCCGATGCGATTATGAAGGAATTGTTAAACCGAGCTTTCTTTATACTGATTGGATTTGTTTTTTGTTACAGGTGGCGGCTCCTCATAAGCAGTCGACATCGACAGATGACGAAGGCCGGAGAGGATCCGACCCCTTAAAGTGTTAGTTTTTCAGAATTTACTTCAATATAATCTAGGATCTTAACTGAGAGAATAACATGTACAGCATATCTACAGCATATCAATCATGGACACAATAATACAAGCACACAAGAGACACAGAGTTTCACCGGGGAAAACCAAGAAGGTGAAAAACCCCGCAACTTCCTCAGAGATAGATAGAGCAATGATACAACCCAAGTACAAGAGATAGTCCTCCTAGCAACAGCTTCTCCTCCTCCACAAGTGCACCACTCTCCAATGAAAGTATGAGTGAGAAAGTGAATGATCAAATAGAGTGCCTCCCGCACTCTATTTATACTTGACTTGACTTTCCTAATAACCTTTACTAGGTCGGCCCCAACTTAACCACATAACATAATGTTGATAGGGCCGACCCCCAATAGGGTGGTCTAATAACCCTTTAACCCACATGACTTATACAGGGCCGACCCCAACAAGGTGGTCTAATAACCCATCAAGTATAAGTTACGACACTTACAATATAAATGACGACACTTCCGTATAGAGGAATAATAACATCTCTATAGGGATACAAACACTTCCGTATAGAGGAATAATAACATCTCTATAGGGATACAAACACTTCTGTATAGAGGAATAATAACATCTCTATAGGAATACAATATACATAGGTGAAATACATTTCGAATTTACAATTACATCAACACTCCCTCTTAACTAGGAAGGTATTTCTCGACACAGGTCTTCTAGCACAAGTCTTCTTCTCTGGATCATCGTCACTGGATCATCAACATCGAATCATCGTCATCGTCACTGCTGCTGCTATCTCAATCAATCTCTGAACTACTCGTCATAGGAAGTTCTACAAAGCCAGTCCTTTTTCATACTGGATGTAGGCCCACCACCTGTAGGTCTTCATCATCACTGGCCATATTGTGGAATCCTCGGGACTGATTACGTGCATTAAGCCAAAACCTCGAAAGAGCATCCCAGGATTGATTACGAGCATATTGCTCAACCTATCGGATCTCCTAGGATCTTTTACATGCAACTGCACAACCTGTCCACGGCCATAAAGTATCATCCTGATCATGTCATCTCAGCGAGCAAACCATCAGGTAGGTACACCTCATGACTGATTACACTCCCTCTGCAAAACCTGCAAGATCTCCCAGGATTGATCATATGCCTCTGCAAAACCTGTGTACCATACTGTCACATCATCATCTTCAAATCATCGTCATCGTCCACGGAGCACAACCCAGATGCACACACACAGCACTTACACTCACCATCATGGAAGGAATTTCCTCTGAACATCTGGGAAGGGCTCACAGCACTTACATCAACGACCATGGGAGGACCAACCTACCACCATGTCGGAATGGCCTAGCACTTACATCACGACCATGGGAGGACTCTCCTATCACCATGTCACCATGGAAGGAACTACCTTCCACCATGTCGAAAAGGCACAGCACTTACATCACGACCATGAGAGGACTTACCTACCACCATGTCACCATGGGAGGACCTACCTACCATCATGTCGGAAAGGCACGACAATTACATCAACAACAATGAGAGGACTTACCTACCACCATGTCACCATGGGAGGACCTACCTGCCATCATGTCGAAAAATCCCAACAGCCCTTACATCTCACCATGGGAGGACCTACCTACCACCATGTGAGAATGGCCCCATCCCTTACATCTGCACCATAGGAGGACCTGCCTACCACTATGTGAGAATGGCTCGTGTGCATCTGTGTCTCCGGACTCATCACTTCCCCTTGGAAGGCATCTTGATCTAAAGTACACCAAGTCTCCTTCTGAAGTATTCAAACTTCACTCTAGCCGGCGGCTTGGTCAACACATCAACTATCTGCTCTTTCGTCGCAACATACAGGAGCTTCACTGCTCCTCTTTGCACCATATCCCTAATATAGTGGAACTTGATCTCAATGTGCTTCGACTTGTCATGGAACACTGGGTTCTCCAACAACTTCACACAACTCTGGTTGTCGCAATATATACAAGTAGCACTCAGCTAGAGATCAAACAAATCAAACAGTAGCTTCCTAAGCCATACTGCCTCACAACTAGCTGAACAAGCTGCGACATACTATGCTTCGGCTGTACTCAGTGCCACACAGGATTGCTTCCTGCTAAACCAAGAGATCATACCGGATCCCATACTGAAGCAGCACCCCTAAGTACTCTTCCAATCAATGGCACTGCCTGCCCAATCCGAATCAACATAACCCTCCAGGTTAAACTTTTGATTCGCCTCATACTTGAGCCCATAGTCAACTGTACCCTTCAAGTACCTCAGAATATGCTTTGCAGCTATCAAGATATGTCAAATACTTGCTCAAGGTATTCACCGCAAAGTGGATATCTGATCTCGTATTCGTAAGGTACATCAAGGACCCAATCATCTGACGATACATCATCACAGCACCATCCTAATGCATATCATCTAGAGCAACAACCTGAAGCTCATCATCCATGATCATCCTGATCATACACTACGTCCTCGTGATGCATACAAAGTATCTACCTGATACATGTCATCATACATGATCCACCTGATCATACAATGTATCCACTTGATATATATACAAGTACATGATCCACCTGATCATACAATGTATCCACCTGATACATATACAAATACATGATCCAACTGATCATATCAAGCATCCAATATAATGCATATACAAATACATGATCCAACTGATCATATCCAGCATCCAACATGATGCATATACAAATACATGATCCAACTGATCATATCCAGCATTCAACATGATGCATATACAAATCAGTAATTGGAGCATCGTCCTGATGCTCATCACACAACGCTTACATCCACAGCCATGGGAAGGATCCTCCTCTCACCATGCTTGGAATGGATCCTACAAATGTGTCCCATCACTTCTTCCTCAAAGTATCATCAATCTAAAGAACACCAAGCAAGATAGTTGTCTTGACATCCATCTGGTGTATCTTCCATTTCATCACTTGCTTTGTATTTCTCTATGCTACCTTATGCCGCATGCTTGATCTTATAGATCCACTTGGAAGTCACAACATACTTCCCTTCAGGTCTTGGGACGACATCCCAAACATCATTCTTCATGATCGATGGATCATGTCATTCTTCCCGGATCCTGGGAACTTCAATATATTCAATAGATAACTTTGTTGCTAGAACAAATGTTGTAGTCCTTCTTTTGTAGGTGCTCGTATACGATAATTCCTACAAAACAAGTTAAATTGCATGATTAGAAACTTCTCATAGTTTTCAGAACAAATTCTTACACATAAAGAAATATGTCATGTAGTCATGCAATTATTTTAGCCAATGCTTCAATACAGCATTTATCCATATCCCGTAACTTTCTAGATGCCTTCCAATCTCTACCAAAACATTGTTAAGAGTTTGCACTACTCCCAACATGTCAGCAAAGAGGTTTCATTCTAGATAAGTAGCAATGGAATGTTGTACAATGCCATAGTCCACTTACCCATTACATGCATATTAGTAGTATATTGTTCATTACTGTAATTATTCTAATATGCATAATACACACCTTGAGTCTAGGAACATAAGCATATACATCATTTGAACAATATTATTTAAACAAACAAATATGCAAGAAATGACAATTCAAATACTTATCTTTGTTTGGTTTGTAGGGTGGATTCCCTCTCAATATTTGCTTCCTTGCAGGAACTACTGGAGTGTGCTCCCTCTTGATCTTTGCTTCCTCGATTACCTATCCTTGAACTTATATCCATCCTCGATCACTTATGCATACTTAATAGTATCATCATTGTGCTATCCTCGAGGTCTCATACATACATTCATTAGTATAATCTCAATACTATCAAAACACAATAATCTTAAACATGTATAGTCATGATCATTTCAAACACAAATAATAAACATTAGTATTCAAGGTTTCAGGGAATACTTCTTTTACTCATGCATATTCTTATTTGACCAAAGGACTTTTCTGGTTAGTCATATCATCAATCAAGGTAAGAGACATAATATGCATAAACCCTTGATTACATTTCTAACTTCATGAATAATTATTATCAATCATACAACAGTATAAGATCCTAACACAAGGTAGGATTCTAACTTGATATAGGAAAAACATACCTGGATTAGCATGCTAGCTAGTTATGTCTAACATACCCACATAATGTATTCTTGTTCTCTTCAATGACTTGTGCTAGTAACCTGCATATCTCATATGTTAACCATTATAGAACCAAGTTATACATACCTTGTAAGTAGATCTTCTATGTGATCCATGACAATGGATGAATCTTTGTCTTCATGTCAACATGGTCATATGTTCTTGAACTAGAACATGATTTGTATTTCTTGATGTACCTTTCATGTTAGCGGACACCATCAACCTCATACAACACCACAATGCATTAGTACAATCACATGTGTCAAAACCCTAATCAATGAATATCTGCATTCATAATTTTATTAAGGTGATACGACAAGTCAAAAGTTAATCAAGATTGTACTAAACTTAATGAAGACAAACATACCATAAACTTAATCATGAACATATCTCGAAACATACCTGGATAAGTCATACCTGTCGAGATTGTTTGTAATCTTCTTATGTAAGGCCTTAGCCTCATCTCCCTCTAAAACAGGAACTTCTTCACTTATGCAAATGACCAATCCATTATCTTCTAGGATTAACCCAATCCACTTGATTTGCAGAAACTGGATCTGGAGCTGGATTAGGGTTTGTTAGAGAAACCCTAAAAATTCAAACTTTGAATTTCAAACTTCTGAACGGATAGAAAGATGCACCTTGATGAGTTGATCAAGTTGGTATACTCAAAATTTAAAAATTGCAAAGTTTCACCCCTCAAAATTGCCTTTGAAACTTCCGGATCTTCCGGACAGGATCCCAATCTAGGGTTTGATAAATCCCACCCTTCTTCCCAACCAAAAGGTTCGATCCAAATCTCTAAACTTCAATTTTTCTGAGGGGCTTCCAGCTGTGGTCACAGACTTCAGAAATTCCAACTTTTGCAGAATCCCTAATTTTCCACCTTTCCGATCAAAATCCCGAACTGGGGTTTGATCAAGCCCAGCCTTCTGCCCAACCAAAAAATTCGATCTTGGTCTCTAAATTTTTATTTTGATGAGGAGCACCCAGCCGTGGTATCCGATACAAAAAATTCCAACATTCTCCGAAACCCTAAATTCCCGAAGCCAAGAATGAAGGTGTTCAAAATCCAATTATGTTTTGACAGAAATATGCACCTGGTTGTTTATGCTTTAACTCTGCAATTTCAGATCTACAGGGTTTGAAAATTCTTCCTGTGGTAGCCTAACCTATCATCTTTCCAACCCCATAGGTCTGACCTCAATTGGATTCTCTGAGAGAGATTTATGCCAAGTGTCGCAATGTGATCTTTTATGGGATAAAACAGGAGAGCAAACTTGTATGGCATGCCACGTGTCATTGGTTCAGTTTCGGCCTCTGAAAAACTAACCTGAGAAAGTACAGTCCGTTCCCTACGTGTCACCTTTTACGAAATTTCATTTGGATCTTCCTAGCCCAAGTTGTGACCTTTTTTCGTAGGTCACCTGTTTATGACTGAGATCTAGAAGAGGCAGAAACCCTAGATTGTACTGATCATAAATAACAAAGTACAGCGAATTAGAAGTTGTGCTTCGGACACAAGGTACATGGGGTTTTTATCTACAACCTATAAAGGTTTTAGATCTTAAACCTTCACCAAAATGTATTTATAGCGAAATTTTTGCGATGACTAATTTTTTCTATATCAAGCCCTAGCTTCGCAAGTGCAACAAGTGTCATAAATGACATACCATGCCTTCTTTCAGGCTAGCTCTGATACCATGTTATTTTTTCAGAATTTACTTCAATCTGATCTAGGATCTTAACTGAGAGAATAACATGTACAGCATATCAATCATGGACACAATAATACAAGCACACAAGAGACACAGAGTTTCACCGGGAAAACCAAGAAGGTGAAAAACCCCGCAACTTCCTCAGAGATAGATAGAGCAATGATACAACCCAAGTACAAGAGATAGTCCTCCTAGTAGTAGCTTCTCCTCCTCCACAAGTGCGCCACTCTCCAATGAGAGTATGAGTGAGAAAGTGAATGATCAAATAGAGTGCCTCCCGCACTCTATTTATACTTGACTTGACTTGCCTAATAACCTTTACTAGGCCAGCCTTAACTTAACCACATAACATAATGCTGACAAGGCCGACCCCCAATAGGGTGGTTTAATAACCCTTTAACCCACATGACTTATACACGGCCGACCCCAACAAGGTGTTCTAATAACCCATCAAGTATAAGTTACGACACTTACAATATAGATGACGACACTTCCATATAGAGGAATAATAACATCTCTATAGGGATACAAACACTTCCGTATAGAGGAATAATAACATCTCTATAGGAATACAATATACATAAGTGAAATACATTCCGAAGTTACAATTACATCAACATAAAGAACGCCTTCGCATCTGTCATAGGCCTATGAGGAGCCGCCCCTGTCACGGTAATAATCCACCTTCGAATTCAATTGTTCATACGTTGACTCCATTGGGAAACTACGTTCAGGCCACTGAGCGAACCCGATATGCTCTTATTTGCTGGTGGTAGAGCCACTGAGTGAACCCGATCTGCTCCTATTTGTTGGTCGTAGAGGCAAATCGTCACTGTAAATTGGGCCAGAGTTGGAGCTGACTTTTCTGACGCTTGAATACGACGCCAGTGGCACTGATACAGATCGATTTAGGCTTTTTTGTGATGGGGATGCCAGCATTGTAGAAACACTACTATATGCATTCACACTGTCGCTGTGTTTGGAGCGCTGCCAAAATAGCCATGAATTCTTCCATGAAGGTTTCGACTTACTTTGCTCTAAATTATATATAAACCAATGCTAGTTTTTTAAAGAGCCATTTCAGATTTCCCACTCTTGTCAGCTAATTTCAATTATGATTTTGTGGCATTGACGTAATTTCAAATTTTGTAGATTAGGTTGTGATATATATATATATATAAGCAACAACTCAAATCTTTGGGAATTAACAAATTTTCTGATCTTAGAGCCATTTTGCACAGGTTAAAAATACAAATTAAGCAAAGTTTAACTTCACTTATATTTTTTGTAGTAAGAAAAAATGAAGTAATTTGAAATTGTTTCAAGCAGGTTCTTCTGAATTAACAGAGTTTCTCATCTCAGATATGTCAAAATTCAACTTCTTTTGAATTGACATATATTCTCATCTTAAAGGGAACAATAAGTGATAATATTGACAATCAAAACATTATAAAATTGTAACTGCCAAACTGAAACTCTAAGCTTACTAAGATGGATTCAGAATCATTAAAAACCCTGACACCTCCATACTATGCAATTTTAACAAACAAATTACGAGAACTTTAAAAATATTATATTGGCAAACATAATTTAATGCGCCTTACAAATGTCAACAGTCATGAAATTTGATATTGAATTACGATAACTTTAAAAATATTATATTGGCAAACATAATTTAATGCGCCTTACAAATGTCAACAGTCATGAAAATTGATATTGAATTACGATAACTTTAAAAATATTATATTGGCAAACATACTTTAATGCGCCTTAGAAATTTCAAGAGTCATGAAATTTGATATTGACAAGCCCTTTAGCCTACGCTCTGTACAAATAGCTGAAATCGAAATTTCAACAGTTATCAAATTTGATATTAACTGGCCCTTTAGCCTACGCTCTGTACAAATAGCTTAAATCAAAATTTCATTCAACGATCAATATTCAATATTGGTAAATAAAACAATCGACCAAAATGATATTTGACAGCAGAGAATAATTCCCAATCAAATGAGAAAAATTAAAAATATATTTTCGATTCAATTACATATTTACACGGATATTACAAAAAACTGCATAGCCAATAAGCCATGGGGATTTATTTAGAAGGAGATCCTTCTTTCATGATGGGCACAACCATGGAGCAGTAGTATTAAATTGAAGGCCAGCAGTCCGTCTCTTACAATGTTTATCCACTTCTTCAATTACCCGCTTAACCAGTGTTGCTTCATATCTGCATAGTGTCTAATTTAGAGTTCAAGGAGAAGCATATATATAGAACAAGGAGAAGCATATATATGAATAAATAAGTAGAACACTGCAGAGCAGAGAAAAGTGAGTTACCCACCCATTGGTGTCTTCTTGGAGCGACCCTCAGAAATACTGTAGAGTTGAGATGGAAGAGAGCATGAGTTTAGTTGGAAGAGAGCATCCTTCCATTCACCCATTTATTTTCGCTGTATCTTCCACTGCTCTCATGCCTTTCGAATGCTGGAGCAAACGGACTACCAGATAGTTCTGGATGCCCACGTTGTACATAGGTCACATTGTAAAACAGAGTAATGGTCATGGACAGCTCCTCCTTCACTTGTAGTAGCACTTGTCTCGCGATAAGTGAGGCCTCTTTCAGGCATCAGGTAGATTCTGCGTAATTTGTGGAGAATATGGGAATCAGGATGCGACTCACCTCATCAATTGCATGTTGCAGGCTTGCAAAGATGTTTTCTCCACTCTGGCCAAGATGGTGGGTGTCAAGGAGTATGCCCAACCCTGAACTGGTGAGGGCGTTGTAGAGATGATCGAAAAACCCTCTCCTCTCGTAGCGTCCTTTGAAGCTCAGAAACACGTCGTATATTTTGGATTTCCTGTATCTGCTCCTTCTTAATTCGATTGCAATTTCCCTTGCCACGGAAGAAGCTGAATCAAGTAGTCTACGGGGAACACCCAATGACGGGAGACGCAAACGCACAAGCGTCCTTCCCGCATAGAAAACGATGAAGACAGGGAGAGTGGGCGGGCAGGGGGAAAGATAGGGCGACCTTAAATGCCTTATAGCTCCTCTTTACCAGGGGGTCCATTAAGAAATAAACAGGTTCAAGGCCGGGAGAGAACCACCATATCCAGATATGGAAGGAAAGCGAAGCCATACTTACATTCTTACAGTGATATAACCTTAAAGGCATAGGTCTCCATGGCAGGAAGGATGGCTCACTTGATATAAGGAAGGCTGGATTCGTTTCATTGTTGCTGGCAATGTACATCTATGGAAGGCTTTGATTCATTACCGTGTGAAGCGTAACACCCGCTAGTAGGTCACCTTATGACCGGAGCCAAATAACCGTCCTCGTCGTCCTCATCATACCTGAGTTCGTATCTAAAATCATGCCTGCGTGCTTCCCACATAGACAACGATGAAGACAGGAAGAGTGGGCGGGCAGGGGCGAGATAGGGTGAGGGGTTGATTTTGTAACTCAGTGAGATCCGAAGGTTCAAAATTGAAGCCGTCATGGCCCGTCAAAGGGCTCCCAGCCCGTCTCAGAAGTGGCATTTAAAAAAAGCCCGTCATTTAAAATGCAGTTTTTAATTTTTGCCATTTTAAAAAAAAGTGGGCGGTTTAAATTAAAATGCCATTAGAAGGGCCGTGGTTCAAAGTGCACGTCAACTATACTCAACTCTCAATGTCATACTGTTATGACTCGTGAGGCTATGAACTTAAAATGCCATTAGAAGGGCCGTGGTTAAAAGTGCACATCAACTATACTCAACTCTCAATGTCATACTGTTATGACTCGTAAGGCTATGAACTCAAGTGTAGTTATGGCTAGGTAAATCTACTTGTACCACAGGATTTTATAATAAGATTTTTTTTATATATACAACAATTTTTTTTATTTATTTATATGAATTAGATATGAGGTACTACATTGAAATTCTAAATTAGATTCGGATCAAAATCGGATGGTCTAACATTAAATTTTTACATCATATCAAGCTGACAGGCACCAAGGAGTACTGAATCGGTGGCCTCCACTCTCAAAGCCGATAGTGAAAACATCACTGCTATTCAATTCTACAACTTCTTTCACGAGGTCTCTCCTGTGCATGAAAATTCCCACTGAACTCCGTCATCTGAATTTGTTTGAAACAATCATTCAGGCCTCCCTACATCAACCATTTTAGTGTGTCTTTACTCATCAGGGGCAGTCCATTCAGAGCTGTTATGGCTGATTTTCAAGTGGGATGCTCTCAGAATGGGGGACATGGGACCTGCTCTGCCAAAATCGAGAGTTTGATGGATTTGGCATGGTTTAATCACGGGTTCATTATTCCTATTATATCCACACAGAACCAAACTGTACATGATATAATAGCAGCAGCTCTCATAGCATTAGTAGCTCTTGCTTGCCTCTGGTTTTGGGACGAGATGGCCAAGCGAGATGTATTTGATCAGGTATTTTGCTAGGTTCGTTTCTCTTTTCTCACCAAATCATTTTCTTGTTTTTTTTTTCATTTTTATTGCTTTGGGGGAGCCTATGTTAACTCGTCTGCTATTTTCAAGTCTGTATTCTGAATCGGACCTGCTACCACTTTGTTTGTTCCATGGAGTTGCTGGTGTTCATGGAAAACAAACCACTGCCATCAAACACCTTGGGTGCAGCAGTGAATGGTGGGCCATCCGTCAACATTAGGGTTTGGGCCTCCCTTTTGAAAGATCACTCCGTCATCCCATTGGAACTAGGTGGCGGCCGGTTCAATTGTCCGCTCGACACCACCTGTGTGTGGATTTCCTAGATTTTGTGATTCTCTAGCTTGAGTGGTAAGGGTAGCTTGAGTGGTAAGGGCGTCTTAATTGTGCATTCGCTGTGTAGCTTACTGCACCAGGTGTGTGGAGTAGCTACCAAGTTGTCAAGTGTGGAAACATTAGTATCTTAGTGATTAGCGCCATGCATCTGCCACGCAGATCCCATTTAACTCGGATAAAATTCTCCACAAATTAATAAAGTATAAATTTCTCAATACAGAAAATTGTTAGCGCAGAGATGCTAGTTCTGTTGCATCAATTGCCATTGTTGTAGGGGATCGAGCATCTAGTAGGCTAATTTTCCAATTTGTCTATTTGATTACAATGATATCATTTAACCAAAACTTAAAATAAGGCGGACTCAGAACTCTATCAGAATTGAACTACTGACCTTAAGCATCTCAAATGCAATTATGCTTGCTTTAGAAGATGAATGGGCTCTCCCTTTTAGAACAAAAAGACGGGCTAGGGCATGTCTGTGAGTAAATATGAGGCTTCACATTTCAACATTGGTAATAGATCTAAGTTGTAGACTTAAAATTTGACAACCTACAGATTTGAATTTAACTTCGGGGCGTTCATCAATGCGAGACAGATATACAAATCAATTTTTAATCTTCAACATTTTTTAGGATAAGTGATACAGATCTACACACAATTTAGCTTTAGATGTTCTCAAAGCTCATAGGTTTCCAAAACTGAGCATGCCATCTGAGTTAAACAGTTCAATTGCACCAAGAAAAGAATTGCCACACAAACTATGTTGTAGGGTGTACAACATAGAGCTACTTTCCATTGTTTGGGTTGGATGGAAACAAAACCTTGAATGCCATGCTTGAATTTGTTTATCAATTTCGACCATTTTGGTTTCTTTCCATGCAACTGCTTATTCGCTTGTAATACAAAGTGTCCAAAAAAATTCTCAAAAGGTATTCCCCTCTTACTGATATATGCATTAAGGTCAGTATCGACAGTAAAGCTTAATGGATCTTCCCGTAGAAAACAAAGATGTCCCTTTCAAACTTGTCTTCATCATTAGCTCAGTTCTTGAGCATCCTTTCCTTTGTATATCTATGTCTCATAGAAGCAGATCACCAGCAGCTTCCTAAAAAGAGACTAAAATCTATATTCAAGTTTATTATATGTCAGCACCATCTAAATGCTCGATGAGTGTGTTAAATTTTGCAACAAACGCGGGCATCATTTTTTCGCTTTGCCTTGTTGCTTTGATGCCATTTTGGGAAAGAGTGAAAGCCAATTTTATGAGTCGAAATGCAGATATAATTGGGGGAAGTAAAAATATCTGGTTTAAATTGTCTTACAGTGTAGTTTTTGCATTGTATTCATTTCACCGGAATTTTTGAAATGAGGATTGAGAGTGCATAGTTTTGGGAAGTCTCACGTTTTAAATCACAAAAACAATATTTTTGCCATCATGTTAATTGTAAAATCTCACTTTGTTAAATCACAAAAATAGTATTTTTGGCGTTATGTTGGTTGTTACACTGGTTGTAGTTGTAACAATTTTGTGTGATTGATTTTTTAGTGCCTTAAATTTAATTGAAATGCAATATATTTTTTAGTACATTATTTTTTTTGTTATGACGTGTGCAATCAATTTAATATTTTCATTTGAAATGTTACATTTTTGTAAGCCATTCATCCTCGAAAGGCAGCATGAATATATAACCTTCAATCTGAAATTAAGACCAGCCCTTCAAATTTGATCCCTGATCCGAACAGTGGACCTGTGCCTCCTGCTGCTGCTGCCACGAAGTCGAAGGTTGGTCAAGTTTTTGGATTATTATGTAGACAAGGGGCGGCTCCCCATATGCCGTCGACATACAACGAAAGCCAGAGGGGAGCAGACCCCTTAATATACGCCTTCGGCGTAATTACAATTTTAAACCCAAAATCGTTCCAAACCTTAAACTTCACCCATTCCATATAATATTATAATAATATTATTATTACTAATACTTATATATAGTATTATAATATCATTATATATTTATTATTCCTTGAAATAATAATTAGTTTTTAAAAAGGGTGATTTTTGAAGTAAAATAAAATAAAGAGTATTTATTTATTTAAACAAGGGTAAAAATGGAAAGGTTATTTAACCTATTCAAAGGAAGACTCTTTTTTAGAAAATAAATAAAAATAAAAATACCAAATTGGGTTATTACACTTTTTGTGTCTACCTAGTGACGAAGACAAGAAGGCAAAGTCAAAGGAAGACCATTTATCGCCGAAGAAGTCGAAGCCATTTATCATCGAAGAATTCAAAGTCAAAGAAAAACCAATTATCGTCAAAGAAGTTGAAGACCAAGGAAGATTAAGGACCACCTCGGGTTTCTTGCACTTTTTTCGCCAATTATTGTCGAAGAAGTTGGAAGAGAAGTCGTAATCGCAAACTATGGCAATCACATATTCATAAATGTTGTCACAACAACAAGCACTATGGGTCGATTTAGAGCAATATAAAGCAACCAATCATCATCTACAATTTGAGATTAATAAGCAAATCATTCTTAATAAGTTGACAGAACAAGAGAATCATCGCTTAAAATATCAAAATCAAAAGTTAGAAAAAGTTAAAGAAAATATCGAGAAAATGTTATCAGATAAGGATGAAGAAATATCACTATTAAAAAATCACAATCAAAACCTTGAAGACAAAATCAAAAAGTCAAAAAATTACGAAGAATCACCTTATAGAAGCGATAACGATTTAAAAGAAGAAAAAAATGTTTAAACAAACTCATCGTCGATAGAAACAAGGAAATTGTGCAAATCCAAGAGAAATTAAAATGCCAAGAATCAGAGATCGACCAACATAAACAACAAATAAAAGAGCTACAACAACAAAATGACAATGTTAAAAACACCCACAAATTAGAGACTGCAAGATTCAATAACACCATCTCAAACAATAGTGATGAAATCATCCGGGTGAGAAATCATAATAAAACCCTAATCACAAAAATCAAGAAATTAAAGAGTAATCGGAAGTGAAATAACCCAATTTGGTATTTTTATTTTATTTATGTGAAATATGATCATTCAACCACTCATGGAATTAACACCATGATAAATTATCGTGTTGTTCAACAATATTGCAGTAGCATATGATAATAAGAAGAAAAAAAAAATCATAGATCTTAATAAATCAACCATTGAATAAAATTATTACTAAATTTTTGAAATTATTAGTCACTAACCAAATTTTTCATAATTATTTTGTTGTTTTCCTAATGTATTTTAAGCATAAAACAACAATGAAAATACCATGAAAACTCATATTTTTACACATAAAATTTTCCAAAAAAGTAAAAAGACATGAAATATAATTTCATCAAAACAAAATTCAAGAATTAATTTAATAACAGAAATAAACTTCCCGAATTAAAATTTTTATTCTAGTTAACCTTAAATCAACTAAAATATCAACCAAATCAGATTTGAAGTGTTCAAAAAATCAGATTTGAAGTGTTCAAAAATTATATTGCTGAATTCTAGCAGATAAAACACCCTTATTTAGAGATAGAATTTTAAATTATTCAAAGGTTGAAATATGAACCAAGCTTGCTTAAAACAGAGATTAAGTTATACGGAAATTATAAACACTAACTACGGAAATTATAAAAACTAACTAGGAAAAATATAACTAGCTATAGAAAAATTGAAAGAAAAATTATTTAACACCTAAACTATGATCTAGAAAACTCAGGAATATTTTTGGATTGTTTTTGTTATTTCTTTATTATCTTTTTTGAAAGTTTTTCTTAATTTAAATTATAATTACTAAAAGGAAAAGGGAAATCTTGGAAAGGTGACTAGTAAATATTTGGAAAGGTGACTAGCTAGTGAAAATTTGGAAAGGTGACTAGCTAGTGAAAATTTGGAAAGGTGACTAGTCCCTTCTATATCATTCGACAAATGGAATATTAAACTCATTCTTGAGACTTGTTTGTATGTGTTTGAAAAGAACCCCTACAAAATAGCATGCCTAATTCCTATATAAGTAATTGATTCTAACTCATTAGCAATATCAAGGAAGGGTGGTTTTGCATATACTTTTAATCAACCTATCTAGCTCATATCCTAGTCATTGTTACTCATATCCTAGTCATTGCTACTAATTCCTATATAAGTAATTGATTCTAACTCATTAGCAATATCAAGGAAGGGTATCTTTGCATATACTTCTAATATGACTAATATCTCAAACATGTAACATGAAAAGCATATGATAAACCATGGAGCAACACTACTCTTCTAAGGACTAGATAAATTAACTTGACAATGGTAAAAAAATAATAAGCTATACTTCAAGTAAGATCTTCAAATTGAACTCATGTGGATCCACCAAGAGAACAAATGCCAAAGAAAAAGAGATGATAGTATTATTCTCTAAGATCAACATCAACAAAAACAAGTGAGAGTTCCTTTTATAGAAGGGCTCAACTACCTTCACAATAAAATAGTAATAAAATGTCTACAACCCTAGATCTAACATAGTGAATCACCAAGATATGGTAAAAAATGATATGATAATGTCATCCCCTAACAAATTCCAAAATGAAGGGGGGGCACCTGCTTTAAATGGTCAAACAATGGATAAACAATGCTATATTGACTTAAGAGGAGAGGGCACTCCTCAAAACCATGGGTGGAAAGCCATCAACTATGAAACAAAACCACTCCCAAATGTGAGGGTGCTTTTAAAACATTTGTCCACAATCTAACAAAGCATAACAACTTGTCCCAAATACCTAGGGCGCTCCAAGGAATATGTTCAAATCCTCAACAAAAAGTCCAAATACTACGGGCACCTCCCAAAACCATTAGAAAATACCATCAAACTATGCACAAAACCATGGGAAAGCCTCTAACTAACACACGTGTGGTCCAGAGCAGCACACACAGTGATTAAATAAGCTAACGACCTCATAAATATGCTCCAAAATCCATGTAAGCAGTCAATCCAAGGAGGAACAAACACATAGGAGGTTCAACTATCTGTTGTATCCATGCCAAATGTGTGAACGAGTGTAGCACTCCTCCATAATATGCCTAATAGCCATCAATAATGATCAAATACGAAAGTATCTATGTAAATAAATCGCTCTAACAAAATAATAATTAACACAACATCAAATTAGGCAATGTTAGTCTAACATAATAATAATGTATAAGATATACTTTACAAATAGACTTCTTCTAATAACTCATTGATTAATAGTGTCAAATAGACTTCTTCTAATAACTCATTGATTAATAGTGTCAAATAGACTTCTTCTAATAACTCATTGATTAATAATGTCTACCTATCCAGTCTAACATTGGTGTAACCCTTAGAACCATTTTACATGTGGGACTTCTAAATTAACATGCAAAGCTTAATTTACCTAATTCAAGTGAGGGTATATGGAGTGAATGTTGGACACAATGGCCACATTGAGAGGGGGGGTGAATCAGTGTGTGAGCAATTATAAACTTTTTCACCTTTTATTAATCAAGCATTATATTACCAATCACATCATCATATTCATCAGCTAAATCAACCATGAGTCATAAGCACAATAATCACATCAGGAGAGACACAAGAATATATGTAATTTAAGCTTTATTTATGGTAATGGAAGACTTTGATCTTCGCGATTACAATCAGCACCAACTGATGAAAAGAACACCAACTCTTGTAACAGGACCCAGCCTGGTTTTCTTAGCTCGAACTAAGAAAGGGTTGATGAGTCCAATCCTCAAGTGCAAGATTCTACTTGCAAGCTTGATGCCAATCTCTGATTGTCATCAATCTGCTGCAATCATAACCTCTGCTGCTCAATCAACCTCTGCTTGTCAATATGCTCATCAACACTGTTGGTTAATCTACGCTCATCACTCTTGTCAATCTGGTCATCAATACTGCTACTCATCATCAACCAAATACATTGCTGCAACATATCAAAGTCTACTCAATACACTGCTGCAACACAACCAAGTCATCAAGGTTTGCTCAATACACTGTTGCTGCCATCAATTTGCCATGTCTTCTTCACTTTGTCACCGGTCATGTCTTGACTGAGTTGAGCATGTCAAGTCATCAAGGAATACAACCAACCACAATCAAGTATGTTAATCTGTAATGTCCCCATTTTGAACCCCTTTGTATTAAATCGTAAATGATGTAAATATTGTAATTTAATCATGGTGAGGAGCTCAAGGCCAAGGCCCCACCATTGATTTAGCATTTCATGTATCGGCAATTAAAAATAGATGCCTATGGTTCTTGTGCGAGATGGGCACAATGTAAATAAGACATCATGTAAATACAAATTTTAATGGAAAAACCCCAACTAGCTATGCAATGCAACAAAAGAGATGGGGCATGATCCTACAAGGAAAGGGGGGGGGGAATTATCCAAACCCTTGAGCCAATGGTATTAATCCATGTGTCAATGGGGAAACCCATAAACCACCAACTACCCATTTTGTCTCATGCACCCAATCATTTAATTCTTCCAAGAAATTGGTTAAGGCAGTTAATGCCTTGGAAATGAAGAAGTATGGCAGCCAATTTCGTGCATGGGCAAGCCATCAACCTGGAAATTCGTGTTTTGTCTCCTTGGGAAAGAAATCACCCACGAAATGGTGCCCAAAGCCATCCTGAATGGGCAGTCTTCACTCATTCACGCAGTTGGAGTTAGTTGGGTCTTTCCCTACACGTTTTTCATCCAAATCCTGCATTTTTCAATGCCTGGGAGTTCGTTTTTGCACATACAGTAGCTTGGGAGAGAAGGGCCACGATTTGGGGGACTGTAGGGAGGTCGTTATTGCCCCCGAATGTCCAAGGACGTTTTTCTAAAACGGAGTTGGCTTCCCTGGGTTGTTCCCCAACTTCCCATTTCGTTTTTGTGGGTTCCCACGTTATTCTGAGTTAGCTGAAACCCCATCTCATGCATCTCACTGTAAAAACGTTTATCCTGCCCCATAATTGTGTTCTGCTGTTGTGTGCATCCTCGTTTTTGGTTTGAACCTGTGAACTGAAGTTTTGGAGTGGTAGTGGATAGAAGTGGCTTGATAAACCTAGTGGGGGAGACAACCTCTCAAGAAGATCAAGAGGGCTTTGGTTACTCTTCTATGCATACCCTGAGAGCACTAGATAGGGAAGGTATGGCTTGAGGGACTGTACAGCAGTGAAAAGAATACTTCCTTGTGCTGGGTGTGTAGGTATTGTGGGTGCCAAGCTAGATAGATCTTGCAAGGTTATCCCTGGCCCTGTGCTGGATCTCACTAGCTTAGCAACTCTTCCTTTCCATCTCCTAGTAGCCTGATAAACCCAATTGTAGATTGGCTTGGCTCATTTTGGTGTATGCTTGGCTATGTGTGAGTCTGTTGTTCCCTGGTTCCTTGTAGAGATCATGCCCAGCTCGGGGGTGGCAGTGGTGCTGAGAGATTGAGGAGCACACTGGCCTACGGTTGGGTGGAACGTTGCAGTTGCATAGCCAGTTGCGTGGGACTACCTTATTGAGATAAGTATTTCTCTTGTGTTGAATTTGCAATTATCATTTGATGAATATTTTGAATGTATCATGGATGTGCTAATAAATTTATTTCCGCTGTGTTGCCTTATCATTTTACATTTCCATATGATCTTTTATACTTCTGCAAAGATCTTTATTTCATGGCTGTCACAGAATCTTGAAGGTGTGCTAGAGATCAACAGTATTTGTTTAATTACTGTCGTGTTTCCATAGCATGCACATATACCTGTCTTTGCATCAATAAACTTAATAAATGGATATGGGGCTAATTGCCCGGATTGAGCACCACGTCCTCTCTATCCTGTTGTATGGTAGGAGGGGACATTACATTTTGGTATCAGAGCTGCGTTGCAGCATTGGGCCTCTATGGGCCAAACCTGATAGCAATTACAGGGGAAAATTTCAAAATTTTCTTAAGTCTGTTTTTGAAAATTTCTGTTTTAAGTCTATTTCTGGAAATTTTTGGTTTTAAGTCTGTTTCGGGAAGTCGTCCCAAAACTGCGGAAAGGTTCCGCGAACCTTCCCGCAATTGCGGAAGAGTTCCGCGAACCTTCCCGCAATTGCGGAAGAATTCATCCAACGGCTCCGAAACAGCGGAGAAAATTTTTTTAAGTGAAAAATCTTTCTAAGTGTCGGCGTCGAAAGGAATTTTTCGGAAGGATTTCTCTTCCGAAATTTCGGAAGGAATTCTCTTCCGAAATTGCGGAAGGATTCCGCGAATCGTTCTGCAACGCGGAAGAGTTCGGGGAGTCATTCCGAAGTTGCGGAAGACTTCGGCGAATCGTTCCGCAACTGCGAAAGACTTCGCCGAATCGTTCCGCAACTGCGGAAGACTTCGTCGAATCGTTCCGCAACTGCGGAAGACTTCAACGAATCGTTCCGCAACAGCGGAAGACTTCGGCGAATCGTTCTGCAACTGCGGAAGACTTCAACGAATCATTCCGCAACTGCGGAAGACTTCGCCGAATCATTCCGCAATTGCGGAAGACTTCGGCGAATTGTTCCGAAATTGCGGAAGCATTCCTCAAGTCGTTCCGCAAAAGCTTTTCGCAAAAACCACCCGAAACCCCCGGAAGCATTCCGCGAACGGCTCCGAAGCTGCGGAAGCCTTCGCCGAATGGCTCCGCAATTGCGGGAGCATTCGCTGAATGGCTTCGCAACTGTGGAAGCCTCCGCCGAATGGCTCCGCAATTGCGCGAGCGTTCGGCAATTCGCCCCGCCATTGCGGAAGCATTCGGCGAACAGCTTCGCAATTGCGGAAGCGTTCGGCGAACTGCTCCGCAATTGCGGAAGCCGTCGCCGAACCGCCCCGCAATTGCGGAAGGGTTCAGCCAAGCAACCCGCAAATGTGGAAGCCTACAGCCAACCGGCCCGCAACTGCGGAAGCCTACCGTCAATCGGCTCGCAATTGCAGAAGCCTACATTCAACCGCCCCGCAATTTCGGGTGCGTTCCGTGAACTGCCGTTGCGGCATGATTCGTAAAAAAAAAAAAAAAAATGAGGGCGCTGCCCTCGACCCGCCCTGCAGTGGCGAGCCACAAGGGGGCAAGCCCCCTTGACCCCCTTTTTTGTTTTTCTCCTCATATGTCGTTGTAAGAGAATTATGTGATTGTCAACGTAATGTTTTCCCACTTGCATGATGTAATTTGTGAATTCTGAGAATGTAATGCAACTAACAATTGTGTTAATGAACACATTTCAGAGAGTCACAGTTACAGCAGGGTAACACTCTAGATAATACAGTCAGAGAGTTTTGGATCTTGGTTGGGGCAAGAAAATCAACATTATGGATGATGCACAGGATCCCTATGAACCTGAGACAGATGCCATGGGGGAAAACATACAGGTTGAGAATGCTGAAACAGAATCTAATGGGAGAAGAAATCAAGAGACCCCTCCAGATGTTGCATCCACCATGAGAAGCCTAAGGGTGGAATTGCAAAGCTGTAGGGAAGATAATGAAAGGATGATTAAATCTCAAGAAGAACAAAATCAGCTGAATGCAGCGATGCTGCAGAGTTTAACAGACATCCAAAGGCCAATAAACTCTGGGCATCGGATATCAAATCCAGAAAGGGGTGGAAGTAGCTCTAGAAGAAATTCCCGTAAGAGGGCCAGTAGCCCAAGAAGAGTTTCTATAGACAGGACATATACTCTAGAAATATATTCTAATGAATCATCTGAATCTGAAGAATCCATTGAGGGTTCAAGCTCTTCATCTCACATGAGTAAGAGGAAGAAGCACTACAAGAACAATTCACATGGGGAATTTAAGAAGGCAAAACCTCCTACATTTGATGGAGAGATAAAGTCCGGTCAAGAAGCTGAGGCTTGGCTTCTTGGGATGAGAAAGTATTTCCAAGTCCAAGACTACTCGGGAAATATGAAGGCAAGGGTAGCCATCTTCAACTTGAATGGAAGAGCATCTATATGGTGGGAACACACCAGGCAAGTGAAGAAGATCAATGAAAGAAAGATTGTGTGGAAGCAGTTCAAGAAATACTTCAAGCAGAAGTACCTCTCTGATAGGTACTATGATGATAAGATCAAAGAGTTCCATGAGCTGAGATTGGGACAATCGACCATGGAAGAATATGCAAACAAGTTCTTGGAGCTGCTGAGGTATGTCAAGTATATTCGAGATGATAAGGTCAAAATTCAGCGTTTCCTAAGTGGACTGCCCCAGTCGTATAAAGATAGAATTGAGTTTGATGAACCTCGAACTCTGGAGGAGGCCATAAGAAAGGCCAAGTATTGCTTTGATCAGAACAGAAGCAAACCAGAATTACATAAGGCATGGAAAGATAGGAAAAATGAAAAGTTTGATCAAAGGAAGAAGGGGTTCAAGCCTCCTCAATTCAGGAATCAGCAAAGGCAGCCATCACAGGTTGTGACTAAGCCAACTAGGATGATGGGAGACAAGCCAAGAGATCCAAAGGAGCCAAGAGAACCACTTCAATGTTGGGGTTGTGGAGGAGACCACATGCTTAGGAACTGTCCACATAGGAATGGGAATGCAAATCAAGTTCACAACATCCAAGGAGCTGGAACTGTGGGTCAAGTGGCGAGGACAATCCCTAGAATCTATGCAGCTCTAGACGACCGCCAAGCAGATCATCAGTCAACTGTGGTTGAAATTGAAGGTAAGATTGCTAAGCAATCTGTTTCTATTTTGATTGATCCTGGATCTACTCACAGTTATGTCACTCCTGGGATTGTTGAGATTTGTGCCTTCAAGAAATTAAAGCATAGTAAATCCTGGTTAGTTCAACTAGCCACTGGAACCAAGAGAAAAGTTAGTGAAATAGTAGAGAAATGTCCGTTAGAGATGGATGGGCTATTCACTTATGCAGATCTGAATATTTTGCCACTGGGTTCCTATGATATTCTCATTGGAATGGATTGGTTAGAAGCACACAGGGTTAAACTTGACTGCTACAACAAGACATTTGAATGCATGGACGAAGAAGGAAACCCGAGGTTTGTAAAAGGCATTCCAAAGATGACTTCTGTTAGACAGGTTTCAGCCATGCAGCTGAAGAAGTTCTATAGGAAGGGATGTCAACTGTATGCAGCTCACATTTTAGAGGCAGCAGAGAGTGAAACCCTTAGATTGGAGGACTATTAAGTATTGCAAGAATTCAGGGATGTTTTTCCCGATGACATTCCAGGACTCCCTCCAAAGTGAGACATTGACTTTACAATTGAACTTGTGCCAGGAGCGACACCAGTGTCTAAGACACCCTACAGGATGAGTACACCAGAATTGCTCGAATTGAAAATGCAATTACAAGAGTTGCTGGAAAAGAAATATATTAGGCCAAGTGTGTCCCCGTGGGGAGCACCTGTTCTATTTGTGAAAAAGAAAGATGGAACACTCAGGTTATGTATTGACTACAGGCAGTTGAACAAAGTCACTGTGAAGAACAAATACCCATTGCCCCGAATAGATGACCTTTTTGACCAAATGAGAGGAGCAAAGGTATTTTCGAAGATTGACTTGAGGTCTGGTTACCATCAGGTAAGAATCAAAGAAGAAGATATTCATAAGACAACCTTTAGAACAAGATATGGACACTATGAGTTTGTAGTGGTACCATTCGGTCTCACAAATGCACCAGCTACATTCATGTGTCTCATGAATAATGTTTTTAGCAAATATTTGGACAAGTTTGTTCTTGTATTCCTAGACGACATTCTCATCTATTCTAAGAATGAAGAAGAGCATGAAGAACATTTGAGAATGACAATGCAATTAATAAGGGAGCATAAGCTGTATGCAAAGTTGAGCAAATGTGACTTTTATAAAGATAGAATTCATTATTTGGGTCACATCATCTCCGACGAAGGAATATCTGTAGACCCTGAGAAGATTGAAGCCATTATGAATTGGCCAACTCCAAGGAATGTGACGGATGTGAGATCTTTTATGGGCCTTGCTGGTTACTACAGGAGGTTTATCGAAGGATTCTCCAAGGTTGCAAACCCGATCACTTCTTTGCAAAAGAAGGGGGTAAAGTTTGAATGGTCACCAAGATGTGAAGAAAGTTTTCAACGGTTGAAGAATCTTCTTACAAGTGCACCAATTTTGAAAATTGCAGATCCGGAAAAAGACTTTGTGGTGTGTACAGACGCATGCAATCAAGGACTTGGAGGAGTTCTTATGCAAGATAACCACGTGATATGCTATGAGTCAAGAAAGTTGAAGGAGCATGAGAAGAACTATGCTACTCATGATATAGAACTTGCAGCCATAGTACATGCCTTGAAGATGTGGAGGCATTACTTAATGGGAAGAAAATTCGAGTTAAGGACAGACCATTGTGGTCTGAAGTACTTGTTTGATCAGCCAACTTTAAATGCTAGGCAAGCTAGATGGTTGGAATTTTTGTGTGAATTTGATTTCGAAATCAAACACATAAAAGGGAAAGAAAACAAGGTGGCTGATGCACTCAGCAGGAAGGTACGTGAAATGCATGTGGCAGCGATTAGTACTTGCCAACCAGATTTGAGGCAGCAGATTGTTAACCATATGGTTGAGGATGCAGTGTATGAGCAGATAAAGGGCAAATTGCAGCAGCAAAACCTTGAAAAGAAGTATGAGGGCTATCATTTGGAAGAAGGCAGACTTCTTACTTATAAGAATAGAGTCTATATTCCAAATGTGGCAGATTTAAGGAGAATGGTTATGGATGAGATCCATAAAGCTCCATACTCTGGTCACCCAGGATATCAGAAAACAATTGCTACAACAAGAAAATATTATTTATGGCCAGGCATGAAGAAGGATGTCGCTGAATACATTTCTAAGTGCATGGAATGTCAACAGGTGAAGAGTGAACACCAACATCCAACAGGTTTATTGCTTCCAGTGCCAATTCCAAAATGGAAATGGGAAGTAATCTCCATGGATTTTATTACAGGATTGCCAATGACTAAGAGACAACATGATTCCATCATGGTTGTGGTGGACAAGTTAACAAAGGCAGCACATTTTATACCGGTTAAGTCCACACATAAATCCGATGCCATTGCGAATATTTCATGAGGAAAATTTTCAGATTACATGGGTTGCCTAAGGCAATAATTTCTGACAGGGATACCAAGTTCACTTCCAATTTTTGGAAAGGGCTCTTTGCAGATTTGGGTACACAACTAAGCTTTAGTACCGCCTACCATCCTCAAACAGATGGTCAAACTGAAAGAGTAAATATGGTGCTTGAAGACATGCTCCGTATGTATGTAATGGACAAACCATCCAAGTGGGAGGATTATCTACACTTGGTAGAATTTGCATATAACAATGGGCAACAAGCATCATTGGGAATGAGTCCATATGAGGCTTTGTATGGCAGAAGGTGTAGGACACCAGTGACTTGGGACAATCCAGTGAACAGAATTGTACTTGGGCCAGAATTGCTTAAGGAAATGGAACAAGAGGTTGCAAAGATCCGGCAAAATTTAAAAGCAGCCCAGGATAGACAGAAAAGCTATGCAGATAAGCATAGAGTGCATAGGGAATTCAATGTTGGGGATCATGTATATCTTAGAGTGAGATCAAGGAAGAGTTCCTTGAAGCTTGGGAGTTGTGCCAAGTTATCGCCTAGATATTGTGGGCCATTTGAAGTGCTTGAAAGAATAGGACCAGTTGCATATAGACTTGCATTGCCTGCTAGCACTAAAGCTCATAATGTTTTTCACGTCTCTTTGCTTAAGAAATATGTACATGATCCTAACCATGTGATTAATTGGGATGTGATCCAGGTGGAACCCGAGGGATAATTCCAAACCGATCCATTGTGCATCCTAGACAAGAAGGTAACATTGCTCCGGAATCGAGCCATCGGATAGGTAAAGGTGCAATGGAAGCACTACGGTCCCGATGAGGCTACATGGGAGCTGGAGGATGCCATGAGGGTGGCATATCCATTTTTGTTCAATTTTGATGAGCACTGAGGACAGTGCTAATGTAAGGGGAGGGGAATGTAATGTCCCCATTTTGAACCCCTTTGTATTAAATCGTAAATGATGTAAATATTGTAATTTAATCATGGTGAGGAGCTCAAGGCCAAGGCCCCACCATTGATTTAGCATTTCATGTATCGGCAATTAAAAATAGATGCCTATGGTTCTTGTGCGAGATGGGCACAATGTAAATAAGACATCATGTAAATACAAATTTTAATGGAAAAACCCCAACTAGCTATGCAATGCAACAAAAGAGATGGGGCATAATCCTATAAGGAAAGGGGGGGGGGAATTATCCAAACCCTTGAGCCAATGGTATTAATCCATGTGTCAATGGGGAAACCCATAAACCACCAACTACCCATTTTGTCTCATGCACCCAATCATTTAATTCTTCCAAGAAATTGGTTAAGGCAGTTAATGCCTTGGAAATGAAGAAGTATGGCAGCCAATTTCGTGCATGGGAAAGCCATCAACCTGGAAATTCGTGTTTTGTCTCCTTGGGAAAGAAATCACCCACGAAATGGTGCCCAAAGCCATCCTGAATGGGCAGTCTTCACTCATTCACGCAGTTGGAGCTAGCTGGGTCTTTCCCTACACGTTTTTCATCCAAATCCTGCATTTTTCAATGCCTGGGAGTTCGTTTTTTCACATACAGTAGCTTGGGAGAGAAGGGCCACGATTTGGGGACTGTAGGGAGGTCGTCATTGCCCCTGAATGTCCAAGGACGTTTTTCTAAAACGAAGTTGGCTTCCCTGGGTTGTTCCCCAACTTCCCATTTCATTTTTGTGGGTTCCCACATTGTTCTGAGTTAGCTGAAACCCCATCTCATGCATCTCACTGTAAAAACGTTTATCCTGCCCCATAATTGTGTTCTGCTGTTGTGTGCATCCTCGTTTTTGGTTTGAACCTGTGAACTGAAGTTTTGGAGTGGTAGTGGACAGAAGTGGCTTTATAAACCTAGTGGGGGAGACAACCTCTCAAGAAGATCAAGAGGGCTTTGGTTACTCTTCTATGCATACCCTGAGAGCACTAGATAGGGAAGGTATGGCTTGAGGGACTGTACAGCAGTGAAAAGAATACTTCCTTGTGCTGGGTGTGTAGGTATTGTGGGTGCCAAGCTAGATAGATCTTGCAAGGTTATCCCTGGCCCTGTGCTGGAGCTCACTAGCTTAGCAACTCTTCCTTTCCATCTCCTAACAGCCTGATAAACCCAATTGTAGATTGGCTTGGCTCATTTTGGTGTATGCTTGGCTATGTGTGAGTCTGTTGTTCCCTGGTTCCTTGTAGAGATCATGTCCAGCTCGGGGGTGGCAGTGGTGCTGAGAGATTGAGGAGCACACTGGCCTACGGTTGGGTGGAACGTTGCAGTTGCATAGCTAGTTGCGTGGGACTACCTTATTGAGATAAGTATTTCTCTTTTGTTGAATTTGCAATTATCATTTGATGAATATTTTGAATGTATCATGGATGTGCTAATAAATTTATTTCCGCTGTGTTTCCTTATCATTTTACATTTCCATATGATCTTTTATACTTCTGCAAAGATCTTTATTTCATGGCTGTCACAGAATCTTGAAGGTGTGCTAGAGATCAACAGTATTTGTTTAATTACCGTCGTGTTTCCATAGCATGCACATATACCTGTCTTTGCATCAATAAACTTAATTAATGGATATGGGGCTAATTGCCTGGATTGAGCACCACGTCCTCTCTATCCTGCTGTATGGTAGGAGGGGACATTACATAATCAATCACTGAATGTCACATTTGCAGATCCAATTTGTCCAAAGTCTCTTCAACATCATCATCATGGAGTGTCAACAAGTATACATCATCAAGGAGTATGCATCAAGTATGTGTCATCACCATAGGGTTTGCATCATCATTATATCAAGTATACATCATCATAAGGTATACATCATCATCATAGTTTGCATCATTATGAAAGCATCATCATAGTGTATATGCATCAACATATCATCATCATCATAGAATATAAATCTTCACACATCATTGTACATATACTATTGTATACATCACTGTACATATACCACTATATACATCACTGTACATACACCACTTTCGTAGCATTGGACAATGACTTATATCCATCCAAACAGTATTAACCAAAATATTTACCAACTTTCCGCTGCTTAAAAAATTCAAACTGTGCAAAAACATTAACTTTGACCTGTGCATTAGGGCCGTGTATATGCTGAGAAGAAACTTCAAACAAGTCCACAATTCGGGACTGTGGAAGAGCTGAGAAGAACTCGGATTTTGGAAATTCGGGACTGTTTTAGGGCAACAGTAAGATTTCCTTTCATAACTCAGAACCTAAGCTATCATCCCTTCAAAACCAGACTGTGTATGAACCAAATTTCAGGACTGTTTGAGTGTGGAAAATCCTCCAACGCCAGTCACTTTGCAGCATAGATTAACCCGAAAAAAATTGATCCTTTTCAAAATTCGGAACTGTGTCTCCTCTGCTGCTGCTGCAAATTTCGGGACTGTTCAACCTCTGCTACTACCACCAAGTTTACCTTAGTCCACTGACACCCGAAAAATATCAGAGCATACACCGAATTGTTCATTCTAAAATGAGGACGTGTTATGTCCTATTTATATAGATTTTTCATATATTTTACTGGGCCGACTTGTAATTAAAATAAACAAAATTTTATTTAAAAATTTTGTAGGCTGCCCGACTTCTTCATCAAGCAAAACCATCATCTTTTGTTTTTTCACAAATAATTCAAGGTAAAATAATTAGTCATAACTTTGGTTGACTATCTTTGCTTTAAAGTTGGGGGTTCATTGCCTTGTACATGAACTTTGGGCTTCAACCTTTATCAACAAGGAGTTGTTTTACCCCTTTCTTTTTCCTGGACCATCCTTACTTCAAGGCCATATTTAAGACACCAAAGACTTCAACTAGCTTATGGGTCATGTTTCCCACAATCATCATAAAATATGACCATCACGTGCAAAGGGTACAAAATTCTCAAGGACCCTTAAATCAAAAATGAAGGGCTTCTCATGATGTGTGCAAGATCCAAATTCCCATATGCGAGAGGACCATCATCTCCATGCAAGCTTCTTTAAATTTTGTGGTCTTCAACACACCATGAACATGTTTCATATGAAGTTGTTCAATCAAATGACCATAGTATGGGTCATTTGGGTCAATGGGTTCCATCATTGTGCAAGAGGCGTTCAAGATCCATGTTACTACATATGAGAGCATCATCATGGGCTCCATACAAAAAGGCATCAAGATCATTACTTAGGACTTCATCATAACACACGAGGGCTTCTTCAAATGCTTTCAAGAACTTCTTCATCATGTGCATGGGCTTCTCAAACCATCTCAAAGGGTTCCTTGACCCCATCAAGCCATCAATAACCATGCAAACCACAAATGACCACATAATGGGTCATTTGGCCCATTTGGTGTTCCAAAGGATTCTTTAACATGCCAAGGGACTTCATGGGCTGCTTCAACTACCTAAACCACACAAGAGGACCTCCAAGGGTCAAGATCCATCATGCCACCTCCTGTGGAGTTTCCAAGCCTTATCCTAGGGTATCATGACCCCATCAGAGCATAAATGACCACATAATGGGTCATTAATGCTTCTTCAACCCATCAAGGGCTTATCCATCGTCCACAAGGGCTTTAGCATTATCACCACACTCTTCATCATCATCAACAGGGTCTTCAGTATCACCAACAAGGTGGTGGAACCAAGATCCACCCTTGTGGGTTCACGGACCTTGTCAGGTCTCAACAAGGTGCTCCAAGGCACAACCCATCTCTGTAAGGGATCCAAGGCACTGGATTTGAGGGTACTGGGATCATCCATACCTGTGCACTGCAAGAGGGACTTGGTGGCATCAATGACTACCTGTGGGGCCACGACAAGTCCCATGTTAGCATCAATGACAATTCAATCAACAATATCCCCCTTTGTCATTGATGAAAACAACTCATGCTCCCCCTGCGAGCATGCTCCCATCTTGTCTTCATCTCTCCCCCTTTGGCATCAATGGCAAAGGATGTCCACATATCTGCATCTGAAATCACTGATCACTGCTCCCACTGTCAACATGCATGCTCCTAGGACCTGTCTGTATGCCTGGAGTAGCCATCCTTTCTCCTTTGAGTTCATCATCCATCCGTATGAACTCAAGGTGTGATACGGTCTTTGAGAGACCCTAAGCTTGGCTATCCATATGGCATCCATTCTGGCTGCATTGATCAACCTCTCCTATATGTAACTGCTCATTCTTCTTCATCCATACTTTCTTCTTGGCATTTGTCCTTTCAGCATTTTTTCCTTCATCTTTATTGGCTTTCCTTGATGAACTGTATGAGAAAATTCTCATGGATTGTTTCCGTGTACTCCAATAGTATTGAGCTTTGTTCCCAAATCCACTGCAACTATAACACCTCATAGTACGACAATATGCAGCAATGTGACCAACAAGGTTGCATGTCCATCACCTAACTCAGCTGTTGGAGATTCCAACACTTCTTTGATCAACTTCATTCCTCCATACCTGAGAGTATCCTTGATTCCGGGCCTTTGTCTTCTGACCTTCAAATCTTTATGCATTGGTCTTCTTCCAAGGTTCATTGGTTCTTGTTGTTGATGTGTATGAAGGAATCCTCCTTGGTTGACTTCTTTGACTTGCACATTATTGGGCTTTGTGACCAAACCCACTACAGGTGTAGCATCTCAATGTGTGACAGGTGGTAGCAATCTATCCAGCTTGGTTACATGTACAACATCTAACTTTGTCATTGGATCTTCTAGCACTTCTTCTTCCGTAGAGTCTACAATCCATAGCCTTATGACCAAAGTTAGAACAAGAAAAACAATAACCATTAAAGCCATTTTCATACCTGGGACTTTGGTTCCATCTTGGGGTTGTTTCTTTTCTGAGCTTTTTTTGAGGAGTAGGCCCAAATCCTTGATGCATTCTTGGACTTCCAAAGTCTTTGTTGTCATGTGCATGTGCATGGGGAGAAACTTTGGACGTTGATGGACCTACTTCTGGAGTCTTGGGAGACCAAGTGCCATCTTCAGATTTTTCTCCTTCCTTCTTGTAACCAAGGCCAGACTTGTCAAATGGATATCTTTGGAAATACAAGATCTTATCTAGGACAACTAGACTATCCTTGAACTTGACAAAGACATCTGTCTTTTCACCTTTCTTCCTAAGACCAACTACCTCCATTTCTAGCTTTTGGATTGTCTGCTCCTTTTCTTCCAACTGATTCTTCAAGATTTCTTCTACCCTCTTGGCTTCCTCCAGTTGAGTCTTCAAATCAAGATTTTCCTTTCTAGTTGATTCAAGCTCTTTTTATTCTTCACCAGGATCTTCTTGTTCTTCCTTTTGACTGATCAATTCAGTCTTTAGTTGTTCAACTTCAACATTCTTGTCTTTCAGCTGATACCGCAACTCTTCATCCTTGTGTTTGAGCTTTACAAGCAACTCTTCCATATCCTTGTGTTGCTTTAAAAATTCAGACTGTGCAAAAACATTAACTTTGACCTGTGCATTAGGGCCATGTATATGCTGAGAAGAAACTTCAAACAAGTCCACAATTCGGGACTGTGTAGGAGCTGAGAAGAACTCAGACTGTGGAAATTCAAGACTGTTTTAGGGCAGCAGTAAGAGTTCCTTTCATAACTCGGAACCTAAGCTATCATCCCTTCAAAACCAAACTATGTATGAACCAAACTATGTATGAACCAAATTTTGGGACTGTTTGAGTGTGGAAAATCCTCCAACGCTATTCACTTTGCAGCATAGATTAACCCCAAAAAAATTCATCCTTTTCAAAATTTGGAATTGTGTCTCCTCTATTGCTGCTTCAAATTTTAGGACTGTTCAACCTCTGTTGCTACCACCGAGTTTACCTCAGTCCACTGACACCCGAAAAATATCATAGCATACCACCGAATTGTTCATTCTAAAATGAGGACGTGTTATGTCCTATTTATATAGATTTTTCATATATTTTACTGGGCCGACTTGTAATTAAAATAAACAAAATTTTATTTAGAATTTTTGTAGGCTGGTCGATTTCATCATCAAGGTAAACCATCATCTTTTGTTGTTTCACAAATAATTCAAGGTAAAATAATTAGTCATAACTTTGGTTGACTATCTTTACTTTAACAAGTTGGGGGTTCATTACCTTGTACATGAAATTTGGGCTTCAACCTTTATCAACAAGGATTTGTTTTACCCCTTTCTTTTGCTTGGACCATCCTTGCTTCAAGGCCATATTTAAGACATCAAAGACTTCAACTAGCTTATGGGTCATGTTTCCCACAATCATCATAAACTATGACCATCACGTGTAAAGGGTACAAAAGTATCAAGGACCCTTAAATAAAAAATGAAGGGCTTCTCATGATGTGTGCAAGATCCAAATTCCCATATGCAAGAGGGCCATCATCTCCATGCAAGCTTCTTTAAATTTTGTGGGCTTCAACACACCATGACCACATTTCATATGAAATTGTTCAATCAAGTGACCATAGTATGGGTCATTTGGGTCAATGGGTTCCATCATTGTGCAATAGGCCTTCAAGATCCACGTTACCACATATGAGAGCATCATCATGGGCTCCATACAAAAAGGCATCAAGATCATTACTTAGGACTACTTAGGACTTCATCATAACACACGGGGGCTTCTTCAAATGCTTTCAAGAACTTCTTCATCATGTGCATGGGCTTCTCAAACCATCTCAAAGGGTTCCTTTTCCCCATCAAGCCATCAATAACCATGCAAACCACAAATGACCACAGAATGGGTCATTTGGCCCATTTGGTGTTCCAAAGGCTTCTTTAACATGCCAAGGGACTTCATGGGCTTCTTCAACTACCTCAACCACACAAGAGGACCTCCAAGGGTCAAGATCCATCATGCCACCTCCTGTGGGGTTTCCAAGCCTTCTCCTAGGGTATCATGACCCCATCAGAGCATAAATGACCACAGAATGGGTCATTAATGCTTCTTCAACCCATCAAGATATTCTCCATCGTCCACAAGGGCTTTAGCATTATCACCACACTCTTCATCATCGTCAACATGGTCTTCAGCATCACCAACAAGGTGGTGGCACCAAGATGCAACCTTGTGGGTTCAAGGGCCTTGTCAGGACTCCACAAGGTGCTCCAAGGCACAACCCATCTCTGTAAGGGCTCCAAGGCACTGGATGTGAGGTTACTGGGATAATCCATACTTGTGCACTGCAATAGGGACTTGGTGGCATCAATGACTACCTGTGGGGCCACTGCAAGTCCCATGTTGGAATCAACGGCAATTCAATCAACAGTGAATTACGCACATAGTGTTAGTTTTTCATCATTTAATTCAATATGATCTAGGATATTAACTGAGAGAATAACATGCACAACAAATCAAACACAAGAGACAAGAGACACAAAGCATTTCACCGAGGAAACCATAAAGGAGAAAACCCCACAACTTCCTCAGAGATGGAATGAACAATAATACAAAACCCCAAAAAAAATGGTCTCCAATAGCTTCCTCCTTCTCCACTTGTGCGAACTCCTCCTCTCTCTCACTAATGCGAAGTGAGTGAGTGAGTGAATGTGAGTGAGAGAATAAATAGAGAGCTACTTTACCTTTCACTTTACCTTTACCACTTGACAAGTCGGCCTCAACTAAAGTTGACTGGGTTGAATCCTTTAGGGGACTTAAACACCCCAATACAAATGACTCTAGGGGAAATAATGCCCCGACTTACATGGGAGGATTGACCTCAATGACTTTACATGTTGCTAAATTTATGTGGTTGTTTGTTACAGGTGGTCTCGGAGCATCCACAGTGTCAAAGTTACGAAGTCGACGTTTTGAATCCATATCAGGATTCATCAACATGACCCAAGTACAATAATGACTTCTCTGACCGGAGGAATAAACATCTCCGTCGGAGGTACAATAATAAAATACAAATACAATATAAAATATACAAGTAAATACATTCCGAAGTTACAAATACATCAACACTCCCTCTTAACTAGGAAGGTATTCTCTTGACACAGTTCATCAGCACAAGTCTTCGTCACTGGATCATCATCAAAGCTGGATCATCATCGTCACTGCTGTTGCTATCTTGACCATGAGTCTCCAATCTACTCATCATAGGAATTTCTACAGAGCCAACCCTTTTTTATGGTGGATGTAAGCCTAGCCTCCATGTAGGTCTTCATCATCTCTGCGAGCAATCCATCCAGTAGGTACATCTCAGGACTTATTGTATGCCTCTGCAAAACCTACAAGATCTCCCAGGACTTATTATATGCTACTGCAAAACCTGAAGGAGCATCCCAGGACTGATTATATGCCACTTGCAAAACCTGCAAGATCTCCGAGGACTGATTATATGCCAGTGCAAAACCTGAAGGAGCATCCCAGGACTGATTATATGCCACTTGCAAAATCCTGCAAGATCTCCCAGGATTGATTATATGCCACTACAAAACCTGAAGGAGCCTCCCAAATCTAATTATATGCCACTTGCAAAACTTGCAAGATCTCCCAGGATTGATTATATGCCACTGCAAAACCTGAAGGAGCATCACAGGACTAATTATATGCCTATGCAAAACCTGTGTACCCTATTGTGACTTCATCATCTTCAGATCATCTCATCGTCAACGGAGCACAGCCCAGATGCATATAACACATCACTTACACTCACCGGCATGGGAGGACTAACCTACCACCATCCATGAAAGGCTCAGCAATTACATCAACGACCCTAGCAGGACTAACCTACCACCATGTCGGAAAAGCTTCAGCAATTACATCAACGACCATGGGAGGACTAACCTACCACCATGTCGAAAAACCTTGGCAATTACATCAACGACCATGGGAGGACTAACCTACCACCATGTCGGAAAAGCCCGACAATTACATCAACGACCATGGGAGGACTAACCTAGCACCATGTCGGAAAAGCCCATGTGCATCTACGTCTTCCGGACTCATCACTTCCCTTTGGAAGGAACCTCGATCTGAAGTACACCAAGCTTCTCTCTAAATTATTCAAAATTTACTCTGGCCAGCAACTTGGTCAATACATCGGCTATCTGCTTGTCTATCACAACATATTGGAGCTTCACTGCTCCTCTCTGCACCATATCCCTGATATAGTGGCACTTTATCTCAATGTGCTTCAACTTGTCATGGAACACAGGGTTCTGCGGCAGAAAAACTAGGACGCGAGATCCATTTTGAATAAGATATATATAATTGAATTGATAAGATGAAAGATGATACAATAAGATCGCCTTTTATAGGGCTTGATCCAACATTGTGAAGGGTTACACCCTTTCACTAATAACCTAATAATCTACTAATTAATAAATAATAATATTAAATAAATATTCATAGCATTGCCTTCCCCTTAGGAAAGCTTTGTCCTCAAAGCTTGAGTATTTTCCTAATGTCGTTTGTCATTCAGATTCAGTGTCGGTATTAGAATCAGACGTGATTTCTTGTGTAGAGACTTGCACTTCCTTTCCATTGATGATTTTGCACTGTATTGTCTGATTGTTCCTACATTTATGGCCTGGGATCCAATCATCACCGCATCGACGACATATGTTTTTCTTCTTCTTTCTATTATCAGAGTAACTGTTAGATGGCTTTGATCTATTTTCCATTTCATAGGCATATGATTGAGCTTTGTGGCATTGATGGCCGGGTGACCACGTATCTTCACAATACCTACATTGTGTCTCTTTTTCTTGTCGATAATGGTTGTCGCCTCTTGTTTTTATTCCTTCCAGTTTGCGTTCTGCAGCTTTTGCTTTATGTCTTGCTACCTCTACGTTAGGTATGTCGTGTAACTTTAACTCTTTTTGGAGGTACGGTTTAAGACCTCCTAAATAGGTTTCGAGTCTTTGTTTGTCAGACAACCCAAATACTCGTGTCGACAAGGATTCCCACTGATGTGTGAATTCTTCAACACTTCCAACTTGTTGTAATCTCGTAAGTTTACTGAAAAACTCATCTTCCTTGATTCCTTGAAACCTATTAAAAAAATCATTTTTGAACAAGTTCCAGGTGTAGGCAAAATTGTCTCTCTTCCACCAAAGGTACCAATTATAGGCATACCCTTCCATATGCATTGACGCATATTTCACCTTCTCCTCGTCAGATTGAATATTGTAAATGTCGAAGTATTCTTCTGCTTTGTTTAGCCAAGCAACGCATTGGTCTTCACTTCCATTGTATTTCGACAACTCTATTTTTGCCTTAGGTGGGTACACTATGTAAGGATGATATTGATTCCCTTTTGTTTTATGGTTTGATGGTGGATTGGAACTACTGGAGGACGTAAGTGACATATTTGAACTGCTTCGTTGCTGGCGGTGATTTTTATCTTTTTTATTCTCTACTATCTTACTGATAGCTTCTATTTGGCTGTTTAATCGTGCCTCCATCTCTGGCAGTACTTTTGTTTCTATCTCTTGCTTAAGCGTCGCATTGTTAATCTTTATTTCTTTTTGCAATTCTTCTTGATTCTTGGCAAGTGCTTCCTGTGTGACAATATGAGATGAGGTATCTAGCATATTTGGACTGCTGACTTGGTCCCTTTTTTGCATTAGTCCTTGTAACATCTCCATTAATGTGTTATGGTTCTGCGTCATGGTGCTCAAGTTGTGAGTTATGGTGTTTATGTTTTGAGTCATAATACTCATTTTTTCATCCAAGTCTTTTTGTTTTTCGTTCAGGATGTCAATTTTTTCATCCAACCTTCTTTCTAGTACCAGAACAACTTCGTCTTTGATTTCTTTTTTAAGTGCTTCTTGGCTCTTGGTGGTCATTTCCTTGAAAGTTTGGAAATCCTTCTCTATTTTCTCCATTTGGGCTTTTAATTCTGTCGTCATGCTTCTTAGGTGTGGTGGTGAATAATTGAACCCAATTTTGGTAGGATTTAAATTAATTAATAAGAATTATTGTAAATACAATAATTATTATATTGGGTAAAATAATTAAATATAATAATTATTATGTTTAAATATTTTTTTTTTAATAACTTGGATTGTAACTTTTAATAAAATTAAATATTAATATAACACATTTATATAATATTTAATTTTTATTAAAATTAGGTTTTACGTGGAGTTTGAACGAGGGAGTGTGGAGTGGTGGAGGAGGCCGTGGGCCTTGGGGGCTGCGCGGGGTGCTGGGAAGGAGCAGAGCGGGAGGTGAATGGAGTGGTGGTGGTAAGGAGGTGGCGGAGAAGCGGGGCGAGCTAGAGTGAGGGAGGGCGTAGAGAGATAGAGCAGGGGCTGTGCAGAGATGGACGTGGGAGGGCGGAGGAGTATGGCGGAGGGCAGAGGTAGGCGTGAGAGAGTGGTGTGCGGGCGGTGGAGAAGAAAGGAGGGATGGAGAGGGTGCTGCGCGGCAAGCAGCTGACAGAGAGACGTGGGGCGTTGGGAGCAGCCTGGAGGATGGTGGGCGTGGTAGTGGTGGAGGGGAATGGTGAGCCGGAAGTGGCAGCGCGCGGGAGAGAGGAGGATACGGGAGTGGGGCGTGGATGCGAGCAGGACGAGAAGAGATAGGATGCAGTGAATGGGGAGATGCGAGGACGGGGGAGGAGTGAGTGGAGGGAGGAGGAGGCTGGGCGAATGGGAGAGAGTGGGATGAGCAGCGAAAGGTGAGAAGGGTGGTGGAAGAGGAGCAGCGGAAGAATGTTGATATGAGCCGAAACCGAGCTCAACGGTGGACGCAGCCGAATCCGAATCTGAGTTCACTCGAGAGGTTGATGAGCCGAGTCCGAGCTCAAAGTGCAGGAGCGAATCCGCTCTGATACCAAATGCGGCAGAAAAACTAGGACGCGAGATCCATTTTGAATAAGATATATATAATTGAATTGATAAGATGAAAGATGATACAATAAGATCGCCTTTTATAGGGCTTGATCCAACATTGTGAAGGGTTACACCCTTTCACTAATAACCTAATAATCTACTAATTAATAAATAATAATATTAAATAAATATTCATAGCAGGTTCTCAGACAACTTCACACAACTCTGGTTGTCGCAATGTATACAAGTCGCGTCCAACTGGAGATCAAACAAATCAGATAGTAGATTCCTCAGCCATACTGCCTCACAACTAGCCGAACAAGCTGTGACATACTCTGCTTCGGCTGTACTCAGTACCACACAGGACTGCTTCCTGCTAAACCAAGAGATCACACTTGATTCCATACTGAAGCAACACCCTAAAGTGCTCTTCATATCAATGGCACTGCCTGCCCAATCCAAATCAACATAACCCTCTAGGTTAATCTTCTGATTCGCATCATAATTGAGCCCATAATCCACCGTACCCTTCAGGCACCTCAAAATATGCTTTGCAGCAATCAAGTGAACATGTCTCGGATCCGTTAGGAACTGGCTCAATGTGTTCACAGCAAAGCAAATATTTGGTCTCATATTCGTCAGGTACATCAAGGACCCAATCATTTGATGATACATCGTGGCATCAACCGACTCTGATGAAGCAACACTCAATAGCTTCAAGTTCGATGCCATAGGTGTGGCCATGGCCTTGCAGTCCATCATCCTGAACCTCTTCAGGATCTCTACTGCATACTTCCCTTGATTAAGGAAAAATCAGCCACATATCTAATCACAATAATCATGCCAAGATTCTTGAACTCTAAGATCTACTCCCTCTAAAGTGGAGTTTTCTACATCTGATTATTGTCCTCCCTCTGTGACTGAACATCATTCGCATTCTGCATTGAGTGATCTTCTGCATATCTATCTGTTCCATCTCCCGTCAGATGGGTCTACTGATATGAGCCTCAAGATCACTCGAACTCTATGGTGAATTCCTTCTTTCATCCATCTATATATAGAAACCATCTTCAACCTTGTAGCAAAGGTTGAAATCCGCATCAATCGTGGTGATCATCAAGCTCATCAAATGACTATCGATCCTGGGTACCTGTTGAATCCGTACAAACCTTTGTTCAATCATGTGATTCTCTATCGAATCCTAGGAGTTTGCTGGATATGCACTTCTTCAATTACACCATTCAAGAGAATGGTCTTGTCATCCATGGGTGTAATCTATCTCTGGAAGTGTGTCTATCCACTGGAGCAAACATCTCGCCATGATCCTCTCCCTATTTCTATGAGAATCCTCTAGCCATGAGCCTTCCTTTGTACTTCTATAGTATGCTTGATTTGTAAGTCTTCTTGTTGAACAGTCATCACTTATTCTTCGGAACAAGTGTTCATCATCCTTCTTTTGTAGATCATAGCACACGATCTTTCCTACAAATCAAATTCAATTACATGATTAGTAACACTTCATAATTATCAAATCATGTTGACATTTCAATGATAACCTATTATGCATACGATCTTTCCTACAATTCAAGTTCAATTGCATGATTCGAAACATCTCATAGTTTTCAGAACAAATTCTTACACATAAAGACATAGGTCATACAGTCATGCAATTATCTTAGCCAATGCTTCAATACAACATTTATCCATATCCTGTAACTTTCTAGATGCCTTCAACCTCTACCAGAACATTGTTAAGAGTGTGCACTACTCCCAACATGTCAGCAAAAAGGTTTCATACTAGATAAGTAGCAATGGAATGTTGTGTAGTGTCATAGGCCACTTACCCATTACTTGCATATTAGTAGTATCTTGTTCATTAATGCAACTTTTCTAACGTGCATAATATACATCCTAAATCTAGGAACATAAGTATGTACATGACTAAACAACATCTTTTAAGTAATCATATATACAAGAAATGACAATTCAAATACTTATCTTTGTTTGGTTGTTGGGTGGACTCCCTCTCAATCTTTGCTTCCTTGCAGGAACTACTAGAGTGTGCTCCCTCTTTATATCTATTTTCCCTTTGTGATAGCATCATGATTATATGTGTTTGAACTTCTATCCATCCTGGACCACTATGCATGCTTAATTGTGTACTACTTTCAACATTGTGTCATCCTCAAGATATCATACATAATCATACATTCATTAGTATAATCTCAACACTATCAAAACATTATAATCCTATAATCTTAACATGTATGGTCATGATCATTTTATACACAGGTAATTTATCACAAGCGTTAGTATTCAAGGTTTCAGGGAGTACTTCTTTTACTCATGCATGTTCTTATTTGACCATAGGACTCTTCTAGTTTGTCATATCATTAATTAAACTAAGAAGCATAATATGCATAAACCCATGATTACTCAAACTTATAACTTCATGAATAATCATTATCAATCATACAAAAGTATACTTATATAAGATCCTAACACAAAGTAGGATTCTAACTCAATATAGGAAAACATACCTGGATTATCATGTTTGCTATTTATGTCTAACATACCCAAACAATGTCTTCTTTGTTCTCTTCAATGATTTAGAGACCTTGTGCTAGTAACCTGCATCTCTCATAAGTTAAGTATTGTAGAACCAAATTATACATACCTCGTAAGTAGAGCTTCTATGTGATCAATGACTATGGATGATTCTTTGTCTTCATGTCACCATGGTCATATATTCTTGATCTAGAACTTGATTTGTCTTTCTTGATGTACCTTTTGTTGATGTATTTGTAACTTTGGACGATATTCACTTGTATATTATATGTATTAAATTTGTACTTTATTGTATCCCCAACGGAGATGTCTCATTCCTCCGTTTGGAAGTGTCGTCATTTGTATTTGCAAGTGCTGCAAGTTATATTGTAAGTGTCGTAACTTATATTTTATAGGTTATTAGACCACCTTAGTGGGGTCGTCCCTATATGAGTTAAGTGGAAGGGTTATTAGACTCCCTTAGGGAGTCGGCCCAGTTAGGGTAAAATCCAGGTTAAGTTAAAGTATAGAGTGGTTGCACCACTCTATTTGCTCATTTCACTCACTCATCCAACCCGCATAGTTGAGAGAGAGGAGTGTGCACAAGTGGAGGAGGAGTGGGTGCTGAAGACATCTATTTTTGGGGGTTTCATCTTGGTGATCTTTGTATTGGTGCTTATTCTATCTCTGAGGAAGTTGCGGGGTTTTTCACCTTTATGGTTTTCCCCGGTGAAATGCTTTGTGTCTCTTGTCTCTTGTGTTTGATATGTTGTACATGTTGTTCTCTCAATTAAGATCCTAGATCATATTGAATTAAATGATGAAAAACTAACATGGTATCAGAGCTAGCCTGAAGGAATGCATTGTATGGCATTTACTTGCGACAAATTGGAAGCTAGGGATTGGTATAGTAAAAACTAGTCATCGTGGAACTTTCGCTATAAATCCGTTTTGGAGAAGGTTTGGGATCTGAAATTTTTACAGGCCGAATATCAGACACGGATGTACCCTGTGTAAAACTTTCATCCTCAGATTCGTTGTACTTTGTGAGATATGATCCGTACAAGTTAGGGTTTCTGCCTCTTCCAGAATGCATCCCTAAATAGGTGACCTAGGCATAAAGGTCATATCTCCGGCTAGGAAGCTCCAAATGGAATTCCATAAAAATTGACAGTCAGGGCACAGACTGTAGTTTCATAGGTCCAAGTTTTAGAGGCCGAAGTTGAAACAATGACACGTGGCACTCCATACAAGTCTGGTATGTTGTTTCATCCCATAAACAGGTCATGTTGCGACACTTAGCATATCTCTCTCATGGAGAATCCATTGAAGCTCAAATATGTGGGGTTGGAAAGATGATAGGTCAGTCTACCACAGGCTGAAGTTTCAAACCCTAAGGATCCAAAATTTCAAAGATGCACCAGAAACAATATGGCATATCTTTCTTTCAAAACAAAATTGGATTCTAAGCATTTTCATTTTTAGCTTGTCACTGCTGCGGGAAATTAGGGTTTTGACCGAAGTGGAATTTTGGAGTGCTCTCAGCATAGGATTGCTCTCCTCAGCAAAATCAAAATTTAGAGACTAAGATCAAACTGTTTGGTTGGGTGAATCTCCGGGAAAGTCAAACCCTAATTTGACTTTTGGACCAGAAAAACCAGAAAACCAGATTTTGATAGAAGTTGCAAATCCGAAATTCGCGGGTCATTTTTGGAGGGTCAATTTTAGTTTTCAAAAAATATGAGCACGCCAACTTGCTCGCCTCAGTCAATTGCATCTCCTTGTCCAGACGGAAGTTTGAAATTCCAAGTTTGGATTTTTAGGGTTTCTCTATCAAACCCTAGCCAGCTCCAGATCCAGTTTCAACAAATCAAGTGGTAAGACCTAAATCTTTTATTTCCATTTGAGTTTCTCATTAAGATGTCTCACCACACCAAGCTTGAAAGGACTGATAACTTCCGAGCATGGAAGTATAGGATTGGGTTAATCCTAGAAGAGAATGAATTGGACACCTACATAAGTGAAGAGGTTCCAGTTCCATAGGGAGATGAGGCTAAGGCCTTACATAAGAAGAACTTGGTCAAGGCCAAGAGAATCATTGTAGATTCTATCAAATACCATCTCATACCACATGTTTCTTCTCTAAAGACACCCAAGGAGATGTTTGATTCCTTGACCAAGCTGTTTGAAGGAAAGAACATAAATCGGAAGATGACTTTGAAGAATCAATTGAAGAATGTCAAGATACAAAATGCAGATACCATGCAGTCCTACTTTACAAGGGTCTCTTAGATAAAAGAACAACTTAAAGCTGTGGGAGAAGATATAGAGAATGGTGAAATTGTGATGACCACCTTGAATGGTCTTCCTAGGTCATGGGATTCCTGCATTCAAGGAAATTGTGCTAGAAAGAAGCTCATCACATTCAGTAGGCTGTGGGAGGAATGATCACAGGAAGAAACTCGAATTGTAGCTCGAGAAGAAAAGATGGATAATGAAGACTAGGCTCTCACAGCACACACTAGGAAGAATAACCACAAGAGGGAGCATCCTCATCACAAGAAGGGTAAACACCACCACCAGAATCAGAGGGAGAACTTTGGAGAATCCATGAGAGATCTTTCTCACATTCGATGTTATACTTGTGATGAGAAGGGACATTATTCCAGAGATTGTCCCAGGAACAAAAGCAGCTCCCACAAGAAGAAGAACAACAAGAGAAGACATCATGCTCACACTGCAGAGGATGATGAATCTCCAAGGAAGAGAACCAGGGAAGACAGTGAAGATTCCTCAAGTGATGAAGAATATGTATTGTAATAAAGTTTTACATGAAAGGAGTAGAAGAAGCTACTGCAGAGTTGGACTCCGGAAAACAAATAATCTATGGAAGAAACTCTCATTCATTTTCATCATTGGTTAAGGTGCACACTATTAGAGACTCCAGTATTTCCCGCAAGGAAGCAAAGATTGAGAAGGAGTCCACCCAACAACCAAACAAAGATAAGTATTTGAATTGTTATTTCCTGTATATATGATCACTTAAATGATGTTGTTCATTCATGTACATACTTATGTTTCTAGATTTAGGATGTATATTATGCATGTTAGAAAAGTTGCATTAATGAACAAGATACTACTAATATGCAAGTAATGGGTAAGTGGCATATGGCACTGTACACCATTCCATTGCTACTTATCTAGTATGAAACCTTTTTGCTGACATGTTGGGAGTAGTGCACACTCTTAACAATGTTCTGATAGAAATGGAAGGCATCTAGAAAGTTACGGGATATGGATGAATGTTGTATTAAAGCATTGGCTAAGATAATTGCATGACTGTATGACATATGTCTTTATGTGTAAGAATTTGTTCTGAAATCTATGAGATGTTTCTAATCATGCAATTGAACTTGTCTTGTAGGAAAGACCGTGTACCATCACCTACAAGAGAGACTTGTTTCGAAGAACAACCAAAGAAGACTCAACAAATCCAGAAAAATACCTATTGAAGACATTGAAGAATATGAAGTTCCCAGGATCAGGGATACAATAATAGAAGGATGCCATGATAGAGGAGTACCAGTCGATCATGAAGAATGATGTCTGGTATGTGGTCCTGAGACCAGAAGGGAAGTATGTTGTGTCTTCCAAGTGGATCTACAAGATCAAGCATGATGCAAATGGTAGCATAGAGAAATACAAGGCAAGATTTGTGGCTCGTGGCTTCTCCCAGAAAGAAGGGATAGATTATGAAGAAACATTTTCCAGATACACTTCCATCAAAACAATACTTGCTCTAGCTACAGCGATGAAGTGGAAGATACACCAAATTGATGTCAAGACAACCTTCTTGAATGGTGTAGTCGAAGAGCAAGTGTATGTGGAGCAGCCACTCGGTTTTGAGACACATGACAGGGAGTCACATGTGTGCAAATTGAATAAATCCTTGTATGGTTTGAAACAAGCACCCAGGACGTGGTACGGAAGGATTGACAGCTTCCTGACTTGTCAAAATCATAAAAATTTGAAAAATTTAAAACTTTTTACAAATAGAAATTAATGTTATTATATGCATTCCTTGATCTGTTTATTTTAGTCAAGAGATCATAAATATGTCTGAATGATCTGTTATTGTTGATCTGTTATTGTTCTTAAATCTTAAATGTGAGTTTTATTTATCGTTTCTGATTGTTTTTCTACTTTTCAACCACAAGGGGGAGTTGTCATCGCAGACTGGGCTTACTTAGCTTCCGAGCTAATGCATCTTGTCTTTCCACTTACAGGTATACAGGTAAAGTACGGGTTGCTGCAAATAACTTTTAAAGCATTATAATTCATTTAACTGTACCAAAATTGTTCAGTGAAAGTCTAAACATGCTAGACAGGTTGTCAAGTGTTAAAAGGTAGAAATCCCTTCCTGTAAAATTCATGTAATCTTGCTGATAGAGAGTTGACAAATTACATGAGAATGTGATAGCTATTACTCTTGATTAAAATGATTTAAGTATCCCTATGGAGTAATGTTCTTTGATATTATTATGGTGTTGCAATAATATCTCTTATCTAGCACTGTATAAAGTCACTGGATTATGATATTCAGACCATTTTTGCTTATCTATTGTTGCTGTGTGATACCAAGTTGATAGACTTGAAAAATAATTTCGATTTACAGCTTGAATGCACAGGAGGCATCTGATTCAAGTCTTCTCCTATCATGTCATAATTAAAGTTAGACTTTGTTTAGACTTTGCAGCTTCAACAGCAGAAGACCAGGAGTTACCAATATCTTCTTTTCTTACTCCTAACCAGTATAAGACGTTCTGTCAGATTACTACACCCAGCACTACTTCACTATAAGAGAGTCTTAAATGAGGAGCAATATCTGCTGTTGTTTTCATGTAACTAGGGTATAAGGAATGTTGGTGATAGGTTATCGTGAACCACTTATAGTTAAATGTTACGTCATCTTCCTTATAATAATTTTTTTTGATGTGAATCCATCTCATCTATATATAGAGTGCTCAAAACTGATATTGATCGCTATCTATAATTCATGATTTAATTGAGAATAAGGCAATCTGTTCCTTGTATAATAATCCGAATTCTGAGTATTATCCTAGTGTTTTTTATTACTAAAAGAATAATAATTGCTATAGGGTATTGCGACCCTTATAAATGACCATTCTATTTACCCATGCTATGGTTTGTATCATATACAAATGTCAAGTGTTTCATCGAGAATTTGAGCATTATTAACATTTGCATTCTTGTATTGATTGTAGGGAAAGTGTTATTGTTTTTATATGCAAAGCTCGAAGCATTGTTTTACCATGGAGTAATTTGCAATTCAAACTATGGTTTATTACCATATTGGAATATCCAAGCTATGATTATCATGCACCTATTCTATGATTTTAATTGAATAGACATATGATTGAAACAAATCGTGGAACTATAGAATGCAAACCCACTGCATGAAAATATTAAAGCACTACGTGGATGATTGGGAGCCAAGTGTTGATGGTATAAGTCCGTTGACTAACCCTACCTTATCATTTTCCTTTTCCTTCGGGCTTGGTCTCTCGACGAACCCTCCTGGTCTGATCTCCATTGTTACAGTGTGCTAGCTGTTTCTACAGTGTGTTAACTGCTCCTATACTTCCTCATTTTTTTATGTTTGTTCACTGTATTTCCTGGAAAGCTTATATCCCTTGCCGTTAGCAATGATGAAGGTTATTTAACAACTGGGTTTGCCGGTGCTGCTTCTAATGTGTGTTAGCAGTTTCCATACTGCTCCCAGCATTCGTACTTGTCCATTTTGTCTTTTGGGGAGTCAATACACCTTACTGATGGTAGCTATGAGTTTATTTAGTACTTAGGGTTTACCCTTGTTACCTTAAACGAACCTTTCATGACGTGAGTGTTTCAGCTTCCATGGTATTCGTTTGAGCTTCCATTGTAGCAGAAAACCCTTGTTACCTGTCAGCTTGTTTGTGTTGGTGAAAAGGGAGGGGTTCACCCTTCTGCTGCTCGTGGCTATCAACCTACCTACTGTGCACGACTTCATTCAAATCTTGGTAAGCTACAAGATTCGTTTTTGTTTTCTAAATTCAAATATATATTTAGAACTCGACGTTTATATATATAAGTGATCATTGATAAAAAATTTATGTTATTATTGCAGGCCCTAACTCCATTCGCAAAGTGGGTGGCTCATGCTTCGGCTGTTGGTTGCTTACATGGGTAAGCCTGGTTTTCACCATGGCATTCCTCCTTGTTGGTTGTATGTATGGTTTGGTTTTCGGTCTGAACAGTGACACCGAAATTACAGCGGCATGCTAAATCCTTTAACTGTAGCTTTAAAATGTAATACTGAAGGTTTAACCCTGCGTAGTAATAGGGTGTTACGGCTTCAGTTGGTTTGCAAACTATTATTCCTACGTTTGATAGCTAGGGTTTGCTATAGAAGATTTAATGTGAAAATCGAAGGGAACAAGGCTGTGAGCCTGCCCTGTAGAGGAGGTTACGGCCTCGGGTTTTATGTTTGTCACTATAACTCGTTAGAGTGGTTATTAGGGTTCTATAATAAGACTTTTACAATACGAATACCCTCGAGGTATTCAGGGTTTCCACCCAAGTTTTGATGTTATAATATATTAAAGATTTCTCATGTATATGTGAGATGGTATTTAATTCATATATTTGTAATTCCTATGTTTTTATAAAATGCTTATGTTAAGAATGAGGCTGCGGCCATAATGAAAGTGATGCCTTGATTTTTATAAAATAACTTGCTATTACTATCAGGAAAGATAGGGTTTGATTCAATGGTGAAGATTGGTTAAAAGATTGTTATGTCGATAAGAGTATGACTCTGTCGATACTGTGAATTGAGTGAAGAATATTGTGATGAAAATGAACTCGAAAATGTGCTGTAAACTGTTCTATCTATTTTGTTTGGTACAGGTGTTCTCTGCAAAAGAATTTCTTATTGGTTAAAAACTCGGAATGATAGGGTTTTATTCAAATTACTCGTCTGTGATATCATTTAACTGCTCAATCCCTTGTTATGTTTAAGATTCTGTCGTAATAGGGAGTTAGGGTAAGATATTATGGTGATGTTTAAGCTCGACAACAGAGTTCTGTTAGGGTTTCTGTGCAATCGTTTTGTTTATAAAAAAAAATGGATAAATGTTAACTAGGTTTTACGATTATGCTTCTATCGATAACTAGGAGTCCAGTGGAAGATGTAAAACAAAGATTTAACTTGTCATTGAGCTGGAACTACTGTTCTGCTATTTCTTTGTTTTAAAAATAAAGTCTAGGTTTTTGTTTAACATTGTTACATTCTTTGTGATGTCCTATTTGTTAGGGTTTCTGCATAATTATTTTAGTTGACAAGTAATGACAGGATGAATTGAATTAGGGTTTGTGCAATGGAATAAATAATCTAACCATGGCTATCATTCCTCTGTAATGTTATCTATCTTGCTATAAGTACTGTATCCTATAATGTTAAAAGTATTAATATGTTTCCCTACAATTATTTTGTTATGAATGTATTAATAAGTTACTACTACTGTTATATTGAGCACAGTATCTTATGATCATAGCGCTTGCAGCTACTGCTAGTCTTGAAATATTAACTTTTCTAATTAATCATCTCATAATAAAGATACAGAAAACAAAATAACTCTTAACAAATCTTACTACTGATACTCTGAGATTTTTTTATTTTTATTTTTTAAACCATTTACTCTAATTAATTACTCTCAGACAATAGAAGATAAAAAAAAATCATACATTCATTCAGATTCAATAACAACATAAATCAATAGCAGAACCTATATCTGTAGACAACAACAGCAATGGGAGGCTGTTCCTCCCTACCAACTCCTGGAGAGTGCCCAGACAGCACTTCTCAGGACCCCCGAGCTTGCTCTGGTCTCCCTGGCTGGAACTAGGTGCAGCAAAACAATTCACTCAGCCAAAATAGCTAAACTGGAACCAAGTTACTGCAGCATCCCACTCAAACAATTTTCCTTACTGTCTTTCCCTCTTCCTCAATGGGACTCCTGAATAGCATTCACCTGAATGTGTTCTCCCTCCAGAACTAAATTGAACCCCCAGCTCAGTTCATTGAGTACTATTTAAAAGATTGCCTAGGTCTTAGTTGGGTTAACTGTCATTAATGAGCCACCTGCTCAGATTCCACTTCCTTGGGGAATCATGACCCCAAATATAGGGAAGTTGCCACCTGCAACTTAGGAAATGTTTGAGGATGCTGCCACTTGTCTTTTGCCTTTCCACCTAGTTCCATCCACCAGTTTGACCAGTAACCTCTTTTAACAGCTCTCCCGTGTTGTTGTCTCCATAATTTATTTATTAATAATTAAATATTCTGATTTACATTCCATTTCTAGTGACTATGCTGAGTCATCAATTCCTACTTAGCATTAAATTTAACATAATGTCTGAGGAATATAATAAAATAATTACATTTTTTTTTTTGCAAAATTGGGGTATGTGACATACACACCCCCTTAAAATATAACATCATCCTCGATGTTACTTATTCCTCATCCTTAGCCACCTGCTGGAATAGATTTGGGTATGCTTCCCGCATCTTACTTTCCAGTTCCCATGTAGCTTCTTCAGGACTAAGGTACTTCCATTGCACCTTCAGCTGTCCAATGGTGCAGTTCCGCAGAGTAATTTCCCTCCTCCCGAGGATACAATCCAGTTCCACCAGAACTTCCCCTTCTGGTTCTACCTGTACAATGTTCCAATCAATAACATGAGTAGCATCATGAACATACTTTTTCAGAACAGAAATATGAAAAACATTGTGTACTTTTAAATTAGGTGGTAATACTAGCTGATAAGCAACTTGACCGATTCTAGATAAAATTTCAAACGGACCACAGTAACGTGGCGCTAATTTTGCACAACTCCCCAGTCTTAGGGAGCTCTTCTTTGGTCTTACCTTGATGAACACATGTTCACCTACCTGGAACTCTTTAGGAGTTCTTTTCAAATCTGCTTGACTCTTTTTCCGATCCTGGGCAATCTTCAAATTTACCTGCACTTGTTTCACAATCTGTTCCATCTCTTTTAATAAATCAGGTCCTAACACTAATCTATCTACTGGATTACTCCAAGAGATAGGAGTGTTACATTTACGTCCATACAGAATTTCAAAAGGACTAAACTTAGCTGACGATTGATAGTTGTTATTGTATGCAAATTCTGCTAAATGTAAATAATCCCCCCACTTACCTGGTTGATCCTTAACATACATTCTTAGCAGATCTTCTAACACCTGATTAACTCTTTCAGTTTGTCCGTCCGTCTGAGGATGGAAAGAAGTGTTGAAATTCAGAGTTGTGTTTAATCCTTTAAACAAAGATTTCCAGAAATTTCCTGCGAATTTAGGATCCCTATCCGAAATAATAACTTTTGGGACGCCATGTAACCGAAAAATCTGTTCCAGAAATATATCGGCTATGTTTGCAGCCTTGTAAGTGGTTTTAACAGGAATAAAGTGTGTTGATTTACTTAATTTATCTACTAACACCATAATTGAATCATTCTGATGCTGATTTTTGGGTAATCCCGTAATGAAATCTAAGCTGATTATTTCCCACTTCCAACTAGGAATAGGCAAAGGTTGCAATAACACAGCTGGATGCTGATGTTCTATTTTTACCTGTTGACAGTCTAAACATCTAGCTATATACTCAGCTGTTTCAGATTTCATATTAGGCCAAAAATAATCTTTTCTCAACATGGTGACAGTTTTCTGGTAGCCTGGATGCCCTGAGTAAGGGGTTTTATGCACTTCATCCAGAATTAGTAATTTAACCTTGGATACATTAGGCACATACATTCTGTCTTTAAACATTAACAATCCATCTTTGTTTAGGCTATAACCCTTGATTAAAATTTCTGTGTGTTCTTCTTTAGCTGTAGCCTGCAACTTTTGATAAATTTCATCTGATTCTATCCCTTCAGACAGCTGTTCATTTAAATCAGAGGTATAAGTGCTGCTGGCTGATATAAAATTCAGCCTTGCATTCCTGCTCAAAGCATCAGCTACCTTATTTTCCTTTCCTTTTATGTGCTGAATTTCGAAATCTTATTCACTTAAGAAGGCCAACCATTTGGCTTGTCTTGCGTTTAAATTAGGCTGGTCCAAAAGGTATTTCAGACCCTTATTATCAGTCATTAAAGTAAATTTTCTGCCTATTAAGTGGTGTCGCCACATCTTTAAGGCATGAATAACAGCAGCTAATTCTAAGTCATAAGTGGCATAATTCTTTTCATGAATCTTCAGTTTCCTAGACTCATAGGCAATGACATGTCCATCCTGAGTCAATACTCCGCCTAGACCATCATTACAAGCGTCGGTGCAGACTACAAAATCCTTATTAGGATCTGCTATTCTTAGAATAGGCGCAGTTGTTAATAAAGTCTTTAATTTCTTAAAGCTTTCTTCACACTTCACGTTCCAATCAAACTTCTTGCCTTTCTTTTGCAAGGAGGTAATTGGGTTGGTTATTTTTGAAAAACCTTCAATGAATCTCCTGTAATAACCGGTAATTTCCATGAAGGATCTCACATCTATTACGTCTTTTGGTACTGGCCATTCCTCGATTGCCCGGATCTTTTCAGGATCAACTGAAATCCCTTCCTTGGTGACTACATGACCTAAGTACTGGATTTCATCTTTGAAGAAGTCACACTTACTGAACTTCGCAAAGAGCTGCTGCTCTCGTAGTTCTTGTAAGACTATCCGTAAGTGTTCTTTATGCTCCTCTTCATTCTTAGAATAAATTAAAATGTCATCGATGAATACGACAACAAATTTATCTAAGTATTTATGCATTATGTTATTCATTAGGCACATAAAGACGGTTGGGGCGTTAGTAAGCCCAAATGGCATTACGACAAATTCGTAATGTCCATACCTTGTTCTGAAAGCTGTTTTGAAAATGTCTTCTTCTTTAATTCTTACCTGATGGTAGCCCGATCTCAGGTCTATCTTAGAGAACACTGTAGCTCCACACAGCTGATCAAACAGATCATCTATGCGAGGCAATGGATATCTGTTTTTAATTGTCATCTTGTTCAGTTGACGGTAATCTATGCAAAGTCGCATAGTTCCGTCCTTCTTTTTAACAAAAATTATTGGTGCTCCCCAAGGGGGCACACTAGGTCGAATGTAATTATTATCTATTAACTCCTTTAACTGAGTTTTTAATTCGTTAAGCTCCAAAATATTCATACGATACGGAGCCTTTGAACTGGGTACAGCACCTGGTACTAGTTCAATTGTAAAATCCAGTTCTCTCTTGGGAGGTAATCCTGGGATTTCCTACGGGAAAACATCAATAAATTCATTTACTACAGGTATATCCTCTACTGTTATCTTGCTGATTTCAGACTTATCTGTCTCATCTGTAATAGTTACAGCATAGGATTTACACCCTTTTCTGACTGCCCTTTTAAGTTGTAAAGCAGAAATCTGCCTGACTACTGTTTTCCTGGGAATACCCCTAACAGTTACAGGCTGTTCATTATTGTTCACACACCTAAAAGTTTTGTCAAAACAGTTTAAAACTACCTTATGTTGTTCTAACCAGTCCATACCGATAAGTATGTCATAAGAGCCGAGTGGCAAAACATTTAATTTAACAGTGGTCTTAAAATCATTCATATCTAGGACACATTCCTTAACATAACAGTTTACCTTCCTTTTTGCCCCAGTAGCTAGTTGTACGAACCAAGAATTATCAAACCTTTCAACAGTTAGATTACATTTTTCTACTAGCTGGGGTGAAATATAACTAAGACTAGCACCCGAATCTATTAAAATAGTTACAAGGATTTTGTTAATCATACTTCCTACTTCCACCATGGAAGTTTGATAGTTAGCTTGGCAGTTCTCCAATGCTGCATTGATTCAGGGCATAGTTCCTGCAAAGTCTCCAACAGTCATTTTATCTTGTATAGTATGAATATTGCTGTTTGGCTTCTTCCGATTTGGGCAAACTGAAGCATAGTGTGGGCCATTGCACTCCCAGCATTTAACAGGTTCTTTTCGTTCAAAATTCTTAGTGTAGTTTCCATGATTGTTAGGAGCCTCCTTGCTGCCCTTGAAATTGTTGGAATGATTAGCAGCTCCATTTTTGTTTCTCTGGAAGCTTTTACCATTAAAATGGTTTCCGTTCTTGTTATTCTTGAAATTTTTCTGGGGTACAAACTCTTTTTTCCTGTACTCCAGCTGATTACTGTTCTTTTTAGCCTTCCAGTTAGCTATCCCTTCTTTCTTTTTATTCTGTTCAAAACAGAAATTGGCCTTTCGCATAGCCTCTTCCAGAGTTTTGGGGTTATCATATTCAATTATGTCCTTGGTATGATATGGCAGGCAGCTAAGAAACCGTTGTATTTTAGGTTTCTCTTCAACAAAATACGGTACATATCTTAACAGACTTAAGAACTTACTGTTTAAGTCCTTCATAGTCATAGATCCTAGCTTTAATTCATAAAATTCCTTGGCCCTCTCCTCATAGTACTGTTCGGACAGAAATTTCTTTTTGAAGTATCTTTTAAAAGTACTCCAATTGACCTCTTTCTCTTTGATCCCCTTCACCCTTTTCAAGTCTTGCCACCATATATCTGCCTTTCCAGAAAGGTTGTAGATGTCCAATCATGCCTTCAGCTGATTTGAATAGTTGTAAATCTGGAAATATTTTCTCATCCCGGATAACTAGGATTCTGCCTCTTCTCCTGTCTCGGATTCTCCATTGAAAGTTGGGGGTTTTATTTTTTTAAACTCCCCTGAAATCTCTTCATAAGGTCTGTACTTTTTCTTTCTATCATGCAGCTCAGCTTCACTGCTGTCACTAGTAGTGCGATAGCTGTGTTGTTCCCTTCTTTCTTCAGATGATGAACTGTTGTCAGATTTAGCTGGTTTCATCCTTTTAGACCCTCTTTGATGACTAGCTTCTTCAGATTCAGTTCTTTTGCTTCTTCCTTCTGTCTGAAATTTTTCTATCAATAATTGATTTAGCTGCTCTTGAGTTTTCAGAATCCTTTCATTATCCTTCTTGACTGTTTCTATTTCTGTCTTTAAACCTTTTATGGTCTGCATTAGTTCCGAGGAGTGAGCAATTACCTCCTCTGTCACAGGTTCTCTCGATATCTGTCTTGTCGTAGTGTTTGGAGATTCCTCTTCAGCATATTCTCCTAGCTTTTCCATACCTGCCTGTTAGATTCAGAAAAAGAAAAATTTTCTGCTTTGTATTTATAAAACAGAAAATACAAGTTAGTACATGATATATATATATATTTTTTTTTTTTTTCTTTTCATTGGCACTGTTCTGCGGAAACTAGTTGAGCCATATCAAGGCCTAGTGTATGAACCATGCTCTGATACCACATGTCAAAATCAAAAAATTTTGAAAAATTTAAAACTTTTTACAAATAGCAATTAATGTTATTATATGCATTCCTTGATCTGTTTATTTTAGTCAAGTGATCATAAATATGTATGAATGATCTGTTATTGTTGATCTGTTATTGTTCTTAAATCTTAAATGTGAGTTTTATTTATCGTTTCTGATTGTTTTTCTACTTTTCAACCACAAGGGGGAGTTGTCATCGCAGACTGGGCTTACTTAGCTTCCGAGCTAATGCATCAATTTGTCTCTCCACTTACAAGTATACAGGTAAAGTACGGGTCGCTGCAAATAACTTTTAAAGCATTATAATTCATTTAACTGTACCAAAATTGTTCAGTGAAAGTCTAAACGTGCTAGACAGGTTGTCAAGTGTTAAAAGGTAGAAATCCCTTCCTGTAAAATTCATGTAATCTTGCTGATAGAGAGTTGAAAAATTACATGAGAATGTGATAGCTATTACTCTTGATTAAAATGATTTAAGTATCCCTATGGAGTAATGTTCTTTGATATTATTATGGTGTTGCAATAATATCTCTTATCTAGCACTGTATAAAGTCACTGGATTATGATATTCAGACCATTTTTGCTTATCTATTGTTACTGTGTGATACCAAGTTGATAGACTTGAAAAATAATTTCGATTTACAGCTTGAATGCACAGGAGGCATCTGATTCAAGTCTTCTCCTATCATGTCATCATTAAAGTTAGACTTTGTTTAGACTTTGCAGCTTCAACAGTAGAAGACCAAGAGTTACCAATATCTTCTTTTCTTACTCCTAACCAGTATAAGACGTTCTGTCAGATTACTACACCCAGCACTACTTCACTATAAGAGAGTCTTAAATGAGGAGCAATATCTGTTGTTGTTTTCATGTAACTAGGGTATAAGGAATGTTGGTGATAGGTTATCGTGAACCACTTATAGTTAAATGTTACGTCATCTTCCTTATAATAATTTTTTTTGATGTGAATCCATCTCATTTATATATAGAGTGCTCAAAACTGATATTGATCGCTATCTATAATTCATGATTTAATTGAGAATAAGGCAACCTGTTCCTTGTATAATAATCCGGATTCTGAGTATTATCCTAGTGTTTTTTATTACTAAAAGAATAATAATTGCTATAGGGTATTGCGACCCTTATAAATGACCATTCTATTTACCCAGGCTATGGTTTGTATCATATACAAATGTCAAGTGTTTCATCGAGAATTTGAGCATTATTAACATTTGCATTCTTGTATTGATTGTAGGGCAAGTGTTATTGTTTTTATATGCAAAGCTCAAAGCATTGTTTTACCATGGAGTAATTTGCAATTCAAACTATGGTTTATTACCATATTGGAATATCCAAGCTATGATTATCATGCACCTATTCTATGATTTTAATTGAATAGACATATGATTGAAACAAATCGTGGAACTATAGAACGCAAACCTACTGCATGAAAATATTAAAGCACTACGTGGATGATTGGGAGCCAAGTGTTGATGGTATAAGTCCGTTGACTAACCCTACCTTATCATTTTCCTTTGCCTTCGGGCTTGGTCTCTCGACGAACCCTCCTGGTCTGATCTCCATTGTTACAGTGTGCTAGCTGTTTCTACAGTGTGTTAACTGCTCCTATACTTCCTCATTTTTTTATGTTTGTTCACTGTATTGCCTGGAAAGCTTATATCCCTTGCCGTTAGCAATGATGAAGGTTATTTAACAACTGGGTTTTCCGGTGCTGCTTCTAATGTGTGTTAGCAGTTTCCATACTGCTCCCAGCATTCGTGCTTGTCCATTTTGTCTTTTGGGGAGTCAATACACCTTACTGATGGTAGCTATGAGTTTATTTAGTACTTAGGGTTTACCCTTATTACCTGAAACAAACCTTTCATGGCGTGAGTGTTTCGGCTTCCATGGTATTCGTTTGAGCTTCCATTGTAGCAGAAAACCCTTGTTACCTGTCAGCTTGTTTGTGTTGGTGAAAAGGGAGGGGTTCACCCTTCTGCTACTCGTGGCTATCAGCCTACCTACTATGCACGACTTCATTCAAATCTTGGTAAGCTACAGGATTCGTTTTTGTTTTCTAAATTCAAATATATATTTAGAACTCGACGTTTATATATATAAGTGATCATTGATAAAGTTTTTATGTTATTATTGCAGGCCCTGACTCCATTCGCAAAGTGGGTGGCTCATGCTTCGGTTGTTGGTTGCTTACATGGGTAAGCCTGGTTTTCACCATGGCATTCCTCCTTGTTGGTTGTATGTATGGTTTGGTTTTCAGTCTGAACAGTGACACCGAAATTACAGCGGCATGCTAAATCCTTTAACTGTAGCTTTAAAATGTAATACTGAGGGTTTAACCCTGCGTAGTAATAGGGTGTTACGGCTTCAGTTGGTTTGCAAACTATTATTCCTGCGTTTGATAGCTAGGGTTTTCTATAGAAGATTTAATGTGAAAATCGAAGGGAACAAGGCTGTGAGCCTGCCCTGTAGAGGAGGTTACGGCCTCGGGTTTTATGTTTGTCACTATAACTCGTTAGAGTGGTTATTAGGGTTCTATAATAAGACTTTTACAATACGAATACCCTCGAGGTATTAAGGGTTTCCACCCAAGTTTTGATGTTATAATATATTAAAGGTTTCTCATGTATATGCGAGCTGGTATTTAATTCGTATATTTGTAATTCCTATGTTTTTATAAAATGCTTATGTTAAGAATGAGGCTGCGGCCATAATGAAAGTGATGCCTTGATTTTTAGAAAATAACTTGCTATTACTATCAGGAAAGATAGGGTTTGAGTCAATGGTGAAGATTGGTTAAAAGATTGTTATGTCGATAAGAGTATGACTCTGTCGATACTGTGAATTGAGTGAAGAATATTGTGATGAAAATGAACTCGAAAATGTGCTGTAAACTGTTCTATCTGTTTTGTTTGGTACAAGTGTTCTCTGCAAAAGAATTTCTTATTGGTTAAAAACTCGGAATGATAGGGTTTCATTCAAATTACTCGTCTGTGATATCATTTAACTGCTCAATCCCTTGTTATGTTTAAGATTCTGTCGTAATAGGGAGCTTAGGGTAAGATATTATGGTGATGTTTAAGCTCGACAACAGAGTTCTGTTAGGGTTTCTGCGCAATCGTTTTGTTTTAAAAAAAAAATGGATAAATGTTAACTAGGTTTTACGATTATGCTTCTATCGATAACTAGGAGTCCAGTGGAAGATGTAAAACAAAGATTTAACTTGTCATTGAGCTGGAACTACTGTTCTGCTATTTCTTTGTTTTAAAAATAAAGTCTAGGTTTTTGTTTAACATTGTTACATTCTTTGTGATGTCCTATCTGTTAGGGTTTCTGCATAATTATTTTAGTTGACAAGTAATGACGGGATGAATTGAATTAGGGTTTGTGCAATGGAATAAATAATCTAACCATGGCTACCATTCCTCTGTAATGTTATCTATCTTGCTATAAGTATTGTATCCTATAATGTTAAAAGTATTAATATGTTTCCCTACGATTATTTTGTTATGAATGTATTAATAAGTTACTACTACTGTTATATTGAGCACAGTATCTTATGATCATAGCGCTTGCAGCTACTGCTAGTCTTGAAATATTAACTTTTCTAATTAATCATCTCATAATAAAGATACAGAAAACACAATAACTCTTAACAAATCTTACTACTGATACTCTGAGATTTTTTTTATTTTTTTTTAAACCATTTACTCTAATTAATTACTCTCAGATAATAGAAGATAAACAAAATCATACATTCATTCAGATTCAATAACAACATAAATCAATAGCAGAACCTGTATCTGTAGACAAAAACAGCAATGGGAAGCTATTCCTCCCTACCAACTCCTGGAGAGTGCCCAGACAGCACTTCTCAGGACCCCCGAGCTTGCTCTGGTCTCCCTGGCTGGAACTAGGTGCAGCAAAACAATTCACTCAGCCAAAATAGCTAAACTGGAACCAAGTTACTGCAGCATCCCACTCAAACAATTTTCCTTACTGTCTTTCCCTCTTCCTCAATGGGACTCCTGAATAGCATTCACCTGAATGTGTTCTCCCTCCAGAACTAAATTGAACCCCCAGCTCAGTTCATTAAGTACTATTTAAAAGATTGCCTAGGTCTTAGTTGGGTTAACTGTCATTAATGAGCCACCTGCTCAGATTCCACTTCCTTGGGGAATCATGACCCCAAATATAGGGAAGTTTCCACCTGCAACTTAGGAAATGTTTGAGGATGTTGCCTCTTGTCTTTTTCCTTTCCACCTAGTTCCATCCACCAGTTTGACCAGTAACCTCTTTTAACAGCTCTCCCATGCTGTTGTCTCCATAATTTATTTATTAATAATTAAATATTCTGATTTACATTCCATTTCTAGTGACTCTGCTGAGTCATCAATTCCTACTTAGCATTAAATTTAACATAATGTCTCAGGAATATAATAAAATAATTACATTTTTTTTTTGGCAAAATTGGGGTATGTGACATGACTAGTTTAGGCTTTACCAAGAGTAAAGTGGATTCCAATCTTTACTACAAGGTTGAGGAAGGAAATCTAGTGATACTCCTACTGTATGTAGATGAACTGTTTGTGACAGGTGAGAATGGGTTGATTGCTGATAGGAAGAGGAAGCTTGTTGTCGAGTTCGAGATGAAGGACTTTGGTATGATGCATTACTTTCTAGGCATGGAGGTGTGGCAGAGTGCAGATGGAATATTCCTTGGACAAAGGAAGTATGCAGTAGAGATCCTGAAGCGGTTCGGGATGATGGACTACAAGGCCATGGCCACACCTATGGGATCAAACCTGAAGCTATTGAGTGATGCTTCATCAGATTCGGTTGATGCCACGATGTATCGTCAGATGATTGTGTCCTTGATGTACCTGACAAACACGAGACCAGATATTTGCTTTGCTGTGAGCACATTGAGCCAGTTCCTGACGGATCCTAGACATGTTCACTTGATTGTTGTAAAGGATATTTTGAGGTACCTGAAGGGTACGGTTGATTATGGGCTCAAGTATGATGCGAATCAAAAGGTTAACCTGGAGGGTTATGTTGATTCAGATTGGGCAAGCAGTGCTACAGATAAAAAGAGCACTTCGGGGTGCTGATTCAGTATGGGATCTGGGGTGATCTCTTGGTTTAGCAGGAAGCAATCCTACGTAGCACTGAGTACAGCTGAAGCAGAGTATGTCGTAGCTTGTTCAGGTAGTTGTGAGGCAGTTTGGCTAAGGAAGCTACTGTCTAATTTGTTTGATCTCTAGTTGGATGCTACTTGTATCTTTTGTGACAACCAGAGTTGTGTGAAGTTGTCCGAGAACCCGATGTTCCATGACAAGTCGAAGCATATCGAGATCAAGTATCACTATATCAGGGATATGGTGCAGAGGGGAGCAGTGAAGCTCCTGTATGTTGCGACGGATGAGAAGATAGCAGATGTGTTGACCAAGCCACTAGCCAGGGTGAATTTCGAGTAATTCAGAGAGAGGCTTGGTGTTCTTCAGATTGAAGATACTTCCAGGAGGAAGTGACGGGACACATATGCAGGAGCCCTTCCAAGCATGGTGGTAGGAGGTTCCTCCCCATGGATGTGGATGTAAGTGTTGTGTGATGAGCATCCAGACGATTCTCCTCCATGAACATCTGTATGATGCTCTGTATGATCATGAGCATCCTCATGATGCTCCATGTGAGGATGATCAGTATGATCATGAGTATATGGATGATACTCCGTGGCCATGGATATGTTGCAAGTTGTGCAGTGGCATGTAATAGGTCCCTGGGAGATCCTATAGGTTGAGCAGTAAGCTTGTAATCAGTCTTGGGATACTCTTTCGAGGCTTTTCCTGATAGCATGTAATAGGTCCCTGGGAGATCCTATAGGTTGAGCAATAAGCTCGTAATCAGTCCTTGGATTCTCTTTCAAGGTTTTGCTTGTTCGCATGTAATAGGTCCCTGGGAGATCCTATAGGTTGAGTAGTAAGCTCGTAATCAGACCTGGGATGCTCTTTCGAGGTTTTGCGAGTCTGCATATATAATAGGTCCCTGGGAGATCCTATAGGTTGAGTAGTAGCTCATAATTAGTCCTGGGATGCTCTTTCGAGGTTTTGCATATGCACATAATCAGCCCTGAGATTCCACCAGATAGGCCGCTCACAGAGATGATGAAGACCTACAGGGAGGCTAGGCCTACATCCAACATGAAAAAGGGATGGCTCTGTAGAACTTCCTATGACGAGAAGAATTGAGAGATAGCACCAATGATCGAGATGACGAGTACAACAGCAGTGATGATGATGCTCCAGTGATCCAGTGACGATGATCCAGCTCCAGTATTGAAGACTTGTGCCTATATGTATTGATGACCTATGTCAAGAGAATACCCTCCTAGTTAAGAGGGGCTGTTGATGTATTTGTAACTTTAGAATATATTCACGTGTATATTATATGTATTACATTTGTACTTTATTGTATCCCCAACAGAGATGTCTTATTCCTCCGATTGGAAGTGTCGTCATTTGTATTTGCAAGTGTTGCAAGTTATATTGTAAGTGTCGTAACTTATATTTGATGGGTTATTAGACCACCTTAGTGGGGTCGGCCCTGTATGAGTTAAGTGGAAGGGTTATTAGACTCCCTTAGGGAGTCGGCCCAGTTAGGGTAAAAGGCAGGTTAAGTTAAAGTATAAATAGAGTGGTTGCACCACTCTATTTGCTCATTTCACTCACTCATCCAACTCGCATAGTTGAGAGAGAGGAGTGCGCACAAGTGGAGGAGTATCTGCGGAAGACATCTATTTTTGGGGGTTTCATCTTGGTGATCTTTGTACTGGTGCTTATTCTATCTCTAAGGAAGTTGTGGGGTTTTTCACCTTTATGGTTTTCCTCGGTGAAATGCTTTGTGTCTCTTGTCTCTTGTGTTTGATATGATGTACATGTTGTTCTCTCAGTTAAGATCCTAGATCATATTGAATTAAATGATGACAAACTAACACCTTTCATGTTAGCGGACAACATCATCCTCATACAACACCATAGTGCATTCATACAATCATAAGTGTCATAACCCTAATCAATGGATGTCTTCTATTATTCAAATGCATTCATACTTTTACTAAGGTGATCAGACAATCTAAAATTAATCATGATTGTACTAACCTCAATAATATGAAGACAAGCATATCATGAACTTAATCATGAAACAAATTTCAAAACATACATGTATCTCCTCAAGTCATACCTGTCGAGATTGCTTGTACTCTTCTCTATAAGGGTAAAACCCTAACCATCCAAGGTAGATCACTTGTAAACATCTTATATAGGTTCATGATGCTAGGATGATAATATCAGTGCCATTTAAACCTCCTTCATTGTTTCCCTATGAGTCTCTCAACGTTGCTAGGGTTTCTTCTTATTTGGAAACCCTAATTTTCAATCTCCTTCCTCCCACAACATTTTGGTGAAAGATTAATATCTATGATGAATGGATTTAAAATCCATTTTCAAAATTTCCAATGTTGCATCCAGTGTCTCCAACATTGTATCAGGTCCTTCCATACCTAAAAATTTGAAAACCCCAAGTGAGAGCTTCTTCCTCCTCTTCTTTGATTTCCTCCATTGAGACATTTCATATGTGTCATATTGTTTCTGGTGTATCTTTGAAAGTTCGGATCCTCATGGTCTAAAACTTCGGCCTGTGGTATCCTGACCTGTCATATTTCCAACCCCATAGGTTTGAGATTCATTGGATTCTCCATCAGAAAGATATGTTCATTTTTCCAACATGACCTGTTTAAGGGATGAAACAACATAGCGAACTTGTACGGAGTGCCACGTGTCATTATTTCAACTTTGGCCTCTGAAACATGGACCTGTTAAACTAAAGTATGTTTCCTAACTGTCACTTTTTACGGAATTCCATTTGGAGCTTCCTAGCCCGAGATATGACCTTTTTACCTAGGTCACCTGTTTAGGTCTTCATTTTGGAAGAGGCGGAAACCCTAACTTGTACGGATCATATCTCAAAAAGTACAACGAATCTGAGGCTAAAACATGGACACAAGATACTGGAAAATTTCATCTTCATCCTTTCCAAGTTTCAGATCCTGAACCTTCGCCAAAATTTATTTATAGCGAAATTTCCACGATGAATAGGTTTTGCTATACAAATCCCTAGCTTTCAAATTGTTCCAAGTGAAACAAGTGTCTTAAATGCCATGCATTGCCTTCCTTCAGGGTAGCTCTGATACCATGTTATTTTTTCATCATTTAATTCAATATGATCTAGGATCTTAACTAAGAGAATAACATGCACAACAAATCAAACACAAGAGACAAGAGACACAAAGCATTTCACTGGGGAAACCATAAAGCAGAAAACCCCACAACTTCCTCGGCGATATAATGAGCAATAATACAAAACCCCAAAAGAAAGAGATGGTCTCCAGCAGCTTCCTCCTTCTCCACTTGTGTGAACTCCTCCTCTCTCTCACTAATGCGAAGTGGGTGAGTGAGTGAATAAATAGAGAGCCTAGCTCTCTATTTATACTTTACCTTTACCACTTGACAAGTCAGCCTCAACTAAAGTTGACTGGGCCGACTCCTTTAGGGGACTTAAACACCCCAATACAAATGACTCTAGGGGAACTAATGCTTCAACTTACATGGGAGGATTGACCTCAATGACTTTACATGACCCAAGTACAATAACGACTTCTCCGACCAGAGGAATAAACATCTCCATCGGAGGTACAATAATAAAATACAAATACAATATAAAATATACAAGTGAATACATTCTGAAGTTACAAATACATCAACACATAGGAGAGAAAGGGGGTCTTTGTGAAATCACTATTATAGAAACATAGGAGTGTTAGGTCGTATCCTTAACTTTCAAGAGTTAGGATTCTTTTTTATTTTCCATGTGTACCTAGGAAGTGTTGTCATGGGTCATCCATCCTTGCACCTTCATATTGTGATCCATTTTTACATTTTCTTTATTTCTTTGACTTTGGTTCCTTTTATATTTGCACTTTTTGCTTAGCCCTTTCAATGGCTTTGTCCCTTGTTTCTTTAGATTTATCTTAAACAACCTAGGACAAGGAAGCCTTGCTTTTGCAATGGGGAATGATACGCCATGATATTTTCTTGTACATTTAATTCATCAACAACTTCACTTTTTAGAGTACATGACTCTTTTGACTTTGATTTGAGTTATTCATACATAAAAGTTTACAAACCTACGTTTAAGAACCTGTGTAACTGTGTCAAAGTTTAAGAACTAACGCTTCGAGTTGACACTCCACCCATCTTTAGGGAATCAAAATGAAGCCGATACTTTATGTGGATGATCTTATCCTTACTAGCAACTAGCTTACATTTATACAAGAAATGAAAATTCATCTTAAGAACGAATTTGAAATGACAAATTTAAGCCTATTGCATTATTTTTGGGTCTACAGATTTGGCACATGGTTGATGGTCTATTCCTCTCTCATCCTAAGCATGCTACAAATATACTTGGTTTTTTTCATGTAAGTGATTGTAAGTTTTCTCCAACGCCACTTTAGTCCGATGTAAAGTTAGTTATTGAGTGTGATACTCATGTTGTTGATTCCAATTTGTATCATCAACTTGTGGTGAGTTTGATATATTTGTCACATTGTGTAGTCAACATTGTTTCAAGGTTTATGCAAATGCCTCGTTAAAGTCATTGGAAAGCAGCAAAGAGATTTCTCAAATTTATATAGGGGACAGTGCATTATGGTGTTTTATATTCTAGCAGGGCTACAGTTTCACTTCTTGGTTATATCAATTTTGATTGGGCAGGTGATACTTCTGATAAAAGGTCTATTGTAGGGTACATCTTTCAATTTTGTTCAGGTTCGATTTCATGGTCCAATAAGAAGTTGAGAACTCTTTATCTTTCTTCTTGTGAAGCAAAGTATAGGGAAACTAAAAAAGCAATGTGGATCTGACATGTTCTTACAGAGCTTGGACCGGTTCAAAAGTGCCCTACCAAGTTAAAATATGACAAGCAGAGTGCAATTCAGCTTGCGTACAATTCAATGTACTCCAAGACTAAACACATTGACCTTGATACTCACTACATTCGAGATCTTATGGCGGATGGTGTTATTTGGTTAAAGTATTGTCCCACGAAACAGCTAGCAGTCGATATCTTCACCAAATCCATGACAGAAACGAAGTTTGTGTATCTTCAAAGTTTGTTGGGAATGTGAAAACTTGTCATCAAGAGGGGAAATTAATGTAATGCCATCTTCCTCCATATATGTGTTGTTCTCCCTAGTCAACATTAAGAGGGAGTGTTGGAATGTGTAATATCAATATTACATGTGTAATGATGTCTAATGTGATGTCGTAAAATATTATGATGTCTTATCTAGCAAATGAAGGCATAATTATCTATATCTTATGTAAAAAGAGTTCCCACATGTATCATGGAGAAATATTTTCATATTACCATTCATTATATAAAGAGGTGGAAAATCATGTATCCCACATGTATTATGCGATGTTATCTAGCTATATATTTGAGGTGAAGAAAACCATTTTGGGTATGTTGAAAAATATTGTAAACAATATTGTAAAGTTGTGAGAAGCATTTGTGGAGTGGAGCTCAAGTGTAAGATTGGAGATTTCTTAAGAATAAAAAAGGCAATACCTTCCCGTGGATGTTTCCCCATTTTGAGTTTTACCATGTATATCTTGTGTATAATTTATTTTTCTCTTGTCTCTTACTTATACTTTGATTATATGGTGTTTGTATGGATAAAGGCTAAACTATTAGATTATTGCTATTGATTATCTTGTTAGTAAATGTATTGTTGTATGTTTACTACGTATTTCTCAATATTCGTTAGATATAACACAATCTATCTAACAAACTCTTAGGGATGGTCCATAAGAAGGTCGACTACAATTTGAGAGAGGCTAGAAAGATGAACGATATACATGTTAAACAATCTAACTATGGAAATTGATTAAAAGAGAAAAAGCTTGGGAGTTATATTTTTCAAAGCAAAAGGAATTTCCTTATGGAAAGGACAAACCTCTACTTTGCTACCATGAGTGCCAAACGTTGCAAAATGCAACCTTATGAATGTGGAATCCCAAAGGTCATGCAAGCTTGCAATTGTAAACTCACCAATGGGCATTCTATAAGATTCCCTAATAAGTGGATGTTTATTCCCTGTGAGGGTTCTCCTTAAACATATTTTCTATTGTGTGATAAATTTTATAAAATTAAGTATATGTTCCTTGTTTTATTTCATGCTTACTAAAGGAAAGAATCTAAGCCATTATATTTATTTGACAAACCCAACTTTTTGTTTTGCAATATTTGTGTAGATACAATGGTTGATTTCAACTTGCCCAATGGAAAATAGAGCACCATTACGCCTTCTCGCAAACATTGCACATAGTGAACTAGGAGATGGAAATTTATAAACAATTACAAAATCAAACAAACTTTTGCTCTAAATGGACATTTCTAACCGACGTGCATTTCTATGCATAGAATGCATGTTATGGAAAATTGATAGCAATCATATTTCCTTTTTATGCTCTCTTACAAAGCAATGTACAAATATTCTCAGAGTAATATGAACATTACTTCAATGTAATTTCATTCACTATTTTGTTTCATTTATTTTCATGGTTAGCTACCTATGGCCCAACCAATTCTATATAGTTGTCCTCCAATCTGCGGCCTAGAATCATATCAAAACCCTCTTTGGCCCTAAGCTAAAAGCACTTGTAGTAGTAAAGTCACATGCCTATCATGGGCACATTCAATTTCTAAATCATTTGGTATCAAAGTCCCTATGGAAAGTCATAAACTAAGATGAATAAATATTGATTTGAGTTTGTGATCACTAAGTCACAAAAATAATCCATAATTATGATATTAAAGTTGGGGTGAAAAACAAAATGACACACTAAAATCATGATCATAGGGCTGCAATGGAGACCATGACATATCATATTTTGGTATCAAAGAAATTGTAAAAGTTGTAGGATACAGAATTATTTAGAGCACTTGGTAGCAGTGTGGAGTGGCAGGTGCGGGAGGGGTCATTTACGACCCTGGAGGAAATAAGGTATCTCAATTTGAATGGGGATTAGGTAGGAGAACCAATAACCAAGCTGAATGGGCAGCTCTTCTGCAAGGGATTGGCGTCATGAAGACACTTCACATAGACAGTTACATAATCCTGGGGGACTCTAAGATTGTTATTCAGAAAATGATCAATGCCCAAAGAAGATATGACAGGAACTTTAGCAGAATCCAGAAACGAATTGTTTCCTCCATAAGCAACTTGGCCGAGATTCCCTTCTACCATATCCTAAGGCTATACAACTCAAAGGCAGATCATATGGCCAACCAAGGAGCTAAGTTGAAGGAAGGGATAAGGGTGCTTAACCAAGGATCTACCCAATATCGTTGGATCTCATGCTTCTAACTCTAAGCAACCCCGTGGGGGGTTGCATGCATATCCCCCCTCTAATCTTGTGGACAAGTGGCATCCACTTTCGTTCTTGCCTTAACTATGGGCCTCGGACCTCTCCTCGCATTAATGGGAGCCGGTGCGGAGGGACAATGGAAGCATGGGGAGTTATGAAGAAGATACGAGACTCCCGCTCGGATGATTATACCCTGGAAGTTGGTTTCGCTTTGCATCAGGTGATTTCAGGCTTGGAAACTCTCAATTGGAACGCGGAAGTTCTCTCGGCCGACCCCTCCTTTGTCTTTTGGTTCTCCCCATCGTTCAATATGATGAACCTCGAGAGCATGGCTAAGAAGCTGCGGGAGATCAGAGGAGCTCACCAAGACATCAAGAAGCATGCTCGAAATGCTTTCGAAGCTTCAAGGGTCGCTCTGGATGAGAGCAAACTCATTAGGCAGGACATAATTCAGATTGATGCACGTTTTGAGGACGTCGAGACCAATGCTCAGGTCCAGGTGGGAGAACATGAGTTGTAGAAGGTTATTCAAGGTATGAAGGAGATTCATCAAGCTAACTTTGAAGGTCTCAAGCAATTTCTTTTCTCCCTGAAGAGTCAGTTGTTCGACACCTTGCAACAAAAAATGAAAGGATTGAAGCTCGTCTGGCACAAATGGAAGTTTCCCTGCAAGATATGAAGGAAGATCTTGAAAAGCACACTAATTCAGCGGGCCGTGGAATCCAGCGTGAAGAAAGCTCCCTGATGGAGGATGACTCACAGACCCATGTGGGTATTCCTCCAACTTAGCCTCAAGAATGTAGAAGTGTTCCTTTTTTCTAAAATAGCTATATGTTTTTTATTTTTTTCTCGGTTATGTAAGTAGTTTATAAGGATATATTCGATAAATTACAGTAGCCTGGAACAGATAGGAAGCATCATTTTCAGGACTAGAAAGTTGATTATGTTCAATTTTGAACTGCACAGACTCCTTTTTGCTAGTCCCTTCCTGAAAGGGAAATTTTGTATCTATAACTTATTCTCTGTTTAATATATTATATTTCGCGTTCTTGTTAAAAAAAAAGCACTTGGTAGCAATGGCATTGTAAAAGTCGCAGGCCAAGAAAGATGAGATCAATATGAATTCCAATGCAAAGCAACATGATATATTATCAAAATCGTAGCAAAAGCCACAAAATGCACATATCAAATGTAAAGATCACAAAGTCGTAGCAAAAGCCACAAAATGCACATATCAAATGTAAAGATCACAAAGTCGTAGCAAAAGCCACAAAATGCACATATCAAATGTAAAGATCACAAAGTCGTAGCAAAAGCCACAAAATGCACATATCAAATGTAAAGATCACAAAGTCGTAGCAAAAGCCACAAAATGCACATATCAAATGTAAAGATCATAAAGTCGTAGCAAAAGCCATAAAATGTACACATCAAAAAATGTAAATCTTAAATTTGTGGCAAACATTGCAAGATAAAAGAAATTTTGAAATTATAATAACAGAAAAGACATAAGATGTAAAACTTCAAATCAATTGTTATATTTATCTCCTACATCTTTTATCAATGAACGAAAAGAATGAAGGTGCAATCTACAACACAGTGGAATGGGTTGTAATCCTCTATCAAAAGAATAAACTAAAAGAAAAAAAAGTTATGGTATAACATGTAGTATGAAAAAAACAATTTCATTTTAATTTTATTATATTTTTTCTTTAGTTTAGATTAATGTCAATCAAAAATAATTTAATTGTTATAATATTCAAGTATGTTGATTACATATCTTACTATTTGATTAATTCTCTTTACTAATATATAATTTAGTATTATATTTTAATACTGATAATTTCGGTTGATTTTAATTAACCATTTATTAGGTTTACTTTTTTTTTTTTTCATTTTTCATAAGCTTAGTGTAATGGTCAATTACCATTACATAAAATACAAAAATAAAACCAAAAATTTATGTTCAACACAATTTTATTGGATGGTTTAAATCTTCTCATTTGAAAGCTTGGCCTCGGAAATTTTCTTATTACCAAACAGACTGGAAACAAGCGTCCAACGATAAAGCTAAATATTTAAAAAACCAAAGAATCCATTTTAATCTGTGAATAAAATTATAATATAATGAACTAAATTGCAAAGTTTACAGGTTTGCCCAATCGTTAATCAAGCTGAAAGTTGGCCATTAAAAATAACATGAATGCATGACTTGCCAACTGTAACACTGGGCGGTCAACGTATGGATTCGAATAGGGACTTGGTCACAAATGACATATTGTCATAATAAATTCTTCCACGATTAAAAGAATATAATGGATCACCATGTACAATATTTGTAAAATTATTTCTTCCATTTCACTAAGTAGGTATCTTGGCATCCCCGTCTTTTCAAAAATAAATGTAATTCAACCTGTCGATATTATCCTCTCTAACGATATTAAGTGAATTTAAGGAATGACGATCCTACAGCAGCTAGACAGCCTTGATATCAGTTTGTTATCACAACTTTTGCCATAGCAATCGTGTTAAAAAAATTCTAGCAATCCTTTAACGTTTTCTTCTCATGTAGTAAATGTACAAAAACAAGTACGTTCAATTATATTTTGAGCAGCTGACTACTCGAAGATACAGCCCTGTTTGTAAAAAAGAATAAATAAATAAAAATGGAGGATTGGGATCTTAGATTAAGAAGAAAATTTGAGACATAAATAAAGAAAAATGGGGAATAGGGATCTTCTTTTAAGAAACAAATGAAAAATGTGTATGGCGTAAGATGTTTAACAAAAGATTATTACAGATAGAGATGACTACAAAATTCTCAAAAAGATACCCTACACAATTTTCTCTTCAGCTTTCCTCTTCCCATTTACTGACGGGTATTTCTCCGGAGTCAATAACCCTCACTTTCTTTCTAGGTTTTCCACTGTAGGTTCCAGCTCCTCCCTCCACCGCATAAACGGTATCCATGCCTTGTATAACCTTTCCAAACACAACATGTTGACCATCCAACCTGGGTAAACCAAGAATGGGATATTAATGATAGTTATGAATATACGTTACAGTTAAATAGTAAGTACTGCAATGAATCACACATTCTTTAAGTGGTTCATATTCATTTACTTACATAAAGTATAAAATGTTTATTGCTTACCAGATTGCTTTCACGGTCGTGATAAAAAATTGTGAACCATTGGAATCAGGCCCCGAATTTGCCATGGAAACCATACCTGAAATAGTCGATAATTATGTCAGGAATTTACAAATCATTCTGTTCCAGCTTGAACTGGCACGTGTGATTAAGGCCCCAAAAAACAGGGGCTTCAAGGCAGCATTATCATTTTTAATGGAAACGCCGTGGAAACATGACCCCTCAAAAATTTGAAAACAGATAAACACAAAATATATATATATATATATATAAAATGTGTTATTCTATAAGTAACACATTATATTGAAAATTTGAAAGCAAGTATTATGAATAAATGAGCAAGAACATTATGAAACATGATTATATGTGTGTGTGCGCACACTACGCTATAAATAACACATTATATTGAAAATTTGAAAGAAAGCATTATGAATAAATGAACAAGAACGTTTAAATGACGAACATAAATGACAAGCAATGTTCCAACAAAACTTGTATTGGGATCCTCATCATTAGAATTACCTGTTGCCTCCTCGTATACCCTTCGCCTCTACCTTGATCCTCCAAGGACTTAGTCAACACCATCCAATTTTGAAGAAACTACCCAATCCAAGTCTTCAAATATGGTAGAAAAAGTTTAACATGCCTAATCAATTATTTTGGCTTGAATGAAAGGTACATTTTTGCCAAAGACATGACAAAAGAGTTCAACAATAAATGCCACCAACATCTAGGTACATAAAGGACTTGGTGCTCTTGATTAAATGCCAATCCCATACCTTAATACATGTTACAATCAAATGAACATACTGCAATCTTTCCAATATTGAAATCGTGAAAACTGTTAAGTCTATTGAATTTTGAATGGAATATGAAATTTTACTTTCTCCATATGAAATCCAATGAGATTGGAACCACCCTCAAACATCCTGGAACAATTAATAGTAATGTTAAAAATTTAAGTAAAAGTTGACATTTCTATTATCATTTCTTTGAAAGATAAAAGAAATGTCAACTTTTAATTTAAGAACTTAACGTTACTATTAATTGCCAACATTTTTGGTCAAACTTAGTAGGAATAGGCAAAAATCGGGCAATCTAGGCCCCACAATCAAACACGTAAGAAATTGGGAAAAAAATCAAGTGGAAACATGCCCAAACGATGCAGGTATGGCCCAAAAACACATTTCCCACATGTGAGACACATTCGTACAGCTAGAAACACATTTCCAAGCCGTATCGTATGCGTTTCTGTATCGAAAAGGGGTTGGTACAACAGGCCTCAAGGCATTTCTTGCAACATAGGGGAGAGGAACCAGTAGTGCAACGGGGGGATCAGTAGTGGAGAAAGGAGTGGTGTTGGATGACCTCAATCTTGGAAATACTAGCTACCATAAGTGGTTCATAAAAATACTTTATGTACAAGTCATTGCCAATATTTTCATGTTTTTAATTACTTATCAAAAAACTTTCTTCTACATTTTGAAATAAAATGAATATTTGACATTTGAAATTTCATTTTAAGTCACATCCACTTTAAGTCACATCAATGTTCAACCATTGGTCCCAAGCAAAAATACACTAGGACTAGACAACTTGGAACTTTGTGGCTGACATGGCATCAATTTGGATTCGTCACGCCTCAAGACCGATATGGTTAGATAGAGAACACGCCAAAGTATATGTGATAAAAATTTGGAGGAAAATAGAGCTCGGGAACATGAAGAATTAAGTTACACAACAAGGGTGAAAAAAATGCACCACTACTGGCTCCTCTCCCCTAGTTTCACGCCAATCTTCTTGTTCTTGTGTCTGCTCTATTATTTGCTTTGAATGTCGGCAATTGGCATCGCATCAATATGGAAACTATTCAGTGGAAATAGAAGGTAAACAAAAACCTATAGAATACCAAAGCCAAGTTGTGAATGCTTATTGGGGTACTTTTGTTGGGGTTTATAACAGTCATGGTGGATACACTTGAAGAAAGACTGGCATAAAGCTATCAAAGGGGAGCCTTCATCGACCAACAGCCCACATACATCCCCCAGCTGGAAAGAGAGCTAGGTCATTGTTCCAAGGAGAATTAAGTTGAAGAGACCTACCCAGGTTAAGAAACTAGTGAACTGGCCATTTGCACCAACGAATCAGTGATCCTTTCACCGTGCAAATGGTCAGATCTTCATACAGTGTAGGCCTCTTTCAAGTAAGAGCAATCTTCTTTAACCTGAGATTTGTTCTTCTACAATGATTTGAGATTCACTAGATTTTGCTCAGTGATCTACCTTTGGAGATTGCACTCAAACAACCTGGCATATGCTTCAGCAATTGGTTTTGTGGCAATGTGTAGTCAAGGTTTTACCTCAGCAATTGACTCTCAAGCAATTCTATCTCATTCGATTTGCAACAACGATTTGTCATCTTCACGATCTGGTTTAAGATTTGCTTTAGCATTCTCAATCGTTGCAATCTGCCTGTTCCCTCAGCAATCAGCCTAATCTCCATACTAGCGGTGAGGCAGCTCTCTTTTCCCTGGTGGACATTATCTTATGCAAAGAGTTATCACCGTGAGTTTCCAAAATTTCGTTGCAAACACCTTATAGTTTACATTCTTTTAAATTGAAAGGTGGAAATCATATGAGACAAAAGTGAGTTGAGAAGCATTTGGACCACATATTTTATTCAAAATCTTCTTGTAAAGTATTTGAGATACAGTGTACGTACAAGGATGGACTTGAGCTACCATAACAATTCTTGGGAACAGTTCAGTGTAATTTTGTATTATTTGAAATTAAAAGAAAACTTGGCAGCTTAAGCCTTAGAAAGGAAATATGGAAACCCATATAAGGTGATTGTAAGTCCACCTTGTGTGAAGGTACATGTTCATGGGGGCTCTATTGTAATATCTTGGTAATCATTATTTTTTGCCTTAAGACCTTGATCTGGCCCTAAATTTGAATAGGGGGATCAACGACATTTTGTGTGCTTGAGTACCATCGGATTCATGGTGTTCTTTTTGCCTAGCCATTGCTTCAAATTACAAGCACAAGCATCTAAGCATCAAATAAACCCCTGTAATCGAAGGCAACTTAGTGTAATTCAAGCACATACAATTAATGCCAATCAAGCACATGTAATCAAACACATACAAAACATATTCAAGAATTCAAGTTGTTGATCACATCAGCAATCAACAACAAATCTACATCAGCATTAATTCCAATTTGCATCAATTCATCTTCTTACTCAACATTAATTCAACATTCAGTACTTGTAATAGTTCTTATTTGTAAGTGTCAAATCAAAATTAAGTTGAATTGCATTGTTATTGTCAGGGGCATTCTCGGTTGAACCCAACACCCTCCAATTTCTGAGCCTAAATTGAAATTGTTGGGTCTTTTCGCCGAGTCAATCGCACTTGTTTAACTAAGCATATTCTACAAAGACCTACGTGCACAAGGAGGCCTCATTCAGTTTTTCAAATGTCTCAATGTCAAAAATGATTAGAGTTGCTAAACACTCTAATACTCATTGTTGAAGACAACACAATCACAATCCACAGAGGAACTCTTCAATCTTTTCTAACTGGTTTGCAAGTTTTGCAAGCCAAAGTTGAACTTCTTCAAACTCAGTCACAGCTCCAGCATGAAGAAATACAACTCAAGAATCAACAACTTCTACAGAGTTATAAACTAGTCTTTGCTCAGAGAATCAGAACAATCCCTTATTCAAATTCCAAATTCCAATCAGCAGTCAACACAGTATGTAGCTACAGATGAGGATTCAAATGAAGTTGATGTTATACACGAGCCTAAATTTCAAGAGTTCACTAGTGAAAACCTTTCAATGGTGCAACAGCATGCAGCAAATCAAAGTTCATAGATATCCAAGCAACATGTTCAAAATATACAAACACAGAACAGGACTCAGATATGATAAGGAAGTTACCTTTCATATTTCTGACTGTTCCAAACCAATCCACTTCCACAATGCAAGATTCCTTCTTTACCTATTTTAGTTCAACATTAGAATGCCAAGTGCCAACATTGTCATTGATTTATTCGAATGGAGAATCAATGTTTTGATCTCCATCTTTGTCATCATTGCAGAAAGACAAATCATTCATCCTACAGATGTTCCAAGCTAAAGAAAAACAAAATTACAAGTTCACTATTGGTGTCTTAATCCTTGGCAATGGTCATCAATAGCGAACCAATTATACTAGTCTTACAGAAAAATTCACTCTCGAGTAAAGACCTGTCTTGAAAGTTATAGCCATTCAATCTTCTCTCCTTACACCTGACGGGGGAATATCAATGATGTTAGAAAGGCTTCAAGTTTTGAAATCCTATCAATCAAAATTTGGGAATTCCAACATGGCAACTGGTCTCCTCAACAAACTATCTACAATCTCATCAACTTCAATCAATCTCATCAAACATTGAACAAGCATATTTCAGAATGATCTAGCATCAAATCTAGAATCCTCTCATTGCTCTTCAACTATTCATTGGGATGTTGTTCGACACCTAATTGTGTCTAAATTCAAAGAGTGCTTCGGTGATCCTATTTGTTCACCAATTAGTAGAAGACGCCAACTTATTCTAGCTAAATTACTTGGTGTTTGATGAAATTGATTAGTGGTCAACCAAAATCACCACATAAATTGATGAAAATGATTAGTGATCAACCAAAAACACCAAATAAATGGTATCAAATACGGTGATGAAAAAACTATTGAAGAAGAATCCAGAGCTCAAGTTTGGATCCCTTGACAAAGAGGGGAATATTAATCACGATGATCAGACTTCGAGTTTCGACAACAACCAGAGTTGCAAAAATTTCCATCACTTACGGTTCAATTGAACCATACACGAGATGTTGATTGACACTATTTGTGTGTCATTTTCTGAGAGCAATATTATGGACATTTTCTTCATTTGGATGGTCAATAAACTTTATTATTGTTGCTTGGCATTCGATTGGATTGTTAGGTATTTTCAGGGAAGGGTCCGACATAAAGCTGATTTGTTTATGATAATTCGCTCTCATCAAATATTGGACTTACACATGTTCAAACCAGTGTTGCAAATATCTCTGATTTCTCTCAAGTTTTTCATGTTAAAGTTTGTGCAGCTGCGAGACCCATTCTCTGGGAGGATGGTACCCTAGTCTGGGAACTAGGGGATCTTGGTCAGTTAACCAGGAAGAGTAAGACCCTAGAAGGTACCCTAGGGCCCCCAACAATCTCCTGGGGTTCTTGGTCTGGGACCAAGCCAATGAAAGCCATGGAAAAAGCCCCTAGCATGTGGCCAGGGCCCCTATCTGTCTCTAGGGTGTTTTGGTTTGGGACCAGAAAGATTATTGGTCATAAGGACCAAAGTAGACCCTGCAGGTGAGACAGAGACACCCTGGTCTGGGACCAGGAAGATTCTTGGTCTGGGACCAAGTAGATCCTACAGGTGTGTACCTGGTCTGGGTACCAGGTGGATCTTGGTTAGACCAAGATGGTGATGATGTGTGATGTCCTTCTCTCCTAGGTCGGCTCATCAAAGGACTGGCCACCCTTTGATGAGGTACCTGACATCAAGAAGAAGTTAAGGACCAAAGGATCACATCATTGGGATGATCCCTTCAGTACTGTGATGACAAAACCTTCAGTAGATGTATGGAACATGGGTGGACACATACAAAGAGAGAGAGAGACCTTGTCACCCTACCTTATTGGGTTGGTTGTTTGTTGACACTCTTCCCTGGTCTCTCTCACTCATGGGTATGTCATTGCCCTTCTAGGGCTATTTATGTTTCTATATCTATTATGCCTTATTGGAAAAAACTAAAAGCAGATCTAAGTACATTAGGGAAGGGCTCATCCCCAGGTAAGTATTTCTAACCCTATCATTTGCTAGCATTTTTACTTTCAGTTTATTGTAGATTATTGGCACAGTGACCTATTGGTAGTGCTCTAGGTAAAAGAAATGCAAATTATTTTTTTTAAATCCTTATAGTTGTATTGTATGATTGACTTACGTTTCTGATCTACTGCAATATTGTTTAAAAGTTGTTCTTTATTTTATCAAACCCTAACTTTATGAAAATTCAACATGGTATCAGAGCTAGTTTTGTAGCTAACTCTATTTTGCAGCCTATCAGAATCTACAAAGATCCTCAGGTAAGGGTTTGAGCACTAACAAATTTGATTACAGAAGATTCAAGCATGGCATCGTCTTCAATCAAGGAAGAAGATAGGCTTGAAGGAGCCACAAATTTCAATGCACGGAAAGCAAGGGTTCTAAATATTCTGGAAGAAAGTGACCTGGATGAATTGGTCACAAGGGTTGTGGAAGAGCCTGCATCAGCCCAAGGAAGAGCAACATACAAGAAGAAACAAGCCAAGGCAAAGAGAGTGATCTTTGACTCGGTGAAAGACAATTTGATGCCGATTATAGCTCCTCTAAGAACAGCTAAAGAATGCTTCGATGCCTTAGCAAATCTCTATGAGAAGAAGGCTCCTACTCAGAAAAGGATCTTGAAGAAACAACTTCGTTCCTTGAAGATGGAAGAGAAGGAATCAGTTGCATCCTTCTTCTCAAAGATCTCTCAGATCAAAGATTAGCTCATGGCCATTGGGATTGAAGTTGATGACGATGACCTTGTGCAGACAGCAATAGATGGTCTCCCTACTTCTTGGGAAACCTTTCTTGCAGCAGTAAACGGAAGAGAAATTCAACCCAACTTCAATAGATTATGGCATGATTGTTTAGAAGAAGAAGGAAGGATTCAAAGCAGATCTGGACCCCCCACAGAAAATGCACTCTCCACTAGAACAAGGAAGTCTTTTCAGCACAGGGTTAAAGGTAAGAAGATTCCTGGTAAACACTTTGATATATCAAAGATCAAGTGTTACAATTGCAATCAATATGGTCACTTTGCAAGAGACTGCAAGAAGCACCCTTACAGTAGAAGACAAAAGGGAAAGCATCATGCTACTATTGCTACCAAAGAAGAAAAATACATCCAGGCTGAAAGGGAAGAACAAGAACAAAGAGAAGTATATCTAGTCTCTGCATTCTCAAGTTCCATTTCCAACCCGTCAGAATCATGGTGGATAGATAGTGGAGCCACCAATCACATGACAGGATCCAAGCAAGCACTTATAAACTATCAGGACAAGGAATTCCATGGAAAAGTGGAAGTGGAAGATGGCAGTACCTATGCAATAAAGGGAGTTGGTTCAACCTATTTTAAACTTGATTCAAGTACGTTTATTCATGTCAAAGAGGTCTTGTATGTCCTTGGACTAAAGAGGAATGTTCTCTCAGTCGCTGACTTAGAAGATAAGGGGGTCTCTGTAGCCTTCTCGGAAGGAATGGCTTGGATGTGGCCTAAGAATGAAAACTTTAGTTCTTCCATTGTGATCGGGATGTGTGAAGGCAACCTGTATAAAGTTTCAGGTCTTGTTACTGAAGTCTCAGAACTTCATGAACTATGGCATAAGAAGATGTTCATAGATGATGACCCCTCTCAGGATTTAGAGGTCAAGAGAGAGCATGCTATGCTCTTCGGTACCCAGCAGTATGGATTGGTAGAATTGAAAGAAAGAGATGTGACTTCTCAGGAGGAGAGTACAAGCATGGAAGTGCAAGTTACAGAAAGCCCAGTCCATGAACAGAGGGAGTCTACAGTTGATCTCTTTGTGAAAACCACTAAGAGGCTTCAAGGTTGTTCTGGTATGATATCTCAGTTGGAACACATCACTGGTTCAGTATCCTCCGTGAATGAAGAGGCAGCCAAACATCTGGATTGGGAAGATGACATGAAACAGGAACTCCAATTAGTTATGGAGAGTGATGTGTGGAAAGTGATTTTAAGCAAATAGGGGAAGTCAGGTGTAACTTCTAAATGGATCTTTAAGATCAAGCCTGTTGCTGATATCCATAAATGTTTGAGGATCTCAGAAGATCCTATATTCCAATGTTTGAGGATCTCAGAAGATCCTGTATTCCAGAACGGATCAGAACACATCGAGGAAAAGTTTCACTATGTCTGGGACATAGTGCAAAGGAATGCCATCAGGCTTCAGTATGTTCTGTCAGACGGACAGATCACCGATGTGTTGACTAAGCCCCTGTCCTTGAAGAAGTCTGAGTACTTCCGAGACAAGCTTAGTGAGAATGTCTCTCTTATTCATGTCAAAGAGGTCTTGTATGTCCTTGGACTAAAGAGGAATGTTCTCTCAGTCGCTGACTTAGAAGATAAGGGGGTCTCTGTAGCCTTCTCGGAAGGAATGGCTTGGATGTGGCCTAAGAATGAAAACTTTAGTTCTTCCATTGTGATCGGGATGTGTGAAGGAAACCTGTATAAAGTTTCAGGTCTTGTTACTAAAGTCTCAGAACTTCATGAACTATGGCAAAAGAAGATGTTAATAGATGATGACCCCTCTCAGGATTCAGAGGTCAAGAGAGAGCATGCTATGCTCTTCAGTACCCAGCAGTATGGATTGGTAGAATTGAAAGAAAGGGATGTGACTTCTCAGGAGGAGAGTACAAGCATGGAAGTGCAAGTTACAGAAAGCCCAGTCCATGAACAGAGGGAGTCTACAGTTGATCTCTTTGTGAAAACCACTAAGAGGCTTCAAGGTTGTTCTAGTATGATATCTCAATTGGAACACATCACTGGTTCAGTATCCTCCGTGAATGAAGAGGCAACCAAACATCTGGTTTAGGAAGATGACATGAAACAGGAACTCCAATTAGTTATGGAGAGTGATGTGTGGAAAGTGATTTTCAGCAAACAAGGGAAGTCAGGTGTAACTTCTAAATGGATCTTTAAGATCAAGCCTGTTGCTGATATCCATAAATGTTTGAGGATCTCAGAAGATCCTGTATTCCAATGTTTGAGGATCTCAGAAGATCCTGTATTCCAAAACGGATCAGAACACATCGAGGAAAAGTTTCACTATGTCTGGGACATAGTGCAAAGGAATGCCATCAGGCTTCAGTATGTTCTGTCAGACGGACAGATCACCGATGTGTTGACTAAGCCCCTATCCTTGAAGAAGTCTGAGTACTTCCGAGACAAGCTTAGTGAGAATGTCTCTCTTGCTAAGAGGGAGTGTTAAAGTTTGTGCAGCTGCGAGACCCATTCTCTGGGAGGATGGTACCCTAGTCTGGGAACTAGGGGATCCTGGTCAGTTAACCAAGAAGAGTAAGACCCTAGAAGGTACCCTAGGGCCCCCAACAGTCTTCTGAGGTTCTTGGTCTAGGACCAAGCCAATGAGAGCCATGGCAAAAGCCCCTAGCATGTGGCTAGGGCCCCTATCTATCTCTAGGGTATTTTGGTTTGGGACCAGAAAGATTATTGGTCATAAGGACCAAAGTAGACCCTGCAGGTGAGACAGAGACACCCTGGTCTGGGACCAGGAAGATTCTTGGTCTGGGACCAAGTAGATCCTGCAGGTGTGTACCTGGTCTGGGTACCAGATGGATCTTGGTTAGACCAAGATGGTGATGATGTGTGATGTCCTTCTCTTTTAGGTTGGCTCATCAAAGGACTGGCCACCCTTTGATGAGATACCTAACATCAGGATCACATCATTGGGATGATCCCTTCAGTACTGTGATGACAAAACTTTCAGTAGATGTATGGAACATGTGTGGACACATACAGAGAGAGAGAGACCTGGTCACCCTACCTTATTGGGTTGGTTGTTTGTTGACACTCTTCCCTGGTCTCTCTCTCTCATGGGTATGTCATTGCCCTTCTAGGGCTATTTATGTTTCTATATCTATTATGCCTTATTGGCAAAAACTGAAAGCAGATCTGAGTACATTAGGGAAGGGCTCATCCCCAGGTAAGTATTTCAAACCCTGTCATTTGCTAGCATTTTTACTTTCAGTTTATTGTAGATTATTGGCACAGTGACCTATTGGTAGTGCTCTAGGTAAAAGAAATGCAAATTATGTTTTTTTAAATCCTTATAGTTGTATTGTATGATTGACTTACGTTTCTGATATACTGCATTATTGTTTAAAAGTTGTTTTTTATTTTATCAAACCCTAACTTTATGAAAATTCAACATTTCAAGTTGCCGATTTTTTCGATATTTCATAATTCTTCAAGTCTGAGTTTCTTCTTGCCAATATTTTTCAATAATTTCCAATATTTTCCCTGATATTCCCTATAAATGTTTGCAGGCCCTCAACAATATATTCCCTGAAATGATGTTTGCATTGTGCAACATTGGTTCAACTTCAAACAGTGGGATTTTCATCTTTTTAGCCTCCAAATTGGCAAATTTTCATAAAAGCTCAGTTCAGAAGTTTCAGAATGAAGATTGAAGATGGTACCACTCTATGCACTTGTTCTTATTGCCATAATGGTATAATTATTCAAATTTATGATTGAGGGGATAATTGTTGGACTATGAGTCCCTAGACAATCACAAAGTCTGAGATCACCTCTAATGAGTTTTCATCCTTATCTATTCATGAGGTGTTGTCATTCTCCACTGATGATTTGTTAGTGAGACCTAGATCTAGAGGGTGGTTACATTCATGTACTATATATTAATATCATTGGAATAACATAGTGTTAAGAATGGCTTAAGACTTTTCTACCAAGTTCTTGTGTTGTGCTTGCTCTATTTCTTAACAATTATTCCTTCACAATCCAAAATAACAAGCTCCTATTATAACCATGGCTTCATGGAAGAGTAACCTATACAAAGCATTGGATATTTCAGCTATCCAAGGAGCCCCTCATGACATGCCTAAGAAATATAGTAAATGGCTTCGTAAATATTCAAGCAATAATGTTATAAAAGCTAAAGAACACATTGAAAAGTTTCAAGAAGCAATTGAACACAAAGTAGAAGACAATCAGGAGGAAGTTGTTGTGTTGTGCTTGTTGTAGTTCTTCACAGTTATTCCTTAACAATCCAAGGGAACAAGCTCCTATTATAAACATGGCTTCATGGAAGAGTAACCTATACAAAGCAATGGATATTTCAGCTGGAAGAGTAACCTATACAAAGCATTGGATATTTCAGCTATCCAAGGAGCCCCTCGTGACATGCCTAAGAAATATAGTAAATGGCTCCCTATATATTCAAGCAATAATGTTATCAAAGATAAAGAACACATTGAAAAGTTTCATGATGCAATTGAACACAAAGTACAAGATGATCAGGAGGGAGTGGTTGTGCTGTGCTTGTTGTATTTCTCAACAGAGATTCCTTGACAATCCGAGAGAACAAGCTCCTATTGTAACCATGGCTTCATGGGAGAGTAATCTATCCAAAGCATTGGATATTTCAATTGGAAGAGTAACCTATACAAAGAATTGGATATTTCAACTGGACGAGTAAACTATATAAAGCATTGGATATTTTTGCTATCCAAGGAGCCTCTCATGACATGCCTAATAAATATAGTAAATGGCTTCCTAAATATTCAAGCAATAATATTATAAAAGCTAAAGAACACATTGAAAAGTTTCAAGATGCAATTGAACATGAAGTAGAAGATGATGAGGAGGAAGCTGTGATGAAACTCTTTACACTTTCATTTGAAGAAGATGCTAGAATGTGGTTCGAGAATCTTGATGGTGCTAGTATTAAAACCTGGGATGACTTCACAGACTTGTTTCTGGAACAATAGAATGTGAACGAAAATGGTAGGTTTTTAATTAATGAGCTCAATGAGATAAAGACGACAGAAAGAAACCGTAAGGGAGTTCAATCTCATATTCTAAAAGCTATTGCACAAGACACCTCAAGACATTAAACCCAAAAGAAAAGCTATCATGTTGTATTATAAAAATTCTTTTGAAGGCCCCTTTGGTTCTATTTGGGAGATAAAGCCCAAAAGACTTTGAAGTCATCCCAAGATATGGCCAGTCAGATAGAAGAGAACTTGCATGCGTCTGGTAGGATGGATCTCTTTGGTTCCTTTAGGGCCTCAACATGAAAAGTTGAAACCAAACCAAGAGCCCTAAATTCCGGTTCCTAATACTATGACATCATTGATTGAGATCCTTAAATAACATACCACTACTCCTACTCTGCAACATATATTAACAAATAACAGATTCCTCTAGTTGGAAATCTCATTGCAGAATCATATTCAAAGAAGGAATCCGGGATGGGACAGGCCTAGAGTTCCCCAAGATCAGATATAAATCCAGCTAATATAGTAAAAGAAGAGCATTTCCCCTGGTGTAGAAAATGTCAAGATTTGCATGATTAAGGTTCATGCCCACATTGCAGATAGAAATAGAAACTAAAAATGAATATCCAGACGGTCTTAATTATGTTGAAGAAGTGGACTTCGTTTGTAATATTCAGGCAAAGTCTTTTGTTATGTCTAGCAAACAGAGGAAAGAGATAAAAGGGAAAAGTGTCAATTCTTATAAGCTTACAAATATATATGGTCCAATGCCTTCCCAGGAAGAAATAAAGAGGATAGTGAGGGAAAGAAATCTCAATACATATTGGAGAAAAAATCTAGTTGGATCACAGAAGCCTCAATCTGGGATACAATTCAGTTGGGTCACAGAAGCCTCGATCCACGTTTATTTTAGGCATGAAAAAAGTGCATTACAATAAGTAATTAGCCATATGCAAGTATAATTTCTCTTTTGTATTGTTATTATGGAAGGAGGGGGAAATTTTGAAGTGATATTTTCTTCATACACATGTTATTTCACCCAAAAAAGGAGTTATATTTGGAGATGATTATTCTCATCCTTCATCTCCCTCATTATTTTCTCATTCTTTCCTCTATATATTGTATGAAGCAAAGAGAACAATGATGACTTTCTTTTGTGAGATTTTCAGTTGCTGAGTTGGTGCTTTTCCCCTTCAACTTTGCTTCTTCCCAAGAGAGACTGAGATTGGTAGCTAGCGTGGAGTACCTATGCTAGCAAGCTGGTTTTGTTGGGTTGTGACTAGAACTATCCCATTCAGCAGAGTTGGTTTGTACCTTGGAGTGTTGCTGTCCAAACCTATCAGAGCTTTTTTCATCCTACAACTTTTGATAATAAAGACATAATTTTGCTGGGCAACTACTACAAGTTTTTCATGTATGAAACTTCTATTTTCTGAGATTTTAATGTGTTACTAATATTAATCTTGAGCTTGAGTGAATAGGCCTTATATTACCTTCCACCCAATTCACTTTCTTTTTCTCTCTTTTCTTTTGACTGCTTAAAAGGCACTCGTTTACAAAATTTTAATTTTGATTCTGTACTTAAAATGAGTTTTCATGTCAGACATTCAATATCTTGCATCTTAGGCATATATAGGTAAGCATCCAAGTCATATTTTATTCTGTTTCAGGGATATTACAGCAAGATTAGCTTGCTATAATTTTCATTTTGTTGCAAAAACAGAAAAACTATATGTTTTTCTCAGTTTTTGTGCATAAAAAACATAACACAATTAAAAAAATATTAAAAAACAGCATTAATTCTTCAAAAAAAGTCATAATTCTTCACTGTAATGTTTGTTTTCTGCATTTAATTTTGTGTGATCCCATCATATATTTGTATTGGGGTGCTCACCCAGCTACATATTAAATTTCTGCATCATTTTCCGTGCACTTCTTCGGATCTTAAAACATTTATAACTTGTTTTTTCTATCCTAGTATGCAGATTTGGCTCAGGCAACATGCCTTTATTTAGAGTTGAGTGTTACTATGTATTGCATGTAGTTTGACTCATAAAGTCATCAAGGGATTCACCCCCTGTACTTAGCAAGCACTAACCCTAAGTGCAGGGAAACTGTGCATGGTGACAGTATATTGTTTCTAGTTGCTTTGGAACCAAACGGTTTTAAGTGCTAACCCAAGTGTTGCAAATTACTAGCACACATCCCACAACTTTGAACGCCCCTCGTTGTATTTGTATGAATATATAGTATATACAAGATATTTTCAATTTTGTCAGTGTTGTTGCCAACCTATTTCTCTTCACGGAATGAATAAACCCATGAGTCTCCCCATTTCTCTCAGCAGCGGAAGTGCTAGCATCTTGTTAAAGAACTGAAACTACTAATGTATGCAACTCATGGGCATTAGATCCATAATATAAACACCAAGAGATTGGCCCTTTGAACCACCCCTATAAGCATTTGCTTGGACATTTCCAAATGTCTTGTTACCATTGATAAACATGGAAAATTGATTATGAAGCAATAAGGCCTCAGATTAAAACATAGTTTGGCAAATGTTGCTCGGAATCCATCAACTATGTCCTTATTTCTGTTTGGAGGCACCCCAAAACTAAATCAATAAGTATCATCATAGTACTTGGGGTTCAAAGCATATGCCAAAGCATGCAAGTATAGTACTCGTCCCACCTGTTATAAATATTTCCTTGATGGTGTTGAACAACTCTGTGTCATAGCACATCAACATATGGCTTTTTCCCTCATAAACATCACCCATGTTAGGCACATCCATATCGCAAAGCCACATTGTCTGAGCCCATGTACTCAGTCACTTCTGTAACTGTAAACTATCTGCTTTTTGTTCACCTGCCTCGAAGCATCAACTACTTTCAAGAGATATAACCCTGAAGAAGACACAACTATGAAGTTCACAATGGCCTATTCACTGTCTCAATCCAAGCTTCATATTTGGTTTCGCTGCAATTGAAGCTCAAAATTCAAAATTTGTTGAATTTTGAGGTGCAGTTGAAATTCATTCAAATTCGATGAACAAGTTCAGCAAGTCGAATTAGTAGGAATTGCTGTATGAATTTATTACTACAAGGTAGTTATCTTCATAAGTTTGTTTTGGTTGAAAATATTTATAAAAAAATGAAATGAAAAAAAAATAAGTTCTAACTTATTGCGTCGCCCAATGCTTCATTTATTCTCCAACCTTACACTTACAAATTCTCCAGAAGCTTTCGCTGCCCACACCCATGCTAGATCTCAACTTTCAGTCCCACTATAGTTGGCTCTCACCACAGATCTCTCAGCAGGAGGCACTTGCCATGCTTGACTATTTGGCAATGCTCAACTCTCCAGTGACATGATTGTCTCAACCTTCAATAATCAAGCAACGCAACTATCTACAAGACAGTCCCACAAACATTCTTAGTTCTGCATTTGACTCTCAAGTGACTCAAGGACACCACCTGCTGCGAACAAGTTCTGGACTCTGAACCACCAAGAGATTCAAGGATTATTGCAGCCTCACTCTCTCACACTTGGGAAACTCACTCTATCTCTTCTCTATATAAAAAAGTATGTATATATTGAATCTTGATATATATTAAAAGCCTTATATATATTAGACAGTTATATAGTTTACAAAATTTAAAACTGCTATATTTTTAGTTCTTAGAAATAATTTATATATAACTACCAGAATCTACCCTCTCGATCTTAATGGTGAATTTTATCAAATGTTTTATGCCTTTGGTGAATTTTTTGCTAATTGAAATGTCATCAAATTTGAACATGAACCAGGTGACTATCATGTTAGAATTTTAATTATAGCAATATAATTTTCATCTCTTTCAACTTATAAACAAAATAGGATCACGGAAAGAACAACTATGCACAGAAACAATAGACACAATAGTTTATCCTAGGAAAACCCAAACTTGGGAAAAACCCAGCAACCCTTTCTTACTCAGAGATTCAGTACAATAAAGATAAAATTACAAGAAGAATAGATGCCCAAAGAAAACTGCTGCAAAAGTCTTCTGCTACCCAAAAAGTCAAACTTCTTCACTTGAGCGAACTTGCTTGAGGTGAATGGCCAAATGAGAGGAGCAGCACTTCTATTTATACATTACTATTTGGTGAATTCCTAACTGGGCCGACTTGTCATTTTGGAATATAAAATACATTTATTGTTTGTTTTATTTTGTAGGTCGGCTAGGCTAGTGAGGATAGCTCACGTAGCTACATCATCAGCACTCCCTCTTAGCTAGAGAGGTATCATCACGCTGGAACACATCTAAACATCATCTGGTCATCACAACTGGACTCGTACATCTAGGCATCATCTGATCGTCGCAGCTGGACTCGTACATCTGAGCATCATCTGATCGTCACGGCTAGACTCGTACATCTCGTCATTATAAGAAAGGATCAACACTGTCCATACAGGACAACATCCCACACAGGGTTCCAAGTATACTCTATACAAGAGTCCTCTCCACACAGGAGAATGTGTTGTGTAAATGTAACTTTGGAAGATATTCATTTGTATATTATTATTATATTATTATTGTATTTTTATTGTACCTCCGTCGGAGATGTTTTTCCTCCGTTCCGGGATGTCATTATTGTATTTGGTCATGCAAGAATATTGAGGTAAAACCTCCATTGTAAGTCGGGGCAATAGTTCCCCAAAAGTCAAATGTAAAATGTATTTTTGAGTCTCCCTAGGACAAGTCGGCCCAGTCAGTTAGACAAGTCAGCCCCATTGAGGAATTAGGTCACCCTCACTTAAAGTATAAATAGAGAGGGTCACTCTCTCATTTGCACTCACACTCACTCAAGCAAGTTCGCACCAAGTGAGAGAGAAGACAAGTTCGCTGGAGGAGAAAGAGAGAGAGTTGCAGAAGACATCTTATATTTTTGGGGTTTTCCATCTTGTTTGATATGGTACTAGTGACAAATCTATTTCTGAGGAAGTTGCAAGGTTTTCTCCTTAATGGTTTCCCCGAGGAAAATTCTTGTGTCTTTTGTGTTTTGTTGTGCTTGTCTATCTTTCAGTTTAAAGATCTAACTAAATTGAATTAAAGTGCAAACTCTAACATGGTATCAGAGCCTATCTGAAAAGAAGGCATTGTGCAGCAGTGGGAAACTAGGGCTTCCTAGCTCAAGGTCTTCTCTCCATAGATCATCAAGAAAAGAGTGCTAGGCTAACTCTCCCTAGGAGGGAACATCTTTTGGAGGAAGCAGAATTCAATTTGAAGAATTTTCATTTTTGACTCAGTCACTAGTGCCGAGAGAAAACTAGGGCATCAAACTTTTGGGGTTTCCCTCCACCAATTCAAGCAAAGGAGTACAATGGACAACTCGCCTTTGAGGAGGCACATCTTTCTGTCCAATCAAAAGTTCAAAATTCTAAGTTTGACAATTTAGGGTTTCTCTGACAAACCCTAGGTCAGCCAGCTCCAGAACCAGGTTGGGCATCTCAAATTGATAAGAACTAATTCTTTCATATTTCCATTTGAGGCTCTCATTCTCAAAATGACAAATCACATCAAGCTTGAGGATAAGCTTGAAGGAGCTGACAACTTCCGAGCATGGAAGTATAGAATCTCTCTTGTCCTAGAAGAAAATGATTTGGACAAGTATGTCAATGAGGAGGTTCCAAAACCAGAGGGAGATGAGGCAAAGGCAATCCACAAGAAGAACTTGGTCAAAGCCAAGAGGATTTTTGCAGACTCCATCAAAGATCACCGCATCCCTCATGTATCATCATTGAAGACTCCCAAGGAAATGTTCGATGCCTTGACGAATCAAAGGGAAGCACATCAATCGGAAGATGACACTAAAGAACCAACTCAAGAATGTGAAGATCCAACATTCAGAGACCATGCAATCTTACTTCACAAGGGTCTCTCAAATCAAGGAGCAACTTGAAGCTATTGAAGACAAAGTAGAAGAAGGAGAGATTGTTATGACCACCTTGAATGGTCTCCCAATAGCATGGGACTCATTCATTCAAGGAATATGTGCCAGGAAGAAACTAATCACCTTCAGCAGACTATGGGAGGAAAGCACCCAAGAAGAAGCTCGACTAGTAGCAAGAGAAGAGAAGATGGGAGCTAATGATGACCAAGCTCTAACTGCTCACACCAAAAGAAATCACAACAAGAAGGAGAACCATCATCACAATAGATCCAAAAGGCATCATGGACCTAGAAGGGATCTCTCCAGTATCAGATGTTACACATGTGATGAGAAGGGACATTACTCAACAAATTGTCCTAGAAATCAAGGATCCTCCAAGAAAACCAACAAGAAGAGGCATCATGCTCACACTGCTGAAGATGATGAACCAACAAGGAAAAGAACCAGAGAGGAAAGGGATGATTCTTCAAGTGATGAAGAATATGTCTTAATATCAGCACTCACAGGCACCATCACATATGCGAACAATGATTGGCTTGTAGATAGTGGAGCATCCAAGCATATGACGGGGTACAAAGAATCCTTCATCAACCTATCAGAACATGAGTCACCTCACAAGGTGAAACTTGGGGATGATTATCAATATCCCATCAAAGGAAGTGGAGAAGCTTCCTACAAGCTAGATTCTAGCAAATCATCAAAGATGAAAGATGTTTTCTATGTACCAGGATTGAAGAAGAATCTTCTCTCCATCTCAGCATTAGATGCTAAGGGAATGAGGGTTGCATTTGTTGATAACCAAGTTCTAATGTGGCCAAAAGGAAAGACAATAGATGATGCAACAGTAATTGGAGAGCAAGAGGGAGGCTTGTACAAGTTGAAAGGACAACCAGAACAAGCATTGGTTCATGACTCCATGGAACCAAGTGAATTGTGGCATAGGAGGCTTGCACATGTGCACTATAGAGCACTACCAATTGCAAGCAAAGCAATTTCAAGACTACCAGAAATCCAGACAAAGCATGAAGGCATTTGCAAGGGATATGCGCAAGTAAAGAACGTGAAGAAGACATTCCCTAATAGTGAAAGCAAGGCAAAAGGAATATTGGAGAAAGTCCACTCAGATGTATGCGGTCCCATGTCTTCTAGCTCATTAAGCGGGTATGTATACTGTTAAATTTTGAGCATTAATTCACAATACTCTAGGATCTTCACTGAGAGAATAACATATACAGTATATCAATGCATAACAATCACAATAAGCATCACAAGAATCAAAAGCATGAGAGACAAGAGACACAGAGTTTCCATGGGGAAAACCCTAAGGTGAAAAACCCCACAACTTCCTCAGAGATAGAGAGAGCAATGGCTCAACCAAAGTACAACCAAAATACACTTGAGATAGTCTCCTAGAAGCAGATGATCCTCCTCCTCACTAGTGTGCCACTTTCTGAGTGAGAGAGATGTGACTTTCCGAATGATCTAAATAGAGATCTCCTTATCTCTATTTATACGAACTTGTTTGCCCAGTGACTTTATGGGGCCGACTTGTCTAGCTAGGTACATCCACAATATAATATATATTTCAGGGCCGACCCCACACATGGTGGTCTAATAACCCATCGGCAAGTACACACACTTGCGACACTTGTCAATCCACATGACGACACTTCCTTATAGAGGAATAACACATCTCTAATAAGGGTACAATAAATATATATGAAATACATAGATGAAATACATTCCGAAGTTACATATACATCAACACTCCCTCTTAACTAGGAAGGTATTTCTCGACACAGATCTGCTAAACAAGTCTTCTTCTCGGGATCATCGTCACTGCTGCTGCTATCTCAACCAATCTCTGACTCTACTCGTCATAGGAAGTTCTACAGAGCCAGTCCTTTTTCATACTGGATGTAGGCCCACCACCTGCAGGTCTTCATCATCACTGGCCATACTGTGGAAATCTCAGGACTTATTACGTGCATCACAAAACCTTAAAAGAGTCTCTTGACTAGCAAGAACCCTAAAGAGCATCTGAGGCCTTTTTCATCTTGTCCAGATCTCCAAGACTTATTACATGTGACCCCACCACAAAACCTCGAAAGAGAATCCCAGGACTGATTACGAGCACAAGGCTCAACCTATCGGATCTCCCAGGGCACAAATTACATGTGGTCACCACAAAACCTCGAAAGAGCATCCCAGGACTGATTACGAGCACAAGGCTCAACCTATCGGATCTCCCAAGGCACAAATTACATGTGGTCATGGCAAAACCTCAAAAGAGCATCCCAGGACTGATTACGAGCACACGGCTCAACCTATCGGATCTCCCAGGGCACAAATTACATGCCATAGGACAAAACCTCGAAAGAGCATCTGCCAGATATCCCAGGGCACAAATTACATGCCATAGGCAAAACCTCGAAAGACTATCTGCAGATCTCCCAGGGCACAAAGTATATGTCCTCCCAAGCAAAACCTCGAAAGAGCATTTGCCAGATATCCCAGGGTACAAATTACATGCCATAGGCAAAACCTCGAAAGACTATCTGCAAATCTCCCAGGGCACAAATTACATGCTTATCTGCACAACCCGTTCCACGGCCACAGAGTATCAACCTGATACTCACCATACATCATCCTGATGTACAGATGATCATCCTGATCATCATCACTGCAACATCCTGCTGCATGTCATCTAGAGCAACATCCTGAAGCTTGTCATCCATGATCATCCTGATCATACAATGCATCCACCTGATGCACACCAAGTATCTACCTTATACATATCATCATACATGATCCACCTGATCATACAGTGTATCCACTTGATACGAATACAAATACATGATCCACCTGATCATACCTGATACATATCAACATACATGATCTACCTGATCATACAATGTATCCACCTGATACATATACAGATACATGGTCCAAGCATCCAACATGATGCATATACAAAATACATACAAATGATCCTACTGATCATATCCAGCATCCAACATGATGCGTGCATACATATAAATGATCCAACTGATCATATCAGAACATCATCCTGATGATCATCATCCAGCGCTTACATCCACAGCCATGTGAAGGATCCTCCTTCCAACATGCTTGGAATGGCTTCAGCAAATGTGTCCATCACTTCTTCCTCGAAGTGTCATCAATCTGAAGAACACCAAGCCTCTCCCTGAAGTACTCGAACTTCACCCTGGCTAGTAGCTTCGTTGGCACATCTGCAATCTGCTCGTCCGTCGCAACATACAGGAGCTTCACAACTCCTCTCTGCACCATATCCCTGATATAGTGATATTTGATCTCTATGTGTTTCGACCTGTCATGAAACACTGGGTTCTCGGACAGCTTCACACAACTCTGGTTATCACAGAAGATACCAATAGCATCCAACGGGAGATCAAATAATTCAGACAGTAGCTTCCGTAGCCATACTGCCTCACAACTAGCTGAACATGCTGCAACATACTCTGCCTCAGTTGTCCTCAGTGCTACACAGGACTGCTTCCTGCTAAACCAAGAGATCACACCTGATCCCATACTGAAGCAGCACCCAGATGTGCTCTTCCTATCTGCAGCACTGCCAGCCCAATCTGAATCAACATAACCCTGCAGGTTAAACTTTTGATTCGCCTCATACTTGAGCCCATAATCCACTGTACCCTTCAGGTACCTCAGAACATGCTTTACAGCAACCAGATGAACACTCCTCGGATCTGTCAGGAACTGACTCAATGTGTTCACCGCAAAGCAAATATCTGGTCTCGTGTTCGTCAGGTACATCAAGGACCCAATCATCTCACGATACATAGAGACATCAACCGGCTCAGATGAAGCATCACATAGAAGCTTCAGATTCGATGCCATAGGTGTGGCCATGGCCTTGCAATCCATCATCCTGAATCTCTTCAGGATATCTACTGTGTACTTCCCTTGACCAAGGAAGATCCCACCTACACTCTGCCACACCTCCATACCTAGGAAATAATGCATCATTCCCAAATCTTTCATATCGAACTCAGCAGCAAGCTTCCTCTTAGTATCTGCAATCAATCTGTACACATGTGACTCCCTGTCAGGTCTTGGGACTGCATCCCAAACATCTTCTTCATAATCGACGGATCATGGCATTCCATTTCTTCATCCCAGATCCTGGGAACTTCAATATCTTCAATAGATATCTTTGTTGCTGGAACAAATGTTGTAGTCCTTTTGTAGGTGAAGATATACGGTCTTTCCTACAAAACAAGTTAAATTGCATGATTAGAAACATCTCATAATTTTCAGAACAAATTCTTTACACATAAAGAAATATGTCATGCAGTTATCTTAGCCAATACAACATTTATCCATGTTCCACAACTTTCTAGATGCCTTCCAGTCTCTACCAGAACATTGTTAAGAGTTTGCACTACTCCCAACATGTCAGCAAAGAGGTTTCATTCTAGATAAGTAGCACTAGAATGTTGTATAGTGCCATAGGCCACTTACCCATCACATGCATATTAGTAGTATACTGTTCATTAATGCAATCATTCTAATATGCACAATACATCTCCTAAGTCTAGGAACATAAGCATAATATTATTTAAACAAACAAAATAGGCAAGAAATGATAATTGAAATACTTATCTTTGTTTGTTGGGTGGACTCCCTCTGAGTCTTTGCTTCCTGGCAGGAGCTGCTGAAGTAGCTTCTTCTACACCTTTCTGTTGTGGAATGTAGGAAGATGGTCAACTCCCTCTGAAAATCTGCATCTTTGCAAGAGCTGTTGGAGTGTGCTCCCTCTTGATCTTTGCTTCCTGGATTACCTGTCCTTGAACTTATATTCATCCTTGCTGACATCAATCTTCTTGAACCCTGGAACGTATATTTTGTAAGCCTTCGAGCTTTCACTGTAACCCACAAAGATACCCTTCTTTCCTGAAGGATCTAGTTTAGTCCTCTTTTCTTTTGGGACATGAGTGTATACTGGACAACCAAATATTCTGGATGGTTGACTTCAGGTTTCTTACCAGAAAAGACCTCTTCTGGTGTCTTGTTGTCCAATATCTTGTGGGGTGTTCTGTTCTACACATATACAGTTGTTCTAGTTGCTTCTGCCCATAGATGCATAGGTAGGTCCTGGTCATGCAGCATTGCCCTTGCTGCTTCCATGATTGTTCTGTTCTTCCTTTCTGCAATTCCATTCTGTTGAGGATTATAAGGAGCAGTCAACTCCCTCTTAATCCCTGAATCACTACAAAGCTTCTTGAAGTCACCTGAGATGAATTCTCCACCATTGTCGGATCTGAATGTTTTGATCTTCTTGTCAGTTTGATTCTCCGTCAAGGTTTTGAATTCCTTGAATTTATCAAATACCTCATCTTTGTTCTTCAAGAAGTATACCCAAGTCTTCCTGAAGAAGTCATCAATAAATGAGACATAGTAAACATACCCACTCAGAGAACTGGATGACATAGGACCACATACATCTGAGTGGATGATTTCCAGGATGTCTTTTGCCTTGCTTTCACTGCTTGGGAAAGCCTTCTTAATGTTCTTACCTTTTGCACATCTTTTGCAAACACCTTCATGTTTGGTCTTGATTTCAAGAAGACCCTCTACAGCCTTGCTTGCAATTGGAAGTGCCCTATAGTGCATATGAGCAAGTCTTTTATGCCAAGTTCACTTGGCTCCATGGATTCATGTACCATAGCATGTTCAGGTTGTCCCTTCAATTTATACAAACCTCCCTCTTGCTCTCCAATCACTACTGCATCATCTATGTTCTTTCCCTTTGGCCACATTAGGACTTGGCCATCCACAAATGCAACCCTCATACCTTTTGCATCCAATGCAGATATGGAGAGTAAGTTCTTCTTGAGCCCAGGTACATAAAGGACTTCTTTCATCTTCAAAGATTTTCCAAAATCTAGGTTGTAGGAGGCTTCACCACTTCCTTTGATTGGGTATTGATAATCATCCCCAAGTTTCACCTTATGGGGTGATTCATGTTCAGATAGATTCACAAAAGATTCCTTAAACCCAGTCATGTGTTTGGAAGCCCCACTGTCAATCAACCAATCATTACAACCATGGGAGATAGTACCTGTGAGAGCAGAAATTAGAACATATTCTTCTTCACTTGATGAGTCATCATCACTATCACTTTCTGCCCTAGCCTTCTTCTTTGGGGGTTCATCATCTTCGGCAGCATGAGCATGATATCTTCTTTTGTTATTCTTCTTCTTCTTATTGAAGTTGTTGTTGTTGTCTTTCTTCTTCTTGGGACAATCTGAAGCAAAGTGTCCCTTCTCATTGCAATTGAAGCATCTGAAATCTTTCTTATCTTTATGATAATGGTGGTGTGAGAATCTCCTGTTATGAAATGATTCCTTCTTGGACTTGCCTTTCCTGGCATGTGCTGTGAGAGCTTGATCTGCATTTCCCATCTTTTCTTCTCAGGCCACAAGCCTAGCTTCTTCTTGAGAGCAATCTTCCCGCAATCTATTGAAGGAGATCAACTTCTTCCTTGCACAAATTCCTTGAATAAAGAAATCCCATGACCTGGGTAGGCCATTTAGAGTGGTCATCACCACTTCACCATTCTCCACCATTTCATCCACTGCTTCTAGTTGTTCCTTGATCTGGGAGACCCTTGAAAAATAAGATTGAATGGTTTCTCCATTCTGAAACTTTACTCCTTTCAATTGGTTCCGCAGGGTCATCTTCCAATTTATGTTCTTCCCTTCAAATAGCTTGGTCAAAGAGTCAAACATCTCCTTGGGTGTCTTTAGAGAAGACACATGGGGTATGAGATGGTCTTTGATAGAATCAGCAATGATTTTCTTTGCCTTGACCAAGTTCTTCTTATGCAATACCTTAGCCTCTTCATCCTCTGGGATAGGGATGTCTTCTTTTACATATGAGTCCAACTCATTCTCTTCCAGGATTAACCCAATCCTATACTTCCAAGCTCGGAAGTTATCAGCTCCTTCAAGCTTATCCTCAAGCTTGGTGTGGAGAGACATCTTAAAGAGTACTTCAAATGGAAATAGAAAAGATTTAAGTCTTACCACTTGAAATGATGAAAACTGGGTCTGGTCCCGGATTAGGGTTTGTCGGAAAAACCCTAAAAATTCAAAATGTGAATTTCAATTTTCTGAAAGGATAGAAAGATGCGCCTTGATGAGCTGATCAGCCTGGTGTATTCAAAATTTGAGATCAGCAAAGCTTTACCTTTCAGATTTGCCTTTTTGTCCTCCTGGGTTCACTAGGGAGAGTCTTGAATTAGGGTTTGAGTTTCCCGGAGATCTACCCAGCCAAAAATCTCGATCCAAAGCTCTAAACTTCGATTTTTGCAAGGAGCTTCCAGTTATGTCTTCAGATTTCAGAAATTCCTATTTTTGTGGAAACTCTAATTTTTAAGGCCAAATCTGAAAATGCTCAGAATTGAATTCTGATTGGACAAATAGATTCTCCTTGATGAGTAGAGTCAATCTACTATACTGCCTTTTCAAAATCTGTGGAGAGAAACCCAATAAACAAGAAACTCAAGTTTCCGTCACTACAAAATGTCTTCTTCTCAAGTTAGCTCTGATACCATGTTAAATTTTGAGCATTAATTCACAATACTCTAGGATCTTCACTGAGAAAATAACATATACAGTATATCAATGCATAACAATCACAATAAGCATGACAAGCATCACAAGAATCAAAAGCATGAGAGACAAGAGACACAGAGTTTCCGTGGAAAACCCTAAGGTGAAAAACCCCACAACTTCCTCAGAGATAGAGAGAGCAATGGCTCAACCAAAGTACAACCAAAATACACTTGAGATAGTCTCCTAGAAGCAGATGATCCTCCTCCTCACTAGTGCGCCACTTTCTGAGTGAGAGAAATGTGACTTTCCGAATGATCTAAATAGAGATCTCCTAATCTCTATTTATACTAACCTGTTTGCCTAGTGACCTTCTGGGGCCGACTTGTCTAGCTAGGTACATCCACAATATAATATATATTTCAGGGCCGACCCCACACATGGTGGTCTAATAACCCATCGACAAGTACACACACTTGCGACACTTGTCAATCCACATGACGACACTTCCTTATAGAGGAATAACACATCTCTAATAAGGGTACAATAAATATATATGAAAGACATTCCGAAGTTACATATACATCAACATATACTTGTATACTATGTCCCCTTTATAGATGACTTTTCCCGTAAGACATGGATTTATTTCTTGAAAAGCAAAGATGAAGTATTTAGCAAGTTCAAAGAATTCAAATCCTTGGTCGAAAATCATACTAAAAGGAAGATCAAGACCCTACAATCAGATAATGGCGGAGAATTCACTTCGGAAGAATTCAAGGACCTTTGCAGAGAAGCTAGGATTAAGAGGGAGTTGAGCACTCCTTACAATCCATAACAAAATGGCGTTGCAGAACGAAAGAACAAAACAATAATGGAAGCAGCAAAAGCAATGCTACATGATCAAGATCTTCCGATGCACTTATGGGCAGAAGCAGAAATGACAGTTGTGTATGTACAAAATCATACACCTCACCGTGTATTGAACAACAAGACTCCCGAAGAAGCTTTCTCAGGTGAGAAACCAAAAGTCAGCCATCTCAGAATATTTCACTGCCCGTTGTACATACACATCCCGAAGGAAAAGAGAACCAAGCTAGATCCTTCAAGAAAGAAGGGAATATTCGTGGGATACAGCGACACATCCAAAGCCTACCGAATATACTTCCCAGGATTCAAGAAGATCGAGATCAGCAGAGACGTAACCTACGATGAAGATTCAACATACAACAAATCAAGAAAACTACCTATTGAAGAAAATGAAGAACCTGAAGTTCCCAGAACCAGAGACACAGTTATGGAAGAAGCAATTCAAGAAGATCATGAAGACCGCGACATGGCAGAACCACAAGAACCTGTAGATCCACCTCATGAGAAGAACTCCCACAAGAGAAGACCACCATGGGCACGTGAAGCAATACAAGATGCAGAGAAGTATGGTGCTCCAGATGGGATACATAGAGAAAGCAAGAGACCCAGACCATACTCCAGCTATGTGGCCTACTATGCAAGATCATTGATAAAGAACCTTCCAACTACGAGGAAGCAGCAAAGAAGGAATGGAAGGATGCCATGATTGAGGAGTACCAGTCGATCATGAAGAATGATGTATGGGAGATAGTTCCAAGACCAGTAGGGAAGTCTATTGTGACTTCGAAATGGATCTACAAGACCAAGCATGCTGCAGATGGTAGCATAGAAAAACACAAGGCAATATTTGTGGCACGTGGCTTCTCCCAGAAAGAAGGCATAGATTACGAGGAGACATTTGCACCTGTAGCAAGATACACTTCCATCAAATCTATACTTGCATTGGCTGCAGCAATGAAATGGAAAGTACACCAGATGGACGTCAAGACAACATTCTTGAATGGTGTAGTCGAAGAGGAAGTGTATGTAGAGCAGCCACTGGGATTCGAGACACATGACAGACAAACTCATGTGTGCAAGTTGAAGAAAGCCTTGTATGGATTGAAGCAGGCACCCAGGACATGGTACGACAGGATGGACAACTTTCTCATGAGCTTAGGCTTTACCAAGAGTAAAGCAGATTCCAACCTTTACTTCAAGGTTGAGGGTAGAAGACCAGTGATACTACTACTATATGTTGATGACCTGTTTGTAACAAGGGAGGATGAGCTCATTGCAGATACAAAGAAAAGGCCTGCCGCAATGTTCGAGATGAAGGACCTGGGAATGATGCACTACTTCTTACGCATGGAGGTGTCGCAGAGTGCGGATGGGATTTTCCTTGGTCAAGGAAATTATGCAGTAGAGATTTTGAAGAGGTTCGGAATGATGGACTGCAAGGCAATGGCCACACCTATGGCATCGAACTTGAAGCTACTATGTGACGCTTCTTCAGAGACAGTTGATGAGACGATGTACAGGCAGATGATTGGTTCGTTAATGTACTTAACGAACACGACGCCAGACATATGTTTTGCTGTGAACACCCTGAGCCAATTCCAAATAGATCTGAGGCATGTTCACCTGACAGCTGCAAAACATATATTGAGGTACCTGAAGGTTACATTTGAGTATGGGCTCAAGTATGAGACGAATCAAAGGATTAACCTGCATGGTTATGTTGATTCGGATTGGGCAAGCAGTGCCACAGACAGGAAGAGCACTTCGGGATGTTGCTTCAGTTTGGGATCTGGTATGATCTCTTGGTTTAGCAGGAAGAAGTCATGCGTGGCACTGGGTACAGCCGAAGCAGATTATGTTGCAGCTTGTTCGGCTAGTTGTGAGGCAGTATGGCTTTGGAAGCTACTGTTAGATTTGTTTGATCTCGAGCTCGAGGCGACTTGTATCTTCTGTGACAACCAGAGTTGCGTGAAGTTGTCTAAGAACCCGGTGTTCCATGACAAGTCGAAGCATATTGAGATCGAGTATCACTATATCCGGGATATGGTGCAGAGAGGAGTAGTGAAGCTCCAGTATGTGGCAACGGATGAGCAGATAGCCGATGTGTTGACCAAGCCATTAGCAAGAGTGAAGTTCGAGTACTTCAGAGAGAAGCTTGGTGTTATCCAAATCGATGTTCCTCGAAAGAGGAAGTGATGAGACTGGAAGACGCAGGTGCACCAGGGCTGTATCTCACATGGTGGAAGACGTAGGTGGTCCATAGGGACGTAATGCACCTAGGGTGCTCCTGCGCTATATCCACGTGATTGGAGACGCTGGTAGGTCCACCGGTCATAAAGACACATAGGGTGCGCCTAGGTTGTGTCTTACATGGTGGAAGACACAAGTGGTCCATAGGGGCGTAATGCACCTGGGGTGCTCCTGGGATGTATCCACATGTTTGAAGATGCAGGCTGACCGAGAGAGAGACGTAATGCACCTGGGGTGCTCTTGGGCTGTCTCCACTAGGTGGAAGACTCAGGTGGTCTGATGGACATGATGTATGCACTTGGGTTGCTCTCTGTGTGTGATGATGAGATGATCTAGAAATGAGATGATAGTAGGAGACGCAGGTGATCGTTGTGGCAATGTAATGTGGTCCTGGGTTGTACCTACTTGATGGCTTGCTCATGGAGATGATGAAGACCTAAATGAGAGCTAGGCCTACATCCAGCATGCAAAAGGGCTAGCTCTGTAGAACTTCTCATGACAAATAGATTTGAGAGATGTCACTAGTCAATGATCAACGAGATGAGGATTGTTGCAGCAACGACGATGATGATTCAGTGTTGATGATGATCCAACGATGATGATGATCCAACAATAATGACGTTGTCCAGAGTTTGTGTCCAGAGTGATGATGACTGTGGCAAGAGAATACCTTCCTAGTTAAGAGGGAGTGTTGTTGTAAATGTTACTTCGGAAGATATTCATTTGTATATTATTATTATATTATTATTGTATTTTTATTGTACCTCCGTCAGAGATGTTTTTCCTCCGTTTGGGGATGTCATTATTGTATTTGGTCATGCAAGAATATCAAGGTAAAACCTCCATTGTAAGTCGGGGCAATAGTTCCCCAAAGGTCAAATGTAAAATGTATTTTTGAGTCTCCCTAGGTCAAGTCGGCCCAGTCAGTTAGACAAGTCAACCCCATTGAGGAATTAGGTCACCCTCACTTAAAGTATAAATAGAGAGGGTCAGTCGCATTTGCACTCACACTCACTCAAGCAAGTTCGCACCAAGTGAGAGAGAAGACAAGTTTGCTGGAGGAGAAAGAGAGAGAGCTGCAGAAGACATCTTATATTTTTTGGGTTTTCCATCTTGTTTGATATTGTACTAGTGACAAATCTATTTATGAGGAAGTTGCGGGGTTTTCTCCTTTATGGTTTCCCCGAGGAAAATTCTGTGTCTTTTGTGTTTTGGTGTGCTTGTCTATCTTTCAGTTTAAAGATCTAACTAAATTGAATTAAAGTGCAAACTCTAACAGAATGTTCCTTATAGGAATAGTAGTCCTCACTGGACTAAGCTCATCTCGGTCTACACAGGACCGCCTGTCCTAACTGGACTAAGCTCATTTTCGGTCTACACATGACCACCTGTCCTACCTGGACTAAGCTCTTCTCGGTCTACAAGGACCAACTGTCCTACCTAGACTAAGATCATTTTCGGTCTACAAGGACCGCCTATCCTACTTGGACTAAGCTCATTTTTGGTCTACAAGGACCACCTGTCCTACCTGGACTGAGCTCATCTCAGTCTACAAGGACCACCTGTCCTAGCTGGACTAAGCTCATTTTCGGTCTATAAGGACCGCTTGTCCTACCTAGACTGAACTCTTCTCGGTCGACAAGGACCGTCGGTCCTACTTGGACTGAGCTCATTTTCGAACTACAAGGATCGCTTGTCCAACCTGGAGTGACCTCTTCTCGGTCTACAAGGACCGCCTGTCCTACCTGGACTAAGAGCACTCCCTCTCACTAAGGGAAGCATTCTCCAATACTCCAAGTCTTTCACGGAAGTACGCAAACTTCAATCTGGAAAGAGCCTTGGTGAGAATGTCTGCAATCTGATCATCAGTCGATATATATTGGAGCTAAACTGCTCCTCTCTGTACCATATCTCTGATATAGTGGTACTTGATCTCTGCATGCTTCGATATGTCATGAGATACATGATTCACTGAAATCTTCACACAGTTTTGATTATCACAATGAATCACAGTAGGCTCAAGTGTTTGTCCCGACAATCCTGCGAAGAGCTTCCGAAGCCATACTGCCTCCCATGTTGCAACACTTGCTGTAATATACTATGCCTCTGTTGTGCTCAATGCTACTGAGGGTTGCTTCCTACTACACCAGGAGATCACTGCAGAGCCCAAACTGAAGCAACACATGGAGGTCCTCTTCCTCTCCATAGCACTTCCTTCCCAATCGAAATCTGTGTATCCATGCAATCTCATATCACTCTTAGAAGCATATCTCATTCCATATCCCACAATGCCACGTAAGTATCTCAGCACAGCTTAGCAACAACCCAATGTACCTATCTCGATTCACACATAAACTGATTGAGAGCACAGCAAAACAGATATCTGGTCTAGTGTTAACCATAGTTTTAAAAATCGGTGAAATCGGAATCCGAATCGGTCGATTCACCAATGTGCTCTCTAACCGGTTCAACTCAGTAGGAAAATCGGTTCGAGGACCGGTTTGGTACCGAACCGGTCCGATTCAGTATCAAATCGGCCGGTTCGGTACCGAACCGGTCCGATCCACTAATTTGCAACAAAAATCGGCCGGTTTGTTTTGGGTGAGCCCGTGGGCCATTAAACACTGTTTTTTTTTTTTTAAGTTTTTAACCTATACTACCATCCCGAGCCCCCCCAACCCCATTTGCTTGCTTTGTGTTGTGATAAGAGCTGCCGAAGGCGGAGACTAGAGTGGAGTGGAGTGTCGGACTGGAGTGGAGAACCACGGGAGTGGAGCTACAGGGTGTGAGTCGTGACTGTGTGCCACTGTGGGGACTTGGGGAGAGTGTTGAGTGGAGAGTGGGACTATGTGCCACTGTGGGGACTCGGGGAGAGTGCTGAGTGGAGAGTGGGACTGTGTGCCACTGTGGGGACTCGAGGAGGCTGTTAGTCGTGACTGTGTGCCACTGTGGGGACGGGGAGAGTGATGACTTGCTGAGTGTGGAGTGTTGTAGGTTGTGTGCACTATGCAATGTGGGAAGAGTGCTGAGGTTGTGTAGGGAGTGGGACTCGGAAGTGCTGTATGCACTGTGGAGTGTGGAGTGTGTGCAAATTAAATATTGTTTTTCTTAAAAAAATTAAATATTGTTTTTCTTACAAAAATTAAATATTTTATGTATTTTAGAGCAAACCGATTCATTAAATTCAAATCGACCGATTTATGACCGATTCATTACCGATTCCGATTCCGATTCCGAGTCCGATTTCGATTTTTCAAACTTTGGTGTTAACTAGATACATCAATGAACCGATCAGTTGTTTGTACATGGTGGGATCTATTAGGTCTGACTCGGAAGCTGAGTTACTCAACTTCTTCAAGTTTGTCTCCATGGGTGTATTCATGGACTTGCAGTCCAACATACCAAATCTCCTCAAGATATCAATAGTATACTTTCCTTGGCTCAAGAAAATATCATCCTGTCTCTGCCACACCTCTAAACCCAAGAAGTAATGCATCAAACCAAGGTCCTTCATCTCAAACTCAGAGGCTATCATCTTCTTGCACCACTCGGTAAGTTTCTCATCTCCTGTGAGAAACAAATCATTAACGTACAGTACTAGTATCAATGATCTACCATCCTCAACCTTGTAGTAAAGATTGGAATCTGCCTCACTCTTGGTGAATCCCAAGCTCACAAAGCATGCACCAATCCTAGTATACCATGCTCATGGTGCTTGTTTGAGTCCATACAGGGCCTTCTTCAGTCTACACACATAGGATTCCTTCCCATGAATTTCGAAACCCTCTAGCTGCTCAATGTAGACTTCTTTCTCAATTACTTCGTTGAGGAAATCCGTTTTAACATCCATCTGATGTAACTTCCATCCTATAGCTGAGGCTAGAGCTATGATCGATCTGATGGTCGTGTATCGTGCAACTGGAGCAAATGTCTCGTCATAATCGACTCCCTCTTTCTGAGAGAATCCTCTAGCCACAAATCTCGCTTTATGCTTCTCAATGCTCCCATTTGTTGCATGCTTAATCTTGTAGATCCACTTGGAAGTCACCACTGACTTCCCTTCAGGTCTCGGCACAACTTCCCATACGCATTTCTTCATGATGGATTGATATTCTTCCATCATGGCATCTTTCCAAACCTACTGGTTGGCAACCTCTTCGTAGCTGGAGGGCTCGGAATCAATGATGTGGGACATCAGTGCTACATATCCTGAATATCTTCGAGGTTTCTTGCTCTCCCTAAATGTACCTAGGGGAGCAACATGCTTTTCTACATCCTCTAGAGTCTATCGAGCCAAGACAGGCCTATTCATGCCAATAGCAAAATCTCTAGGAACGTTTGTGGGCTCTACTGGATCAACAAGATCCATCGGATCTACAGAATCTACTGGATCTGTCGGCTCCCTCTGAACTGCTGAAGAGGAAGGGGGTAATGACTCTATCTCATTTGGAGCTTCTTGCTCCTCACTGTCCATGGATGATCTTCTAACCTTTCTGAAGGAAATCTCCTCTTCGAAGGAAACATCCATCCTGAATATCTTCGAGGTTTCTTGCTCTCCCTAAATGTACCTAGGGGAGCAGCATGCTTTTTTGCATCCTCTAGAGTCTATCAAGCCAAGACAGGCCTATTCATGCCAATAGCAAAATCTCTAGGAACGTTTGTGGGCTCTACTGGATCAACGAGATCCATTGGATCTACAGAATCTACTGGATCTGTCGGCTCCCTCTGAATTGTTGAAGAGGGAAGGGGTAATGACTCCAACTCATTTTGAGATTCTTGCTCCTCACTGTCTATGGATGATCTTCTAGCCTTTCTGAAGGAAATCTCCTCTTCGAAGGAAACATCCCTACTTACTTCAATCTGTCTCTATCCTAGGATGTAGATCTGGTATGCCTTTGATGATTCACTGTACCCAACGAATGTACCCTTCTTCCCTGAAGGTTCTAGTTTTGTTCTCTTTTCTTTGGGTACATGAATGTAGACTAGACAGCCAAATATTCGCAAATGACCAATTTTTGGCTTCACACCTGTGAAAGCCTCTTCTAGAGTCATATTCTTCAATATCTTGTGCAGGCCTCTATTTTGAACATATACTGCAGTGCTTGAGGCTTATGCCCATAGAAACATCGGTAGATTTTGATCATGAATCATGTCCTTGACTGCCTCAACTATAGACCTATTCTTCCTTTCTACAACCCCATTTTGTTGAGGGTTGTAAGGGACATTATACTCCCTCTTGATTCCTGCTTCCTTACAAAAATCATTGAACTCTGAGGAGGTGTACTCTCCTCCATTATCGGACCTTAGAACCTTTATCCCTTTTCCCGGATAGATTCTCAACCTAGGCCTTGAATTCCTTGAACTTGTTCAGAACTTCTTCAGATTCCTTGGACTTCAAGAAGTAAATCCATGTCTTTCGGGAGTAGTCATCGTCTCTCGAGAGTAGTCATCTATGAAGGTCACATAGTACCAAAATCCTCCCAAGGATGCAACTGACATAGGTCCACACAAGTCTAAGTGCACCAACTCTAATATTCCCTTGGACCTGGTGTCACTATTAAGAAAAGATCCCTTGGCATTCTTGCCAACTACACATCCTCTGCAAATGCCATCGTGTTCAACTTGGAGTTCGAGAAGTCCAATAACCATCTTCCTTAGAGGAGGAAGAGCTCTATAGTGTAGGTGAGCAAGTCTTCTATGCCATAGATCACTCAAACTGATAGAGTCATGTACTAGAGCCTGAACTGGTTGTATCGTCAATCTGTATAAGCTTTCTTCACGAACACCAATTATTCTTGTTGAATCAATAGTGGAATTCTTGTGCCATGCAAGAACCTTCCCATCTGAGAATGCAACTTTATAATCCTCATCTTCTAGTGCGGAGATAGAGACAAGATTTCTTTTCATTCCTGGCACATATAGTACTTCTCCCAAATGCAAAGAATCACCAAAATCTAACTAGAAGAAAGTGGCCCTAGTTCCTTTCACAGTATATCTGGCATCGTCTCCAAGAAAAACTCTTAGGTGTTTCCCTCTCATCTAGATTTGAGAGAAACTCCTTATAACCTGTCATATGTTTAGAAGCAACACTATCTAACAACCAGATATCATTGTTAGTAGGAACAGTACCTAAGAGGGCTGAGATGAAGAAGAATTCTTCTGCATTCTTTGATTTCTTTGTTTGAGTCTCTTCATCTACATCAGTTGTGGAGGCATGTTCTTTCCTCTTCTTTGATGTACATTGATTCTTGTAGTGGTCAAAATTTCTGCACTTGAAGCATTGGACCTTTGAAAGGTCTTTCTTCTTCCTTTGATCAGGGGTTGGACTTGATCTTTTGCCGTTATCTTTTCTTCCAAAGTTTCTCTTTCTTCTTTTCTTGGTATGTGTAATGAGAGCTTGATCTTCTTCATGAGGGGCATGTACTTTTCCTCTGGCCACAAGTCCGGTTTCTTCTTGTGTACAGTCTGCCCACAATCTTTCAAAATTAGGTAGCTTAGATCTTCCCGTCACACTTTGAATGAATGGTTCCCAAGATTGAGAGAGGCCATTCAGAGTCATCATGACTAATTCCCTATCTGCAATAATCTCACCAATAGTGCCCAATTGATCCTTGATCTCTGTGATCTTAATGAAATATGATGCAATAGTATCGAATCTAGACATCTTGATGTTTGAGAGTTGTTGCCTCAGGGCAAGGGCCCTATTAATAATTGTGTTCTCAAACAGCTTCTTCAAGGTGTCAAACATTGCCTTTGTCGTCTTCTTCTAAGAAATTTGAGGAATCAAATGATCCTTGATTGAATCTATTAGGATCCTCCTTGTCTTGGCATCATTCTTCTTCCACTGAGCCTTCTCCGCTTCTTCTTCAGGTTCTGACACTCCATTCACAACAAAATTTAGTAGATAATTTTCTTCTAAAGCAATAAGCACTCTAGACTTCCATGAATGGAAATTTGAAGCTCCATCAAGCCTATCTTCAACCTTGATGCTTGACATTTTGACTGAGAAGCAGAATTGCAGCCTGGATCAAAAACCCTAGCAGGAGCTAGGTCAAAAATGAACTTTGGATTCTTGGAAAACCACTTCCACAGATGAATTCGCCCTCCTAAGGCAAGTTGAATTAGCCTTCTTTTCTTCTTGATCTGTGGTCAGAGCACTAAGAACCAACAAAACCTAATACTTGACCTGCTGCAGTAATTGAGTCAAAATTTGAAAATCTTCATAATGGAATTTTGCTTGCACAGGAAAGTTTGCCTTCCTAGCGAGAGCTCAATGATGCTAGGGGCAAACCAATTTAGTGGATGAAAACTGAAGAAATAGCAAACCCTAGTTCCGGCAATAGTCTCCTTCAGTACTGCTCTGATACCATGTTAGAATTTTAATTATAGCAATATAATTTCCATCTCTTTCAACTTATAAACAATATAGGATCACTAAAAGAACAACTATGCACAGAAACAATAGACACAATAGTTTATCTTGGGAAAACCCAAACTCGGGAAAAACCCAGCAACCCTTTCTTACTCAGAGATTCAGTACAACAAAGATAAAAGTACAAGAAGATAGATGCCCAAAGAAAACTGCTGCAAAAGTCTTCTGCTACCCAAAACGTCGAACTTCTTCACTTGAGCGAACTTGCTTGAGGTGAATGACCAAATGAGAGGAGCAGCACTTCTATTTATACATTCCTTTTTGGTAAATTCCTAACAGGGCCGACTTGTCATTTTGGAATATAAAATACATTTATTGTTTGTTTTATTTTGTAGGTCGGCTAGGCTAGTGAGGATACCTCACGTAGCTACATCATCAACATATTAGTCCAACCATCCCAAATTAGACACCGCAGTCTGACTCTAATTGAAACAAATCAGTTCCAGCAACCTTTCAACTGTATTTTTTCCCACCACATAAGAGTGGTGCATAATTTTTCAAAATTGGGTTTTGTATCCTTTATGAGCTTCATTGATTGCTTGAAGCATATCCTGCCAATATGGTCAACAAACAACACCAAAGGGAATGCTAAACCCCAGTCATACTCCAAATTGAAACAAATTAGTTCCAGCAACCTTGCCTGTGTTGGTATCTTTGTAGGAAAACCACTAACACGAAATCTTGTCTTGCAAAGATAAAATGTGTTTAGTTAAAATTCAGTATACATCCCATCCATTACAGCTTTATAAAGCATTTCACTTTTAAAGTCGTAGTTGAAGATCAGCACTTTTGCTAGCCTTTCAATTGTTTCACTGATAATATGCTCTTACAGTTTAGTTACTATTAAAACCTTGTTGAACCATCCAAGGACCAAGTCACCTTGAATATATGCATCTATGAACTACACAAGAGACCATAATATGCATGTGACAAAATTTAATAGAACTTCTATATTATGAAGAAATGTAAGGCGGTACAAAAAGATAGAAACGTTTTACCGACCTGCACTGGAATGCTTCAGCTTGAAATTTTCATCAGGAAAAGTGCCTCCATAAATTGACTCACTACCCCGACCATCTCCAGATACTATGTCTCCACCTTGAATCATGAAACCAGGTATGATACGATGGAAAGGAGTTCCCTTATAATGCAGATCTTTTGCATTGGCTCCTTTCCCTTTCTCCCCTGTAATAAACAGGGTTTTTATTACATGGCTCCATGAATCCTTTAAAGATTGAAAATTATCTATGTCCCATATTTCATATAATAAGATTACTCTGTAATTACTGCAGAACTTATAAATACTCTAAATGTATTGACGATGCACTGTGTCATACTTACCTGTGCAAAGAGACCGGAAGTTTTCTGCAATAGAAAACAAATTATCTGTCATTAGTAATGTACAAGGAACCACCAAACACTTAATTGAACAGGATATATAGAAAACACGGATTTGTGTTGCCCTACCAAAAAAATCATAAGATCCATTCAGCTATGATCTTATCAGGCCTCGACATTCAGAGGCGAATTAGACCATATAGCATGTAATAATAACTATTAAACACCTGAAGGGTTTTCTAGCTTTTTCTTTTTAAAAACAGTAGAATGTTTATGAGGAAATGAACAAATACAAGAATCAAAACCAGGAAAGCTGAGCCTGTCAAATGTTCCAAGTTTACAGTACAAGTTTTTACCACCATATGCCTTCTGAATGCATTTAGTTAGAGAAGAAGATTAAGTCATTGAACTTAAGACTGTCCTCAGAGGTTGTTAATAATATGCTCTCTCATCTATGTCACGAACGAAACAGGATGAGAAAAACAGTGATGCTACCTGAATAACCACGATGTAGAAAAATCACTCAAATATTTTACTACCCTCTACTTAAAGGTCGATGACACCCATATCAATATAGGAAATACATACATCTTAGAAAACATACCCAAATGCATATATGCAAAATAACTTAATCAGTACTGACATACAACTAAAAAAGCAGGATTGTGCGATGAAAATATCCACCACCACAGAAGTTGTATTCACCTGAAAGCTAACCGAATCAGCACATGTACGGCAACAAAAAACGAAATACATATCAAAGACATGACTAAATTCAAAGCCAACGAGAGACCGGCACATAACACATTTTTAACATCATCTTCACTACAGTCAATCGCAAAGTTGAGGTAGGCCCCCTAAGGTCCAATATCAAAAAAGAGGTGAGCCTCCTTTGGAGTTTATTTCTAATTTTCACACAATAAACATGACAAATAATGGATTGAACAACATAAGCAACACCAATCCTGACTCCTAACCTTAGGCAAGTTTTGATCATCAATAGAATTTGAAATGGAAATTGAAATTTTGTTAATGTCACTAGTGACCAAGCAATGAATGGGACTCAGACATATTGATATTATCATGTAGGGTGCAAGCAGTGGGGGAGTGCCTAAGGGATCTCCCAAAGCTAAAACATCTGACTTAAACAAGAAGAAACCAAAACTAAAGTATATCATTGTGATGAACTAACAAAATGGCTACATGTTTCTGTGGTATATACTATATACCATAGTTGATAACATCGGCATCAGCAAAAAATCAGCAAGGGTCCCGAATACAACTTCTCGGCAACATCGGCGAAAAAATCGGCAAAAATCGGCAATCCATGGCAAACATTAAAAAATACAAAATACATTCATTTTTTTTCAGAATTTTAAACATATAAAGCAACAACAACATCAAATAAACATATTGGCACATAAATATGGAGAAAGCATTGATATATATGATGTAGTGGATGCCAAATAAAAAATTGATACATCAAAATTTCAAAGATTGGAAATTTGGAAGTTTCAACACCAGTTGAAACATTGGTCATTCCCCCTCCTCTAGGCTCTAGCCCTTGCCTCTACCTCGAATCTTGAAGTTGATCCTCCAAGGACATTAGTCAACACCCTACAATTTTGATGAAACTTCCTAATCCAAGCGTTAAAATAAGGTAAAAAAAGCTTCCCATGCTTAATAAGTGATTTTGCTTGCCGAAAGGGTACATTTTTATTAAGGTCACGACCGGAGAGTTCAATCAACTTCAACAATCAGGCATCAGCAGCACCAACATCAAGGTACATAGAGAGTTTGATGTGCTTGATTAAATTCCAATCCCTTACCCTCATACATGATAGAATCCAGTGGAAACGTTGCAATCCTTAAAAATATTAAGTCTGTTGAATTCTAAATGGGATCTAAAATTCTACTTTTTGCATATGAAGTCCAATGATGTTGGAACCACTCTCAAACATCCTAAAACAATTAATGGAAATGTTCAAAATTTAAGTAAAAGGATGGAAAATAAAATATAAGGACATTCTCCTTATCTTTTCTTTATTTTTCATCCTTTAACGTGAAGAATTTAACATTACCATTTAATATTACTGGCATCAACGTCACTTGTACAAAACTGATCAAGATTCAAAACTAGTAAAAGTGACATTCTCCTTATCTTTTATTTTCCATCATTTTACTTTAAGAATTTAACATTACCATTTAATATTCCTCACATCAATGTCACTTGTACAAAACTGATCAATTTTTTTTTAAATCTGTGTTTTTAAAACTATAAAAATGACCAAAAATTATTCAAACTTGGCCTTAAAGCTGGCGACCCAGCCTCCTTGGCGATTTTTTGATCGTGGTGCGATTTTTTACAAAAAATGGCCTATTTTTGTAAACCTCGCGTGGCGATATTTTTGGTAAAACTCGTGATTTTTTCAGCCGACAAAATAGGCAGCCCGAAAAAATCGCAGAATTTCGGGGCATCGCCGATTTTATCAACTATGATCAACACCATCTATATACTATAATTCAATCAACAACCAACTAGGTGGGACCTTGAACCCAAAACAAGCTCTCTTAGGAGGAGATTTCACATGATGCAAACTGTAAAGCCAAACCAACCACAATATAACTGCACAAACACTAGCTCTGGGAAGTTTGGTACGAGGGTAGAAGACTCTTCATACCTACCCTCTACTACGATGTTGACCAGAACCTCGCAAAGAACATCAATGGTAGTAGCATCATCTATGGCTGGGAAGAAATCATAGTTTTGATCTCTCTGTAGGACTCTTGGAGAGAACTGTTTCTCACATCTAGAAATGATAGTGTATGCAGTCTTGCATCTAAGGTCCTTGCTTCTGCCTCTGGTAAATCTAATAATTTCATTATATTTATGAGGCAATTGAAATGAAGATTCAATTATTGCAATGTTTAACTACGAAGGTTTTAAAATTTAGAGTAATGGTTTACACCACGTGACAAACAACCTTTGAACAGGGTTATCTTCCTAAAGTCCTTTAGGTGACTCAATTTGGACCAAAAGTTAAATGGATAAGGACAATGGCCAAGATATAACAGCACCAATATTTAGTATAGATAAATTTAATAGAAGATAGCCCCAGTATTGGGCTCAATAGAAATTCATTCTAGTATTGGTCCCAAGTAAGTCTAGACAAGTTACCCTAAATTTTGATCTTGGACAATGTCTATAAGCATTGGCCTTGGTAATGAATCTAAAAGAAAATATATATTCCATATTATTGATTGCTTGCACTGAAAAGCAGCTTCAACGACTTTGATAATTTTATATGCCGGTATAACCAGGTACCTAATGGATGTTATTGGGCAGAGGCAACATACTTCCTAATCCTGCTAATGCACTTAAAAGCGAACAATAAATGTATAAGACACACCGTTTTACCCAAAGTTTCGTCAAGATGTTACCCATACTTAGCACTTCATCAATTAGACTCACCTTAACAATGCATTAACATTTTGGTAACTAAGCTCATCCTCAATGCCAATTACATGTACTGAAGTACAGCCCATAAGAATATTATCATAGGATTGTGTTTACAACGCTAGACAAGTGTATACATTGAACTTTAATTAAAGAAAAAGAAAATAATGTTATTGTACATACCCACTGTTTTGGGTACAACCTTGCCATACAAACCGATAACAATCCGACCTGCAAGGCATAAACAAAACAAATATCTTAAGCACAAATCCACAGCTCATTAAAGTTGAAATTAAAATATTATTTCTCTGTCCACAAATGAACAAAGAAGGTCAAATGTTCCCTTCTCTTGGTTATTAGTAACACAATTGTCTGGTCCACAGTGCACTATAGTACCTTCTTAGTGAATATAGTTTCATTACCACTGAATGCAAATTATCAATAATGTTTGCATAACAAATTATATTTTGATGAAGTCATGAAACTTCAAACAAAAGTATGTCTTAAACATACAAGTAACAACTCAACAGAGATATTATTTTATGTCAAATTAAAACCTTGCTTATATTAGTAAATGATATCTATGTAATCAACATAAACATATATAAATAAACATCAATTAATAAATAATTAAGGAACTGTCACATCCTAATGAAGGGACATGAACTATCATCCATGGTGACCAGTCAATGCATATATAAATATACTGTCCCATGAAATCATAATCATCCCATTCTATTCATGATATGTATTACTCTCCTATGTGGATTTCTGTTTAAAGTCCTTACGTTGGATATTTGTTAGTAAATGAACATATTGTTCATTTCATTAGCATCAGAGTTACGTTTCTGATCCCGGCCTTTAGCCACAAATCTTTTTCCGAGATTGTCTGACCTGGCTTTTGGCCACACTCCAATTCTTCAGAGCTTCTCTGATTACTCCAGTCTTTGACCACAACCTGACCTTAGGCCACGTTTAAAACAAAACAAAAAAAGAATAAAAAAATTAATTAATTAAAAAAATCAGAAAGTCCATCAAAGAAAATTCCACTGCAATTCCAAGAAAACCAGAAATCAAGAAACAGAAGTATGAAGATTATCGAAAAAATAATTATAATAATAATACAACGTGAAGAGCCAAATCCATCGGGCATTCAAGTATAACAGAAGGGTGCATTGCTTTGTGGCAAGTGGCCAGCACTCACTTCTCTGCTAGCACACAGAACTGAGAATTCAGACAGTTAGATTGGAGAGGTTTCAAACCCTGGTTAACCTCAAGAGATCAGATTCACAACCCATGCACAAAATATTACGAAATTGTGTTCATTTCATTGGTATGAATCTATGATTGAGTGTTGCATTTGCCACCATTAGTTCAACTTTGTTACATTCTAGACTAGAGGGTGAGGGCATCTCCATCCTCACACTCTCCTTGTCCACACCTGGATCTAATTCTTCTGATACCTTTGAATCAGCATCTAGAACAACCTCCTCCTCGCTCCCTTCAATCACCGAAGGAGATACCTCAGAGGACCATACATCCTCATCAAACTTCACATTTCGGCTCACAGAAATTTCCGTTGTGCTGGAATCAATGTGACTGTTATCCACTAAATTGCACTTAGTGGATTCCGAGTGAGCCGTTGAAGACTTGAACAATCAAATTGTTCATCATCAATGTTCCGAGATCCATCAGGCCAAAAACATTTGGCCCTTTGTAAAATTTGCATGTCCAAACCCCCTTGGGGGAATTGTAATAAGTTGGTCTAAGCATGATTATTTTGTAAAAGACTTGGCCTACCTTAGGATTGGTTATCAGGGGGATACTCTAGAGTGTTTTTAATTTTCCTTAGGAATTATGCACTACTCTTCAGTGGCGTATAATTCCTGAGTTTTTCACTCACACCTCCAAAGCTAGAGTATTCTCGTGATGGTCGAACCTAGGGAGGTTATTAAAGTCTATATGTTTATTTTTTTTTACATGCTAGCCATCACTAATAAGTCGTATGGACATGCACTAGGTCCCCTAGGAGTTTGAAGTCATTCCGGCAATAATATTTTTTTCCGTAAATTAGACCATTTTTAATGGTTTAAATGGAAAAATTCAAAATGTAATAAAAGTGTCGTCTGGAGATGGAATTTGGCGTGGGGAGGCTCGTTTTGACGCTCAGAGCGTCCTCTTTACCCTAGTGCCCACTTTCTCCATGTTTTGGGCGATTACATCGCCTCTGGGAGCATTTTTCATTACAGATGCGACAAATTGGCAATTAATTGCTAAAACAAAACCAAATTGCACAAAAAGACAAAATCCAAAAAGTCCAAAAAACATTTAAAAATGGATTGGAAAGGGATGGCACGTGGTTTAATGTGATGTACGACCACCTTAGTTAAAATAAGCACATGCTAAAAGGTAAAGTTTGGATAGCGTGGGTATATCAAGCTCATGAGCTCACGTGGGAGAACTCCACGATTGTTGAATTTAGCGTGAGGGAGTGGGCGATTGTTCCAATCTAAGGCGGGCGTCCCTCTCATTAGGTGGCAGCCACCTCACACCAACCAAACGATGGATCAAGCATATTATAATGTTATGATTGAAATCAAAGTCAAATTAGAGGATGAGCGTTTTCCTTCGCGTGGGCAGCATTCCACACATGGCAGCTCGTGAGGGATGGGCGAAGGTTCCAATAGATGGGAGGAGCTTCCAAAGCTCATGAGGTAGGTGCCTACCTTAGGTAGCATACCACCTCACCTTCGTATCCCCCTTTTGGAGCTCCAATCAGCATGAAACATGGGATTGACTCCCTCATCTCATGCAAACTCGTCTCTGTCTCATGAATTTGGTTTTCCTCTCTATGAAGCTATAAAAGCAAGGCTTTGCACCCCATTTGCACATGGTGGATTTTGCATTCAACCTCTGCTTCTGAGATTTGTAACTATCATTTGATTAATATATTGTTGGAAGACTTTGGAGGTCAATGTGGCTTTGTTCTTCATGCATGCAAACTTTGTTTGAGGTAAATTGTGTATTTCCATTTTTGCTTTGCATACTGAGTAGTTTTTCTAGCTTGGCAAGGATCTTGGATCCTAGTAGGGTAAGCCTTCACTGTTGTTTGATTTGCTTATTTACATTTGGTGTATAGAGATTTAGGAGCAACAAATAGTATTCGGTTATACATTTGCCTTTCTTGTTTCTTTGCATTAGATTTACTAGTTTTAACCTCTTTCTTGTATGAGCATTGTTTATGAGATCACAGGATTCGGTGCTTAAGCTCAACGGTTGATCTTGGCTTGACTCTTCTCTTGAATTGGTAATGGAATCACTTCATTTCAAAGTGCATATCTAATATTTTTGCAAGCACCAAACTTCTTCTCCAACCCTTATAAGCTAACAAGCTTTGGTTCTTCTTCTTCCATCTATCTTCTCAAAAATTTACAAACAAACCTTTTCATTTTTGTTTATATTGAAGCAAGTTTCAGATCTGAAAGTTAATTTTGTTTTAGACTTGTTTTCAAAATCAGATCTAGAAGTGCTTTAAGTTTTAATACTCAAAAGAGCTAGATCTAGTTTCCATTTCCATACTTGTTCATGCTAAAATTTTCCATAATTTTTGCGCATTGGAATTTGTATTTTTTATTGTATATTTGTGCATTCTAATCATTTTTTGCAGTGCTTTAGCTCGCTGGAAATTAGCAGGTCTGCACCTAAAAGTGAAAGATTTGAGTGACCAAGGCCACAAGAAACTGCAAAAAGCATCCCGGTGGACACCCAACTCAATTTAGTTTACCTGCATATCATTGTAAGCCCTTAGATCCAAGTAAAATGGACTAAGGAGCACTTCTTCTTTTAGTTTCATTTGTAAATATTAAACGAGAGCAGTGGGATACCCAGCGCCCACACCCCATCCCCCCTGGGGGGGATTTGTATTTTGTCAATTTTTTGAGATTTGAATTTTTCTAACTCCACAACCTTCACACACTCACTTTGGAAGTGCAAGTTGTATACTTTAATTTCCATTTCAGTAACTTCCATTTTATTTGCAAAAGCAACTTAGAAATAAAATCGGTTTCGTCGCCATGAAGTATGCTCTCACCTCCACCTAAAGGCATTGCCGATTAGTGGTAGTTGATCAAAAAGTGATGCATAGACTTGGTAAGTTGTAATCTTTCAGTTTTGCATTTTACTTTCCACAATACAACTTTATTTAATAAAAGGAATCCAAAGTCTCTTGAACCTCGCTGAAAAGTAGGTCAAGAGCACTCTCTATCAGAAAGCACAATGGTCCTCTTTCTCAAATTTGAATAAACTATTTTCCTACACTGCGTATGCTCTACCCACCAGCAGTTCGTCTGAGCTAAGGGATACCAAAAGCAGTTGGAAGCACTATTTAACATTTCACACTTAACTTAATACTCACTCAATAAAATCAACACCCCTTTTAAGATAAGTGAAAATTCGGCACTTCGATTAGATTTTGTGTGGGGAAATTATGCCTGGGGACGCGAGAACCACTGGGACGAGACCTCAGAGCACCAGTTAGACTACATTCTTGTTGGTGTAGTGTTGAACACCGCTCTCGAGACTGCGGCCAGCCCACATGTCCTTGTATGGAACCACCAATTTCTAAATTTCCGGACATTCCTCCCAAAGACGTGTGGGATAGATGGAGTCAAGCAGTGTTGCACATATCGGCAATATATCGGAAATATCGGATATATCGTTGACATTTTCCCTTGTCGGATATATTGAATTGAAAATATGGCGAAATTTCCAATATATTGAATGTATCGCGACACATTCCCGAGATTTCCGATATATTCGAAAAAATCGCGGGTTAAAGGTATATATCGGACTACTGAAAAAAAATTGCAAAAAAATCACCCATAATTGTGTTTTAAGTCTGCTGGTTGGGTTTTGGGGGTTCATTGTTTGATTTCAAAAGTGTGAGAGAGCTAGAGAAGTACCCTCGATGGTGGTTAATAGATACAGCTTCCCACAAATTTGAAGGCAATCATTTAGAGTTTTGTTTAATTTAATCTTTGTATACAATGCTTCCTGTGTAATTCAATCGAATGGTGGCTTGATTGGAAATTGTGACTGTTGTAATGGAGAGATGTAGGGAATATTACAACAATGGCAATTTGTTGTAGTGTATGCATCAAAATAGATAACAATGAATGCTAAATCGACACACAAAACCAATGAATAAGAGGAAAAAACCCTAAGAATTTTGGCAAGTATCCTTCCATAACTCTTTTTATGGTCAACGATCTGTGTTTAGAATTGTGGCTCTAGACCTACACTCAAACCCTTCTTTATTATATCGTAGTTAGTGGTTCCTAGCGTTTGATGATTTTATATGGTGGTGCAATGAATATATGGACTCAGTTAGAGCTTTCACTTCAATCTCACCAAGAGTACCTCCACAACCACCTACTGCTTCCAGAGGAAGACTGGTTCCCTTTACCCATAAAAGGAGTAGAGGGAATCGATGATTCGGATTCCTATGACTATCATTTTCATTGTATCATGCACTATTTAGTTTCTAGATGACTCATGATGATTCATCTCATGAGACACATTTATTTTGAGCATTTGATGTGATTTTGTATCATCCTATCATGAACATGTTTCAGAATTTTCAGTTTAGTAACGATATGTGACCACTTGACATCTTATGGATCTTATTTACTAGTTGTATCATCATATTTATGTAGCAATGTGTCTATTTGATGTTGTTGTTGCTTTAGATATTTAAAAATTTGAAAAAAAATGGGTATTTTTGTATTTTTTGAGGTCTTGCGACATTTTCCGATATTTTCCATCGATACCACCGAGAAGTTATATTCCGGACCCTTGCCGATACTTTCCCCGAGACGATATATGCAACATTGGTTTCAAGTGAGCCTGTGAAGATGGAACAAGTTTACTTGTTCATATTCAGAAGATCAGAAGTCCTAGCAGGCCACCTTGGCCCCTTTTTTAAATAAAATCACATGTCCATGCCCTGCAGGGAAATTGTAAAAAATGTCTTAGCATGATGGTTTTGTAACGGAATCAGCTTTCCTAGGACTTAGATATCAGTCTGACTAGCCCAGAGTGTTTTTTCCATTGTCAATTATATGTTGTTGAATAAACGACTTATAATTTTCGAGATTTTCACTCATACCTCCAAAGTTGGGGTGGTCGGCATGATTTCTCGGCCCTAGGAGGTTATTAGAGCCCAAGTGTAAATGTATATTACCATGCAAGACATTAGAATTGCATCGTATGGACATGTGCTAGGTCCCCTTAAGTTTTTTTTTAATTCCAAGAAAAATACTTTTTCTTGTAAAATTAGACTATATTTTAATAGTTTAATTGGAAAAATTAAAAATGTAATAAAAGTATGGTTTGTGGGCGTAATTTGTCAAGTGGATGCTCGTTTTCTAAGCCAGAGCATCCACTAAACCCATAAACCCACTTATCCTAAGTTTTGAGTAATTATTTATCTCATAAAATAATATTTACTCAAAAAACCCAAAAAAATCAATTTCATTGGCAAAAAAGACATAATAAAGGCAAAATCTCAATCCCACGGATCAAGGAATTGTGTTGGAATCAAATCTCCTTTGATTGGCAATCAAATCAGGGAGAATATTGAGCACATAAATGATGATTTGATTGAAGATTGGAGAGCCACCAAAGGAGGGGGGCGAATTTGTGGTTGGAGAGGTGTCAAGTGGAGGTTGAAAAGTGTCAAATGGTTGGAGAAAGGTGTCATTAACCTCCCCAAACCTCTCACATGTGTCAACAAGCCTTTCCCAAGTGTATCAACTCATTTCTCCAAGTGTCAAAGAGGAGCTCTCTTGGTTTTGCTATATAATGAGGCTCCATTCTCTCATTTAAACTAGTTCGAGTTGTGGAGAAGAAGAGTCTTGCTGGTTGTAATCGTTTTATACTTTGCATGGTTGGAATAAAGAGTTCAAGCTTTGGAGGCCCATTGGTGTAGTGTCTTGTCTTGGATGATCATGGCCATGCGTGTTTGAGGTAACTTGTATTGAGTTAAATTTTTCTTGCAACTTTGTATTGTGAATCTAGCTTTGGTAGGATTGTTCTCAATCAATAGGAAGGAATCATTTAATAAGTTTATTTCTTGGTGCCTTTTGCTCATATATGTTGAAGAATATAGATGTAAAAACCATAGAAAACTGATAAAAGTCACTAAATAACAAATTAATATTAAATATGTACGCAGATCTATGATCCAACACATGAATCCGATAACATGTAAAATGATATAAAAGAAAGAGACAACCAGAACAACATGCATAGAAGATCTGACAAAAGGAAGTGGATCTAATCAATAATAACAAAAATATGCTATGAAAATGAAGGAACCATACCTGGATAGATGACCTAGCAGCTACCATTACCTTGATAGCTCCAATAGTGCAACTGAAGGTGGGGGGACGACTCTCCACCCAACCAACCCCCAGCCAAAGGCTGAGGCTCCCGAGCCCCCAACAATTAACCCTATGCCAGTGCTATCTTGCTTTCCTTTCCTCCAGAGCTCCTCTTCCAAGATGGCCAAAGACAAGAAAAAGACCCTTCTCTTCACTTCTTCTCCTCCTTTTATCCCCTCCTCCTCCCCATTTCTTAATTTCTTATTTAATTTCTATCTTTATGCAAAATTTGTTTTCCATTGCTTCTTTTTCATGTTTCTTTTAATTATCTACCTAATACTATATTACATTATATCATATTATATCAAATATTCCCTATATTCGTATATGAGGGTTGTTACATACTTCCCCCCTTCAAAAAACTTTGTCCCAAAGTTATAATCTTCAAGCAATAAATACAATACTTATTCAATCAATCAATCAAGTAAGTACTATAGTATATAGGTAGCTAGTACTATTGTGAAGTTTAGAGATTTATATGTGTGGCCACCACATAGAAGTCTCCAAACCGCACTAATACAATCAAATGCCCTAAGTTACAACATGCTCTTAAGTAATTCCCTATGAGTCTAGTATGCAACCATATCAACAATCATGCATCATACATACATAAGCATTAGATAATTAATTAATAATTAATGACTGTATGTTTGATTACTTCCTCTTTCCTTACTCACCCTCTCCCTGAGAATCATACCATCCGATCAACCTCCCTACACCTCCCCTCCAACTTCGGATGGTCCCGCTCGCCATGGCACGAGCCCTCTACTGTAACCTGTCCACGGATCATACAGTAGGCATCAGAAGTTCCCCGGGAATTTACCGCGGCATTGCCACCTTCCCAACTTCTGGGAATAATACGGCCTCATCGGATTCTAATCGGAATCTGGGCCTCATCGGTACTAGCCGGCATCTGGTTCCCGATACCCCGATCCTGATACTCCCGGTACCCCCGATCCTGATATCAGGATCATTATACCCCAGGCATCTCGGAAGGCTAGCCGAAACATCCTCCACAGCACCCTCAAGGCACTAGCCCCATGCATCAGAAGTCCTTCTCCATAAACCTCCCTCCCGGTGAGTATGTCTCCAACCGTGGACTCTGGGGTCATATCAGAAGTTCTTCGGGAAGTATATGTGGCACTACCACCTTTCCAACTTCTGCTACAAAAGTCAAGCGCTGCTGGCATAGAGTTAATTGTTGGGCTTGTCCCCCAGCCCATAATATATTTATAGTAGCCATTCTCATTCGTGGTTATGGGCTCCCACGAAATCATAGAACACTTAGCCTCATCAGGCTATTTGAGCGGATCACTTGGAACAACTGACACTCACCATCATGAATAATCATTAGTAACCATTTCTCAATATAATAATTTCATGGATCAACCTTGAATCATGTGCTAACAAGAATGTCTAGCCACCAATTCATATTGCATTACATTGCATCATAAGCCATTGTCACGATAAGTCATGTCAAGTTTAACATCTAATGCATTTAGGTGCTCTGTGCTACCATTATAACATAATTGGTCATGATACTTTCATAATTTTACTAAGCATCTCATTAAGATGCCATGATAAGCTAACATATTTCAACATTAGCACTATCAACATGGAGTAGCAACTCACACAATCCATCATCATATCAAATATGCATTCTGCGGGGAACAATAAGGGTTAGCATAACCTACTAACACATAACAGAGCTGTAAAATACCAACATTAACCACAACAAGCTTTCATACCATTTATGTGCCAAGTGTCATTTATCTCTAGATACCGTGATAAAGCTATTAAAATGCTAAATTAATATCATCTCAAAATAACATCATTTTATGTTCCACACGCCATCTATCTTATAAAGCACCATATCGTCATGAAGAACATCCAGAAGTATCACATGCTCAACCTAATAACCATATATCTTAGGTGGAATGGAGCCATATGCTAATAATCACATGTCTTCTTAAGTAACACAATGATGCATGATATTATGAACATTCATCTCATGATCATCAACTTAAAGCATATCATATATAGAACAGAATATAAATATCAAGAACACTCCTATCACGATTAACCAACTCATTACATGGCATATATAGGTACCTTAATATTTCTTGAATATATACGAATGACCACCTAAATATCACATATACTGGTATACATGAGGCATTCACACACTCGACAAGTATATGGATTAAGTTCAGATTAGATTCATTTAATCATTTTTCTTCTCGTTTCTCATCAAGTGACATTGTCCATCTATTAATCATGTATTATGTTTTTAATTCCTCATCTTATAAGAAAATGAGTATTTTGTGGAGCAGGTACAGTTAACTTGGCTATTAGGTGCTAGTACCATGTTGAAATAAGTATTCCCATTATCTAGGCTATTCTTGAGGGTTACCCACTAGGGATACCTCAATGTGCTAAGTTTTCCTTACCCTTCTTATTGGGAATCTCAAAGTCAAAATTTATATTTTGCTTACCCAAATGTGCTAGGAAATATTTCAAGTTGTGATTAATTTTTGTCTAAAAACTTTCACCCAAAAGGTATTATTTCCACTTTAGGGAAGGGTCATGATTGCCAACATTTCTTTGTCATATCTTAATTTTGTTTGCTCTTACAGGTTTAACCTTTAACGTTTGGAAGCAATGGGGTGATAACATAGTGACTATTCATGGCCATCACATTCAAGAATACATGGTTTTTTTTTTTGGTTTTTTTTTTGGTAACTAGGATAGGAGTGGGAGTCATTAAAGTTTTCATCCTCTTAAAACAAGCTTTTCATTGAACCATCCCTCCTAAAGACATCTTTCTTCATTAGTATTGTTGCTAGCACTCCAATCTCTACATAGCACTAAATATTTTCTTATCTTCTTTTAATAGTTTGAACATTGCCTCTACATGCTTGAGACACAAGGGTTTAATTTTTGTTGTAGACTAATATGCAATCAAGGAACACAAGAAAGAAAGAAAAAGACATCCGCTGGAATGGACGGAATAAGTCCTTCATCAATGATGTTTTAATTTGAATTTAAACCACATTATGTTCTGGTGGGTCACGATCATATCTTCATGAAGATGCAAAATAACATAGGCTTTTCTATCACACTTTGTCTAGGGATACTTTTGTCCATCAAGACCATTTTTTTTTTTTGAACTAAGGTCTTCTTCTTCTTTTTTTTTCTTTTTTTTTATGTACAATTCCTACAAGATCATACACTTGCCTCCAAGTGGCAGGGTACATATTCCCCTTATTTGACAATTGAATGCTATTTTTACCAAACACCCTAATGTAGTTTCATAACATACACAAGAAATTAAACAACACAACCTCTTGAGCTCGACTGCCTTCTGTAACTCAATGGGCGACTATTATTTTTAAGATACCTCCATCAAAAGCACAACGATGAGGTTCAAAAGGGTCGTGAAATGTTTTACCAAACTTAGATTGGACCTGGACCTTAAAGAGGGGACTACTATCGGTAGGTCTTGTATAAAATCTGTATGGACAGTATGTGTAATCTAGGCCCATGCTGGTGATCTATATTTCACAGGGTCTTGAGTATGCCATGATGAAATTAGCTTCGCAACAGAATGCAATGAAGTGAGCTTGACAATATAATGCTGGCACATTTTGAAAGCCTACTGTGTAGTCGTCCAGTGTTACTTGTATGTTCAGTTGGTATTTGATCATGTTTGTAGTTTATCTACTGGGTTCAGATGGAAGGGTGCTTGACTGGTATATATCCATTTCCTTGTGTTTACCAATATATGTTTCCTATTTTCCTACTGACTGACCTGGGCAGATAGTTTTCACCGCATCAGTTTTTGTGAAAAGTACTAATGAATTAGCTCAAGCTGTGATAATAGGTAAATGCCATTATTAGGCCTTATCTAAGGAATACAAAGAGAAGGATCTCATGATTTCCCACTTATTAATTCAAAAATAAAATAAATACATTTATTAATTACTCTAATTTATACATAAACATGTAATTAAGTACATAAATCAATAAACAAATAGGTAATTAGGCACATAACTAAATAACTAAATAAATAACATAGATGTATCTTACGATGATCCAGTAGTGAAAGGTTTGCAAGAAGTTTGCAGAGTTCATTCCTTTTGTTCTATCTGGTTTTGCACAATTTCTCTGGCTTTGGTTTTCTCCCATTTAAAATGCATCTATGTTAGTATGCATTTAGATATGCTAATATGCAATTAGGTATGTTCGTTTTAGATAATGGCTGTTTCAAGATTCAAGCAAGCCGAGTTATAGTGATCACTGATAGGAATAATTGCTTTGGTGAACCAGAAAAAATTCAAATTGTCATAGTTTATGATATGCTATACTATATATACAACCATAATATTATCATTAAATTTCTTTTTGTGGTGTCGTCCTTTGTCACTTACTCTACATCCGTTGAAATTCGAGGTGGGTCTCTCCAGCAGTCAATGAAAGGCATCTCCATGTCTCTGTGTCAACCTGTTGCCTAACTGCCGTGAAGATAAAACATGGGCCTTTGACAATCGTCTCATTCTGTTGATCAATTGTGGTGATGTTTTTGCTACAGATCAAACTGATGGGGAAGATAACTCCTTGTCTGTTCGTTATGTCATCAAATTAAGCTGCTATTGGCATGTCTCTTATTAACAACTTGGTTGCATATACAGGAAGGAATTGATTCTCCACACAGCATTCATTTATGATGAAGCTATTTCTGGGAGTTGGATTGGATTTTATCATTATTGGAATGAACAGAGACTTATTGATGCTGCTTGAAGCATTATATTTTCTCATAGCTATAAGGAGCACTACATTGCTAAAGAGCACTCTGGCCAGTTAATTAACATCTCTGTGAGTCCTGAGGAATATTTGATCAGATCCAACGTAAAAGAGGTGGGTGGTAGTTCTCAATTGCTTTGAACATTATTTTATAGTTATAAGTAACGCAACAGCTTAGTGGTATTCATTTCCTGCCCTTTGCATTAGACTTTATAGCGATGGTTTCTGATACCGAAAGGCATCATACTTCACCCATCCCAGATCTATTTTAGGGACAAGTTTATTTATGGTATGTTTTCAATAATCATATTAACAAGCTTCTATGCTATGTGCCTGTCAAGTCATGCTACACTTCATCCTAGACAGGGTTCAACAAAGACATGGTCTTTTGTGAAGGGCTCAAGATCCAATTGATCCAGTGGACCTATAACCATCAACACAAACAAGAACTCATTGGTGTTCACTAATGCCGATACCAACAAGAACATATAATTATAAGGTATGGAATTTCAAATTTTCTGTGTCTGTCAATTGAGAGTTTTTGTATTTGCTATTTTACGTTAAAGCAAATCCAAGAGTGTCCATTTATCTGCCGAGAGATTCATACTTTTTACACATTGTTGTGAACTATAAAACTCCATAACACAGTTGCTAGTCTAACTGATGTTCCAAAGCTATAAAGGCGTTTTCTTAATTCAAATTGTATAACCAAAACATTTAACTCTGTGACAACTAAAAGCAAATCCTACCATTGTTAGCAAATCACATAAAGCTCTACCAATCGATTGCTTGAATCATTTTTAGCTACGATCTGGATTTTATTCTCGAACTATAGTGAATATCTGCGCAAACTATTCTGCATGTTCACTTAAAAGCTCACCCATTTTACCGTACAAAATAAAATGCATACACACATCATCCATCATATTGCGATCGACATGGGCAACACCAATTCATAGCCAACACCAATTTAAAGTTAACAGGAAAAGGCAGGCGCAGACTAACAATTCCCCCAAAGAAGCCATACGATGATTTCAGTTCTTCCAGGTTACCCATAGACAGGCCCAGTTAAGCCTTGCCTTTGTTAATTTCGGCCATGAAAGTCTTTAGAGACGAACCAGGCCGGAAGGATTGCATTTGGGTGATCGGAATGCCAGTCTAAGATCCACAATTTGAATCGTTTCAGTATCCCGGTATCAATAAATGAACAATTTGTATGCACCGAGATGCGGAAGGCCGAACTCCGACTTTGCATTGGAATATCGTTTCTATTGAAAGCCCGCCATGATCACAGCCATTTCCATCATTTCAGGCCCACCCCCAAGCTGTGTCCCCATAAATTCTTGGACCAAATCCTTAATAAAATGTGGCACAGCAGGACTGCTTCTTCCTACCAATTCCCGTGATAATCCGAGATGCGCAATCCCCTTAGAAAAATAAATAGATTTGGAACCCCTTTTTATTCGAAGGGAAGTAATGCTCAGTTAGGCATATGTTGTTTTCAGAATCCGTCGTCTGAGGAAAATTCAGTAGGACATGATCAGCATAACGGTATTGTACACTTGAATATTAAAGATGACGGAGACAATGAGACAAGCTACAGTATTGGGCAGCCGAGCATCCTACCACTCCTTCGGTGCAGGCTCTTATCCCATCTAACACTGATGCTTCCATTATAGACACCAAGATAATACTTAATTCGATGCTCTTATCCCATCTAACACTGATGCTTCCATTACAGACACCAAGATAATACTTAATTCGATGGATTTCATGTTGTAATAAGAATGTTTTATGTTTTGTTTGTTTAATGAAGCAAAGAATAGGGTAATTTATGTAACGATTTACGTTACACATATCTCAACGCTCATCCCAGCAGGTCGAATAAAGGCAGGAAGAAACGTTATGGCAGGAAGAAAAGAGCCGTTATGGTGGCAGATCATCACCAGAGAGTTAGGAAAGAGCCGTTATGGTGGCAGATCACCATCACCGGGCAGAATAATACTGTCATCACTAGCAGGAGGCCATTAAGGAATGTCCACATGTTCGCCCATGCAAGAAGAAAACGCCCACACTGACAGTCCACTGGCAGGAATAAGCATGCAGTTCAACAGAGATGTCCGTTGGCAGAAATTGCAGGAGGCAGGCGTTATGTTTTTTTTTTCTTTTTTTTCCAAGGGGCACCTCACAGTCCATAAGCCGGGCGTGGGTTATCACCAGATCATAGAGAAACATGTTTTTCTTCCAAATTTTGTACTCTTCGTTCTCCAGGTGCTCTTCCATCTCACCGCGGAATTCTTCTTCGTCCTTCGCCATTGTTGAAAGCTCCTGACTAGGTTTTGTTTTTTTTTGGGGAGCAGATTATTTGGTATCGTTGGGGCTTCTCTCAAAATTTGCATCATGAGACTGGACTAAATTAGTGAATGCATTGGTGAAACCTAAATCTCCTCCTTGTGTTAGCTTGGAAATGCTTAATATTGTTGTTAAATAGTGAAATGGCTACCACAAAAGAAATGGTTTGAACATTATGCACATATATTTGACATAGTGAAGATCAATATAACACTCATTTCTCATGAAGTATTTGAATCTTGGTGTGATCAAGCACCGAAAGGCTTTTTCTATGCATTGAATTATTACAACTGCTACTTAGACATTTCTAATGGTCTATATTTCATATTCAACCTGGTATAGTCGATCTTCAGAGAAGATCTCAGTTCTATTGTCATATTGATGAGGCTTTTTGAAAATGAATCTTAGGGTTTTACTCAAACTCGTGCTAATGATTGGGTACTGCGAACAATTATCATAGATAATAGCTGCAAAAATTGTGAGGAGCCCAGTACCAGAAGTTGTGTGTGTGTGTTTTTTAATTTTTATTTTATTTTAGAGGCATTGAGCAATTAGAAATATTAAAGTAAGATAACCACACTGGCGTGCTGTACAGACTAACGCTGCCTGGGGGTGTTCTCTTAGTTATGGTGCGGGCAACGAACATGATGAATTCTTTGGCACTGGTGCGTTGAAAATAACCAAATTGGCTTAAATCTGTGGCACTGGTCAGCAGCAGGGATTCCGATCCGGATGCAGGGTTGGGGTTAGATTTCATCACAATAAGAGCCGTGATCTGGGATTTATATTTTTTTTTTTTTTTTTTTCGCAGACCATTCAATACATGCCTGGATTGGAATGAATGCCTCCAGCCATGAAGTGGCTAGTTGCGTGAGAAGTGACCGGATTGTTATAGGTTAGATCTATTGATTAGGAAGCTTAGATCTAATTTCTAATGCAAAATTAAATCTTCTAATCTTTTTAAAATAGTTTAAATGCAGATATATGCAGCAGATGAGTACAGTAAATGTTCATTGGTTTCAAAACCAATGCAAACACAACAGATCTACACCGTGGAAGTTCAGTATTTGCAACAATCTTGTAACCACATTATTATATGTAAGATGTATTTAATAACTCAACCTTGACTGAATCAATGAAATGGGAGGGTATGCAAATGGCATTTGTGTTTTTTATTTTACAGATCTGAACTAAAATCATACTAACAAACGTTATTTACCCAACAAGATTTAAGGAAATTGGAAACTACATGAAAATATATAACATCAACTAATGCGGTGAGCACCTGTCCAAGAGTTGAACACAGCTCTGATACCAAATGTAAGAACCGTAAAAAACTGATAAAACTCACTAAATAACAAATTAATATTAAATATGTACGCAGATCTATGATCCAACACATGAATCTGATAACATGTAAAATGATATAAAAGAAAGAGACAACCAGAACAACATGCATAGAAGATCTGACAAAAGGAAGTGGATCTAATCATTAATAACAAAAATATGCTATGAAAATGAAGGAGCCATACCTGGATAAATGACCTAACAGCTACCATTACCTTGATAGCTCCAATAGTGCAACTGAAGGTGGGGGGACGACTCTCCTGTGAAAATCCTCACAGCAGATCTAAGAGATGATGTATACCTCACAAGAGTAATTATGATTACGTAGGAAAATAGAAGAAGAGTGATCAATACAGTATAATAAGCAACAGAATAATATGGTACAGTAGAACTCGGATAGAAGCAATAATACTTCACACACACTAATGAATTAATCACAGTATGGACAAATAAATAGTACAATGGTAGAGAGGATTCGAATGCCTAAGGTGGCAATTCGAATTAGCCTCTCAGAGTGATCATAAGATCAATAGAGTGTCATCGGAGCACAACTAGGTGTCCTCATGATCATCAGAGCACAACTGGAAGTCTTCATCATCATTAGTGGAGTCATGAATGCTCAAGTAACTGTCAACCATCAGTCAAACTGAGTCTGGTAGGTGTAACTGACTAACAACTGGACTGGTAGGTGAAGAAGGGCGAGTTGCTTCCTAAAATCAAGGAAGAAGGGTGCATTAAGCAACTGAAGGGCTAAAACTAAATAGTGAGAAGCTCCTGGGGGCTGGCTAACTGAGGGCTAGGTGCTGGACTGATGACTGGGATGCATGCAAAATGCATACAAACCCTAAAAGTGCATGCATGACTGAAAATGTAAATGATCAAAATACTGGTGGGACTAGGATGGAGTATAGGAATATCCTAACACCCCCCCTTAATCCATCCTGGGCCCTGGTAACTAAGACCAAAGGTCACCCAATACAATGAATAATAACAATCAATAAACCAAGGAAGTGGGAAAATTTCATGGGAAACATACCCCCTCCTCAAAAAAATAGACTGTAAGGCACACATAAAAATAAATGCTCCAAACTCAAGCAGGTGTGATGCTTGGTCATATGTCTGGAGGTATCTTCTTCTTGGGAAGAAGTGGATCATGCTCAAAAATCATGTGCTTGTACTTGCTCTTCAGATCGAATGTGATGAGAACAAATCCAACAGTATTAGAATGATCCTTGAACCTGTGATTCGAATCAGCTGAGGTAGGATCAAATTTTTGAATGTGCATATAGTCTTTTGTCTTCTCCTTCGAACCACCATGGGTGAGATTATGCCAAAAAGAACTATTACATGTTTGCTTGAAATCAAAATCAGATTTAAGACTTTCAAAACAGTTTCTTGAGATCTCCTTTGAACCAGCAGGGGTGAGATCAAAACTATCATATATGCATGAGAAATTTTCCCAAGCAGTAATTGCTTAGAACCCAAATTAGATACAAGACTTGAATCATGGTTTCTTGAGATCTCCTTTGAACCATGAGAGGTGAGATCAAAACCAGTAGATGCATGAGAAATTATCCCAAGCGAATGGCAATGGCCATATTCTTCAATGACCTTCTGAAAGCATGGAATTATGATCATATTGTAGTATAAAAGAGGAGATAGCTGGAGAGGAGCGAATGCATTACCTTCAAAAGCTGTTTTGACCTCCGAAATAATCATGTGATCATCATGCAAACCAACAGACTCTGGTGCAAGAGAGGAATTAGGACCTTTTGCAATATCTAGAGTGTGAGTTGGCACAGAAAGAGAAGAAAGTTTGAGCATGAGTGGAGAATCTACAAGTTCTTTGTCAACAACTTCAATATGAGATGATACTGGTTCATGATCTGAGAGACCATCAAGGGGAGCGAATGGAACACTTTGCTTGCTTTCAAATGGATTTGGACCAATCCCTTCATTCTTTCTGCCAAAATTTTCATCCAGGTGAGCCCATAACTCTCTTGGAATTTCAACACCATCACGGTATTTGAATTGGAATCTCTGGTATGCACACAAAGAAAGCATCATTGCTCCAAAGGCATCATCACGTTTATTTAACCAATCAATCTTTTCTTCAGGGGATTCGAACTATCTTTCAAAATGACAATCAAAAAGATCATGGATCTTCAAGTGTGCTATCATTCTTGGTTTCCATTCATCATAGTTGAATGGAGAAAGAAAAGGGATTCCTTCTGAATCATACATTGAAGCTGTAGAAGACCTGCAAAAACAATATAGAATAACTGCAACTGCTACTACTGCAAAAATGCAGAAACTGTTGCACTCGAAATCTTGGTAATAACCTGCAAAAAACTCTCAAGAATGGAGATAAACAATACTCTCAACATGCTCTGACACCATGTGAAAATCCTCACAGCAGATCTAAGAGATGATGTATACCTCACAAGAGTAATTATGATTAAGTAGGAAAATAGAAGAAGAGTGATCAATACAGTATAATGAGCAACAAAATAATATGGTACAGTAGAACTCGGATAGAAGCAATAATACTTCACACACACTAATTAATTAATCATAATATGGACAAATAAATAGTACAATGGTAGAGAGGATTCGAATGCCTAAGGTGGCAATTCGAATTAGCCTCTCAGAGTGATCATAAGATCAATAGAGTGTCATCGGAGCACAACTAGGTGTCCTCATGATCATCGGAGCACAACTGGAAGTCTTCATCATCATCAGTGGAGTCATGAATGCTCAAGTAACTGTCAACCATCAGTCAAACTGAGTGTTAGGTGTAACTGAGTGTAACTGACTGTAACTGACTGACAACTGGACTGGTAGGTGAAGAAGGGCGAGTTGCTTCCTAAAATCAAGGAAGAAGGGTGCATTAAGCAACTGGAGGGCTAAAACTGAATAGTGAGAAGCTCCTGGGGGCTGGCTAACTGAGGGTTAGGTGCTGAACTAATGACTGGGATGCATGCAAAATGCATGCAAACCCTAAAAGTGCATGCATGACTGAAAATGTAAATGATCAAAATACTAGTGGGACTAGGATGGAGTATAGGAATATCCTAACATCTCCACCCAACCAACCCCCAGCCAAAAGCTGAGGCCCCCGAGCCCCCAACAATTAACCCTATGCCAGTGCTATCTTGCTTTCTTCTCCTCCAGAGCTCCTCTTCCAAGATGGCCAAAGACAAGAAAAAGACCCTTCTCTTCACTTCTTCTCCTCCTTTTATCCCCTCCTTCTCCCCATTTCTTAATTTCTATCTTTATGCAAAATTTGTTTTCCATTGCTTATTTTTCATGTTTCTTTTAATTATTTACCTAATACTATATTACATTATCTCATATTATATCAAATATTCCCTATATTCGTATATGAGGGTTGTTACAATAGATCTAGCATCTTAATAAGTTTATTATTATGCTTCTAATTTTTCTCATGCAAGCGTAACTAGATCTCCCAATTTTTGTTGCAAGTATCTTTCGAAATAGTTGCAGGTAATCGCGGATTGGAGTTTGAACAAGCTTGTTCTCCCTCTTTCCAAGATCTATTTCATGTGGTTTAGTCCAATAGCTTTACACCAAGAGTTTCTACAAGAGCTCCTTACAGCATCAAGATCACTTCTCCTTCTCTTTCTCCTCTTAAAGCAATATTTTCTCCTTGGTTACTTGCTAGACTTGTTACCAGCTATTTTGTACAATAATTGAATTTCTTGTGAGCCGCCAGTTTATGGAACATGATTCATGTTCATCACCAATGTTGAGAAGTTTAGAAGTTCAGAAGTCATTTTCAGGGCAATTTCGCCCCATTTGTAATAACTGCATGTTCATATCCCCATGGGGAATTTGTAAAAAGTTGGTTTAAACGGGGTCCTTTTATAAAAGACTCTGCTATCCTTAGGTTTAGCCATTTGGGGGATACTCTAGAGTGTTTTTTCCTTAGGAATTATGCGCTACTCATCAATGGCGTATAATCCCTGAGTTTTTCACTCAAACCTCCAAAGCTGGAGTATTTTCCGTGATGGTCAAAACCTAAGGTGGTTATTAGAGTCTTGTGTCTGGGATTTTTTACGTGTTAGCCATCTCGATTGAGTCGTATGAACATGCACTACGTCCCCTAGGAGTTTTGTTTGATTCCGAGGAAAATATTTTTTTCCGTAATTTAGACCATTTTTTAATGGTTTAAATGGAATTTTTCTGAGTGTGACAAAAACCTCATCCGGAGGCAGATTTTGGCATGGGGAGGCTTGTTTTGACGCTCAGAGCGTCCTCTTTACCCTAGCGCCCTCATTCTTCAAATTCCGGGCGATTACGTCACCACTGGGGGAGTTTTGGCTAAAAATGCATCATTCTGGCATTTAATTGTTAAAAAATGACAAAGTGCACTAAGTCCAAAAATCAAATAAGCCAAAATTTGATTAAAAAATCATTGGAAAGGTGAAGCATATGTTTTATGAGGGGTGTACGACCACTTAAGTGATAAAAGGCACATGTTTTATTAAACATTGGAAACGAATGGATTAAAAATTATGATGTGGGCATGGCATAATCGTGGGCCTCTTCACGTGGTCCAATCAGCTCACGTTTTGGTGGGCGTACTCTCCAATGGAGAGGGCGTTGGTTGCAATAAAGAGGAGGGCGATTGTGTTATGTCCCACCAACAAACTCAACATCTATCAAAAGCTCTAACTCCAAGCTTTCTCTTTGTTGGTTCACACCTTCTCCTTGCTAGCTCACGGGTTTGTGACTTGGATTTCAAGTATTGGCTTGATGGGGATCACGAAGAAGGAGTGGGGGTGCCTTGCCAAGGTGGAGGCCACCTCCCCACTCTCAACTACCTCAAACTCGAGTTGTCCATTATATCTTCACTCCAAGTTTTGGCTTTGATTGGAATTCGAATTTGTGTCTAATGCCATTTGGCTCTCCATGATGCCAATTCGAATTAGGTTTTTAGTTTCTTGTTTTTGCATAAAGAGAAGCCATTTGGGCTCTCTTAGGAGGGAGATTTCTGCAAAGAAACTCTGGAGAATTTTGTATTATTTGTTTAAGATTTAATAAAGTGGAAAACTTTGGAGGTCCATGTTGGAGTTCTTTGTGTGTCAATTTCATCTTGTGTGAGGTGATACCTTTCTTACCTCAATTCTCTTAATTTTTAATTGTATGATCATTGATAGGAAGGCTAACAATCTAGCACGTTATTATTTGATCTACTGTTTTCTTTTGAGTGTTGTGGTTGTCAGGTACACTTTTGGGTGGAGACAAGATTTGTCTCTTCTCATCCATCAAGCAAGAGCTCTTTTTGACTAACACATTCATCTTGCAGGTTCCCAAAAAAGGCTTCTACTTCAAAGAATCGAGAAACACAAGGCCTTCTTGCCTCATCCATTAACAATTATAAAACTCTCTTTTCAGTCACTAGTTACTTGTTCTATCTCTAAGCTGTGGAAAGCCTAAAGTTCTACCCTTATCCAAGCCTAGATCTCTCCCATCAAGTTTGTTTTTTGCTTGTGACAAGCTTGATCCTTGCCTTCGTTTTCTTCCTGCTCTTCTATCATCTTCCTCTCGTCTTTTCCTTTAGATCCCTCCTTTCACCCTTGCTCTCGTTTTTCCTTCCTTTCTTCTAGTTCTCTTTCCTTCTTCCTAGCTTTCGTCCTCTTTTCACCTCCTCTTCTAGCCTTCATTTTCCCTTAGGTTCTTCTCCTTACCTCCTCTCGTCTTTGTTTGCTTGTCTTGCTTTTGTTCCCCTCCTTTCCCTTAGCTTTCTTCTCCTCTTCTCCCTTCGTCTCCCTACCTCCTTCTTGTCTTCTTCTCTTCTTCATTGCTTTCTACTTCCCTCCCTTCTTGCTTACGTTTTTGTTAGTACTTGTTTCTTCATCATTTAGTTTAAAAGTTAGATCTTAGATTTAATTTCATCTTAGTTTGCATTCCATCTTTCAATTCTTAGATCTAGTTTCTTTTAAAGTTTGGATGTTTAGTCTTAGATCTCATTTAAAAGTTAAAAAGCTTGCATTTAAAAAAATTTGATTTTTTGCAATTCTAGATCTAAGTGGCCTCTAGTTTCATTATTAGATTTTTTGACTAATGCTAATGGGTGCTTGAAGTTTGATTTTGGTTGTGTCGTAGGTTTGAAGAAAAGCAAACTCAAGAGAAGAGGTGAAGAGGAAAAGAAGAGATCATCAAAGTTGAGAAGAAGAAGATTGCAAAAACAAGAAGAAGCTTGAAACCAAGCATCAAAACCAAAACTTAAACACTCTCCTTTTTATTGTAAAGCTCTTAAGAGCTCTTAAAATTTACTTCTACTTTCTTCATCTCTTTTCCAAGGTTGAAAATCCTCAAAACTTGTAATCTTTCAATAAAGTTCATAAGTGGGGTTTTTAATCCCCCACACCCAACTTCCCCATTTGGGGAAGTTTGTAGTGTTCTTCTGTGATTGGTTTTGTTCTTTAGATTAGCTTACATTTGCTAATAGTTTAGTTTCATTTTTTGCACTAGAACAATAATTGCTTAGATTAGTTCAATTTTGCAAGTAGAAATAAATTGTTTAGCTTAATTTGCTCTTTCATTTACCATACTAATTGTTATCAAGTTTTATTTCAAGTTATTTGCAATTTAATTATCCTATTTGCATTTCATATAGTGTAGATAAGTCTCTTGAACCTATCGCAAGATGAGTCAAGAGCACTCTCTGTCAGAGAGCATTTTTATTGTTGCATTTCATTGCATATAGTGTAGATAAGACTCTTGAATCAAGCCTTAAGGCAAGATCAAGAGCACTCTCTATCGAAGAGCATTTTAGTTATCTATGTGCTCTAAGCTAAAATTCGCAACTCATTTTCCCCATAATAAAATTTGAATTTATTCGTTTCTCCTTGCCGCGTATGCTCTTCCCAACCCTAAAAAAGTTGGAATACTCATAAACGGTATTCGTTGCCTAATCTTGCAAGATTCAAACCATAATAAAATTTTCACCCATAACCAACGAAACGGCATTGTTCGATAAGTACTCAAAAGTGGGGAACTCCTAGTGAGGGCGTCGGGCAACCCAACCTCGGACACAATTGCGGGTTAAGTTCCTTGAACACCTAGCTGTGATCCAGGCCGGTCCGTCATGTCCTTGAACGGGGCCACCTAGAGTACTTCTTCCGGTTAGATTTCCAAGACACCTAGAACAAGATCATCATTAAAATTTACAATAAAATAAACCAAGAACATTTGCACAATTGATCTCACAAACACTACCACTTTTTTGAACTCTTGTATCAAGCAACCCAAGCACTTCAGTTTTGACTCCATAAGGCACTGGTCCTTTTCACTAATTATTTACTATCTGTCTTATCTTTCAATATCATATGGTTGTCTTGTCTTAAATTATCAAGTGGTTGTATTTTCAATCTTGTCATCTTGCAAGTATCTTGTGGTTATTTTATTTCATCATTATAAATTTGTGATCATTCAAAAACTCCTAAAAAACACCCATCTGCATCACCCAACACTCAAAAACATCTAAAAACACAAGAGCCATAGAAAACTCTTTGTAGGGTCTACCCACTTGGCTTTGTTAGGAGTTTGCCTAAACGGAGGAGCTGGGATTCAGGTGACAGTACCTGGCTCATTGCTTGCCCCCAAGGCCACACCTTCCCCACTTGTAGTGAGGGAACAGCTTTCGAAAGATTTTTGTTGCTGGTGTGCATCTTGGCGAACAACATCTTTGGCGCCGTTGCCGGGGACAAATCTTTTTGTTCCTGGACGACCTTAGTTTTTTTTAGTTTTTTACCTTTTTGATAGATTTTTTAGTTTAATCAACTCTCTGATATTAGATTTGAAATCCATCTGGCGACTCCACTGTCTTTAAATTTACCAAGGTATTCAACTAGGAGAAACTCTGAAAGCATACTTAGCTTCATCCCTAAACTTGAAAAGGTTTATAGGAGGAGACTAAATAAGCTAGCTTCTCGTAGGATCCTTGAAGATCTTGGATCTCAATCTATTTCGGACATCCATAGTTTGTTTTTAGAAAATAATTTTGAAAAAAGCAATAACACTTGTATTTCCGACATAATCACTAAATTTTACAATCCCCTTGACATTACTCAGATAGCAGGTCAACCTCACGATATTCCTGACAAGGCTATAGACAAACTTCCTACCTTCACTGGCACTGATGGCATTTCTGCTGTGCAACATCTCAAGAATTTCTCAAAGTGTATCTGTGGTTATGTCAGAGATCCTGCTCATAAGCATGACGATGTGTATATGAAGCTATTTGCTTTATCCTTAGACGAGGATGCTGGTGACTGGTTCACTGGATTACCAAACAATTCCTTTGCAACATATGCTACTTTCACCAACAAGTTTGGTGAGAAGAAGGAACCTCGGCATCAACTGGCTGCATTATCAAACATCAAGAGAAGTGAAAATGAGACCATGGAGGAATTCAACAAAAAATTCACTGACTTATCTAATGCAATCCATGTCGATTATAGGCCAACTGCATAGACTATTTTGGTATACTACATTGAAGCCCTGAGTGGGGAGATGCAGTATGAGCTTAGAGACAAGGAACCCACCACCCTTTTACAAGCCCAAGATATGGCCTGCAAAATTGATAAGAACATGCAATCTTCCAAAAATTCCAACCTTCCTGGTTTCTCAAGAGCTGCAACTCCTTTAAAGCCAATAGTACACAAGGAAAAAAATCCTTTATTTGCAATGAAGGAGGCTTATGAACAACAAATGTTGGAAATGAGGAAGAAAATGGAAGAAGCTTAATCAAAACACCTTGCTCAAATGAAAGAAATTCAGAACCTGGTGGTAACCATAGAAAGAGCGCAAACTCCACCTACTCCTAGAACTTTTCCTGCAAAACCAACTTGGCAAAGAAAAGCCCCCAACCATGAACAGAGGCTTCCTCATTAGCTAGAGGCTGCTAACATGGTGGAAAATTACAAGCCATTTTATAGGGGATGCAGAGACTTCCATGAAGAATATGGTTGCCACTATGCATGCTATGTTCAAGAGCATGGTCATCTAGAAGGTTGTGGTCCTAGTACATCGACAAGCGAGCCTGATTACATTAACCATGTAGGTGACATCCATAGCATTCCCAGGGAAAACTGGACAAAAACCAACCAGTATCATCAGAAGGTTGATAACTTGACTCAGTATTATGGTGAGATGCCTTCGGAGGAGCAAATCAACAACATTCAAAATTTCAAGGGGCTGACTTACCAAAGGAAAGCAAGGGATGGACCTTCCACACAGAATGCACCTAAGGTAACAATTCCTATTGCTAAAGAAATAAATGATGTTAAAGAAACTGTTGATTTAAGTTTTGACTTGGGTAATTGGTTAGCCAATTCAAAGGTTCCTGTTCCTGTCTTAGAATTGTGTAAAATACCTGGGCAAAGAGAAAAATTGTTGAAAATATTAGATCCTCAAAATGATACAAGTCATCCTACACTTTCAAGTCCTTCAAAACCTTTGGAAACTCCCCCACCTATGAGGCCTTCTACCCCTAAGAAAGTGACTTTCTCAGACACCATAGAGCAACCTTCAACAAGCTATAACAATGCTTATGAAGATTCTCCTGTAATCCTACATACTAGGAACCCAGGAAAAGAAGATCATCCACCTTTTTATATATCACTGATGATAGGAGATCTTCTACACAACTGTATGTTAGATTCAGGATCGGGATCCAACCTCATGACTAAGAAAGTCATGCAACAGCTTGACCTGAGAACTAGAAAGTCATGCAATAGCTTGAGCTGAGAACCACAAGGCCTTATCAAAATGTTTGTGCTATGGATTCTAGGACGGTTAAGGTTGAAGGAATGATTGAAAATCAACTTGTGAGGTTAGCTAAGTATCCAAACATCCAAGTTACCATGGATATACTTGTTATTGATGTTCTAGATAAATGGGGAATGCTACTTTCTAGGAAGTGGGCTGCCACTTTAGGAGGATGGATCCAAATGGATTGGACCTATGCTACTGTGCCAGCATCTGAGAATTCTGTGGTTAAATTGCACAACGAGAAAGAAAAGAAATATCATGTTGAGAATCCCAAGAATCCTTTTAATCAATATACTTATAATACTGATGATCTTGGGACTTGTGCAATTTACTCTACCTTTCTAGCACCTATTCAGGGATATGATGAAATTGAGGAGGATAGACATAGCTTGGAGGATGGTATAAGTGATGATGAATCCATCATGGATGACATAGATATTGATAATGATGGATGGACCTTTTTAGAGAACCCTATCTATGCCACATCTAAAGAAGTTAATGATGAACAAAATCCATTTGGAAATTTTGTTGATAATCCTACTTACGAGCATGAGGATACATATAGCCAGGAAAATAACAAAATTCATGAAGACTCCCCCATATTTGACAAAAATATGGATGATGACTATTGGACATACATTGGAAAACCTATTTTTGATGTATCTAGGGAAGGGAGTGTGGATTTTGAAGATTTTGAACAACTGAACATAGAGGAAGAGCATGGTATTTTTGCATATGAGCAGTCAAAGCCACACATGATTATCAGCAAAAATGATCTAGAGAAGCAGTACAGTGAAGGGTCGGATTGGGTCCAGTTAATCAAGCATATATCTCATCCATTGGATGTCCCTTGTATATTAGAGCAGTTCGAGGCTTACACTTTCACAGAGAATTATTTTCAAAACAGCCTTTCAGATCAGTATGATGAGGTACCGGGACTGCCTTATCATCCTGAGTTTTTTCACCTTATCCTATCATGGATAGAGGATGCTTGCAGGAGGACCTACTATATTGGGAAGCACTTCAAATGTTTATCACATACTTATGATTTCCCATTTAGAAGATCCAAGCAGGTTTGCACTTTCTAATAAGCATGCCCTTGCTCTGGTTGGTAACCAGAGACAAGGTAAAAAATTGTTTTTATATTGATCACATGCTTCGATGGTTACATTGGATTTCTGATTATACTTAACATTTTCCTTTGTATTATGTTAGAATAGGAAAAATAAAATCAAAATCAAAAAATAAGCATTTATTTTTCTGCATTTAAATTTCTTAGAATTTATTTTCAAAATAAAATATAGTTGGTGTTTCATTTGGCATTTTTATATAACACTTGTGCTACTGAAGGTTTTTTGTCAAGTTGAGATGTTTTTACAGGTTATATATAAAAAACCTGAAATTCTGGTGTTCTCGTATCCTCTCCTTGCATGAATGCCAAATCGAGCACACGTCCCGTAGTTGGAGCCAGATGTTACCAGCTCTTTTGTACAATAGCTGAATTTCTTGTGAGCCGCCAGTTTATGGAACATGATTCATGTTCATCACCAGTGTTCAAAAGTTCAGAAGTCATTTTCAAGGCAATTTTGCCCCATTTGTAATAACTGCATGTTCATACCCCCATGGGGAATTTGTAAAAAGTTAGTCTAAACGGGGTCCTTTTATAAAAGACTCGGCTATCCTTAGGTTTATCCATTTGGGGGATACTTTTGGGGGATACTCTAGAGTGTTTTTTCCTTAGGAATTATGCACTACTCATCAATGGCGTATAATCCCTGAGTTTTTCACTCAAACCTCCAAAGCTGGAGTATTTTCCATGGTGGACAAAACCTAAGGTGGTTATTAGAGTCTTGTGTCTGGGATTTTTTACGTGTTAGCCATCTCAATTGAGTCGTATGAACATGCACTAGGTCACCTAGGAGTTTTGTTTGATTCCGAGAAAAATATTTTTTTCCGTAATTTAGACCATTTTTAATGGTTTAAATGGAATTTTCCTGAGTGTGATAAAAACCTCATCTGGAGGCGGATTTTGGCATGGGGAGGCTTGTTTTGACGCTCAAAGCGTCCTCTTTACCCTAGCGCTCTCATTCTTCAAATTCCGGGCGATTAAGTCACCATTGGGGAGTTTTGGCTAAAAATGCATCATTTTGGCATTTAATTGTTAAAAAATGACAAAGTGCACTAAGTCCAAAAATCAAATAAGCCAAAATTTGATTAAAAAAATCATTGGAAAGGTGAAGCATATGTTTTATGAGAGGTGTACGACCACTTAAGTGATAAAAGGCACATGTTTTATTAAACATTGGAAACGAATGGATTAAAAATTATGACGTGAGCATGGCATATTCGTGGGCCTCTGCACATGGTCCAATCAGCTCACGTTTTGGTGGGCGTACTCTCCAATGGAGAGGGCGTTGGTTGCAATAAAGAGGAGGGCGATTGTGTTATGTCCCACCAACAAACTCAAGATCTATCAAAATCTCGAACTCCAAGCTTTCTCTTTGTTGGTTCACGCCTTCTCCTTGCTAGCTCACGGGTTTGTGACTTGGATTTCACGTATTGGCTTGATGGAGATCACGAAGGAGTGGGGGTGCCTTGCCAAGGTGGAGGCCACCTCCCCACTCTCAACTACCTCAAACTCGAGTTGTCCATTAGATCTTCACTCCAAGTTTTGGCTTTGATCGAAATTCGAATTTGTGTCTAATGTCATTTGGCTCTCCATGATGCCAATTCGAATTAGGTTTTTAGTTTCTTGTTTTTGTATAAAGAGAAGCCATTTGGGCTCTCTTAGGAGGGAGATTTCTGCAAAGAAACTCTGGAGAATTTTGTATTATTTGTTTAAGATTTAATAAAGTGGAAAACTTTGGAGGTCCATGTTGGAGTTCTTTGTGTGTCAATTTCATCTTGTGTGAGGTGATACCTTTCTTACCTCAACTCTCTTAATTTTTAATTGTATGATCATTGATAGGAAGGCTAACAATCTAGCACATTATTATTTGATCTACTGTTTTCTTTTGAGTGTTGTGGTTTTCAGGTACAATTTCAGGTGGAGACAAGATTTGTCTCTTCTCATCCATCAAGCAAGAGCTCTTTTTGACTAACACATTCATCTTGCACGTTCCCAAAAAAGGCTTCTACTTCAAAGAATCGAGAAACACAAGGCCTTCTTGCCTCATCCATCAACAATTATAAAACTCTCTTTTCAGTCACTAGTTCCTTGTTCTATCTCTAAGTTGTGGAAAGCCTAAAGTTCTACCCTTCTCCAAGCCTAGATCTCTCCCATCAAGTTTTTTTTTGCTTGTGACAAGCTTGATCCTTGCCGTCGTTTTCTTCCTGCTCTTCTATCATCTTCCTCTCGTCTTTTCCTTTAGATCCCTCCTTTCACCCTTGCTCTCATTTTTCCTTCCTTTCTTCTAGTTCTCTTTCCTTCTTCCTAGCTTTCGTCCTCTTTTCACCTCCTCTTCTAGCCTTTGTTTTCCCTTAGGTTCTTCTCCTTACCTCCTCTCGTCTTTGTTTGCTTGTCTTGCTTTCGTTCCCCTCCTTTCCCTTAGCTTTCTTCTCCTCTTCTCCTTTCGTCTCCCTACCTCCTTCTTGTCTTCTTCTCCTCTTCATTGCTTCCTGCTTCCCTCCCTTCTTGCTTACGTTTTTGTTAGTACTTGTTTCTTCATCATTTGGTTTAAAAGTTAGATCTTAGATTTAATTTCATCTTAGTTTGCATTCCATTTTTCAATTCTTAGATCTAGTTTCTTTTAAAGTTTGCATGTTTAGTCTTAAATCTCATTTAAAAGTTAAAAAGCTTGCATTTAAAAATATTTGATTTTTCAATTCTAGATCTAAATGGTTTCTAGTTTCATTATTAGATTTTTTGACTAATGCTAATGGGTGCTTGAAGTTTGATTTTAGTTGTGTTGTAGGTTTGAAGAAAAGCAAACTCAAGAGAAGAGGTGAAGAGAAAAAGAAGAGATCATCAAAGTTGAGAAGAAGAAGATTGCAAAACAAGAAGAAGCTTGAAACCTAAGTTACCGAAAACGGCCTTGGGCCCTGCCTGAAACGTCGTTCCAAGGATCCGAAACGGAAATGGAAACGAAACTTGTCTGATACGTGGCGGATCCGTATCTTACCTAGCTGATACGGATCTGCTGATTTGGAAACGGATCAGCCTATTTTCGGATACTTATTGTCCGGCAATGAAATGGATCGAGTTGTTTTTTATACGTTTCAGCAGTTGAAAAAAACGTGAAACGTTCGACTCCTCCAAGCTTTTACGTGAAAAGTTTGACTCATAAAACCTAGCGTGGGCCCCCGCGGCGGTTTAGCTGTTCCCCCGTGAATCATTGTGTTTGTTTTCAACTTTTCGGGAGACTAATATCTCATTTAGCATTCGCTTAAGCCGACCGCGACCGTCTCACACTCACAGACTTGACCCTGCTGTTAACCTGTGTGCTTGACGTGGCTGAGCCGTGGCTTGTTCTTCTGCAGACTCCGTCAAGAAGGCTAGACAGTCGAAGCTCGTGGCTTTGTTCAACCTCGTGGTTTTGTTGCTGACTGTTGTCTGTGACTCCCTCGCGCCGTTTGCCGCTCCGACCAGGTATGCAAGTTTAAAACTTTAATGTTTTAAGTTTAAACTTTAAAATTTCATTGGTTTGAAGTTTGAACTTTGTTGCTCGAAAATAAAACGTAGGGCTCAAATTTTTTAACATTTTAAAATTTAAACTTAATTAAATTAACTGAAAACTATTAAAAACTTAAAGATGGCGAAAGGAACTCAATTTTTTTAACATTTTTAAGTTTTAACTTAATTAAATTTAATGCTTAACAGTTAAATTTAACTTAATTAAAAAACTTAGGGCTCAGTGCTTAACATTTTTAACTTAATTAAATTTAACAGTTTTCAACTTTTCAGTTTGAACTTAATTAAATTTAAAAGTTTGCATTAAAATTTTAAATATTAAATTAAAACTTTGGACTTTTAAGTTTTAACTTTTAATTTTTTAAAGTTTTAAGTTTTTAACTTTTAAAATTTAAAGTTTTACAAATTTACTGTTTTAACTTTAAACTTTAAACACAATTTCCTCCTTTTGCAAATTTGCTCTTTGGCATTTTATGAGCAGAAATTAGTAGGTTGCCACTTAATTCGTTTTGTAATTTGTATATTTGAGTTATGTTGATGATGATCATATGATGATTATGTAAACAATAATATGTTAATATGTAGTTTTAAATTTTAATTTGAAATTTAAATGATGAATGTCAAATTTTAGTTAGATTTTAAATATATATATACACTGTTTCCCTGCCGTATCGTATCCAGATTTTTTGAAAATTTGTCGTATCCGTGTCCCCCCCGTATCCGTGTCCCCCCCGTATCCGTATCCGTTTCAGTGCAACTTAGCTTGAAACCAAGCATCAAAACCAAGACTTGAACACTCTCATTTTTATTGTAAAGCTCTTAAGAGCTCTTAAAATTTACTTCTACTTTCTTTATCTCTTTTCCAAGGTTGAAAATCCTCAAAACTTGTAATCTTTCAATAAAGTTCATAAATGGGGTTTTTAATCCCCCACACCCAACTTCCCCATTTGGGGAAGTTTGTAGTGTTCTTGTGTGATTGGTTTTGTTCTTTAGATTAGCTTACATTTGCTAATAGTTTAGTTTCATTTTTTGCACTAGAACAATAATTGCTTATAGATTAGTTCAATTTTGCAAGTAGAAATAAATTGTTTAGCTTAATTTGCTTTTTCATTTACCATAAAAATTGTTATCAAGTTTTATTTCAAGTTATTTGCAATTTAATTATCTTATTTGCATTTCATATAGTGTAGATAAGTCTCTTGAACCTGTCGCAAGACGCGTCAAGAGCACTCTCTGTCGGAGAGCATTTTTATTGTTGCATTGCATTGCATATAATGTAGATAAGACTCTTGAATCAAGCTTTAAGGCAAGATCAAGAGCACTCTCTATCGGAGAGCATTTTAGTTATCTGTGTGCTCTAAGCTAAAATTCGCAACTCATTTCCCCCATAATAAAATTTGAATTTATTCGTTTCTCCTTGTCGCGTATGCTCTTCCCAACCCTAAAAAAGTTGGAATACTCAGAAACGGTATTGGTTGCCTAATCTTGCAAGATTAAAACCATAATAAAATTTTCACCCATAACCAATGAACCGGCGTTGTTCGATAAGTACTCAAAAGTGGGGAACTCCTAGTGAGGGCGTCGGGCAACCCAACCTCGGACATAATTGCTGGTTAAGTTCCTTGAACACCTAGTTGTGATCCAGGCCGGTCCGTCATGTCCTTGAACGGGGCCACCTAGAGTACTTCTTCCGGTTAGATTTCCAAGACACCTAAAACAAGATCATCATTAAAATTTACAATAAAATAAACCAAGAACATTTGCACAATTGATCTCACAAACACTACCACTTTTTTTAACTCTTGTATCAAGCAACCCAAGCACTTCAGTTTTGACTCCATAAGGCACTGGTCCTTTTCACTGATTATTTACTATTTGTCTTATCTTTCATTATCATATGGTTGTCTTGTCTTAAATTATCAAGTGGTTGTATTTTCAATCTTGTCATCTTGCAAGTATCTTGTGTTTATTTTATTTCATCATTATAAATTTGTGATCATTCAAAAACTCCTAAAAAACACCCATCCGCATCACCCAACACTCAAAAACATCTAAAAGCACAAGAGCAATAGAAAACTCTTTGTAGGGTCTACGCCCCTTGGCTTCGTTAGGAGTTTGCCTAAACGGAGGAGCTGGGATTCAAGTGACAGTACCTGGCTCATTGCTTGCCCCCAAGGCCACACCTTCCCCACTTGTAGTGAGGGAACAGCTTTCGAAAGATTTTTGTTGCTGATGTGCATCTCGGCGGACAACAAGACTTATAGATCTATGCTTCAATTTTCAATCACTAAGTAGATCTGATTTATGATTTTAGTTTATGCTTCGAACTAAAATCCTTTCAAAGTTTTATCAAAAAAAAGTAGATCTAGCTAGGAAGCTATTTCATTTTGCAAGTTCTTTCAAAGTACCATTTTTAGCTTGCATGTTAAATAGATTCTTTTGGGTTCAATAGATAAATCTAGCAAAATTTAAAGTGCTTCATTGGCTGCCCTCAAAAGCAAGCCAAGATCCTCAAAAGGACTTGTCCTTTTGAGTTATTTTCATTCAATTTTTTCAAGTAAACTAGCCTAGATTTTTTACATATTTTTTATAGTTGCCCAAATCACTTTTAAAAGTGATTTTGGGCATTTTCTAACATGAATTAGCTCGCTGTCCTGTTTTACTTTTTAGCAGGTTTTGGCACTTTTTGGTCAAAAAATTCAAGTTTGGGCCATTCCGGAGCTTCCCGAGGCATCCCAGCTTCATCCGGCATTTACCCTTTGCATTTTTGTAATCCTTTTGGATCTAGATCTGTAAAGATCCAAGGCATTTTCTTCAAAAGTTTATTGTAAATCAAAATAAAAAGAAGAACAAGTGGGCTACCCAACGCCCAACCCGCCTGGGGAGATTTGCGTCTTTGTGTGATCTTTCAATTTTTGCTTAGTTAGTTTTTTCTTTCAGTTTAATAAATCAAATTAAGTTTAAAATTTACCGTTTGAAGTGTCTGATCCAAATATCGACCTTCAAACTCACTCAGGACGTAGGAACATCTAATTACCCTTTTTGTAGGCAGTATACTTTGCATTTCAATCAAGTTTTATTTTTCAAGTATTTTTGCCAAAGTAATAAAACATTAACCCACCACGCTCTACCGAAGTACCAAGAGGGAAAAGATATGCGTGGTGTAGTAATTAGTTCACTTTACTTTTAGTCTTTGCATTTCTTTAAAGTAACGAACCCGGCATTGCTCTGCCGAAGTATGCTCTCGCCATCACATAAAGGGCATTGCCTGAGTACGTGATTGGATGATCAAAAAAGAGATTCCTTGCCTTTAGTAATTAGCATAACACTTTTATTTCAGTTGTTTACATTTGATTAACCGGAACAAATATTTTGTTGTTACTCGAAGTATGCTCTTTCCCTTTGCTGGCATTGGCCTGGTCCTTGGGAAATCAGAAAAGAGTTGCAACAGCTTCTTAATTTCCACATCTAAATTAAAAACTCATATTAATAAAATTAACAACCTTCAACATAGTGAAAATCCGTTATTCGACAATTGAACATTGTGTGGGAAAATTTCTCAGAAAAAGCGGGAACCACTGGAACGTGACCTCGAGGCCTCGTTGGGCTACACCCTTGTTGGTGTAGTGTTGAACATCCCCTCGAGACTCCATCTATCCCACACGTCTTTGTGAGGAGCCACTCTTGTTCAAATTCCGGACATACTCCTTGTACCTCATGGTATATCTGGAGTTCCCCTTTCCCCTAAATCAATATCATCTTATTAATAAATAAAACTGACCAAGAAGCACTCGCAAAACATCTACAATACAACAACACATTATTTCGACTCCACTTTGGCACTGGTCTTATTTACAGTATTTCAATCTTTGGTTCAAATCTCATGTGTTATTTGGTTATATTATGTTGTTGATCTTAATTCACATTTGCAAGTGACCTTTTTGATTTTAGTTAAATCTTGTTCAAAACTCCTAAAAAACTTACCCAATCACAACCTAAAGCTTAATGAGCCTTAGTAACTCATAGGGACTACCCCCCTTTGCTTCGTTAGGAGTTCTGCCTAAACGGAGGAGTCAAGATCAAGTGACAGCACTTGACTCGAGACTTGCCCCCAAGGAATGCACCTAAGTAGCTTGAAGATTTTTGTTGCGATAACCCCCGGGTGTGTGTTCCGACGGCAACAAGTCCAACAACCATCTTGACTAAACCAGCTGTAGAAACCCTAGAAGGAGTGGGTCAAAAATTGAAACTTGGATTTTGATAAAACTGAATCCACAGGCTAATGCGCCCTCCCAAGGTGAGTTGGATAGACCTTCTTTTGTTCCAGATCTGAGGTCAGAACAGCTTGTAATCTGAAACCCTAATTTCTGCAATTTCTATAGAATTTAGGTCAAAACTGAAAAAATTCTCGGATCTGAAATCTACTTCCATAGATAGGTTCGCCCTCCTAGGGAGAGTTGGAGAATGCTAAGGTTGAGCCCAATAAGTGGTCAGAAGAGCTTAAAACAGGAAGCCCTAATTCTCGACCACGGCAGAAATTAGGTCAAACTTGAAAAATCTGCAAGCTAGAATTTGCCTCCACAGAAAATTGCACCCTCCTAAGGCGAGTTTCCCAAGTGCTCTTTTCAAGACAATCTCTGGAGAGAAGAGTCCAAACCAGGTGCCCTAGTTTTTGGCAATTGCACAGCAGAAGCGTGGTGTGGGCCCATAACCTGTTAGATTTTTAATGATGTAGCAGTATAATTTTTATTCCTTTCAACACATTTGCAACATAAACAAATATAGGATCACTGAAATAATAACCATCCACAGAAACACAAGAGACACAATAGTTTACCCTAGGAAAACCCAAACTCAAGAAAAACCCAGCAATCCTTTCTTATTCAGAGATTCAATACAGAATACAAGTACATCCAGATATAGAAGTGATCTTGAACAAGATAGATCACAAACAGAGAAGATACAAAAGTAAGAGTCCCAAAAATTAGTCTTCTACAACCCAGAGCGAACTTCTTCTTGCTTCTTGTCTTCTTCAATTGTCCTCCTAGAGAAGTGTGCACCACTTGAGAGAGAGAGATGAAATTGTTGTTGTTGTAATGAAGTGTGAAAGCACTTTATTTATATTCTTCTTTTCACTAGAAGTTTCCTCAATTAGGTCGGCTTAGCTTTTATTTATTTATTTATTTATCTTTCAAGCCGACTTGTCTTTTTATCTTCTAGGGTTATTTTACCCATTTTATTGGGGTAATTGTGCTCTTCATTTCTTCCACTTTATCTAGGACTTCTTAAGAATATATTCCGATGCTACATAAACATCAACAAGGATTTGAGTGATAACAGGTCTCTCATACTCCGGACTGAGATTGACCACCATATCCCGCGTCCAGACAAAATATGACAAATGTGTCACTTACAGGAGCCAGAGACAGAGATGCATCTTATTTTCAAGTCCCCCTTCTACTATGAAATCAATGGATACTATGAAATCAATGGATGATATTAGTATATTACTACCTAAATAGAGACTCAAAAAGCTCCCTCCCGACATTCTTTCAATATTGAAATCAAAAATGCCTCTCTCTCTTCATGAGAGATATTCAACCACATATCTCCGTTCCTTCAAGCCCCACCTCTTTTTGTGACTACCAAGAGGATCACCTCATACTTCCAAGTTGCCCCATCATATCAAAGCAGCAAGAGACCACCAAAACATCATCAGAGCACTTCAGACCATAGAGCTATGAGACCTCAGGTCTCCTATCAACCTGCCCCCTAGGTGGTCGACCAATAACTTCGAGGCTAGTGAGACGTTGTTGAACTAGGCCATAGACCACACTTCATTAGAGTAAAACAAATCATTCTAGACAAGTATGGAACAGGGTATCACTCGCCTGCCATGTTGCACCGTAAACTCAATTGAGTAGCCAGAGCCCTAGCCGGAGCATCTTTCCTTCGACCTTGGATGGTAGGAAAGCAGGGCTTTGTCCCCCCAAGATCATGTAGTTGAATTCCTTCACAATACCAAAGGATTTTGACAGCAAGGCAGTACCCCAATCCCCCCCTCACTCTCGATCATCAGGACCAGGGGGGCTTGACATCATCTCCATCTCTCTCTCTCTCTTCCGTCCAACACCAATATCTCCAATCTCAGTCCCTCCCTCTATATCTTTGCTCTTATACCACTACTGTAACTTTTGGGTTTCTTTGATTAGACTTAGAGATTCACTTAGGTAGATGATTACTTAATGTACTGTTTTCACTCTTTGTTCCCTTTTTTCTCTCGGCATTTATAGGAGTTGATTTTACACTCCCACATTGTAGTGACACTGGACATATCTTTTTAGTCCCATTGACCTAATCTTGTGGTCACTTGTTGGACATTAAAAAATTATCTTATCTTATCATTGTCAAGTTGTTGAACAAGACACCTAGAATAGAGGGTACAGATGACGAGGGCCGAAGCACAAGCAAGAAACCATTGTTAAGTGTTGTCACAGGTTACTACTTGCTATCAAACCCAAGGATCATTGAGGAATCATCATAGTTGTAAGGAATGGTTATAGCAACCCAGGGGGCCTGTTGATGATTATATATGACAAATTATATAGTGAAACTACCATCTATGTTTTTGGTGACTGCAAAAGCCGCTACAAAATAATATGGTATACTATCCAATAAGGCCTGTTGACGATTATACATGACAAAATATATTGTGAAACTACCATCTATGTTTTTGGTGCCTTCAATGCCTCCATGCCAATGCATGTGATACGCAGAATAACATGGTATCTGTCGACAACCACCAAACAATGCCAGAAATTTGGAATTTACAAACTATGGGGCTGTGTACTTTTAATTAATATTTCATCTCCTGTTGAGTTGAGATGCTCATCACCAAAAGGATAAAAAAAAACATGTTCTGATGAACCTACTAAGACGTATACAAAGACAAAAGCTTATGGGATGCATATAGTCATATGGTCACTTAACATAAAAGAAACAGAGTATTGCCTTTGCAAGAAAGGTTAGAATTAATCCTGATGTCTTCCACTTACAAGACCAAGCAGTGGACACATTGACAGCAATGAACCAGATATGTGGTAGCAACAGCACCAGCTTGAAGGTTATTTCCCTGCATAAAATGGCCGTTGGCAAGTTCCTAACCTCACTGCTCATAAAAGAGGAATTTCGAGTGGCTATGGTAGGTCTCGTATGGTTTCATATTCACTAAGTGATCAATTTATTTAAGCAAGCACAATATCCTAAGCACTGAAATTTTAACTAATGCATATCATGATTTTCTGTAGTTTGCAACATTAAAAGAAAAGAAGAAATATTTCAGACTTGTGTTACTTGCACACTTATGAACCCAACACTACTCAGCATTTAAGAGAACTGATATTATCATATTAGGTATGTTACAAATAGGAAGAACGTAAGAATCAATGATCACTAAAATACTATGCAATGACTGAAATAACATAAAAGGTTATGTTCAACAAAACATCATGTTCAGATGTAAATTTGAAGAAAGGTAAATTATTTGTTTCAGTTCAGAGAGAAACTCGAAGAAGATGATCATAACTCAGTAAAGACATGGAAAATGATATAAGAGGATGTTACCAGCACGTTGTCCATCTATTTCAATATCTAAAAATACTCTGTGAGTAATCTCCTCCAAGCTCTCCCTTTCTCTTCTTGCCTACAGAAAAACAAGTAATACAAAATTTTAGTATATTTTTGACAAGGAGAATGACGAAATGATGTATGTGATTGCACCACGCAGACCCAAATCTTTGTCTTGGCATGACAAATACACTGCCAAAAAGCTTGAAAAAAATAAGAAAATGTTGAATTGATTGTTTACAAGTTCCCAAAATATCCCCCAATCATTAAAAGTAGAACCTCGACCAAATGCAGTCATCATCCTTCTATTGTTCTGGTTAGATTGCATTTCCCTAACAGAGAAAACTGTTTTTTACAGAAATTATATCTCATTTAAAAATTCTATTTAGATCCCTAACTTTTCCATTCTTATATCTGTCTCTTGAGTCTTAACATAAACAGATATCTAAGAAACAAGGGCTACATCTACATCTGCGTGAAATAATGGACTCCCCTGTACTATGGTCTTGGATAATAATAAAGTTCCTTGCCAACCTTGCAACTACAAATGTATGTCCAGCATGAACATCTGCCTTTCCATATAAGCATGTGCCATCCAGAGTAAATGCAAAGAACAATTGCATGCATAGACTTAAGAACTCGGTAATTAGGTAAAAGAATCTCCGAAAACGCTCCCAAGGCGCTCCCGAGGCGCTCCCTACCTCTCCTATACTAGGTTGATCATTTGATGACAATGTTATGGTACCTCCCTTCTTTGCCAAGCTCCTATAAAAGTTGTTATGGTTGATTAATTGATGATAATGTTATAACTACTAGATGATTGATGTTCTATGGTTGAATCCATGTTTTCTATAGCTAATTCAACATCCTACATGTTGTTTAGATATAAATCCATCAAAATATATTAAAATATATACTAAATAAAAAACGTTCCCAAAACGGGAGCTTTTGAAAATTTTGTTGTTTGCTCTGCTCCCGCTCCCAACAGCATAGGTCACTACTATGGTGTGACCATCATTAGACCCCTATTACATGTTGGACCCCTAAGACAAGATGTAAGTCCTAAGTTTCTAAGTGAGGTAAGGGCAATGGAATGTATTTGATGTTGGGAAGAAGGTGTTCACGAATTGACTACCATAGACATGTGTATAGGATTAGGTCTACCTCTTAGCTTTCAAGAGCTAGGTTTTTTAGATTTTTCTTCCACATGTGTGCCTTGTAAGGGAATGCTTTTCTTGAGCTACCCTTTCCTTCCGCCCTTTTTTTGCAATCCCTTTTATTTTCTTGTTTTTATAATCCCTTTCATTGGCTTAAGTCCTTTTATTTAGATTTAGCTTTAATAACCTAGGACATATGGAACCTGGCTTTTTGCAAGGGGGTATTATTTACATTTACAACATTTATTTATTTGGTTGCTTCATCCTTTGAGTACTTCAAATATTTTGATAATTTAGGCATTCATAAATGGGGATAGTATAGAGATCATAGAATATGACATATGCTAAATCAAATGCGAAAGGGAGGAATGATGAAAATGAATGAAATAGCTAGTGAAATGACATGGCATGAAAAATGTCTAGATGAAAGTGTGAAATGAATGTTACACCTACTCAAATTCCTAGGGTTACACTTGACTCATGAGGCTTCACATTTATCTAAGGGAATTAAGACCACACCAGGTACATCCTAGTTATAAAATAAAAAATAAAAGTACATGAACCATTATAGAGTAACACCATTTAATCCCTCGTGGTCATATCTCATATAGAAAAATTCCATCCACGTGTGTCAATATGTCCTAGCATGTGTCATAACACTAGCATTTACTGAAAAGGCCCCAAGCATCTATGGCACAATGGTGGTGATCTAGCAAGCTAGAAGAGTCATTGGAAGTGTCTCTGACAAATATCATGTGTGAACCATTGATCTCATCTGTGGAACTACTAGATGTGATCAAAATCACAAAGGCATCGATCATCAAGTCACCCCTACATGGCAAGGGGTAACAAGTCCTACTAAATCGCAAATGGATTCTTTATCCACATCATCTTGGGCACTAATTAATAAGCAAAGTGTCAGTTATTCCCTCATTCTCTACTCTTTCTTCTTCTTTTGTATCTTCATTAACCTCTTTTATCATATTTTCCATCTTCTCCCTCTTCTTCATTTCCTTCATTATCTTGTTTTCAACTTCTTCATCATCTTCTAGTCATTTTTTAGATGATGAGCATTGTGAGAGTAGTGATTAAGTAGTCGCCCTAGATTTGAAATCTCTTTTTTTCAAAGTATTTCCTTTAAACTCAAAGAGAAGCATTACAACTAACCTAAAAAGGTTGGTCACCACAAATGGCCCTCTTGTGTGACCAAAACGACCCTCAAGAGGCCAACCACTTAACATAAAGACTTTTAGTGGGCTAAGTTGTTGTGGCAAGGGGAGTACTTGTCATGTCCCAAATTTGGAATTGGGTCACAATGGCCTAATCACATTAGCCATATTCATTAGAGTTTGTAAAATTGATGTTAAGGGTCAAATAATTGCCAAGGAGGAAAATTACTAGTTTCCTAGGTTTGGGGTGGAAGCTTTGGGATTTGGAATAAGGGGGATAATAAATGATGTTTAGACATTAGAAGGGTTCAAGTATTTAATAAATAGAGTGAATAAAGAAATTCAAGAGAAATCCTAAGTGACAATTGGTTTTGGAGACATATGGAGGATGTGGGACCCACACTAGCTTGATTTTTCATAATACATGGTATCTCTCTTTTGCAAATTCGAATTAATGGGAATGTGAACACTCTTGGGTGAGTTGGTAAGTCATAACACATGTCATTGAGCATATTAGGTCGAATTTGGAAGGATTGGTAACCTCCATGGAAGATAAAGAGTCAAAGTGGAAGTTTGTGGACACTTGGGCTAGATTCCCTAGCCCCTATGACACCAATGATGGAGAATCTATGACAACTATGACAAATTGCAGACCTGACCTCTGACATCTGACCACTATGACATGTCAGCCCCAAAAATAGGCTCAAAGAAGGCGAATTTGGGAGTTGGAGAAGCCAAAGAGACTCAAAATCGAATTTGGGAGAAGATGGAAGGTTGGAACTAGGAGACAAGTGGCAAATGTGGAATATTTCCTAAATGAAAATCTATTGAATCTATTGAGAGGATTTCGACCCTTAGAAGGCTAATGTTGGTTATAAAATGTAGAAATGAAGTATGAGAATGGCTTTTGATCATTTGTAGAATTTGCAATTGCATTTGTGAAGAGGGAGAGCTAGTGGATGACTAGTTTCTTGCCTTAGCCAATTTCGAGGGTGAAAGATTCCCATCCAAGTTGGCAATTGGAAAGGCCATTCAGACCTTTCATTTGGAGCTTTAATGGAGTCTTTATTTGCAGGTGTAAGCTACAGGGAAGCTCATGGTTTCTTCTATTGCAGCTTGCTCCTTCAACCATTTCCAGTTTTGATGGCATATTCTTGATCCTTGAGGGAGGGCGTTTTTGGTGAGCTATTGTACTCTTTGGGGGAGCTTCTAATGCCCCATTTCTTTTGTAATATGAAGTAAATACTCTGTTCTTCATCTCCAGAAAGTTTCAGGTCGAAATTCCAAGTAGAAATGTATAAATCTCATTTTTAATGGAAGAACAATGCCATTTCCCCACTACCTTGTTGTGAACCAATGTATTGATGATGATTTCGAATGAATGGATGATTCTCTGATATATTTGTGATCAATATACTGCCATGGATGTCTTCTACAAGTTTCATGTACTGTACTTGAGCATTTGAAGCATTTTTACTCAGTTTAGTTGTATTGGGAGGTGAAATAGTGCCATTTCCCCAAGGGTCGAATTGGGGATTTTTGCAGTTGAATGGGAGAGGGTGAGAACAGTTGTAATAAACCATTAATGGTGCATATGAGACCTTCATAACATACTTAACACATTACATACCTCTGTTCATAAATTTGAGTGGGTTTGGAGGCATTTGGGAAGCCATTTTCAGTACTTACCTCAGGGGGATTTGAACCCCAAATTACTAGTAAAATTGCATACTTGGTCCAGAATCTTAAGAGAGTTTGCAGAGGTCTTTTGGTGGCCATATGTTATCCCTGAACATCATATTCAATTCCTAATATCATTCATAAACCTTCCTTGAAGATTTGAAGGCATTTGGAGTCAATTTGAGACCTAGAGACCAATACTAGTCAAAGGGAAATCACTAGTAAAGTTACCTACATTGACCAGAATTGAAAGAGTATTTGCAGAAGTGTTTTAAAGGTACAAAGGCATCCCTGAAACACATATTTATGTTCTAATATCATTCATATACCTTCTCAGAAGATTTGGGATCATTTGGGGCAAATTTGGGACCTAGAGATCGAAACTAGTCCAAGGTCGAACCAAGGAAAAAAGTGGAAAATTACAATTTTAATAAAATTCCTAACAAGGGACATTACAGTACTCTTCTATCATAGTATCAACTAGATGTCAACTCTCGAAGGCTACTTGTGAAAAACATTTAGAAACTTTGCACTTTCTCTAGAAATAGTTAAAACTTATGTCCAATCTATCAACTTTTTTGCATAGTCCATCATTTTTACATTGAAATTGCTTTTGTCCTTAATCTTGTCTTCCAACTCTGATGTTATTTCTTTATTGACTTCTTCAACTTCTGCTTCACCTTGGACTTCTACCCAATTGGATCCCATTTCATTTCTACCCAAAGATCAAACTTATAAGTGAATTGTCCTTGATTATTGCCCCATTTTTATCCCCACTGTAAGCACCACATTCAAGTCAAATGATCACACAGCAAATTTGGTCAAGGATGTGCAGCATTAGGAGAGACGCATGTAATTGATTTTCATTTATCTTACCAACCCGTTACATTGGGTATTGTCCATGATTGAACTCAGATCCATCTTTCCCAGAAAAAGTTTTAGTCGCAACTTTACCCTTTCTTGCTGTAAGAACACAATTTTGATAGATTCAAGTTCCTTCAATTTGCACAACGAGACCATGTATACTGAATAACATATTGACATGTATATCACTATGAACAGAGAATAAGGGCCATAGTAGAAAAATACATTTATTAGAAAAAAATGTCTTTTTAGAATGTCAATTTAATCACCCTTTAGTGGAAAATCATACAGGAAGATCAACCACTCCCCCCTCGCAAATTGTTTGAAATATACCAGAGGTACTCAGTTGAGCAACAATTGTGAACAATTACCCTTTACGTTTTAACACTACCCCATTTCCAGAGTAGACCTACAACAGCAGGACATTCTAGATAGTAGATAGGCACTTTCTCCTAATGGCTTTTTTGCAGTGTTACACAGGGACGCGCCCCTGAGACAAGGGGACTCCTCATGAAACATTTTGCACAACCCCCGGAGAAATTCTGTTTCCATCACTTTTAATTTTTCCAATATTTACTTCATACTATTTAGAATATGAATTGATGTATTTGGTATTTACATTGCACAATGATAATTTGTTATTGTTGGCATTTTTATTTTTATTTTATTTTTATAATTTTAAAGCCGTTGACCCTGACGTCCCCCATCCTGTTGGGTATGTTATATCTCTTCACATGGTCGCTGCGTGGACAACACGATCCCTACGGCTGCGCCGGGCACGTCCGGAGGGGGGGGTTTAGAGGGGGGGGTAGCCCGACAGGGCCCACCCCCTTCGTTTCGGACCGTTAGGTTCCGAAACGACACGGAGGGGGCCGTTAGGCCCCCGGAGTCCGCGCGGAGCGCAAAATTTTTTGGGTTGCTTTTTGCTTTTTCGCAATTTTTTGACCCATTGTACTCTATCTAATCCCGGTAAAAGGGATTAGGGTTGTAACCTAATTTCGGGTAAACGAATTAGGGTTTTAGATGCTGCGGAATACCATTTATTGTATTGTACATGGTTAAATAAAACATATAATGAAAAAGGAGCTATGCGGCTCTAAGTTTTGCTGGTTTTTTCCCGGTTAAGGGTTTCCAGGTGAAAATCTCTGTGTAATGTGTGTGCCATTGTGTATTTTTTGTTAATGCTTAAGAATCATATAAGTTTGTACTTCACTGTTAAGGTTTAAAACTTACACATCCCCCATAAATTTCTCTAAAATTTGGGGGGTGTCCCCACATGTCCCCAGTGTGCATTTCCCCACCCAATCATCCGAGAAACTTGGGATAACATTGCTTTTTTTGTTCAAGTTTTCACCATCTTCTTACATCTTTAATGAATAGCAAAGACAAAACTCTGATTTTCCCTCTTCTGAGTATCCTACAGAGCTCGGTAATATGCATTGATAGTTAGGATTATAGATCATTGCATTTTCAATCAAGACCAACAATATTATTGACAGTGAGGATTAAAAGAATATTTATTTGCACTTAGAGAAAGAGGTTGTGACATGATACATTCACAGAAATGATGGTAAATGTTTAAAAACCTAATCTTCAAACAACTTGGCAAGGCCGGAGTGTATGAGTTTGACTCAAACTCAACAAAAAGTCAGAAGAAAATTTGTTCAAAATGACGGTTTTTCTTTTCTCTTTTGGTACTTATAATTGAGGCGGGCGAATTTTTCCATCTGCCTGCGAAATGGAATCACTCGTGGATCAGGACCTGTCACCTGACCGACGAGCAATCGTTCGTCTGGCTTGCTTCTGGCCAGTTTGACTCACCAAACAGAGAGTCAGACTCAGGACCGAGTTAATTCGGCTCAAAACCAGGGCCCAGCAAAGTTTAACTCGGGAGTGATTGAAAGACTCGGTGATTGTTTCGACTGTGATGATAATCTTCTTATGGTCGATTATGCAAACTTTGCCACCATATTCAATCTGATGTAAGTTTTACTGAAATGCTGAGCTTTGATCACAGAGTATTCAGAATCCATTACTCCACCCATCTATAACAGCTTATTCAACTTGCAAAAATAGGATAAAATATAAATCATACCGAAGAAGGCAGCAGAAGAGACTATTTGTTTCTTAGCATGTTGCACAGTACTAAATGCACCATCAGACTCGGGATATGTGTGCTAGAATTCTATTACTATATTTAGCACAGCAGGAATGAAACCCTGGTGGAGGGCTGAATACTCACTCACTAGTGAATTAAGTCCCCTTGGTTACATACGTCTATTTTAATTATGTGATTTTATATGTCCATCAGGCCACCAGCATCTCATTTCTCTTTGTTAAAATTTATACATTGCAAAGACTAAAGGGATCCGACAGTACAAGTGATAAGAATAAAGAGAGTGCTAGTTTGTCGTCACGTTTACTGTAATATAAAAGGTAAAATAAGAGATTCAGCTGTCACAGATCCCGCTTAAAACCATGGTGATAGCTAAGATATCCAAAATAAAGTCTGTACTGAATCCTGAAATTTCATCAATTCAAAAATTGTCCGCCCGCCCTGACATATTTGTCTGGCTTTTATCCAAAATGGACTTAATCAAACACAGGCATGAGACAGTGAAAATGCCCTAGTGAAGAAGGGCCATTCTGGCATGGCTCGCCTTTCTGAATCGAAGTATGAACGCAAGGAGACTACAAAAAATACCTGATCGGACGCTAAAGACGCCAAAATAAAAATGATGAACGCACATATTGCAAGCAGCACCCATATCCTCATTTCCACTTCTCCTCCTGCAGCAGATCCGAGCCTTCAATTGTATAACTTGTTTTTTCTAACAAAATTGGACTCCGCCGTGGTGGAAGTCCCAGGTTGAATTATGTTATTGTTTTGCCTATTTTATGGAAAAGCTTCACTTGTTTTCTTGCATCGTAGGATTATCGGTTAACAACTCTTGCTTGTGCTATTAGTTTATTGTAGCGCTTCGGTCATTGTAAACGCCTTGGGCTTTCATGGGATTTCACGTGATGTCACGAATCACGAAAATGGCAAGCCAAGATTTTTACTTAGGCATAATTATTGTTATTTTATCCTTTGGATTGCTCTTATTCTTCTCTATATGCCCTTTTAAGTATTTTATCTCCATTGAAGAGAGCTTTGAGTTAGTTATGTTTATTGAAAAAAAGTTAATTTGATTATCAAATAGTAAATTTTGTCATTTAAATGTCACCAAGAGAGTAGCTTGAGTGGTTGTGGGATGGAGTATTATCCTCAGTGTTACTACGCAGTCTGTACAAGGTGTTCACTAGACAAAAGACTTCATCCATCCAAGGAACTTTTTGTTCCCAATTCACATCAGGCAGTCTTCTATCCAATTGCATGTCCTCTTGCTTGCACTTCGTTTGTCATGGTCAAAGAAGGTTGTTTGTAAAAGTTTGGCATCCATTACATGTGTAAAAGGCTAGCCTGAGTGAGTCACTCATGTTATAGCACCTTTGGGGTGTTGTTTTACCTAGTTGAACTTAGATCCTAGTGATCAGAGTTCGGCATGGTTTTTTCACTCACACCTCCAAAGCCAAAGTGTGTTATAACATAGGTGCCTCAAGCTGGTGTCTAAGTCCTTATGATCCGATGTCAAAATTAGTCAATTTCCATGGTCCTACCATCATCCGTGACCTGTTAGGTTCCTTAGAGGAGCAGAATTGACAAGAAACTGTGTAAAAAGGAGTTAGTGGGGTAAAATATCAAAAAAGGGATATTCTGGGCACCTCCTCTCCTCAAGGGGGTGCATGCAAGTGTCTTCCCTGATCCAAGGGAGCAAAGTGGTTCCCTCCCCTCATCCATGCCTGAATTATTGTTCAACATTGGGGTCTCCTCCCAAAGGTGGCGCCCTCATGAGTCAGCTCAGGTGGTGGCATTGGCTCTCATTGTTTGCATGACAATCTCCACGAAAAGAGGGCCCCCTCCCCTAATTGTGGGATCCTACTACAAAGTTGGTGCATTATCTCCTCAAAGTGCATGAGATCCTCCTCTATATGGTGCATTTCTCTTGCATGGACATGCATGACTCTTGATTTGATTGAGATCTTCCCCTAGATGTGGCATTTGGAGGCTAAATTCACTCCACTATGGCTTGAGTCCTCCTCCATGTGGCGCATTAGGGTTTTGGAGCTCTCAATTAAGGTTTTGGTAAGCCCCTCCATGTGTCACCCTCTCCTCTATGCATACATGAGCTCAGGGATGGTGAATTCTCTCCTTCTTCTCATGTTTAGGCCTCTCCTCTCTATTAGGTCATTCGTTATCATTTGGGGAAGAGTTATGATATTGGTGTATTCTCTCATTTTGTGAAGTATGGTTAATAAACCAAGACTTTGGAGGTCATAAGTGTTGTTCGTAATGTGTGGATGGCGATGTTTCACATGCTTTTCTTAATTTGAGGTAACTTGTATTTGTCAAATAGTAGCTAAGTTTGATTTGTGTCCCTTCATTAGGCCTTGGAAAGGGTATTATTGCCCAATAGGATAGATCTAGTATTATTTCTAGGTTTTATTGTAGGTTGTAGGAGAGATAATTAAGATAAGTATTTTATTGGTTGTATATGTGCTTATGTTAACCCCTCTCCTATAGGTTGCACCAAAGGAAACAGTTGGAGGGACGCTTAATCCCCTTCTAGTTATCTATTTTTCATGTGTAGGTTCTCATCCGACAAGTAGTTTGTGGTTAGCCTTGAGCAACCCTTGCCACCATTGGCCATTCCTTGTGGGTTGGTCCCTCTAAACAATTCTCAAGTAAATCCATCGGTCGAAGCTTGAAAAAATCTCTTCTCAAACCCTTCTATAACCCTCCCTTCTTTCATTAAAATTAAAAAATTTGTTTGTAATGCATGTTTAGTATTAGATTATCTTTCATCAAAGTCACATCTAGCATGGACCTGATCTACTCATGCATATCTTGGATCTTGCATATAATTTATACCTTACATTATATCTAAGCTTAAGAGTTAGTGCATGCATTTAAATCTACTTCAATATTGCACTTATCTCATGTATTTTCGTAGAAATGAAATTTGGACCTGATCTACTCATGCATATCTTGGATCTTGCATATAATTTATACCTTACATTATATCTAAGATTAAGAGTTAGTGCATGCATTTAAATCTACTTCAATATTGCACTTATCCCATGTCTTTTCATACAAATGAAATTTCAATACTTGCATGTCATTGTAGATTAGTGTATGTTAAATATACAGCATCAGGAGACATTCTCCAAACCAATCTTGTGTAGTCAAGATTGATCCTCCCGTATAGAGGTGAGCACTTTGATTGCCTTCCGTGTAAATGTTATTCCTCCCATATAGAGGTAATTGATCAAAGTAATGATGTTGTAACTTGTTGGACAAGGCTCTGGACTTGTGTGTGTCAAGTCATGATTATCATGTGAACCTTCCATGTAAAGGTATCCATGAGATGGACCTCCCGTATAGAGGTGAACCTTCCGTATAAAGGTCATGCTTTACTTGTTAAAAGCATTTAATGTTGTGTGATATATTATTAACCATGATCACCAGATTGCTATTAAGTCTCCTTTAGAGATTGATCACCTCTAAGGTGAATTACTTTAGCATATGATCATTTAGTCCAGAATAATATAATATGATCACAGCATCCGATAATTCTTCTTAGTATAATGTAATGTGATGGATAATTCAAGTTAACACATATTGACCATGCAATAAGAGAAAAAGAAATAAAAGATAAAGCATAGAGATCAAGAGAATTCGAAATTTCCCATGCAGACACTTCAGCTAAATAAAGAGAATTATAATTATTAAAGCTTCAATTAAGTATCAATGCTTCAGTTAAAGATATGTCCGAGTTAACTAAAGAACTCACAGTAGTCACTTCACGTAAATCAATCAACATGATTTCAGTTAACTAAGTGTTAAATAAAAGGGACTAATTAACTAAAGTATTTTCACTTTAGTTAAACTAAAAGATGACACTCCAGTTAAAGAGAGTTAACTGAGTGACAACAAACAAAATCTAGTTACCTAAGTGTTATTGCATGACGACACTTATGTTAAACTAAAAGATGACACATGAGTTGTAACACTTGCATGACGACACTTAAGTTAGCCACCTAACTAAGTGGGAATGCTTTTAGTTAAGAGGCGAGTTCATCCTAAGTGACAGCTCAATGAGATGAAGCATTGCATGAGAAGTGGGGCACACCACTCCATGCAATATTAATACATCCAGTTTGACGGCAAGTTTATCATGAAGTTAGAAATTAAAAATAGAAGAGATGAATGTATAAATGTGATAAACAGGATTGTTGAATCCAGTGTGAAGCGAATTCTCTTCTCCATTGAAGGCAAGGCGCTTCTCTTTGTGCAGGGAATTGTCCGTGCTTGTTATTGATGTGTTGGGAACACATCCGATTGATCTATCTTCTCTATTGCTTATGTATCTTCATCAAGAGTGTTTGGTGATCTCTTATCTTCCGAAAGCAATCTGTTATGTTGTAAAAGAAACCATTCTATGTTATCCATTATATTACACTGAGAAGAATTGCTGGGGTTTTTGTTCTCATAATTTTGAGGATTTTCCCCAGGGTATATCTTGTGTTATGGTTGTATGAATTTCATGGATTGAATTGTCTCATTGCTTCAAGTCTCTACATATAAAAGAATTAAAGATCAAAGCTCAACCAAATTTCAACAGTGTATAAAAGTATCCATTTGGTGTGTGTATCATAGTTTGGCTCATTTCCCTCTCTTTGGACAGCGAGGAAATCTCATGATACAGACCCTTACATATTTTTTATATTTATAATCCTAACTCTCCTATTTATTGATTTTAGTCTTATGAGTATTTTGATCACAGTAAGATCTAGGAGCTATGGAGAACCTCACAAAATCGAATTATTTGCAAAACCAGTGAAAAAGCTTGAAAAAGGAGACAATTTTACACACAATGTGAACTTAATCTTTGCATTATCTGACTGTCTAACATGTGAAAATGTTAAGAACAGTTTTTTATTACATCCATGAGAAATTAGAGAGCATTAGATAGCTCAAGATGAGTGTACAAGTCAAAATTGCCAAATTGGCCTCAATCCCCCCTAGGTGGGTCCAACTCAGTCCTAATCATCCCAAACAATCATGAATTCAGGTGTGAAGGTGGCTGAAGCATGCTGGGTCATAAATGAGGCCAAGGCAGGCGTGGGTGAGCAAATAGAGGTGTTTGGGAGGACCAAGGGAGCAATAAATGCTCCAAATCTAGCCAAAATTGGGCAAAATCCACCCTAACGCTCCTAGTCAACAGTAATTCCCCAAATCAAGGAGAGAGAGCGCTCCAGCATTTAATGAGGGCACAATTGTGGACAAAACAAGAGGTTGGGTGAACTGGTTTGTTTGGAAGTGGGTGTGAACACTCTCAAATGTGGGTATTTGACCAACTAAAGTCACCTAGTCCAAACTATGGTGTGATGAAGCACATGAGCAATAAAATTTGACTATGGTTATGGACTATGGTACTAAGTATGGATTACTGTTCTAACACCCCCCCTTAACCAGAACTTAGTACAACTCATGAAAATAAGTGGGAGGCCTTGGCAACAAAGGCTCAAGTCACCTCATTACAAACATAATTTTTAATTGTCCATATAAACCGAGGACAAGAAGTAAAACCACATGGGATAAAAACTTCCCTCTAAAATGGACATGGGGCTGAACCTGCAATAAAATTGCAGCAATCACCATCCATCACTCACCCCAATCAAATCTCTCAAGTGAGTGAAGGTCTTCTCAGTAAAACACTTGGTGAAAATATCTGCAGTTTGCTCGGTGGATGGGCAATACTGCAAGGAAATCACCCTGTCATGCACCAAGCCCCGAATGTAGTGCATATGGATTTCAATGTGCTTTTTTCTTTGCCTATGTACTGGATCAGTAGATATCTTGATGGCACTTTGATTATCCACCCAAATGTTGGTTGGAGAATCAATAGCAACACCAAACTCCCGAAGAATGCCTTGCAACCAAACACACTTGTGTGGCTGCGTTCACTGCTGCCCTGTACTCGGCCTCTGTTGATGAAAGTGAAATAGTATGTTGTTTCTTACTTGACCAGCGAATGGGACCTTCAGCAAACATGAAAACATAACCTGAAGTGGACTTTCTATCAATGGGATCTCCAGCCCAATCGGAATCAGAAAATCCAGCTAGTTGTAGTGAAGAACCAGCTGCATAGTGTACCCTAAAGCTCTTTGTTCCTTGGACATATTGAAGGATCCTTTTGGCTGCCTTCCAATGGATCTCATGTGGCTGCTGCATATATCTTGCTACAACACTTACAGCATAAGACAAATCAGGTCTTGTATGTGTAAGGTACAACAAGCTTCCAACCAGCTGCCTATAGAGTGTGCAATCCACCAATGGAGAGTCTTCAAATTCACCTAGTTTTATGCCTAAAAGGAATGGGCACTTGGATGCCTTACATTCAGCCATTTTAAACTTAAATAACAGGTCTAAAGCATACTTAGGTTGACTCAGCAATATAACTCTCTCATATTGCTCAATTTCCAAACCCAAAAATTGCCTTAGCAATCCTAGGTCGCTCATGGCAAATTCACTGTGCAAAGAAGCTTTGATTGAGCCAATTTGTTTGTTGCAGCTCCCTGTAATTAAAAGATCATCAACATACAGTACAATGACCTGCAAATTATCATCACATTGCTGCAAATAAACATTTGGATCAGACTTGCATCGACAGAAACCAATTGAGAGCAAAAAGGCATCCATTTTGGCATACCAAGCCCTGGGGGCTTGCTTGAGTCCATAGAGTGACTTCTTCAACCTGCAAACAAGTGTGGGATCCTCTTGGAATCCTTCAGGTTGTTGCATATAGATCTCTTCCTGTAGCTCACCATGTAAGAATGCACTTTTAAAATCCATATGGTGAACTTCCCAACCCTTACTAGCTGCCATGGCTAGAGCTAGTCTAATTGAGTCCATCTTTGTAACTGGTGCAAAGGTCTCTATATAATACACACCATGTATTTGTGAGTAGCCCTTGGCCACTAACCTAGCCTTATACTTCAGATCATAACCATCAGCAACAGGTTTGGTTCGAAAAATCCACTTACATTGCACAAGTTTCCTCTTGGGAGGAAGAGGCACCAAATCCCATGTTTTGTTCTCTTGGAGAGATTGGAATTCTTCTTGCATTGCTGTTCTCCACCTTGGATCATGATGAGTTTCCTGATATGATGTTGGATCAGATCCAATCATCATATAACAGTGATCAACAAGTTCACTTTCATTTGCAAAGGAAGCATTGATTGTTTGAGATCTAGTCTTCCTAGGCTCTTGGGGATTGCCTGCCAATTCACCTGCAGCTTGTATGATTTTTTCAGCCCACTTGGGCCTTGATGGTGACTCATGTACAGCAATGTCATCTTCAACCATGTAATCTTCAACAATATCAGAAAAATCAGAACTGGAATCATCACTAATTTCATTAAGGTGTGGAGGAGAAGAGCTTTCCCCCGGTGCAAGCTCAAAATCAGGAATTGGTTCTTCTTCGAACTGCACACTTCTCTCAATGAAAGTTTTGAATGTGGATGTGTCAAAGAGATTGTATCCCTTTGTGTCTTCACCATATCCAACCATGATACATTCTCTGCTTTGTGGCTCCAAAGCCTTCCTCTTTTCTGATGGAATTCAAGCCCATGCTCTAGACCCAAAAATTATGAAATTTGACACATTTGGTTTTTGGCCAAACCATGCCTCATAGGGGGTTTTTCCTTTGACTGATTTGTGAAAGGCTCTGTTCTGAATATGAGCAGCGCAATTGATGGCTTCAACCCATAGCTTAGGGCTTAGATCCATATCTTCAATCATGCAAGTGGCCATCTCTTTGAGAGATCTATTTTTCCTCTCTGCCACACCATTTTGTTGAGGTGTGTAGGGGATTGAATGTTGCATTTGGATGCCACATTATTCACAAAGATGTTGAATGTTATTGTCCACATACTCCTTTCCATTATCAGTCCTAAGGATCTTTATCTTATGACCACTATGATTCTCCACTAAGGCCTTCCAAATCTTCAATTTCTCAAACACTTATGATTTCAATTTAAGGAAGTAAACCCAGCAGAATCGAGAGTAGTCATCTATGAATGTGAGTACATACCTTGATCCACCATATGATGGAGTGGGAAGAGGACCAATGAGGTCTGAATGTACCAATCCAAGTGGTTGAGTGGCTCTCCTTGCCATTCCCTTCTCATAGCTGCGCTCAGGATGCTTTCCAACTACACAACCAATGCATGCACCATTTGAAGATTTGATTTCTGGAAGCCCTTCCACCATCTCGTCCTTGTACAATGTCTGGAGATATTTGTAGTTCATGTGGCCAAATATTTCATGCCACAACTTGGAGGTCTTGTTGGCATGAGAGACAAGAGCATGATCACTAGAATTTGGAATGAAATTGGAGAATTTGTACATTCTCTCTTCATGATCAGCATACCCCACTACCACAACTTGATTTGAAGAAATTTCTGAGATTTCTACCAAATCTAGAGTAAATGTTACTCTCTTGGCTTCTCCTGTATGGGTCATTTGATAAACTGATAGCAAATTTGTAGCCAATGAAGGTACATAGAGCACATCACTAAAATAGCCATGCTCCATGTCAATCCTACCAATCCCCTTGGTCTGGATTTCTGAATCATCTCCCATTCGAACTGTTGGGACACCATTTGAATGCATAGAAGAGAAGAGCTCTCTGGATGAAACCATATGTCTGGAAGCTCCTGAATCAGTGATAAAGGATGAGGGATTCGAAATACCTACTACCAAAGCATGACATTTCTCCTTATTGTCAAGATTTGAGGTGCTCTCTTTCTTCCTTGCGCCCTCAGGGACTGGGATGTTGTTCTTCTCCAGCAGCTACGCCATTGAGTCAATGGTTTTCTTCATGCATGAGCTCTCCGGATGCCATCCATTATGACAATAGGTGCATTTGGTCTTTTACTTTCCCTTCTTGTCCTTCTCCTTTGACAGATTCGAACCTCCATCTGCAGACTTGGTCTTGTCAAACTTCCTCTTCTCTGGCTGCCTCGAATTCTTGGCTTTCTGCTTGCCTTTGTTGGCATTTGAAACACCCATTGCCAGTGCTTGGTCCTTTGATTTTATGGTGCCCATCTGAACTAGTTTGTCCTGCTCCTGAGTGAGACACTCCATGAAGGTAGCTAGTGATGGCATTTGCCAATTTCGAAGGTTCATCTTGGCTGAGTGAAATGTGCTAACAAATACAGAAAACTCTGGGCCTAGCTTCGAAAGGATGGACAGAATCAGTTGTTCTTCCTTCTTAACAATTCCACATTGTTGCAGTTGAAGCACTAGTGACTTGAACTTAGTGAAGAACTCCTGGATGGTTTCAAAATGCACTGGGCTCAAGCTAATGAGCTCGTTTTCAAGCTGGTGGCCTCTCAGTTCATCAGTTTTCCCAAAGAGTGATTCTAGCTTCACCCATACTTCATTTGGGGTTGTCAAACTGTCTGTATGAAACAAGAGTTCCCTCGAAATGCTCAGGCATAGCAATCCATAAGCTTCATCAAGTCAATTGTAGTACTTTGCTTCTCCACAGCAGAGTTTGGCTCCACTTCTGTGCCCATGGTTACTCTATAGAGACCCTTAGATCTCAGTTTGATAACCATTTCAGCCTTCCAATCAAAGAAATTGAAGGGTGTGAGCAACATTTGGTTTGCTTCCATTACTGCTGCATTAATGGTGAGAAAACTACTGAAACACCTGCAAAAAACACTCAATTTTTATCTGGAAATCCTCTATAAAATGCAGTTCAATGCTCAATATTGATCTGCAACTCACTAACTCCACAATGGCTCTGATACCATGTGATTATTTTGATCACAATAAGATCTAGGAGCTATGGATAACCTCACAAAATCGAATTATTTGCAAAACCAGTGAAAAAGCTTGAAAAAGGGGACAATTTTACACACAATGTGAACTTAATATTTGCATTATCTGACTGTCTAACATGTGAAAATGTTAAGAACCATTTTTTATTACATCCATGAGAAATTCGAGAGCATTAGATAGCTCAAGATGAGTGTACAAGTCAAAATTGCCAAATTGGCCTCAATCCCCCCTAGGTGGGTCCAACTCAGTCCTAATCATCCCAAACAGTCACGAATTCAAGTGTGAAGGTGGTTGAATCATGCTGGGTCATAAATGAGGCCAAGGCAAGCGTGGGTGAGCAAATAGAGGTGTTTGGGAGGACCAAGGGAGCAATAAATGCTCCAAATCTAGCCAAAATTGGGCAAAATCCACCCTAGCGCTCCTAGTCAACAGTAATTCCCCAAATCAAGGAGAGGGAGCGCTCCAGCATTTAATGAGGGTGCACTTGTGGAAAAAACAGGAGGTTGGGTGAACTGGCTTGCTTGGAAGTGGGTGTGAACACTCTCAAATTTGGGTATTTGACCAACTAAAGTCACCTAGTCCAAACTATGGTGTGATGAAGCACATGAGCAATAAAATTTGACTATGGTTATGGACTATGGTACTAAGTATGGATTATTGTTCTAACAAGTCTAACAATTTTTTTGCAGGTTAAACCCCCCATTCGGGAGAGATCTAAAGGAACTCATAAAGATAATTTTTCTTGATGTTTTATATCTTTAACTTGCAAGTTTAAGACAACAAGCAAACAATCCAAAAGGTATCTCGGATAGGCCACCATTCAACCCCCTAAGGTACCTACCAAACAAGGAACTTACCTCTTCACCTTCTCACATTCATTTATAATGTAGTGTCCCTTTTTAAGAAATTTGGATAAATTGGAAAAATGACAATTTTTGGCAAATTCGACCCTTAGACTAGTCTTGACTCAACTGCCTCCAAATGGCTGCAAATGGTTCTGAATTGGGTCTGAATGAGTTTGGAAGGTATTCAGACATGTAAATGAGGATGATGGATGCTTGTACACTCTTAAAACACTTCTGCAACATTCATTTATAATCAGGGGAAAATGATGAACTTTACTAGTCAAATCGAGGTTCACAATCCCCAGGGGTAGGAGACAAAGATGGCTTCCCAAACACTGTAAAACCTTCCCAAATTTCAGAACAGAGACATGGTACTGGTAAAGGACTGGGATCCCCAATTCATCATTAATAAGTTTCTATAATCTTCTGCAACTCCCATAAATCAGATGTTTGTATACTAGCTTTGACATAGGGGGGAATGATAGTAAATCTTCACAAATTGTTATGAAACTTAAGAATATTGCTCCAAATGATTGTCTAATGAATATAAAACATCTTCAGCATATTAATGGCACTCCATACAACATTAATATATCATATATTGACTGAACCATTCGAATTTGATACCACTTCAAGTGCAAATAACAAGGTATTGGGGAAATGACACCATTTGTTCATAGTTTAGCATTTTTACATCAAATCTCTTGGAGTTTCGACCTGAAAGTATTTTGAGAAGTAAATACAGAGTATATATATCATATTACAAATATATGGGGCCTCAATATCTATCCCAAAGAGTTCATCACCTCATCAAGTGCGCCTCTCCTCAAGGAGCAAGAATATGCCAAGAAATGGAAGAATGGTTGTAGAAGCAAGCTGAAAGAAATGTGACCACGAGCTTCCCTGTAGCTTCAACCTATAACAAAATATTCCATTGTATCTCCAAATGAAAGGTCTGAATGGCCTCTCCAATTTCCAATTAGGATGGGAATCTTCAACCCTCGAAATTGGTGCTAAGGTAAGTAGAATAGCACTTGACTAGCTCTCCTCTCCAAATGCAAAATCTCAAATGATCAGAAGCTGGTATTCTTCTTTGTTCTTGAATTTTATAAAATTCCTAAGGCTTCCCTAACTCTAATTCCATCCATGAGCCTCATGCCAACTCAATTTGGGAAGAGATTCCCAAGTATGCTACTTGTCCCTCCAAATCTAGCCTCCTCCTCCACTCAATTTGAGTAGGTGTCTCTTTGGCTTCTCTAACTCCCTTATGCAGCCTCTTGGAGGATATTTTTATCCTTTACATGTCATATACGTCAGATGTCAGCATTCGGGTCTGATTTATGTCATAGGTGTCATAGCATCTACATCATTGTTGTCATAGAGCAAGGGAATCTAGCCCAAGTGTCCCACTAGCTCCAAATTGCCTCTTCCTCTTCCATGGGAGTTACTCTTCCTATACATTTCGACCTCATTGAGTCATTCCAAGTATTATTCTCTTCCAACTCCCCCAAGGATAGTGGACTCCACCTTGGATTCAAATGGGTGAGAGTGGAATGCCATGTGGCATGGGAAATCTAGCTTTGTGTGGGTCCCACACCATCCATGTGTCTCCATGACCAAGTGCCATCTTATTTTCTCATCATAAATATTTATTCATCCCCTCTTAATATATTTATGTCAAGCTAAATTCTGTTTGGGGTTTATTAGTCTCCTTATTCCAAATTTAATGTCTCCACCCAACCTAGGAAACTAGTAGATTGGTGGCATTTTCTCCTTTTGGAATTTATTTGAAAGGGGACATTACAGTCCTCCCCACCCAAGATTGCTTGCCCTCAAGCAATCTCAATTTAGGATGCTGCAAAATTGTTCCTCCTTTATTAGGTGGCCTTCCATGAGGAATGTCTCCCAAAACCTTTTCATTCTTGTGTTTCACGCTGTGGGATGACACTATTTGATTCAGATAGGTGTGCATTCCTCTCAATACCCTTTGTTTTCCTTTCGAATCTTTGAATCTCATTTCCGGCATTTGATAGTTCACTGTATGTTCCCCTATAGAGTACAACCATTGCACTCTGAAGACCACATTAGTATCAGCAACATCAAACACATAAAATCTATCAAAAAATGTGTAATTACCTAGGGTGAGTTGTAGCTTTGGAATCCATGTTTTGCACTCCATAGTATGGTGACCTGGAATGATGACTGTGAATCCATCGAATGGTTCAACAGGTAGCTTTCTCCTCTCCACCATGGCTGCATCAATGAAATTATCTGTGGCTCCTCCATCTACCAATACCGAAAACCTTTGTCCTTGTACAACTCCTTGCCATCGAATAGTGTGGAAACGAGGCACTCCCGAAAGCACTGCTAGTCTCCATTTGTCAGGTAATGGATGATCTTCTTCTTTTTTCTCTTCTTATGCTGTGGCATATCCCTCTTCTTGGGCTGAAATATGCCCTCCTTCCTCCATACCCCCTTCATACTCATCATCATAAAATGCTTCAATGAATTGTGCCTTTCCCTTAGCACATTTATGCCCTGGTACCCATGGTTGGAAGCATGTGTAACATAGTTTCTTCCTTCTGAGTTCATCCCTGCTTGGTCCCTCTTTCTTATCCTTTCCAATTTCATCTTCTTGCCATGGCTTCTTTTCAAATCTGGATTGGGAAGGAAAGTTGGTAGTGGGGGGAACCCTTGTCATTGGTAGCACATTCTGCAAATCTCTTGCCAAGTTCATGGCATCCTTCAATGAATTTGGTTTGTGGGCTTTAACTAAACCTTTTAAGGGTTCAGCCAAACCTTCAGTAAAGAGCAAGACTAATATTACCATAGATATATCAGCCACCTTAACTAATAGTCTTTGGAATTCCGACATATACTCAACAGGGGTTCCAACTTGCTTCAATTGGGCTAGTTCTTTGAAAGAAAATTATGGGTCTTTTTGCTCAAATATTTCTAATACCCTGTCAACAAATTCTCCATATGTTGTAACCTGATCATGTCCCAAAGTTTTCATACCATGGAACCACCAATCATTGGCTTCTCCTCCAAGATGCAAAATAGCCATTTTTAAAGCATCCTCTTCCACCATTGGATTCAGCTGAAAATACACGTCTAGTTTTTCTACCCAAGTATTTGCAGAACTCTCAGATGAGCCATCAAAAGTGGGAAGGGGAATTTTTCCAATGGCATAATTCAATTCTTTATTATGAAATGGAGTCCTAATATCTTCCCTCATTTTGAGTTTGCTTGCAACATTAAAGTATTGCTCAAAGGGTAGAGTCCTTCTACAATCTTCACTCAACTTTTCCCATTCTTTTACAATCTCCTGCATGTCAAATTGGGTGTTAGGTTCTTCTTTGGCCTCAAGAAATTTAGGTGTAGTAGGCCTTATTGAACTCTAAAATTCATTAGGTCTATTACAAGTTCCTGTCCTTGAGAAAATGTTTTCACCCATTGCCTTATTTTCCTCAAAGGAAGAACTACTGCTGCCTCCTATTACTCCTTTGCTTTCAAGTTGACTAGCCAACAATTGGAACCCTTTCATGATCTGTTTTGTCATGTCTTCAAAGAATGGTTTCATGAATTTAGTAAATTCCTCTTTATCCTCTGAGGTTCCCTTCTCATCCTTAGCCATAGTTTCACTAGAATACACCTCTTCTCCTTCTTCTTCTTCCTCTTCAACAAAAACACTTTCAGTTTCAGATTGTAAGGGTGGGGGATGATTTATTTGGCTTATTGTCTTCATAAATGGTCATCCACATCAGGTGCAAGGACCATGCTCTAATACCACTTGTAGTGTCCCTTTTTAATTAATTTGGATAAATTGGAAAAATGGCAATTTTTGGCCAATTCGACCCTTAGACTAGTCTTGACTCATCTGCCTCCAAATGGTTCTAAATTGGGTCTGAATGAGTTTGTAAGGTATTCATACATGTAAATGGGGCTTATGGATGCTTGGACACTCTTAAAACACTTCTGCAACATTCATTTACAATCAGAGAAAAATGATGAACTTTACTAGTCAAATTGAGGTTCACAATCCCTAAGGGTAGGAGACAAAGATGGCTTCCCAAACACTGTAAAACCTTCCCAAATTTCAGAATAGAGACATGGTACCGATAAAGGACTTCAATTGGCTCCCCAATTCATCATTAATAAGTTTCTATATGCTTCTGCAACTCCCATAAATCAGATGTTTGTATACTAGCTTTGACATAGGGGGAAATGATAGTAAATCTTCACAGATTGTTATGAAAGTTAAGAATATTGCTCCAAATGCTTGTCTAATGAATATGAAACTTCTTCATCATATTAATGGCACTCCATACAACATTAATATATCAGATATTGATTGAACCATTCGAATTTGATACCACTTCAAGTGCAAATAACAAGGTCTGGGGAAATGACACCATTTGTTCATAGTTTAGAATGTTTACATCAAATATCTTGGAGTTTCGACCTTAAAGTCTTCTGAGAAGTAAATACGGAGTATATATATCAGATTACAAATATATGGGGCCTCAAGAGCTATCCCAAAGAGTTCATCACCTAATCAAGTGCGCCTCTCCTCAAGGAGCAAGAATATGTCAAGAAATGGAAGAATGGTTGTAGAAGCACACTGAAAGAAATGTGACCATGAGCTTCCTTGTAGCTTCAACTTGTAACAAAATAATCCATTGTAGCTCCAAATGAAAGGTATGAGTGGCCTCTCCAATTTCCAATTAGGATGGGAATCTTTCACCCTCGAAATTGGTGCTAAGGCAAGTAGAATAACACTCTACTAGCTCTCCTCTCCAAATGCAAAATATCAAATGATCAAAAGATGGTATTCTTATTTGTTACTGACTTTTATAAAATTCCTAAGGATTCCCTAACTCGAATTCCATCCATGAGCCTCATGCCAACTCAATTTGGGAAGAGATTCCAAAGTATGCCACTTGTCCCTCCAAATCTAGCCTCCTCCTCCACTCAATTCGAGTAGGTGTCTCTTTGGCTTCTCTAACTCCCTTGTGCTCCCTCTTGGAGGATATTCTTAGCCCTGACATGTCATATATGTCAGATGTCAGCATTCAGGTCTGATTTGTGTCATAGGTGTCATAGCATCTTCATCATTGTTGTCATAGAGCAAGGGATCTAGCCCAAGTGTCCCACTAGCTCCAAATTGCCTCTTCCTATGGGAGTTACTCTTCCTCTACATTTCGACCTCATTGAGTCATGCCAAGTATTATTCCCTTCCAAATCCCCCAAGGATAGTGGACTCCACCTTGGATTTTAATGGGTGAGAGTGGAATGCCACGTGGCATGGGAAATCTAGCTTTGCCTAGGTCCCACACCATCCATGTGTCTCCATGACCAAGTGCCATCTTATTTTCTCATCATAAATATTTATTCACCCCCTCTTAATATATTTATGTCAAGCTAAAGTCCATTTTGGGTTTATTAGTCTCCTTATTCCAAATTTAATGTCTCCACCCAACCTAGGAAACTAGTATATTGGTGGCATTTTCTCCTTTTGGAATTTATTTGAATGGGGACATTACATATACTTTAATTATAAGCCTGATTGTTGACCATAAAGACCAACAATAAGAATTTCTAAGGGTTGTATAGCCTATTGTAACACATCAAGTAGGGTGGCAGTGTCATATCCCCCTTACCCCTCTCTGTGTTGTTTTTATGTGTGAGTTTTATTTTCCTTTTTGTTTAGCTTAGCATAGTTCTAATTTCTTTGTTTGCTTTAAGAAGTAATTACATCACATTTACTTTCATTTGGAAAAGAACTTTGATGCATGCTAATATTTTATGTTCAATCACTCATGCATGTTGTAAATTATTCAATTAACTCCATCTAATAATCAATCCTAAAACATTCTAATTAATTTCACACTAATTAAACTCAAAATTAATCCTCTCTAAAGACGTAATTCCGACGTCTCCAAACATCCATAGATTTGTCACTTTTGGGAAAATTCTACAGTGGAGGGACTCTACTAGGTAGTGATCATGGGGAGTTGTTAGACCACACCCTCACCTGGTGTTAGTTTTGTATATTCCTCGCGACTCCGATCTAGTCCCCTTCTCATGTAGTACAACACTTGACATCCGGAATCATTTCCACGTACTTCGTGTATATTGGAACTCCCCTTCCTCCTTAACAATTCACTCATATCAAATAGTCGATCCCTGCACCAAGCAAGTTCACAATTCGACGCACCTTCATTTAACAAGCAAAGTCAATCCTTGCTTTGGTGAGTTCACAATTTGACTTTTCTTCCGCTTTGTAGTAATTAGATAACATCTCTCTTTTTGTTGGTAAAGTAATCTACTAGTGTAGCTTGCAAGTATTTCCCGTTCCATATTTGTATCTATTTTGTTGGTCAAGGCACTAGTCTTTATTTCATCCATGTTTAAGCTTTTAATTACTTGCTAAGTTATATTTTTAGATTGTTTTCCTAGCCCATTTTATTAACTCCTAAGTCACCTTTTTCCAAGGTGACCATCCTTAGATTTCTATAGGGTCTACCTCCCTTGGATTTTGTTTAGGAGTTGGCCTAAATAGAAGGAGTTGAGTGTTGTGGTGACAGTGACACCCAACTCGTCAACTTGTCCCCAAGGCCACTCTCAATGAGTTGGGATTTTTCTCACGTTCACGTGCGAATCTAAGCGACAACATTTTTGCCGTCGTTGCCGATGATAAAATCTTTTTATCACCCTAGAATTAACGACCTTGTTTTTTTCTTTGTTTTATGAACCTTTTAAAGTTGATCTTTAACATTTTCATCTGGTGAGTCTACTAATTTTTCAATTTTATAATAAGTAATTTACAAAAGAAAAAGAAAAAAAACTTTGTGAGAGATCATTATTGCATACTTGTTTCTCACATGGCTACTCCATTGAAGGTATGAAACCCTGTTCCTCACAATTTTTTGAAGATTTGTTGTGTGTAGAGATGAGCACATGCGACACCTTGAAAAAAAATTGAAGCTTATTTTGACGACTCCATTGGAATGGTTTAGTATGAGGTATTTTTTTAAGGATCCTAGTGTTAAAGATCATGAGTCTTAGGTACAAAAGTCTTTCTCGCAGATTGACTTTGGAGGCATCCCTGGATGCCGAGATGAAGGTTTGGATTCATCTGTAGTGTTTGATTTCACTCCTGCATATCATGGGTGCGGTGAGTTGCCTAACGTTCACATTAAATCCTTCATCAACGTTGTGATTGATTTCCATATTTTTCATGAAGATGAGTTGATGTGGGTAATTTTATATACTGTGGAGGATGATGCTTTAGACTTGTTTTGTGGGATTCGATTTCAAAGAAATCTATTCAAAGGAATATTTCTTCAAGAAATTTATCCATGATTGGTCTTTTGAAGACAACCACGAGATTGAGGAGGTCATTAAATATTTTCTTACCTGCATTCCTAAAAGAAACATAGCACATTTTGATTCTGAAGAGGAAATCAAGAGTGAAAAGATCATTAAGGATTCCATGGAACTCCTGCCTAAGGAAATATGTCAAAATTCAAGGAAAGAGGCCCTTGTAGAAGCTCACGAAGAAATTCAGAATGAAGCCTGTGAGGTACATGTCGACACTCCTCTTTGTTCTCTTCACAGTGATGAAGGCATGGTAAGCTTATACCCTTTTGATATTTTTGAAACCAAACTTTCTAAGGATGATAATTGTGAGCATGAAGAGGATAGGGGTAGCCAAGGGTATGTTACTAATGATAAATACTCCCCCTTTTTTTACAAGGATTTGGATGATGATTATTGGACATATTTAGGAAAACCCATTTTTTATATATCCATAGAAGGGAGTGTCTATTTTGAGACCTTTGAACATCCTGGATTGGAGGAGGCACATTCAAAGTATTCCTATGATCATTCTCAACCACACACGAGTACTAGTGATACATACTTGGGGCAATAGTTCACTTTCCCTGATAAGACAGATTTGATGCAACCGGTGGAGTGTCAATTCATCCATTATCTTCACATGCAGAAGTTTCTCATGATTTGGATCAACTTGATGCTATTACTGAGATTTTCCAGCCAAGAAGCCTTTCCATTTTGGATGAGTGTGAGGATTTTGGTTGTTGCATGATACAAATGTGTTTATAAGTCCTATCCAATGTTGGATAGACGAAGCTTGTAGGGAGACTTGCCATTCTTGGTAAGAGTTTGATGATATTATGCATACTTGCGATCTCTTGTTTAGCCCTTCCATCCTAAATACTCCAACAGGTTTGCACCCGGTAATTAATGTGTCATTCTTTTGGCTGGTAACCAAACACAAGGGAAGAAGCTTTAATGTTGATAAAATGTTAAGGTGGTTACATTGGATTTATGATTTCACATAAAATTTTGCTTCATCTCATGCTTGGAGTGGGATAAATAAGCTCCTTGGAATGAGCATTTAATTTCAGTAATTTCATTTTATGTACTTAGGAATGATAGTTTCATTTGTTATTTAGTTTAATCTGTTAAAATACAACTGGTATTTCATTTGGATGGTTTTATAAGAACATGTGCTACTCAATGTTTGCCTGTCAAGGTTGAAATGTTTTTATAGGTTATAGATTGGAGATTTTGGAGTCTCATCCACTTTCCAAAGATCAAGTGCACATCCCCAAGTAGGATCCAATTGTTACCACCCATTCTGCATAGGGTGTTCACTAGATAGAATAATTCATCCATCTAGGGACCTTCTAGTCCGCCATGCACATTAGGCAGTCTTTTACCCAGTTGCATGTCCTCTTGCATTTCCTTTGTCATGGTCAGAGGAGGTTGTTTGTAAAATTTTGACATCCATTGCATGTGTTAAAGGGATAGCCCGAGTGAGTCACTCATGTCATGGCACCTTTGGAGTGTTTTTTTACCTAGTTGAACTTAGATCCTAGTGCTCAGAGTTCAACATGGTTTTTTCACTCACACCTCCAACGCCAAAGTGTGTTATAACATAGGCGCCTCAGGCTGGTGTCTAAGTCCTTATGGTCTGATGTCAAAATTAGTTAGTCACCATGGTCCTACCATCATGCATGACCTATTAGGTCTCTTGGAGGAGGAAAATTGACAAGAAACTATGTAAAAAGGAGTTAGGGGGGTAAAATATTAAAATAAATGAATATTTTGGCAACCTCCTCTCCTTAAGGGGGGTGCATGCAAGTGTCTTCCCTCATCCAAGGGAAAAAAGTGGCCCCCCCCCCCTCATCCATGCATGATTTTTTTTCAAAATTGGGATCTCCTCCCAAACATGGTGCCCTCATGAGTCAACTCCAGTGGTGGCATTGGCTCTCATTGTTTGCATGACAATCTCCACCAATAGAGGGCCTCAACCCCTAATTGTGGGATCCTACTCCAAAGGTGGCGCATTATGTCCTAAAATTGCATGAGATCCTCATCTATATGGCGCATTTATCTTGCATGGCCATGGATGAGTCTTGATTTGATTGAGATCTTCCTCTAGATGTGGCATTTGGAGGCCTATTTCACTCCATTATGGCTTGATCCCCCCTCCGCATGGCACATTAGGGTTTTAGAGTTCTCAATTAGGGTTTTGGTAATCCCCTCCATGTGTCACCCTCTCCTTTATGCATGCATCAGCTCAAGGAGGGTGAATTCTCTCCTTCTTCTCATATTTAAAGAAGCCTCTCCTTTCTATTAGGTTGTTGGTTATCATTTGGGGAAGAGCTCTACTCCTGTTTTATTTTCTCATTTTATGAAGTATGGTTATTAAAGCAAGACTTTGGAGGTTAGAAGTGTTGTTTGTAATGTGCAGATGGCGATGTTTCACATGCTTTTCTTAATTTGAGGTAACTTGTATTTGTCAAATAGTAGTTAGTTCCCATTTTTGTTCCTTCATTAGGCCTTGGAAAGGATGTTATTGCCCAATAGGGTAGATTTGGTATTATTGCTAGGTTTTATTGTAGGTTGTAGGAGAGATAGTTAAGATAAGTATTTTATCGGTTGTATATGCTCTTGTGTTAAACCCTCTCTTGCAAGTTGCACCAAAGGAAATTTTTGGAGGGGACCTTAATCCAACAAGTAGTTCATGGTTATCCTTGAGAAACCCTTGGCCTTGTTGGCCATTTCCTTGTGGGATAGTCCATTTGAACAATTCTCAAGTAAATCCATCAGTCGAATCTTGAAAAAACTCTCTTCTCAAACCCTTCTATAACCCTCCCTTCTTTCATTTAAATTAATTTTTTTTGTTTATAATGCATGTTTAGTATTAGATTGCTGGGTATGTGTTATATTCTTTGCATGTGTGTGTTGGGGGGGGGGGTGTTGCATCTTTGACTGCGCACCTGACGATCCCCTCAACTAGTGCTCTATCATATGCATCAGGCGCTGCGTGAAGCGCTGGCTCAGGGGCGGTTATAGGGAAGGGGGGTGGCGTGCTGAAACCCTCTCCCTTTCACGAAGCGAGTTTGAAATTTTTTGGGCTATTTTCGGCCTATTTTTTGGTTCTTTCTAAAAATATGCAATTTAATCCTGGTTAAGGGATTGGAGTCTATTTTCTAATCCGGGTTAACAATTTAGGGTTTTGGATGCTGAAGAATACCTATATTTGTATTGTGAGTGGTTAATAATCAATATGAGAAAATAAGAGGTGCAACTCTAAGTTTTGTAGGTTTTCCCGGTTTAGGGTTTACAGGGTAAATCTTTGCATTTTATGTGTGAATGTTGTGGTGTAATCTATGTTTTGCTTAAAAGAATATGTATGCTTCGCTTAAAAGAATATGTATGCTTTGCTTCTCTGCATAGGTTTAAAACTTACATAGATCCTCTTTCATCAAAGTTGCATCTAGTTTGGATCTGATATAATTATGCATATCTTGGATCTTGCATATAATTTATACTTTACATTACATCTAAGCTTAAGAGTTAGTGCATGCATTGAAATCTACTTCAATATTGCACTTATCTCATGTACTTTCATAGAAATGCAATTTCAATACTTGCATGCCATTGTAGATTAGTGTATAAAAGCATCCATTTGGTCTTTGTATCATAGTCTATCTCAATGCCCACTCTTTGGACAATGATAAAATCTCATGATATGGGCCCTGACATCTTTTTTAGATTTATAGTCCTAACATCTCTTATTTATTGGTTTTAGTCTAACAAGTTATTTGCAGGTTAAACCCCCCATTTTGGGACAGATCTAAAGGGACTCATCTAGAGTGTTTTCCTTGTTGTTTTATATATTTAACTTCTAGGTTTAGGACAACAAGCAAAAAATCCAAAAGGTAGCCCATACCGACCACCATTCAACCCCAGGGTTCCTACCAAACAAGGAACTCACCTCTCTTCCTTCTCACAATCATTTCCCCTCTAATTATAAGCCTGATTGTTGGCCATAAGGACCAATGTTAGACATTTCAAAGGGATGTATAGCCTTTAGTAACACATCAAGTAGGGTGGTGGTGTCATAACCCCCTACCCCCTCTCTGCGTCATTTTCATGTGTGTTTTTTCTTTTCCTTTTTGTTTACTTTAGTATGGTTCTAATTTCTTAGTTTGCTTTAAGCAATAATTATGTCACAATTACTTTCATTTGGAAAAGAACTTTAATTCATGTTTATATTTCATGTTCAATCACTCATGCATGTTGTAAATTATTCAATTAATTCCTTCTAATAATCAATCTTAAAAACATTCTAATTAATTTCACATTAATTAAATTCAAAACCAATCCTCCATAAAGACGTAATTTTGACGTCTATAAACATCCATAAATTTGTCACTCGTGGGAAAATTCTACAGTGGAGAGACTCTACAAGGCAGTGACCATGGGGAGCCGTTAGACTACACCATGAATTGGTGTCAGTATTGGATATTCCCCATGACTCCAAACTAGCCTTCTTCTCCTGTAGTACCACACTTGACATCTTGACTCCTTTCCACATACCTCGTTGTTGATGCCCATAAAATCCTAGCATCGACAGTAGGGATTCTCCCCAATGACTAATCCCAATTATATCACTCACTGTTTGGTATGGGGAATCCGTCCGGTTAACGGTTCAACTACCGTAGTTATGTTGTTTAAATATTGTACCGGTTACGGCCCGACCCACCGTTTATATTTTATGTTTAAAGTATGAATATGCAAGTGCTTTTAATCTAACTAATGCACCTAACCTAAATTGACAGGCATAAGCCTCACAAGTGATGTGTAGGTTCTTAGCTCTCGTCTTATCACTTCTACCTTATCAATTATTTAACCCTATTTTACACTAAGCTAATCTATCCTTGCAAGGAGCGAGTTTAAATAAGAGTAATAATATGAAAATGTTCATACAAATCCAACATATAGCTATTAAGATAAAGAATGCACATTCTCAACAGAAAATCACCAAAGATAGCTTTGATTATAATTAAAACAATTTATTACTCTGTAAACACATAGATATTTGCATAGATAAAGAAATCGTTCAACATCATTGAAATACTTCAACCAAGTTAGAAATATCTCACAACATGCATTATGAATAGAAGAGAAAATAGTTCCAATTTGTTATCCAACACATTCCACGCAAAAATTTATGTGCAAGCTTTTCCCAGCAAACAGGTCCTTCTCATTAGCAGAAAAATAGTTCTCTTACAAAATGTGTCCAGCCTTTATTATACTAGCAAAAGTCCCTTTTTCTAGTAACCCTTCCCCTATATTTATATTACAATAGAATTTGTCTCCACATAATCACTTCAGCTACCCCTGACCTTTGGACTGCCAAAATTTGTCATTTTGTGTTTGCACAAAAATACAATTAATTACAATTTAAAATTAATTTTTCTGGTGGGTCCTCCAAGTTGGAAATGTAATTATCCCATAAATCTCTTTCCTCAAATATGATATTACTTTGCACGGGCTCCAATAATTTTAAAGACACCTCATGAACGGATAACTCCTTTTCCACACTTATCACTCCTTCAGTAGAAACTTTGTAGCTTTCTTCTAGGAAATAAGCATTGATAGACGCTTGCCCGGTGTACTGATAGAGGTCTTCTTCATTCAACACATCTAATTTTCTGATATACTCTGGATCTTCTTTTAGTCCATCCCTCAACTCCATTAAACATTGATCCTTAGCGGGCAGCTCGTACATATCTGGAATCATGGCAATATGGCATTTCTCATGGATCTGATAAATTCCTTTGTAGAATTCTTCACACTTTGCGATGGATTTTGGTATTTCTACATGCATCTTCCTGGAAGCCCACCTGCAACTTTCTAGTAGCATTATATCTAGTTTGAATTCAATAGCGATCTTGTTTGGTAGATGATCAGTGACCTTGAAATGCTCTCCCTTCCAGGCCATCAGCCTTTTCAGCTTTTTATAAGTGACCACTAACTTTTGTCTTACTGAGAGGGCATCTATAACAATTTCTTTCATCCTTTTTATCATCTGATTCATTTTATAAATTTCTTCAATCAATAATTCCTAGGAGCAAAACATTTGTTCCTGTAATTTGCATGCTTGTTCGTGGAAAGGAGTCAGGTCTTGCTTTTGATTCCGCACCAAATTGACCTGCTCCAATAGAGATTCCTTCTCCCTAACCAGTTTATCCATTTGAGATCGCAAGGCTTCTACATGTCGATTTGACTTTATTTCTTTTCCTTCTAGTTCACTAATGCAGGCATAGAAATCACTTCTCTCACCCTCCATAATCACAAGTTGTACATTCAAAGGGTCTTTCTCATTTTCAAGATTATGATAATCCGACAGTAATATGTTCTTCTCATCTACTATAGCATCATGTTTTCTCTTCAACTCTATCCCTTCACCTCTTACTTCTACTAGGTTGTCTTTCAACTTTAGCATCTTTTCTTTGTTGCGCTCGAAGTCGCTCATCAACCTATCAACATTATCAACACTTGCTTGAGCATCTGTTATATTCACTGATGCTGTAAAATTGGGGTCTTTATGGGTGCCTTCCATTATAGTGTTCTCTTGAATGGTCACCACATCGGGCTGTGTGCCCATATTAAATTTTTTCCCTGACCTCCTGGTTATTGTCTTCCTTTTTTAGTCGAAGACTATAGTATCTAACTTTGCTACTGAGTGTTGTTTTGAGGGAGTGAATGGGGTAAGCCCAAGTTCTGGGAATGGGAGGTGTCCTCCTGTCAGTGTGATTCCAAGAACACTAGGTGGGTCTATGTCCATATCTTGAAGGTTTTGTCCTCCTCCTTGGACTTATTCTTCTTCAACAGTTTTCTTGATCCTATGTTCTTCCTCCCTTTGTTTTTCTAATTATGCTGCTTTGTTTGCTGCTTCTTGTTCTTCTTCTCTTTTCTCGCTTCTTCTTCTTTTCTCGCTTCTTCTTCTTTTCTTTTATCTTCTTCTTCTTTCTTCCATCTTTCTGCTTCTGCTGCCAGTAGTTTTTATGCTTCTTCTATTTGCTTCAACACTTCTGCTTTCTCTAATTGCTTCTTTTCCGCTTCCTCTCTTGACTTCTGTAATTCAGTTTCTTTGGCAGTATCTATGGCATGACTAGGGCTCGCGCCACTTTTCTGACCAAAACATTTATTTAACTCTGTCATGTTATTTCCCCTTCGATACAGTTCCTCATCTTTAAGGAAATAGTTTGTGTATTAAAAATGAGTCTTGCATGATGCACAATGTTGGGTGACCTTTTGCTAATTGTCATTTCTTACAAAGACCTTCTCTCCGAAATGAAATGCCTCTAGGTATTTTACAAAAAATTATGCTCCTTTGACCTTGGGGAATTTATACGCCCCGATCACAAATCACAATGTTGGATAGGAGGCCTTCTTATGTTCGTTTGAAGTATTACCTATCCTGTTAATGAAAACCTGTCTTACCGCCTCCTTGTGCACTACATAATCAGTTACATACTTCGGCATTAGAGAGGGATCCTTTGTACCTCCATACATCCCGATATAAGTACCTTATGGGGAAAAGTAGAAATTCCCATATTCATTTATAACATTCATGGCGTTATCTGACAAGTAATTTGGTTCTTCATTAAAAATTTCCCAATATAGAGGGATGATAAGTTCTTTACAGATGAGCTTGTAGTAGCTTGCATACTTGTGAGCCCATGTGATCTGGTACACCACATAGAGTGGGGTATCGGCTGGAATCCAAAAACACCCCAACTTAGGGAATGGGTCTCTAACCAGTATGCAGTCAATAAGATGTGAAGACATGAAGAATTTTTCTTTCTTCTGGGTCATTCCTCCTTGAGTTGCTGCTATCGTAGATGCCATAGTTTATGATATAATATATGCCTAGTTGAAACCGGTACCATGGGAGGAAATGTGATACACAACGGGTACCCAACTGAGCTTATATATATTCCCATTCGCTCTACCAAATATTCTACTTAACATTAGGGCTATGATTCTGAATCGTGTCTTCAGATTCTGGCTGTCGTATTACCCACTTGCTCTTGGTCTCAGTTGCTTTCCTATAATCAACATCTTCTTGGCATATGCAAAGTGATATATATTAACTCCTCTTATCCAATCATCTTTCATCATGACTTTAGGAGAACGTAACTTGTATGCCGCATCAATATGACCGGGTTGGAATGAAGCAAATCCTTCCCCACCTTCCCCAGCTATGATCCTTGTGTCGACGTCCACATGAGGTAGAATCCATTCGATAACTTCAGAGCATGGGAAGAGCTCTGGTCGGGTGAAAAATTTATGGAGACCGGATCTCTTAATATTTTGATACACCATCTCCTCCTCAATGGATGCATCTGGCACATTCTGATCTATGATGAGGTGATATAGTTCACCCCACTTGTATTCAAGGATGATTCTCGTCATTGCTTTGGTGTATTCAAATAATGTTTCCATTGGACTGTCTGAGACAACTTCAACATTAGAATCTGTTTCTGTTACCTTGGGCTTTCGCTTGGAATCTCTCTTTTGCATCTCCAAGTCCTAAGGATACAACAAAGTCACTGTATAAGCATACTCTTAATATTAAAACAACAGATTTGAGCAACATGCAAAGATATCCCTTCTCAATATTATTTACAAAAAAAAAAAAGAATTAGAAGATTCATTACTTCCATGGTGTCAGCTGAGTTTGATGTTGGTTATGGTTTATCATAGTACTGCCAACCTAAATCAAAGTGAATTTCCATATGCGATAAAATGCATCCATGGGTCCTTATGTGGAGTAAATCTTATTTTCCAATGCAACATTAGCTAAAACAATAACAATTTAAAATGCAAATATGCCTTCACTTCTATACATAATTATCGATCAAGGTATATCAGTGATATAGCATGTAGTTGCTAAGATGATGCGGAAACTAGATTCTCTCGTCAAACATAACCGTATGCTTCAATTGTTTAAGTGAATTGGGACAGTTCAAGGTTTTCGAAATCTTGTGGAACTGCCCTAGCTTCAACTAAAATTAGGCTTCTTTGCTAAATGCAAGCCAAAACTTCATCCATTCCCTAGAGGTCCCGAACCGCAGCGATGAACCTAAATGAGCTTGCCTCTATGGTAGTGCATTGTCATGAGACGATGGGAAGCAAAAATCGGCGATGTGGGTGTTAGAACAAGGAAACCAATTACACCTTGCAAGCTTTAGTCGAGGCATAAATCCTGAAAACAGGGACGGCCCGAGGCAGTCATTGAAAGGGAAAACCCTAGCGCATTTTAGCCGCGAACCTCCTACTTAAAATGCCACCAGAAGCTATCGAAACAATCCCTTACACCTTATTCCTAACTGAAAAAAAAATGGTTTCCCTCAGGTTTTGAAGCTAAGGTAAAAATAAACTCTACATTCATAACCTAACAAAATTCATAATTTAAACATAAGGAGGGCGCCATTGGTGGGTCGCGAAATCCTTTTAACCAGGGTGAAAACGTTGTTTACAAACATAGAATAAACGGTAAAAAAACCTACCTAGTGGTGAAAGACTGATCCAAGTGTAATTGTCAACGGCGTTGGGTGCTTTCTAGCGTCCGGTGTTGGCTCCAAATGCGAACGACGTTACAAATTATATGCCACAAAAGACAATTTTTTATCCTTTATACAAAACAATGTAACCCTAGTCATAAATGCGTAGGGTACATATGCTAACGGGGGACATGATATCTCTTGAGGTCGTTTCGGGCACTTTTCAATTTTCTACCGACCATGTTTCGCAACCATTTTCATTTCGCGCCGATTTAGTTTCGCAGACCAGTTCTTATATGGAACAGATAATTGTTTTGGATCAAAACATATGTCGGTTCTATTTATATGAGCTTTTTAATTTCACGTGGATACTGTTTCAGAGCGTTTTTTCTTTTCATGCCGATATCCCCTTTAACAACTATATCGGAGGACTTTTCATTCACTCAGTGACATGCATCGGAGGAACTTCCTTTCGTCGGCGATCATTTTCAGCGTTGTTTCTAATGTTGCACCGATTTCCATTTTCTTTGGCGTAACTTCATTTTGTTAGCAAGACGTTTCGACGGACTTCAAAGTACGCCAATCTCTTTCGGCGTGATACCAATAACTTCCCCGATTTACCATTTTTCCTTGCCTTCTGATCGTTTCGGTGTAACTTTGGCTTATGCTCCGAAACAAGAAAACCTAAGTGTTCTAACATCCTTAAAAAAAATGCTACAACCGTTTCGGCGGAAGATTGAAAGTTTCATCGACCATTTCGGTGGAAGATTGAAAGTTTCATCGACCATTTCGGCGGAAAATGGCGAGTTGCTCAGATCCAAAAATTTCCTTTTCTTTTGCTTTAAGAAAAATTCTAAGTGTCAAAAAGTAACTCCATAAAAAATGAAACAAAACTCTAAGTAAATAAAAAATAATAGGAGTGGCCCTACAATTTTATGAATTTTTTTGGGATTAGGTTGCAGCAACAACAATTGGCGACTAGCTAGTGAACACAGATCTTTGATCAAATTTTTCTTGAGGATTACAATTGCTTATTTGTTATTAATTCTAAATGTAAAACTATGCCTCTAAGATTTTCCTTTATGGATTTTAAAAGTCCAAAGTTTTAAGCAAGGAGAGAAGCCTCTTGAATCATATTGGTCAATTGCTTTAGGAAGTGGGAAACTGTCATGTCCCAAATTTGGTATTGGGTCACAATGTCCTAATCACATTGGCTCTATTCATTAGAGTTTGTCAAATTGATGCTAAAGGTCAAATAATTGCCAAGGAGAAAAATTACTAGTTTCCTAGGTTTGGGGTGGAAGCTTTGGGATTTGGAATAATGGGGATAATAAATGATGTTTGAACATTAGAATGGAATAAATATTTAATAAAGGATATAAATAAATATATACAAGTGAAAATCAAAGTGGCATTTCATCATGAAGACACATGGAGGAAGTGGGACCCACATATGGCTAGATTTCCCCACTACATTTGGCATCATTCTCTCACCAATTCGAATTCAAGGTGAATGGTAACATACTTGGGGGAGTCCAAAAGGTATTATTCATTGCATGACTCATCCAAGGTCTAAATATAGAGGAAGAGTAACTCCCATGGAAGAGGAAGAGGCAATTTGGAGCTAGTGAGACACTTGGGCTAGATTCCCTAGCTCTATGACAACAATAATGAAGATGCTATGACACCTATGACACAAATCAGACCTGAAGGCTGACATATGACATATATGACATGTCAGGGCTAAAAATAGACTCCAAGAGGGCGCTCAAGGGTGTTAGGGCAGCTAAGATGCTTCCACATGTGATTTGGCGGAAGTGGGAGACTAGGAATTGTTGTACAAGTGGCGTTCTTTGGAATCTCTTCCCAACATGAGTTGGCATGAGTCTCTTGGAAGGAATTCGACCCATGGAGGACATTAGAAGTTTATAAATGTCAATAACAAAGAATGAAACCAGATTTTGATCATTTGTAGAAATTGCAATTGCATTTGTGAAGAGGGAGAGCTAGTGGATGACTAGTTTCTTGCCTTAGCCAATTTCGAGGGTGAAAGATTCCCATCCAAGTTGGTAATTGGAAAGGCCATTCAGATCTTTCATTTGGAGATTTAATGGAGTCTTTATTTGCAGGTGTAAGCTACATGGCAGCTCATGGTTTCTTCTATTGCAGCTCACTCCTTCAACCATTTCCAGTTTTGATGGCATATTCTTGATCCTTGAGGGAGGGTGTTTTTGGTGAGCTATTGTACTTTTGGGGGGAGATTATAATACCCCATTTATTTTGTAATATGAATTAAATACTCTGTTCTTCATCTCCAGAAAGTTTCAGGTCGAAATTCCAAGTAGAAATGTATAAATCTCATTTTTAATGGAAGAACAATGCCATTTCCCCACTACCTTGTTGTGAACCAATGTATTGATGATGATTTCGAATGAATGGCTGATTCTCTGATATATTTGTGATCAATATACTGCCATGGATGTATTCTACAAGTTTCATGTACTGTACTTGAGAATTTGAATCATTTTTACTCAGTTTAGTTGTATTGGGAGGTGAAATAGTGCCATTTCCACAAGGGTCGAATTGGGGATTTTTGCAGTTGAATGGGAGAGGGTGAGAACAGTTGTAATAATCCATTAATGGTGCATATGAGACTTTAATAACATAATTAACACATTACATACCTCTGTTCATAAATTTGAGTGGGTTTGGAGGCATTTGGGAAGCCATTTTCAGTACTTACCCTAGGGGGATTTGAACCCCAAATTACTAGTAAAATTGCATAATTGGTCCAGAATCTTAAGAGAGTTTGCAGAGGTCTTTTGGTGGCCATATTTCATCCATAAACATCATATTCAAATTATAAGATCATTCACACACATTCCTTGAAGATTTGAAGGCATTTGGAGTCAATTTGAGACCTAGAGACCAATACTAGTCAAAGGAAAATCACTAGTAAAGTTACCTACATTGATCAAAATTGAAAGAGGATTTGCAGAAGTATTTTAAAGGTTCAAAGGCATCCCCGAAACACATATTTATGTTCTAATATCATTCATATACCTTCTCAGAAGATTTGGGATCATTTGGGGCAAATTTGGGACCTAGAGATCAAAACTAGTCAAAGGTCGAACTAGGGAAAAAAAGTGGAAAATTGTAATTTTAATAAAATTCCTAATAAGGGACATTACAGAAACCTAGACCATAATTCCTGACCACTCTCCTGAGGCCATAATATGGGGTTCATTATTAGTCACGTCTTTTGGATACCCCTACATATGACTCCACAGGATTGTAACGAAATCAGATAGATGTATTCATTTGTTCCTCATTCCCATGCCATCAACATTTCTTTGTATGCTTTCTTTTGACGATTTTATCGTCCGAGTCCTTCAAAATAGCTTTATTCAGTCTTCAAATTTTTGACGTAGGTTCTTCCATCCATAATGTCCTTTTGTGTGAGTTATGAGTTTTCTTTATTTGTCATACTCACGGACGGAGACAAACCTTCTGGAGTATCATCCAGTGTATCTTCTTGATTGGATGTATTTGACTTTTCCATACCATTTCTTTGATGGAGATGGAATCCTTTTAGCAATTTTGACTCTTCATTGTAAGCCTTTTGGCTGTAAATTTCATAGCATGGGATCATTTTTACTGCCATACATCAACAAGACTCGCTTCCTTTCCATGGGTCAATTATAGTAAGCTTCCTAAGATAGGAATTTATGTGTGAGTGAGTGGAGGCCCAAGATAGTAATTTAGAATTCCTGAATCCTGGTTATTTCACAAGGTTTATACCGATACAAATTGAAACAAGAAGTAGGTTTCCAATTTTAAAACAAAGTAGCAATTAAAATCACTAATGAAAATGTTTTACAAAAAGAATTCCTTTGTCATGAAGCCAGTTCTAATCTTTATAAGCATTTCAAATGAGATTGTTTAGATGTCTACATTTTTGCACATCACTCTAAAAGTTGAGCTGGGTTTTATTCAAACAAAATCAAGCAAGAAAAACAATGCAAAAATAAGATAAGGTTGAAATCAACTAACCTAAGGAGAAAACAAACGAAATCAAACAAACTAAAAACAACAGATTTATTTATGTACAATAGGTTTCCCTAAGACTAAGAAAAATATTGTTTAAGTGCTAGGCCGTTGACAGGGAGGTTTTCCTTCTTCCCTTGTAAATATTGTAACTTATAAGTTGCTAGGCGCAACTTCTAGACAATCTGATAAGGACCAAGCCACAATTGCTGAAATTTTGTATGTTTTCCTTTCTCTTCATGAGGACTATCCCACTTCAGAACTAGGTCTCCTACCTCAAAAGTTCTCTTTCCAGACTTCCGTTTATCAAAATACCTTTTAACAATATCTTGGTGATGGTTGAATCTATATTTGGCTTTTTGACGTGCCTCCTCAAGTTTTAGCAAAGTATTAATTCGTGACTGTAAGATTTTGCTATTCGATCCTCGAGATGCCTGAGCTAACTGTAGGGAAGGAAGTAGTATGTTTGTAGGAAGAATAACCTCTTTACCATAGACTAAGGTGTAAGGAGAAACCCCTAAAGAGTTTTTTGGAGTGACCCTATCTTCCCATAAAGCGTCGAGAAGGGCTACATGCCAATTTCTTTGATTTTCAATAACTGTTTTCTTCATAATTCGTATGAGATTCTTATTGGTAGATTCCTCCAACCCATTACCTTGAGGATAATAGTTAGATGAATAATGCAATTTAATTCCTTGTTCCATATAAAATGTACTTAACTTAGCAGAATAAAAATAAGATGCATTATCAAAAACTAAGGAAATTGGAACCCCAAACCTGGTTATTATGTTTTCCTGCAAAAATCGGATAACCCCATCTTCATTCACTTTGTGTAAAGGATTTGCTTCAGTCCACCTGGTGAAATAATCAGTGGTTGTGAGAATGTACCGATGTTGCAATGACGAGTTGGGATTGATTTCCCCGATGATATCTAAACCCCATTGCTCGAATGGTTCTGAAATGATAACTGGTTTTAGCGGCTCTGCTGATTTTGGTAGCCTGTTAGCACTTCTCTGACACACATAACATCTCCTTGCATAAGCATGAGCATATTTAAAAACAGTTGGCCAATAATACCTGGCTCTTAATATTTTATGAGAAGTAGTTTCTCCAGAATAATGTTCCCCTGCAGGGCCATCATGTAACTCCTTTACCACTTTCTCTGCATCATCCTTTTCAAGACATCTTAGAAAAACTCCATCGTAATTCTTTCTAAATAGTACTCCATTTATTATTTTATATGATGCTGAATTCAATCAGAGTGCCCTTATTTGCTTTGAACTCCAATGTTCCGGAAAATATCCATTTTGAAGATAATGAATTAAGTCTCTGTACCAAGACTCTGGAGTGGTGAAAGTGGAACAGACTTCAATTAGATTCATTTCTGATTCATTTTCCCAGCCTTGATCTTTATCAATTGTATTTTTCAGTCATCAACTTGCATAATCCTTGACCTTTGATGATATTGGCTGGCTTAAATTCTAGGTCATATTCTTGGAGTACAGTCACCCAGTTTCCTCGTCTTTCTCCCAACTCCTTCTGAATAAATACAGATCTAACAACTGGGTGAGGTATTACAACCTTTGTTCTATTTTTCAGAATATAAGGTCTGAACTGCTTTACTGCCTTAAAAAATGCATACGCTTGCTTATCTACAGCTGGGTAATTCAGTTTAGTTCCTTGTAACCTAGTTCTCATAAAATATATTGGGTATTCATCCCCTTGATCTCCTTTCTGTGTGAGCACTACTGTAAGAGAAAAATCTGAAGCAAATGTGTATATAATAAAATCTTTTTCAAAATCTGGATTGCTCAATGAAGGTGCAAGGGCAATGGCATTTTTTATATCCTTAAAAGCATTCTTCTCAATATCAGTCCATTTGACTTGTACACTTTGCTTCACCATTTGTCGCAAATTTTTTACAATATGTGCAAAATCTGGGACAAACCTTTGCACAAATTTTATTATGCCCATAAATGATTGCATAGTTTTCTTCTTGTGGGGCATGGGAATCTGAGTTATAGCTTGAATTCTTTCTGGGTCTATAGAGATTCCATTTTTAGAGATGATGTGCCCTAACAGTTTTTCCTCGAGAACAACAAAAATGATTTTTTTAGGGTTCAGAGATATACCATACTTTCTACAACGTTCAAAAATTTGTTTCAAATGGAAAGCATGATCTTCCCTTTTCTTAGAAAAAATTGTTACATCATCTAAATAAATGACAACAAAGTGGCCGACCAAGCCTCAGAATGCGATATCCATGGCCCTTTGCAATGTGGATCCAACATTCATAAGGCCAAAATGCATTCTTCTATAATTGAATGTTCGCCATTTTGTGTGAAACGTAGTCTTGGGCCTATCCTTCTCGACCACTAGCACTTGATTATAACCTGAAAAATCCATCTAATAGGGAGAACATTTCTGATCCTGATACCATCTGTAAAATTTGTTCCATGGGTGGGACCGGATAGTTGTCTTTATCTGATGACTGGTTTAAATTTTGAAAATCCACACACAGTCTGATTTCTCCTGATTTTTTTCTTATAGGCACCAAGTTTTCCATTCAGAATGTCTAACCTTGAAAATAATCTTTGCATCCAGCAACTTCTTTAATTCTTTCTGTATTAATGGTTCAAGTGTAGGATGCATCTTTCGAAGCTGTTGTTGAAATGGTTTTGCTCCTTGTTTGATGGGTATTGCATGTTGAATGATGCGTGTATCATAAGTTTTCAAATATTCATATGTCCATGCAAAAATATCTTTGTACTGCTGAAATAATTTAATAAACTTGCATCTTTCACCAGGTGAGCAACACTTTCCCAAATTGACATATTTGGGATCTTGTTCTGTGCCTAAGTTTACCAACTCATATTGCATTGAGGAGCTATTGGTATTGACATTTGTAGGCTTTCTGAACTTGTGTTGTAAGTCAAATAATCCTTCAAGAGTTCACACTCCTTTTGGCATAAAATTTCCTTTGCTGGTACCCTCATTTTGTAATTCTTACTGGTGTTCATCTTCTTCAATGATTGATTCTTTGAAGTTATCTTCATTTGTCAGAAAACTGATAATCTGCTCATCATCATCAAACACTCTCAGATTTGTAATGTTTCCAGGTACAGATGGCCTGAAAACCAATTCAATAGAACATTTTTTATTGGTTGGTACTTACCGTGAAGCAGAAACAACTAGTAAATCAACATCGACGTTATGTAATCTAGGGATGTCATTTATGTTGAAAGTATTAAATCTGATATTAACTTCTATACTTTAGACTGATACCCTTCCAAGTGTGGAGCCACACAATGAATGGTGTTTCTTATTTTCCTAACAACTATTTCTGAGTCACCAAAAAATTTTAAATTCTTAATATTCAAATCAATGGCTTTTTTCAATCCTTGCACTAAAGCCTCATATTCTGCAGTATTATTTGTGCATTCAAATTCTAATCTACAAGAGAGAAAATGTATCTTCCCTTGAGAATCAACAAGAACACAACCAACTCCTGCTCCCTCTTTTGTTTTGGAGACATCAAAGTATAAAATCCAAAATTTATCATCTAACTCAATTATAAATCTTTAACTACTCAATTTTGCTATACAGAAAAGCTTCATACAAGATAAATTTTGATAACTAAAAGGACTTGATATTCAAAAAAAAATAAAGTTAATATTTTTTTGAAGGATTTAAATATTGAATTAAATCTTCTATCAAATAGGGACAACATTGAAGACCCTTATAGTAATTTAACCACAATTCTCTCTACTTCCATTGACAAGTTCTCTATCAATGTGTCATGTAAAAGAGAAAATAGAACAACCAATCCTTGGTATGATAAAGAGTGTAAGATTTCTAAAAAATCAAATAGTGAGGATTCTAATGAGTTCTTAAAATCTAATAAGATAGAGAATCACAAATCCCTAATTAAAATAGAGAAAAAATGTACTATATAAATAAAAAGCAAGAGAATATTTTTCACCTCTCTAAGGTAGATCCTATGAAATTATGAAGGCAAATTCTAAGTTTTAAAACTAAATAAAACAATACGATTTCCATGAGGGACTATAACTCCTACCTTAAAAAGCGTTACAAATCCCCTAATGTTGTGGACAACATTAAGACCTTTTCTACACAGGAATAAGTTTTCCCTTAGAAGACATAGAGTTTTGGGTCAAGCAGCTCATAAAGGAAAAGTTAATGACTTCGAAAGATACCGAGAAAAATTCTTAAAAATTGGAGGGCCTATCCTCATGCCTCATGTCCACAAGCACTTTCATTTAGCAATCAATTAGGGTTTCCTAAACCTGGACTCAAAGCCTCATTTTTCCTATTTTTAAAAGCGAATAAAAAATTCCCTCTACTTATAGGACCATTATGGTTAGCCCTCTTTTAGCCAACTTATATGGAGTTATTTTGGAAAATAATATTAGCGTATGGCTAGAAATCCATGGAAAAAAGAGCTAAAGGAAAGGTTGTATTTAGGAGCTATAGTTCAACTATGGAACACCTTGTTACGTTGAGGATTATTCCAGAGGAGTGTCACAATAATAAAACCAATCTCTTGTGTTGACTTTATAAAATAATTCGACATAATGCTCATAACTAATATTTGGAATAGATTAAATGAGATAAATGTTCCTTTACAGTTAAGATTTACTGCGATAAGGTTGTACGAGAATGATATTGCGAAGTTTGGGAACACTGAGGGCTAGTTGAAAGAAATTAATTGTAATATAGGAGTCAAGTAAGGTTGTCTCCTATCCCCTACCATTTATGGTATATAAATTAACAATTTAGAGGGTTGTTTGGAAGAAGCAGGTTGTATTGGTGCAAATATAGCTTGTATAGAAATCACCATTCTTCTTTATGTTGATTATATTGTTCTTATGGTGAGGAGTCCCTATGATTTTGGCATGCAACTAAAAATTCTCAAGGATTTTTTCTCTAATATAAGTATGATTGTTAATAATGAAAAAACAAAGGTTACGATAATCAAATCCAAAAGAATCACTCACGTTAATTTTGTGTATGACAACAACAACTTGGAGCGAGTGACTTCATACAAATATCTTGGAATCGATCTTCATCACAAGATTAATTGGAATTATCGAATTAAGAAAATGATAAATGAAGGGAGGAAAGCTTATTATGGACTTGAAAATGGTTGTAAGTCAATAGACCTTTGACATTGGGATAAGAAGAAACTCATTTTGAGACTCTCATCACCCCTATTATTTTATATGGTTGTGAAGTTAGGGGTTGCAACACCTCTAGAGAAACGAGGAGAAAGATAGAGCAAATCCAAAAGAATTTTATAAATTATGTTAGAAAAATATAAAAAACATAAGGAAACAACAATAACAATAGAACATGAGATTTAAGTGGAAACCCTATTGTATGTAGATAAAACCATGGGGCAATGACATATTTGATCTTTTATTATTACTCAACAAAAAACTTATAATGTTTTCTTCTATCTCTCTCATGTTACAATGTCAGGGGGTTAGTCCCCTTTTATACAATACATCTGAGGGTTCCAGAAGGAATTCAAATACACTAGAAGGTTCTGGAAATTTTTTCCCTCAAGGGCCCCTCCCTCTCGTGCCTGATGCATGCGAATCGTCCGTGGGCCTAGTTGAGAACTCTACAACAAGAATACTGGATATCTAGATATTGGCTTCATCTCCTAACAAACTATAATCTTAAAATTAAAGACAATACACCCTATCCTATCCTCCTCATAAAAGTTATTTTTTACTCTTTGAGAGCATGGCCATGACCAGGTACTTTGTAACAAACATAAATACAAATATAATGATAATAGCAACAATACAAATAACAATAATAAATGTTAACTACATCAATGAAAGATCAATGTGTACATACCCCTTCACCTTATTACCAGTTAATGCATATAAGTGTATTGCCATGAGGCTCTTTGTAAGCATGTCATTCATTATATATATAAACAATGATTCTTTCTTACATTTGGTATCCGAACCAACTCTTGGTCAATTTTATGGGTAAATTCAACTAGTATACCTTGGGTCAATTGTACCCAATCAATCAATTCCATATTGCACCTTCTAGATGCCAATTGATCCACTACCACATCAATTTAATCCGTATGTTGCAAATTAATTTGTCGCCCATCAAATCAATTGAATCAATTCATACACTTGATCATATGCTGCAACTGTAAATTTGTATGCCACAATTACTACAATCACTATCACAGTTAATCCACACATAATAATTATATATAGTCAACCAGATGTGAAATAGTCATACTATGATTTCATGCTGCAGTCAGGGTTGGAATTTGACACGCATTTTTCCCATTAAATGTCAGTTGTTTTTACAAACCATCTCATATAATGACCAAACGATTCCCTGGCACGTATTTTCAATGTTTAATTAGATTTTTAAACTATCATTAATTTTTATTAGAGAGCATATCAAGACATTTGTACACCTCGACCCGTTTCGAATCCCAATTCCCCAATGTCTCTATGCCTATTATGTACTTTGAAGCCCAACATTAGCTGCAGAATTTACCAAGCTGTAGCAAAAGCACCCATTGATGCCAGAGTCCACCAACATGGGGATTTCATGGACTTACACTTCTGAATTGGTGTAAGACGTTATTTTTTTATATATTTAATAATATTAATAAATAAATAAAATTAGTGAAATTGTTTTTGTTTTTTTATATTGAGTTGGGTTAATAGAATGTGCCTAAAACATAGGCCTCCAATCCCACTTCATACATCTCCCACTTCCAAGTTACAAGTTATAGTTCCTTCCAAAATTCTCGTTGCTAAAAGTTTTTAAGTATTTTTACGGTTATGTACATTCTTTTCTTTCTGAAAATGATTTATTTGACTTATGTTAAAACTTAGTAACATTTTATTATTTTTATAGTTTTATAGTCTTAATAATTGATTGAAATAATTACTTTTACTAATGGTCAAAATGCTTCTAGACAAATTTGAAGTTGAATGTGGCCTTTTTCCTATCTACTTATAGTTAAGGGAAAGTGAATGGTCCAAAGAAGAAAGCAACAACTGGCTTGGTCCTAATTTTGACCCTTCCCCACAAAAACATATTGAAAATAAAATTAAACCCCATGGTTTCTAATTTGAGCAACAAAATTTCATCAATGCCCCTTACCTAAGTTTAAATTTAATATGTTGCATTCCACCTAGCATGGCATCAACCTCTAAAAAGGATTCCGGGTTCCACTTTTTGTTCATTTTCTAAGTTTATCATTTAATGCACTTCAAGTGCATAATGATGCCGTCGCATGTTACTTTTGAGTTCATTGTGTCACTATTCATAGGTTGTTGGGTAAATGAGCCTATTGTTATCTTTTAATTGAAAATTAAATCATGTGATAAAACATCATAATTTAAGGGTCTTTTTTAAAATAAAACTTCAATGTAGAAGGGTTATTTCTTTTATCAAAACGTTGTTGTGTGACAGAGAAGATAAAAATTCAAAACATCAAAAAATCTTAGTATGAAAGTCAAAGATGAAATGAATTCCAACCCTAGTTGCAGCCATATGATACTCTTAATTTGTATGTTAATTCATTAGTTAATCATTCATAGTTCGTACTGTGACCATACCAATCGTCATTGTTTTCATCCATACCAAAAAGTTGCCACTTGTTATTTCGTCATACATCCACATTAATTCCCGTGTAGGAATTCCCTTTGTCGTACGAACCTTGTTTTATGTTTTATTAGCAATCAATTCTTTCGGTCCATACATTCATAAGCATCATCATCTAATTTTTGTGTGATTTATCCGTACAGTTGCATCCTTGAGAAAAGTCATCACTTCCTTCTTTAATCAATTAATTAATTTATTTTACCTTGGAGGGTTATAAAAAATATTATCTTAAAAAAAATATTTCATTAATTTATATAATATCTAAAGTCAAATTCAAAGCGGATCCCACAAGAAGCCATCACCAAAATGGGTATTAATGATGGATCACACGCATATATTTATTGTTATAAAGATGAAACCAATAGTACCACACAAATTATGGATCAAATCAAGAATCCCAAAAAAGAGTTATAAGGGACAAAAGGAAGTAGGATATAGAGTTGACAAATCAATTGAAGATTTGGGAAACATAATCAACAAGTAATTTATTAAATATTCACGTCGAAGACGATGGCTATAATTAATAAAGAAGGGAGATATTTGTCACAAATATAATAAAAGGTGGAGTCTAGGACATTGATGTGAGTTAAAACCCGACAAGGATAAACCATTGATGAGAATTAGTGAGCATAGAAAACGGATTGACAAGTAATCTCAAAGACAAGATGAGTCAATGATCTAACAAAAAAAGACAAAATATCACTAGCATCTTCAAACTCATCGAACACAATTCATGAAAGAGGTCAGGGTAGAACAAGTGAACCCAACAGATTTGTAATATCCCATTTTGACCCTTAGGATGTATTAGCTTTTAATGTAAATATTGTATACATGTGATGTATGTTTTCCTAGCGTGGAGCTCAAGGCCAAGGCTCTGCTAGTGGATGCTCGAATTTTATTTAAAAGACAAACATTAGATATTATGTTACCTATGTGCTATTTAGCCATGTAACATTGTAAAAATGATGTAAATAAACATCATGCAATAAAATACCAAAACTGGCTATGGAAGCAACGAATGAGAAGGGGCCTTGTGTATCCACTAGGGAGTGGTGAGGGGGTTGTGGGGATGAACCATATGTTGCCAAATGTCGTCTTATGAACCCATTTGACTTTCCTTGCTGGCATTTAATTCTGTGTAAGAAAGTTGTTGAAGAAATTAGTCCATGGCTTCAATGGAGCATGGGCAACTCAGAAATTCTTATGGCAGGGTATGGGCTCTATTTTCTTGTACCACAAGTCATTATACCTCATGGGGATTGTTTCTTCCTCATTCCCATTCCATTGTTGAACATCCCAACATCATTTTCCATCCATTACAAATTCCCAGCAGTGAGCAAAAACCAGAAATCGCAACTTTGCAAGAACCCACATTTTGAAGTGCCATAAACGCCCAGATTTGGTATTTGATAGTGAAATCCAATGGGAGATCCATAGACATGAACCTTGGGGCGATATTGAGAGGATTAGATACCCCGAAATCCATGAGAAAACCCAGTTTTTATAGCCTAGAAGTCCAGTGACGGGATTGAGTTATTTTGATGACAAAATGGTGATAAACCCAAGTGGGAATGTTTGAACAGAGGATTGAATTGCTTGATGTTAGCTTGAGATGTCTATAGCTTTGTGGTTGAGCTTATTGGCTTAGCATTGCTCTCCTTTGTCTTTTATATGCTTGATAAACCCAACTGTATGTTGGCTTAGCATAGTTATTGAGTGAAACCATGGCTGTGAGTGAGCCCAGTTAGTTCCTCCTTAGTGGATACACAACCTAGCTCGAGGGTGATCTCTCAGCTGAAAGAATACAGGCTGGATAAAGATCTATGGTTGGGTGGAACGTTGCTCTCACATAGCCAGTTGTTTGGACAACTTCATCTCAAAGATAAGTGTTCCCTGTGTTTTAAATTATATGCATTCTGTTTCTTGCAATTTGTTAATTTAGAATGATAATTGTTCATGTTAATGGAATTGATATGAAGTCTGTGCATAGCATGAGAATGGGATTGATTCTCTGCAGGTCGAATCATCATCTACTTGTGATAGATAGGCTAATGCATTACTGTTTGTGTGTGTGCAAATATGATTAATTCCATTGTGTTTATATTGAGTTTGAATCTGCACACAAAAGTTTTATTTAACCATGAATTTCTTACTAATGAAGGGGGATGAGATGGCTAAATAAGCCCAGTATGTTTGGTCATGTTTCCTCCCTTGCATTGGACTAATGGAAGGGGATGTGACAGAGTGGTATCAGAGCCCATGTTGCAGCACTGGGGCTGCTTGGACCAAACTGTGAGATACAGGCAAGTAACAAAAGGTTTTAACACGGTATTGGTGAAGTTGAGGTTTCATCTTGGAATGGAAAAAATGGCAGGATCATAGTTCTCAGATGGGGTAGAGGACCACACAAGTGCATAGATATCTGCAAGAGCTTTCCAATAGTACCAAACTCGTCCCATTTGGTTAAGGGATGAAGGAGAAATGAACCCCGCAAGTTGCAGGGCCGGAGGTGTTCCACGGCTTCGGATTCCGAGTTTCGGGTTTCGGGAATGCAAAATTTCGAAAGTTGCGTCTTGTATTTCCAAAATTTCGAACCCTCAATTTTGGGTTTTGGGTTTCGGTTTTCGAGAATGCAAAATTTCGAAAGTTGCATCTTGTATTTCCGAAATCCTGAACTCGTAATTTTGGGTTTCGGGTCGCGGGATGGTTACGTCTCCGTGACTGCGGCCTAACTTTTCGAACCCGCAGTTTCGGGTTTCGGGTTGCAGGTTGTGGGATGGTTACATCTCCATGACCGCGACCTGACTTTTTGAACCCGCAGTTTTGGGTTTCGGGTTTCGGGTTGCGAGATGGTTACATTTTCGTGACTGCAACTTGACTTTCTGAACCCGTAGTTTCGGGTTTCGGGTTGCTAGATGGTTACATTTCCGTGATCGCAACTTGACTTTCCGAACTCGTAGTTTCAGGTTGTGGGATGGTTACATTTCCGTGATCGCAACTTGACTTTCCGAACCCACAGTTCAGGTTTCGAGTTGCGGGCTATGTGTGGCGGCATAACAAAAAAAAAAGAACAAGAAAAAGAAAGTATAGAGCCCGAAAATTGATTTTTGGATTGCAGGAGCATGCAGATTCAAAATTGGATGAGTTCGGTGGCATTCTGAGGCCATTGATGAAGGCCATGAATGAACCAGTGAGGATTTCGAGCCCCTTATACTCCAATTTGGCATAAATTTGGGATTAATGGCTTTTACAAATTGGTGTCTCGACGCTTGACAGAAGGTCAGATTGAGTCGAAACTGATATGGCACAGTCGTGGAGCAGGCACGATGTTAATTTTGGAGTTTTGGAGCTAAACTCTAAAGCATGTGGAGTCGGGGTGTGCGAGAAGGCCAAAAAGCACTATTCCGGGCCACGTTTTTGGAATTTTGAAAAGCTTGCAGTGGTTGAAAGTGACCCTATAATTTAGATTCAAGAAATTTACTGAACTCAACATTTCATATTCTCAGTAAACTAGACATATTCCGTTAGACAAATATTTCCCAGAAATGCACCGTTTGGGAAATAGCCATTTTTGGCCAAACTTTGGAATTTTGGAAAAGTGTGAAAAGTGGAAAGTAGTCAAACCCAGAGTTTTATAGAAGATGAATGGAGCATCGGAACAGAGATCCGCGAGTTGCTGAGTGTTCCTTGTTATATGGACTAACTTCGCCCGATAGAAAAATTTTCGTGATTCCTCATGGATTTTTTTTCTACAGGTGGCTGAAGTTGGCAGTTCCTGATATTTTACAATTGTGTAAAAACGTGCAGAATTATGGTGAAAGTTGTCATTTTTGAAGTAATGCAGTTTCCACACCCGATGTCGAAATGGAGCAAGTGGATAGGAATTGGAAAGCTTATCCGGCAGGGAACAGTGGTGCATAACCATAATTTGAATGGGGCTATCATACATCATATATATTTAGAGCAGAAAAGTGCCAGTGACTGTTTTGGACAATTGTTGTCAATATGGACAATTCCTAGAATTGCATGCCTAGAAGTAGCAAGTGGGAATATTATGCATGAGTATATGTATTGAATTGTTGATTGGCGATAAAATCATAGCTAATGATTCCTAGTGTGATTGCTAGAGACCATGAAATCGAACCAGCTATGATGTGGAAGAGGAAGTTCATGCAAGGATGAGGGATTGGAAAGGGAGAATTCCTTAACCCCTGTCTTGCTAACTGTATTTATATTTTTTAAGCTTTATGTACATAAAAGTATGGCATGAGAATGCTGAAAATACAAGAGATTAGATGGATGGCATGAATATGCACTAGTTGACATATTAATAAACATTGCATAGTGCCTGAACAGATGTTTGTGCACACATATGATATTACATATTGGTAAAAGTAGTAAGGTTCTACATAGGCAATGAACCACTAATGGAAAATATTGTGGTTGATAATCACTATTGGTGTTGGTATTGGATGTAGGACCAAAGACAACAGAAGCATGGCTGAATATGTTGATGATGTTGTTGCATGTGGCCAACAACCTTATGAAAAAAATGATAAGGCAACAAATCCATGATAAAGAAGTTGGTTTTGTAAGAGACCAACTAATCAGGTAACATCAAGGGTGTAAATGGGAGCCATGCGGGTAATGGTTTAATTATAATGATTGCATAAGTGTTGAAAGGGGATCGAGTAAGAATCCATTGAACCATATTTAGTAATTATAAAACGCTATGCATTTAGAGTTGAAATGCATTCATGTGAATGCCATACTGCCATAGTGTGGTGGAGCATGGAGTGGTGAAGGAAAGATGTCTCCTACCATGTGACTATTTAGAAATTTAGACTACATTCATATAAAAATATATCATTGCATGTGTATGTCGGTTATGAGCTTAATAATCAAAGCAAGTGAGAACTGGTGGTCCTGATTATGGTAATGCATGATATATGAGGTAGTCATGTTTCAGCCATAATATGTTTGAATGTAGAACATTCATGAACCAATGCAAGGTAGCATTGAGTGGATATGCATTAAGAGATTTTATGAATCTTGTAGTCATGCATTGAGCGGATGCATATGAAAAGTCTGAGTAAATATTATAAATGTGCATGCATAAGTGTGGGTGCACATGTTGTGATGCATTGCATGAATGCATAGGGATGGTACGTGTGTTATTGCAAACTAAATAATGAATGAGATGATGAATTGATTATAATTCTAGGATCATTTCATGGGATGTTATGAATGCAGAATAGTAAGTGCATAAAGAAGGTAGTCATGATCGATGGGAGGTCGGAATACTCTGTGGAAGGGCAGAGTTGTATAAATCATATGACTATGAAATAATGAGTATCTAAAGTTTCATTTAAATTGCATGAATGATGTGACTGTACCTTGCAAATTTAGTATGATAATGATTCACCTGAAGTAATGAGTTTTGGTGATACTAAGATGTTAATAACTGGAAGTGTTTGAATTAGGGAATGTTATAATTCTGGAAATGCTTCAGTGACTGTTGCAGCAATGAAATATTATATGCATTAAGACTTACAAGTGTTTGGCTGATTAACGTTTCAGATTCTAGGTAGAAATGTCTTGTGTATGGCAATGAGGATAAGACCATAGTAAAGACCGAACTCTACTGTTGACCAACTCCAACGCGACCTTAGTCGACAGGGGTTCACCTCACTGTCGACACACCCCGCAGTCTCCCTGGGAACCGGCCCGAGCACCGGCTCGGGTAGGTTTGAGCCCACCCAGCAACACCCACAGAGCGGATGAGGTCTCACCCGAGGCCTCCAGGAAGAGCAGACGGAACCATGTTTCTGCTGAGGGAGGAGGGAAATTGTGGCTACATTGACTAACTCTATTGCAGTGTTTAATCAGAAACTTTAAACATTCGGCAAGGAGCTATAATCGGAACATTTACCATTACGTTCAACATAGAGCATATTTAATCACAACATTTATCATCTCGGCAACAGTAAACAGACATTTCATTAAGAAAATATAACAACATTCCAATATCGCAACATTGCACAAAGATTATACCAGAACATCATCATTATATTACGGCTGCAGTCATAAACCAGAAAACAAAACATAGATCTCCGCATACATGCATCTCTTGCTTACTCTGACTTCAACTGCCTACTTAACACCTACAACTCTCACCTATTTATAGGCTTCTACCATTACAATATTTTTCCACTTACAAACGACTTCCTAACCGACACTTATAGACAATTGACCCACTATCTAACTGACTCGGTCCAAATGACCCCAAAAACCCGCATACCGCGGTACAACTGACTCACTATTACATAATATGTGGTCCAAGTGACCCAAAAACCCGCCAACTGCGGTATTCTTTAGCACAAAATACTCCTTTCGTGCCCTCATCCGATGTGTCATAGCGTCGGTGGTACTGCGACATTTCCTCATCAAATCGCCTGCCAACAAGCCCCCAACACAATCTTGTGGCTCGCCCTCGAGCCAGGTCAACTGCTGGACAGAGTGCTCCGGGAACTGTTCATGCTGTCTGGATCACGCGGTGTTGTCCTACTTCTTTGGCTATACTGATCATCGACTGGTTTCCATGTACTTGTAACCCAAAATGGTCACTGCCCGACTTGCTGTCATGTAATTCTCAAACTCATCCTCCAGTCTCTTGGAATGGTATTGACGGGAAGAAAAAGAGGACGAATAGTACCAAGGTGCGAAATTAGCAAATGACTCTAGCACATCTATTTCGCACCGGCTGGCAGGTCCTACTATGGTCGGGGAGTGACCAGCCCAATCGTCTCATTGTGTAAGAAGAGCACAAACCTTAGAACAACTACTACGTACTTAACCATGCTGGACAGGCCCTCAGCTCGGGCATAACACAGTGTCAATGCACCCGCCGTATCAAGGCGCTCAGGGACACTCGTCGTTCGGGCTCGCAGGGTCGCTGGGGTGCTGCCACGGGAAACAAAGTGAAGCATTTCCATAGCCTCCTTGGAATTCCTCACAACTCAACTCACAACTTGATCAACCAGCATAACCACTCTATTTCAGAACAATCGTCGTTGTAACGAACAACCATCTTCCTCAGCTACTTATAGCCAGACCATTCCCGGGTCACGACGGTGGGAATGATGTCCCACTACCTCTCATCTGTGTGTGTGAACTCATCGCCTAACCCAACCGGGAGGGTGACCATACTATTACCGAAGATCCTACGTGCCAGCATGTGAGCCATCTCCTCGGATCGTATCGGCCCAGCGTGCCATGTGCAAGACATGCCGTTGTCTTATGGTAATCTGGCCTAGTATGTTAAGTGCAATCATGTATAGGGATGATGGACAACAGTGACAATGGTAGTCATGGCACTGTCCTGTACCCCCCAAATCCTTCGTAATCATCACAAAATCCTTGAGCAACATCTGCCATCGGTCCTGGTTGCAATACTGCCATGAGTCTCTGACTGCTCCAAACTTGTGGTACAAGTCTCCTTGCTTCTCATTCCTTCTTCTGTTGGTGCGCCATCTGCCACCAAGCAACCTGCAACACACGCATTTCATTCATTCATCAACTTTTTTTTTTTCTTTTTTTTTTGTTGCGACTCAGAAATCGCACTGCTCCAAGCCCAAGCGATAGGGCTTCAATCTGTGGCCATTTACCAACTTGGGGAGTATCACCCCATCCAACTGCTGCAACTGAACCGCTCCTCCTGAAGTAATACTATTGATGCGATATGGACCCAGCCAATGCATCTGCAACTTCCCTGGGTGTTTTATAAACTTGCTGTCATATAACAACACCAAGTCGCCCTGCTGAAACTGCTTATTTTTGATGTGGCGATCATGCCATGCCTTCTGACGATCCTTCTCCACCCCTTGATGAAAGCCAGCGTTAAATCGATCCTCTTCCAGCTGTACTAATTGTGCTAGATGTTCGTTTAATGCTGCAACATCATCCATGCCCGTAACAGCTGCAATTCGTAGACTCAGAACAATGTATTCCATTGGCATAATCGCTTATGTCCCATATGCTTGATGAAAGCCAACGATAAATCGATCCTCTTCCAGCTGTACTAATTGCGCTAGATGTTCGTCTAATGCTGCAACATCATCCATGCCCGTAACAGCTGCAATTCGTAGACTCGGAACAATGTATTCCATTGGCATAATCGCTTCTGTCCCATATACCAGCCTAAAAGGTGTCTGACCAGTCAACCTTTTACAGGTGGTGCGATAGGCCTACAACACTGCTGGGATTTTTAGATCCCAGTCATCGCGGTTCGCATTGCACACCTTTGTCAATGCATGCTCCAATATCTTGTTAAACACCTCCACCGTTCCATTCGCCTGTGGGTGATAGGGTGTACTCTTCTTATGCTGTATCTGCAACTCCTCCGTCAATGCGCCGATGGTGCGATTAAGAAAGTGGCTTCCTTGATCACTCAGCAATATCTTGGGGTAGCCGAACTGAGTGATAACGTGATCAAATAGAAATTGAGCAGCTGTGGCGGCAGAACAATCAGCTACAGGTGCCGCCTCGGCCCATCGGGTCAAATACTCTGTCACCGTGATGATGTATCGCGCACCTGTGCGTTTCCCTGGTGGATTGATCGGTCCAATAAAATCCACAACCCATTTGTTGAACGGTTGCAATGTCACTTGAGGTAGCAGCAGTATCTCATCACGTCTCGACGGTTTTCCAGTTCGCTGACAAACATCGCAAGACCATGCATAGTCCGTCGCATCATTATGTAATGTGGGCCACCAAAGCCCTGCACGTAGTACCTTTCTGGCAGTCCCCCGACCGCGATAGTGTCCTCTCGCTACTCCACCATGTGCCTCAGCCAGTATCTGCGCTTGCTCATGTGGCAAGACACATCTGCGCAATATCTCATCAACGCCCAATTTATACAACTCTCCTGCGATGAGCTGAAAGTCAGTAGCCTTGACAACCAATTGCTTCTTCTGACTGGTCGTGAACTCCTCGGGTGCAGTGCCTATTTTCAGAAACTGAAGGATATCATCGAAATATTGATCAACAGCGACAACTTTAAATAGTTGGGCGTCCAACAACCCATCTTCAATATTAGTTGGTTCCTCCCCCGTGTCAATCCGTGACAAATGATCTGGTCCAGCATTCAACCGCCCCGGTTTCACAATGAATTCAAAATCAAACTCCTGAAACAAAAGTAGCCAACGATATATCTTCCCCCCCAACATAGGCTTATTGACCAAGTATTTCAATGCAGAATGATCAGTGAACATTTTAAAGTGTCCACCCAACAAATAATGCCCGAATTTCTGCAATGCGTAAACCATGGCTAGACCTTCTCATTCTGTGGTAGTGTAATTGTGTTCTGTAGAGGACAACTTTCGACTGGCAAAAGCAATGGGATGATCAAGGTCGCCTTCTCCAGGTTGAGCCAACACCACACCCAATGCAATCGAAGAAGCATCAACATGGACATGGAATTCCTTACTCCAGTTCGGAAAGACCAAGATCGGGGCCGACGCCATCTTTGCTTTGGGCGTTTCGAAGCTCTCCTGACATTCTGGGCTCCATTAGAATGCCACGTCCTTCTTCAAAAACTTTTCCATAGGGGCAATAATCATAGCATAACCCCTGATAAATTTGCGGTAATATCTAGTATGACCCAAAGTCGCGCGCAACTGCTTAACAGTGGTTGGCGGTTGCAACCCTAAAATGAGCACAATTTTGGCTGGATCAACCAGCAATCCCTACTTACACACAATATGACCCAGCAAGATCCCAAATGGTGCACAAAAAATATATTTCTTCAAGTTCAGTGATATCTGGTGCTGTCGGCATCGCTCAAGCATTAACCGCAGATTGGCTAGATGATCGCGATTCAACCAATAAACTGTCCAATCATCCATATATACCTGCAAAAACTTCTGGATAAAGTCTTTGAATGCAACAACAACGACCCGGGAGAATATCGTGGGTGCATTGTTTAAACCAAACGACATTACCGTGTACTGAAAGCAACCTCATTCAGTAACGAAAGTTGTCATATGGCGATCTTCCTTAGCAATGCGAATTTGATGGTAGCCAGAGAATCCATCAGTGAAAGAGTACATCTCCTGGCCGCCCACTCCTTCAAGTACTTCATCAGTAAATGGGGTCGGAAAAGGGTCATGCAAGCAGGCATCGTTCAACTTTCGCAAGTAGACACAAATGACCACTTCACCTGTTTTCTTGTCCTGCACTACCATAGGACTGATCCATTCGGACTCCTCCACAGGTTCGATAATGCCAGCATCCAACATGCGATCAAGTTCCGCCTTGACCTTTTCTTTATGTTGCGGGTTCAACCGATAAGGTCGCTGTCGGACCGGCTTAGCATCTGGTTTCAATGGAATCCTCATTTCTCCTAGATCACCTAGGATTCCCTTCATTTCGGAAAACTTCATGGGAAACACATCTTGAAACTCATCAAGTAACTCAGTAACCCTCATCATTTCATCATCCCAATAATGCCCAACATTAGCAAACTTTGGAGTAGCCTCGGTGCCGATATTCATCTTGCGAAGCTGCAACGATTGACTGAACGGATTACTTGGCGCAGCAAGTGGGACCACATCGCGACTTCGTTCAAATTCGGGAATGTTAAAATTCTGGGGATCATCCTCGTCCTCCAGACCGCCACTAATGTTGAAGCACTCCATGAGAGATTGCATCTGACAATGTGTGTGCGGGTTGACAGGATAGGCCACCGGAACAACCTGAAATATCACGTCATGGATAAGCTGCAGGGTGTTGTGGACATCAGGGTTGGCATCCACAAAAGTGAATGTATGAGTGAAACAGATCGTCAACTCTCCCCATGTCATAATGTCTCGTCGCAACTCGGCTGCAGTGTACCACGAGCGCGGTATCTCATCCAAAGTGTGGACAAAAGCATGGACCCACTCATCTCTGGGTCGCACTACCCATAAGCATTGGCACTCCATCACATGATCACTGGGGTCAGTGCGGCCATCATACTTGCCTGTGTGATAAACCTCAGTATCGTCGAACCGAACCATCATCAACCTTCGACACTGTGACCAACCTTTAATGAATTTCTTATGTGTCACCCACCATCGTGCTGGAGCAGCCTTCAGTGCTTCCTCCAAGGCCAGCAATCGCTGTGGTTCTGGAATGCAGTCTTCAAATTCTGCTAAAAAGGTGTTTATGCCAGGAAACCCCTCGTAGGTAGGCAATGTGATAATTTCCATCGCAACACGACATAAGGATTGCGTAACTAACCCACATTTTCGGAGTGGTACTTCATGCATTCCGTTTTGCCAATGTTCTAATGCATTGTCAGAGTCGGAAGACGCAGAACTCTCACTGCGCTACTCCAAATCACCGTAGGCGGTAGGATGAATATAATCTTCAGAAATATTGAACGCATGGTCCCATCTAGCAGGATCATCACCTTTCACAGGCTCAACATATCATCGTCCTTCAGCCGGATCTAACAGGGCAATGACTCTGAAATCGCGGTTCTCAAAGGTCATCATGCGCTTCTTGAAGTTGATTACATCTCCACTATCGTTAGCCCATCCAATCCCCAATAGAGCGGGATAGGAGCTTCCTCCCTCAACTACTTCAATAACATCGAAGTCAGCATAAGTCTTCATACCCTCAATATCGATCATGAGCCGTGGAACTCATCCAATGGGTGTTACCTTTGCGTGGTTAGCCAACCGGAGCTGCACAGGGGACCAGCTCAATGGGAGACTCCCCATCTTCTGCCACTCCTGCTTGGTTAAGATGTTAACATCCGAACCAAGGTCAAGAATCATAGAGTCAACATCATATTCACCAAGCTGAATATTCATTCGCATCTCCTTGCCAGTCTTCCGTTGCTGTAGAGAGTTTACCGCTGACTCCTGCCGTCCTTTCGGAAGCCGCTTCAACAATCCCTCAATCTCAACCAGGGCAGGCGGGTCTCGGGCTAATAACAGACAATTTTCAAGAAACTTTTGCAATGTTCCCAATGGTGTCAACGGACCGCCTTCTGATGTAGTATCAAAGATAGGTGGCATATCGCAAACAATGGCCTTCCCATAGTCTTCCTCCAGGGCGCGACGCGCCTAGAGGAATGCCTCCCGTTCCGCATCGATGTCAAATGATACTGTCTTTTGTCCTGCCAACCGAATCATTTGTCGCGAGCTATCTTCCCCAGTTGTTTTTCCTCCATGAGTCACAACAACCACTGAAGCATCTTGCGGTCGCGGTGATACAGAAAGAGTCGCAATATTTGCACCCTGCATTTGGTTCTGCGGCAGACTCCCCGGTTGATTGACATTCGGATTGACGTTTGGTGGTGGTCGCAGGGGATGGTTCTGCGCTGGCTGCGGTACCGGATTCTGTACTGGTTGCTATGGGTGGGCCTGATTCTGTAGCTGCAGAGCGTTCCCAGCCTGCCATCGTGCAATCAACTGCGAACAATTCTCAACTGTACGATCATTAACAAAACAGAACATACACTGATTATGTAGTAGTGGACAGTCTCGCTGATAATGCCCCCATACCGTATAGTGGTAACACTGAACAGGTCCATGACCACCGCGGCCTCCTCCTCCGTGACCAAATCCTCCACCGCGTCCACCCCGGTATCCTCCTCAGAATCCGCCCTGCTGTTGGTACTGTGGCTGCATGGGAGTTTGCTGCATACCTTGCCCTTGCGGTGCAAATTGTGGTTGCTGGACATACTGTGGCTGCTGTGGAGTCACCTGCATAGGAGCATATTGCGGCACGAACTGATACGGTTGTTGCTGCGGTACAAACTGCATCTGCAGTTGAGGTAGTGGTTGGGATACCTGCGGTTGCAGTTGTGGCTGTTGTACGACACGCTGATCATCCTTAACATAGAAGACATCACACATTCTCTCTTGTAGCAACCCATATGCACGGCAATCCTTGTCATCATGACCCACTGATTTACAGATTGTGCAATAAAGATTTCGTGGGGTTGTGACCATTTTCTGCATATACAGGAAATTATCATGACTGTGCCCATAGACCTGGAAAACGCGACACCACAGCATACTGCCGCCGTTCAACGGGTTTGGCGCACCTGACACCAAATAATTACGAAAATCCGGGCAATTATCCTTCGTATGCCCTTTTCCTCGGCATCGCGTACACCATACTTCATCGCACTGTTCCTTGTTCTTCTTCAAATCTTATAACTGTATGGTCATGTTGACGAGCTGTGTCTGTATCTGCGACATCCCAGCTGCATTATCTCCAATCGGCGATGCCTCCAAGCGCATTGCAATTTCTAGAGCTTCGCTAGGCGTCGATATGTTTTGCTGCATCAGCGGTAGCCGAATGTGGGGTAGCAGTGCCGCAATGAACCATTCTTTATGTTGGACAACACTCATATCGAAACTAACCTTTTCCATCAGCGTCTTGAATCGTTGGTTGAAATCCCATACCGTCTCATTGGGATACTGCTTGATTTCCTTCAATTCAGCAATGTACTGGGCCTCCGACTTAGGCCGTCTAAATTCAGCAATCAGTCCATCCTGAATCTCATCTAGTGACTTATCTGGGGCCCCCATAGGGACTAGAATAAACTTCATGAACCAATCTAATGCACGACCCCGCAGAGTCGTGGCTAACTGTCCTTTCTTAGCATCAGCATCAGTGATCTGTTTCATAGTCCAGACCGCTTCACACAAAAACCAATACTGTTCTAGGTTGTCTGTCACACTTCCATGGAACAACGGTAATTTAGCATCATCTCCCACCATCCTAGGCTTCCTTCCTCCTGTCGCTGTGCTACTACTACTAATTAACTTCTACGGAATTGAAGAACTTGGCCGCGTCGAAGTAGTATTCCTTGCTGTTTGAGAGTCAGTGAGCGAAGGTGTGGGTACGCTGGTGCCGGGGGTTGGTCCTGCCTCTATCCTGGGTGTAGCCTGGTCATCCCTATCAAGACTGTGAGGTCGCTTTGTCCTGTGTGGTCTTACTTCGCAGTCTTGCGGTCCGATCGCAACAGGACCTTCTCCTGTCCTCTGCCTCTTCTCCTATCGGAACCTCGTTCCTCCTCTTGTAAGACCACTTTCTTCCTCAGCTTCGCTCACAGTCTCCTCATGGTCTGCACCCATCTACCCCTTACCATTCCATGTATCGTTCCCCGGCAGTTGCGGTATCCACGGCCTCCACCCACCAGGATGTCTACTGATTAAGGTTCATCTTTAATATACCTTTTTCGCAAATTAGCATCTTAATCGACAATTGAAGCGACAACATAAACCTTCCCCTCAGTCCTCGGAAGAAGTATCTTTCAGCTTCACTATAGGATTTCTTCGTGTCGACCGCAAATTCAGTGATATATCCTTCTAAGATACTATCAAACCAAACTTCAACAGCCCGTGATGCTTTATTATCGACTTCCTGCAGCTCCCAAATCAACTCCGGGGTCCAAGCCGTCGGCTCACCACCCTGGAAGTTCCTCTTCTGGAAGGTTACCTTCGACAACCATTCATACAGAATAACTGGGAATTCACAGAAAAACCATTCATGCGGACCGTCATGAATATATCTTCCCAGCCAGTGATCTACTGTCAGTCGCGTGTTCTGGATTTCTTCTTCAGCAAACTCCCGCAGCTTCCGATCGAACCATTTCTATATCTCTGGCTTCGTCGGGTGCCACAACATGACCTCCTTCTACTCTGCACATGGTCCCGACAACGGAACCATTTGTTGACTAACTCCAATGCGACCTCAGTCGACAGGGGTTCACCTCACCTTCGACACACCCTGCAGTCTCCCTGTGCACCGGCCCAGGCAGGTTTGAGCCCACTCAGCAACACCCGCAGAGCGGATGAGGTCTCACCCGAGGCGTCCAGGAAGAGCAGACAGAACCATGTTTCCGTCGAGGGAGGAGGGAAGTTTTGGATACACCGACTAACTCTATTGCAGTGTTTAACCATAAACTTTAAACATTCGGCAAGGAGCTATAATCCCAACATTTACCATTACGTTCAACATAGAGCATATTTAATCACATCATTTATCATCTCGGCAATAGTAAACAGACATTGCATTAAGAAAATATAACAACATTCCAATATCGCAACATTGCACAAAGATTATACCAGAACATCATCATTATATTACGGCCACAGTCATAAACCAGAAAACAAAACATAGATCTCCGCATACATGCATCTCTTGCTTACTCCAACTTCAACTGCCTACTTAACACCTACAACTCTCATCTATTTATAGGCTTCTGCCATTACAATATTTGTCCACTTACAAATGACTTCCTAACCGACACTTATGGACAATTGACCCACTATCTAACTGACTCGGTCCAAATGACCCCAAAAACCCGCATACCGCGGTACAACTGACTCACTATTACATAATATGTGGTCCAAGTGACCCAAAAACTCGCCAACTGCGGTATTCTTTAGCACAAAATACTCCTTTCGCGCCCTCATCCGATGTGTCGCAGCATCAGCGGTACTGCGACATTTCCTCATCAAACCGCCTGCCAACATCTACCATGTGCAAAAGCCAAAGGTTATGAGAAGGTTCTCATGGTTGTGAAATTTAGCTTATATATGAAACAGATCTGAAAATATTCTTATTTAAGTTTATGAGAATAATATCATGGTTGCAAATCTAATTCTTGTAGGGAACAGATTTGAAAATTTTGATTTAGAGCTTATGAGAAGGAATCTCATGGTTGAGAACTCTAAGTTCTATTGGAAAGAAGGATTGTAAATCTCGGATTTGGAATTTTGCTAATAAATGACTAATGACTATTTGGCTTATATGAATTGTGTCAGGAGGACATGTTGTAAGTGGATGCTCATGTATGGCAGCAGAAATAAGACCATAATGGGAGAAGTGATACCACTTACAAGATCCAAGCAATATGAGGATAGCCTCATGGCTAAGAAAATCAATTTCTGTAGTAGATAGAATTGCAAATTCATATTGAATTTAATTATTAATGCCATTGATTGGTTATGGAACAATCAGATTTGAATTTTATTGATAAATGTTACTGACTGTTTGGCTATTTGATAAGTGTGCCAGGAAGACACATTGCAATAAGACCATGACAGAGGGCCTGCAGAAGCCAAACTTCATGGGAAGGATTCCATACCTTGGAAATGGATTTTGGGTGAAACGCCATTGGACATTTTGATAATGTCCTATCTGCACTGCATGATTGGTAAACAATATGAGTGATATGGTAAAGATTATGTCAGTAAGACATATGAGGGTTATGTAACATCAAAATGAGTTGGGATGGCAAACCGAGGGACTGTCAACTCAAAGAAGGGAGCCCCCATTCCTCATTAATGAAGAATACTACATCTGCAAATGAATAAGTGTTCTGTAAACCTTGACTGATATATATAAACATATATGTGTGCAAGTCTAGTTGTTAGAATTACTATGCAGAGCATATTCTATTTATGTATATTATTCAGACTGCTTGAAGTATGATTAGGACCTGCATAGCTCACATCAGTGAGGAGTGCACACCTTTCTGGTGCTGAGTTATGTTAGGGATGCCAGTATTGATTACACCCTAAGGGAATGGACACATTCCTGGTGTTTCAATACTTGATAGTGAATGCTATGAATTATGGTTATAATTTTAGAATAACAACGCTGACAAGTTTGCCTATACTACTTGTGTTGTCACCTTAAACAGATGTAGTTTGGTACTACACACTAAAGAAGCAAAGTAAAGGGGTGTTGTGAGGGGTTGTGGTGGAAGGTTTAATGTGTATGAAAGGATGTTGTGGGGATTTTGATGAAGGGTTGTGACGGTGTTGATGAAAGGGATATTATATGCCTATGGCTCCATAGTAGAGCCTTGACTTAGAAATGGTCGTGGTGAAGTTTCCTTCCAAGTCGGCGTGAAGGTGTACTGGTTGGACATTAATTATTTGATGTTTTGGAGCAGCTTGCGTGCTGGCCAAACATCCCAGTCTGCAGGAGGATCCCAAGGCTTGTGAAGTAAAAGCAAGACCCTGTGGACCAGAGAGGAAATGTTTAATATAGATAAGTATTCAATTTCATTCATTTCTTATTTGGAATAATGAAGGTTTCAAGTATAAGTCCTCTAACAGTTAAGCTGATGCACTATTGTTTCTTTGTTGGAAACCTGGGTCAGTGCAGGAAGCAAGGACCCAGAAAGAACTATAATTGCTTGGTAAATCCAAAGAGTAACTGGTTGGGCGCTACAAATGCTTGGTAAACCCAGTCGGCGTGAAGCTGTACTGGTTGGGCATTAACTACTTGAATGTTATGGAGCAGCCGGCGTGCTGGCCAACATTCCTCAAATACTTGATAATATCCAGTCGGAGTACTGACTTAGCATTGCCTATACGAATGGTTGAGGAGTAGCCTGCGTGCTAGCCCAACATTCATTATTGCATCCACGGGCAATCCAAGGCTTGTAAAGCAAAGAAGGAGCCTGTGGAATAAAGTGAAGACATCCGATACATATAAGTATTTGGTTATCTTGCAGCTTCTTGCTTATGAATATACATGTGTATATGATTTGGTTATGATTCCTAAACTCTTGTTTAGAGATAAATCATATGAAAATAAACTAAACAAGTGAATTGATTCAATGTTTGAGTGTAGGTATTGCTGGAAGCAAGGACTATGAAAGCATCTTAAGGATGCAAGTGGACAGGTGATTGTCCTAAAAAGCTCAGCTTGAGCAGTAATGAAAGATGGTGCTAGTGGGACTGTCTGGGTCCTAGCAGCCAAGAGTTGTAGACAAACCATGTGGAGGGACTCCATGGTTGAGAGGTCTAGAATAGACCATAGAAACTTAGTGTCATAGCCAAGAAGGGCAGGTCAAGCATTCACGTTAAAGCGAAAGAGGCTAAGAGCATGAAAACCACAGTGGTGGTGTGGGTTCCAGAATGGAACAAGAAAAAGAGGAGAAAAAAAAACTCTTACTGCTCTCTCTTTCCTTTTTTATTGATGCATTTATAAAAAACAGAAAATTGTTGAATGCATGTATGGCTGAAAGTAGAGTGTGTTTATTTGCTTGAAATAAATTGTGAATGCCGAAGTAGTTAATTCCCTGTGAAAGAATGGACATGAATGAGCTCATGTGCCTGTTGGGAAAGCATGAAAAGTATGAAAGTCTCATGGATGAAGTATGGAATACCCATGTCAGTTAGGCAATTAATTGATTGATTTTAATGTTTCTGTTATGCTTGGACTACCAGAATTACAATGATGCATTTCACAGGTTAGAAAGTGAAGTTAATTTATTACAATTGCTACAAAGCAAGTGCTGCTTGTGAGCAAAGTGAAAGCCAATTGTGCACCTTGACCATGGCAGTAGACCAAAGGCTATTGGACTTGGCTGGAAGTCTCCTTCAAACAATTGCCAAGATCCAAGAAAATATTGGAGAACTACTCAAGCTACAAAAGCAACAGAATGAGATGAGCCACAAGGTTTTGCAGGACTCCATTTTTCTGCAAAGGGAGGTAAAAAGCATTATGAGAGAAATCTGTAAGGGAAAGGAAGGTGGATCAATGATGAGGCATTCACCCCATCAGTCCATTAAGAAACGTTCCAGGCATGAAGAATCAAAGGTAATTGAGCAGATAAAGATGAAGCAACCAGTGAAATGTTGGAAATGTGGAGGATGTCATTGCCTCCACAACTTCCCAACAAGGGGACATCAAGAGGGTAGCAGCCATAAAGCTTTAAGACTTGTAGATGAGATGGAAGGTCAGAACCATCAGGAGCAGATTGTGGCAGCCAAAGGACTTGGTCCTGAAATTTCAAAGTAAATGATAGAATGCAGGGCAGATTTTGAAAATTTTGGACGTGCAAATTGTATATGTATTCCTAAGTATTGGAAAATCGAGGACGGTGTTAATCTAAGGGGGAGGGGATTGTAATACCCCATTTTGACCCTTAGGATATATTAGCTTTTAATGTAAATATTGTATACATGTGATGTATGTTTTCCTAACGTGGAGATCAAGGCCAAGGCCCCGCTAGTGGATGCTTGAATTTTATTTAAAAGGAAAATATTAGATATTATGTTACCTATGTGCTATTTATCCATGTAACATTGTAAAAATGATGTAAATAAACATCATGCAATAAAATACCAAAACTGGCTATGGAAGCAACGAATGAGAAGGGGTCTTGTGTATCCACTAGGGAGTGGTTAGGGGGTTGTGGGGATGAACCATATGTTGCCAAATGTCGTCTTGTGAACCCATTTGACTTTCCTTGCTGGCATTTAATTCTGTGTAAGAAAGTTGTTGAAGAAATCAGTCCATGGCTTCAATGGAGCATGGGCAGCCCAGAAATTCATATGGCAGGGTATGGGCTCTGTTTTCTTGTACCACAAGTCACTCTACCTCATGGGGATTGCTTCTTACTCATTCCCATTCCATTGTTGAACATCCCAGCATCATTTTCCATCCATTACGAATTCCCAACAGTGAGCAAAAACCAGAAATTGCAACTTTGCAAGAACCCACGTTTTGAAGTGCCATAAACACCCAGATTTGGTATTTGACAATGAAATCCAATGGGGGATCCATAGACATGAACCTTGGGGCGAAATTGAGAGGATTAGATACCCTGAAATCCATAGGAAAACCCAGTTTTTATAGCCCAGAATTCCAGTGACGGGATTGAGTTATTTTGATGACAAAATGGTGAGAAACCCAAGTGGGAATGTTTGAACAGAGGATTGGATTGCTTGATGTTAGCTTGGGATGTCTATAGCTATGTGGTTGAGCTTATTGGCTTAGCATTGCTCTCCTTTGTCTTTTGTATGCTTGATAAACCCAACTGTGTGTTGGCTTAGCATAGTTATTGAGTGAAACCATGGCTGTGAGTGAGCCCAGTTAGTTCCTCCTTAGTGGATACACAACCCAGCTCGGGGGTGATCTCTCAGCTGAAAGAATACAGGCTGGACATAGATCTATGGTTGGGTGGAACGTTGCTCTCACATAGCCAGTTGTTTGGACAACTTCATTTCAAAGATAAGTGTTCTCTGTGTTTTAAATTATATGCATTCTTTTTCTTGAAATGTGTTAATTCAGAATGATAATTGTTCATGTTAATGGAATTGATATGAAGTCTGTGCATAGCATGAGAATGGGATTGATTCTCTGCAGGTCGAATCATCATCTACTTGTGATAGATAGGCTAATGCATTACTGTTTGTGTGTGTGCAAATATGATTAATTCCATTGTGTTTATATTGAGTTTGAATCTGCACACATAAGTTTTATTTAACCATGAATTTCTTACTAACGAAGGGGGTTGAGATGGCTAAATAAGCCCAGTATGTTTGGTCATGTTTCCTCCCTTGCATTGGACTGATGGAAGGGGACGTGACAAGATTTATGATTGAAACACCGACTATTGAAAATAAAGCATCGCCAAAAATATTACTAGCATAAATCTCATGCACATTGATGCTTTTAATAAACGACACCAATGAAAAACAAATAATTGGAATAAAATACCTAGTGGTTCTAGGAAATGCATGGTCATATTACCTCAAAATTACAAGAAAACCACCTTGAACAAATGAGATCATGCTAATCTCTAAGAATAAGAAGGAAAATTAAAATCCATCAATGAAAAAGCGAAGAAAAGAATTAAATTAATGCTTGCAGAGTAATGGAATGTCTACCTGATCAAACAAATACTTGGATATGAGTGGGTGAACTCTTCATTGATGTGGGATCCTATCTCTTTGCTTCATAATGTTTGATAGGTGGCTAGGTTTCTTCACCCGACTATGCATTGAAAATGGTAGAATTGTGTTGGAAACAACCTTTTTTATTCCAGCTTTTCACTTGGGGATAATTAAATAAATAATACTTGGTCGTCTCACTTCACACTTTTTATAATGATATAGCGTGGGTAGGAGTTATTTTTCCCATAGTCTTTTCTTCATGGTTTAATTCTCTTATGTCATAGGTTTCCCAACTTTCCTAGTAATGCATGCTATTGAAAAGGTTTAAATATTTGTGAAACATGGTTTCTTGTGACATGGGGGAGGGTCATGGCATTTTAAAAAATGTTCTCTTTGCATTTTGTTGTAGTGTGATAGTTCATCTGATATCATGGATCCCCATGAAATATATCAAGCTAATCATATTTCCTTTGCAATATATCATGTTGCATGCCATATTCTAATTTTACCTTCCTTGCACAGTGTCACGTTGCATGTCATCTTCTAAGTTTATCTTTTATGTGATAGGGTGTGTCTAGCACAATCTTTTTATCTTAACACTCTGACAAAAATCGAGATAAATTTTCAAAGATAGTTTTCTTGCAATGCATCACATGGCGCAACCATTGCAAATTCTTTTATTTTTTTGAAGGTCAAGGAGGGGTAAAACACATCATCAAAGAGGAAAATTGACAATAATTCACAATTCACTCGATTCAAAATTTTTAAAGATGGAGGAACTTGTGATATAGTGCAGGGAATAAAAATCATTCTGAGATGTGTTACATCACAATCTTGGATAGGTTCAAAGTTAGAAATATAGGCAATATCTCACAGAGAGAGAAAAGTTGCGAGGATGTGATACATTGAAAGATTTGAAAGTTCAAAAGATGGAGATAATGAGCTATCTCTCAAAGTGAGAAAACTTGCGAAGATGTGATAAGTTGAAAATTTGAAGGAAAACAAAAATTGTGGAAGTGAAGTACAAGACTTAGCCAAAATTTGACAAATAAATGGCCTTAAAGTACTAGCTAGTTATACCCCACATGAAAATAATTCATGCCAAAAATAAGCTACAAGGGTGAGAGAACAATTTATTAAGGCAAAGAGCCTTAATGAAATAAAAGATGGAAAATCCTAAAGTGAGATAAAAAACCATGTAGGAGAGTCTTATGCATAAACAATATTTAGGGCTCAAAGTTCAGGGTTCTGCTTATCATTTTAAACAAGAAGTAGAATTCAGGGAAGTTTTTGCTAGTCAACAATTGGTGACACACTAAGCAAAACCATGAATCTATGAAGGTCAATTCTTGAGGAAAATTCCATGAGACAGTAGTAGTCATCTCCCTTTTTGAAATATCTAAATCTCTGTCATGAATTCTTACAAGAGCTTTACTTCAAAACCAATTGCATGAGCATCAAATTCTGAGTTTGAGGAAACCACAAGCCAAAGTTGAAAGGTCAAAAGATGAGGTTGATTCCTTTTATTAATGCCATCTTGATTTAGTGGTGTTGCGACATGGATGTCATAGAAGCGAGACGTTGAAGATTTGCTTAGGTTATTTGATTATGTTCTCATGGTGCTGCTCCATTTCCAGCGAACATCCATATCCTTGATAGAGTCAACCCCATTGCATAGGCCTTGCTCCCCTACCAACAAGAATCCATATCCCCAACAAATATACCTGCATTTCCCAATATAATTTGAAACTTCTTTCCCAAGCCTTTACCTTTTAAAGAATTTTGCGTTAAAAAATAGGTGGATGGGGGAGACCATGAACCTTTTAAAGAGAAGAGGGATGATACCTATTATTTGAGAAATAGTAGAGATGTCTCAGTAGTAACATGTATCTCTTGGTGATCTCTTGCATTTCAAATCAAAGTAACATGCCACCATCTTTGGAGGGATTCAATCATTATAATGTGAGTGAATGGGACCTTGTAGATACCCGATGGGACATTAAGTGACTTAGCATTCTGGCTGCTCAAGATATAGCCATCTAATGAAGTTTGTGTTCCACCATTGTATATAAACTTTAGATGTTTCCTTAAGAGTGTTAACCATATACCTTGATGAGCCAATGCCTTGACAACTTACCATAGCATTCCATGAATTTAGATACCGTATTTGAGGTTTCAAAATTTAATCAAGGAGGTCTTTCATGTTAAATATATAATCTAAAGGAGAAAACTAAAATGTCAAGATTGTTTGAACAACATGTAAAAATCAAAACAATATGAAAAGAACGGAGACAATAAACCAAATTGAAAGTAAAAGGCCGGAAAATAAAAGAAGCAATGCAAAGCTCTAAATGAAACTTAAAAAATAAATGATGATAAAGCAAACGTACTTATGCATAAACCAACTAATGCATAAGCCAACTACCTGGGAGGTAGCTAAATAAAGTATCGTTTTATAATATAGCTATTGATAGGAAGAATTTATACTCCCCCCTCCATATTTTGCAACTTGTGTAAGCCAAGGCCAAGTTTCTCAACTACCTGATAGGGACCAAGCCATAATTGTTGAAATTTGGTATGTTTTCTTTTCTCTTCATGTGGTTTGTCCTATTTCAAAAACAAGTCTTTGTCATCTGCGTATTTATTATCAACTATATTTGAACTTCTTCTTAACTTTCACCCTTTCTTCTTCCAACTTTAACAGGGTATTGATTTGACTTCAGATAGTTGGGTAGGCTTGTCCATGTGAGGCTTGAGATGAATGGAGAGAGGGAAATAAAATTTTAGGAGGAAGGATCACTTGTTTCCCATACACTAGAAAACAAGGGGATGCTCATAAAGTAAATTTTGGGGTTTAGTTGATCAACCCACATGGTGTTTGACACAACACTGTGCCAAATTCTCTGATGGTCAACTACAATCTTATTTAGAATGCGAATAAGATTTTTGTTGTTATACTTAGCTACGCCATTTCCGTGAGGGTAATAATTAGATGAGTATCATAAGATGATCCATTTTTCTAAAGCAAACTCATTTAATTTCAAAGAAGAAAAGTAAGTAGCAATACAAAAAACAAGTGTTGACAGAAGACCAAACCTGGTAATCAAATGTTGCTCCAGAAATTGGATGATTATTGTTTCATTGATATTAATCAAAGTCATAGGCTCTATCCACATTGATTAAAAGGTTCTTTAATTGTAACGGGCTATACTGGGATAGCTGGTTTCTTTTCATGTCTACCACACTTCTAGTATATTTGATATATCTAGGCATATGAGTGTGCATATTTGAAAATGGTTAGCTAATAGTATCCAACATTCAAAATTTTATATGCCACTATGTTTCAAAGAAGTGTCATCTGATAGGTCTACCATGCAATTTCGTAATGACTTACTAAACATCCCTTTTTTTTAAGAACTCTTAGAAGCACTCTACTATAGTTTCAGTGGAACACGATCATGTTTATTTGTTGGTACTATGGAGAGTTAAGCCTCAATTCTCACTTTTTTTTGAATTTAGAAAACTAGAAGTTGTGCCTTGTTGATCCAAAACAGAGAGGGGTGAGGCTCAAAGTGAGTTCTTTAAGCCTCACCTCTCAAGCTAACACATAAATTGAACTCAAAATCAATAACCCAAGTGACTTGTATTATGAGGAGGATTAACAATCTTTATATAGGATTACATAAAGGTCCACATAGACAAAGTCAAAGAGAGCTCATTAAGTGATGCTCTTTATTTTAATAGTAAACACTAACTACTCTAGCTTTAGGTGTGAACAAAATCCCTAGCATCCTATTGGGATGGATGGGCCTCCCATCCATCCGAATTTCGCCCTGTTGAAGTGGAAAGCATCCCTTCTTTCCTCCTCCCGGTCGAAGTATGAAGACATTGAAACCAAGGTTCAAAAGATTTCCATTGAATTGTGCTGCAAAATGTTGAATACACTGAAGAGTGTGCTGGTGCTGATTGATGCATGTGCCTACATGGACCGAGGTGGGAGGGTATGCCTCTAAATGAACTCGATCCGAATGTTTCCAAGCTGATGTAGTTGAAGCAGGCACCTACAGAGACCAGGGTGGGAGGGCACGTTTCCAAATGAACCCAATCTGGATGCTACTGTGAAGAGTTGCTGAACTGAGAATGTGCCTGCATAAACTAGGGTGGGAGGGAACGACTCCAAATGAACTCGATCCAATTGCTGCTATGAATAGTGGTTGGATTGAGCAAGTGTGTACATAGACTAGGCTGGGAGGGCACATCTCTCGCATAGCCAAAATTCATACACAGGGAAAGAACCTGATCTAGATGTTGCTATGAATAGCGGTTGAATTGTGCAAGTGCCTACAGAGACCAGGGTGGGAGGGCATGTCTCCAAAAGAACCTAATTTGAATGTTGCTTAAACTTTGTGTGTCTGTGAAATGCTGTTGAAGAAAATACAAAAACAGAATGGATCCATGTATTGTGCACTATGTTAGATTTTGATCATTAATTCAATATGATCTAGGATCTTAACTGAAAGAACAACATGTACAACATATAAAGCATAAGAGACAAGAGACACAAAACATTTTACTGGGGAAAACCAAGAAGGTGAAAAACCCCGCAACTTCCTCAGAGATATAATAAGCATCAATACAAGGATCACCATGATCAAACCCAAGAGATAGATATCTTCAGCAGCATGCTCCTCCTCCACTTGTGCGCATCCTCCTCTTCTCTCACTAATGCAAAGTGAGTGAATAATAGAATGTGTAAAATGAGAGAGACACACTCTCTATTTATACACTAACTCACTTGACCTTTACTCAACTAGGTCGGCCCCAACTTAACCACTTAACATAATGATGACTGAGCCGACCCCCACTAGGGTGGTCTAATAACCCTTTGACCCACACAACTCATACAGGGCCGACCCCAATAAGGTGGTCTAATAACCCATCAAATATAAGTTACGACACTTACAATATAACTTGCGACACTTGAAAGTACAACTTACGACACTTCCAATCGGAGGAACAATACATCTCCGTTGGGGATACAATAAAGTACAAATACAGTATACAAGTGAATATCTTCCGAAGTTACAAATACATCAACACTCCCTCTTAACTAGGAAGGTATTCTCTTAACACAAGTCATCAATACATATCGGTACAAGTCTTCAATACTGGAGCTGGATCATCGTCACTGGATCACGGAGCATCATCGTCACTGCCGTTGCTATCTCAATCAATCTCCAATCTACTCGTCATAGGAAGTTCTACAGAGCCAACCCTTTTTCATGCTGGATGTAGGCCTAGCCTCCATGTAGGTCTTCATCATCTCTGTGAGAAAGCCATCAGGTAAGTACACCTCAGGACTGATTACACTGCCTCTGCAAAACCTGCAAGATCTCTCAGGATTGATTACACTGCCTCAGCAAAACCTGCAAGAGCATCTTAGGACAGATTATATGCCTCTGCAAAACTTGTGTACCATACTGTCACCTCATCGTTTTCAGATCATCATCATCGTCCACGGAGCACAACCCAGATGCACATCACACAACACTTACATTCACCGGCATGGGAAGACACATTTCAACCATCCGTGAAAGGCTTAGCACTTATATCTATGCCATGGGAAGACACACTTCAACCATGCGAGAATGCCATCGCACTTATATCCATAGCCATGGGAAGACACACTTCAACCATGCTAGGAATTGCATAGCACTTATATCGCATCCATGGTAAGACACACTTCAACCATGCTCGAATGGCACAACACTTATATCGCAACCATGGGAAGACACACTTCAACCATGCTCGAATGGCACAACTCTTACATCAACGACCATGGGAAGACACACTTCAACCATGTCGGAATGGCCCCAACCCTTATATTTGCACCATGGGAGGACACACCTACCACCATGTGAGAATGGCTCATGTGCATCTGTGTCTCCGGACTCATCACTTCCCCTTAGAGGGAATCTCAATCTGAAGTACACCAAGCCTCTCTCTGAAGTACTCAAAATTCACTCTGGCCAGCGTCTTGGTCAACACATCGGCTATCTGCTCGTCTATCACAACATATAGGAGCTTCATTCCTCCTATCTGTACCATATCCCTGATATAGTGATATTTGATCTCAATGTGCTTCGACCTGTCATGGAACACTGGGTTCTCAGACAACTCACACAACTCTGGTTGTCACAGAAGATACAGGTAGCATCCAACAGGAGATTAAATAACTCAGACAGTAGCTTCCTAAGCCATACTGCCTCACAACTAGCCAAACAAGCTGCAACATACTTTGATTCGGCTGTACTCAGTGCCACACAGGACTGCTTCTTGCTAAACCAAGAGATCATACCGGATCCCATACTGAAGCAGCACCCCGAAGTTCTCTTCCGATCAATGGCACTGCCTGCCCAATTTGAATCAACATAACCCTCTAGGTTAAAATTTTGATTCGCATCACACTTGAGCCCATAATCAACTGTACCCTTTAGGTACCTCAGAATATGCTTTACAACAACCATGTGAACACTTCTCGGATCCGTCAAGTACTGGCTCAATGTGTTCACAGCAAAGCAAATATCTGGTCTCTTGTTTGTCAGGTACATCAAGGACCCAATCCTCTGATGATACACCGTGACATCAACCGTATCAGATGAAGCATCACACAGAAGCTTCAGGTTCGATGCCATAGGTGTGGCCATGGCCTTGCAGTCCATCATCCCGAACTGCTTCAAGATCTCTACTGCATACTTCCCTTGTCCAAGGAAGATTCCATCTACACTCTGCCACACCTCCATGCCTAGAAATTAATGCATCATCTTGATTATTGTCACTGCATCGTCCTGATGCATGTCATCCAAAGCATCGTCCTGATACTCATCACATATGATCATCCTGATCATTATCACTGCATCGTCCTGATGCATGTCATCCAGAGCATCGCCCCGATACTCATCACATATGATCATCCTGATCATCGTCACTGCATCATCCTGATGCATATACATATACATGATCCAACTGATCATACAAAGCATCCAATTGATGCATATAAATATACATGATCCAACTGATCATACAAAGCATCCAATTGATGCATATCCAAAGCAGTAACTAGAGCATCGTCCTGATGCTCATCACACAACGCTTACATCCACATCTAAGGGAAGGATCCTCCTCTCACCATGTTTGGAATGGCTCCTGTAAATGTGTCCCATCACTTCTTCCTCGAAGTATCTTCAATAGATAGTTTTCTTTGAACTTTGTTGCTGGAACAAATGTTGTAGTCCTTCTTTTGTAGGTACATAGTCTATTCTTACTCATAAATACATATGTCATACAGTCATGCCATTATCTTAGCCAATGTTTCAATACAACATTTATCCATATTTTGTAACTTTCTAGATGCCTTCCAATTCTACCAAAACAATGTTAAGAGTGTGCACAACTCCCAACATGTCATCAAAGAGGTTTCATTCTAGATAAGTAGCAATGGAATGTTGTACAGTACCATAGGCCACTTACCCATTACTATATTAGTAGTATCTTGTTTATTAATGCAACCTTTTCTAAAATGCATAATATACATTTACATGTACATGAATGAACAACATCATTTAAGTAATCATATATATAACAATTCAAATACTTATCTTTGTTTAGTTGTAGGGTGGACTCCCTCTCAATATTTGCTTCCTTGCAGGAACTACTGGAGTGTGCTCCCTCTTGATCTTTGCTTCTTGGATTACCTGTCCTTGAACTTATATTCATCTTGGACCACTATGCATTCTTAAGTGTGCACTAGTGTCATCCTCAAGATCTCATACATGATCATACATCCATTAGTATAATCTCAATACTATCAAAACATTATGATCCTAAATAAACTTAACATGTATGGTCATGATTATTTCACACACATGTAATTTGTCACAAGAATTAGTATTCAAGGTTTTAGGTAGGACTTCTATTACTTATGCATATTCTTATTGACCATAGGACTCTTCTGGTTAGTCACATCATTAATCAAAGTAAGACACATAATATGCATAAACTGTTGATTACTTAAACTTCTAACTTCAAGAATAATCATTCATACAAAAGTATAAGATCCTAACACAAGGTAGGATTCTAACTCGATATAGGAAAAACATACCTGGAATATCATGTTGGCTAGTTATGTCTAACATACCCAAACAATGTCTTCTTGTTCTCTTCAATGACTTGTGCTTAGTAACCTGCATAACTCATAAGTTAACCATTGTAGAAACAAATTATACATACCTCGTAAGTGGAGCTTCTATGTGATCCATGAGTGTTTGTCTTCATGTCACCATGGTCATATGTTCTTGATCTACAACTTGATTTGTACCTTTCATGTTAGCGGACAACATCAACCTCATACAACACCACAGTGCATTAGTACAATCATAAGTGTCATAACCCTAATCAATGAATGTCTTCTATCATTCACATGTATTCATACTTTTACTAGGGTGATGAGACAAGTCTAAGATTAATCAAGATTGTACTAACCTCAATAATATGAAGACAAACATATCATAAAATCAATCATGAACAAATTTCAAAACATACCTCTATCTCTTCAAGTCATACCTGTCGGGATTGCTTGTAGCCTTCTCATGTAAATCCTCAGCCTCATCTCCCTCTGGAACTGGAACTTCTTCACTTATGCAGGTGTCCAATTCATTCTTTTCTAGGATTCACCCAATCCACTTTGATTTGCTTTAAACTGGATCTGGAGCTCGATTAGGGTTTGTCAGAGAAACCCTAAAAATTCAAACTTCTGAATGGATGGAAAGATGTGGCTTGCTGAGCTGATCAAGCTGGTATACTTCAATTTTGAAAACTGCAAAATTTGACTCTTCAAAATTTCCTTTGAAACTTCTAGATTCACTGGACAAGACCCCGAACTAGGGTTTGATAAAGCCCACCCTTCTACCCAACCAAAAGGTTCGATCCAAAGCTCTAAACTTTGATTTTTCTGAGGAGCTTTCAGCCATGGTCACAGACTTAAAAAATTCCAACTTTTGCAGAAGCCCTAATTTTCCATCTTTCTGATCAAAATCCCAAACTAGGATTTGATCAAGCCCGACCTTCTTCCCAACCAAAAAATTTGATCTTGGTCTCTAAATTTCAATTTTGATGAGGAGCATTCAGCCGTGGACTCTGATTCCAAGAATTCCAACTTTCTCCGAAGCCCTAAATTCCCGCAGCAGTGACAAGCCAAGAATGAAGGTGCTCAGAATCCAAATCTGTTTTGACATAAATATGCACCTGATTGATTTTGGTGCATCTATGAAATTATGAATCCACAGGGTCTGAAACTTCGGCCTGTGGTAGCCTGACTTGTTATATTTCTAACCCCATAGGTCTGACCTCAATTGGATTCTTTGAGAGAGAGTTATGCCAATTGTCGCAACGTGACCTGTTTATGGGATAAAATAGGAGAGAGAACTTGTATGGCGTGCCACGTGTAACTTGTTCAATTTCGGCCTCTGAAAAACTTACCTGAGAAACTACAGTCCGTTCTCTTACTGTCACTTTTTACAGAATTTCATTTGGAGCTTCCTAGCCCAAGTTATGACCTTTTTCCTAGGTCACCTGTTTATGACTGAGATCTGGAAGAGGCAGAAACCCTAGATTGTACTGATCATAAAACACAAAGTATAATGAATCAGATGCTGTGCTTTGGACAAAAGGTACATGGGGATGTTATCTACGACCTATATCAAGTCCTAGCTTGCAACTTGTTGCAAGTGTAACAAGTCTCATAAATTCCATATCATGCCTTCCTTCAGGCTATCTCTGATACCATGTTAGATTTTGATCATTAATTCAATATGATCTAGGATCTTAACTGAAAGAACAACATTTACAGCATATCAAGCATAAGAGACAACAGACATAAAACATTTCACCGGGGAAAACCAAGAAGGTGAAAAACCCCGCAACTTCCTCAGAGATATAATAAGCATCAATACAAGGATCACCATGATCAAACCCAAGAGATAGATATATTCAATAGCATGCTCCTCCTCCACTTGTGCGCATCCTCCTCTTCTCTCACTAATGCAAAGTGAGTGAATAATAGAATGTGTAAAATGAGAGAGACACACTCTCTATTTATACACTAACTCACTTGACCTTTACTCAACTAGGTTGGCCCCAACTTAACCACTTAACATAATGCTGATTGGGCCGACCCCCACTAGGGTGGTCTAATAACCCTTTGACCCACACAACTCATACAGGGCCGACCCCAATAAGGTGGTCTCATAACCCATCAAATATAAGTTACGACACTTACAATATAACTTGCGACACTTGAAAGTACAACTGACGACACTTCCAATCGGAGGAATAATACATCTCCGTTGGGGATATAATAAAGTACAAATACAATATACAAGTGAATATCTTCCAAAGTTACAAATACATCAACACACTATAGAGAACTGTGTAGTGTTGGACTGCTGCAAATGAAAAACTATTGTTGAAAGATAAGTCTCTTTGTCATGAAAGAGTGAAACCAAAGAAAACCAAAAACTGTTGATGGCATACACAAAATCCTGGAACAAAAAGAATAATGAGCGTTGTTGTTCCATGAGGTTGGCGTCATGTGGAAGCGCTGTAGAAAAATAAGGCTTTGCAGAACTGAAATGTTTTATGTCTTACTGTTGTAGCTGCAATATGGAGGAACTAAGAGACAAAAAAAAAGATGTGTGTACTACGGATGACACAAAAAATTAATTGATGTGAAACCAAATCAAAATGACAAGAGTGGAGTGATTGGCTACTGCAACCGGTGAGAGAAAAATCATGCGATATTTTAAAATAGTTGGTTCTTTGTCTACAAAACAAGGTTGATTTTTGTGTGGAGGAAGTGTTGAACAAAGAGGTGAGAGTTGTTGTGAATACGAGTTAACAAATAATTGGGTGTGGCTTTGTAAGATGCTTTGTACTGAAAACTATATTGGTTGGATGCATGGCCAACTGATTGTTGGCAGTGGGCACCATCTCCAAGCAACTGTTGAGCATTTGTGAATTCCATATAAGAGGGAGTGGTTTGATTAACTTAATCATTGGGAATGATTTCAACTTGGTCATGTTGTCACACACCCATGTAGGGGTACGTAGCTCCCAGACCAGTTCCAATAGCAAGGCCTTGTCCCGTAGTAGCTAGGAGTGATAGCCTCGCCTCTAAAACTGCCCGTCCCAAAAGGAACCCAGCAAGAAAATTACCTCCATTATTGCCTCTCCTTTTGCCATCGTATTTAGCAGATGAAATGTGCCTTTTGCAACTCATGCACCCATAGGGCTTAAGGTTGTGTTGCCACACAAAGTTAGACAAGGAGTATCTTGATGGAGTGAGTTTTACTGCACCATGATTTTCAAAAGATTTATCGATTACCCTTATCATTAGAAATAATTTATGGATTTACGGATGAGTGGAATAATTTACCCTGAGAGGATTTACGAATGAGTGCCTATGCAAGTATACATAAGCGACGAGAGATGAAAAGACAAATCTAGTGTGGAGTGGTGGCTACAACAAAGGAAAAAAAATGGTATGGTAGTTAGGGAAAAAATAAATGGTGTGGAGCAAAGGAAATGGCAGATTTATAGGCTAGGGTAAACAAAAATGAAGTGAAAACTAAAAAGTGTAAAAAGTTAAAAAGCCACGAGCTGAGGTGGAGAGTGCAGCGGTAAATGAAGAGAAGGATAAATGATGGACACGAACATGTAGGTAATGGAAAAGATGAGGCACATATGAGAAATAAATAAAATAAAAGAGAGGGTGGCTAGGGTTAGGGTAGCCGTGATGCTGAGTTGTATAAGATGGAGAAGGCCATGGATCAGAAAAAAAATAAAAAATGTAGGAGATGGAGTGTGGGACGACCATAGATCAGCAGGATGAGTGGGCTATGAGAGGATTGCTACAGACGGGAAGAGGTAAGGCCGAGCTGAAGAGAAGAGAGAAGCTGCTGGAAATGGTAGTTGAAGAAAAGTGAAAGGAAAATAATAGTTTGCGGCTATATATATATATTTTGAGAAAATGCAAGGCGGTTAGTAGAGTGGAGAAAATTTGACTGGACTGGGGTAGATGATAGATAGATCTTCAAGGTAATCGGGGCACATAGGATGAAGCATTTAGCAGAGGAGCTGAGACATAGCAGTGAGTAGAGTGATGTGAATACAAAAAAAAAAAGATACAACATAGAGGGGTGAGGCTCAAAGTGAGTTCTTTGAGCCTCACTTCTCAAGCTAAAACATAAATTGAACTCAGAATCAATAACCCAATAGAATAAGCAAAATGCAAAAGCTGACTTGTATTTTAAGGAGGTTTAACACCCTTTTTAGAGGATTACATAAAAGGTCGACATTGACAAAGTCTGTCAAAGAGAGCTCATTAAGTGATGCTCTTTATTTTATTAGTAAATATTAACTACTCTAACTTTAGGTGTGAATGGAATCCCCAACACCCTATTAGGATGGATAGGCTTCCCATTCATCCCACTCGTTGCAAATACGGTTTGAGATCATTACACCAAGAGTACATGTCTATAGGTACATACAAGAATTATAGACATGTCTATAGGTACATACAAGAATTCTAGGACATAAAGGGCTATTTCATTATTGCAACCTTACTCGACTAAATCAATCTGGTATAATGCTTCATCTACCATTTTTCATAAATCTTGGCCTTTGTAAATAGTTGTAGGTTTGAAATTTAGGTATAATGCTTCATCTACCATTTTTCATAAACCCCGGCCTCTGGAAATAGTTGTAGGTTTGAACTCTAGGTCATATACTTGGATGGTTGTCATCAAATTCCCCTCCATTCGCCAAGTTCTTTATGTACAAATAGTGATCTTACAACTAGGTGAGGCAAGATTACCTTTGTATGGTTATTCAAGATATAGGGATCGGACTATTTGACAAGTTTAAAAATAGTGAAGGCTTTCTTCTCGATAGCTGGGTAATTAAATTTAGCTCAATGTATACCAATGCTCATAAAGAAATTGGAAATTCATACCCTTGGTCATCTTTTTGAGTGAACATTATTGTTATAAAATTATTGATGCAAATGTGTACAATGAAAAATCCTTACCAGAGTCTAGGTTCTGTAATGTTGGGGTAGCAATGATTGCATGTTTGATATTCTCAAATGCCTTCCCTTCAACTACACTCCATTTGAACTCAACATCCTTTTTTATCATCTTCTATAAAGGTTTTGGTAGTTTTCCTTATCAACTATTTTATTTAGGTTTTGAAAATCCACGCATAATTCCATTTCTCCTGGATTTTTCCTTATAGGTACTAGATTTGCAACCCAAGAAGAATGTCACACTTTGAAGATGATTTTTGCATCTAACATTTTCATCAACTCCTTTTGAATAAGAGGTTCAAGAGTTCGATTCATAACTTTTACTCAAATGTATGTTATGAATAAAATAATAATAAAATAAACATCAATATATATATAAATAGAAATAATAATAATAATAACAACAAACAAGAATAATATAATAATATAATTAATTAGTGAAATGGTGTAACTCTTTATGAAGAGTTACATTAGACATCCTTTAAACAATTATAAATACGGGGAAGTCTATCTTGTAAAAGACCATATCTATTTTATCAACTGTTATATATATTCATGGATTATTTGTATTTTCGAAAGTGGAAGTTTGAGAAGTTCCAGTAAATGGATTCTTACCGTTACAGTAGTATCAAAGCTTAGCTTCCGATCCAGTTACTAGCCATCATCTCAGAGATTCTTTGAATCTTGGAATTTTTCCATTAAAAACTATGGTTTCCCGGGTTTCCCTAAGTACTCGAGATTTTTAATTTTTGAAAAAAAGTAAAAGAAGAAGAAGAAGAAGAAGAAGAAGAAACACATAAAGAAAAGAAAAAGTAAAAAAAAAGACGTAAAAAAGAAGTAAAAAAAAGAAAAAGAAAAAAGAAAGAAAAAGTAAAACCGTACATGGTTTTAAAGTGCACGTGGTTTTGTGAGAAGTGGGTTTGGTTTTATTCCCTAACAACAAACCAAAAGTGAGATTTGAAGTTGGGTGGGGAAGGTTACAATCATTCCTCCCAACCAACCATTCTACACCATTTTATAAAAATTAAGGGGAAATTAAATTAGAAGAGCATCAACACAAATAATTTTTACAAGAAGAATCATATTGAACATTGTTATTAAAAAAAATAAAAAAAATCAAGGAGGATTCTTTCCAAAATTCGAAAGGGAAGAAAACAAAATCAAGGAAGACCCCCTTATCAAAGAAGACCAAGTCAAAGAAGAACTTGAAGCAAAGACGAAGTCACGAATTATGGCGAATTCAAAATCAGAAATGACATCGCAGTCACAAGCAACATTGAACGAATTAAAGAAATCTAAAACCAATATTGATTTTCAATTCGAAATTATAAAGCTAGAAATGCGAAATCATTTAGCAGAACACGAGAATCAAAGATTAACAAATAAAAAACGAGATCTCCAGAATAGGTTATTAGATAAGGATAAGGAAATTTCACATTTAAGAAGCCACAATCGAAACTTGGAAGATAAAATCAGAAACTTCAAAAATGTCGAAGAATCTTCGTATGGAAGTAATAATGATTTAGAAGATGACATAAAGCGCTTAAACAAGCTTGTCATGGATAAAAATACAGAATTAATGCAAACCCAAAGAAATCTAGAAAATCAAGAATCAGAGAGATGTCAACATCAACAACAGAGAGAAAAACTTCAGCAAGAGTATGACGACATTAAGAAGACATATAAGCTGGAAATTAAGAAAATTAAGGACGAATTAGCAAGCAATACCGAAGAACTATTTCGACTAAGAAGTCATAACAAGACATTACTTACGGAAATCAAGAAGCTTAAACATAGTCGGAAGACGGAGCATTCAAATGAAGACCTTGAAGGAAGAATACTAGAAAAGCAATAAGAAAACCAACACCTCAGAAAGTTTAAACAAGAACTAGAGGAACAAGTCAAGAAGTTAAAAGAGGACAAAAAGCCACAAGACGAAAGGTTCGAGAAAATTCAGAGTAATAACAATATACTGGAGAACAAAGTAGCACAAATACAGAAGGAAGCATCCAGACTCTCCAGAAAAAAAAATCAAGTTGAGGAAGAAGAAATAAATTCAAATTCAGTCTTTGCCCCAATTAAAAAAGAATTCAAACCAACAAAAAAACAAACAACAATAAATCCCTATCGACACCCCAACCATATAAACCAGTATCCTAAAAAGTGGGAATTGTCGAAAGATAATGGTACTAATGTGCTCAAAGCTCCTGACGACAGATCAATAGAGAATTCCAACAGTCATCAACAAATCAATTTTGGTTGGATTGATCCGTCAACATATCGGAAGTTATGTTCCACACTTAGAAGTTCGTACCGACATGTTCGTCAGCTACGACGTCACAAGGAACGGTGCGCCAACGTTATAAGGCTTTGAGGACAAAGCCTTTCTAAGAGAGAGGCAATGTTATGAATAAAATAATAATAAAATAAACTTCAATATATATATATATATATATATATATATATATATAGAAATAATAATAATAATAACTACAAACAAGAATAATATAATAATATAATTAATTAGTGAAATGCTATAACTCTTTATGAAGAGTTGCATTAGACATCCTTTAAACAATTATAAATACGGGAAAGTCTATCTTGTAAAAGACCATATCTATTTTATCAACTTTTATATATATTCATGGATTATTTGTATTTTCGAAAGTGGAAGTTAGAGAAGTTCCAGTAAATGGATTCTTACCGTTACAGTGGTATCAAAGCTTAGTTGCCGATCCGGCTACTAGCCATCATCTCAGAGATTCTCTGAATCTTGGAATTTTTTCATTAAAAACTATGGTTTCTCGGGTTTCCCTAAGTACTCGAGATTTTTAATTTTTGAAAAAAAGTAAAAAAAGAAGAAGAAGAAGAAGAAGAAGAAAAGAAACAAAGAAGTAAAGAAGTAAAAAGAAAAGAAACACATAAAGAAAAGAAACAAAGAAGTAAAGAAGTAAAAAGAAAAGAAACACATAAAGAAAAGAAAAAGTTAAAAAAAAAGACGTAAAAAAGAAGTAAAAAAAAACAAGAAAAAAAGAAGAAAGAAAGTAAAAAAAGAAAAAAGAAAGTAAAAAAAAGAAAAAAGAAAGAAAAAGTAAAACCGCACATGGTTTTAAAGTGCACGTGGTTTTGTGAGAAGTGGGTTTGGTTTTATTCCCTAACAACAAACCAAAAGTGAGATTTGAAGTTGGGTGGGGAAGGTTACAATCATTCCTCCCAACCAACCATTCTACACCATTTTACAAAAATTAAGGGGAAATTAAATTAGAAGAGCATCAACACAAATAATTTTTACAAGAAGAATCATATTGAACATTGTTATTAAAAAAAATAAAAAAAATCAAGGAGGATTCTTTCCAAAATTCGAAAGGGAAGAAAAAAAAATCAAGGAAGACCCCCTTATCAAAGAAGACCAAGTCAAAGAAGAACTTGAAGCAAAGACGAAGTCACGAATTATGGCGAATTCAAAATCGGAAATGACATCGCAGTCACAAGCAACATTGAACGAATTAAAGAAATCTAAAACCAATATTGATTTTCAATTCGAAATTATAAAGCTAGAAATGTGGAATCGTTTAGCAGAACACGCGAATCAAAGATTAACAAATAAAAAAGAGATCTCCAGAATAGGTTATTAGATAAGGATAAGAAAATTTCACATCTAAGAAGCCACAATCGAAACCTGGAAGATAAAATCAGAAACTTCAAAAATGTCGAAGAATCTTCGTATGGAAGTTATAACGATTTAGAAGATGACATAAAGCGCTTAAACAAGCTTGTCATGAATAAAAATACGGAATTAATGCAAACCTAAAGAAAGCTAGAAAATCAAGAATCAGAGAGATGTCAACATCAACAACAGAGAGAAAAAATTCAGCAAGAGTATGACGACATTAAGAAGACATATAAGCTGGAAATTAAGAAAATTAAGGACAAATTAGCAAGCAATACCGAAGAACTATTTCGACTAAGAAGTCATAACAAGACGTTACTTACGGAACTCAAGAAGCTTAAACATAGTCGAAAGACGGAGCATTCAAATGAAGACCTTGAAGGAAGAATATTAGAAAAGCAAGAAGAAAACCAACACCTCAGAAAGTTTAAACAAGAACTAGAGGAACAAGTCAAGAAGTTAAAAGAGGACAAAAAGTCACAAGATGAAAGGTTCGAGAAAATTCAGAGTAATAACAATATACTGGAGAACAAAGTAGCACAAATACAGAAGGAAGCATCTAGACTCTCCAGAAAACAAAATCAAGTTGAGGAAGAAGAAATAAATTCAAATTCAGTCTTTGCCGCAATTCAAAAAGAATTCAAACCAACAAAAAAACAAACAACAATAACTCCCTATCGACACCCCAACCATATAAACCAGTATCCTAAAAAGTGGGAATTGTCGAAAGATAATGGTACTAATGTGCTCAAAGCTCCTGACGACAGATCAATAGAGAATTCCAACAGTCATCAACAAATCAATTTTGGTTGGATTGATCCGTCAACATATCGAAAGTTATGTTCCACACTTAGAAGTTCGTATCGACATGTTCGTCAGCTACGACGTCACAAGGAATGGTGCGCCAACGTTATAAGGTTTTGAGGACAAAGCCTTTCTAAGAGAGAGGCAATGTTATGAATAAAATAATAATAAAATAAACTTCAATATATATATATATATATATATATATATAGAAATAATAATAATAATAACAACAAACAAGAATAATATAATAATATAATTAATTAGTGAAATGGTGTAACTCTTTATGAAGAGTTGCATTAGACATCCTTTAAACAATTATAAATACGGGAAAGTCTATCTTGTAAAAGACCATATCTATTTTATCAACTTTTATATATATTCATGGATTATTTGTATTTTCGAAAGTGGAAGTTTGAGAAGTTTCAGTAAATGGATTCTTACCGTTACAGTGGTATCAAAGCTTAGTTGCCGATCCGGCTACTAGCCATCATCTTAGAGATTCTCTGAATCTTGGAATTTTTCCATTAAAAACTATGGTTTCCTGGGTTTCCCTAAGTACTTGAGATTTTTAATTTTTGAAAAAAAGTAAAAAAAGAAGAAGAAGAAGAAGAAGAAGAAGAAGAAGAAGAAAAGAAACAAAGAAGTAAAGAAGTAAAAAGAAAAGAAACACATAAAGAAAAGAAAAAGTTAAAAAAAAAGACGTAAAAAAGAAGTAAAAAAAAACAAGAAAAAAAGAAGAAAGAAAGTAAAAAAAGAAAAAAGAAAGAAAAAGTAAAACCGCACATGGTTTTAAAGTGCACGTGGTTTTGTGAGAAGTGGGTTTGGTTTTATTCCCTAACAACAAACCAAAAGTGAGATTTGAAGTTGGGTGGGGAAGGTTACAATCATTCCTCCCAACCAACCATTCTACACCATTTTACAAAAATTAAGGGGAAATTAAATTAGAAGAGCATCAACACAAATAATTTTTACAAGAAGAATCATATTGAACATTGTTATTAAAAAAAAATAAAAAAAATCAAGGAGGATTCTTTCCAAAATTTGAAAGGGAAGAAAACAAAATCAAGGAAGACCCCCTTATCAAAGAAGACCAAGTCAAAGAATAACTTGAATCAAAGACGAAGTCACGAATTATGGCGAATTCAAAATCGAAAATGACATCGCAGTCACAAGCAACATTGAATGAATTAAAGAAATCTAAAACCAATATTGATTTTCAATTCGAAATTATAAAGCTAGAATGTGAAATTGTTTAGCAGAACATGAGAATCAAAGATTAACAAATAAAAAAGAGATCTCCAGAATAGGTTATTAGATAAGGATAAGGAAATTTCACATCTAAGAAGCCACAATCGAAATCTGGAAGATAAAATCAGAAACTTCAAAAATGTCGAAGAATCTTCGTATGGAAGTAAGAACGATTTAGAAGATGACATAAAGCGCTTAAACAAGCTTGTCATGGATAAAAATACGGAATTAATGCAAACCTAAAGAAAGCTAGAAAATCAAGAATCAGAGAGATGTCAACATCAACAACAGAGAGAAAAACTTCAGCAAGAGTATGACGACATTAAGAAGACATATAAGCTGGAAATTAAGAAAATTAAGAACGAATTAACAAGCAATACCGAAGAACTATTTCGACTAAGAAGTCATAACAAGACATTACTTACGGAAATCAAGAAGCTTAAACATAGTCGGAAGACGGAGCATTCAAATGAAGACCTTGAAGGAAGAATACTAGAAAAGCAATAAGAAAACCAACACCTCAGAAAGTTTAAACAAGAACTAGAGGAACAAGTCAAGAAGTTAAAAGAGGACAAAAAGTCACAAGACGAAAGGTTCGAGAAAATTCAGAGTAATAACAATTTACTGGAGAACAAAGTAGCACAAATACAGAAGGAAGCATCCAGACTCTCCAGAAAACAAAATCAAGTTGAGGAAGAAGAAATAAATTCAAATTCAGTCTTTGCCGCAATTCAAAAAGAATTCAAACCAACAAAAAAACAAACAACAATAACTCCCTATCGACACCCCAACCATATAAACCAGTATCCCAAAAAGTGGGAATTGTCGAAAGATAATGGTACTAATGTGCTCAAAGCTCCTGACGACAGATCAATGGAGAATTCCAACAGTCATCAACAAATCAATTTTGGCTGGATTGATCTGTCAACATATCGGAAGTTATGTTCCACACTTAGAAGTTCGTACCGACATGTTCGTCAGCTACGACGTCACAAGGAACGGTGCGCCAACGTTATAAGGCTTTGAGGACAAAGCCTTTCTAAGAGAGAGGCAATGTTATGAATAAAATAATAATAAAATAAACTTCAATATATATATATATATATAGATATATATAAATAGAAATAATAATAATAATAACCTAGGCATGCTCTTCATCATCTATAGTTGAATATTTGAATATGTCTTCATTAGTGAGAAATATGATAATCTGCTCATCATCATTAAACACTCGCTAACAAGTCATATTATCCAACAACAAGGACCTGGAAATTAATTCAACAGAGAAATCATAATTCAAAGGAGAAAACCTATTGGTAGCATTAGCCAAAGTGTATGCAACTAAATTTTTGGAGTGAGGAATGGAACTAATCTTAAATCCTTTGTTTGATAATTTTTCAACTCTGGAGAAATATAATGCACCAAGTTGCTTACCTATCTAAATATTATTTCAGAATCACCAAACACTTTCAAACATTTTACCTTTAGGTTGATAGTTTTTTTAAGACCCTAAATCAAATCCTCACAGTCATTTGTATTTTTGATGCACTCGAATTATTGTCAGTAGGAGATTGTCTGTCCACTTGTTTGATGGATTGATTAATATGCAACTTACTCTGACTCATTCCCGTGACTTGGATCCATCAAAAAAAATTCTAGATGTTAGTTTTGATGGCTAAGCTAGAAGAGTTATTGTTACATGCATCTAGTATATTACAATCACCATTATCAATCTATGTGCAGTGAAGGAGTTCATACCGTGTTTCTAATTAAAGAAGTGATTCACCCTACATAACAACTAAAATCTATTTATAGAAAATAATTTCCCAAAACCAAACACATGAAATTTATAGGCTCATTCTATCTCTCCAACTCTATCACAATATGTTTCATATGAGGCTCTAAAAATCAACTTTGAATTCATTTGCTTGTCCTTTGTAAGGTAGACACAAATGTTCCCAAAGGTAGCTTTGTTTTTGTTTATTATGGTCTGGAAAGAAGATAGAAGAAGGATTTCACTTAGTCAAATGGACGTTGTTGGACCGGCCAAATGCTTATGGCGTTCGGGGCCTCAAGAATATACACTTGTTCGCCCAGGCCTTGGGTTCTAAATATTTATGGAGAATGATCAAGTTTATGGAGAATGATCAAGTCTGGAGGTCTCATGAGTTTTCGGTAGAATACTGTGTTAGAAAAACAGTATCGCAGAGCAATACCAATACATAAGATGCAAATATAAATCACATAAAACACATTACAAGAGAGACACCAATATAACGTGGTTCACCCAAGATGGGCTACGTCCACACATAAATTATCAGTCCTTATTATCATACCATCCAAAAATGAAGGGATACAACCTACAACACATCCGCTGCAACTTCCTCTTCACTCTCTCACAGTCTCTCTTACACAATCAAAGATCTTTACAATGCTACAATACATTACACAGTCGTATTACAATGTCTTCCTTTTAAAGGGGAATTACCATGGGAAAATACCACATGCTACCCAAAACCATGGGCCTGTAATTTGTTGGCAAACAAAACTATGTAACAACCCCATATATTAATATATGGAAGTTTCAATATAATATTATATAAGTAATATAATAATAAAATTAAAAAAAACAATAAAAAGAAAAGGGTAGTAACGGAAAGTGAAATTGCATTATGATAAAAACAAATTTAAACAAGAAAATAAGAGGAGGGGAAATAAAAGAGGGAGAATGTTAATATTTAATATGCTAAGACAGAAAATAGTAGCATTCCATTCCATTTCACAATAATAGCATATACAGGATCACTGAAGAAACAACAAGCACAACATAAACACAAGAGACATAGATTTATCCTGGGAAACCCTCATGGGGTAGAAAACCCAGCAAAGCTTCCTCAATATAGATGACCAGCAAATACACAAGATGTAACCCTGAGCATAAGCTCCTCCTTCTCCATAGCAGACCTCTCTCTCATAAGTGCGCCACTCTCAAGTGAGTGAGTGTGTGTTAAATAAGGAATACACCTCCTCTATTTATACACTACTCCGACTTGTCTTTTACACAAATCATGTAGGCTCGTATTTAACCATTGGGTTAAATACCCCATTACAACTGACTGGGCCGACCCCACTAGGGTGGTCTAACAACCCTTTGACCCACATAACACATACAGGGCCGACCCCCACTAGGGAAGTCTAATAACCCAAGTTACCACATTCCGACGGAGGAATAAACATCTCCGAATATACAATAAGATCTTCACGGAGGAATGAAAACATCTCGGGAATAATAAAGTACAAATATAATATTCTTTGAAGTTACAATATCTCAACACTCCCCCTTAACGAGAAGGATATTATAACAACATCTGCAGGAGCAAGGAGCCATCAACATGATACATGATACATCTATAAATCATTGGAAGCTTTCTCAACATCATCAGTAACTCAAGCAGTTATTGGAACATCTTCAATACTGGAACATAAACATCTTCAGTACTGAGTCTTTATCTTCTGCAGCACTCAAACAGCTACAACAACATCAACATCTGTATCCTCACGATCATCAGCATCGTCATCATATGATCATCAGCATCGGGATCATCTCGATCTACAGTATCTGGATCATCACGATCTACAACATCTGGAACATCTCGATCTACAACATCTAGATCATCATGATCTACAGCATCTGGATCATCTCGATCTACAGCATCTAGATCATCACGATCTACAACATCTGGATCATCTCGATCTACAACATCTGGATCATCACGATCTACAGCATCTGGATCATCACGATCTACAACATCTGGATCATCTCGATCTATAGCATCTGGATCATCTCGATCTACATCATCTGGATCATCACGATCTACAACATCTTTATCTAGATCATCAGTATTAGTATCCACACCAATACAAGTATACACATCATCAATACAAGTATACACACCATCAATACAAGTATCCTCATCAATACAAGTATACACATCATCAATACAAGTATCCTCATCAATACAAGCATACACATCATCAATACAAGTATCCTCATCAATCAAGTATGCATAACAACATACCTTGAAACACACACGATCATATTACAGGATGATCAATCCCACTCTCTTTAGGACATAGGTCCATGGATGATACAATCCAGATCAAGTTCCAGGATGATCAATCCTTATCACTTTAAAACAAGTCTCATGTCTAGGGACGATGCAATCCCATCACGTACATTTTGAACCTAGTTCACGGACGATGCAGTCCTCTCACGTACATTTTGAACCTAATTCATGGACGATGCAGTCCTCACGTACATTTTGAACCCAGTTCATGGACGATGCAGTCCTCACACGTACCTTTAAGACAAGTCTCATGTCTAGGGATGATGCAATCCCATCACGTACATTTTGAACCCAGTTCATGGATGATGCAGTCCTCACGTACATTTTGAACCCAGTTCATGGACGATGCAGTCCTCACACGTACCTTTAAGACAAGTCTCATGTCCAGGGATGATGCAATCCCATCACGTACATTTTGAACCCAGTTCATGGACGATGCAGTCCTCACACGTACCTTTAAGACAAGTCTCATGTCTAGGGATGATGCAATCCCATCACGTACATTTTGAACCGAGGTCCAGGGACGATGCAGTCCTATCTTCAATTCTCGGAGACATCAGTCTACGGATCAATTCTGGGACCGAAGTCCGGGGAAGATACAATCCCCCACCTATTCATTTAGGACTTCATTCTCGGAGACATCTTGTCTACGACTCTCTTTAGGACTGAAGTCTAGGGATGATCCAATCCCCTCATGTCCACCAAGGACTTCATTCTCGAAGACATACGTCTATGGCTCTCTTTAGGACTGAAGTCCAGGGATGATCCAATCCCCTCATGTCCACCAAGGACTTCATTCTCGAAGACATACGTCTACGACTCTCTTTAGAACATGTGTTCAAGGATGATACAATCCCTCTTCTTTCTCAGAGACATCTGTCTATGGCTCTTTTTAGAACATGTGTTCAAGGATGATGCAATCCCTCTTCTTTCTCGGAGACATCTGTCTACGGCTCACTTTAGGACTAAAATCCAAGGATGATTCAATCCTCACATGTCCACGAAGGACTTCATTCTCGAAGACATCTGTCTACGGCTCACTTTAGGACTGAAATCCAAGGATGATTCAATCCTCACATGTCCGCGAAGGAATTCATTCTCGAAGACATCTGTCTACGGCTCTTTTTAGAACATGTGTTCAAGGATGATGCAATCCCTCTGTCACCTTAGACCCTATCTAAGGACCATCCACCAACCTCTCTGTCGGCATCACCAATATAGGTATCCACATCATCGACCTCACTGTCGATGTAGGCAATCTCATCATAACTGATCACATCACTCCCCCTTTTGAGGAGGGTCCTTCTGAACTATATTAAGTTTGTCTCGAAAAACTTTACTTGGGGTAGAGGTTTGGTTAGTACATCGGATCAGTAGAGGTTTGGTTAGTACATTGGTAACTTGTTACAAATTCGAACTTTAATTCCTTTCTGCACCATATTTTGTATATAGAAATGTCAGATCTCTATGTGCTTTGACTTATCATGGAACAATGGATTCTCTGCCATTTTGGTACAACTCTATTTGTCACATAGGATCACAGTTGGGTCCATTTTTATGTCAAACAATTTTTAAGCCATACCACTTCACAACTAGCAGAGCAAGTAGCCATATATTCCGCTTCTGCTGAGAGCCACACTAGATTGCTTCCTGCTAAACCATGAGATCATGGCTGATCCCAGACAATAACATCCTCTCGATGTGCTCTTCCTGTCTGATACAATTTCTGCCCAATCAACATCTATGTATCCATCCGAAGTCATGATATCTAAGATAACATAGATCAAATTCTATCGTCTCCTTTAGGTGCCTCATCACATGCTTTGCAACTAACAGGTGAACACATCTAGTTTCCACTAGATACTGACTCAAGGTGTTCACAACAAAGCATATATCTGACCTAGTATTCGTTAGACACATCAATGACTCAATAATTTGTCTGTACAGAGTTGTATCCACTAACTCTGATGAGTCATCTGCTAACAACTTCAAGTTGGAATCCATGAGAGTGGCCATTCTAATACATCAAGTCCTTTTAATATTTCTCAGCATACTTTCCCTGGTTGAGAAAGATTTCTTCTGAGCCTTGCCATACTTCCAGACCTAGGAAGTAATGTATCAATATGAGATCTTTCATTTTCATTTCTGCAGCCATCTTCTATGATCTGTTTCTCATTACTTGTCAGAAAGAGATCATCATCATACAATAATGGTATGACAGGTTCATCATCCACAACCTTAAGGTAAAGGTTAGGATCAACTTTACTTCTGGTAAAGCCCAAGCTTTGTCAAGAAGTTGTCAATTGTCCATCATTCACACTCTGCATTGAGTGATCTTCTGCATTTCTATCTGTGCCATCTCTTGTCAGATGGGTCTACTAATATGAGCCTCAAAATCATTCGAACTCTGTGGTGAGTTCCTTCTTGCATCCATGTCATATGTGTATAGAAGCCATATTCAAACTTGTAGCAAAGGTTGAGATCCACATCACCCATGATGATCATTAAGCTCATCAATTGACTACCAATCCTGGGTGCCCATACAGAACCTGATTCACACTTCTTCTTTAATTACACCATTAAGAGAATGGTCTTATCTATCCACTTGGAGCAAACATATTGTTATGATTCTCTTCCTCTTTCTAAGAGAATCTTCTAGCCATGAGCCTTCTATATTTTGTTTGATTTGTAAATCTTCTTGTTGAACATCCATCACTTGTTCGGTGTTCATCATTCTTCATGATATTTCCTACAAATCAAAATTAAGTACATGATCAGTAATACTTCATAATCATCAAATCATATTGACATGATAACCTATTATGCATACAGATATCATTTACATAGTTATGCAACTATTTTGACCAATACTTTGGCACAACACTTTCCCATATCCTGTATGCATACAGTGGCTATCTAGATGCCTTCCATCTCTACCAGAACATACTATCGAGAGTGTGCACAGCTCTCAGCATGTCAGCAAAGAGGTTTCATTCTAGACAAGCAACAATGGAATGTTTGTCCAACTTACCAATCATATGCATATTAGTAGTATACTGTTCAATGCTCTATGAATGTTTACACTCAGCATCATATATTCTAGGAATACAAATATACATACAAGCAATATCATTTACTATTTCAAATAACAACTCAAATACTTATCTTTTATGTTTGTGTGGTTGCCTCTCGCTTGATCTTCTATATGTCTTTTGAACTTCTATTCATTCTGTACCACTGTGCATGCTCAAGTGTGCACTAGTGTCATCATCATGATCTCATACACAAACATACATTCATTAGTATATTCTCAATATTATCAAAACATTCTAATTCTAAATAATCTTGAATATGTATAGTCATGATCATTAGTATTCAGGGTTTCAAGGAAGTCTTCTTTTACTCATGCATATTCTTGTTTAATCATAGTACTCTTCTGGTTAATTAAATCATCAAGATAAGAGACATAATATGCATAAACCCTTGATTACTAACTTTATGAATAAGCATAACCAATCATACCAAGTATACTTATATAAGGGATCCTAACACAAGGTAAGATTCTAACTTGACATAGGAAAACATACATGGATTAGTATACCTGCTTAGTTATGTACAACATACCTAAACAATCTCTTCAATGATTTAGAGATCCTGAACTAGAACCTGCATGTCTCATAGGTTAAGCATAATATAACAAAGTCATACATACCTCATAAGTAGAACAAGGATTATGGATGAGTCTTTGTCTTCATGTTGTCATGGTCATGGAACTTGATTTGTCTTTCGTGATGTACCTGTATCTTGTTAGCAGACAACATCAACCTCACACAACACCATAATGCATTAGTACAATCATATAGCCCTAATCAATGAATGTCTTCGATCATTCACATGCATTCATACCGTTACTAGGGTGATAAGACAATTCTAACATTAATCAAATAATATGAAGACAAACACATTATAAATTTAATCAGGAATAAGATTTCAAGACGTACCTGAACTTCCTTAAGTCATACCAGTCGAGACTTCTTGTAGTCTTCTTATGTAAGGCATTAGCCTCAAATCCCCCTGAAACTTGATCTGGAGATTGATTACGGTTTGCTAGAGAAACCCTAAAAAATCAATCTTTGACTTTCACACTTCTGAATGGATGGAAGGATGTGTCTTGCTGAGCTGGTCAAACTAGCATACTTTAATTTTGAAATATCCAAAATTTGACCCCTCAAAATTGCCTTCGAAACTTCTGGATCTTCTGGATAGGATCCCGAACTAGGGTTTGATGAAGCCCACCCTTCTACCCAATCAAAAGGTTTGATCCAAGGCTCTAAACTCTTATTTTTCTGAGGATCTTCCAGCCATGGTTACAGACTTTAAAAATTACAGTCTGTGTACTACTTGTCACTTTTTACGAAATTTCATTTGGAGCTTCCTAGCCCAAGTTATGACCTTGTTTCCTAGGTCACTTGATTTTGACTGAGATCTGGAAGAGGCCGAAACCCTAACTTGTACTGATCATAAATCACAAAGTACAACGAATCTGAGGGTTCCCTTTGGACACAAGGTACCTGGTGATGTTATCTATGACCTCTAAACTTTTCAGATCCTGAAACTTCGCATAAATGGATTTATAGCGAAAGTTCCACGATGACTGGTTTTTTCTATGTAAAACCCAAACCTTCAAATTGTCGCAAGTGAAGCAAGTGTCGTAAGTGCCATAAATTTCCTTCCTTCAGGTTAGCTTTGATACCATGTTAAGATTTAATATGCTAAGACAGAAAATAGCAGCATTACATTCCATTTCACAATAATAGCATATACAGGATCATTGAAGAAACAACAAGCACAGCATAAACACAAGAGACACAGATTTATCCTGGGATACCCTCATGGGGTAGAAAACCCAGCAAAGCTTCCTCAATATAGATGACCAGCAAATACACAAGATGTAACCCTGAGCATAAGCTCCTCCTTCTCCATAGCAGACCTCTCTCTCATAAGTACGCCACTCTCAAGTGAGTGAGTGTGTGTTAAATGAGGAATACACCTCCTCTATTTATACACTACTCCGACTTGTCTTTTACACAAATCATGTAGGCTCATATTTAACCATTGGGTTAAATACCCCATTACAACTGACTGGGCCGACCCCACTAGGGTGGTCTAACAACCCTTTGACCCACATAACACATACAGGGCCGACCCCCACTAGGGAAGTCTAATAACCCAAGTTACCACATTCCAATGGAGGAATAAACATCTCCCGATATACAATAAGATCTTCACGGAGGAATGAAAACATCTCGGGAATAATAAAGTACAAATATAATATTCTTTGAAGTTACAATATCTCAACAGAGAAAGGAAGAGAAAGGGGCTTTTTTCATTTGCTGGGGAGCTGAGAGAGAGAGATAGAAGGAGCAGAAGGAGGTTGTTAGCAAGGGGAAAGAAAGTAATCAAGCACTAGCATAGGGTTAATTGTTGGGGGATTGGGGGCCTCAACCATTGGATGGGGATTGGTTGGGTGGAGAGTCATACCCCCACCTTCAGTTGCAAACCGAAGAGCTACTAGGAACCTAGGTAAGTAGTCTTCCTCTCTGTGATCCCAATTATGGTTTTATATAATGCTTTACAAAAATTGTTTTGCAGGTTTTCTTTTGTATTTGTTTGATTTGCTATTCTCCTATTTTTTTTTGGGTGCTACAAACAACCCAAAAAAATTCTTTCGGGGGCTTCGCCCCCAAACCCCCACCAAGGGACCATTGGCCCCCAAACCCCCATGGGGTTAGTGTACAATCCACTTGTATATCATATAAAACTGGGGTACAAGCATGGTTGGATAACAACATCTCTGAATCAAGAAGAGAAGGCTCCACAACCAACAATCTCCCACTTGAAGATTGATCACAATAACTCCACCGCTGCTGCACTTGCTGGAATATGCTCTGAACCTTGGACTTGGAAAATTTATCATCTTCACCTTCATGCTAGAATGCCACTTGAAACTGACCAGGAACAAAGTTTCTCTCTAGTTATTACCTTTTTCAACATGTCTGCAGGATTATGTTTGGCTAGTATGTATCTTTTCCAGCTTCAACAGTTCATCTTCCAGAACATAGCGTATGAAATGGTTCTTGAGATGTATATGTCTAGTCTTAGAATGGAAGGCTGAGTTATTTTTAGGATAAATGGCACTTTGGATGTCACTATACAACCTTCTATCCTCCTTCTTCTTACCCAATTCTTCCATGAACCTCTGCAACCAAATCATCTCTTTACTAGCTTTTGTAGCAGCAACATACTCTGCTTCCGTTGTTGAAAGCACAACAACCTTTTGCAGCTTCAAGATCCAACCGTTACTGCTGTTCCACCTACAATAAACACATACCCTATGGTGCTCCTCCTACTGTCTTTACCACCTGGTATATCTACATCAACATATCCCTGTAGAATAGTGTTTGAACCTCCAAAACATAATGCATGAGTGGTAGTACCTCTCAAATACTCGAGAATCCACTGTACTGCCTTCCAATGTTCTTTACTTGGATGGTTCATATACCTGCTCACAACTCCCACTGCACGTGGAATATCTGGTCTTGTGCACACCATGTGTTTTCAGACAATCTAACTAAGCGGACTTAAAGGCCAGATCTCCCTAGTCCAAATGGATCTAGAACAAATAAACACAGAATAGAATCAGCTTCCCTAGATCAATAGAAATGCAAATAGATAAATGGGTCTCTCACCTGGGATTCTCAAGTCCTCTTTCTCTTTTCTTCATCCAATGCTCCAACACCTTCAGATATGTAGCTGCAATGTCCCATTGAACAAGTGGAAACAATCAAATAGTAAAAGCATATATCACATATGATTGATCAAAGCTAATAGTTAAGGAAGTAAACTCTACACATCAGCAACATGATAATATATATGGGAAGAGATTGTATTAACTGTATAAAGGAGAGTACAAAAGAAGAGAATGTTACAACCTAAGCCTGAACGTTGCAACCTTCCTTCCAACAAGCCAAGCCAAGCCAAGCCTCCAAAGATGAAGTAAGTCTCTCAAGGATGAGTGAGAGTCACCTAGGATAATTTCACCAACATGAGAGTACTATAGACTTTCATCCCTTTGGAATGGAGAGGAGCTTCATATTTATAGGACCAAGTGGATAGAGTAGGTTGAATATTATGGGGAGAAGGCTAAGGGATCATCCCTTGATGTTAGGGAACTGAAGGCCAGCTCACCTAGAAGTTAGGGATGACCCTCCACCTCATCATGCTTCGAGAAGTCGCTCGAAGGTCTCATTTATCCATTTTAACCAACCCTGGCGCATGCTGTATGAGGACAATTTGCACTAGGAAGGGGCAAGCACAGGCTGAATGAAGGCAACCTGAGCCACCGGCGTAGGCTACCAGATGACACTCTACGCCGAGTCTAGTCAGGTGCTTCTTGCTGGAAGACAAGCTGCGCCGACCTAGCTAGAAAATGTAGATAAAGGATCAACAACTTGCTCTAGATGAATTTTGGTTAGGGAAACTTTAGGGATCAAGGCATTGAGTTGACATAGGACTCATGATGATGAGATTTAGGTGTAATAGAATGCCCCCCAAAGCATGAAGATGGTAAGCTAAAACATGTGATATGTTTTGAAAGATAGATGGAAAGGACTTGTTGGTTGGAAGGTGCTGTTGCAATACAACTGACTCTGAGATACAAGTATCACATGACTCACAACATGGCTGCCAACCAATACATTGCAGATCCATGGTAGTAAAGACTGACCGAACACAATCATGGCTACTAGACATCATCGTAGATCCATGATGAGATGATAACACAACCACGACCAATACAAGAACGAGATCACGATAGAACCATAGCCGAACTGCTTAAGCTCTCCTCATCGACACTTTGTTAGCTGAGCTCGTACGTTTGCGAGGACCCCCTCGCACCAGTTGAAGATCTTTGGAGACAAACAGTCCTCCGCATAAAGCATCTGTCCTCTGGTGGCTAGGTGAGGAGCTTGGCTCCCCACCATCCTCGTAAGGGTGAATAGAATGGCCCGCAATGGGTGCTCCCATACATCTTTAATGCAAATATTCCCGCTAGATGCACGGGCGTTGGGAACACAATGATGTCAGATCAAATCTTCTAGGGTTCAATCACTCCCACGTGATCTAGTGAGTGTCACATTGTCCCCCCTTTAGGACAAACCAGTCAGAAAATAGATGTCTTCCACATCTATGTGAAGCTCATGCTCACCAACCATGAAGTGCTGCTGGGCCGCATCCCAACATTGGAGCATGTGGATTAGTAGTGGAAGCTGGGATCTCATCCCCTGAATGCGGAAGAACTTGAGAATCCCACAGTTTCTCAAATCTTCCACACAATGTGGATTGTTTGCAACTTGTTCATCATCTAATTCATGTTCCTTTTCCCGCCATTCCAAAACCATTTTGGATACTTGGAACTTGTCAACAAAAAGAGTTAAACAACGTTAGGACTTGCTTCACCCACTGAAAGTCCCTCTTTTGAGTTTTGTTTGAGTTTGGGGATGGACGTTGCCGTCATCGCACCCCATTTTTGAAAATAGGGCAACGTCATCGCATTCCATGTATATTCCATTCGCGACGACACGGTCTTGTCGTAGTTCCCGAAAAGGGTAACTGCGACGAGCTAAGGGCGCAATGGCCCTTCCCAAATCAACTCAAAACCCAAAAAAATGATTGAAAATCAAAATTGTAAACCACTACGATTTTGCTGGCTGAAGTTTAGGGTTACCTGTTCCTGACGGCAGGTGATACGGCTGATCGTAGCTCCCGGAATCGACAAGTGAAGATCTGGCAGCAAATGGCACTATTCCTCCCAAATTTGGCAAATAGAACAATGGTGAGTATTTTTGGTTTTTATTTATATTTATAGAACAAATGGAATATTCCTTTTTCAAATATTTGATGCCGTTATGCTATTTGCTATAGTTTGGATCAGTTTTATCATATTTGAACGTTCGGTTGACTATTTGACCTAGTTTCCGAGTGTGTAGGAGTTGTGAAGTGCCTTTCTTCGCCATTTTCATATTGGAACGTCATTTCAGGTATGAACACCCCTTGTGAGTTTTCGTCCTTTACTCATTTTTTCATAGATTGCAATTAATGAGCTTACTCTTTGTTCTTTCTTGTGCTCTTGAAACTATGAGAATACATTACCGAGTTACGATTTATCACTTTTTCAGGCTCGTTAAACTCCTACGGAAAAGGAACCCCCCTGGAGTCGACTGTTAAGCTCTTTTCAGGCTCTCGAAATACGAAAAGATTGCCAAGCGAACTTGTCGTGTTCACGCTTGTAAAAGAATTTGAATGGTCGTCTTCCTGGTGACAGTTTACCCATTTTTCAGACCAGGGGGCACTAGTTACGAAAAAGGTATACTTTAGCCAATCATGACTGGAAGAATCCTCTCCCGTGTTGTTTTACCCTTTTTCGGGTGATGAGGCTAACTTTATGAAAAAGGATCGTTGGAGTATTCTTTAGATCTTTTCAGACTCTCTAAACATGAAATGACGACCGAGTTTACCTTCTATGGACTTGTTAAACTCTTACATTGAAGGGCCCACCATGGGACGAACCCCTCATATCCCAGGCTCGCAAAATATTTGGGATTGGACTCGTTTATGAGATGATCTATACCGAGCATCTGGTTACCCTCATCAAGCTCGTAAAAAACACATGAGGCACTCATCGTTCATGAAGGGGAAAAATGAAAGCTTTTGTGTTACATACCTTGTTAGTGGCAATATATAGTCGTTCTTGAACATGGCACTCATCTACATTTGCATACAACACTTGGATCATTCGTTTGTCCTCCAGTTCCACTTTCCTGAGTCTTGTTACTCATTTGAGTCATTCAAAGAAAGCTTCCATCATCAGTCGCATTAGGAATTCGTGTCACACTCGTCATGTCAATACTTCCAAGTCATGCCATGCCCATGTTCAAGAATATGTCCATCATTTATCATCTGTAGTCAGTACACCCGCCATCATGTCGGTCTTCTCTGAGTCAGTCTTGCATGTTACTGTACCATCCGATCTACTCCATACAGTTTTGTCGTGTTTTGTGTCAATTGATGGAGGATTCATCATGGTCCTCCTTCGACGGATTCATCCTTGTCGACTTCAACTCATCATCTAAGGATTGAATCTAGAAACCAATCAAGTACCTTGGCCCTGCATGCCTCAATGGCAGGCTACCTCACTTTCAACATGAGTTTACATCATTGACTCTTGATTGAAAGATTTCATCTTGTGTTCGACTTCAACTCATTTATTCACGCTCGATGATATGTACTGTGATACCTTGGGAATCATTGACATCAATGGTGATCTCCCTCGCACTTGTTAACGGTTTTCATCAATGGCCGGTAATCAAGTGATTTCTACCATGTTCGATGTCAAGACATTTGTAATTGCATGGATAGATTCGTATCATTGCGGGTTCAGCTTGAAGACCCTGGGGAGTCATGTTTTACCCAGGTTGCGATGGAGTTTGTATTGAGTTATATCACACGGATCCACATTTGTATTGGTCGTGGATATGTTATCATCTCATCATGGATCTAGGCTTGTGTCTAGTAGCCATGATTGTGTTCAGTCAGTCATTACTACCATGGATCTGCATTGTATTTGTCGGCAGCCATGTTGTACCTCATATGAGATTGTCAGTTCAGAGTCAGTTGTACTGCAGCAGTGTCCTTCGTTCGACAAGTCTATTGCCATTTATTCTATCAAAGCACTTCACCTGTCTATCTTCAACAACTTCATGCTTTGGGGGGCATTCTGTTACACCTAAAATCTACCCATCCTAAGATTTAGTGTATACATCCCTAAAGATATCTTGACTGAGTAAATTAACCTGGGAGGATTTGTACCCAGTTGTACCAGGTTTTGAGAGGTTGTCGCAGGTTGGTTCATTGTAGGGTGCGACGAAGTCAGTTAATGGGAAAAAATAGATTCTTCGAGGTTCTTCTCGAAACTTGCTGACTTGGGGCCTTATCCCTGACCTCTAGGGGAGTTGGTACTCGATTCCTAACACCTTGGGAGGATCCCTTATCTCTCTCCTACCATATCTCAACCTATCCTATCCATACGATATCCACTTAGTCCTATATAAGAGAAGCTCTACTCCTCTCCAAAGGGAGGAAGTCTATGGTGTCTACATGCTAGTGAAATCACTCTTGAGAGATCTCTACTCATCCTTGAGAGACTCAAACTTCCTTAGGAGGAAATGGCAAATGGCTTTGTTGGAGAAGGGCTACAACGTTAAGCCTTGGTTGTAGTTCTATATCTCTGCTATGTACTTCCCTATTTTTACAGTAATACAAATGCTTTCCACAAATATTGTTCATGTGTGTAATGATATTGAGTAGTTTACCTGCTTAACTGTTCACTTAGATCTCTTATTGTATATATGCCCTTTACTTGTCTCTCTTGTTTCTTGTCTTGACAGGTCTTGCAGCTTGGATCCGACGACCGTGAGACGCATAGCAACATTCAGGAGAAAGGATAGCGAAGTGAAAGGTAAGACATCTAGTACTCGATCCTTAAGTAGATCCAGGAAATGCATTCGTAGCCTATTCTATTTGTTCTAGACTCGCATTGAGCTAGGAAGATCCTGCTTGCGTCCGCTCGAGTGGATTGTCCAGTAAACAATTCCCCAACATGATGGAAGGTCCAACAGTGGATTCGAAACCAGTAAAGAGATATTTGGAGGAAGACATGTGTCTTGATGCTCCTGAATCTATGATGAAGGAGGATTGTGTTGATGCACCTGCCATGAGAGCATGACATATTTCTTTGTCCTCTGATCTTGATGGTTCACCTTCTTTCTTCCTAGCACATGCAGGTACTAGAAGGTTATTCTTTTCAATAAGTGAAGCCATGAGATATATGGTCTTCTTCATAAATGAATTCTCAGGATGAAATCCTCTATTGCAATATGTACATTTGGATTTCCCCTTATGAGTTTGCTTGTCTTTCTTGCAATTCGAAACTCCTTCTGACTGGTTTGGAGCCTCCTTCTGCTTCTGCTCATTTGATTTTCTGTAAAAAGCATTTTTCTTGCCCTTGCCATTCACTCTCTTCATTTTAGTGGCAGCAAGTGCTGAATCCAACTTGGGTTTTATCATTCCCATATGAACTAACTTCTCCTCCTCAAGTGTGAGAGACTGGATGAAGTCTTCAAGTGTGGGAAACTTCCATTTTGGGATGGAAAGCTTCGCTAACTAGAAGGTAGAGACAAATATTGAGTAGTGAGGGCCTAGTTTTGATAGTATGGCAAGGATGAGTTGCTTCTCTTCTTTCTCAACCCCATATCTCTTCAATTGTGAAATCATATTTTTGAACTTGTTTAGAAACTCAATGATGGAGTCGAAACTGCTAGGGCTCAAGGAGATGAACTCATTTTCCAATTTGTGACCTTTCAAGTCATTTTTCTGTCCAAGAAGAGATTCGATCTTGTCCCAAACTTCTTTTGGAGTTGCTATATCTATAACATGAAAATGGAGGTCTTCAAAAATGCTGAGGAGAAACAGTCCTACTGCTTCATCAAGTTTATCCAAGTACTTAGATTTCTCAACTGCACCAGTGGGTTCGATTGCAGTGCCATTCAATACTCTAGAAAGTATTTTGGAATTCATGAAGATTTCCATCTTGGATTTTCATTCGATATAATTGAATGAATTCAGTTTTAGATCCATTGGTAGCTGTTGAAGTCGAATTGAAGATGAATTCGAATGATGGAGATAACCTGCAAAACAATGAAATTGTTGATGGAGATTTGCTGCAAATTTGAATTGAACATTGCCTTAGGAAAGTGAGCACATGTGACTGGATCCTTCACACCTGGATGGACCTCACGATATTTCTCCAATGAATTCAAAAAAATTGCACCAGGAATTGCTGTGGAAATCTAGAGGCTTCTGGTGCTCAATGAAAGACAACTGCTCAATGAATTGCTGCAACTGCTGCTGCTGCAATTCGAATAGTTGAGTCCAGCTCTGATAGCATGTGATAATTTATAGGATAGATCACATAGCTAAAGTAAATCTCACTAATCTCACTCAAGAATTGCAGTGGATAAGAAAAAGAAGAATAATCAATAATCACTCATTAACACAAGAAATGACAAAAAACGTTGTAATCATACATCAACTATAAGTTGGCATTGTGAAAGTAGAATAATAACTGAATACAATCAAATGAATTCGAATCACTCCTAAGGTCATTTGAATTCTCCTCAATGTGTGGCTTGGATAGCATTGGATACATCACCCAATCAATGGTAGTAGTCACAAGTAGTCAAATATCAGTCAAATGAGTCTAACTGAGTCATGTGAGCACAAATCAAGGGATGGAGACTCCAAGGAGGGTGCATGAGGATGATGAGGCTGCCAGTAGGTCAAGTGGCACTCCGATACAGACAATTCGAAGCTATAGGAAGTTAAAGTGAGAAAGAAATGTAAGAACTGGTCAATCAATGCTGCAACTGACTGTTAGTGATCCAAGTAGTGTAGTAGGGTACATTAGTCATCCAGGTGAGGAAAAAAAGGCACACTAGTTAGGTAGGAGGGCTCCTACAGGATAAAAACAAGCTCTAAGGGGATGAACATAGGCTCTAGGTGTTGGGGAGACTACCATACTGATGACTGGATGCATGCAAAATGCATGCAAATATAAAAAATCATGGTGAGAATATTCCAACAGCTTCTTCCCTCTGCTTTCGTTTCCTTTCTGTTTCTGCCACAATAGTGGTAGCATGGCTGGGGCTGGAGCTGCTCTTCTGAAAAAAATGTTTGTTCAACTCAGTCATGTTTCTTGCTCTTATGTATACCTCTTCGCCTTTGTCGAAGTGATTGGTATATTAATAATGTATCCTGATTGACGCACAATGTTTGGCAACCTTACCGTGGCTGTCATTTCTTGTGAAACTCTTCTCTCCAAAGTGAAATGCTTCCAAATATTTAACAAAAGCTTCAATACCTTTAACCTTGGTGAATTTTTATGCCCCGATACAGAAGGGTAACGGGGGGAAGGAGGCCTTCTTATTATCATGCAAGTAACTGCCAATCCCATTAATGAAAACTTGCCTCACAACCTCTTTGTGGACCACAAAACCGGTCGGATATTTAGGCATAAGGGATGGAGCTCTGGAACCTCCATACATTCTGATATAGGTACCTTCTTGAAAAAAGTAATAATCTCCGTATTCATTTATGACTGCTATTGCTTTTTCAGATAGGAAGTTTGGTTCCTTATTGAAAACCAACCAATAAAGAGGGATGATAAACTCTTCACAAATAAGTTTATATTGGCTGGAATATCTGTGGGCCCACAAGATATGGTAGGCCACATAAACAGGAGATTCTGCTTGATTCCAAATATAATCCAACTTAGGAAATGGGTTCCTAACTAGTATGCAGTATATGAGGTACGAGCACATGTAAAATTCTTATTTTCTCTAAGTTAATCCTCCCTGTGATGCTGCTATTGTCGACGCCAGGCTGTCCGAGATGATGTCTGCCTAGTTAAACATAGTGCCATGGAAGGCTATGTGATAAATCGGGGGTACCCAATTTATCTTATAGATGTTTCCATTAGCTGTTGAAAATTCTGCTTAGCATCAGAGCTATAAGTTTGAAAGGGGTTCTCAGGATTTGACTTTCATACTCCCCACTTGCTTTCTGCCTCAGTTGCTTCCTTGAGACTACCATTTTCTTTGCATATTCGAAGTGGTCCATGTTTATACTCTTGATCTAGTCTTCGGTTAACATGACCTTGGGTGGTGGTAGTTTGTATGCTGTTGTTATGTGACCTGGATGGAAATAGGAGAAACCTTCCCCTTTTGTGTGAGAGATGATTCTTGATGTGACATCCATGTGCGGTAGGATCCATCCAATGACTTCTGAGCAGGGAAAAGGTTCCGGGAGTGTGTTTGCTTTGATGATACCCGATTTCTTACTATTTTGATACAAGATCATTTCTTTGAGAGCTGCATCAGGAATATTCTGGTCCCGGATCATCTGATACAATTCTCCCCACTTGAATTCTGGGACAATTCTCGTTACTGCTTTAGTATCTTCGAACATGGTTTCTATCGTGGTCTTCCCATGGGCGAATTTTAGGGGGGGTTTAAAATTTATTGGGCGAATTTTTTTATATTAAACTCTTTTTTTTCATTGTTAAAATATAGCCCACAATTTATTTAGCAAAACAATGTTCGATAAAGATTAGCCAATTTGTATTTACTAAGCAAAATGAAGAAATCTAGGATTCGCCCACTCAAAAGTCGAATTGCAGTCCACCAAAATGGCATTCGCCCCCTGATTTCCAGGAAGGGTGGTTGCTTGGGGAAATTTCACCCCCGATTTTCATCCCTGGTGGTTTCTTGGGGCAATTTCGCCCCTCGATTTTCATCCCTTGTGGTTTCTTTGGGCAATTTCGCCCTTTCTAGTTCCAAGAATGGTGGTTGATGGGACAATTTCACGCATATTGGAGTTGAATTCATGGTTTGAGAGGGTTTTACAGTTAGCTTCACCCCTGAAAATTCGTTTGAAGCTAGTTCTAACCCTATAAATATGTTATTGCTCGCCGCTCGTTTGAGGGTTGCACACATTACTCACAATCTCGTGTTGTTCATCTTAGTATTTTTTTCTGGGTTTTTATAAATAAAGATTCCAGTGCACACGAGAGCCGAGAGGACGGGTCACGAGCTGTGGATGGGTTGCGGCAATGATTATAGGACGGGGGACGGGTTATAGTAGCTCCCAGTTGTGGCATTTTTTTAAAGAAATATTCCCATATTCTTTATCTTGTTGTAATTGTCTAGGTCCATTCTTTCAATCGAGATCCTTAGCAGGTCCGTGCTCAACTGGAGATGAGACTGTGCAGTCGCAATGTGCCTTATCCAGTTAAACTTGGGACAACACTATGTTTATATTGAGCAACAATATTCCTGTTGACCAAATCGTGACCTCACAATCGATAGGGGTCCTCCAACTGTTGACACATACCGTAGTCTCCCTGGGCACTGACCCGAGCAGGTTTGAGCCCACCTAGCAACACCCGCAGACCGAATGACGTCTCACCCGAGGCATCCAGGAAGAGCAGACGGAACCATGTTTCCGTCGAGGGAGGAGGCGAGTTGCGACAGTATGATATGAACAACAATTCTAAATATTCATCAAGAAGTTCTAGCACATCACACATTACTCTAATCGCAGCATTTCCACATTACAGTAAACATATATCTATAACAAATTATTGCAACATTCAGATAATTGCATTAAGAAAAGGAAATAACATAAGTATCAAGTGACATTACATACAAATTGCACCAAACCATCATCTCATATTACTATGGCAAACCAAAAGAAGTACATAAATCTCTGCACAACTCCCGCATTATCTTCGCATACAGCTCTATCTTCTCTCTATCCATCAACTCCTCCCTAACACTGTTATAGGTCAAAATTGCACCTCTCCGTCCGTGATCACCCTGAGCTGCTGATCACACAAAAGGACAATTTGGATGGAGGAGCATGTTGACCTTGGACCATATGACAACTCATCCTATTTCCTGAAAATACTGGAAAACATACAAAAATATCATTTTGAGGCATGAGCGCTACTCCTCTTAAATAGACTAGCGCCCATACGCGACTCCAGTGTATAATAGTAGCGCCCATATCAATATATACGCTACTCCTTCTTAGCAAAGTAGCGCTCGACATTTAAAACTGAATGAGCGCTAGTTGTTAAACAATAGGGTAGCGCTCTATACGCTACTCCACTGAGTAAGAGTCGCGTACATCTTAAAAGATGATTAAAAAATATATTAAGTCATCGAGGAGGATTATTTGATGGCAGTTTCCTAACTCCCCCAACTTCCTCCATAACTACATCTCGACCTGAACTGCTTCTTTGAACCTATAAATACCAAGAAGGTTAAAGGAGAAGGGTTAGAAATTGGAGTTAGTGAGATTGATTAATGGAAAAACTTTGAAGAAGTTTGCATTGGAGAAGTTGTTGCAGAAGATATCCAAGCCAGAAGAAAGCCAGAGCCCAGAATCTAGTTGCAGGAGCCTGCTTCATTGTCAGGTATATTTGTACTGCATTCTACTTTTGACAAATAAAGGTTGAAGTGTTTTCTTGTTCCAATTTGAATGTTTTATCAAATGGCATCTTAAGTTGGATTTATTTTGGTCAATGCTGAATGTTAAACATAACTTGTGTTTCTTTCAAGCTTTATTTATTACCCAAAATGTTTTGAGAAAGGTATTGTTGTTGCAGGTTTGCTGAAGGAAAGGTAGATTTGGAAGTGGAACACAGGACCAAGTCAAGGCAAGGATCAGACTTCGTTTAAAGGTATGTTCCCTACATGTACAACTTCTTTCTTTTTGTAAATGTTTCTGTAATAGCATTAATACACTTACTTGTCACCCCAACCAAGTTGATAGTTTTAGTTTCCTGACTATAGGGTAGAAATATCCGCCAATAGACTGGCGACTCCGCTGGGGAAATAGAGTTTTTGGCTTTAGGAAACCTTGTTTTTGGGTGTCTCTTTAGTTTGTTTTAACTTCTTTGATGTGTCAAGAACCTTTTTAGGTATCCCTTGCATTGTTCTTGCCTGCTTTCATCAGTTTTCTATACCTTCCAAAGTCAGTTTTCAAGCCTTTGAAATATGAGCGCTACTCTGGTATATCTACAGTAGCGCCCATACGCTACTGTCCTGTATATACAGTAGCGCCCGTTTCTGTTTGGGCGCGAGTTGCTCTACTACATAGTAGAGTACATTTCCTGAAGCAGTCAATTTTTTGGTTTGCTTGTGTTTTAGCCATGTGGTGATTTGCTGATTTTGTTGTGGGATCCTTTGGATTGTTGCATGAGGTTTTAACTGTTACTTAAGCCATAGAACCTTCTCTTGAAGTTTTTTCCATCTTTCAAACCATTTGTTGACCTTTGGAATTTTTGGGACTTTTTATTGACTTTTTGGAAGACTTGGTGGTGTTTGGTGACGAACACTTTCACTTTTTCCAGACCCTGACTGCTTGTTGCCCGTTTACAAACCTGCACACTCCTGTGTCTGTTGTTTGTGGTGAAGTTTTCTGCTCTCCACTACCCCCATCCTTGGTTTAGGGTTTGGTCTTTGGTAGAGTTTCTAGGGTGTCTTCTTTTAGGTCAAGTTTCTATCTTCCAGGACTTCTTGTCTTTTGCTGGTCACAAGTGCTTTTTAAACAGCTGTAGGCTAGTTTCACCTCTCAGTTTCTTTGTGTTAGTAGGGCAGCTTGCTTGTCTACTTATACTTGGCTTTGTGGTCTTTCTAGGGCTAGACACTTTAGGTCAGTCCTTGGGTGTTTCTCTCCTTTGTTTTCTCCCACTTGGTGTCCAAGTTTATAGGCTTTTTCTTAGTAAAAAACCTATAGATCAAGTCTTTCTCGAGCTAGGGTTTCGACAGCTATAGGCCTAAGAAAGTTTAGCCATACTTACACACTCTACATTTAAAGTTTTATTTGGCTTTCCATTTTTTGCATAGTTCTTTTTCGGTTATTGAAAAAGCAAAAAAATTTGGTACTTTAAGTTAAAATAGAACTTGTCTTCGTCATTGCAAAATAGCTTAGTATATTTTGTATAATTTAAAAAGAAAACAAATTTTTTTTAAGAAAGTTTGCTTAGATTTTCAGTTTTGAAAAAGAAGTAGATGAAAAAATGAAAAAATTTTTGTTGTAGGAAAGATTGAATTATATTTGCATTTTTTGTTTTCTTGTTATAACCACACTCACACACCCACTATCCTTTTTGCATAATAAAAGCCCCTAAAATTTGTTAATAAAATGAAATAGAAACTTTTTCTTTTTAGGGTACACTACACCAACTAGTTTTGGTTAGGGTCTTGGGTTTAAATCACCTTAAACCACCCAAGATCACACATTGCGCAACAATCGTAGTGAGACTATCATAGGTAAACCCACCTCACTCAAAATTTGCCTGGGAGCATATGCAGTAGGTCATTGTAAGATCAGTTTGTGGGAATACTCCTCCTACTTGCTGTTCGAGCATACGCCAGGATCGGATTGCGTATTGGGGACTCTTTCGAGTTTCAGGCTTAGCTACCTTGCCCACGCTTTCTGATTTGACCGGTGACTGTTCCCCCAGGAATTTTTGGTGTTGTGGTATCCATAGTATCAGACTTCTAGGTTCTTACACAGGCGATAGCAGAGGGTATATCTGCTGTACCTAAGACAGACGTGGGAGGAAACCCCGTGCAGGTCTTTGGGAGGGCGGTTGGTTGATTCCAGCGCTTGCACCCTTAGTCATTGTATTGTGGACCCCAGGTAACTGTCTTTCTTCCTTCGTTGATCTGTTCTGGGCCCTCATCATCCCAGACTCTTCTCCGGAAGGCACCTTTGTTTGACTGGTTTGTATACTTAGGAATTTTTTTAGTTGGTGTGCTGTTTGCCCCTTAGTCTTAGTGGCCACTAGGTTCTAGGCTGTTATTTTATATTTATAATCACGGAGAATCAACAACTCCGTAGATCGAGAAGGATTCAAAACCTTCCACCTGTTAGAACAGAACCTATACAACCATCCAGACGACAGCGGGTAAACCCCAGTATTTCTTCAGAAATTACCTCTGAATTATAATTGCTTGAAGAAATCCTTGTAACAGAAAACCTTGAAATTGAGGTTCCTGAGGAACCACTACCAGGTATCACAGATCAGCAACACTTTAGTACTGTTGAGGTGGAAGATCTTACTTCCGCGGAGTATAGCACTCCTTTCAATCCTCCCTTAACCAATACTAGAATTCCGCTTCTATCACCTGTTGGTTTCCAGCAACCCCTTTTCAGTGCAGATCTTTTGTTTCCCAATCATCTGATGTCTAACACAGAAGGTGAACCAGGGGGTCCCCAAACTCCCACTTTAGGTATGAATACCAACACAGTTAACCCTTCTTTTACTGCTACATCTAGTCAGGCACAAACCACATCTGTGCCTACTCCATCTTTCAGTTTCAACACTAGTACATTAGGAATGCCTAGTTTTACAAAAATGGCATCTATTCCTACGTCTACTGTTGGACCTAGTAGTATGGCTAACTGTGCAACACCTTCTACTTCGCAACCGTTATATCAGATCCCTAGTACTTGGGTTTCCACACCTGTGGTAGGACCAAGTGCTTCTGCAAACATGCCAGTCATGGGTACCATGACTGCACCGTCCACATCAGCTTCTACTGGTTTCAACACCTTTGCAGGACCTAACTTGAATCAAGGTAACATGCCTGCAAGTAACATCCCTTTTTCCTTATTCTCAGGGGGAGGGGGTAATATCTTTAACCAGCAATATGGCGGGGCTAACACCCAGCCACGGTGGACGAACCCGCAAAGCACTAATCCACTCTCGTATGGGTGGGGAAATTTTAATAATTCTTTCTCACAACAACAACAGTTGGCAGGGGGAAACCCCTACCAACAAATACCTGGGGGTAACCCCTACCAACAGTTAACTGGGGGTAACCCCTATCAACAGTTGGTAGGTGGCAACTCCTATCAGCACATGGCCAGGGGAAACCCTTATCACCAAATGGCTGGGGGCAACCCCTACCAACAATTCATGGGACAAACGATGGGTGGTTTCCCTTATCAAGCTTGATCTTACCGGCCTCGTCTACATTTTCTGGCAACTTTGAATTTGCTAGACCTTTCGAAACTGACAAATGATCCTGTGTGTCATAATGCCACGTGGCCATCAGTTCCCACCAAATTACCTTCGGATATTCCAAAATTCGAAGGCAAAGTTGGTGAAGACCCTGGTGACCATGTCACTACCTTTCACTTATGGTGTTCTTCAAATTCATTGAACGAGGATTCCATCAGATTGAGATTGTTTCAAAGGACCTTAACTGGTCCTGCAGCCAAATGGTACATTGAACTACCTGCGGCTACTTTCTCTTGTTTTGGGGATATAGCAACCGTCTTTTTGAACCATTTCCAGCTTCCTGTTCGGTATGATGCCGGAACAGAACTTTTGTCTACTTTTAGACAAAACAAAGCCACTCACCTATCTGACCACATTCAGGAGTGGCAAAGATGGAAGAGGCTCATAAAGGCCAACATCCCTCCAGAGTTCCTCCTTGAGTGGTACTTGAAATCACTCCTTCCTTATATTTATAAGGAAGTAGCGACATCTGGAGTATCTAATGAAGAAGAAGCCATCTTAAGGACTCAACAGTTAGACCTTGTATATGCACAATCTGGTTTACTGTACGAGATTATAACTGACGCACCGAGATCAAACACTGATTTGAGTAGACCCAAACCTGGAACACATGCTGACGGCATAGTGGGTTCAGTTAACTCTGCAGCCTTCGAAGCACTGACCAAACAGGTCCAAGCCTTAACTGTCAAACATTCGACTGCAGACATTGCTTCCGTCACAACCTCTCCTTCTACTTCTGAATCTGTTAATCAGGTTCAGAACAATCAAAAGGGCCCTCGGCATCCCAACAACAAAAAGAAGGGCAAGAAAGGAGAGGGGAACCAACAAAAGCCCAAAAAAGACAATGCCGAAGAGGGTAACAAGGAGGAAAAGAAGGTTAGGTTCCCTTGTAAACTTTGCAAGCAGAACCACCTTACTGATCAATGCCCTCTACTAGAAGAAGCCCAGAAGCTCTTAAGAGAGAAGAAGCCTGCCGTCTTGAAAGATCCATTTCCTAAAGGGCAAGGTTCAACTTCTGGCACCTCCAAAACTGGGGGCACTTCGCACGCTTTGGTTGATCAAACATTTATAAACATGGTTAATTCAGATGCACTTTTGCAAACTAGAGCCAGGAACTATACCCCGGAAACACAGAGAAAGGATAAGGAGGTTCCTGAATCCTCCACTCCACTCCACATACCTGTGGACCCAATGCCCAAAATTCTGAAAGGTGTCTTGAAGAGGGCATCGCACAATCCCAACACACGGGCTGCTTCCAACTACAATGTGGTTGAAGATCTAGCCCAAACCCCTTGTGCCATGTCTACTCTAGAAGTCTTGCAGAGTTGTCCATTGCAACGAAATGCACTTCTGGCAGCTATTGGGAGTATGGAGTCCTCCAACATGTCTGCGCGATTTGACATGACTGATGTCAAATACCAGTTGCCCTATCACGTTGCTCTCCAGATTGAGGTCGTTCATGGTCCAATGACCATTAGACGAGCTGTAGTAGATGAGGGAGCGTCGACTTGCGTAATGTCTATTTCCTATTGGAAAGCTCTAGGTTCTCCTGAGTTAGTCCCTTCCAACACAATGCTTACTGCATTTGATGGCAGAACTTTCCGTCCACATGGAGTTTTGCCATCATTTAATGTCACTTTGGCCGGTAAGACAGTTGCTGTTGAGATAGAGGTTCTGGACGCTCCACTCGATTACAACATGTTATTGGGCAGGAGTTGGACTTATGCCATGCAAGCTATAGCATCGACAATTTTTTGAGTGGTCATGTTCCCATTTGAAGGTAAGATCGTTACAGTTGATCAACTTTCTTTCACTCAAGGAAAACACCAGACTTCTACGGAAACCATAGTTCCTTTGATTGATCAAACCACCCCAGTGGGCGAGAGTTTAGGAGCAGGACTCTTTGGATCACTAATTGGCACTTTTGACCTACCCGCTCCTACTTTATTTGTTGGTACTGAGGGATGTTCATCGTCTGAAACATCCATGACCAGTTTAACAACTGATTCTGAGTTTCCCTCAACTAATACAAACCCCTTAGTGCCTACCCCTGTTGTAGAAGTCACCCACTTAGATTCTTATCAAACTACAACAGAAGATATATTGACTCCGTCCGTGTCTGTAGAGTCAAACATAGATGGTGCCACTACTCAGACACCTGACCCGATCCATTCTCTCGACAGTTCAGGAATTACTTTACCTTCTGATGAAGAAATGTTAGAAGCTTTGAACGACCCGGACCACCCTTGTGAACATGTAAATCGCGTGTCCTTCTTGTTTCCTTTTCTTCATTTATTAGAGAGAGGTGAATTTTGTTCACCACCCGATGAGAATACTGGTCTCACTCCTTCACAAGTTGCCGTTGTTGAAGCAAATAGAGTACATACCTCGTTGGTGAACATTTTCACTGGGGTCAATGGAAACATTTTCTTTGAAACGAGATGTTATCTCGATGAAATCATCCCGTATACCAATATTTTCCGTGAGTTCCATAACACCTTTGCCCGGCCTCCTGAAGAGGATCCAGGCATTGACTCTACCTGAAGAAGTACTACGCCTAGGCTGAGATACTTTTTCTTGTAACATAGCTGTATATTTTTGTAAAGCTAGTTTTGTTATGCTCGTTAGGTAATCTTAGGTGTGTGTTTCATTTCGTGTACTAGATGTCAACCGCACATTTCCTAGGATTTGCTGATGGCGCTAGTCGCCACACCTGCCAGTTGGCTACAGCAGCTTGGGTCATTTACTCACCCACTGACCAACTTGTCTCTTCGGGGGGGGGTTTGTTTGGGACCTACCACGAATAATGTGGCTGAATACAGTGCAGTTATAGAACTTCTCCGAGATTCCCTCAGTCATGGCATTTCATACCTGGAGGTAAGGCTTGACTCACAACTAATTGTATTTCAGTTAACAGGTGTCTATCGGATCAGATATCCAGGATTGCTACGTCAGTTTCTACGAGTTAGACTATTGGAAAGACATTTTCATTCTATCAGATATGAACACATTCCAAGAAATTTAAACACTTTAGCTGATTCATTAGCAAATTATGTGTTAGAATGGCATTTGCATCATACATTGTAAACAACATTCCACACATAAATTTTAAATGCATACACATGTAAATAACCGATACTGTATATATAACTGGTACCGTATCAAAAAATATGAGTTTTTGAGTCATGAGTCTCTCAAGTCAAGTCATAAAAGTACAAAAGCTGGGCATAGTAGCCTCAAAAATATATACATATAATGTTTTTCTTCTCCTACGGAGAAGGAGGAACCTCCTCATCATCTACCGCATTGCGATAGCATATCACTAGTCTAGAAATCTGCCGCAGCACCCTAAGCCATGCTGGGGGCACCCCAACAACATCTTCCTGCATGTCTATAGGTATCTGGTCCATGCGGCATGCAGGAATCTCATGAGTCAACCGACTCATCTTCCTCTCTAGGGTTCCCAACATAGCATCTGCTGCGGTGATATCTGCTGGCCTCACATAGATGGTAGGATGGCCCTCAGGACGAACAGGCCCAACATCTGCATTTGACACTTGATTAGAACTTCGAAACTCATTCATAAAAAATCAAATACTTGAAAAGTTTGAAAAAATTAAATAAATTCTCAAAATTTAAACATACCAATATCTCCCCAGGCTCCACCTGGCGGAAGCACCAGCTCTAGATCATGACGGAAATCCAATCCAGCATAGGGAAACTTCTCAAACGCGGGTACTTGCCTCTCCCACCATCCCCAGAAGTCATCAGTGTGGTAACAATAGTGACTTTCCCCACCACCCTGGCGGAGAAAAATGTCACCCCAACGGCCTAGTCTGGGCTCACGGGGGTTAACCTGTGGAAGCGGCATCCCCAATCTAATAGCAGGCATCCTCTCGAAGAAGAAAGTACACAAGATACTTCCGTCCCCAAAATTCTTCATGGAACCGGATTTGCAACTTGTCATTTGATACTTCATGTTTGCTAACAAACTGGTACACCAATCATAAACATGGCCGTGCAAGCACTGTACACCAATATGCATCGAATGCCTGGAAGCTAAGTGTTGTGATGCACTACCGGATACCCGGTTGATCATGCTCACTATCACTTTCAGTGGGAGACCCTCAATAGTCAAAATTAGGACTTGGCTTCCCGATTTTTCTGCTCCGGCAACACAGTATGTATTTACATATTCTTGCACTGATCGTGCACCCAAACGAGATGTCCCTTTCAGATTGATTACGTCTCCTCTCCTTGAGAGACTAGTAATAAATTATATGTCCTCAATGGTAAGCTCAAGAGTTTGTCCCCGGATGATGAAGGTATTCATATCAACATCCCAATACTGAATCAATCTCCGAAACAACTTGTTTAGTGCCCACATGTTTACGGTTCGATAAAATTTCAACAAACCGCATCTACGGAGCACATGGAGGGTAGCCGGGTCTTGCATGGCTAGCCTATCCATGTCTTCATGCTCCCTTTCCCTCCATTGTAAGACCATCCTGCACAAAAACCCCAAAATTTTTGAGTCTCGGTGCTTGAAAGTGGCTTTGCAAATATGTATGCTACTGTGTATACTACACAATAGCGTGTAGGCGCTACTCTGTTTGAGCAAAGTAGCGCCCATTGCCTTCGTACGCTACTCTTGTGTATACATAGTAGCGCCCGCGCATGAAACCTTATGAACATCGCGTTACGAGCCATTTTTTGCTCAAAATTTTAAAAATAAACCATTGAAATGCAAGATAGGGAGATTTCTACTTACTTGGCGGAGGAAGTTTGGTGGTTGGATGCCCGATTTGATCGCAATGGAGATTGGAAATTTGCAAAAGTTGCCCCAATTTGTTGCCCTACAACACAAAATGAAAATTGATTTTTTAACAATGAAATTATATATTAAATTGTATTTTTGATTTTTACCCATAATTTTTAATTTTCCATAGTTTCAAAAAACTTTCAAAAACCCTAATTACTCAATTGAAACAGAAAATAAGGTATAACACTGATCCAAGTTCAATTTTCACTCAATTGTTGTCGGATTCGTCTCCTAAGCTCAAATTTCTTGATGATAGACCTTGTCAGTTAGCTAAACGTTCCAAATTCATATATCATTTAAGATTTTTGCGGCATCGACTAATTTTTTGTTGAAGACCTAGTTTTGGCAGGGCATGAAGCTACGATCCCAGAAGCTGACCTTTAAGTCATTTTAAGCTCTTGTTTGGACTATTTAAACCTAAACAAGATTGCCGAGCAAACTTGTCCTCTTCGATCTCGTTAAAGTATCCGAAGGCTCATCCACTCAGGTATAGAATTATCCCTTTTCCGGGCCTCAGTGGATTAACTACGAAAAAGGTATACTCTAGGTATACTCCTGTATGCGCTAGAAGAGTTCTCCTTTCATTGTTTTATACTTTTTTCGGGGGAGGAGACTAACTGTACGAAAAAGGACCTTTTGGAGTCTCTCTTTAGGGTTTCCAGACTCTCTAAATATGAAAATACCAAGCAAGCATTCACCTACTCGGGCTCGATGTAAAATCCACGAGAGGGTAAGTAGAGGACTGTTTAAGTTTTTCAACTCTATAAACAAGAAAACACCGCCGAGCATAGACCAATCCGGGCTCGATATAAAATCCACGGATAGGTGAAAAGAGGATTGTTTAAGTTTTTCAGACTCTATAAACAGGAAAACACCGGCGAGCATTAATCTGCTTGGGCTCGATATTAAAATCCACGAGCAGATATATGGAGTTATTGTTTAAGTTTTTCAGACTCCTTAAAATTGAAAACAACGGCGAGCAAGAACAGATCTCGGCTCGATATTAAAATCCAGAGATCAGTACATATAGAGTAATCTTCTATCTCTTCTTCGAACTCTTTAAATTATGAAGAAGGTACTGAGTCTTCCTCCCATGGGCTCATTAAATTATTTACATGGTTGGACCTATTGAGTTTTCATTCTTTCTTGGACTCATTAAATCCACAAGAAGGGTATTCTTTTATCTAAAAAGAATAAGGAACGGGAAAACATATCATATCTTCATCGTCAAAGGCATTTTTCGTCAAGTTCTATCCTTGAACACAACACCTACTTGAGTCTATCTTGTCGGTTGGGTTTAGTTTTTGGCCTCAGGGTGAACCTTTCCTCTGAGTTATTTACTCCCTCGGTTGGTTATTCTTCCAACCATATGGAGGGTCTGTTAATGTCTCTTACATTTCAGACTTATTTACCCCATTATGTCAGAAACTGCCTAAGTCACTTTGTGTTGTGCTCACTGTTCAAGGATATACCCTGTGTCGGCCATTCTGCAGTTTACCTTAACCTCATGTGTCGGCCTTCCTAGTGTCAGTATTGTCGCATATTATTCCATATCAGCTCTTACCAGTTGAGTGTTCCTCGAGTTGGATGATGGAGGATGCCTTAAGGCTTCCCTTCCAACGGACTTCTTCCCATCGACACCAAATCATTATTCTGGGATTGAAGTTTAGAGTTTCGGTTAGTACCTTGGAGATTGTAGTCACCAGTGGCAATTTTCCTCGCTGTTGAATGATGAGAATACATCAATGTCTCTTCTTCGACAGGATTCCCAAGTGTTCAACTCCAAGTCCATCTATTCACATTTGGCAAATCGTACTTGGTACCTTGGACCCCATCATCATTATTGGTGGAAGTCCTCGCGTTTGTTAACGGTATACATCAATGACCGGTAATCAAATGATGCCCTCCATGTTCGACTATCAGCTCATCTATTCACATGGTTCGGGTTTGTACCTAGAGTTATTGTGGGATGAATACCTTGGGATTTTTTGATGACACAACTTCATTTTGTTATCACCCAAGTTGCGCAAGACTGAGCCTCACTTATATTCGGCTCTCCATGAGACATAGATCCAGTTTGTTGTTATGGCTATGATCTCTCAGTTTTCCATGGATCCACGCTTGTATTTCAAGTGGCCATGCTTTTATATACATCTCCTTGTTATGTATCGGAGATCATGTTGTATCTCACTACACATCTATAAGATGTCAACAATGTAATTGCTCGCTGACCTTGATCTTTGTTGCAGGTTTCTTGCGACTTGTTCTGCGGTTCTGTGCTCCTCCTCTGGCTTTGGATTGTAATGTATTTCGGCCATCGTTTCCCTCTGACCTCACACATTAGGGGGCATCTGTTATAGGTCAAAATTGCACCTCTCCGTCCGTGATCACCCTGAGCTGCTGATCACACAAAAGGACAATTTGGATGGAGGAGCATGTTGACCTTGGACCATATGACAATTCATCCTATTTCCTGAAAATACTGGAAAACATACAAAAATATCATTTTGAGGCATGAGAGCTACTCCTCTTAAATAGACTAGCGCCCATACGCGACTCCAGTGTATAATAGTAGCGCCCATATCAATATATACGCTACTCCTTCTTAGCAAAGTAGTGCTCAACATTTAAAACTGAATGAGCGCTAGTTGTTAAACAATAGGGTAGTGCCCTATATGCTACTCCACTGAGTAAGAGTCGCGTACATCTTAAAAGATGATTAAAAAATATATTAAATCATCGAGGAGGATTAGTTGATGGCAGTTTCCTAACTCCCCCAACTTCCTCCATAACTACATCTCGACCTGAACTGCTTCTTTGAACCTATAAATACCAAGAAGGTTAAAGGAGAAGGGTTAGAAATTGGAGTTAGTGAGATTGATTAATGGAAAAACTTTGAAGAAGTTTGCATTGGAGAAGTTGTTGCAGAAGATATCCAAGCCAGAAGAAATCCAGAGCCCAGAATCTAGTTGCAGGAGCCTGCTTCATTGTCAAGTATATTTGTACTGCATTCTACTTTTGACAAATAAAGGTTGAAGTGTTTTCTTGTTCCAATTTGAATGTTTTATCAAATGGCATCTTAAGTTGGATTTATTTTGGTCAATGCTGAATGTTAAACATAACTTGTGTTTCTTTCAAGCTTTATTTATTGCCCAAAATGTTTTGAGAAAGGTATTGTTGTTGCAGGTTTGCTGAAGGAAAGGTAGATTTGGAAGTGGAACACAGGACCAAGTCAAGGCAAGGATCAGACTTTGTTTAAAGGTATGTTCCCTACATCTACAACTTCTTTCTTTTTGTAAATGTTTCTGTAATAGCATTAATACACTTACCTGTCACCCCAACCAAGTTGATAGTTTTAGTTTCCTGACTATAGGGTAGAAATATCCGCCAACAAACACTTACAATTCTCATCTGTTTATAGGCTTCTGCCAGTTACAATACTTGTCCACTTTCCTAACCGATACTTATGGACAATCGACTAACTGACTTAGTCTAATGACCCAAAACCCCGCATACCGCGGTACAATTGACTCGATATTACAAAATACATGACCCAAATACCGCCAACTACAGTATACTTGACTTAATATTACAAAATACATGGTCCAAGTGACCCAAAACCCGCCAGCTGCGGTATCCTTTGGCACCAAATACTCCTTTCGCGCCTTCATCCAACATGTCACGGCGTCAGTAGTACCATGATCTTTCCTCATCAAACCTCCTTCCAACAGGCCCCCAACACAATCTTGTGGCTCACCCTCGAGCCACGTCAACTGCTGGACAGAGTACACGTCGCGGTCCTTGCCTTGAAGTCTGCATACGGTTGTTCGAAGTTCCTCACCAGCTCCTGAGCTGCTGCCTGACTGCTGACCACATATTCGGTCGATGGGTGATCGACAAGCTTGTCCATGACCTGTTGTCGACACTTCTGTACTGCTAGGAGTGCTTCACTGGCCTGTAGCATTAGTTTCCCACCAGTGTCCTGGAATTCTTCTAACTGGGCTGCCCGCAGCTTCTAGCGTTCATCTGCCTTGGAGACCCGTTGTTGTAAGTCCTTTGGTTCGCCCGACTTAGCGACTTGCTCCATTGGGGGAAAAGTTCTCATTGCAGTCTTCAGTGTGGCCACCTGGCCCTCCGCTTCTTGCCGAGTCTTAGTGAGCTGTTCAATTTTCTCATCGTGAACGATGCGGCCCCAAAACGCTACTATTTCGGCAGTGAGCCTGGTCGCCTTCGTCTCCAGTTGCTCCATCTGGGTGGAAACTTCCTCAATTTCCCTCCGTCGTTCATCCAACTCGGCCTGAGGTGTACTTGGTTTCAACTGAGCCTTCAAGTGGTCATTCTCCTATCGTAACTGAAGAATAGCAGCTCCCAGCTGCTGCACTCGGTGAAACACATCTACTTCTTTAGTGGGCTCCGAGACATGTTGATAAGCTTCCGCAATCGCTCGGTCAACCTGAGCACTGTCATCCCACATGCGAGCCTTCTCCGCAATAAGGAAGTCTTGTTCCTTTTTAAGTGCTTCTACTTCGCGACCCTTCTCAGCCCACTCCTTCTTAAGGTTGGCTTCCAGATCATCCACTACAGTCCGTGCTGCAGCAGCCCTGCTTGTAAGCTCATCCATCGCAGCGGTTGCAGCTGCCTCACTGGCCTGTAAGTGCTGAAAGCTCTTGCTAATTTCTTGCATCCTATCCTCCATTTCCTGGGAGGCGACCTTCTGCATTGTCACCAGCGCCATTGCCGGTAGTTCATTAACATTAACAACGATCTGGGTAACCGTCTGCAGCACATTCTGCAAAGCCTCGTTGTCAGTCACAATCGCAGTCAGGGGAATGTTGATATTCTAGACCCGGGGCATAATGCGGATTGTGACTGTCTCCTGTATGGGTACAGTATCGGGTTCCTTTTGTGATACTGCATTACACAAAGAATCCATACAAGCAACAAGCGTAGAAAATACCTCCTCCACTTTGATAGACATATTATCAGCAGCCGCCGTGGCGACGTTGTTAATGGCTGTGATTAATTGGCCCAAGTGCGCCTCCGCTGGTAAAGACATCCCGCTGATCATGGCATACTCATGGTGTCATTTTGTTTGATTTTCCTCTAGATCACGGTCGCTATCATCCGCAGTTGGTGTTCGGATTGACTCATGATCAAAACTATGATGACTCTGCTGATCCTGAGCGGATATTTGATCCATAGGGCCATTCGGGGGACCTCCAGCATCAATTTCTGCAGGACTCATGGGATGTCGCCAAGCCTCCAGCCACTTGTTCACGATGGCCTCCAAATATGCCACTGTCACTCTATACCTTGTCTGCAACCATTGTCGATTAACATCACGATGAGCCTGTATATGTATGACACTCGGTCATATTGCAAATTCCATGACCGGTGTGAATCGTGCCACAATATCTGCGGATATTCGTGGGACCTGGGTTGCAGCATCACAAAGCATTTTCGAATATAGCCAAAACTATAATTGGCACTCCCGGGTTCGCTCAGGCTCTCGCATAGCCCACAGATTTTGATAACGTGCCCCGTGTCATTCCTTAGCAGCCAAGCAGTTCATACCCTGCTATGTATCAGGTTCTTTCCATGCAACTAGAGCAATTAGCAGCAACAACTAACTATATGAAAAAGTGCCTCTCCCCACTTGGACGTCTGTGACATCCTCCATTAGCTGATTCAAAAGATATAAGGACCAATTCATCTGGACTCCTTCCGCTCATTTCTCGGCGCAAGCAACTATCCCCTAGTTACATTGGTTAGGGTGACCTCCCCTAATCACCTTACAGCACAGAATCTTAATACCCATGAGTACCGCCTGATTATTGCAGCTACTGGTGCGATATCCACACCCATCCGATTCCAAGTCATACTTCTGCGCTAACCGATGTGCCCGCTTCCTTTCACTGGCCTTTCCTTTAAGAAACTCTATCGGATCAACACCATTCTTGGGCAAGCCAGTAATCAAGGAAATCAAGTCAACTGTGACTGGGACTTCTCTGTCCAACCATAATGAACCTCCATGGAAGCATCACAAGAGATGCTTTACACAAGAACCGACTTTCGTCAAGCGTTCTAAATGAGGCATGTTAATTAATCCTAATAGGCCGACCTGCCCCAATCTGAGTGCCCAGTCATGTATCACTGGTTCTGGTAAATGGAGCATCTCTTTTACATATGGTGCGGAGGCAATTTCAGGGTGGGCCACCATGTCATGGTCGTTGTAGCACAGGCGCATTAGTGCCGGCCCAATATCCACCGAGCAATCCAATCCTACCGGGAGTGCAGGCATCTTCACACTGAATTTTGGCTTCGGGGTCATCTTACATGGGGTGGCATCCTGCCAAACAGGAGGGATGTAGCCAAGAATATTACCAGCGGACTGGCCCGACAATTGGGTAGATGTAGTTGCAGGGCCACTGGACTGTCCCACCTGCTCCGTAACTCCTCCAGCCACCGCAAATCAAAGTAACCTCTTACTCTTCGGGGATTCAGAAGGCTGACCTCCTCGGCGCTTCTTAGCAACAGTTGATGTTCCCACCAGCATGTTGGCAACCTTGTCTCCAAGATCGACGGTGTCTGAGGACACAACTTCTTGTTCGACAAAAACTGGAACGAATGGAGACTCCACTTCACTGCTAGTGTCCACTGTCTCCAGTTCTCCTGGCATACCTCACCACTCGTCGTAATATACCTAACAGTAACTGACTAAAATCACGACAACGCTACACAACAACACGGCTTGCTAATTTCTCGGTGTCTTCTGCCTGACGCTAAACCCTGCTTATAACATTGATCCAAACCAACCGTAATCATGACTAACTCATGCATTAACTCAACCAAATCCTTGTATTAATGAGGGAAATCTGCCGGCGATCCTGTCCTTCCCTCGGCCATATCCTCCATTAATTCCCATGATTCAAACGCGCCGTTAATTAACTATATTCACTTTTGGCATTTATTACTGATTTGACCGAGCCGCCATGCTGCCATATATCGCTGACTGTTCCAACCTTGCGATGCAAGCCTTCCTGCTGTCGCATACCTTCTTCTGTTGAGAGTCCATCTGCAACATTTTGTTTTGTTTTTTTGTTTGTTTTTTAACCATGTGACTTAGACATCACACTGCTCCAAGCCCGCGTGATAGGGCTTCAACCTGTGACTGTTTACCAGCTTGGGGAGCATCCCCCCATCCAATCGCTGCAACTGAACCGCTCCTCCTGAAGTAATACTATTGATGCGATAGGGACCAAGCCAATGCATCTGCAACTTGCCTGGATGTTTCATAAACTTACTGTCGTATAGTAACACTAAGTCACCTTGCTGAAACTGTTTATTTTTGATGTGGCGATCATGCCATGCCTTCTGGCGGTCCTTCTTGACCCCTTGGTGAAAGCCAACAATAACTCAATCCTCTTCAAGCTCCACCAATTGTGCTAGACGTTCGTCTAATGCTGCAACATTATCCATGCTCGTAATAGCTGCAATTCGTAGGCTTGGAACAATGTACTCCATAGGCATAATTGCTTCTTTCCCATATACCAGCTTGAAGGGTGTTTGACTAGTCAACCTTTTACATGTGGTGCGATAGGCCCACAATACCGCTGGAACTTTCAAATCCCAGTCATCACGGTTCGCATTACACACCTTTGTCAACGCATGCTCCAATACCTTGTTAAACGCCTCCACCGTTCCATTTTCCTGTGGGTGATAGGGTGTACTCTTCTTATGCTGTATCTGCAATTCTTCCGTCAATGCGTTGATAGTGCGATTAAGAAAGTGGCTGCCTTGATCACTCAGCAATATCTTGGGGCAGCCGAAACGAGTGATAATGTGATCAAACAAAAATTGAGCGGCTGTTGCGGCGGAGCAATCAACTACAGGCGCTGCCTCAGCCCATCGGGTCAAATACTCTGTCGCTGTAATGATGTATCGCGCACCCCGTACGTTTCCCTGGTGGATTGATCGGTCCAACAAAATCCACAGCCCATTTCTCGAATGGTTGCAATGTTACCTAAGGTAGCAGCGACATCTCATCTTGTCTGGATAGCTTGCCAAGTCATTGAAAATCATCACAAGATTGCGCATAGTCTGTCGCATCATTATGTAATGTAGGCCACCAAAGACTTGGGCATAGTATTTTCCTGGCAGTCGTCCGACCACCATAATGTCCTCCCGCAACTCCACCATGTGCCTCATCCAATATCTGTGCCTGCTCATGCGGCAAGACACATCTGCGCAATATCTCATCGGCACCCAATTTATACAACTCTCCCGTGATCAGTTGAAAGTCAGTAGCCTTGACGACCAATTGCTTCTTCTGAATAGTGGTAAAGTCATCGGGTGCGGTGCCGGTCACCAGAAACTAAAGGATGTCATCGAGGTAGTGATCAGCAGCGGCAACGTGAAATAGTTGGGCATCCGGCAACCCATCATCGATATTAGTCGGTTCCTCCCCTGTATCAATCCATGACAAATGATCTGGTCCAACATTCAACCGCCCTAGCTTCATAACAACCTCAAAATCAAACTCCTGAAAAAACAGTAGCCACCGACAGATATTCCCCCCCCAACACAGGCTTATTAACCAAGTATTTCAATGCAGAATGATCAGTGAACATTTTAAAGTGGCCACCCAACAAATAGTGCCTGAATTTCTATAGCGCGTAAACCATGGCTAGACCTTCTCGTTCTGTGGTAGTGTAATTACGTTCTACAGAGGACAGCTTCCGACTGGCAAAAGCAATGGGATGATCAATGTCGCCTTCTCCTGGTTGAGCCAATACAACCCCTAAAGCAACTGATGAAGCATCAACATGGACATGGAATTCCTTACTCCAGTTCGGAAAGACCAAGATCGGTGCCGACGCCATATTCGCCTTGAGTATTTCAAAACTAGCATGGCATTCCAGGTTCCACTGGAATGCTGCATCCTTTTTCAACAATTTCTCCATAGGGGCTGTAATCGTAGCATAACCCCTGATAAACTTGCGATAATATCCTGTGTGACCCAAGGTGGTGCGCAACTACTTAACAGTGGTCGGTGGTTGCAACCCCAAGATAAGCGCAATTTTGGCTGGATCAACCAGCAGTCCCTGCTTACACACATTATGACCCAGCAATATCCCAAACGGTGCACATAAAATGCATTTCTTCAAGTTCAGCTATATTTGGTGCTGTCAGCATCGCTCAAGCATCAACCATAGATTGGCCAAATGATCGCAAATCAATCCATAAACGGTCCAATCATCCATATATACTTGTAGAAACTTCTGAATAAAATCTTTGAATGTGGCAACAACGACCCAAGAAAATATCCCAGGTGCATTCTTCAAACCAAACGGCATGACCGTGTACTGAAAGAAACCCCATTCAGTAACAAAAGTTGTCTTATGGCAATCTTCCTTGGCAATGTGAATATGATGGTAGCCAGAGAATCCATCAGTGAAAGAGTACATCTCCTGGCCACCCACTCCTTCAAGTACTTCATCAGTAAACGGGGTCGGAAAAGGGTCATGCAATCAGGCATCATTCAACTTCCGCAAATCGACACAAATGCGCACTTCGCCTATTTTCTTGTCCTGTACCACCATAGGACTGATCCATTCTGACTCTTCCACAGGCTCAATAATACCATCATCCAACATCCGATCAAGATCCGCCTTGACCTTTTCTTTATGTTGCGGATTTAGCCGATAAGGTCGTTGTCGGACTGGCTTAGCGTCTGGTTTCAATGGAATCCTCATCTCTCCTAAATCACCCAAGATTCCCTTCATTTCGGAAAAATTCATGGGAAACACATCCTGAAACTCATGCAATAACTCGGTAACCTTACTCATCATCCCAATAATCCCGAACATTAGCAAACTTGGGAGTAGCCTCAGTGCCAATATTCGTTTTGCGAAGCTGCAACGACTGATTGAATGGATTACTTGGCGCAATAGGTGGTACCACATCGCGACTTCCTTCGGATTCGAGAATGTTGATATTCTGGGGATCATCATCATCCTCTGGCCCTCCACTGATGTTGAAGCACTCCATGAGAGACTGCATCTGACTGTGGGTGTGCGGGTCAACAGGGCAGGCCATCGGAACAACCTAGAGCAACCTTCAGTGCTTCCTCCAAGGGCAACAATCGCTGGGGTTCTGAGACCCGTTCTTCAAATTCTCCAGCCTTTAGTGCTTCCCCCAAGGCCAACAATCGCTGGGGTTCTGAGACCCTTTCTTCAAATTCCACCAAAAAGTTAGTGAGGTCAGGAAACTTGTCGTATATAGGCAGTGTGACTATTTCTGTCACAACCCGACATAAGGATTGCGTAACTAAGCCACATTTCCGGAACGGTACTTCATGCATCCGGTTCTGCCAGTGCTCTAATGCATCATCAGAGTCAGAAGATGTAGAACTCTCGCTGCGCCACTCCAGCTCACTGTGGATCGTGTGATGAATGTAGTCCTTAGAAATATTAAATGCATGATCCCAGCCAGTGTGATCGGCATCTTTGACAGGCTCAACATTCGATGTCCTTCAGCCGGATCCAACGGAGCGATGAATCAGAAATCGCTATTCTCAAAAGTCATCATGCGCTTCTTGAAGTTGATTACAGCTCCACTATCGTTAGCCCATCCTATCCCCAATAGAGCCATATAGGAGCTTCCTCCATCAACTACTTCAATGACGTCAAAATCAACATAAGTCTTCATGCCCTTAATATCAATTGTGAGCCGCAGAACCCGCCCAATCGGTGTAACCTTCGCATGGTTATCCAACCGGAGCTGCACAAGAGACCAGTTCAATGGGGGACTCCCCATCTTCTGCCACACCTGCTTGGTTAAGATGTTAACATCCGAACCAAGGTCAAGAATCACAGAGTCAACATCATAGTCACCAATCTGAATATTCATTCGCATTTCATTGCCAGTCTTCTGTCGCTGTTAGGAGTTTACTGCCGACTCCTTCCGTCCTTTCAAAAATCGCTGCAACCATCCTTCAATCTCAACCAGAGCAGCTGGGTCTCGTGCCAATGACAGACAGCTTTCAAGGAATTTCTGCAATATCCCTGGTGGTGGTCGATTGACGTCTGATGTGGCATCAAATACAGGCGGCATATCGCAAACAACAACCTTACCGCGATCTTTCTCTAAAGTGCGACGGGATTCCAAGAACGTCTCCTGCTTCGCATCAATGTTGAAATTTACCGTCTTATGACCAGCCAAGCGAATGAGTGATCGCAAACCATCTTCCCCAGTCGTCTTACCTCCACGAGTGACAACAGCCACCGAAGCATCTTGTGGTCGCGGTTCTGCCGAAATAGTCGCAATATTGGCACCCTGTGTTTGGTTTTGCTGCAAGTTCCCTGGTTGATTTATGTTTGGATTAGCATTCGGAGGTGGTCGCTGGGGCTGGTTCTGCACTGGATGCTACACCGAGTTCTGTACCGGTTGCTGTACTGGGTTCTGTAGCTGCGGAGTGTTCCCAGCCTGCCATCTTGCAATCAATTGTGGACAATTCTCGACTGTATGATCATTACCGGAACAAAACGTACACTGATTCTGTAGTAGTGGGAAACCACGCTGATAATTCCCCCATACCGCACAGTGGTAACATTGAACAGGTCCTCGACCACCTCGGCCTCCTCCTCCATGACCAAATCCACCACCGTGTCCGCCCTTGTAGCCTCCCCGATAGCCACCCTGCTACTGATACTGAGGTTGGTTAAACTGCTGCTGCATGGGTGCTGGTGGCATCCCTTGCCCTTGTGGTACATACTGTGGTTGTTGCACATATTGAGGCTGCGGGGGGTTCACCAGTGTATATTGAGGTACGAACTACTGCAGTTGCTGCTGCTGCGGTACAAACTGCATCTGTGGTTGCGGCTGAGCTAGCTGCAACTATAGAGGTGCAACGTGCTAATCATCTTTGACATAGAATGCATCACACATTCTCTCCTGTAGCAGCCCATATTTACGGAAATCCTTGTCATCATGACCCACTGACTTGCAGAATGTGCAATAAAGATTTCATGGGGTTGTCACCATTTTCTGCATATACAAGCAACTATCATGACTGTGCCCAAATATCGAACAAAAGCGACACCACGGCATACTGCCGCCATTCAATGGATTGGGCGCACCGGAGACCAAATAATTACAAAAATCTGGGCAATCATCTTTCGTATGTCCCTCTCGTCGACATCGCGTACACCATACTTCATCGCGTTGTTCCTTGTTCTTCTTTAAATCTTGCAACTGTATAGTCAAGTTGGAAAGCTGCGTCTGAATCTGCGACATCCCGACTACATTATCTCCAATTGGCAATGCCTCCAATCGCATTGCAATCTCTAGAGCTTCGGTAGGTGTCGATATGTTTTGCTGCATCAGAGACAGTCGAATGTGGGGTAACAGTGCCGCAATGAACCATTCTTTATGTTGGATAGCGCTCATATCGAAAATAACCTTTTCTATCAGTGTCTTGAATCGCTGGTCGAAATCCCATACCGTCTCATTGGGATACTGCTTAATTTCCTTCAATTCAGTAATATATTGAGCCTCCGACTTGGGCCGTCTAAATTCATATATTAGCCCATCCCAAATCTCATCCAGGGACTTCTCTGGGGTCCCTGTCGGGACTAAAATGAACTTCATGAACCAATCTAAGGCACGACCTCGCAGAGTCGTGGCTAACTGGCCTTTCTTAGTATTGTCATTAGTGATCTGTTTCACAGTCTAGACCGTTTCACACAAAAACCAATACTGTTCTGGGTTGTCTGTCGCACTTCCATGGAACAACGGTAGCTTAGCATCATCACCCACCATCTTGGGCTTCCTTCCTCCTATCGCTGCGCTACTACCAATTAAATTCTGCGGTATTGACGAACTTGGCGGTGTCAAAGTATTATTTCTTGCTGGTTGAGAGTCAGTGAGCGGAGCGGTGGGTATGTTTTTGTCGGGGTTTGGTCCTGCCTCTCTCCTGGGTGTAGCCTGGTTGTCCCTGTCAGGACTGTGAGGTCACTTCATCCTGTGTGGACTTCCTTCACGGTCTTGCAGTTCGATCGCAGCAGGACCTTCTCCTATCCTCTGCCTCTTTTCCTGTCGGAACCTTGCTCCTCCCCTCGTAAGGCCACTTTCTTCCTCGGCTTTGCTCACAGTCTCCTCATGGTCTGCACCCATTTACCCCTTTACCATTCCTTCGACCGACCCCCGACAGTTGCGATACCCATGGCCTCCGACCACCAGGCTGCTTACTGATAAAGGTGCATCTTCAATATATCTTTCTCGCAGATTAGCATCTTAATCGACAGTTGGAGTGATAGCAAAAACCTTCCCCTCGGTGCGTCAAAGAAGTATGTTTCATCTTCACTATAGAATTTCTTCGTGTCGACCGCAAATTCAGTGATATATCCTTCCAATATGCTATCAAGCCAAACTTCGACGGCCCGTGATGCCTTATTATCAACTTCCTGCAGCTCCTGGATCAACTCCGGGGTCCAAGCCATCGGTTCACCACCTTGGAAATTTCTCTTCTGGAAGGTCAGCTTTGACAACCACTCATACAGAACAACCAGGAATTCAGAGAAGAACCACTCGTGTGGACCGTTGTGAATATATATTCCCAACCAGTGATCTACCGTTAGTCGCGTGTTTTGACTTTCCTTTTCAGCAAATTCTCATAGTCTTTGATCAAACCAGCTCTATATCTCCGGCTTCGTCGGGTGCCACAACATGGCCTCCTCTTACTCTGCACACGGTCCAGACAACAGAACCATTTGTTGACCAAATTGCAACCTCACAGTCGACAGGGGTCCACCAACTGTCGACACATACCGCAGTCTCCCTGGGCACTGACCCGGGCAGGTTTGAGCCCACTCAGCAACACCCACAGAGCGGATGAGGTCTCACTCGAGGCATCCAGGAAGAGCAGAAGGAACCATGTTTCCGTCGAGGGAGGAGGCGAGTTGCGGCAGTATGATACGAACAACAATTCTAAATATTCATCATGAAGTTCTAGCACATCACACATTACTCTAATCGCAACATTTCCACATTACAATAAACAGATATCTATAACACATTATTGCAACATTCAGATAATTGCATTAAGAAAAGGAAATAACATAAGTATCGAGTGACATTACACACAGATTGCACCAAACCATCATCTCATATTACTATGGCAAACCAAAAGCAGTACATAAATCTCTGCACAACTCCCGCATTATCTTCGCATACAACTCTATCTTCTCTCTATCCATCGACTCCTCCCTAACACTTACAATTCTCATCTATTTATAGGCTTCCGCCAATTACAATACTTGTCCACTTTCCTAACCGACACTTATGAACCAAAAACTAACTGACTTGGTCTAATGACCCAAAAACCCGCATACCGCGGTACAATTGACTCGATATTACAAAATACATGACCCAAAACCCGCCAACTGCGGTATACTTGACTCAATATTACAAAATGCATGGTCCAAGTGACCCAAAACCCGCCAACTGCGGTATCCTTTGGCACCAAATAATCCTTTCGCGCCTTCATCCAATGTGTCGCGGCGTCAGCAGTACCGCGATCTTTCCTCATCAAACCGCCTGCCAACAATTCCACACTAAAGGATAATATTGACTCACAATGAACTGTAATAGATTCCTCATCTATTGGGTGAATAGATAAGTGCCACGTGCATCACCATGCATCTGTCATTTTGGGTTTCTTTCTAGTTCATAGTTTCTCTCCATATTTTGGTTCCCTATCACTTCACACACCTTGATTTCCATACAAAATGACAGACATTCTTGGTTCACCATTACTTCACCCTACGCCCATTTTATCAACGACACTATGAAAAATTCAACATGTGCACGAATAATCCTATTCCTGGTTTGCCATCACTTCACGTAATTTATTCCAGAAAAAAATAGCTTCTATGCTCAGGGTTTGGCTATCAATTTAGAGATTATTGGTGCTATTGTCTTCTTTGTTTAGGGTTTTATTTTTATGTTCATCATTTACTTGCTATTTTGGAGTTTTGACCCACTTCTTTATGCTTATACAACCTTACACCCTTGATATCCTGCCAATTTATCCCATTAATATCTCACTTAACTATCATGTCAGACATTCATGGATGTTATTGGACATATTTTCAATGCAACACCCTTCCTTGGTATGCAATTGCATGGATAAATCTATCAATACAAAGAGTCATTGCCCATGGGATATCTTGGTTTTGTCTCAATTCATTGCTTGTCTCTCTCCTCTATTATATTTTGGATATTTAATCACCTATAGAAGATAAATCCTATACGCATCTCTGCATTATTACTCCTCCCATAACAAAGAAACTCCTTTTGAAATTCTCCCTCTCTTTCTATTTATTTCGATGGTTTCAACTCTACTATTGAAGGAGTGTGGCCATGTTTATAAAATAGCAGAGGTTGGAAATCAAGAGAGATATTTTTAATCAAGTGATATTGGATATGTGCTTTAGGTATTTTCCTATTCATTGGACTTTTGTCAGTTTCTATGGTGCATTGTCCATTCTAATGGTTCACATCTCTCTATTAGTTGGGCTTGTGCTTGCGTCGACAAGAGATTCTTGTCATTTTCCCTTAAAGATTTGTGCTCCTTTCTGCACTCATCCTTTGCCTTTAGGCATCCAGTCTTATCCTTTTGAAAGGGAACTTCCATACCTCCTACATAAACTTGAATATCTGAGAACACTCCTCTCATTATATCCCTCAATTCATTTTTTAATTTGCTCTATCCTTATTTTCTTTGGCCATTCTCTCACCCAGACTTTCTATCTTCTTATGCATTTCCTTGTATTCTGTTGCAATGAGGTAAACATCTCAGTGGCCTTGATAATATTTTGTGTCTTTCCATTCTAATGGTTCAGATCTCTCTATTCTAGATTTCTCCCCTAATCCCTATTTAAGAGTCCAATGCTTTCCCCTTTGTTGAAACTTCCAATGGATTTCCATCAAACCCCTTATTCCTTGACCCTTTAAGGCTAAGCAGGGATGCTTTGGCATAGAAATCCCAGTGACAACCTTCATGGGAAGCCTTTTTTTTGGACTCCTCCTGCTGCTCAACCATTGTTGTGGAATTGAGCGTGACAGACAAAAACCACATCAAGAGAAACCTGCAAATTTTGATGGGCAAGATGAAAAATGTCTCCATTGAAATTTGGATGTACCTACGAGTCAAAAGAATGAAGTAAATACAAGTTGCTGGTGTCCCATTGATTCTTTAATGATTTTCCCCAACATGACAATAGATAGATGCCTAAGATTGCCAACACTTTATAACAAAAAAAATACTCCAACTGTCTGTCATCCCAACGTTGTTTTGTCTTTCCTTTTCAATTATTTTTGTCAATTCTTCCTTCCACCCTGACACCTCACTTATTTGCTGAGTCTCTTCAATCATAATTTCTAACTCCCAATGCTTTATATTTACCTGTTTGGCTCACCAATCTGCCATCCGTTAGCAATTTGTCAAACATAAATATTCAACGTCAATTTTCCTGAAGTAACTTCCTTTACCCACGTGTGTTTGGTTTCTAAATTTCAATGTGAAACTAATATTGATCTTTGTATAATATTTAAATATACCTTGGAATTCCCTTCTATATCTATCTCTTTCAAGCCCAACTTATGCCAAACGTTAATTTTCTTATTTAAGCTTTCATTTCTACCGGATTGTTCATATTGGATCCTATATTCTTTAGATACATGACATTATTACAAGCCCTTGTTGTCTCTCTGTACTCCCCAAACTTCCTTCCCTTCCTGGGTTCCCTTTTGTATCTCCATCCAAGTTGAGTTTAAATATGCCATGCTTGAGTGGTTTCCATGATCTTCCTTGATACTTGTTGATTGTCCTTTATCGGTAGATGGATGCCGATTTCTACCCCTGTTTGCCAGGATTTATTTTTCCTCTTGGAGAATAATCTCTTCCTCTTTAGATTGGAACTCGATTCATGAAGATTCTTGGATAGAGCTCTTTGTCTTCTTCAATATCTAAAGAGTATTAACTGTTTGCTTCTGAAATATCCTGTAGTTTTTGGCAAGTCATAAATTCCAAAACTGAATAGATGATATTGCAGATTAATTTCTAAGTATTTTGACGTAAAGGAAGATGAATTCTAATTTTTAAATGGTTTTTGTACTGTAAAACCTTCTGGTCCATAGCAGGATATTTCTTTTTCCCATAACAACCATACCAACTTAGAAACTTCACATTTAAAGAAAAAATGACTAGCATTCCTTCATTTTGTTGGCAGACACTATATCTGGAGTGGCCTGCTACTCTCTTCCTCAAAGAGAACCGTGTAAGGAGTTTATGTTTGACAGCTACCCATCTAAATGATGATATATTTTCCAAAACTTGTTCTGGAATGAATATTTTCTACTCCAAAGTTCTTGAATAAATCAAGATAGTGACCCTTCTCTAACCAAATAGGTACCTCTGCCTTTCACATTAAAGCACAACTTTTCCTAGCAACAGTCTACACAGGATCTTTATTTGATCAAGAGATTTGTATGGGACATACAAGATCTTTCTTTGATCAAGATCTTCATATGGGCAATTGATCAAAGCTTTCCATCTTACTTCTATTATTCTTCTGATCTAATCTTCCAATGGCTTGTGTTCCTAGTAGTCATTATATTTCACCCATGCTCTTGTAGGACTCCTGTAGCAATTTTTTTTTTGCAGAAACTAGCATTGAGTAGCAATGCTATTTAGTTCATGGCTGAGTGTTTGTAACGTCCCTACCCTTGGACCCAATGCACAGAAGGGAACCTGATGCCATTCTATGGGGCTTTTCATAAAACTCAGCCAATTCATTAGATTCACAACCATAAAATTGATGTGTGCAGATGGAAAACAAGCAAACATGCATAGCGGAAATAAACTCATCCACACAAATTTTTCATATGCATTCAATCACATCGATAATAGTCATGAAATTATTCATTTGCAGAGGGAAAACACATAGATAGAAAACACTTATCTTTTTTGTGCAATTGACCCAACAACTAGCTATGTCGCAGCAACGTTCCTCCCAACCATAGGTCTCTGCGCAGCCTGTATTCTTTCAGCACTCAGAGACCACCCCCGAGCTGGGCATGATATCTACAAGGAAAATGGAACTCTCAAGCTCAGCTCAGCCAAAGCAATGGATACCCATCTCAACCCTAGCATTCTCTTGTACACCAAATTCAAATATGGGCTCTGGAACACACTTTCAACAGTGGGACTTAGGGACTAGATGGACATGGGTTTTCCCAAAATGTAGGCACACCAAAAAACGGATTGTGGGAAGAGGAATCCAACCCCAGGGAAGAAAACCGATTTCTCCCACATATGTATGAGCATACAGTGGGCCAAAACGTCCTCTAAAAACCCCAAAATCGTTTTACTATTTTCTTCCCCTGTTAGGCACAACAAAAACGCCCTTTCTAGTTAGGAAAATGAAGGTAAACACAGTAAAACCAGTGAGGAAAATGCCCAGGTAGCTCCAAACTCGTGAGAGGGAAAAGTTGGTTCATGGGTAATGGATTGGGGAGCAATTCATGGCTCTTTTATTGCCCAAGAATCCAAACACGAATTTCCATGCAGGGTGGATTGCCCATACCCGAATTTGGACAGCCATACCTCCCATTCCCCAAGGCATTAACTACCTCAACCAATTCTTGGGAAAAATCAATGATTGGGTACAAAAGTCAACATGGGTAGTTGAGGGTTTGATTGGTTCTCTCATTGACACTTGGCTTGGATTGATTGGCTCCAAGGGTTTGAATATTTCCCTCCCAATTTCCTTGTAACATCATGCCCCCATCTCTTGTTGCATTGCATAGCTAGTTGTGGGCTTTTATATTAAAATACATATTTACAATTCCCATGGTTCACTAGCACATGGGTAGCATAATTTCAAATACTTGCCTCTTGATTGAGCGTTCACTAGCGGGGCCTTGGCCTTGAGCTCCATGCTAGGAATCATACATAATATGCATACATTATTTACATTATAGCCCAAAATATTACAAGGGTCAAAATGGGGGACGTGACAGTGTTTTAAAACCATAGTAAAGTTAGCCCAACATCCTAACATTTGACAACCTCAAATCTCTCCCTATGACTATAAAGTCAAAAAACATTAACTCCCTATCCAAAATCCCTTATTTGACAAAATAGTAAAGCATCGACTATACACATAAGAAGGGCCAACGATTTTTTTATTGACAATGTAAGTCTTCCAGTTCCAACTAAGGGACAACAAAAACAATTAAAGAGACCAACACCCATATATTTCATGGCTAGCATTGCATTCATATTGCTTCCAAAAAAATGGATTGGAGTTAGTAGTGGTCAATGAAGATGGCACGGTACAATCATTTTGTGAGAAAATTGTCTTTGGTACCATAAAATATCTTGATGTACTTCCTTGGAATGATCAATGCCGCGTAGCTCAGCCACAACTGATGGTTCAGGTCCTGTCACTGAGAGGGGGGGGGTGAATCAATGACACAACTTTTTAAATCAATTTTTTTTTCTTAGTTATTTATGAGTTGCAAATATAAAAACAAATTTTGAACACAATAATTTATCGTGGAACCCAATTGGGAAAACCACCAATACTTTTCTATTAATTGGAAAATTTGTTTTACAATTTACAATAGAAGGAAGATGTTTTCTTCCTCTTTAGATCGGCACCCACTGATAAGGATGCACCCACACCCCTATTTAGTCAGTTACAACTGACAAGGAAGCACCTAATCCCCTAAAGGTGCCAACCTTCCCTAGCACCTCCCTGCCACCCTCTGTTTAGAAATTTGGAAATATGATATTTAGTCCTGTGGAAATCTTCTGTATCAAGTACTGGACTTCATAACTGTTGCTATGTCTTCTTTTGTTCTTAGTCTTCAATAAATATTCGACAGACACACCATTCTGCTTCTGATCTTAGGAAATATATATGCCTATCATCACACCTATTCATGAACCATCATCTCTGTTCATGCAAATACACATCTTATTCATATCATCACATCTCTTCATTTAAGTTTTAAAGACATTTTATATTTGTTTTAATAAGAGTATAACAAAGTTTTTTCTTCACTTTTGTGCAGGCTCTGATTCTGACACTTGTCTCTGTGTTTAAACAGGGTTTGACCTCTTTTATTTGGAAAACCTCTAGTCATAGTAGCAATCAATAACTTTCTCCCCTTGTGGCAATCTAAGTAATCTCAACCTTCATCCTCTGAATGCTAGTGACTACTCATGGAGTCACCAGGTTTAAACAGGGTTTGACAAGTCGTCTCGAGCTCCAGGCTGGTGACTACTCATGGAGTCCAAGCACCTAGAGGCCCCACCATACCCTTGCACTTCGCCTCGAATAGATATAGTATGGCCAACGTATATAAACACATAACAAGACAATTTACGCTACCAATGTGGGATAATTCCGAAAGACTAAATAGATCACCACTGTTGATAAACCAAACGAACGGTTCCTGTGACATCATAAACCCGACTGTCCTTGTTGGTGTCCATTTTGTCACTATTTTTGATCATCAAATCTACTCTGAGTGGCGTCATTCTTATCATTTTTGATATAATAAGTCATTCTTTCCACCATTCAGACAATCAAACAGACTAGGTATGCACATATTCATTTATTATATGAATTTTGGTGAAATCTCGCCATATTATGATTTATTAATGTTTAAAGTAACATTCTCGATATGCTTGGCATTTAGTTTTGATCTACATGCTGCAGTTTTTCAAACGATATTCCATTCAGACTGTGTGTTTATGTTGCTAATGTTTAGCCGCATCCAGCTCGTCATTCAGCCTTGCGTTCAGTCCGCGGAATCATCGGTTAGCATATTCCTGGCCATTAAAGACAGAAACAGACTCATGGGTTCGGTTAGCTACGTGATGGTTATGATTGATGAGCCTTGGTTCTAGAATATTTGTCTCCTTGCTTCCTGAGCTCGACAACACACCTCCTGCCCACGTCAACACTCCAACACTTCGACTTTCTTGTTCATTCAGCCTAATATCACGCGTACTTGCTCACACCGATGTTCTATAGGAGTCAAGTCCACCCACGCTCATCCTGCCAACACAAGTATTTTCCCACGTTGATGCTCCAGCAGCCCTCTCCTCTGTCCGTTCAGCTCGCCAACATACACTCTGCCCACGGTTGAAGGAAATGAACACGCAGCTGTTCGTGTCAGGCAGGGTCGACACCGTGAAAGTAGGTAGATGCCCTCTGTGTTGTCATGAATCACTAGGCAACCGTTTGATAGTCTTAAAGACCTCTATTTTTAGAGAGGTCGACTATGTCGACCTTCTCTCCCACTGTAAATTTATAAATAGATGCCTCTTATGGAGAAAACAAGGATCATATAGCATAGAGAATAGACAAAAGATAACAGTTACTTTTGCATAAATATTGTGTAATTTTCACCAATTAATAGAAGTTTCAGTTCGTTGATGCTATGATGTTAGTAACTAAGTGATTTAGTTTCTATCTCTGATTGCTGGGAAGGGCCCCTCATCAACTAGAGGCTTCGTTTATGTTTTCTATATTTTCTTTTCAGCAAATAGTTAGTTTATTTTCCAGTAAATGTAATTAATTTCGTTTTCCTGTATATGTCATTTATTTCCTCTCTGTAATTTGTATTTCTCTATTAACTTAGTCAGTGTTTCCGAAATTAATAAATGGTCGACCAAGCATAGTATTCATAGTTTGATTTCAGTCTTTCATAATTAGATAGTTTGTTTTCTAGTTTTATGCAATTAAGTAGAACTTAATTAGTTTCTGTTTCAAGTTCTGTTAATAGTTAGAATTAGTTTATGTTTTGTAGCTGTAGGTTAATTTTGTCTCTCTCTCCTTAGTCTTGCTTTAGCATATAATAGAAATAGTTCATCTTCCCAACAATAATTAGAATAGGTTGCTTCCTATTATTGTAGCTTCTCAACAAGTTTTCTCATTGACTTCTTTGCATTATAGGTTCATCTGCATTCGCCAACTGACGTTAAGATCATCAAAACTTCTCCTTTTCCTTAGTTTAATTCGCTTTTCCTCCATTCGGACTGTCGTTCAGACAGTCATCTGGATTGTCATTTGGACTTTTATTCTTTCTGCACTGTTTTATGCTTCTTTTGAATTCAGTTTTTCAAGTTTTTGAATTGCAATATTTCTCTCTTCTAATTAGCCTTCTTAACCATAATTAGGCCTTTGCTTTATATTCTATAAGAGTTTTTAATTAAAGTTTGTCATTATTCTTAATCTCCTTCTCATTTTCCTTCACTTCGTTTTAACGATTTTTTTGAATTATGTCTTTTATAATTGATTTACTAATATGTCACTATTTCATAATTTATTAGTTTTATTCTTAGTCTAGTTTATTACATGTTCTTAAGATTTAGTTCAGATTAGAGTTAATAATTTCATTCTCCAAGTTATCTAAATTTCTATAGTTTATTTGTTAAGCATAGGATCAGTTTCTCATTCGCTCAAATAATGAAGATGTTCATGAAATAGAATTTGGATCAAAAGTAAATATCTTTATCAAGTTTTCTACTTGCTTTTATATAAAACATATTTATCAAGTTTTCTACTTGCTTCTAGATTTTCATTAGTTTTATATCATTTTGTTTATGGATAGAAGATAGATCATAATGTTTAAAGTTAACTGTAATTGGACTCTTTGTAGTTTACATCTGTTCATTGAAATTAGGTTAGATTTACTTCCATTTTGTTTTGCCGTTACATTTGAAATTCATTACGATTCATTCACTCCAGTTCCTATCACATTTGACATACAACATCAAGGAGAATGGAATTAGAATTAGATGCTTTAGTATAGTTTTGAAGTATTAACTGAATGCATAACTAGTTATTGAATTCATTAATAGTTTGTAGTTTTGCTTTGAATTAATTTAGCTTTCTGGTTATGTAATTTACTATTAAGTCATTTCATAGATAGGTCTTTAATTTCATTTACAGTTGTCTCTAATTCCTATATTAGAATCTGAAGAATTGATTAAGTAGTTTCCATTCTTACAAAAATAGTTTGATTTTTCATCAGTAATTTCCATTGTTTAATAATAAAGTAGAGTAGTATGATTTAATACTATTCCGATCTGTTAGTTCATTTGTTATCTTTTTCTGAAGTTTGACTTGGTTTTTCATTTTGAAATATCTTTCGATCTTTTCTTTATTAAAACATTTCTTAGGTCTGAAAAGACGAAACTTAGGTGCCACTACCTTTGCATATACTTTGCCTCAACTCTAAGAAAACCAACCCTGGTCGATAATTAAATATTTAGGTGTTTTCTTTAAGACAACTCACACACTTCAACAATCCTCCTCCTGCAAACTTCATGCTCAGTAGCTAATCTTGCTGAGATTACATTGTCTGTCTGATGTCATCCTCGCAACCCACACACCACGACAAATCTTCCATTTGGATTGGGCTTTAAGATCTGTGAATATAGATCACAACTTCCCAATTCCTTAACGCCTAACAACAATCTCTTCTACATCTGTCACCTCAACATCTGCTCCATCCGCCTTAATGTTTTATATGTCTTTGTAATGATGGTCTAGTATTAATAGCTTGTAGATGTTTGTAGTATTAGCTAAGGCAAATACAAATTCTTATATTTCATGAGTAACTAATTGTAGCAAAGTCACTCAAATTGTTTTTCGATGCCTTATAGTACTTAAATAAACCATTTGAATTGTTCCATTTGTTTGAAAATTAGTTCCACTAACACTTGTGAAGACTATGCTCTGGTTAGATTTGACATAAGTTTTCTTTCACTGTGATGCAATTGTACTCACATTAAACTTGTTAATCACATGTAACAATTATGTATATATGTTCACATGTATTAACAATTGTATATGTATGTTCACATGTAACCGAGCATATATGATAGTATATAGTATGTTTGTCTTCATTTTCACACTTTGTCATCATGAATATGTATAGAATTTGTCATCTATCATATGTATAGAGTTTGTCATCAATCATCTAGTTCTGTGAATTTGCCATCTATCATATTTTCCATCAATGAACACCACTGTGAAATATCTATCCACAACATCAGTCACCAAATGTCAACATATCTGCATTCATATATTGACATCAATGCCAACCTGTATTGCCATATTGTCAACAACAAGTTTGGTTATCTAATGTTCAATGAAGTATGGGAAGAAATGATTTCATGCTACTTATTTCTTAAACACAACTAGTTGATGTTAGTTTTCTGTTCTAAAATTTGTAGTTGTATGCTTGGTTGTCATATTCCTTTTATATGTAGACCTATAGGAAAGATCTCAGCCAACTGATTGCTCTTTTTGAAATTGGATTTGTCTTCTTGTTTACAACTTAGTGGTATTCATTTTCTGGCTTTTGCATTAGAATTTATAAGGATGATTTCTGATACCAAAAGGCATCATACTTCACAAAATTAGGAGGTTCACAAAAAACGTATTCATTCTACATACCTATCCCAAATCCATTTTAGGAACAAATTTATTCAATGCATGTATGTTTCCCAGTTGATTGCTGTCTGTACCGAGAGTTGATACAACCCATGCCATTCTAAGAAGAAAATTTAGTGATTCCCATAAAAAGTCCTTAACAAAAATTAATTGTAAAATGCAATCAAGTAAGCTTGACAATATAATGCTGGGCATATTTTGAAATCCTAATGTGTAGTCGTCCGCTATTACTTGTATGTTCCATATTTAAAGTTAGTATTTGATCATGTATGTGAATTATCTAGATGAAAGAGTGCTTACTAACTTGGGCCGAGCAAAAAAAAAAAATACCACTTACTTTGATGTCAAACTCAGAGAAACAAATGCCACTTACTTTGATGTCAAACTCAGAGAAAAAAATTTCCACTTACTTTGATGTCAAATTAAGTATTATATTGCGGCCTAGGACTCCTGTAGAATAATTTTTTTTGCAGAAACAAGCATTGAGTAGCATAGTAATTTAGTTCATGGCTAAGTTTTTTACAGCCATAGTAAAGTTTATCCCAACATCCTAACATTTGACAACCTCAAATCTCTCCCTATGACTATAAAGTAAAAAAAACATTAACTCCTATCCAAAATCCATTATTTGACAAAATAGTAAAGCATCAAACTATACACATAAGAAGGGCCAACAAATTTTTTATTGACAGTGTAAGTCTTCCAGTTCCAACTAAGGGACAACAAGAACAGTTAAAGAGACCAACACCCCATATATTTCATATTTGACAAACAACCAAAAGACAGTAAAAAATATACAACCATCATGTCCATATTGTTCAAAACCTGTAATAGAAGTAAGACATTAATTATATTGTAGCCCATGATTTTGTATGGTTCATAAGCATGACATGGGTTTCCAGATTCCCATTAGATGATTCCCAACACAAGTCCTCTCACCAATCAAGACAATATGGTTTAATACTTATGTTAATGTTGAATGAAACATAATTTATAGATAACTGGTCAATCATTTCGAGGTCACCTCCTTGTTGTATGAGTGGTGTCTAAGAAAAGGAGATGAGATCATTTCGAGGTTGTACCCATAAGAGGTGTATTGTTTTACTATAGGATTAGGGGTGGAGGACATCGTAGAAAAATTTGAACTTGGTGGAATGGAACCTTGAACTCAAAATTGAGGGATGGGATTGGGAAACTTGAGAATTGGACTTTGAGATTGGAAAGTGGCTAAGGGATTTTATAGATTTATCAAAGTTAGTGGTTGATGTTGTTATTGGTTAGGGCCTATTGAGGCTACCGTTAACCTATGGATTTCTGGCTGCTGTTACCAAATACTATTAGAGTCTGTTGAGGTCTCACGTTGTATTATGAGCCCTGTTAGGGCTAGTATTGGTTATTGCAGTTTGATTGGTGGTTGACATTCGTTGTCTCCTAACTAAGTTAGAAGGTCTGCTGGTGCTTGAATTTTGTCCTAACACAACTGTACCATTATTGACACTCTTCCATGGCCTCTCTTTCTCATAGGTATGATCTTTCCCTTCTAGGGCTATTTATGTTTCTATATCTATTATGCCTTATTGGAAAAATTGAAAGCAGATCTGAGTACATTATAGAAGGGCTCATCCCCATGTAAGTACTTATAACCCTGTCATTTACTAGCATTCTTACTTTCAGTTTATTGTGGATTATTGGCATAGTGACCTATTGGTAGTGCCCTAGTTGAAAGAAAAGAAAATTATTTTTTAAATTTATTGGCATGATGACCTATTGGTAGTGCCCTAGTTGAAAGAAATGCAAATTATGTTTTTAAATTCTTACAGTTGTATTGTATGATTGATTTACATTTCTGATCTACTGCATCATTGTTTAAAAGTTGTTCTTTATCTTATCAAACCCTAACTTTATAAAAACCAACATGGTATCAGAGCTAGTTTTGTAGCTAACTCTATTTTGCAGCCTATCAGAATCTACAAAGTTCCTTAGGTAAGGGTTTGAGCACTAACAAATTTGATTGCAGAAGATTCAAGTATGGCCAGTGGAAGAAATGTGGGTTGATGTGGCCCACCACCACAGTGAAGCAGATGATATGTTTAGGTTCTTGGACAACAATATCCGAGAAGTAAGTCTAATCTGATTCTTGGGTCTCATTTGAATTTCATCATCCCAGCTTATTGAAAATGTTTTGTGATCATATTGTTCAAATATCACATATTCACTCTATAAAGGATATTATTTCTGACTGTTGCTCTTTTTTTTCCCTAAAGAAAAAATCTTTATATGTGATATTTTAGAGTTTGAAATCAGAATATACTTCAAACTGTCTTATACAGATAGACTCTTCACAGTTCCTGCATTGTCCTATCACTAATTTAGTATAGTCTTCATGGCTGCAGAAAAGACAGCTTTGACATCTCATTGATCAAAACTATGACTCACTTCAAAACTAAACTTTCCATCTTGAACATATGGACATGTTTAGTAAAATTCAGACCAAGCTTCCCAGTATTGATTTTTAATAAAGAGCCTTTCTGTAGATGATATGAGAGTCCCTTCTCTAAAATCATGCTTAGAAAAAGTACCCAAAAGGAAATTTACCATGAATTTTTGGAAAACTATAGTATGGTGTTCCAATCTTAAGAGTTTCCAAAGGATTGACTCCTTTCTCTTGTAAACTCTAAATAGAAACCCACAAGGTGAGCAAGTTGAACAACTCATCCTGTCAAAATATCTAGTTGAAAACACTCTTCAACAAAAAGACGTGAAAGTAATTCAGCCTCGAGTTATTGTACTATTTGAGATGATGATTCAAGAAATAAAATTAGTCACTCAATGTCTTGGTGAATGCGAGTCTTAGTACGTTGTTCAAAACATTGTGGTTTCTTTAATATATTTACAATTAATTATAATAAATTATGATGTTCTCATGTACTCAACTCCATATGAGTCAATGCTATGAAAAAATACTTCATCAATAGTAAAAGTTGCACCTTATGTAATACTTCTTGTATTTGTAAAGATTTGGAATAAATCTGCAATAATATAACACAAAAAATCAGGGATGATAAATAAATTTTCTACAACATAATCAATGATTCCAAGTTTGACCATGCTAAGATTTTAAAGGGAACAATACCTGGCTAAGTTTAAATAGCACTAACTACAACCTCAAGTAATGTATAACACGTATCAACTTCACAAAATCAATGACCCATGGGATCTTGTCACCAAGAAGTGTAGACTTCCAAGTGATGGAAGTGGGTAAGATGCTAACAACAAAGATTTGAGGCCCATTCCCAAGGCTTGTCAAAAGGAAAAAACCAGAACACGTGTTTTACCATTTCATCTTTATGAAAAAAATGGAATTTAGATTAGGTAATGCCAAAGTACTTTACACATAGCCTGAATAGAAGGTTGCACAAAATTAAGGACCAAGCAAAAGATTGATTTATTTATTTTTTTTTAATTTTTTAATTTTTTAATTTTTTGCTCAATGTATGATTCCAACATGGATTGAAGTTGAAACAACCATGTGGTCTGCTTAGAAAGAAACTTACAAGCTTTGTCCATTTTTTGAACCACTTCATATGATTCCACCTCTAGTCTCTCCACCATTTGGGGAAGGTGAGTCTAACTTAAGAAACAAATCCTTTGTAATGAGGTTCTTTGACCATGTTAACAATGATCCTATCAATAGTATTGAGTTGAAAAATCTATCTTCAAATTTGGATAAGGCTTCCAATCATGAGTCTAAACATCCAAGATCTCAGATGGAATGATCAATAAAAGACAAACCAGTTCATAAGGAACTTGCTTTCCAAGTAATTTAATGCTCAATGGCTCCCGAAGCCTTCCAAATACTTCATGATACAAATGTAACCTAGATTTTTACTTTGACATGAGTTAAGATGAAGGTTTGAAGGCTAATAGTCCCCCAATTCCATTTTATTGATGGATTCCACTAAGAGATACAATTTTGCAACAACACTTTCCAATTGGTCTTAGCCTCCACTACCTAGATGACCCATTTTTCTCATATGATCTAGGCCCAACGAAGGAAGCCAATCATACCCATACCTCCTCAATCCTTAGAATTTCAACATAGACTATAATTGACACAATGAAACCTCTCTTTCCTTGCAAATCAACCAAAAGAAAACCACAAAGGAGCTGCTTTGGTCTTCGAAAGGTCACAATGGATGGGACCCAACAAAACAAGTAATACACATGGGTGACAATGTGGAATTTTTAGCGAATCTAAAACCTAGCCACTAACGACATAGGTTTAGAAATCCATTTATCAAATTTTTGGCAATTGATTGTAGACCTACCTCCTAGAGATCCTTCAAGGAAGCCCATAAAGAAAAGGGATACCCAAGAACTTTAAAAACCTAGCCAAGCTATAGCCAAGCCCATCCAAAATTGTTGAGCCATGCAAGGGGGTTGTTCTAATAAATCCTATAACATTGTGTTTTATCCATTTCTAAAGTATGGATCTAATCCATTATGTTGTCCATAGACTCTTGTTCTTCCAAAACAATAAAAAATGAGTCATATGTGAGAACATTAGGTTTTGGGAAGGGGATGCCCTTGATCAGCCCTAGTGAAGTTCTAGGTTGAAGCGAGGACAGCGAGAAGCGTTACTTGATTTCCTTGAATAGACCAAACTTGTGTAATTTTCCTTGATTTCTCAATAGATATGGAGAAATATCTAAAAACACAGTCATTATTGCTTGAAGGAAAAGTTAGACAAAACCCAAATCTCACAACATTGCTAGAATGGAAGGCCATTTGATATGATCATAAACCTTCTCAAAGTCAAGTTCAATGAAAATACCCTTCAACACATATGTCCCATTCCATCCCTTCTCAAATGGCCAAGACATTATCCAAAATAAAGCGGCCTCTGAAAAAGATGATTTGCTTTAGTTGAACAACATGCTTTTCATTTATATATGTTGTGTGCCCCTCATCTAGGATCCACTTTTTTCCTCTCCCTCTTGCCCCTTCATTTTTAATTTATTGAGAAACCATTCTCCATAGAATCTGTTCTTACAAAATAATAAAAAATGAGTCATGTGTGAAATGGACGTTAACAAGATGGTCAACATTAGGTTTTGGGAAGGGGATGCCCTTGATAAGCCCTAGTGAAGTTCTATATTTGATGCATATAGCCTAGAGCCTCAACTGCCATAACATACAACGTCAAGGACAACAAGATGCATTACTTGATTTCCATGAATAGACCAACATCGTCTAAATTGGCCTTGATTTCTCCTTAGATATGGAGAAACATCTAAAAACAAAGTCATTATTGATTGAAGGAAAAGTTAAACAAAACCCAAAGCTCACAACATTGCTAGAATGGAAGGCCATTTCATATGATCATAAGTTTCTCATAGTCAAGTTCAATGAAAATACCCTTAAGCACATATGTCCCATTCTATCCCATCTCAAATGACCAAGACATTATCCAAAATAAAGTGGTTCTGAAAAACCCGATTTGCTTCAGCTGAACAACATGCTTCTTTTCATTTATATATGTTATGTGCCCAAGGCATTATCCAAAATAAAGTGGCCACCGAAAAACCCAATTTTCTTTAGCTGAACAACATGCTTCTTTTCATTTATATATGTTGTGTGCCCCTCATATAGGATCCACTTTTTTCCTCTCTCTCTTGCCCCTTCATTTTTACTTTTTTGAGCAACCTATGGGACTTTTGGTCCATTGTAGATGTCTCGTCCAGGTTTACACAAAATTTGTGGGATTTGCACATTTATGCCTATGCCTACATATCTAGAGAACTTAAGAGTATTATGGCTGATAGAGTTCCCGTAGATTCCAAAATTCATGTAATCAAGTACTTTCCTTTAACTTGTTGGCACTCCATAGATTTTTGGTAGTTATAGCAGGTAGGGGAAATAGTTATATGAGTTTTATTACAGTCAAATATTGTAAATAAAATAGTGGTCTTACCTACATCCACAAATGGTTTATAGTTGCAAAATCTCCTAGGTTGTTGAACCCAAGATGAAAACAAGAATCTCCAACCTCAATGGCCAAATGCATAGCTAATAGTGAGCTATCATGGTCAATTGGTTGGGTCAAGAAATCCAATAATCTTAGCACAAGAAGCACATACCCATATTGAATTAGATTTTCCTACAATAGAGAAAAGATGATCAATGAACATCATCTTTCAAAATTCAGAACACATCAAACACTGCATCAACAATTACCGACATCATAATTTATTTCTATTACACTAATAGAGATCAGGTTTGGATTGTCCAAGACAAGGCCCTTTTCCAATTAATGAACTCTGTTTTCCTCACTTTAATCAAAACGACATAGCACCTCTTATTAACCAACTTTGGAAAAGTTTTATGTACTGAGGTCAAAGTACTACGACACCTTGTCCACGTGAAATATAGTTTTATAACTTCACTAAACTTACCCACAGTGGTTGTGGTCTTTTGTTTGCAGGAACAAGCAATAAGGAAATGGAAATAGAAAGAGAAAGATGACTAGGAATATATTCAATATAATCAAGACATGGTAGCTGGAAGCTGAAGATAGAGAAGATGTTTTGATTTGGAGGAAACCAATGAAGATAGGAAAATAAACGGTTGGAGAAATTCATCACACTTATTATCTCAATCCAGCCCCCTGAAATTCTGAGTGTAAACTGAAATCAATGATGGTTATACTATTCTATACCAAAATTCATGCCTTCAAGAAGTGTTCTTTATAGGGAAGAAGGATAAATATATTGACATATTTTTATGGATTGCATGGCAGCAAATTTTCATAAAGTAGGGAACAAAATGCAACTACAATTTGAGTCATTGTTTTACCTCGACTTTGCCACCTGAAAAATAAACACCAAAAGAATTGTATGAGAGTGATATTATGTGAGCTTGTGAAAGATCAGTTGTAATGAGTAGCACAAAATGACATGTAATAACATTATACTTCAAAAATGAAAATAAAAAAGAATAAAATAAGCAAATATCAAGGAATTAAACCTATGACTGCCAATGGAAAGCATTCCAATTTCCAATCATCAATAATAGATAACCTGACATGAAAGAACATGCTTTAAATCCTTCAGTTCATATAGTTCCTCTAGAAACATATACTGCATTATATTTCCACATTCTCAAGAATCTGATGTCTTGTTTAAAATTCCGTGCTTCAAAAATCTTGCAACAAAACAAGCATTATTATAGAGATGTACAATTTGGAGAGAAATCCCCTAACAGTAAACAACTCAAATCATTCATCCATTATTACCATTGTAGTGTATCTTATTACTGTCATTCCACTACAAAGAAAAATAAAATACAGTGTAAAATTGCCCTAACTCTAGATAAAGTTTTCAGAGCAGAAACATGAACATATCTAAAGTACTACTCATTTCATACATTACAAATAATTCTTGAAAGACTTGAAAATCATATCTTAGAAGAGTTGAAAGTACATAGACACATATACTTGATACATCAGCAATAAGCCATCAATCTAATTCTCCATCCCTTGTTTCAACACCATAGTATCACCATCATCATCTACCCTTGCATTAGCTAAGATGTTCCCCTGAACATCATTACCATCATTTGGTCTTTCAGAAATGATCTCCCTGATGTTTACAAGACTAGAGATTGTTTCATCTTGAGATACTTGACTTGTTGACATGGAACTCCTAAACAGACCAATAAGATAAACCTGGAAGCTCCTGCTTGTTCCTCTACGAGTACCATTGAATGTAGCTTCATTAGTAGGAAACATAGGGGTAAATATAGACACATATACATGATACATCAGTAATAAACCATCAATCTAATTCTCCATCCCTTGTTTCAACACCACAATATCACCATCATCATCTATCCTTGTATTAACTAAGATGTTCCCCTGAACATCATTACCATCATTTGGTCTTTCCTAAATGATCTCCCTGGTGTTTACAAGACTAGAGATTGTTTCATATTGAGATACCTGACTTGTTGAGATGGAAATCCTAAATGGACCAGTATGAGAAACCTTGAAGCTCCTGCTTGTTCATCTACGAGTACCATTGAAACATAGGGGTAAATATAGACACATATACATGATACATCAGTAATAAATCATCAATCTAATTCTCAATCCCTTGTTTCAACACCACAGTATCACCATCATCATCTATCTTTGTATTAGCTAAGATGTTCCGTTGAACATCATTACGATCATTTGGTCTTTTAGAAATGATCTCCTTGCTGTTTACAAGACCAGAGATTGTTTCAAATACAAAACATATTTACCCCTATGTTTCATATACAAAATGTAGAAAGGATGCATGCCCTTGAATGATTTGGTTGTAGTCTAGGGTAGTGATTGGTTGATGGTTAGTCAGAGGAGGGGTTGCCACTTTCATGCCTAACCTTGCCACTTTCATGCCTAGAAACTTTCCAGAACTAGAGATTAAATGCTGCTTCATGGTGGAAGTGATCCCAGGAGTGCCAAGAATCATTTTCAATGTTGTTTGAAGGGTCAAACAAGTCGCTGCTATGGTGAATCATCTCATACTTTTCCCAGATTAGCTCAGATCTAGTCTAAAATTGAATTCAAGGCCATTTAATGTTGTCTTTACCACAAAACTGCTTTTTTTTTATGGTTGTTGGGAGGCTGATCCCATCCGTTTGCATGCCCATAATTAAGATTTAGTTGCACAGACCTCATCAAATTTGGATTTGCTGTTGTTGTGGTCTAGGTGCTAACACCGAAGTTTTGAAATTGATATTTTATTGAAGTGCATGGGAATTTTTTATCATCCTTGGGAGAATTTAGTAGTGCCTGGGAAAATATTGAAGTTCTTTGGGCAATTTTATCATCTTTCAGAGAATTGGCATGCTTGAGGAAAGTATTGAAGTGCTTGGGGCGTTTTTCTCGTCACTGGGTGAATTTAGAAGTGCATGGGGCATTTTTCTCATCACCGAGTGAATTTAGAAGTGCATGGGTCATTTTTATCCTCACTGCGTGAATTTAGAAGTGCTTGGGGTTTTTATTGATCAATGTATGAATGCTTTTATAGTGTTGTGGCGTTTTAAAACAGTGATGGGAAAAGTTATCAGTTGTTGGGGAAAATTTGTGTGGACTGAGGCATTTTTGTGATTGCATGGGTGATTATATCATTTTTAGGTGTTTTTCTACCTTTCCTAGGGAAACTATTGAAGTACATATGGCATATTTATCATCATTGGACTAATTTTGAAGTTATTGAGAAAGTAATGAAGTGCCTGGAAAATCATGGAAGTGGATCATGGGCCCATTTTTATCTTTTCTGCAAGAATTTTGAAGTGCCTAGGCAAAAATTGAAGTGCCTGGGAAAAAATTGAAGTGTTTGGGTGTTTTTATCATCGTTGGGGTAAGTATTGAAGTGCCTCAAGGGAATTTTTAAGTGCTTGGGGAAATTATTGAAGTGCATGGGGAGTTTTTATCATCCTTAGGAGAATTTAGAAGTGCCTAGGAAAATATTGAAGTGCTTAGGGAATTTTTATCATATTTGGGAGAATTTTGAAGTGCCCAGGGTAAGTATTGAAGTGTCTGGGGCATTTTTCTCATCACTGGGTGAATTTAGAAGTGCATGGGGTGTTATTCTCATCACTGTGTGAATTTAGAAGTGCATGGGGTTGTTATTTATGAATTAATGGATGCTTTTATGGTGTTGGGACATTTTAAAACAGTGATGGGTGAAGTTATCACTTGCTGAGGAAAATTTGTGTGGATTGAGCCATTCTAAGTATTCATTGACAAATATGAAAATATCCCACCATTCGATTAGCCAAATTTTTATTATATTTTATAAATCAGTTCTAGATTTGCCAAATTTTTACTATATTTTATAAATCAGTGAAAGATTCGCTAATTTTTTATAATTAAGTGAAATATTCAACAAGATTTTACAATATCTTATAATTTAGTGAAAGATTCGCCAAGATTTTACAACATTATATAATGAAATGAAAGATTCTGCAAAAAATTATATATACATATTATATTATTGATAAAATCACCTTCAAGTTTTCCTATGTATCGGGGAGATTCACCCATTTTTATTACATATAAATTTTGGGGGGATTCTTAAAATCATCCCTGTAAATTAATTCGTGAATTTTGTCGACCCTTTTCTTTCTGCTTATGTGGTTATGTATCGGCGTTCACCACAAACTCTCCATCGACAAGTCTCAAGTTTTGTCAGCGACCATCTTGACCATAATCATTCTTCGTCATTTTCTTTTTGCTGAGGTTTTATCGGTGTAAATGGCGTTTTCTTGCCGACGCGTTTCGACATCCCTGAGGTTTTAACGCCGAAATGGTCGGCGTGACTCGTTCTTTTCCTCCGACCAAATGCGCAATCAAAAAATACAAGTGTTTCGGCGCGATCTTGAAGATGCTCCGACTGTTTCGGTGATACTCACTGAATTGCTCCGAACATGGACTTCATTCAAAAACCAAGTTTTGCTACGACCGTGTCGGCTCAACTCACCGAGTTGCTCCGATCATTTCGGCGCAAAAACCTGAGTTTTACTTAGTCAAAAAATTTTCCTTCTTTGTTTGATTCTTAGAAAAAAAATTGTATGTGTTGAGGGTGAAAATCTCTAGGACAAGTTGAAATCTAAGACTACTAAAAAATAGAAGGAGGGGCCCACAATTTTAAGAAAATTTTGGGGATTAGGTTGCAGCAACAACAATTGGCGATTCGATGGTGAACACAGATCTCTGAATAATCATTTTTGAAGATCAGAAAAAATTACAGGTTATTGATCCTAAAATGTCAAACAATGTCTTAATCAATTTTCCACGATTTTTTAAAAGGCCAAATTTTATACAGGGAGATAACCCCTTTTTCATGATATTGGTCATTGATTTCGGGAAAAGGGTAACTTGGACCAGATTTCTTGATCACTCTCCTGAGGCCAAACTATGGATTTCATTTTAGTTTCATCTTTTGGTTGCCACTAAATAAAAATCCATAAGATTGTAACAAAATCAACAGATGTATTCGTTTGTTCCTCATTCCCATGCTGTAATAATTTCCTTAAATGATTTCTTTCTTGATGAATTTTGTCGTCAGAGTCTTCTTTGATAGTTTTCTTCAATCTTCAGAATTTGACGTGGGTTCTTCCATCCATAATGTCCTTTTTTGTGAGTGATAATTTTTTTCTTTTTTCATGCTCACAGACGGAGAAGAACCTTTCTGGGGCTGTCATTCAATCAACTTTCTTGATTGTATCTCTTTGTTTTCAAGACCATTTCTTTGATGGAGATGATTTTTTTTAGAACTTGACTCTTCTATATAAGCCTTTTGGCTTTTGAATTCGGAGCATGGGATCATTTTAATTGCCATACATCTGTAAGATCTGCTTCCTTTCCGTGGGTCCACTATAGTAGGCTTCCTAAGATGGTTATTAATGTGAGAGTGAATGGAGCCCCAAGATAGTAATTTAGAATTCATGAGTCTACTTATTTCACAGTATTTATCATGAATCAATTATGACCTTGAAGCGGGTGTTCCCTTTCTAAAAATGAGCAGCAATTAAAAATACCACGTGACAATGTCATACACAAAATTATTTCTCTATAAACAGATTCCGATCTTTCAGGTGACAACCTTGAGATTGTTCAGATTCCTATATTTCCACACATCAAAATGTTGCACTGGGGATTATTTAAAAACAAAATAAAGTAAATCAATGAAAAAGCCAAACAAAACTAAAGCTGATCAAATATAAAAAAAACAAACTAAAACTTATCAATTGAGAAAATGACGAACTAGAAAAACTAAAGAAAATAAAAAGTTTATTTATGTACAACATGTGTTCCTAAACCTATGTGAAGTATTGTTTAAGAGAAAGGCCGTCGACAGGGAAATTCTCCTCCTCCTATTGTAGATCTCACAGTTTATATGTCGATGGGAAAAGCTTTTCGACAATATGATAGGGGCCAAGCCATAATTGTTGAAATTTTGTATGTTTTCCCTTTTCTTCATGCGGGTGATCCCATTTCAGAACTAAGTCTCCTACCTTAAAACTTCTCTTACTAGACTTCCATTTATCAAACCATCTTTTGACAATATATTGGTGTTGTTTGAATCTATCCTTGGCCTTTTGTCGTGATTCTTCGAGTTTCAACAGGGTATTGATTCGTGACTGTAGGACTTCACTACTAGACTCTCGAGAGGCTTGGGATAATTGCAAGGATGGGAGTAGTATGTTAGGTGGGAGTATATATTCTTTCCCATAGACCAATGTGTAAGGAGAAACTCCTAAATAATTTTTTGGTGTGACTCTATTTTCCCATAAAGAATTTGGAAGAGTTACATGCCAATTTATCTGACTCTCAATAAATGTTTTCTTTAAAATTCAGATGAGGTTTTTATATGTAGATTCTGCTAGCCCATTTCCTCGCGGATAGTAATTAGCTGAATAATGCAGTTTGATTCCTCTTTCATAAGCAAATGCAGTTAAATTAACAGATGAGAAATAAGTTGCATTATAAAAAACTAGGGAAATTGGAACCCGAACCCTGGTTATGATGTTTTCCTGCAGGAATCCGATGACTGTGTCTTCGTTCACTTTACACAAAGGAGATGTTGACCAAATCACGACCTCATAGTCGACAGGGGTTCACCAACTATCGACACATACCGCAGTCTCCCTGGGCACGGGCTCGGGCAGGTTTGAGCCCACCCAGCAACACCCGCAGAGCGGATGAGGTCTCACCCGAGGCGTCCAGGAAGAGCAGACAGAACCATGTTTCTGCCGAGGGAGGAGGCGAGTTGCGGTAGTATGATACCAACAACAATTCTAAATATTCATCATGAAGTTATGTTGTGGGGAAAAATGCACCTATAGTTCAGGGGAGAAACTACCAACTTACGGTGATAAAGATAGACTTACAAGCATTCTGCAAGTATAACAAATAAATGAAGAGATTAGGGTTTAGATATGTAGGCACCTTATTCAGAAGGTTGATCCTAGCTTTACCTCCCTCGCTCTTCAATGCTTATCCAATGTCGCAATGCCCAGACCTGCAAAACAACTTGATACCTTTCTCAAATACTTTTGACTACATATATAATACTGATATCCATAATGAAAGAAGACATCAAACTACAACCGCACAGTAATCAAATCTAATACAGATTAATAAGTCATATTTGGAAAGAGAAGAACGTCTGATCTTTATTGATGAATGAAAGCGAGTACATAAAGTTATACCTTCTTCCAAGCTTGGCACTTCACGAAACCTAGATTCAAGGTCTCCTGCTTCTGTTCTCCAAGGATCCCAGCCTCTAAGCAATTGTACTAGGGTTTACTAAAACTGAAGCACAAGAGAGGGGGATGAGGGTCTCCATTCCTCCAGCATGACTTTGTAATTGGGATTAGTCCCCTCACATGACCCTTCTACCCTTCTTATATAGTCAATGAGGAAGAGGAAAAGAAGTTATAACCGCTCAAGAGGTTTCCCAACCAACTTAACTTACTCGAATTTCAAGATTTTGACCAAAACAGGGGTGTACGCTACTCTATAGTAGACAAAGTCGTGTACACATGGAAATGGGCGCTACTATTATAATAGTGGAGTCGCGCTCAATAGGGTATACACGCTACTATCATGCCTGTGTACCAGCGCTCATATTGAAAAATGGCCAAAAACAGGCTTTTCTGCTCATTTTCAGGAGATGGTTTGGTCTGGAAAAATGTTCCTAAGGGTCATAAACATCAAATGGGTCAAGAATGAGGTAATTTCAACCATTTTTAGTGTCCCAAATGACTCCTCCATCCACAATTGTCCTGTTGTGTGACTGAACTTGATCTCAAGAAGTGTCGTCATGCGACCAAGGGAAACAAGTGTCGTCACGGACGGAGAGGTGTCATTTCAAGCTATAACAGATGCCCCCTAATGTATGAGGTCAGAGGCAGTACGGGAAACGATGGCCGAAATATATTATATAAAAAAATAAAAAAGATTTGAATCATGGAGGAACGGAGAAACCAAGAATCATAGGCTCAAATGAAGTATCTGAAAGCAAAGGCAAAGTCAGACAAAATTATCCATGGGGTAACTGTCCATGTTCAAATGGTGGAACATGATCTCCAAGAGGATACAATAATGATCCAAATACTGATGCATATATCATGGCCACTAAAATACAAGCGTGGATCCATGAGGAACATAAGTGTAAACATAGCCACATAAATACAAGGTGGATCTATGTCAAAACTGGAGAACATAGCCATAGAGAACAAGCTGGATCTATGTCTCATCAAGAGCCAAAAAGAGTGTGGCTCAGTCTTGCGCAACTTGGGCAATAACATAAATAAGGTGGTGCTATCGAGGATCCCAAGGTCTTCATCCAAAAAAACAACCCAAGGTACAAACCTATCCATGCGAATAAATGAGTTGTTGTCGAACATGGGAGGTATCGTTTGATTACCGGTAATTGATGTATACCGTTAACAAACGCGAGGGTGTCCACCAATAATGAAAATGAAACCCAAGGTACCTAGTACATTCAAGGAAGTGCGAATAAGTGGTCTTGCCGTCGAACACTTGAAGAATCCATCGGATAGGAGACATTGACGTATTCCCATCTATCCAATAGCGAGGGAAACTGCCACTAATGACTGCAATCCCCAAGGTACTAACCGAAACTCTAAAATTCATTCCCAGAGTACAATGAGTTGAAGTCGATGGGAAGAAGTCCGTTGGAAGGGAGGCCTTAATGTATCCTCCATCATCCAACATGAGGGACACTCAAACAGGTATGAGCTGATTTGGAGTAGGAATAAACACATGATGAAACATACTGACACCAAGGAATGGTCGACACATGAGGTCAAGGAAACTGCAGAATGGCCGACACAGGTTATATCCTTGAACAGTGAGCATGACACAAGAGTGACTTAGGCAGCTATGAACACAAAGGGACCATGACGCTAGTCTGCAATGTAGGAGACATTAACAGATTCTCCATATGATTGGAAGACTAACCAAACGGAGGAGTAGGAACTCTGAGATCAGGTTTACCCTAAGGCCAATGCTAGAACCCAACTTGTTTGATAGACTCAAAATAGGTTCTTTGTTCAAGGAGATAGTTGACTTGCTGCCATCATATTGAAATATATTTTAACATTCTTCCCTTCCCTTTCCTTTTTCATTTTTTAACGAGCTTGACAAAGAACTAAAGCATGCTCGACGGTATTTTCATATTTAAGGAGTCTAAAAAACCTAGAAGAAAACTCCATACACCTATCCGTGGATTTTATATCGAGCCTGGATTGGTCTGTGCTCGGCGGTGTTTTCTTGCTTATAGAGTTGAAAAACTTAAACAGTCCTCTATACACCTATCCGTGGATTTTATATCGAGCCCGGATTGGTATGTGCTCGGCGGTGTTTTCTTGTTTATAGAGTTGAAAAACTTAAATAGTCCTCTATCAACCATCTCGTGGATTTCACATCGAGCCCGAGTAGGTGAATGCTCGCTTGGTGTTTTCACATTTCGAGAGTCTGAAAACCCTAAAGACGACTCCAAAGGTCCTTTTTCATAAAGTTAGTCTCCTTCCCCGAAAAAGTGTAAAATGATGGAAGAAGAACTCTTCTAGCACATACAAGAGTATACCTAGAGTATACCTTTTCCGTAAATTATCCACTAAGGCCCGGAAAAGGGGTAATTCTATACCTAAGTGGATGTCGGTTCAGTTATTTTAACGAGCCCGAAAAGACAACTATGCTCGGCAAACTTTTCCTATTTAAGGAGTCTGAAAAGGGCTTAAAAGAACTCCATAGGGATCTTTTCCGTAAAGGTTTAACAAGTCCGGAAAAGTACACTCATGACCTCCTTACTGTTTTTAATGAGCTCAAAGGAGATACAGAAAACTCTCACAACTTCCTTACTGTTTTTAATGAGCTCGAAGTGAAGATGAAAGAAATGCTCATAACCGCCTTACTGTTTTTAACAAGCTCGAAGGAAAGGTGGAAGACTGCTCGTAACCTACTTACTGTTTTTAACGAGCTCGAAGTAAAAGAAGAATGCTCGAAACCTACTTACTGTTTTTAATGAGCTCGAAGTAAAAGAAGAATGCTCGAAACCTACTTACTGTTTTTAACGAGCTCGAAGTAAAAGAAGAATGCTCTAAATGGGAGGAGACGAGTGTCAGGGACATGCGAAACTAGCTCCAAGCACATGGAACAAAGCTATGCCTAATGCAAGGAACATGAGCAAGATAAGTACACTCAGGGTGTGTCTCCTCCAGGTAAAAGGTGTCAAATTGCGAAGGCAAAATGATACAGGGCTTAGCGGAAATGAGATCAGAGATGTAGGCTTATACAACGAGCTAAAAGCGTGGAAGCCGGCTTCAGGCTCATTAGCGCAAGCGGGATCATAACAGATGCATATGCAATTTGAACATAAAGATGGGAGCCTTATTAGGGATGGCCAGAAATATATGAGGAAGAAAGATATGAGGCTTCTTCTCAAAGTCATGGTAAATCTAAAAAGGCTCCCGAGCCTATGAGAAAAACTCAGCATGGGAACCAGAATGGCATAAGGGTGCTGACTAGGGTGACCCATGTTAGGTAGGCTCTGCTGTCGGACTGGTGCACGATTCATAAAGAGACAGCTAACACACCAATATACAACAGGTTCAACCCTATGGCGAATTCGGATGGCAAAAGGTTCAAATGCAACATAACAGTGGGGAAGCCTAAACCTATATGCAAGGTTCCGAATATACCTGACATGGTCGCACAAGGTGTCGAAAAGGACCAGTAAGCAAGTATACATCCAGCTAAGAATCCTGTCTCCAAGAAACATTAGTACCAGGATCATATCTAAAACATATGTAAACAAAGACCCGATACAAGTCACTATGGTAGAAATACTTTCAACTTCACTATCATCAACAACATGCATAAACAAGGCAGAGTTTTCAAATGAAGACTCTATGGTACCCAAGCCCGAGGACTTACAATCAACAAGATCGACTTCAGGATGAAGATCAAAGTTGAAGGACATGATGGAATCTGCAGGAACAAATTCATCATCACGGGAGTTGAAAATTCTAGAAGCAGAATCAAACTCAGCAGGAACACCGATTTGTGGATCTATAGGAGAGTCCAAAGACTCAATAGTAGGAAGATCAGACTTTAAGGTTAAACCGGGGCTGGACATAACTGCGACTGGATCAACATCCAAATGAATGGCATACTGTACTATGGACTCTAGGAAAACTTCATTGGAAGGAAGCATATCATCCCAGATAGAATACATATCTAAACATTCAGATGGAGGTGTCACTTGGTCAAAAGCTGGGACTAAGTCCCGAGAAGGTAAGCATGAACTCAGAGACTTCTTCTCAGTAGAATTTGAACTCAAGGAACAATATGCCACAACATTCCCATGTGACATAGTAGTGCCTAATGACGAGGGATCCGACTGGTCTACAGTTGGGTAATAAGGAGGATCAACGAATGCAAGCTGGTCGATGGTGACAATGTTTTCATTATGAGGGAAATGCATCACACGAAAAAATGTAGACACCACAGCATGCATAGCATAAACGTAATCATGCCCGAGGATCATATCAAAGTCCATAGGGTCCTTTAAAACCATAAAATCAACTAAGACTATTTTTCCACCCAAAGTAACAGGTGCCTGACAGAGGAATCCAAACGGTTCACTAGGTCTTTTATCGAAGGTCAACGGCCAATTAACAGTTGGAATAACATTAGGGAAACCCAAATCTCTCCAAGCATAAGCGGATAAGATACTAACAGAAGCACCTTCATCAACAATGCATCGATCAACCGTATGGTTCTCGATATCAACCTTTATTTGGAAAGGTGTCGAAGAAGGAAGACGAGGCTCGGCTAGACTATTCCAATCAAAAGAAATGGTCCTAGGGCTTGGTAGGGGTTCACATGGCACAGATGAAGTGCCCCCTTTTTCAGGAACATCCAAACTGGTAATGCAGAAGACTTCAGCAGTAGGTGCATCAATCTCCTAAGGACTGATGGGATCGGTCGAAGATTGCATCGATTCGATCACTTCACTCTCCGAAGGAAGAGTGGGGTTGACCAAATATTGCATTGGTTCAACCACTTTATCAACCAAAGGTTGATATGACTGCATGGAATCTATAGACAACTTAGGAACAGAGGTTCCTTCAGACATGGACCACACTTTTCGTGCCTCTGGAATGGCAGGGCATCGGTGAGTAAGGTGATCTCCCTTACAAAGTTTACAAGGGAACTTTGGTTTCTGTCCTATAGGTTTAGACTCCTTTACAACGTCAGTACTCTCAGCATGACTAGCATTGGCTGATAGCTTGCCCCCAGCATGACTCACAGAGGCTGGTTGCTCAGAAGCATCAGACTTTTGAACTAAGGACCACACTTTTTGCACTTCTGGAAGTAAAGGGCACAAGTAAGTAAGGTGATCTCCCTCGCAAAACTTACAAGGGAACTTAAGCTTCTGTTTGTTTGGTTTGTCGACAATGTCAACTCCCTCAGCATGACTTGCAGTGGCTGATCTGGTGTCTCCAGTATGACTCACAGGAACTGGTGACTTGTCATTAATATGACTAGCAGTGATCAATGGCATGTCCTCAACATGACTGACAGTGGTTGAAGACAAAATTTCAGTATGATTTTCAATGACTAAAAGTTTTCTCCCAGCATGACCTCCAGAGGCTGGGTAGGTGCCCCCTGCATGATTTGCAGAGGCAGGGTGCTTGCCCCCTTGTTTTGGCATCTTCTTCCTATTCTTCCCCCGTCTATTCCTTTTAGACTGCTGGTTACTAGTATTGCTACTTTCGCCACATGAGGTAGAAGGAGGAGGAGAAGATGTTACTGGCAAAGAAGGCCCAGGGTTCTGATGCTCTTGATTTGAGGTGCTCACAAAAGAAGCGTCAGGAGCATGCAAGGCATTCGGAGTGGAAAAAAAACCAAACCGACAGCCCAATAGAGAATCCAAGAAGATTCAGAGTAGCCATTAAGGGAGTACCAATGTTTCCAATGAATGGAACAGCGCAAGGATCCCCCGGAACAGGGGTACCTTGATTGGCACTTTCCAGAATGCTAGACATAGTTTCCTGCTCAAATGAACAAGAAGTTCTCTAAGGCAAACTAAAAAAAGTAGCACAAAGAGCACACCACTAAAAAAAGTCCTAGGTAAATCAAACCAGGAAAAAAGATGCCTTCCGGAGAAGAGTCTGGGATGATGAGGGCCCATAACAGATCAATGAAGGAAGAAAGACAGTTACCCGGGGTCCACAATACAATGACTAAGGGTGCAAGCGCTGGAATCACCCAACCGCCCTCCCAAAGACCTGCAAGGGATTTCCTCCCACGTCTGTCTTAGGTACAGCAGATATACCCTCTGCTGTCACCTGTGTATGAACCTAGAGTCAGATACTAAGGATACCACAACACCGAAAACTCCTGGGGGAATAGTCACCGGTCGAATCAGAAAGCGTGGACAGGGTATCTAAGCCCGAAAATCGAAAGAGTCCCCAATACGCAATCCGATCCTAGCGTATGATCGAACAGAAAGTATGAGGAGTATTCCCAACAATCTGATCTTGCAATGACCTACTGCATAGATCCCAGGCAAGTTTTGAGTGAAATGGGTTTACCTGTGATAGTCTTAGTACGATTTTTGCATAATGTGTGATCTTGGGTGGTTTAAGGTGTTTTAAACCCAAGATCCTAACCAAGACTAGTTGGTGTAGTGTAACCCAGAAAAGAAAATGTTACTAGTACATTTTATTAGGGTTCATTTTAAAGGTTACTTGCTTAAAAAGGTAGTGGGTGTGTGAGAGTGGTTATAATAGAGATAGAGTACTGAAAATGAAATATTTACCACCAAACAAATCTTTTTCTTTTCAATGCAAGTCTTAAAATTCTGATCTAGAATGCATGTGCAAATGCAATTTTTAATATTTCGAATGCAAAAAAAAAGGTAAAAATAAAGTCTAAATGTACAAAATTAAACTAAAAACCTAAGAATGCAGCTACTCAAGCCAATAAGTATGCAAAAGAAAACTTGTTCTTTTTGATGCAAAGCACTCTAAAATCTTTTAAGCCACTTGCAAGGTACTCTATTCAGAAAATGAATCAAAATTCTTTATGCTTTCAAAGGTAAGAAACAAAACTGAAACTAACCTATTATCAAAGCAAAGCAAAGAAACTTTCAGGTTCTCTTTATGAAACAGTAAAAGCTACCAAAAATGACTTTCAAATTCTTATTGATGTAAGCATGCCAACCATTGGGAAAAGAGTACAAAAACTAATTTTAGACCCAAACGAAGCAAATGACCTACGAAGAAGTATGGTTTGGTAAAGCCAGGTCTGCACATAAACAATGCAAACAAGGTCTTGAACAACAGCCAAAACACTTGAGCTTTCACTACAAAAGAAAAACTAAAAGCATAAGGGAGGATAAGAAACCAACCTAAAAGAGAAATTTCACTCAAATAGATACAAACAGGGTCAAGAAGACTCAAGAGGTTTCAAATCCAGTGGAAATGGGGCAAGCAAGTTCAGTCAGACTCAAATTAGGGTACAGAACACCAAACAGGTCCACAACCCCCCAACTTGGGTTAACAAACCCCAAAACTTTCCAAACAAGCCCAAAGTGATCAAAAGAGGTTCAAATCATGAATGTAGGATCAGTACAAGGATGGGACACCACTTACAGTGGTTTAACACAGACCTAGGGTCATCAGGGACCCCAAAAAATGCAGCCACAGCCCCCAGATTTGGGTCCACAACCCAAAAACTCAAAAAAAAATCAAACCCAGATTCTGAGCGCTACTGTGTATGAAGGAAACTAGCGCTCATAGCAGTATGGGCGCTACTGTGCAGAGAAAAAGTAGCGTATGGGCGCTATTGTGTGGTACAAACAATAGCGTACAAGTGGAAAAAGTTGGAAAAATGGGGTTAAAACCACCACACCTGGGTCCACAAGGGTTTGCAAGGGCTGGGAAGGGTCTATAAGAGCCAAAGAGGTTCAAACAGAGCCTACTAACTGATCCTAATCAAGAAAATGAACAAAGACCATCAAAATAAGACTGAAGAAATGACCTTGGATACCCCTAATCAGTTAGGCTTTCCCCAACGGAGTCGCCATTCTGTTGTGGGGAAAAATGCACCTATAGTTCAGGGGAGAAACTACCAACTTACGGTGATAAAGATAGACTTACAAGCATTCTGCAAGTATAACAAATAAATGAAGAGATTAGGGTTTAGATATGTAGGCACCTTATTCAGAAGGTTGATCCTAGGTTTACCTCCCTCGCTCTTCAATGCTTATCCAATGTCGCAATGCCCAGACCTGCAAAACAACTTGATACCTTTCTCAAATGCATTTGACTACATATATAATACTGATATCCATAATGAAAGAAGACATCAAACTACAACCACACAGTAATCAAATCTAATACAGATTAATAAGTCATATTTGGAAAGAGAAGAACGTCTGATCTTTATTGATGAATGAAAGCGAGTACATAAAGTTATACCTTCTTCCAAGCTTGGCACTTCACGAAACCTAGATTCAAGGTCTCCTGCTTCTGTTCTCCAAGGATCCCAGCCTCTAAGCAATTGTACTAGGGTTTACCAAAACTGAAGCACAAGAGAGGGGGATGAGGGTCTCCATTCCTCCAGCATAACTTTGTAATTGGGCTTAGTCCCCTCACATGACCCTTCTACCCTTCTTATATAGTCAATGAGGAAGAGGAAAAGAAGTTATAACCGCTCAAGAGGTTTCCCAACCAACTTAACTTACTCGAATTTCAAGATTTTGACCAAAACAGGGGTGTACGCTACTCTATAGTAGACAAAGTCACGTACAGATGGCAATGGGCGCTACTATTATAACAGTGGAGTCACGCTCAATAGGGTATACACGCTACTATCATGCCTGTGTACCAGCGCTCATATTGAAAAATGGCCAAAAACAGGCTTTTCTGCTCATTTTCAGGAGATGGTTTGGTCTGGAAAAATGTTCCTAAGGGTCATATACATCAAATGGGTCAAGAATGAGGTAATTTCAACCATTTTTAGTGTCCCAAATGACTCCTCCATCCACAATTGTCCTGTTGTGTGACTGAACTTGATCTCAAGAAGTGTCGTCATGCGACCAAGGGAAACAAGTGTCGTCACGGACGGAGAGGTGTCATTTCAAGCTATAACAAGTTATAGCACATCACTTTAATCGCAGCATTTAACATTACAGTAAACAGATATCCATAACATATTATTGCGGCATTCACATTATAGCGACATAAACGGATAATTGCATTAAGACAAGACAATAACATAAGTATCGAGCAACATTACACACAGATTGCACCAAATCATCATCCTTATATTACTGTGGCAACCAAAATCATTACATAAATCTCTGCGCAACTCCCCACATTATCTTTCTATTAATCTCCGCATACAGCTCTATTTCTATCTTCTATCCATCAACTCTTCTCTTAACACTTGTAATTATCATCTATTTATAGGCTTCCACCAATTACAATACTTGTCCACTTTCCTAACTGACACTATGGACAATCGACTAACTGGCTTGGTCTAATGACCCAAAAACCCACATACCGCGGTATAATTGACTCGATATGACAAAATACATGACCCAAAACCCGCCAACTGCGGTATACTTGACTCAATATTACAAAATACATGGTCCAAGTGACCCAAAACTTGCCAACTGCGGTATCCTTTGGCACAAAATACTCCTTTTGTGCCTTCATCCAACGTGTCACGGCGTCAGCAGTACCGCGATCTTTCCTCATCAAACTGCCTGCCAACAGGCCCCCAGCACAATCTTCTGGCTCGCCCTCGAGCCACGTCAACTGCATCTATTCTTGCTATTTGGATCACACAATATTGTCTCCTTCCTTCGACTGTACAGATCCTCGGCTACCAATTCTGTAATCCCTACACAAGAGTAGGAAACCCTCGATTCACTGTTAGGTACGTTGCGAACTCATCCTCGAGTTGCATGGAATAGTGCAGACTGAAAATAAAATAGGACGAACAATACCAAGGGGTGAGAACGATGGATGACTCTGTCACATCTATTTCACACCATCGCCTGTCTTCTACTGAAGTCAGGGAGCTACCGCCCCAACCAGCTTTTTGATAAAAAATAGCACAACCCTTCGAACAACTACTGCATACTGAATCATGCAGGACCGGCCAGGGGTCCATCTCACTGTCGACGTGTACCGCAGTTTCCCTAGCATCGACCAGAGCATACACAGGGGAAGTGCATCGAACATATCAAGGCGCTCAGGGACACTCATCGTGCGGGCTCGCAGGGCCCCTGGGGTGCTGCCACGGGAAAAAAAGTGAAGCATTTCCACAGCCTCCTTGGAATTCCTCACAACTCAACTCCCAAATTGATTAACCAACATAACCACGCTATGTCGAAACAACTTTTGTATGGAGAACTACCAATTTCCTCGGTTACTTATAGCCGGACCCTCCCAGGTCACGACGGGGGGAATGATGCCCTAGTACCGCTCATCTGTGTGTATGAGCAGACCGACTGTCACAGTGGAGGGGGGCGACCATGCTGCCAACAAAGCTCCCACGTGCCACCACATGACCAACCCTACTACTCATCCTAGCCCAGTGTGCTATGTGAAAAACTTGTCGTTGTTATGTGTGAACCCAACCGAATCGGTCAGGTGCAATCATGTGTAGAAATGGTGGCCAGTAATCACACCATTTCACTGTACTCTCCCAAATCCGCTGTACAGAAGCCGTCGTCGAGCCTGAGCATAACATTGCCATGAGTCTTTGATTTCTGTAATCGGGCGACACCAGCCTCTTTCGCTTGCGCATACCTTCTTCCGTTGGTGTGCCATCTACCATCAAGCAACTTGCAACAATCATCATCATCATTTTTTTTTTTTTTTTACCAATGCGACTCAGACATCGCACTGTTCCAAGCCCGCGCGATAGGGCTTCAACCTGTGACCATTTACCAGCTTGGGGAGCATCCCCCCATCCAATCGCTGCAACTGAACCTCTCCTCCTGAAGTAATGCTATTGATGTGGTAGGGACCCAACCAATGCATCTACAACTTGCCTGGATGTTTCATAAACTTATTGTCGTATAGTAACACTAAGTTGCCTTGCTGAAACTGCTTGTTTTTAATGTGGCGATCATGCCATGCTTTCTGGCGGTCCTTCTCTACCCCTTGGTGAAATCCAACGATAAATCGATCCTCTTCAAGTTCCACCAATTGTGTTAGATGTTCGTCTAATGCTGCAACATCATCCATGCTCGTGATAGCCGCAATTCGTAGACTTGGAACAATGTACTCCATAGGCATAATTGCTTCCTTCCCATATACCAGCTTGAAAGATGTCTGACTAGTCAACCTTTTACAGGTGGTGCGATAGGCCCACAATACCGCTGGAACTTTCAAATCCCAGTCGTCTCGGTTTGCATTGTACACCTTTGTCTACGCATGCTCCAGTACCTTGTTAAATGCTTTTACCGTCCCATTTTCCTGTGGGTGATAGGGTGTACTCTTCTTATGCTGTATCTACAATTCTTCCGTCAGTGCGTTGATAGTGCGGTTGAGAAAATGGCTACCTTTATCACTCAGCAATATCTTGGATCAGCCAAAACGAGTGATAATGTGGTCGAACAAAAATTGAGCAGCCGTTGCGGCAGAGAAGTCAACTACAGGTGCTGCCTCAACCCATCGGGTCAAGTATTATGTCGCTGTGATACTATACCGCGCACCTGTGCATTTCCCTGGTGGATGGATCGGTCCTACAAAATCCACAGCCTATTTTTCGAACGGTTGTAATGTTACTTGCGGTAGTAGCGGCATCTCGTCATGTCTGGATGGATTTCCACTTTGTTGACAAACATCACAAGACCGCGCATAGTCTGTCGCATCATTATGTAATGTGGGCCACCAAAGCCCTGGATGCAGTACTTTCCGAGCATTCGCCCGACCACCATAATGTCCTTTTGTGACTCCACCATGTGCCTTAGCCAATATCTGCGCTTGCTCATGCGGCAAGACACATTTGCGCAATATCTCATCGGCACCTAATTTATACAACTCTCCTGTGATCAGTTGAAAGTCAACAGCTTTAACAACCAATTGCTTCTTCTGAGTAGTGGTAAACTCATCGGGCACTGTGCCGGTCACCAAAAACTGAAGGATGTCATCAAAATACTGATCCACAGTGGCAACGTGAAACAGCTGGGCATCCGGCAACCCATCTTCAATATTAGTCGGTTCCTCCCCTGTATCAATCCATGACAAATGATCTGGTCCAGCATTCAACCGCCCCAGTTTCACAATGACTTCGAAATCAAATTCTTAAAATAAAAGTAGCCATCGGCAGATCTTCCCCCCCAACACAGGCTTATTGACCAAGTATTTCAATGTAGAATGATCAGTGAACATTTTAAAGTGGCCACCCAACAAATAATGCCTGAATTTTTGCAGTGCATAAACCATGGCCAGTCCTTCGCGTTCTGTCGTAGTGTAATTGCGTTCTGCAGAAGACAGCTCCCAACTGGAAAAAGTAATAGGATGATCAATGTTGCCTTCTCCTGGTTGAGCCAATACAACCCCTAGTGCAACCGATGAAGCATCAACATGGACATGAAATTCCTTACTCGAGTCCGGAAAGACCAAGATTGGGGCTGATGCCATCTTTGCTTTGAGCGTTTCAAAACTATCTTGACATTCCAGGTTCCACTGGAATGCCGCATCCTTCTTCAAAACTTTTCCATAGGGGCAGTAATCGCAGCATACCCCCTAATGAACTTGCGATAATATCCCGTGTGACCCAAGGTCGCGCGCAACTGCTTAATAGTGGTCGGCGGTTGCAACCTCAAAATAAGCGCAATTTTGGTTGGATCAACCAGCAATCCTTGCTTACACACAATATGACCCAACAATATCCCAAACGGTGCGCAGAAAATACATTTCTTCAAGTTCAGCGGTATCTGATGCTGTCGGCATCGTTCAAGCACTAACCGCAGATTGGCCAAATGATCGCGAATCAACCCATAAACAGTCCAATCATCCATATATACCTGCAGAAACTTCTAAATAAAATCTTTGAATGTGGCAACGACGGCCCGGGAGAATATTGCGGGTGCATTCTTCAAACCAAACGGCATGATCGTGTACTGAAAGCAACCCCATTCAGTAACAAAAGTTGTCTTATGGAGATCCTCCTTGGCAATGTGAATATGATGGTAGCCATAGAATCCATTGGTGAAAGAGTACATCTCCTGGCCACCCACTCCTTCAAGTACTTCATCAGTAAACAGGGTCGGAAAAAGGTCATGCAAGGAGGCATCATTCAACTTCCGCAAGTCTACACAAATGCGCACTTCGCCTGATTTCTTGTCCTGCACCACCATAGGACTGATCCATTCTGACTCTTCCACAGGTTTGATAATACCAGCATCCAACATCCGATCAAGTTTCGCCTTGACCTTTTCTTTATCTCGCGGATTTAGCCGATAAGGTCGCTGTCGGACTGGCTTAGCATCTGGTTTCAATGGAATATTCATCTCTCCTAAATCACCCAGGATTCCCTTCATTTCGGAAAACTTCATGGGAAATACGTCCTGAAACTCATGCAGTAATTCAGTAACCTTGCTCATCATCTCATCATCCCAATAATCCCCAACATTAGCAAACTTGGGAGTAGCTTTGGTGTCGAAATTCATCTTGCGAAGCTACGATGGTTGACTGACCATATTACTTGGCACAGCAGGTGGGACCACATTGTGACTTCCTTCAGATTCGAGAATGTTAACATTTTGGGGATCATCATCATCCTCCGGGCCACCACTGATGTTGATGCACTCCATGAGAGACTGCATCTGATAGTGGGTGTGCGGGTCGATAGGGTAGGCCACGGGAACGACCTGAAATATCACATCACAGATGAGTTGCAAGGCGTTATGGACATCAGGGTTGGCATCCACAAATGTAAACGTATGAGTGAAACAGATCATCAACTCTCCCCATGTAGTAATGTCTCGGCATAACTCGGCTGCAGTGTACCACAAGTGCGGTATCTCCTCCAAAGTATGGACAAAAGCATGAACCCACTCATCTCTGGGTCTCGCTACCCACAATCATTGGCACTCCATCACATGGTCACTGGGATCAGTCCGACCATCATACTTTCCAGTGTGATAAACCTCAGTATCGCCGAACTGAACCATCATCAAACTTCAACACTGTGACCAATATTTAATGAATTTCTTATGTGTCTCCCACCAGTGTGCTGGAGCAGCCTTCAGTGCTTCCTCCAAGGCCAACAATCGCTGTGGTTCTGGAATGTGGTCTTCAAATTCTGCTACAAAGGTGTTTAGTCCAGGCAACCCCTCATAGAAAGGCAATGTGATCATTTCGGTTGCAACACAACATAAAGATTGCGTAACTAACCCACATTTCCGAACTGATACTTCATGCATTCGATTCTGCCAATGTTCTAATGCATCATCAGAGTCGGAAGACGCGGAGCTCTCACTACGCTATTCCAACTCACCGTAGGCGGTAGGATGAATGTAATCTTCAGAAATGTTGAATGCATGGTGCCATCTAGCAGGATCATCATCTTTTACAGGCTCTACGTAGTGTCGTCCTTCAGCTGGATCCAAAGGGGCGATAACTTTGAAATTGCGGTTCTCAAAGGTCATCATGCACTTCTTAAAGTTGATTACAGCTCCACTGTCGTTAGCCCATCCGATCCCCAAGAGTGCAGGATAAGAGCTTCCTCCCTCAACCACTTCAATAACATCAAAATCGGCATAAGTCTTCATGCCCTCAATATCAATCATGAGCCGTGGGACTCGCCCAATGGGTGTTACCTTCGCATGGTTAGCCAACTGGAGATGTATAGGAGACCAGTTCAATGGGGGACTCCCCATCTTCTGCCATGCCTACTTGGTTAAGATGTTAACATCCGAACCAAGGTCAAGAATCACAGATTCAACATCATAGTCACCAATCTGAATATTCATTCGCATTTCCTTGCCATTCTTCCATCACTGTAAGGAGTTGACTGCCGACTCTTTCCATCCTTTCAGAAATCGCTGCAATCATCCCTCAATCTCAACCAGGGTAGCTGGGTCTCGTGCCAATCACAGACAGTGTTCAAGGAACTTCTGCAATGTCCCTGGTGGTGGTTGGTCGGCGTCTGATGTGGCATCAAAGACAGGCAACATATCACAAACAACAGCCTTACCGTGGTCTTTTTCCAAGGTGCGACGTGCTTCCAGGAATGTCTCTCGCTCCATATCGATGTCGAAGGGTACTGTCTTCTGACTAGCTAACTGAATCAGTGGTCGCAAACCATCTTCCCCAGTCGTCTTGCCTCGATGAGTGACAACAACCACTGAAGCATCTTGTGGTCGCGGTTCTGTAGAAATAGTCGCAATATTTGTGCCCTGCGACTAATTCTGCTGCAAATTCCCTGGTTGATTTACGTTCGAATTAGCATTCGACGGTGGTCGCGGGGGATGATTCTGTACTGGTTGCTGTACCGGGTTCTGTACTGGTTGCTATGGTTGGGCTTGATTCTGTATTTGCGGAACGTTCCCAGCCTGCCATTGTGCAATCAACTGTGCATAATTCTCAACCGTATGATCATTACCAAAACAAAACGTGCACTGATTCTGTAGTAGTGGGAAGTTGCGCTGATAATTCCCTCATACCGCATGGTGGTAACATTGAAAAGGTCCACAACCACCTCGGCCTCCTCCTCCATAACCAAATCCACCACCGCGTCCGCCCCTGTAGCCTTCCCGGTAGCTGCCCTGCTGGTATTGTTGCTGCTGAAATCCCTTGCCCTTGTGGTGCATACTGTGGTTGCTGTATATATTGTGGCTGTGGGGGAGCCATCTGCATCGGGGTGTATTGCGGCATGAACTGTTGCAGTTGTTGTTGCTGTGGTGCAAACTGCATCTATGGCTGGGCTACCTGCAGTTGCATCTGTGGTTGTTGCATTGCACACTGATCGTCCTTGACGTAGAATGCATCGCACATCCTCTCCTGTAGCAACCCATATGCACGGCAATCCTTGTCATCGTGACCCACCGACTTGCAGAATGTGCAGTAAATATTTCGCGGGGTTGTGACCATTTTCTTCGTATATGGGCAATTATCGTGACCGTGTCCAAACACTTGACAAACATGACACCACGGCATACTGCCGCCATTCAACGGGTTTGGAACACCTGACACCAAGTAATTATGGAAATATGGACAATTATCCTTCGTATGCCCCTCTCTTCGGCATCGTGTACACCATACTTCATCACGCTGTTCCTTGTTCTTCTTCAAATCTTGCAACTATATAGTCAGGTTGGCAATCTGTGTCTGTATTTGTGACATCCCAGCTGTATTATCTCCGATCGGTGATGCCTCCAATCACATTGCAATCTCTAGAGCTTCTCTAGGCGACGATATGTTTTGCTACATCAACGATAGCCGAATATGGGGTAGCAGTGCCGTAATGAACCATTCTTTATGTTGGACAACGCTCATATCAAAACTAACCTTGGCCATTCGCGTCTTGAATCGCTGGTCGAAATACCATACCGTCTCATTGGGATACTGCTTAATTTCCTTCAATTCAGTAATATATTGAGCCTCCGACTTAGGCCATCTAAATTCAGCAATCAGCCCATCCCGAATCTCATCCAGCGACTTCCTTGGGGCCCCCACAGGGACTAAAATAAACTTCATGAACCAATCTAATGCACGACCTCGTAGGGTTGTGGCTAGATGTCCTTTCTTAGTATTGTCAACAGTGATTTGTTTCACGGTCCAGACTGCTTCACACAAAAACTAGTACTGTTCTGGGTTGTCTGTCGCACTTCCATGGAACAACGGTGGCTTAGCATCATTTCCCGCCATCTTGGGATTCCTCCCTCCTGTCGTTGTGTTACTACTACCAATTAACTTCTGCGGTGTCGACAAACTCGGCGGCGTCGAAGTAGTGTTTCTTGCCGGCTGAGAGTTAGTGAGAGGAGGTGTGGGTACGTTGATGTTGGGGTTTGGTCCTACCTCTATCCTGGGCGTAGCCTGGTCGTTCCTATCAGGACTGTGAGGTCGCTTTGTTCCATGTGGTCTTCCTTCGCAGTTTTGCGGTTCGATCGCAGCAAGACCTTCTCCTGTCCTCTGCATCTTTTCCTGTCGAAACCTCGCTCCTCCTCTCGTAAGACCAATTTCATCCTCGGCTTCGCTCACAGTCTCCTCATGGTCTGCACCCATCTACCCCTTTACCATTCCATGTACCGTTCCTCAGCAGTCGCGGTACCCACGGCCTCCGCCCACCAGGCTGTCTACTGATGAAGGTGCATCTTTAATATACCCTTTTCGCAGATTACCATCTTAATCGACAGTTGGAGCGACAGCAAAAACCTTCCCTTCGGTCCTTGGAAGAAGTATCTTTTGGCTTCGCTATAGGATTTCTTCGTATCGACCGCAAATTCAGTGATATATCCTTCCAAGATACTATCAAGCCAAACTTCGATAGCCCGCGATGCCTTATTATCAACTTCCTGCAATTCCTGAATCAATTTCGGGGTCCAAGTCGTCGGCTCACCACCCTGGAAGTTCCTCTTCTGGAAGGTCAGCTTTGACATCCATTCAGATAAAATGACTGGGAATTCACAGAAAAACCATTCATGTAGACCGTTGTGAAGATATCTTCCCACCCAGTGATCTACCGTCAGTCGTGTATTCCGACTTTCTTCTTCAGCAAATTCCTGCAACTTCTGATCGAACCATTTTTGTATCTCGGGCTTCGTCGGGTGCCACAACATGACCTCCTTCTACTCTACACACGGTCCTGGCAACGGAACCATTTGTTGACCAAATCATGACCTCACAGACAGGGGTTCACCAATTGTCGACACATACCACAGTCTCCCTGGGCACTAGCCCGGGCAGGTTTGAGCCCACCCAGCAACACTCGCAGAGTTGATGAGGTCTCACCCAAGGAATCTAGGAAGAGCAGATGGAACCATGTTTCTGCCGAGGGAGGAGGCGAGTTGCGGCAGTATGATACCAGCAACAATTCTAAATATTCATCATGAAGTTATATCACATCACTTTAATCGCAGCATTTAACATTATAGTAAATAGATATCCATAACATATTATTGCGGCATTCACATTATAGCGACAGAAATGGATAATTGCATTAAGACAAGACAATAACATAAGTATCAAGCAACATTACACACAGATTGCACCAAATCATCATCCTTATATTACTGTGGCAACCAAAAGCATTACATAAATCTCTGCGCAACTCCCCACATTATCTTTCTGTTAATCTCCGCATACAGCTCTATTTCTATCTTCTATCCATCGACTCTTCTCTTAACACTTGCGATTCTCATCTATTTATATGCTTCCACCAATTACAATACTTGTCCACTTTCCTAACCGACACTATGGACAATCGACTAACTGACTTGGTCTAATGACCCAAAAACCCACATACCGCGGTACAATTGACTCGATATTACAAAATACATGACCCAAAACACGCCAACTGCAGTATACTTGACTCAATATTACAAAATACATGGTCCAAGTGACCCAAAACCCACCAACTGCGATATCCTTTGGCACAAAATACTCCTTTCGCGCCTTCATTCAACGTGTCATGGCGTCAGCAGTACTGCGATCTTTCCTCATCAAACCGCTTTCCAACAGGAGAAGCTTCTATCCATCTTGTGAAATAATTTGTGGCTGTGAGGATACACCAGTGTTGTAGTGAAGAATTTGGATTGATCTCTCTAATAATGTGTATGCCCCATTGGTCAAATGGTTCTAAGATAATAACTAGCTGCAATGGTCCTGAATTATCTCCGGATCTATTGAGATTCCCTTCTTGGAGATGATGTGTCCCAACAGTTTCCCTTCGAGTACTGCAAAAAATACTCTTCTTTGGATTCAAAGATATACCATATTTTTTGCACCGATCAAATATTTTCTTTAGATGGAAAACATGGTCTTCTCATTTTTTAGAAAAAACTGTAACATCATCTAAATATATGACAACACAATGGTCAACTAAACCTCAGAATGCAATATCCATGGCCCTCTAGAATGTGGCTCCGACATTCATTAGGCCAGAAGGCATTCTCCTATATGCGAATGTTCCCCACTTAGTGCGAAATGTAGTCATGAGTCGATCTTGATTGGCCACCAACACTTGATTATATACAGAAAATCCATCTAACAGGGAGAACATTTCCGATCCTGATACCATTTGCAAAATTGGCTCCATCGGTGGCATAGGGTAGTTTTCTTTGTCCGACGCTCTATTTAAGTTTTGAAAGTCAACACATAATCATATTTCTCTTGATTTATTCCTTACGGGGACCAAATTAGCCACCCATTCAGAGTGTCGAACTTTGAAAATGATCTTAGCATCCAACAACTTCTTCAATTCCTTTTGTATTAGCAGTTCAAGTGTTGGATGCATCTTTCTAAGTTGCTGCTGAAATGGCTTTATTCCTGGCTTAATTGGTATCACATGCTGGATGATTCGTGTATCACACCTCTTCAAATCTTCATAAGTCCATGCGAACACATCTTTATATTGCTGAAAAAGTTTTATGAACTTACTTCTTTCACTAGGTGAACACCATTTTCCTAAATTAACATATTTAGGTTCATCTTATGTACCCAGGTTTACCAACTCATGCTGCATCGATGAACTATTAGTCTTGACATTGGATTGGCTTCTGAATTTATTCTGTAAATCAAATAATCTTTCAAGAGTCCTTACTCCTTTTGGCATAAAATTTCCTTTACTTGTGTCCTTATTCTGCAAATCCAATAGGTGTTCCTCTTCATCAATCATAGATTCCTTGAAGGCATCTCCGTTTGTCAAGAAATTGATAATCTGTTCAACATCGTCGAACACCCTCAGATTCATCACATTATCAGGTACTGATGGCCTGAAAATTAATTCAATAGAGAATTTATTATTTGTTAGAAATAATCTAGAAGCAGAAGTAGCTATTAAATCAGCTGCAACATTCTGTAATTTAGGAATGGAGTTTATGTTAAAAGCATCAAATTGTGAAATCAAATTCCAAAATTCAGATTGATACTCTTTTAAGTGCAGGCACAGACAATGAATTGTATTTCTTATCTGTCTGACAACTATTTTTGAGTCTCCAAAGACTTTTAAATTCTTGACCCTTAAATCAATGGCTCTTTTTAGTCCTTGGACTAGAGCTTCATATTCAGCTGTGTTGTTTGTACACTCAAACTCTAGCCTATAAGAGAGAAATTGTTTATTTCCTTCATGATCAACAAGAACATAGCCAGCTCCTGATCCCTCTTGTGTTTTGGAACCATCAAAATATAAATTCCAAAATTTATTTTCTGATTTTAATAAGTTAATACTATCTTCTAAGTTAGTAACTAATTCTACTATGTTACAATCAACATCATCAGTCCGTGAAAATCGAAGGAGATCAGACTGTTTGTCTAAATCCTGACTAGCATCTTCCGTTTGATAATTTCCTGGCTCAATTTCTAAGAAATAATTCCCCAAAAATGAAGATGAGAAGTTTATAGGTTCATTATTTTCTTTTAACTGAGTTACATTTTGTTTCATGTGAGGCTCTCTCAGTACTTTAATTTGATTTTGTCTATTTTGGTATGGCAGACATAAATGGGACCAATTTGTTTCAAAATAACCATTTAGTTTCGTAGACTAGTCCCTAATCAATATCAAACCATAAGCTTCAGGTATGTATACCACCATGATATCTATAAATTGACACACCCTCGGATGTGCAGATAATATGATAAGTGCATTTTTCATTTCTCCAATAACCTTAACGACTGATATGTCTAGTTGTATGATCTGAGACGGGGATGCTGTTGGTTTCCCATTGATTTTATTACAAATGGATAGTGGCATAACATTGGAAGAAGCTCTCGAATCTACCAAGCAATTATGAACACTATGATTAAAGATCTCAAAAGTTAAAAGGAAAGGAAGAGTCTGAGATTTTGATTTTCCACCAATGCTTGCTGCGTTAATCTCAGTATCTGACTCAACTATTTCTATCATACTGCTTGGTTGTGGATTGAATGCTTCCAACAATTTCTTCCTCTATTGTGGGAGATTACATAATTCAAACAAGGATATGTTGGCTTTGGTTTTCTTAATGTCTTCCACAATGTTGTATCCCATACTATGATCTACAATACTCTTTTCACCACCATCTGATTTGTTTACTATGGTTTTTGCTTGCTTGTTAATCAATGGGTTTACTTCTTTTGGGATTCCAGGATTCGCTTTAGGTTGTGGCTGATTCATGTCATTGCCTTTTTTTAATATTCTCCTTGGTTGTCCTTACCTTAAGCAACATTAATCTTTGGTCTTCGACTGGCCCTTTTCTCCTAGTAGCATAATTTATAGATGACACTTGAACTTCTTGTATCTCTTCTTCTTCATTCAATCCTAAAGTAGGTGCCCAGTCCCATAATACCATCGTGGTTTCCTCATTCTGATTTTCCTGTTCGTGAGCTTGATCTTCTTCTTGGTATTCCTGGTCTATTAACAGCGCATCTATGAATTGGTTCATCACTAAATTCATTGAGTTAATCCATTGTGGGAAACTCTTTTCAGAGTGATGTTCTTAATGGAAAGTGCAGACATTATCCATGCCAACTTCATTCAAATTAAAAACATTAGAGCTATTCGATGTTGGTTGGGACTGTGCGTTTTCTTCCCTTTTCTTGTAGAAAGGCTTGAATGGTTTTCTTGCTGTACTAACTGCCTTTTCTTTTTCCAAATCTACTATCTTGTTAGATAACTTTTGTACCATTTTAACCACATTTTCTAATTCATTGGAGGATTCCTCTTTGGGTCTAGATAGTATCAGAGGCTTCTTACTTGCCGTTGGTTTTAATTCCAGTTCCATTGCGTGTTTCGTGATACTTTCCAATTCAACCTGTACCTTCTTGGATTCTTCGTAGTTTTCTACCAAAGTGGCCTTAACTGATGTCTTGAAAAACATGGCTGTCGGTGGATAAAGTGTTGTAGTGTAATATTCTACCAAGGCTTCTTCTGCAAGTTTTGTTGCAACACTATAACTATTTAATAAGGTAGTGAATCTCTGATTGAATTCTTGTACCTTTTTTTTCTTTTCCATCCTCATAGACAACAGTTCTTTCATAAGTGTGGCCACAATCTTTTGATTGCCAAATTTGCTTATAAAAGCCTTTTCAAAACCGTCCCAGTTTGCTATCTAATTTGCCTGCAAACTAAAATACCATGAGGACGATCTAGGCTCAAAATTATAAGGGAAGATTCTACAGACTACATATTCATGTTCTACATTTAAAATATTCAGAGCCAGATAAAAGCTCTTCAAGTGGTCCTTCGTAGAAATACCCTTTCCGGGATCAAATTTTGGTAAAACTCTTTCTGGGTGCTTAGGTAAATCATGTAAAGGTGCAACTAGGTTGAGTGGCCCTATGGCTCTCCATGCAGGAGGTTGGTTAACATTTCCAGCCATAATTCATGGCGGAGAATGTGGTGTTGAGTGATGTGGGGTATGAGGTGGTGTGTGAGGTACCGTGTGAGCCTGCAGAGACTTAGTTAACTAATTAATAGGACCTGGGATTTCTTGTAATGATAAATCAAACAAATCCTCCAATTTTTCTACAAGCATAGAGTCTCTTGTGTACGAGATCTCTTTCTTGGGAGCTCGCCTTCTATGTAAAGCAGGAATTACAGACAATCCTCCAAGATTTCTCACGTAAGATCTTGTATGTCTTCAAAGATGGTCTATTTCCTCGAATGGGACAACGTATAAGTGTTCAGAATCTAACTTTTCAGTTTCAGGAATCACTTCTTCTGACACAGTCATATTTAATGGGGACCCATAAAAATTTCCTGTTGAAAACGGGCTTCCTCTGCCAGCCATGCACTGGCTGCCCTCCTTCTAGCGCCAAAACTATTGATTCCCATAAATTCTCTGCACCGACAATAGGGATTCTCCTCGGTAAATAATCCCAATTAGATCATTCACCATTTGGTGTATGGAATCCATCCGGTTTACGGTCCAACTACCGTGAATATGTTTGTTTAAATTATTTACGGTTGCAGCCCGGTCCACCGTTTATGTAATTTTAATTTAAGGAATTAGATGCAAGTTCCCTATTTAAATGCAATTTAAGTTGGAACTAATAGGTAGGGGCCTCACAAGTGATGCGCAGGTTCTTACCTCTCATCTTACCACACCTACCTTATCAATTCACTTATTATTAACCTAAACTAACTATCCTATCCCTGTAGGGAGAAAATTTAAAGTGAGAGTAATAAGCTGAAATGTTCAGGAAAAATTTAACAGATAGCCATTAAAAAAAACATTCACATTTACAGCAGAAATAATCAAAGATAGCTCTGATATTTTTTAAAGCGATTTATTAATATGTTACATGTAAATATTTGCATGAAATAAAGAAACATTCATCATCATTGAAATAGTTCTACAGAATCAGAAAGATCTCACAACATGATAGAAGCAAAAAAAGAAGTAGTTCTGTCTCAGCAATCACACATTCCAGGAAAACTTCAGTGCAAGATTTTCCCTAGCGAATAAGTCCTTTTTCATTAGCAAAGAAATAGTTCTTTTACAAAATGCCTTCATCATATCATTCACCAGCCAAAAAGTCATTTTCATAGTATTCCTCACCTACTATTTATATTACAAAATATTTGTCATCATGTGGCTGTTCGTTTCACCTGACCTAACTTTTGGAGTTCCAAAATTTGTCCTCTAGTGTTTGCACAAAGTATATTACAATAAATTACAAAAAAATAATTTCTAGTTTGTCTTTCTAGAATAGAGATATACTTGGCCCACATGTCAGTCTCTTCAGAAATAATATTCCATTGTATGTGTTCTAAAACTTTCAAACTTATCTCATGATGTGACAACTCTATTTCCACACTCTTCACTCCTTCTGCTGCTGCTTTGTAGCCGTCCTCCAGAAAATAAGTGTTGATGGATGCTTTCCCAATGTAATGATGGATATCCTCTCCTGTCAACATGTCCAGTTTTTTAATGTAGTCCAGGTCATCCCTCAACATGTTTTGCAACTCCATCAAAGGTTGATCTCTGCTAGGTAGCTCATCCACAGTTGGAGGCATAGAGAGCTGACACTTTTCGTGAATCTGACGAATATTATGGTAGAAGCCTTCACACTTCTCGATAGTCTTAGAGATTGCATTATTTATCCTCCTGCCATCTTTTCTACAAAACTCGAGAAGAGCTCTCCAAATTAGAGTCTGTAGTTGTCTTTTGAGGCAAGTGACAAGGGAACTCCGATTTCCCTGCTCTCCATGTCATCTGCTTCCCAATCATAGTTGTAGTGTTCACTAATCTTTTCTTGATCCTCATTGATTCTGTATCAATATCTTTCATCCATGCTATCATTATTTTCATCTTGTATACCTCTTCAGTGATCAATTCCTGTGAGTGGCATATTTTCTTCTGAATTTTGCATGCCTGCTCATGGAAAGGAGAAATGTCTTGTTTCTTATTGTTTTCCAGTTCTAACTGTCCTGAAAAGGATTCCTTTTATTTAATTAATTCCCCAATCTGAGTTTGCAAATCTTCAGCCTGCTGATTTGCCGCCGACTCTCTTGCTTCCAATTCATTGATGTGGGCTTCAAAGTCGCTTCTTTTACCCTCCATTATCACTAACTGTATAGTCATTGCAACTTTCTCTGCGTCGAGACCCTGATAGCTAGACAATAATATTTCCTTTTCTGCGATTATGGCCTCATACTTCCTTTTCAACTCTATACCTTCTCCACATGCTTTTACCAAGTTATCCTTTAATTTCATCATTTTTCCCTTGTTGCACTCGATATCATTCAACAACTTGTCTACATTGTCTGCACTTGCTTGTGTAGCTTCTATACTTACAAAGGTTGTGAATTTAGGGTCCTTATGAGTACCCTCCATGATCGTGTTTTCCTGGATAGTAACAACATCAGGTTGGGTGCCCATTTTCAATCTCTTCTCTGTCCTCCTTGTGATGGTCTTTCTCCCTGAATAAAAAATAATCATGTCCAATCTGGCCACAGTGTGTTGCTTTGATGGGGTGAAAGGTGTGAGCCCTAGCTCTGTAAATGGGAGGTGACCTCCGGTCAGCGTGACACCTGATACTTCAGGTGGGTCTATGTCCATGTGTTGTATATTTGGGATTCCACCTTGAGTTTCCATGCTTTCCATAGCTTCCTTGGACTTATCTTCTCTTTCTTTCTTCTCAACTGCTTCTCTTTGTTCTTCTTGTATTTTTTAATCCTCTTCTTTTCTTTGTCATTCCTCTTATATTCTTTGCAACTTTTGGACCTCCTCTATCTGCTTCTTTTCTATTTCTTCTTTCAGCTTCCACTCTGTTTCTTCCTTCAGCTTCTTCTCTGCTTCTGCCACTTGTATCCTTATGGATTCTTCCCTCTGCTTTCGTTGCCTTTCTGTTTCTGCCGCAGTAGTGGCAGCATGGCTGGGGCTGATGCCGCTCTTCTGAAAAAAACGTTTGTTCAGCTCAATCATGTTGCTTGCTCTTCTGTATACCTCTTCACCTTTGTCGAAGTGATCGGTATATTCATAATGAATTCTGATTGATGCACAATGTTCGACAACTTTACCGTGGCTGTCATTTCTTGCGAAACTCTTATCTCCAAAGTGAAATGCTTCCAAATCTTTAATGAAAGATTCAACACCTTTAACCTTGGTGAATTTGTATGCCCTGATACAAAAGGGTAACGGTGGGAACGAGGCCTTCTTACTATCATGCAAGTAACTGCCAATCCCATTAATTAAAACTTGCCTCACATCCTCTTTGTGGACCACAAAATCAATCGCATATTTAGGCATAAGGGATGGAGCTCTAGAACCTCCATACATTCTAATATAGGTAACTTCTTGCGAAAAGTAATAATCTCCGTATTCATTTATGAGTTCCATTGCGTTTTCAGATATGCAGTTTGGTTCCTTATTGAAAATCAACCAATAAAGAGGGATGATAAACTCTTCACAGATAAGTTTATATTGGCTCGCATATCTGTGGGCCCACAATATTTGGTAGGCCACATAAATAGGAGATTTTGCATGATTCCAAATACACCCTAGCTTAGGAAATGGGTTCCTAACTAGTATGCAGTCTATGAGGTATGAGGACATGTAAAATTCCACTTTTATCTGAGTTAATCCTCCCTGTGCTGCTGCTATTGTCGACGCCAGGATATCTGAGATGATGTATGCCCAATTAAACACAGTGCCGTGGAAGGCTATGTGATAAATCAGGGGTACCCAATTTAGCTTATGGATGTTTCCATTAGCTCTGCTGAATATTCTGCTTAGCATCAGAGCTATAATTCTGAAAGGGGTTCTCAGGATTTGACTTTCATACTCCCCACTTGCTTTCTTCCTCAGTTGCTTCCTTGAGACTACCATTTTATTTTCATATTTGAAGTGGTAAATGTTTATACTCTTGATCCAGTATTCAGTTAACATGACCTTGGGCGGTGGCAGTTTGTATGCTGCTGTTATGTGACTTGGATGGAAAGAGGTGAATCCTTCCCCTTTTGTGTCAGAGATGATTCTTGATGTGACATCCATGCGCGTCAAGATCCATCCAATGAATTCTAAGCAGGGAAAAATTTCCATGCGTGTGGCTACTTTGGTGATACCTGATTTATTAATATTTTGATACAAGATCATTTCTTCGAGAGCTACATCAGGAATATTATGGTCCCGGATCATCTGATACAATTCTCCCCACTTGAATTCTGGGACAATTCCCGTTAATGCTTTAGTATCTTCAAACATAGTTTCTATCGTGGTGTCAACTACAATTTCCATGCCCGATTCTGATTTGACCGCCTTAGACTTCCTTTTGGTACTCTTTTTTGGCATTTCTAAATCCTAATGAAATAGTGAAAACAATGTGTAAGCAAAACATAACTAGAAGTTTGTAAAACATTTTCTTTCATACTACTGACAATAAGTTGAGTTGAGAGAACAATTACCTCCATAAATGCTATCAATGTTTGTTTAGATTTAAACCACAATGGCGTGTGAAAGTATCAAATGCAACTGTAAGAACAAATTAAGGATGCTTATCTTAAAGGTTTTATAAATTTTGGTTGACTCTAAAGCCCTTATTCCTTGTATGAATGACGAGCTTATTTTTGGAATATATGTTTTCGGGGTTAGTCGAAAAATTATTTAAGTTTCAATCCTGCTCAGATAGTGTGCGTGTAAACCCCATCTCTGTATGCATCATAGTTATTGTTGTCAGGTGGTAAGAATACAGGCGGGTAAAGGATGAGGTTAAGGACAATAGTCGGGAAAAACGAATGCTCGAAGGCAGAAAACAACTCAAAATGAGACTCTTTAATTAGTACGGGGATTTCAAAAGGAAAACCCTTTGTTTTAGTCTGGATTGTAGTAGGTTGGGAAACTGTTCTCTTGATATGCGCTTGACAATACCGACGGGAAAAAATAAATCCGGAAGGAGCTATCCTGAGAGGTTTGAACTGCAGAAAATTACCACATATACTACAAGAAAAAGCAGTAACTACATAATACAATCTGCTAGGTTTTGCATTTAAACTGGAAAAAAGGCTTAGGGCGAACTGGATGGGGTAAACTTGGCAGCCCTAGGTTCAAACCACTATCTAACAAATGGGGTGTGACTAATGAAAGCGACCAAATGGGAAGGACCATGGCTTATCCATGAAATGTAAATAGCGCAAACGCCTAAACCCATGGAAAAAACCAAATGATAGTACCAACAATAAAAACAACCACAAGGCAGGAAAAATGGCCTACCTGGAAGTCTCAGAATGTCCACGAGAGTGAGTTGAAACGATGTCGATGCTTGGCTTCTGGTGGTTGGTCGAGGATGAACTCGCGAAACGACGTTTTTGCAAATGTTAAACAAAATGGACCTTACCATATATATAATTTTTTGAAAACCCCTAGCAATAAATGTGAACGAGGAAAGTTGGTGGGGTCATTAATGACCGACCCCTGTTTCGGCATGTAAATCCCTTTTCGCATCGCTCCCAAACAGAACATGCCACCGACCATTTCAGTGGTATTCACTCAGTTGCAGTGAAATGCATCAACAACTTTCTCAAACTTTCGTCAATGACGGCTTTTCGGCACTTCTTCGCGAGTTTCATCGGCATCACATCATGAGTTTAAAGTTTTGCTTGCGACCGTTTCGGCGCCACTTTGTGAGTTTCGTCAAAAAAATCGGCGTTACTTTGTGAATTTTTATGACTCTTTGCTTTCTTCTTATGTGGTCATGTATCGACATTCACCAAAAACTCTCCGTCGGAAGGTCTCAAGTTTTGTCAGCAACCATTTCAGCCATAATAATTCTTCATCATTTTCTTTTCACCGAGGTTTTATCGGCGTTACTGGCATTTTCTTGCCAACGGGTTCCGACATCCTTGAGGTTTTAACGCCGAAATGGTCGGCGTGACTCGTTCTTTTCTTCCGACCAAATGTGCAATCAAAAAATCCAAGTGTTTCGGCACGATCTTGAAGACGCTCCGACTGTTTCGGTGGTACTCACCGAGTTGCTCCGAACAGGGACTTCATTCAGAAACCAAGTTTTGCTTCGACCGTGTCGGCTCAACTCACCGAGTTGCTACGACCATTTCGGCGCAAAAACCTCAGTTTTACTTAGTCAAATTTTTTTCCTTCTTTGCTTGATTCTTAGAAAAAAATAAAATAAAATAAATCTAAGTGTTGAGGGTGAAAATCTCTAGGACAAGTTGAACTCTAAGACTGCTAAAAAATAGGAGGGGCCCCACAATTTTAAGAAAAATTTGGGGATTAGGTTGCAGCAGCAACAGACGGTTCTTTGATTTGTGCAAACTTTCATTTGCATATTATTGTTAACGTCCAACATATTGCTATGGGCATAATGAATTTTAATATTTTTATTCATGTCCAAACTGTTGCTATGGGCGACTAGGTACACAAATTGTGATTAAATAATATCACTTGCAAAAAGGGGGTATGAAGTACTATTCAACAATATTAACTTAATCTTGCAAATTTTTATTGATATGATGGTTCTTTTATTTGTGCAAACTTTCATTTGCATATTATTGTTCACATCCAAAATGTTGCTATGGGCATTATTAGTGAATTTTAATATTTTTATTCATGTCCAAACTATTAATATGGAAGTGGTTCATTTGCATTAGTTGTTGGAGTTATAGGGTGGGTACCATGCACCATGAGTAGGGAGCCTCCTACTATCTTCTTGACCCACTCTCTCTACTTCTAGAGCTTTGAAGGTAGGCCCCAACATCGTGTTTGTCGAGTAATGAGAACAAAGAGAGGCACTCATAGCGTCAACAACAAAATGACAAATCCCCTTAACAACCTTCAATATATCCTAGGAAGAGAAGGCTCCAAGCCATAGAAAGGAAATGATGGGTGGAAATATGTGGCATATCCTCTATTTGGTGTGATTTTTGAGAATCATGATACCATGCCTAAATATTATTTGACATGAAGCATTACTTTACAATATTTTTTTCCTATTTTTACACTTTATTATCATTAACATTGTGTGGCACTTAGAGACACTACCACAAACTTAACTTTAGCAATAAATGTATTTAGGTTTATGTTGAAATATCAAAGTTTAACTCAAAGTATTTTCTCATAGTTGCTAAAGTATATTTATGAAACAACAAAGCTCTTGTGTGTGTGTGTGTGTGTATTCAAGTGGAATTCAACCATGACTACGATGAAATATCAAATTACCACAAAATTCCATTTAGTTTTAAAGGAGTACAAATCAAGAGAAATTCCATATCCTAGAAGTGGAGGCTATCATTAAATATTGTGACTGTTATGAATGATTTTCTCAGCGTTGGGAGTCGAAATAACATCCCATTTATTATAAGCAAAATAACATCGGTGACCCATGATTCTGTCTGCCGCTCATTATCTTTCTTGTTTCTCTTGAGAGTGAATCATGATCTCAAAGTTTGATCTTTCTAAATATGGAATAATATCTACTTTGAGCTTCCTAAATAAGGAATAAAATATTACAATAACACTTTTTAATTAAATTGGTGTGCCATAATGAAAACAACCACATTGGTGCACCCCATGTAAATAAATGCACCGGTGGTGCTAAACCACATACACACCATTATAGAACATCCGCAAAAGAAAATATCTGCTATATTTGATAGTGAATAGTCATCTATGCAATTTTTAAAATCGTTAACATTGTGCGTTTAGTATATAAAGGCACACTGATGTAGCCGTAATGTTTTTACGTACTGTAGTATGGTGTTTTTTAACTTTTTATTGTATGCCAATACTGTGTGTCATGGAAAACATATCGTTCCAAGGCATTCATGTCTTTTTGGTGCACCCCTATTCTGATTTAAATAATATATATATATATATATATATATATATATATATATATATTCACGGTGCGTTTCATGTTATGATGCACCCGTGCTTCTCTGTAAATAATGCACCGATGTCCGGAAAATTGAAAATAAAAAGTCACACGAATCATTTTCCCATAAACTGAAAAAGAAGTGGAAATTTCCATTTCAAAAACTAATTCTATAAGGTATTAAAAAACAACCTATTCAGTATTTCATTATTATGCCGAAAGTTGGAGGGGAGAGATTTGGAAGAGATATTTATCAGGGAGGAGTTTGAAGCAACCGACTTATTCTGAAGATCGAAATTCATAAGGTATGTTGAATCAAACAAAACCCTGCATAGTAGAAATTTCAAGTATGTAAATTATTACTATTGATCACAATGCATGGTTTATTTATTTTCCTATTTAGATTTTCTTGCTACTTGCTTTCGTTTTATGCAGTTGCAAAATTTTACATTATGGTTTAAATATCTCTAATGTTTGAGAATTGTGATTTTTCTTTTTAGGAATTTTAGATTTAATGGGGTTGTAGTTTTATATATAAGCCGTTGGGTGCAACGGGACCACTTCTTTGGTCGGACACGAAACCCAGTCGACCCTATCAGTTTTTTTTAATTAAAAAAAGAAATGCTTACACAATTTTCAGTGCATTTGAGTTGTTTAAATGCACCGGTGCGTTTATAGTAATAACGTACTGGTAATGTCAGGCCCTTTTTTTTATAGAAAAATACTTATGCATTTGTCAGTGCGTTTAACTTGTGTTAACTGTGAAGCACCTGCAACAATTAATTAATAAGAATATGCGAAATAGTAGAAATGACAAAACTCAGAATCACTTTTATATTGATTGCAGGCCACTTCGAGGGGGCAACCTCCTTTGAGCAAGCTCAATACAAATAACTTCCCGGTGCCTTCATAGGCCTCGACACACACTTATACACTAATTCTAGGCACCAATACTATGGGTCAAAACCATGGGCCACTACAAACTATGGATCAACAATACTATGGGCAACTTACAAAGCATATGCGCCAACAACAATAACACAAACTATTGATCAAAAAATACTACGAGACGACTTACAAAGCATATGCGTCCAACAACAATATACTAACAAAGTAAAGACATGGGTTCTAACATCCCCTCCCCCTTAAAAAAAGCTTTGTCCTCAAAGCTTTAGATGTGGAAATTGTTGTTGAATCTGAAGGAGAAGTTCCCATGTAGCATCCTCTGGTTGCATGCCATGCAACTGAATTAAGACCTCTGTGATAGAGCGAGAGCGAAGTTGACGAGTGCACCGATTGAGGATGGCCTCCAGCTCCAAAAGGATGGATCCTTCATTATCCAGTTCGGGTAAAATAGTTTGTCCATTGATGTTGGTGCCAAGAAATTTCTTTAGACAAGAGACATGAAATACTGGGTGAATGCGGGAAGAAGGAGGAATTTCCAATTTATAAGCAACGGACCCAATCTTCTGAAGAATCCGATATGGCCCATAGAAATTTGGAGCGAGCTTATGATTCCCTTTGAGTTTCAGGGAGGATTGCTTGTACGGATGGAGACGAAGAAAAACCATATCGCCTGCTTGAAAAGTGCACTCAGAATGGTGCTGATCAGCTTGTTGCTTCATGCGATTTCTTTCCATGTGAATATTGTCCCACAAAATGCAAAGAATCTGATCACAGTTTCGAAGGACCGTGTTGACTTCCTGAACTGGTGAACTGTTGGGGGTGTATGGAAGAAGAAATGGAGGTGCCTGACCATAGACTGCTTCATATGGGGTCATTTTAGAAGCAGTGTGGTAAGACGTATTGTACCACCATTCAGCTAGAGGTAGCCACTTTGCCCACTGATGTTGTTGTTCAGAGGTGAAGCAACGAAGATAAGTTTCCAAGCATTTGTTGATAATTTCAGTCTGACCATCTGTTTGTGGGTGATACCCTGAACTCATCTTCAGTTTGGTGCCAGTGTGGTGAAATAGTTCTGTCCAAAAATGACTGGTGAAAGTCGCATCACAATTCGAGACAATGGAAGAAGGGATGCCATGAAGATGAAAGATCTGGTCCAGGAAAATTTGAGCGACGGAGGAGGCTGTATGGGGATGGCTGAGAGCACAAAAATGACTATATTTGGAGAGGCGATCAACCACAACGAGAATCACTGTCTTCCTGCCAGATGTAGGGATCCCTTCAATGAAATCCATAGAAATATCTATCCAAATCCGTGTAGGTATGGGCAAGGGTTCGAGCAATCCTGGAAGGAGTGTTGTTTCACCCTTATTGCGCTGGCAGGTATCACATTCAACCACCATCTGTTGAATTGTCCTTTTCATGCCCTGCCAAAAGAAGTTACGCCCTGCCCATTCATACACTTTGAGGAACCCAGAGTGTCCTGCCAGTGGAGAAGCATGGAGTTCAAAGAAGACAACCTGTTGAAGATCTGTGCTCTGGGGAAGCACCAAACGACCCTTGTATCTCAGAGAAGCACCATCCCAAGAGTAATGTGGTACAACAGAAGGGTTGTTGGTCAAGCATTGCATGATTTGAGATAAAGAAGAGTCATTGACATAACCCTGTTGAACAGATTGCAACCAATTTGGAACAGGCATAGAAATAGTTGAAAGAGAACCTTGGGCATCAAATGTCCGAGAAAGAGCATCTGCCACAATATTGTCTTTACCCTTCTTGTAAGTGATATCATAGTCATAACCCATGAGTTTTCTAACCCATTTCTGTTGTGCTGGGGAGGAGACACATTGTTCCAAGAAATATTTTAGACTCTGGTGATCAGTCTTGATGCAGAAATGATTCCCTAATAGGTATGGTCGCCACTTCTGTACTGCATGCAAAATAGCCATCATTTCCTTCTCATATGTAGAGGCAGCTAAATTCTTACTTGAAAGGGCTTTGCTAGTGAATGCAATGGGGTGTTCATCTTGAAGGAGAACAACACCAAGTCCATTGCCGCAAGCATCACTCTCAATAGTGAAGGGCTTGGAAAAATCAGGCATAGCTAGAACAAGTGTAGTACACATAGCTTGTTTCAGTTTTTCAAATGCACATTGAGCAACATGTGTCCATGTAAAAGCATCCTTTTTAAATAGAGCCATTAATGGAGCTGCAATCTTCCCATAATACATGACAAACTTGCGGTAGTAGCCAGTCAACCCCAAAAAACCATGAAGGCTCTTGAGTGTCTGAGGATGCGGCCAATTGTTCATGGCATTGATTTTGGCAGGATCCACGTGAACCCCTTGTGTTGAGATAATGTGCCCGAGATACTCAACTTCCTTCTGTCCAAAAAAACATTTAGACTTCTTGGTATGGAGATGATGGTCAGAGAAAAGTTGCATGACAAGATCCAGATGCTGGAGATGTTCATCCCATGTTTTACTGTAGATGAGGATATCATCAAAGAATACCATAATGAATTTCCGCAAGTAGGGCTGAAATATTTTATTCATTAAGGCCTGGAATGTGGAAGGAGCGTTAGTGAGGCCAAAGGGCATGACCAAAAACTCATAATGGCCATCATGTGTGTGGAAAGCTGTTTTAGGGATATCATCCTCATGAACCTGAATTTGATGAGACCTAGAATGAAGATCCAACTTGGAGAAAAATTGAGCCCCATGAAGCTCATCAAGAAGCTCATCAACAACAGGAATTGGAAAATTATCCTTGATGGTGAGGTGATTAAGTGTTCGGAAGTCAATGCAGAGGTGCCATGACCCATCTTTTTTATGAACAAAAGAACTGGAGAAGAAAAGGAATTAGTGCTTGGGCGAATAATACCTTGCTTCAATAAGTCCCAAACGAGAATTTCAATCTCTGTTTTTTGGTGAAATGGGTAGCGATAGGGCTTGATGTTGGGAGGAACACTGCCAGGAAGGATCTGAATATGATGGTATTTTGGCCTTGAAGGTGGCAATCCCACTGGTTCAGCAAAGACACCTGTATATCGATCCAGAATTTGTTGTAGATCCAAAGGAGTAGTTGAGACCGCTGATGGTGGCATTTGAATGGAATGGATATGAGCGATGACACCATGTGAATTATTCTTGAGTAGTTTTTCCATGTGATGTGAACTGATGATGCTGAGAGACCCTGGTTGTAATCCTGTCAATGTGTGTTTTTGTCCATTGAGGGAAAACTACATCCAAAGTTTAGCAAAATCCCATAAGATAGGGCCAAGTGTGCATAGCCATTGAGTGCCCAAAACCACATCACATACGCCTAAGGTCAAGGCAAACATGTTAGAGCGCAAGGTATAATCTCCCATAGAGATATGCACATTTCGACACTTCCCTTTGCAAGGTAAGGTTCCCCCATTGGAAACCATGACTTCAAAGTTGGAGCAAGGATGGATAAAACAATCAACTTGTTTGGCGATCCGAGGGTCAATGAAATTATGAGTGCTACCAGAATCAATGAGTATTGTAAGAGGAAGCTTCTTGAAGTAACCCCTGACCCGCATTGTTTGCGGGGTGGTGATTCCAGCTAAAGCATGGAAAGATATCTCTGGCTGGTCATCCTGAGACGGAGGGTCAATAAGAGGTTCCTGAATGTCGACCTGAGCATCCATTGTTTCTAGATCTTCATCACCAATTTCAGAGGCAGGCAGAGAATCCACATCCAAGAGATAGAGCTTTTGCTGAACCCATCTATGTCCCCGAGTGAATTTCTCATCACAATTATAGCAAAGCCCCTTTTCTCTGTGTGCTTGCATCTCTGTTTCAGAAAAATGCTTGATAGGAGTTGGTCGAGGATCCTGCGGTATGGGTGGTCGTTGAGAACTTGTATTTCGGAAGGGAACAAAAGTGGGCTTGGAGCGCTGTTGGGCTGCAATCTTGTCTTTTTCCAACTTAGCCAACCCTAGCGCTTCCATCATTGTGTTGGGATAGAACATTTTGACCTCAGAGCGGATGGCATCCTTTAGACCACTGATAAAACAACTCCGGTAAAAGTCATCAGACAATCCTTTAGTGTGGTTGGCTAGTTTCTCAAATTCAGTTTGATACTCTCTCACAGTGCTAATTTGGCGAAGTTTAGTGAGGGCTCCTGTGAAGTCATCAAAAGCACTAGGACCAAATCGTTGCAAAAGGAGCTGGCAAAAGTTGGGCCATTTTGGTTCTTCATGAGCCTTGATATACCAACGGTACCATTGAAGAGCTTCCTGTTCCAAATGAAAGGATGCAAGCGAAACTTTGTTGACATCAAAAGTATTGTGCAAATTGAAATACTGTTCTGCATGATAGATCCATCCAGTTGGATCAGTACCATTGAAGCGAGGAAAATCAAGCTTCGGACCACAGAAATTGCTGGAAGAAGAGAACCCATTGTCTGATGAAGACTCAGATTGCCGTTTGTTGTTCATAGCTGAATGTTCAAGATGGAGGCCGAGAAATTTTTCATCCAGATCCTGGAGTTTGGCTTGGATGGCTGCAAGTGCTTCTTCCATAGTTTTTGCTCCTGCGCAGGTGACAACCATAACCAGGAGTTTTTTTTTTTGAGAATGGAGCGGCTACGGCTCAGAAGGGATTTGAAACAGATAGATCTGCAATGGACCGAAAGTGAGTGGAAACAGAGGGATCTGAAACGACGCCGAATGGATTGAAAATGGTTGGATCTAGAACGACTTTCAGAATGGATCTGAAACGGCGCAGTAGTGATCGACAACAGTTCAGCTGAAAATAGATATGGACCCCAGGTATGTGCGGCTTCCTAACAGTTCAGGGGTTTCACTCGTCCACCAATGCTGTCTAACGGCTTGCATATTGGGGCAATACCCCTCACTCCATGGCTCAAGTAAAACTGATAACCGCTTTGCCACAAACGACAGCTCTTGGTTTACCTCACGGGTGGGAACTAGTCAATTAGGTAGGGGTCGTTGCCCTTTTTGCTGGCAGGTCCTCTCAATGGGATAGCTACTTCGGGGTTTCTGTGGTACTCCTCACAATGAATTTTAGGACTTATTCCCAAGTACTTCCCACAGTTAAGCGGATAGGGATTATTCCCAAATCCGAACCTGCAACAGATGCGAAAAAAAATTTGGCAGAAATTTCACCTAGCGAGCCCAAGAAAGTGCTCTGATACCAGATGTGAAGCACCTGCAACAATTAATTAATAAGAATATGCGAAATAGCAGAAATGACAGAACTCAGAATCACTTTTATATTGATCGCAGGCCACTTCGAGGGGGCAACCTCCTTTGAGCAAGCTCAATACAAATAACTTCATGGTGCCTTCATAGGACTCAACACACACTTACATACTAAGTCTAGGAGCCAATACCATGGGTCAAAAGCATGGGCCACTACAAACTATGGATCAACAATACTACGGGCGACTTACAAAGCATATGCGCCAACAACAATAACACAAACTATTGATCAACAAATACTATAGGACGACTTACAAAGCATATGCTTCCAACAACAATATACTAACAAAGTAAAGACATGGGTTCCTAACATTAACGCACCAGTGCGTTAATTGTGAAAGCACACCATTTTGATTCCCGATGCTTTATAATAAATAAAACTCACCGATAGAGGCATATATGACAATTTTTTTTTTTTTTTTTGTTGTGGTTAATGGTGCTTTCAAATATGACGCACTAGTGCGGTCTTGTATGAGAAGCACATATTCGTTTTGTATATTGAAACACACCGAAATGGCATATTGTTTATTTATTTATTTTGAAGATATGTATTTTTTTGTATAATATACTTAATAATTTCCCTATTTAATGGTCCAGGTTGTTTATTGATAGAAAATGCATGATAATTGTTTAATGAACAACAATTCTAGTCGACATGATGGGAGCACATCGAAAGTCACGAAGAAGACAAGTTCTTTGTAATTCCTATATCAAATTAATATGTTTGAATTATTTGTAAACTTAACTAATATTTATTGGTTAATGTGTGACATGTGGAGCCAAAAAATGAGGAAGCTTGATAAGATCCTTTGCAATCTAAGTGTAGAAGAGCGTAACACCTTGATGGAAAAGTTGCAGAGTGATGAATTAGGTGAATAAAAAAGAAATCAATGTGAATTTTTTCTTGAATTTTGAGTAATGTTATAGTTAAGAATATTTGGTAATATATTTCAAACAATATAATTCACATGTGTTGAATGTTATGCAGGGGCTGACAACAACCGAAGGGATTGTCAGCACACGAAAAAACAAATTATGGAAGATGTCAAGGATGATGAATTGGTTCTTAGCTCATACATAGTGGTGACGGAAGTTAATGAAAGGGAGAATTTTTTTTATAAAACTATGAGGGATATAGTGCAAAGAACGTATAGACGTAATTTCCACTTACAATACATAAATCAATCCAATGAGTCCAAGAACTAGGTTATATCTAATCTACAAGAGGTGTTTCCAAAGCATGGTCAATGAGACCCGTTATACTTGCAATAGCAAAAAAATACAACAAGAAAAAATAATCATTCAAAAAGTAATATTCCTAAACATGTTTTTTTATAGAATATGTATGTACTATTATAAAGCATTTCTTTATTAATATTAATTATTCTATATTTAGTTTTCATATCAGCATAAAAATAGTTTAATGTCATTTTACATTTTTAGGAAGATTATGAAAATACCAAAGGATGAATGAGGTGATATCCAAAATATGCCTGTAGGGATGTCCAAAAAAGTGTACAAGTAGATGGTCAAGGAAATGGATAATTGCATCACGTGGGGAGCCATCTCAACATCAATGTGCTTCAAATGTATGAAATCATTGAAATTTTCTATTATGTACATCTAATTAACTAATTTAGAATTAAATATTAATTTTCAATTGTTTTATTGCAGAAAAAAAAAACAAAATGGAACCCATTCAACACATAAGACATGATGACAAGGAAAAAAAGAGTTGATAACAAAGTTTGTAAGTAGTTGCGATTTCCTTATAGCAGTTAAGATTTCATATTGGTTGTGATATATATATATATATATTACAATGACCATCCTTGGATGTTTTTAAACAAGTGTTAACATACAAAGAAGATTCATCAGAATAATTGATTGACATTGGGTTAAGTAAAGGTTGTGAGTATATGTTGGTGTATCAAAAATTAATTGTGGAATTTGTAAGTATTTATGTTGTTTTAATTCTCTCATTTTATAATTAATAGAACAACAAAAAACATTTATATTAAATCTATGATTTGTTATTGGGTATAAAATTTACAGGAAACAAAGTATGGATTGCAGCCAATAGAATGTTTATTGAAACAAGGCATGATATGTGGTTTTAAAGAAATGTGTATAATTCAGGATTCAATTCTTGCTATGGTACGTCGGTTTTCAATTTACATTCATTTGTATTATCTATTTTAATTTTCATTATTCCCAGCAATGTATATACACTCATTACACTTTAGTTTTATGTTTGTAGATGGAAGCTGAAGAAGATGAAAACATTTGAGGCAGTCAACAAAACATTCAACCAAATAACACAAGTCATGTAAGTGTCTTCAGCACCGACAACAGTTCCAGCGAAGAATGATGATCCATATATTTTGGATGTTAATGGAAGCTGTTGTATATTTTGAAATAATTGTTGGTGAAAATCAGACATTTTGTATAATGTACTGGACATAGTGTCCCAATTGAAAGAGAATGGGTTACAGTGTAACAATTATATGCATGTCGACATTTGACTATTGTGGATTTTATGTTCCATTTTGTATGACAAAGGGCCTCTTATTGATATATAAAAAAATGAATTTTTTTATTCTATTGCATTATCCAGTGTCGTGAAATGTAACATTGGTAATTAAATATATGGATGATTAAATATTACAATATATGAGAAAATTTATGATATAAAAAATTAATCCAAACATCATATCCAAACGCAATAATAAAAATAAAATGAATACTACTATAAACAATATTTCATTTTTTGATGAATAATGGAATTAAATAAAAATATATATATATATATATATATATTATAGTGTGATGTTAGCAGTCACTATTCACCAAACAAAAAACAATCACCGGTGCATCTGATCCTATTAATCACACCGGAGCTTTTTGGATAATGTAGCTCCAGTGCATTTGAGAGAGCATTGCACCAGTGCGCTTATAAGAACATAGTCTTGGTGCAGCCGAATACTCGTTACATACCTTGGGATTTTTCTATTATCACACCTCGGTGTACTACTGTATATTAACCTCATTTCTAATTTTAAAAATATAGCGACAACCATCGTCCCAGTCAACTTTACCGATTTGTTTTCCTTCAGTTATCACATCGGTGCGTTTTAATAGTTTGTAAGCATCAGGGCTTTTTAATAGTTCGTAGGGAGAAATGTGGCATTTAATGTAAAGCCCTGGTGCTTATATTGTTATAAGGTACCAATGCATTTTAATAGTTCATAATCATCGGTGCTACAGTTAATATAAAGCACTGGTGCGTTTTAATAGTTCCTAAGCGAGCGTTGGTGCTACATTTAGTATAAAGCACCGATGCATCTAATATTGTTATAAATCACCAGTTCCAGTTAAAATTTTGGTGCGCATTGGTGCTATATGTATTTTCAAGCACTAATGCACAAATTTGTATGTGCACCAGTGCATGTATTTGTAATGTCCCCATCCCTTAAACCAACCAGTAGGATGGGACATTAACTAAATTAGGTCCTCAAAATCCCCCCCATAATGATAATTAGGAATTTAAAACAACTAAAATGCATGTGCACACATGTAAATAAAAACACACAATGGAATAAAATCAATCCACACACACAACATGCGATTTACAGGCATAAATATCACATACATATAACTTAAAAATCATTGCACATCATATACAAAAGAATACTTATCTTTTAAGCAAATAAGATACAAGCAAATAGCTGTGTAAGAGCGATTTTCCACCTAGCCATAGGCACTCTATCTTTTTTATGTTGAGAGGCCACCCCTAAGTTGGGATATGAGGCCACTAGGGCGAAGGAAACACCTACATGATTCTATCTCTCAGCCCACAACCCATTTTTCTCACTGTGCTTAGCCAAAAAGCTCAACCAAAGCTCTACATGGGTCTCACTAAGTCATCACAGCCATGGCACTCCTTCCAACTGCCCCACACAACACAAGGAAGGAATTTCCCTTCATTGATCCATAGTTCCCTCAGGAAATCCAACCCTTACAATGCTTACCAGTGTGTGCAGTAAGAGTCCAATCTGCTGTATGCTAATGGAGAACCTCCTGCAACATTAATCCATGGCTTGTCAAGCATCCAAAAGTAGAAAAACTCAATGGGTAAAGGTTCCTATCTTTCCCAACCTCCATTCTCACCTACAACCATGTATTTTCCCTTCCAAAATAAATCTCTCTCTTCAAATTCGAATTTTTGGGTTAAACACAGTTTGGCAATGGACATGAACAACAATGGAAAACTCTATGTAGTGAAAGAACATGCATGCGAAAATGATCAAAAGAGTGTTCAATCCAAGGATATGAGGTAAGGATAAAAAGACAATTGGCATAGATTCTAACCATAGAATAAATAGGACTGCTGATAGATGACATAACTGTCACAACCCCCATGCTTCAATAACTACATGAAGTGACTTTTCCCACCAACCTCACATATGCATTCAATGATTGGATTTAATAGTCAAGAGAAGGTAATTGGCTTATTTAAGGCACATGTCAGATTTTTGGATGAGTTCTAAGGTTGACACATGGAAACATAGGATTTGGTTTCCCCATAGGCCCCCTTTCCTCTTCCCCTCTGGTGGAATCACAACCTCTCTAGTGCTCTTTACACAACCATATTAGACCATTTTATTAATTTCCAACATAATATTTACATACATTTGAATCGACATAGTAATCCAACATGGTCCAAATAAAAATAAAGACATCATACATGCCTATCCATTCTCTAGTTAGGACTCGGCCTTGAGATATGCACTAGGAATCCATAATAGCATATTTACATTATTTACATAATTTTGGTTAAATACATTCCAATTCAAAATTGGGGGTATTACAATACCCTCCCCCTTGGAATAACATCGTCCTCGGTGTTTTCTCAAAATCAGAACAAAAATGGGTATGACTCTTTCATGGCATCCTCCAACTCCCACGTAGCCTCATTGGGACCGAAGTGCTTCCATTGCACCTTTACCTATCCGATGGCTCAGTTCCAGAGCAATGTTACCTTCCTGTCTAGGATGCATAGTGGCTTGGTTTGGAACTCTCCCTCGGGTTCCACCTGAATAGCATCCCAATTAATCACATGGTTAGGAACTGGTACATATTTATTAAGCAAAGAAATATGAAAAACATTATGAGCTCCAGTACTAGCAGGAAATGCAATTCTATATGCAACTGGCCCTATCCTTTCAAGCACTTCAAATGGCCCACAATATCTTGGTGACAACTTGGCACAATTTACAAGATTTTAGGAACTCTCCCTTGGCCTCACTCTAAGGTAGACATGATCCCCAACACTGAATTCTCTATGCATTCTATTCTTATTTGCATAGATTTTTTGCCTATCTTGGGCTGCTTTTAAATTATTCCTAATTTTTGCAACCTCTTGCTCCATCTCTTTAAGCAATTCCGACCCAATTACAATTCCGTTCATTGGATTATCCCATGTCACTGGTGTCCTGCATTTTCTTCCATATAAAACTTCAAATGGACTCCTGCCCAATGAAGCTTGTTGCCCATTGTTATACGAAAACTCTGCCAAGTGTAGCTAATCTTCCCACTTGGATGGTTTGTCCATCAAATACATACAAGGCATGTCCTTAAGAACCTAATCTTCTCTTTCTGTTTGTCCATTTGTTTGTTGATGGTAGGCAGTACTAAAGTTCAAATGTGTTCCCAGGTCTGCAAAAATAATTTTCCAGAAATTTGAGGTAAATTTGGTATTCTTGTCTTAAATTATCGCCTTAGGAAATCCATGCAATTCAAAATTTCTTTCATGAAAATACTTGCAATGGCATCTACTTTGTAGGTGGATTTAACTGGTGTAAAGTGTGCTTATTTTGGCAATTTATCTACCACAACCATGATATAATCATGTCGTCTCACGGTCGTTGGCAATATTGTAATAAAATACATGGAAATTATTTCCCATTTCCATTCTAGAATTGGCAAAGGATGCAACAAACCTGTTGGGTGTTGATGCTTAGTTTTCACTTGTTGACATTTCATACATCTTGAAATATACTCAGCAATATCTTTCTTCATCCCTGACCAAAAATATTGTTTCCTAGTTGTAGCAATTGTTTTATGATATCTTGGGTAAGTAGAATATGGCATTTTATGGATTTCGTCCATAACAATTCTCCTCAAGTCTGCCACATTTGGAATATAAATTTTGTTTTTATAAACACGAACTCCATCCTCTTCCAAATGATACCCTTCATAACTCTTTTCAAAATTATGCCGCTGTAAGTTTTTCCTTTATTTGCACATATAATTCATCTTCAACAAGAGAATTAACAATCTGTTGTCTTAAATCTGATTGGTATGTTGTGATGGCTGCAACATGCATTTCATGCATCTTTCTGCTGAGTGCATCATCCACTTTATTTTCCTTTCCTTTTATGTGTTTGATCTCAAAATCAAATTCACATAAAAATTCCATCCATCTAACTTTCCTGGCATTTAATGTTGGCTGGCCAAATAAATATTTCACACCACAAGGGTTTGTCCTCAATTCAAATTTTCTGCCCATTAAATAGTGTCTCTACATCTTTAAGGCATGAACTATGGTTGCAAGTTCCAAATCATGTGGCATAATTCTTTTCATTCTCCTTCAATTTTCTAGACTCATAACATACCACATGATTGTTTTGCATAAGAACTCCTCCAAGTCCTTGTTTACATGCATCTATACACACCACAAATTATTTTTTTGTGTTTGCAATTTTCAGAATTGGAGCACTTGTGAGAAGCTTCTTCAATGACTGGAAGATTTCTACACATTTCTAGGTCCATTCAAATTTTGTTCCCTTCTTTTGCAAAGAAGTGATTGGGTTTGCAACCTTGGAGAATCCTTCAATGAATATTCTATAGTAACCAACAAGACCCATAAAATATCTCACGTCTGTCACATTCTTTGGAGTTGTCCAATTTTAATGGCTTCAATCTTTTATGGATCCACTGATATTCCTTCCTCTGAAATAATGTGACCCAAATAATGAATTTTATTCTTGTAAAATTCACATTTTCTTAGCTTTGCATACAACTTACGCTCCCTTAGCAATTGCAAATCCATTCTCAAATGTTCTTCATGCTCCTCTTCATTCTTAGAGTAAATAAGAATGTCATCTAGAAAAAGAAGAACAAACTTGTCCAAATATTTGTGGAAAATGCTATTCATGAGACACATGAAGGTAGCTGGTGCATTAGTGAGACCAAATGGCACCACTACAAATTCATAGTGTCCATACCTTGTTATAAAGGCTGTATTGTGAATATCTTCTTCCTTGATCCTTACCTGATGGTAACTAGACCTCAAGTCAATCTTTGAAAATACCTTTGCCTCTCTCATTTGATAAAAAAGATCATCAATTCGAGGTAATGGGTACTAGTTTTTCACTGTCACTTTATTCAACTGCCTATAATCAATACATAGCTTGAGTGTACCATATTTATTTTCACAAATAGTACAGGTGATCCCCATGGAGGCACACTTGGCCTTATCCATTTTTTTCCAATAATTCTTGCAATTACATTTTCAACTTTAATAATTCTGGTGTGTTCATTCTATAAGGTGTCTTAGACACTAATGAAACTTTTAGTACAATATCAATTGTGAATTCAATGTCCCTCTTGGGAGGTAGTCCTGGAACTTCCTCGGGAAACACATCCCTGAATTCTTGTAGCACATGATAGTCCTCCAATTTTGGAATTTCATTTTCTGATTGTCCAATATATGGGCTGCATACAATTGAAAACCCTTCCTACAAAACGTCTTCAGCTGTATGCCTGAAATATTCCTAACATAAATTTTCTTTGGAATTCCTTTCACAACCCCTAAGTGTCCTTCATCATCAATGCATTCAAAACTCTTGTTGTAGCAGTCTAGTTTAACTCTGTGTGCTTCCAACCAGTCCATTCCAATGAGAATGTCATATGAACCAAGTGGTAAAATATTCAGATCTACACAAGTGGACAGTCCACCCATTTCTAATGGATATTTCTCCACCATTTCAACAACTTTCTCTTGGTTCTTGTGGCTAGTTGAACTGACCATGATTTACTATGCTTGGTTTTCTTAAAAGCACAAATATCAACAATTTTAGGATTGCTGTAACTGTGAGTATATCCAGGGTCAATCAAAATAGAAATAGATTCCTCAACAATTTTATCTTCAATCTCAACCACAGTTTATTGATGATTTTCTTAGCGGTCCTCTAGTGCTGCATAAATCCTAGGGACAATCCTTGCAACTTGAACCACAATTTCAGCCTCTTGGATGTTGTGAAATTGCTTTGCACTCCCATTTTGATATGGACAATTTCTAAGCAAATGGCCCTCTCCACATCCCCAACATTGAAGTGGATCCATTGGCTTGTCTCCCATCATCTTAGTTGGATTTGTCACAACTTATGGTGGCTTCCTTGGATGGTTTCTAAAATGGGGAGGCTTGAACCCCTTCTTCCTCTGCTCAAACTTCTCATTCTTCTTGTCCTTCCATGATTTATGGAAATATGGCTTGCTTTGGGCTTGATCATAACAATATTTAGCCTTTCTTATGGTTTCATCTAGAGTTTGAGGCTCATCAAACTCAATTCTATCTTTGTAGGACTGAGGCAACCCACTTAGGAAATGCTGAATTTTGACTTTATCATCCCTAATATACTTGAAATACCTCAACAAATCCAAAATTTTATTTTCATATTCCTCCATAATCATTTGTCCCAACTTTAACTCATGGAATTATTTAATTTTTCCATCATAGTACCTATCCGAGAGGTACTTTTATTTGAAGTGTTTATTGAATTGCTTCCACACTATCTTCCTTTTGTAGAATTAGCCACAACAGATCTATTGAACAAGAATATCAATCACAATGATGTAAAACAAATTGGAGTAAAAACTGTGCAAGAGAGATGCATCAGTACTCTATAATCCAGAAATGGTAGAATAACAATACAATGCTGTCACAATGAGTGAGCAATTCGAATTAGCCAAGGAGGTCATTTGAATATACCGCATGGCATAGCTTGGCTCCAACTAGGAGTCCTCATCATCAATCAGTGGTGGTCATCAATGCACAAGTAACTGTCAGCCAGGTGTCAAATTGAGTCTAATAAGTGTAACTGATGGTAATGGCACTAATGTAGGGATGGAGGCTCAGTGGAGGGCACATAAGGAGTTAATTGCACTCAGAATAGGTAGTAAAGTCTTATCGGAGGTCAATCGGAGTGATAACAGCAGTTAGGAGTCAGTCTAGCCTCAAATCAAGGAAAGACAACTAGCTAACTGAAGTGAACTGGACTGGTAGGTGAGAAAAGGTGCCCTTCTCAAGTGGTGGGTGAGAAGTGGGCGTCGCCCTGACTAGGAGGGCTAAAACTGAATGGAAATCAAACTGGTGACTGGGAAACATGTGGATGCATGCAAAGTACATACTGAATGATGAGATATCCTAACACCCCCCCTCAATCTATAATATGATGTAAAAGATAAAATGTAGGGACCTGGTTACTGAGACCAATGGTCACCCCAATACAATAATCTAAAAATGTTGAAAATAAGCTAAGTGAGGAAAGAGGGAAAACCTAGTGGGAAGAAAGCCCCCCCTCAAGCTAAACATAAAAATGGATCTAATCTATCTCCACCATGATGGAATTCACCCCCAGTAGTGAACGGAGGTAAGAGAACTTCTTCTCAATGAAGCTCTTGGTGAATATGTCTACAATTTGCTCATCAGTAGGGCAATATTGCAGAATGATGGTACGATCATGCACCAACTCTCGGATGTAGTGCATATGAATCTCAATGTGCTTGGTCCTCTACCGCTGAACTAGATCTATGGATATCTTAATAGCACTTTTATTGCCACAAAATATGACAGTCGAAGTAGTGCTACCAAAATCAAACTCGGAAAGAATACCCTGCAACCAAACTGCCTGAATGCAGGCATTGATTGCCCCTCGATACTCTGCCTCTGCTGAAGAAAGTGCAATGGCTGCCTGCTTTTTGCTTGACCAAAAAATAGGGCCTTGTCCAATCATGAAAACATATATGGAAGTGGAATTCCGATCTATGCTATCACCCGCCCAATCTGAATCATTAAAATCAATGAAATCTAGCTCATAATCTACAGCATAATGTATGCCAAAATGTCTCGTACCTTGCACATATTGCAAGATCCACTTGGATTCCCACCAATGAAGCTCATGGGGATGCTGCATATACCTTGATACAACACTCATGACATAAGAAATATCAGGCCTTGAGTGTGTCAAGTAGAGTAGTGAACCAATCAATTGTCGATACATAGTGCAATCTGCAAGCGATGTGGAATTTCCTTCCTCACGACTGATTCCTGAGAGGAATGGAAATGGAGCAGCCTTACATTCTGCCATATTAAAATTTAATAACAGGTCCGAAGCATACTTTTTCTGAGCTAATGTGATCCCATCAAATTTTTGAGCTATCTCCAAGCCCAAAAATTGCTTAAGCAAGCCCAAATCGCTCATGTCAAAAGCTAGATTTAAAGCGGTTTTTAGCTTGTTGATTGTAAGGAGAGTGCTACCAGTAATGAGAAGATCATCAACATAAAGAAAAAAAATCAGAAAATTACCTTTAACTTTCTGTAGGTACACATTTGGATCAGATTTGCATCTTTTGAAATTCTGAGAAAGAAGGAAGGAGTCCATCTTTGCGTACCAAGCTCTTGGGGCCTGTTTCAATCCATACAAAGATTTCTTCAATCTGCAAACTAATGATGGATCTGATATGTATCCTTCTGGATGCTTCATATATAATTATTCATCAAGGTGTCCATGTAAAAAAGCACTCTTCACATCCATATGGTGCACTTCCCAGTGCTTGGATGCAGAAATAGCCAAAACTAGCCGGATGGAATCCATCTTTGCAACCGGTGCAAAGGTTTCAGTGTAGTCCACTCCTTTGACTTGGGAGAAACCTTTTTCCACCAGCCTAGATTTGTATTTTTTGATAGAGCCATCAACAACAACTTTCATGCGGTATACCCACTTACATTGTACCAATTTTCTTCTAGGTGCAAGAGAAACTAGCTCCCATGTATTGTTCTTTTGAAGAGAACTGTACTCTTCATCCATGGCGGTTTGCCATCGTGGATCTCAATGGGAATGATAGTATTATTTGGGATCTGAACCAATCATCAAATAAAATTTCTCAAATAATAATGGATCAAAAAATGAAAGAGCCATACCTACTCTTTGAAAGTCTGCTCTTGTTCTCCTTGGATTAGCAGGATTTCCAATCTTTGGAGCAACAGATTGTAGAGTGTTTTGGGCCCACTTTGGTAACTGAGGAGGATCATTATGGTTGGATTCTGAACCTAATATGTCATGGTCATCAAAGTCTGATAAAATATCATAAATATAATATCCAATGATTTATTCATCTTCTCTCGAAACTTCTTCTTGTAGAGACTACGGATCGACAGTGTTTTCCTTGACTAGTTTCAGATCTGGAAGCGGTTCTTCAAACTTCACACTTCGCTCTATGAATATATTTTTGGATATGATATTCATGAGTTTATATGATTTTGATTATTCTCCATATCCTATTAGGATGCATTCAATACTTTGTGGATCCAAATCTTTTCTTTTATCAGAAGGAATTCTAGCCCATGCAGTGGAGCCAAAAACCCTCAAATTGGACACATCCGGTTTGTGACCAGTGAATGATTTTAAAGGAGTTTTACCTTTCATGGATGAATGTGAAAATTGGTTCTAAATGTATGTAGAAACATTCATGGCTCTAACCCAAATATTTGCAGCCAAACCTTTTGACTCAAGCATACAGGTAGCCATCTCTTTCAGTGACCGATTCTTTCTTTCCGCTACACCGTTCTGCTGGGATGTGTAGGGAACTGTATGTTGGATCTGAATTCCTCTTTCAGCACAAAGTTTCAGAAACTCAGTCTTGATATATTCTCCACCATTATCAGATCTAAGAGCTTTGATCTTGCTATCAATGGCGGTCTCAACAAAATCCTTAAAATCCTTGAATTTTCCAAGCACTTCTGACTTGTTTTTTGAGAAAAAATACCCAAGTAAAGTAGGAGAAGTCATTGATGAATATCAAAACATACCTTGAACAATTCATGGAAATATTTGGCAGCAGACCATTGATATCAGAATGTATGAGACCCAACATAGTAGAATCTCTGCTAGCTTTCCTGCAGTCGAACTTGTGCTCGGGGTGCTTCCCATTGATGCAACATGGGCAAATTCCCTTCGAGGAACGGAGGTGCGGAAGACCATCAACCATGGATTTTTTTTGCAACAACAGAAAATAATTGTAATTAAGGTGTCCAAACCTTTCATTCCAAATCCTGCTAACCTCATTTCCATGTGTGAGAAGAGCAGTGGGATTTTCAAGCGGCACAAAGTGTGAAAACTCATAGTATTTTGCAGTGTGGTTTGCCTTTCCGAATGCAATAAGTATTCCACTTTCAATATCAGAAATTTCAACTTTGTTAGGGCTGAATGTAACTTGGTTCGGTGCACCGATGTGTGTCATTTTATACACATAAAGTATATTCGAAGCCAAGGAAGGCACATAAAGAACATTCTGAAAACTTCCATGCTCTAAATGGATGGTACCTTTACCCTTTGATGAAATTTTTGAGTCATCTCCCAAATGGATGGGGATGGAGCTGTTTGGATCAAATGAAGAAAAGGAGTCAATATTTGCAGCCATAGGATTCGAGGCACCGAAATCTATCAGTAGAGTGGTGGGTTTCGAAATAGTTGCCATGAGTGCTTGACCTCTTTCATGATCATCATTTCTATCCTTCTTCCGTGCACTGTAGGGAAGAGTTATGTTATTCTTTTCCAAAAGGAGGGCCATTTGATCTATTGTTTTCTTCATGCATGAACTTTCAGGATGAAAGCCATGGTTTCAATATGAACACTTAGATTTTTCTTTACCCTCTTTACCCTTTTGCTTGTTCCTTAAGCTGGATGGTGCATCCGATGGTTTGCTTTTCTCTCTTTGCTTGGATGGTTCGAATTTGGGATTCTCTTTATTTTGCTTCCCTTTTCCATTCAAATTCTTGGATCCTTGAACAAAGAGGGATGAATATTTGGAGCTTATGGACCCCATTTGAATTAGCTTATCATGCTCTTTGGTAACGGACTCAATGAAGGCATTCAAGGTAGGCATCTTCCAATTCGGGTAGTTAGCCAACCAGAATTGAAAGTAGAGACAAATAGAAATATTTACCAAGTTTTGAAGAATAGAGAGGATCAATTGTTTATCCTCTTTGAAAACTCCACTGTTCTTTAATTGCAAAGACAAATGCTTGAATCTTGTGAAAAAATCATTGATGGTCTCGAAATTCTCAGGATTCAAGGCAATCAATTCATTTTCCAATTGAAAAGACTGCATGTCATCCTGCTTCCCAAAAAGATTCTCGAGTTGCTCCCATAGTTCCTTTGCAGTAGTCAATCCACTGAGGTGAAAGTGAAGATCCTTGGAAATATTGAGGGAAAGAAGACCATATGTTTCATCCAACTTGTTGAAGTGCTTTGATTTTTCAATGAGAGTATTGGGCTCAACTTCGAGGCCCATGGTGACTCTGTAGTACCCTCTTGAGTGCAACAGAATATCCATGTCATTCTTCCATTCAAAATAATTGAAAGGAGTGAGTAGCTTAGAAGACGAAGAATCCATCTCAATGATAGCGAATGCACTTGATGGAGATGATTAACCTGCAAATCACAATCAAAACAAGAACAATAAGGTCGAACAATCCACCCTTTTAGAGTTGCATCACACTTGGGATTGGAGATCAAGCAAGATTGAAGATCCAATGTATCAAATCCAGGAATTATGTGGAAAACTCAAGCTTCTGGAGTGGATTGGAGAGTATTTTTCAGCTTTGCATGCACATGAGATTTTACATGTCAAAACTTCAGTAATTTTGAGCAAATTCACTCAATTCTTCATGTAGAACACCTGTAGAAGAGAGATATTGTCCCTACCATGGATTTGATACCATGTAAAATTAGTCACAGCAGAACTATTGAACAAGAATAACAATCACAATGATGTAAAACAAATTGGAGTAAAAACTGTGCAAGAGAGATGCATCAGTACTCTATAATCTAGAAATGGTAGAATTACAATACAATACTGTCACAATGAGTGAGCAATTCGAATTAGCCAAGGAGGTCATTCGAATATACTGCATGGCATAGCTTGTCTCCAACTAGGAGTCCTCATCATCAATCAGTGGTGGTCATCAATGCACAAGTAACTGTCAGCCAGGTGTCAAAATAGGTCTAACTGAGTTTAATAAGTGTAACTGATGGTAATGGCACTAATGTAGGGATGAAGTCTCAGTGGAGGGAACATGAGGAGTTAACTGCACTCAGAATAGGTAGTCAAGTCTCATCGGAGGTCAATCAGAGTGATAATAGCAGTTAGGAGTCAGTCTAGCCTCAAATCAAGGAAATACAACTAGCTAACTGAAGTGAACTGGACTGGTAGGTGAGAAAAGGTGCCCTTCTCACGTGGTGGGTGAGAAGTGGGCACCTCCTTGACTAGGAAGGCTAAAAATGAATGGAAATAATCTCCCGGGTGCTGGCAGACTAGGGACTAGGTGCTGGAGGCATCAAATTGGTGACTGGGTAGCATGCGGATGCAGGCATGAATGCAAAGTGCATGCAAAGTACATACTGAATGATGAGATATCCTAACACCTTTCATTGATATTCTTCACTTTCCTATGGTGATCCCACCATATATATGCTCTCCCATTCAGAATGAAGATAGCCACTCTTGCTTTCATATTTCCAGAGTAGTCTTGGACTTGGAAATAATTCCTCATCCCAATAAGCCAAGCCTTAGCTTCTTGACCAGATTTTATCTCACCATCAAATGTGGGAGGTTTGGGATTCCTGAATTATTCATGTGAGTTGTTCTTGGAAGACATATTCCTCTTCTTCTTATGAGATGAAGAGCTCGATCCTTCAGTGGAATCCTTAGAGTCAGATGACTCACTAGAAGATATTTCTGGAGTGTATGACCTATCTCTAGAAATCCTTATTGAACTATGGTACCTCTTGTGAGAATGCCCTTGAGATACTCCCACTCCTTTCTTGATTTTCTGAGTGATTTCAAGAATTAATCTTTCTTTGAATGTTTGTCAGAATTTGGAGCATAGTTGCATTCATCTGATTCTACTCTTCTTGAGCTCTAAGAAACCTCTTGTCTGCTCTATAACTCTACAACTACACCCTTAGGCTCCTCATGGTTTCTACAATGTCTGGGGGAGTCACCTAGGTTCTCAAACCATTGGATTCTGTCTCTTCATTCTCCATTTGAATATTATATGCCATTGCATCAACCTCAACTTCATAAGGATCCTGTGCATCATCCATGATGATGAACTTATTGTCCCAACCAATATTAGAGGTTTCTCAACTGCACTATACTCACTGCCGACCCTTTAACAATCACTGATATGATTATGGATATGCAAAAGTGTTCATATAACACAATTGTTATATTTATTACAAAATAAAATTCAATTTCCATGTATTCTGGAAATTATCCATATTGATAATTTTGTCAAATTATGGCTATAGACACTTTTCTGATCAAGTTATATAAGCATATGAATCACCCATTCATAATTTAACTCTATACAATTGTTCCCCATTGGATAAGATTTCCAATGACTATAAGCATGCTCAATTCTGAATTATGAGCTCAAAGTTACAGTCCTCCAAAATTGTTAATTTGGCCCCAAATTCTATTCTTTTCCTGTAGGTGCATTTAAGCCAAAAGGCCAACTTCAGACACATTTAGAATATCACCTATCGAGTACCGAAACAATTTCTTTGCTGGCTTAGATAATACATACAACCAAGATTACTCAACAATTTTTGGTTCTCTAATCTGATGCTCCCATCACTTTCTATATAATTATGGAATTTATTGCTTTGTATTTTTCCACTTCTTCTAGACTTAGAAAATCCTGCAGTCCTGTAGCATCCACCCTCACAATCCAAAATTTTACCCCAAATTTGTGCAGCTCCAATGGCCACTGTTAAAATACAGATCTAATCTTGTTGATTTAAAAAAAAAAAATGGGGGTCAAGGGGGCTTACCCCCTTGCGACCTGTTAAATCACCGCCATGCCATACCATCCAACCTTGAGTGAGAGTGTGTCGACTGTTTCCCCCCTTTACCACAAGTGGTAACGTACCCCCACAAAGCGGTTTTGGAAAATATCTCTTGGGGATGCGCTATCAATCAAATAGTGACACACACCCCAAGCGGTTTTGGGCACAACAAGCCCCTCCTCCCCTTTTATCCGTCGTGTACTTTATCGGTGCATGATGGGTCTGGGCATTTGATATTCCATAATATCCGGCGGTCATATCTCTGCCTGCCCATTTCTAACCACCATGCACTTTCCCAAGGCACTGCGAGCCACGACCGTCGATCTACCCTTCCATCAAATGACCAGATATTCGCTCGCCCTCTATTAATCTCCATGCATATTGTTGATGCACTATCCACCACAACCGTTGATCTGCCTTATTGTTCAACGATTCGATCTTCATCCACCCCTGGAACTGATGTGGCAGGTCCACATCATACCTTTTTCCCACATGGATCTTCCACGTCATTCGTCCATGTGGAATGGGCGGGGTTCACATTAAATCACCAAAAATATTAAAATTTATAATTTGTATGATATTTTAATTTGGGGGAAAATGCTTGTTACAAAATTAACTTTGGTTCTTATCCGTCATTTAACAGAACTTGAACTTTACATAAGTATTTCATCTGCAACTCATATTTTTGCCCATAACTTCACATTCTCAGCCCATACAGCTCCGGTATTACAACCAGAATCTCGGATACCACTCTGTAACATCCCCATCCCTTAAACCAACCAGCAGGAGGGGACATTAACTAAATCGGGGCCTCAACATTTCGCCCCATAACCACAATTATGAATTTAAAACAACTATAATGCATGTTTAGAAATGTAAATAAAAACACAATGGAATAAACTCAATCCACACACACAACATGCAATTTACAGGCATAAAGATCACGGGCACATAAATTAAAAATCATTACACATCATATACAAAAGAATACTTATCTTTTAAGCAAAGAATATCCAAGCAACGAGTTGTGTAAGACCGATTTTCCACCCATCCATAGGCACTCTGTCTAGCATATACTCTTTCTGTTGATATTCCACCCCTAAGCTGGCTATGAGGCCACCAAGCCGAAGGAAACACCTACTGATTCTATCTCTCAACCCACAACCCATTCTGCTCACTGCACTTAGCCAAAAATCTCAACCAGAGCTCTACAGGGGTCTCCCTAAGTCATCATAGCCATGACACTCCTTCCAACTTCCACACACAACAAAAGGAAGGCATTTTACTTCACTGATCCACAGTTCCCTCAAGAAATCCAACCCTTACAATGCTTACCAGTGTGCGTAGTAAGAGTCCAACCTGCTGTATGCTAATGGAGAACCTCCTGCAACATTAATCCATGGCTTGTCAAGCATCCAAAAGTAGTAGAACTCAATGGGTAAGGGTTCCTAGATATCCCAACCTCCATTCTCACCTACAACCATCTATTTTCCCTTCCAAAATGCATCTCTCTCTTCAAATTCGAATTTTTGGGTTAAACACAGTATGGTAATGGACATCAAAAACAATGGAAAACTCTACGTAGTGTAAGAACATGCATGAGAAAATGATCAAAAGAGTGTTGAATCCAAGGATATGAGGTAAGGATGAAAAGGAAATTGAAAGAGATTTTGACCATAGAAGAAATAGGACAACTAACAACTGACATAACTGTCACAACCCCCATGCTTCAATAACTACATGAAGTGACTTTTCCCACCAACCTCACATATGCATTCAATGATTGGATTTAATAGTCAATAGAAGGTAATTGGATTATTTAAGGCGCATGGCATATTTTTGGATGAGTTCTAAGGTTGACACATGGAAACATAGGATTGGGTTTCCCCATAAGTCCCCTTTCCTCTTCCCCTCTGGTGGAATCATAACCCCTCTAGTGCTCTTTACACAACCATCTTAGAGCATTTTATTAATTTCCAACATAATATTTACATACATTCGAATCGGCATAGTAAGCCAACCGTATGGTCCAAATAAAAATATATAAATCATACATGCATAACCATTCTCTAGTTAGTCCTTGGCCTTGATCTCTGCATGTGAAATTCTACATCACACCAGATCATAGAATTGAGAATACCTCACAGTGAAAGAATGAGCTAAGAAGGTGAATTACAATGAAAATTGCAGTGAAAAGAGCAGTAAAATTAATCATGCATCGGAACTCAGATGGAAGCATAAAAGTGTAACATTATCCATTAATCAATATAGTCCACAAATATGTTACAATAGAGATAATTCAAATATCCTAGGAGAATTCGAGTCTCATCTTGTCTAGCATAGGAATTGTCACCATTGGAGTGCTCTAGAAGTCCCAAACTCAACTCAACTAAACCAAAACTCAGTTAACTGAAGACAAAGTCATTTGATTGACCAAGGAGGGCGCATTAGTGAGTTTTTCATGCAAATTAGGTGAAAAAGGGTGCATTAGATCACAATCAGTGGTGATCGGAGCTAAAACCCCGAGTAGAGTTCAGGGACTCAGGTGGACTGAACTAAAACTCAGAGTAGGCTCCTAAAATGTAGGGAACTGAATATGGTGGGCCTAAAATCATGCATGTAGGGCACAACAGGTGGCGAATGGGTCCTAGATGACATCTTCACACCACTAGGGGGGAAATGACATCATCAACTACTAGGAAAAAGAAAATAATGCTAAGTAGGAAAAGGATGGAATATTAATTATCTTAACACCCCCCATTAATCCTAACTTGGAAATCCTGGGCCCTGGTTACTGAGACCAAAGGTCACCCATACAATCAAATAAATGATAAAAAAAAACTTTTCATGAAACTAAAGAAATGGAGAAAAACTCATGGGAAAAATACCTCCTTTCAAAAAAGAACAGCAGGAAACTCAAACAACCTTCACATGTGCAAATTTTTTTTGAGTGAAAGACTTTGTAAAAATGTAGGCAATTTGCTCCTATGTGTTAGATTTTGAGCATTAATTCAATATACTCTAGGATCTTTTCTGAGAGAATAACATGTACAACATATCAAGTATAACAATGCATATCAATCACACCAAGCAATCACATGAGACAATAGACACACATAGTTTCATTGGGGAAAACCATAAAGGTGAAAAACCCCACAACTTCCTCAGAGATAGAAAGAGCAATGATACAACTCAAGTACAAGAGATAGTCTTCTCCTAGCAGCTGAACCTCCTCCTCCACTAGTGCACCACTTTCCGAGTAGTGTAGAAGTGAATAATGAGATGATCAAATAGAGTGCCTCCTGCACTCTATTTATACATGACCTGACCTGCCTAATAACCTAGCAGGGCCGACTTGTCCAACTCAGTCTAATAACCCATGGTTATACTAATCAGGGACGACCCCACACTTGGTGGTCTAATAACCCATCACAACAAGTTACGACACTTGTGACACTTGTCAATACAAATGACGACACTTCCGTATAGAGGAATAATACCATCTCTATAAGAGTACAATATACATAGGTGAAATGCATTCCGAAGTTACATATACATCAACACTCCCTCTTAACTAGGAAGGTATTTTTCGACACAGATCTGCTAGCACAAGTCTTCTTCTATGGATCATTGTCACTTGATCATCGTCATCGAATCATCATCATCGAATCATCGTCATCGTCACTGCTGCTGCTATATCAATCAATCTCCAATCTACTCGTCATAGGAAGTTCTACAGAGCCAACCCTTTTTTTTCATGCTGGATGTAGGCCCACCGCCTGTGGGTCTTCATCATCTACAGAGACAGCCCTTTTTCATGCTGGATGTAGGCTTATCCTCCATGTAGGTCTTCAAAATCTCTACGAGCAAGCCATCAAGTAGGTATACCTCAGAACTGATTACACTGCCTCTGCAAAACCTGCAAGATCTCCCAGGACTGATTACACTGCCTCTACAAAACCTGCAAGAGCATCTCGGGACTGATCATATGCCTCTGCAAAACCTGTGTACCATACTATCACATCATCATCTTCAGATCATCATCATAGTCCACAGAGCACAACCCAGATTCACATCACAATGTCTCCAGTATGGGAGGACTTTCCTACCACCATACGAGACCCTGTCTACCAACATGCGAGGACTTTCCTACCAGCATGTGAGACACATCACTTACATCAACCGACATGGGAGGAATTTCCTACCACCATTCGGGAATGGCTCCGACACTTATGTCAATGGCCATGAGAGGAATTTACTACCACCATGCCAGAATGGCCCCAACCCTTACATCTACACCATGGGAGGACTTTCCTACCACCATGTGAGAATGGCTCATCCCTTACATCTACACCATAGGAGGAATTTCCTACCAATATGTGAGAATGGCTCCAGCCCTTACATCTTACCATGGGAGGACTTTCCTACCACCATGTAAGAATGGCTCCAACCCTTACATCTTACCATGGGAGGACTTTCCTACCACCATGTAAGAATGGCCCATATGCATCTGTGTCTCCGGACTCATCACTTCCCCTTGGAAGGTATCTCGATCTGAAGTACACCAAGTCTCCCTCTGAAGTATTCAAATTTCACTCTGGCCAGCGGCTTGGTCAACACATCGGCTATCTGCTCGTCCATCGCAACATATAGGAGCTTTAATGCTCCTCTATGCACCATATCCCTGATATAGTGATACTTGATCTCAATGTGCTTCAACTTGTCATGGAACACTGGGTTCTTCGACAAATTCACACAACTCTGGTTGTCGTAATATATACAAGTAACACTCAGCTGGAGATCAAACAAATCATACAGTAGCTTCCTAAGCCATACTGCCTCACAACTAGCCGAACAAGCTGCGACATACTCTGCTTCGGCTGTACTCAGTGCCACACAGGACTACTTCCTGCTAAACCAAGAGATCATACCGGATCCCATACTGAAGCAGCACCTCGAAGTGCTCTTTCTATCAATGGAACTGCCTGCCCAATATGAATCAACATAAACCTCCAGGTTAAACTTTTGATTTGCCTCATACTTGAGCCCGTAGTCAACTGTACCCTTCAGGTACCTCAGAATATGCTTTGCAGCTATCAGGTGAACATGTCTCAGATCTGTCAAGTACTGGCTCAAGGTGTTCACCACAAAGCAGATATCTGGTCTTGTATTCGTTATGTACATCAAGGACCCAATCATTTGATGATACATCGTAACATCAATCGGCTTAGATGAAGCTTCACACAAAAGCTTAAGGTTCGATGCCATAGGTGTGGCCATGGCCTTGCAGTCCATCATCCCGAACCTTTTCAGGATCTCTACTGCATACTTCCCTTGTCCAAGGAATATTCCATCTACACTCTACCACACCTCCATACCAAGAAATTAGTGCATCATACCCAAGTCCTTCATCTCGAACTCGGTAGCAAGCTTCCTCTTCGTGTCGGCAATCAATCTATCCTCACCTGTTACAAACAGGTCATCCAAATACAATAGTAGTATCACTGGATTGCCTTCCTCAACCTTGTAGTAAAGGTTGGAATCCACTTTACTCTTGGTAAATCCAAAACTGGATAGGAAACCATCTATCGTACCATACCAGGTCCTGGGTGCTTGTTTCAAACCATATAGGGCTTTCTTCAGTTTGCACAAATGTGACTCTTGGTCATGTGTCTCAAACCCGAGTGGCTGCTCCACATACACTTCCTCTTCAACTACACCATTCAAGAAAGCTGTCTTGACATCCATCTGGTGTACCTTCCATTTCATTACTGTAGCCAGAGCAAGTACTGATCTAATGGAAGTGTATCTGGCCACAGGAGCAAAGGTCTCTTCATAATCAATCCGTTCTTTCTGGGAGAAGCCACAAGCTACAAACCTTGCCTTATATTTTTTTATGCTACCATCTGCAGCATGCTTGATCTTATAGATGCACTTGGAAGTCACCACAGACTTCCCATTTGGTCTTGGGACCACATCCCAAACATCATTCTTCATGATCAACTGGTATTCCTTGACCATGGCATCCTTCCATTCTTTCTTTTCTACTGCTTCTTCATAACTGGAAGGTTCTTTGTTCATTATGTCACAAAGTAAAGCAACATAGCTAGTATGTGATCTTGTCCTTTTTATTTCTCTGTGTTCCTCTTCTGGAATGCCAAACCTTTTTACATCTTGAATGAGCTCTCTAGCCCATGCTGGTTTCTTCTTATGAGAGTTCTTCTCACGGGGTGGATCTATAGGTTGTTGTGGATCTTCCATTTCACAATCTTCTTCAGGAACTGCTTCATTCATGCTGGTGTCTTGTGTTCTGGATATTCTGGGTTCTTCATTATCTTCAATAGGTGTTTTCCTTGATTTGATGTATGCTGAGCTTTCATCAAATGTTACATCCCTATTGATATCAATCTTCTTGAATCCTGGGAAGTAGATTCTGTAAGCCTTCGAGCTTTCACTGTAACCCACGAATATGCCCTTCTTTCTTGAAGGATCTAACTTAGTCCTCTTTTCTTTTGGGATGTGAGTATATACTAGACAACCAAATATTCTGAGGTGGCTAACTTCTAGTTTCTAACCAGTGAACACTTCTTCTAGTGTTTTGTTGTCAAGTATCTTATGAGGTGTTCTGTTCTGCACACATATAGCTGTCTTGATTGCTTCAACCCATAAGTGCATATGTAGATCTTGTTCATGAAGCATTTCCCTAGCTGCTTCCATGATTGTTCTATTCTTCCTTTCGGCAACCCCATTCTATTGTGGATTGTAAGGAGTAGTCAACTCCTTCTTAATCCCTGAATCACTGCATAGCTTCTTGAAGTCTCCTGAAGTGAATTCTCCACCATTTTCGGATCTGAAGATCTTGATCTTCATGTTAGTTTGGTTTTCTATCAAGGCTTTGAATTCCTTGAAATTGTCAAACACTTCATCTTTGTTCTTCAAGAAGTAAACCCAAGTCTTCCTAGAGAAATCATCAATGAAGGAAACATAGTATACATACCCACTCAGAGAATTGGATGACATCGGGCCACATACATCAGAGTGGATGATTTCCAAGATTCTTTTTTCCTTGCTTTCACAGCTTGGAAATGTCTTCTTTGTGTTCTTTCCTTTTGCACAACCTTTGTAAATGCCTTCATGCTTTGTCTGGATTTCAGGAAGACCTTCCACTACTTTTCTTGCAATTGGTAATGCCCTATAATGCATGTGTGCAAGCCTTCTATGCCAAAGTTCACTTGGCTCTACTAAATCATGGACCGTGGCTTGTTCTAGTTGGCCCTTCAAATTGTATAATCCTCCCTCTTGCTCTCCAATCACCACTGCATCATCTATAGTGTTACCCTTTGGCCACATTAGTACTTGGCCATCTACAAATGCAACCCTCATGCCTTTTGCATCCAATGCAGATATGGAGAGTAGATTATTCTTGAGACCTGGAACATATAGTACATCTTTCATCTTCATAGACTTTCCAGAGTCTAGTTTATAGGAGGCTTCACCACTCCCTTTTATTGGATACTGGTAGTCATCCCCAAGTTTCACCTTGTGGGGTGATTCATGTTCAGATAGGTTCATAAAGGATTCCTTGAATCCTGTCATGTGTTTAGAAGCCCCACTATCTATAAGCCAATCATTACTTCCATGAGTAATGGTTCCAGTGAGAGTAGAAATCAGAACATATTCTTCATCACTTGAAGAATCTTCACTATATTCTCTAGCCCTCTTCCTGGGAGGTTCATCATCCTCTACAGCATGAGCATGATGTCTTCTTTTGATGTTCTTCTTCTTGTGAGAACCATCTTTCTTATTTCTAGGACAGTATTTGGAATTGTAGTGCCCCTCTATCCGGAAGGGCACCGGAGTTCTAGTATTTGAAATCAAGTTTGTAACCAGCTCCTGCGGAGTTGTTTTTCTTTCTTATTTATTTCAATAATAAATAAGTATCATTATGCTTTAGTTATGCTAATTTTATGCATGATTTTAGTGATTAGAAAATGTCTAGCAGCATACAGTGCACCTACATATAGTAATTTTAACAACATACATAAATTGTAATTTCTTGCATAATACCCAGTATATTGAAATATAAATCATTTTTCTAACTACCCGTAGAATACCTGGACCAATGTAGTTTGTATATTGTTCCCTTGCTCCTGTAGCCTTTCCCGTCCAAGCTTTTTGCTCCCGCAGACTTTCTGTTCCAAGCCTTTATACCAAAATGGATGAACCACCCTTCCAACCAGCTCTTATCGTGCTGGCCCTAGGAAACCGACGGGTTTCCTAGCCCCCGAGCCCACAAACCAATAATCCCGACAGCATCCTTCCTTAGTACCTTTCCATAGTTCAAGAGTTAACCCCACCTCATTCTTTTGAGTTTCCCACCTCCTCAAAGCTTCGAGTTATCCCCCTCCTCGGCATTCCTCCTTTTCATCAAAATACTAAGTGTACTTCTCCCAAAAATCAACCCAACCCCCCTTCATCTCCGTGAAACCATTGCTTTATAGATCCATTTTCCTCCTCCACTTGTCTTCCTGTTTACTCCACCGCCTTCCAAAAAACCCTCGAGCCCCCAAAACATTAAATTGATGGCTTGCTTTACAATCCAATTCATAAATAAATATTATTTTATAGTACTTATTTTCTCGAGCAGTTCAATGGTATTAAGACTAGTTAGGTTGGATTTGATGGGTTGAATGTACCTTATTTAATGATTCTCGAAATTTTCCATTTAAGACATTCATGAGGCGGTGGATTCAATATTAGTCTTGTCCTCCATTTAATATGTTGATTAAAATAATACTTAAATACTATCATGTTGACCCTTGCAAATTTGAAGTGGTAGTTTGTTTTTAATTATAAATATATATAAAATCAAATCTCAAATCGGTTGTCTGACATGACAGTAATTTATGAATATAAATTTAATTGAGTTTTTATCTTAACCTTCCTCATTTAATAATTTAATAATACTCCTTTCTCGTTTCATAACAATAAATTAATTAATTTAATAATGCAAACACGTTCACTTACCCACTTATGATTTCTTTTATTCCAATAAGGACACATTATCATTATTAACATTAGTTTAAATAATAACAATAATAACAATATTAATTAATAATAATATTAATATTAAATAATCATAATAATAAATATTAATGGTGATTTAAGTACCTTAGCACTAATCTAACATACCTAATTAATAAATGAAGTACTCTTAAGGGTTTAATTAATCAATATTAACAATTAGATAGTACACGCTTCCAGCATTAATGTTTATCTGCTATACTTCCTATTTCCGATACCTTCACTTGATGAGAATTACAATTGGCGGCAATTATTTTAATTGTTCATTACAATGTTTACATATATGACTAATTAACTTATTTTATACATAAGCAAATCGATCATCTATTACTCATGTCGTTTACCCAAACCTTAACTGAGTTATCTATGACAACTTATAACATTGTTAAATATTGATAAGTATGTCGTAAACTGATACTATCGCACATGTACAAAATGTGCATGCGTGGCCAGCGTATGCACAGGTCTGACAGGTACTATAAACATACATCATATTTCCTATGCTTAACAGCTAACTAATACTAATAATACTTCATGCAAATAGAACAAGTATGTTACATTTATCATAACATTACTTAAAACATCATTGGTTTTTTTAAGATTTCATTTCGTTATTTTTATGATTACATCAGTTCAATCAATCAAGTACAAGGAAATGTACCTACTACCAATAACTCAAGATCAAGGAATACCCAACCCTCAACAGTACTCACTAAAATATCCTCCCATCCTAACCTGCGTCTGCATCCTCCCTATCCTTCCTCTGCTAGTACAAAAGTGGATGTCAGCTATACTGACCTAGCCACATAGAACGTGAGAGCGGTAGCGTCGGCTAACTAGCGGACCTAACCTCTCCTAGCAGGCATCCGACCATCGTCATCACAACAACTTGGGGAGCGTGTCTCAGCACGGCCCTCCCACGACCTCGGGTATCATAGAAACATAGGGTGGGCAATACATCCATCCCTCTCAACATACTGGGTCTACGCCCTTATCAACTCATACTTTGTTGCTCTCGAGATTATTGGTTTGTGTCATCGTATCATCAACTTTGGTAAACAAGGCTCTCTGCAAAATAGGTACTATACCATACTTCGTATCAAGTATCCCGCTATTACATAGCCCCGGTGTCCTGCAGATTAGTACTTTGCATCCATACATTTATAACAATATTTCCATTCTATCATCGTCTGATCCATATTGCCAACATCATTTATTTCCTCACATAAAATCATTAAATCGATCACAGCATAAATACCACATCATATATATCACATTTCATCCAGGACGATTATTAAACATATACTATCATTATGAAATAAAAGAATCTCGTGATAGCTACAACATAGTAACCACATAAACCAAATAACATCATGAGGATGGTAACATCATAACATCATAACCGTAGTATCAGCATGGGCACAGTAACATCCTAAACATAGTAGCAACACATCATCATGTCTAACATGCCGAAAATATAGTTCACTATGTCTAGCTGAGTCGAACAGATAGTAAGCAAATAAAGTGAAAGGTGTCTAACTCATAAACACGCCTAGTCAAAATATGGGGCGTTACATACACCCACCCTTCAGGAAACTTCGTCCCGAAGTTATGGTCATAATAATGCAGGGAAAATTTTGATGCATAATCTCTTCATTCTTCCAAGTAGCAGATGTTGACCATACTAGTCCTACTTAGCTTTGACTTGACCGAATATGTCGATATTATCTTATGGTTTTACTTCTTTTATCCCCTGATATGTATTCTAATAATTAAAGAAACATTTAGATTAATCCTTCTATCGAATCTCAATATTATATCTAGAATGCCTAAGGTTATAATCAAGTGCTATCCACCTTAGTATCCTACTTCTTCCGTTTAGCAATATCCTTTAAGTTATAACATCCAGAGGGGTTTACTCATTACAAAAGCTTATATTGATCCAACTTAGCATGATATAATCGACGATTTAAAATGGAGGTCTTTAGAACTCATAATTTGTATTCACTCAACACGCAACTACCAAGGAACCTTAAGGTTGGAATACCTCTCTTAGGGGAGAAGGTTCATGTACTTTAAATCCTAAGGTCCTACAATATTATTCCCTTATCGATAATAAGCAATAACAAAAGTATTGTAACATTCACTAAACTAGGACAACTATTTTTGTTACAAGGATTTTGGAACTATACCATATTAGAATGCAAATGTTATCAACTTTAACCATTGACCTCTCCTTTTCCATGTGATATAATTAGAAGGGGAACCATTACTTCTAATAAATTTATAGCTAATTTGTTCTTGTTCGCACAACATAAAGGCTTTTACTAGCATCTACCATACTATAAACTTGTATTTGTTGTCGTATATCTAAGTTTCCTATACATACGCTCATTAATATCCATGGATCTTATGGATACCTACATACATTATGCACTTACGTGGCATCAAACTTTGTCCTTATTTTGTGAGATGTTGATGTCAACGGAGACATATAATCCTTTCTTCATAACATTATACTTCTCATTTTGTTTGTTTTTCTCAGTTAACAACAATTTTTACCTCTCACATGATGATCGATTTCTTCCATCATATATGAGGGGTTTGAACATCATAACTTATTCATCTCAATGCACATTGGTTCCCTATTTGTATTCATTTATTATTCTATTTATTATCACTACTTCTCTTAATCTCGTATATGCTTACTCAAGCTAACTTATCAGTTCCCCACAAATTTCGTACTTTTTATATTTTATTGTTTGTTCACTTTGTAATTATTAAATCGTAGTTGTCTCCCAATAGTATTTTCCCTCAAATCATGATAATTTAACATAAGCAAGACCAACGACATATAACTGCTACCCTTTTCTCGCACATACTTAGTTCCTTCAATCTCTTTCCACTTACTATATTGAAACACGACTAATTGCACACAATGTGGAAGAATGCATCATACTAATTAATTAGCACTATCAAGCATTAATCCCCAACACTTGTGCACATATATTTATTTACCAATTTGATGCCTAGATTCAACTATGTTAGCTCATACTATGGTGTTTTGCCAATACGACTAGACTATTTAACGTCTCCTCATACATGAAGGTATTTTAAGGCGTAATGTAACTCATTCATTATACATAAGTTATGGGTTATAGCATATCCATTCCCTACCGCATTGTATCGTTGCAACACTCGAACATAAACAAACATGAAATTTAGCTATGCATTTGTTTATACTTATGTGTAAGGAATAGTTTGTTAGGATTGTCGTGTTAACTCTATGGTCGTTTTTATTAAATTGTTTCATCATGTAAACTTTTCAGTGTCCTAGTGTTCATCTCGTTGTGTTGGTCTCACCAGTGTCTTGCTTGCGAGATTCTGCGTTCGTCTCGCCCCTTCGACTATAGTTCGAAGTCTCGACAGAAGGCATTTTGGGGTCTTAATACTTAAAGTTATGGTTAAGCATGAATACTTACATTTTAGTTAACTTTTAATGCCAACCCTTAATCTAATTAATCTAATCTATATTGGCCTTATGAACATTAGGTGTCAACCCTTAATGTTAACTTTTATGTTCGAGCAACACCCATTCTTTAGTGTTAATTCATAAAACTTTTATAGTTAATTGTATTAAAATTTTAATTTTAATTTTAATAAAGCAACAAAATAGAATTGATATCATTTTATTTTATTTTTATACAAGTTTTATATGATTTATAAAATGATATATATATAACCAACATATGTAGTTTATACGGATTATCAAAATACATATATAATTTAAAATCTAATTTAAATAAAATCAAAGTTAATGAAATCAAAGTAATTTAAAAAAAATAAAAAAAATAAAAAAAATAATGATATTATGAAAATCTATGTCACAATCCACGCATTTATCACAACTTGTAAATTATTGTTATATTATATTTTATTTTATGGCCTCTCCACCTATCTCTCCCCTTCTCCCCACACGTATCCCGCTACCACCGCCAGCCATCCCCCGCTTCCCCTCCACGTGACAACCCTGCTACTCACCTCGCCTTCCCTCCATTCGCCTAAGGGAGCCCACAAAGAGGCGACCTGCATGTCTGCCATGCGTCGACTCGCATGCCACCAGGTGTTTGTCCTCTGGAGCGGTGGAGGGCAGTCTACCTCTTTTAATCAGCCCTCCTCATCCCCGCGCGCGAAGGAGAGTTTTTTTTTTTTGGTTCCATGAGGTCTGTAGTTCTCTGCCTTTTGACAACAGTCATGGCGAGCTCGGCTCCGTGTCTTTGTTGGGTTCAAGTAGCTAAATTTAAATCGGAAAGATGACTGCAAGCCTCACTATTTATTAAGCTCAAAGGCCAGACTCTTCTGGTTCACGACTCTCCACCAACTTCTCATTTTCGGAGATGCCCACTTGCAAAATCTTCTCCTCTTGGCGCTCTGGTGTGTAGATCTTTTTTTTTTATTATTATTTATATATATATATATATATATTTTTATCTACATATATTTCATAAGCACGACAATGACCTAACATTGCCCATCCACCTCTTGATGTACTCGAGCTGAGAGCTGAGTTGCGTTTTTGAGTGTTTTTGTTTTGTTTTGTGTCCAGTTTACTAATGTAATTTGTCTGGCATTACGCTACGTACGAGTAGTTTGCTGGTTATTTTTAAAAAACATTTTTTTTTAGGGTTTCCATGATGCTTGCGGGCATTTAGACTTCGACTAAAATCAAGTGATACTTGGAAATGGGTGTGAAGTTCGGTTGATATTGAAACTCGGGTGTGACTTCCTTATTTGAAATTGGATTTGTCCCCCTGTTTATAGCTTAGTGGTAATCATTTTTCTGATTTTTGCATTAGACTTTACAGCCATGGTTTCTACAGCCATGGTTTCTGATACTGAACGGCATCATACTAAGGCTTTTGCCAAAAAAAAGAAATTTGTGCAGCTGAGAGAGAGCAACCCCATTTTTTTTTTCTTGAGAGGGGCGCAGCCCAGGCGCCCAGCTCAGAGATCGCAACCCAAATTGCGTTCTAAATGTAATTTTAAATATTTACTTAATCTCATAAATGTTAAAACAAAATAATAATAAAAAATGCGGTGAACATAAAGCCAAAACAAATTTCCATTTTTGCAGTAGTGGAGTAGCAAAAATCCTTCTGAATAGTTATCGATTGAATATTAATTATTAACCAGCCTTTTGGGAGAACGGCGTGACAGCCTAAAAGAACGCTATTACTGACTAGGGTTTCTGTGAAAAAGGAACCAAGTGCAGCGCCCCCCCCCCTCTGTAGTCAAATTTCCGAGGATTTATGAGAGCCTTTACAGCCTTCAGGCCTCCGAGCAAGCGGTATTAAGCTTATGGCATTTTCCGAGACATTTTCTAGGTATGGCATTTTCACAGTAACTTATCTGGAAATTTATTAATTGCAGGTGGTTTGTGAATTGCAGATATGTCATTCAGTTGACAGTTCACACACACGTGCCTTGCATCTGGGACACATATAGCCTCCACCTATCTTCACTTCTTTGTGACGAGCACAAAATAGAAATAACTCCTTCTGCACCTCTCTGAGGAAAACCCATCTTGACCAAGATGGCAACTGCAAACTCTGCTATGGCTGGTGGTGGAGGGCCATGCTCAAGCAGAAGGTCCTTGAAATGTGACTCATCTAATGCCAGAGCATAGATTCCCCCTGTCTCCTCACAGAGATGTTTGCAAATATAAATTTCTGCGGACAATCCAACCACTGAACATCGAATTTTTGCATCCTTGCATTTCTTTATACTTTCCATGATATCCCCTGGATCACAAGCGCTTAGCGCTGAATACAAGACTAGAACTTCCCGATGTCCATACGATGGAATCTGGCTCAGATAACCATGAGCAAGGTCCAGATCATTTTGCAGAGAGGAATCTCCCGAGCATTCAAGATTACTACCCGAAGCCTTAATGTGTGGTTTCTGCGATGGGAGTACCGTGGGGCGGGAGTCTGCCACTGAACAAGATGAGCACTTATTTTGAAGGGATATTGGAAACCTGTGTAGGTTGCAGTTATTTTGAAGGGAGATTGGAAACCTGTGTAGAGGTTTTGATCTCGAGGCGTTTCGGACTCAATAGCTGAGTCCATCTTCAGGAGAAAAAAGTATCTCCTTCAGGAAGTGACATCACTGAATCTTCAATGGAACATATAATATTTTCAACAGGAATTCTTCTGGGTGCAATCGAGAAACTCAAACCTTTCTTTAAAACGTTCAACGCATCATTATTCAGTTGTTGGTTAGACAAATTTATTACGCTGATCTTCTTCTTGTCATTTGATTCGCCAGGAAATATGTCAGCCATTTTATTATCAAGCTTTAAATCCAGATTTTTATCAACATTCGTTTGAATAACCTGTTCCCCAGCGTTTATTACCCCCACCTGTTCGCACATATGTTCTGGTGTGTTGTTACCTGGTATGTTATATATGTTTATCGGTTCAGTTCTCGCGCTAAAATCTACCTTTTCACGTGGTCGCAACAGTATGCTATCACCATTTCCTGTTATCTTTGCGTTATTATCATTTATTATTGCTATGCTATCTGTCAATTCAATATCTTCGTTATCAGCTAATGAAACGAAAGACAAGCCTATACTGTCTTTATGTGGCAACCGTAAGCTATCCTCGCCTCTTATCAATTCTATGTTATTGTTACCAGCTAACCCTTTATTATCTACCAATTCGTCTCCTATGCAATCCACCAACTTCACGTGCAGTCGAGAATGTATATTATTATCATTATTTATTAGTTCTTTGTTATTACACACCGAAACCCTATTAACTTCGATATCCAATGTAGTCTTGTTATAGTCTCTAACATTATTATCCTCAGTTCGCTTCTGTCTATCGAGCAGTTTTAGTTTCTTTAAGTGAGTTTTCTTCAATTTTTCAGTCATTCGTTCTGCTCTTGCAACCAGGCAAGAGTGAAACCGGGTCCAAATATTCACATTAACTTTCGCAGCCAATGTTAAGTGGAGTTGTAGGCAATCATCAGATAATTTGCTGAGGTGTTTTCTCACTTGTTTAATCTCTTCTCTCACCAAATCCATACTCGCGCGTGAGAGCAAGCAATGAAAGATGAGCACTACTGCGCGTGTGACTCTGTGCCTCTACACTAGTGTGAGTTCCAATATTAATGGCAATGGCAATGTCAATTGCAATAGTAAAAGGAGAGTGAGAAGACTCAGAATGGTGGGCGTGAGAGCAAGCAAAAACAATAAGTGGAGGGCTGAATCTGAATCTCCATACGAAGGGTTGGGAGTATCAGTGGCCGCATCTCCCCAAGAAATCAAATCAGCTTACAGAAAGTTGGCCCTTAAATACCATCCAGATGTCAACAAGGAGCCAAATGCCCAGGAAAATTTTATGCGCATTAAGCATGCATATAATACTTTGTTGGACTCGAATTCTCGTCTTAAGTATGACTTTAGAAACCGTCGAGCTGATTCAAGTCAAACATCTAAAAGGGGTTTCCAAAAGAAATTTGAAGATGAAGAGGAGTTCTATGGATTTGGCGAATTCTTGAGAGTTCTAAAGATATCTATAGATGACTTCTTCCAGGATTTGCAAACACAGTTGCGTAACTGGGAAGCTAATGTAGATTCACGAGGCAAACGAAAGAGCTTATGGGAAGAGCTTGCTGCAGCAGCGGAAAAGGATTTCAAACGAAATCGAATGGTGGTGGTTGCAAATTCCGTCGAGGCATTTGTGAGAGAATTCTTAACCTTATTTAAATAGTTTTCATTCAAACGCATCAATCACGTTTTTCCTTCCAAGCCCTAAATAAAGTATTTCCATCCTGAAATTTTGGTTGTAAGATCTATTGCTTTAAGCAATATATGTAAATGCTTTTCTTTTGCTGTTACAGTTTCTCTAAACTAGAAATTGGTAGCTAGAAGAGCCGATTCAATCATTTTCATGTAATCAATGCATAATTGAGGTGCCATCTAATAAAATTTGTTGGAGACCTAGATGTCTTGGCTTCTATCATCCTAGTACCCACTAAGATATGTCTTCGGTGTAAACCTGTTGCTAACAGAGGCAACCTGTGGGATCTTCCAGCTGTGCAAATAGGGTCTAAATCTAATATATTCCAACCAACATCTACTCCTTCAGGATTCCGAGTTATTAACGTGGGGCTGGCATTTATATGCTTCCTAGCATAAACCCTAAGAGCAGATGTAACATTACTAAATTGTAGTGTTAAATGGCGGACATTTTGCTAGTTGGCTATTATTACAAACATGTTTTTCATTGACCCAGGAAAATGATTGTAAGGTGTAAATGTACAACTAAAATCCCTGGTCAAAATCTTATAGGTGGCGACTTAAAATCCAACATGCCAAAATTCATCTCAAAATATGTTACGAGTAGCTACATCTAATCCAACATTCTCAATAACTCTATGAAACCAACAATTTCATAATTGTATGCCTAAAGCAATAATTATATGGATAATTAAATTCAGAGTAGACCTATATGTATGATATAAACCAGTAGCGAGAATGACTGAATGACTGAGATGCATAATTTGAGATTTAAACGATATCAATCACTTGTACCAGTCACATATAAAACTACAGAGCTTTTAGACATAGTTTTGGGATTGATTGCATCCTCCCCTATTAAACTAGTGTACAACTGTAATTATATATTGATCACTTTATGGCATCTGGAAATGTTGATATAATATGTGCATTTTGTTGTGGTGCCTTGAATATAGATATGCATTCCAATTGAATTACATTAACATAGCTCACGCTAGAAAATAACACTAAAACTTTATATATAAAATTTGTACTTGTTATCTTGCTTCAACCTGCAAATAATTGTACTATGTTTTTAATTTCTTAAATATATTTGCAATATGTATCTATTTTGAAATACAACACACATATATTTACATATATGCAGTTTTTCTAACATATCCAACTTTCTAATGGCGTTTGTGTTCGTGCAGGTATTTCTATCAAGGTTCATGTTCTAAGTGGTTCTAAGTTATTGTAGGCTTTAACATGGTGAAAAGTCAAGGTAGTTTAGGCATGTGCAGGACCTAAAGGTCTAAGTGTTCGAGCCTTAAGCTCTGATACCATCTGTAGTGCCCCTCTATCCGGAAGGGCACCGGAGTTCTAGTATTTGAAATCAAGTTTGTAACCAGCTCCTGCGGAGTTGTTTTTCTTTCTTATTTATTTCAATAATAAATAAGTATCATTATGCTTTAGTTATGCTAATTTTATGCATGATTTTAGTGATTAGAAAATGTCTAGCAGCATACAGTGCACCTACATATAGTAATTTTAACAACATACATAAATTGTAATTTCTTGCATAATACCCAGTATATTGAAATATAAATCATTTTTCTAACTACCCGTAGAATACCTGGACCAATGTAGTTTGTATATTGTTCCCTTGCTCCTGTAGCCTTTCCCGTCCAAGCTTTTTGCTCCCGCAGACTTTCTGTTCCAAGCCTTTATACCAAAATGGATGAACCACCCTGCCAACCAGCTCTTATCGTGCTGGCCCTAGGAAACCGACGGGTTTCCTAGCCCCCGAGCCCACAAACCAATAATCCCGACAGCATCCTTCCTTAGTACCTTTCCATAGTTCAAGAGTTAACCCCACCTCATTCTTTTGAGTTTCCCACCTCCTCAAAGCTTCGAGTTATCCCCCTCCTCGGCATTCCTCCTTTTCATCAAAATACTAAGTGTACTTCTCCCAAAAATCAACCCAACCCCCCTTCATCTCCGTGAAACCATTGCTTTATAGATCCATTTTCCTCCTCCACTTGTCTTCCTGTTTACTCCACCGCCTTCCAAAAAACCCTCGAGCCCCCAAAACATTAAATTGATGGCTTGCTTTACAATCCAATTCATAAATAAATATTATTTTATAGTACTTATTTTCTCGAGCAGTTCAATGGTATTAAGACTAGTTAGGTTGGATTTGATGGGTTGAATGTACCTTATTTAATGATTCTCGAAATTTTCCATTTAAGACATTCATGAGGCGGTGGATTCAATATTAGTCTTGTCCTCCATTTAATATGTTGATTAAAATAATACTTAAATACTATCATGTTGACCCTTGCAAATTTGAAGTGGTAGTTTGTTTTTAATTATAAATATATATAAAATCAAATCTCAAATCGGTTGTCTGACATGACAGTAATTTATGAATATAAATTTAATTGAGTTTTTATCTTAACCTTCCTCATTTAATAATTTAATAATACTCCTTTCTCGTTTCATAACAATAAATTAATTAATTTAATAATGCAAACACGTTCACTTACCCACTTATGATTTCTTTTATTCCAATAAGGACACATTATCATTATTAACATTAGTTTAAATAATAACAATAATAACAATATTAATTAATAATAATATTAATATTAAATAATCATAATAATAAATATTAATGGTGATTTAAGTACCTTAGCACTAATCTAACATACCTAATTAATAAATGAAGTACTCTTAAGGGTTTAATTAATCAATATTAACAATTAGATAGTACACGCTTCCAACATTAATGTTTATCTGCTATACTTCCTATTTCCGATACCTTCACTTGATGAGAATTACAATTGGCGGCAATTATTTTAATTGTTCATTACAATGTTTACATATATGACTAATTAACTTATTTTATACATAAGCAAATCGATCATCTATTACTCATGTCGTTCCCAAACCTTAACTGAGTTATCTATGACAACTTATAACATTGTTAAATATTGATAAGTATGTCGTAAACTGATACTATCGCACATGTACAAAATGTGCATGCGTGGCCAGCGTATGCACAGGTCTGACAGGTACTATAAACATACATCATATTTCCTATGCTTAACAGCTAACTAATACTAATAATACTTCATGCAAATAGAACAAGTATGTTACATTTATCATAACATTACTTAAAACATCATTGGTTTTTTTAAGATTTCATTTCGTTATTTTTATGATTACATCAGTTCAATCAATCAAGTACAAGGAAATGTACCTACTACCACTAACTCAAGATCAAGGAATACCCAACCCTCAACAGTACTCACTAAAATATCCTCCCATCCTAACCTGCGTCCGCATCCTCCCTATCCTTCCTCTGCTAGTACAAAAGTGGATGTCAGCTATACTGACCTAGCCACATAGAACGTGAGAGCGGGTAGCGTCGGCTAACTAGCGGACCTAACCTCTCCTAGCAGGCATCCGACCATCGTCATCACAACAACTTGGGGAGCGTGTCTCAGCACGGCCCTCCCACGACCTCGGGTATCATAGAAACATAGGGTGGGAAATACATCCATCCCTCTCAACATACTGGGTCTACGCCCTTATCAACTCATACTTTGTTGCTCTCGAGATTATTGGTTTGTGTCATCGTATCATCAACTTTGGTAAACAAGGCTCTCTGCAAAATAGGTACTATACCATACTTCGTATCAAGTATCCCGCTATTACATAGCCCCGGTGTCCTGCAGATTAGTACTTTGCATCCATACATTTATAACAATATTTCCATTCTATCATCGTCTGATCCATATTGCCAACATCATTTATTTCCTCACATAAAATCATTAAATCGATCACAGCATAAATACCACATCATATATATCACATTTCATCCAGGACGATTATTAAACATATACTATCATTATGAAATAAAAGAATCTCGTGATAGCTACAACATAGTAACCACATAAACCAAATAACATCATGAGGATGGTAACATCATAACATCATAACCGTAGTATCAGCATGGGCACAGTAACATCCTAAACATAGTAGCAACACATCATCATGTCTAACATGCCGAAAATATAGTTCACTATGTCTAGCTGAGTCGAACAGATAGTAAGCAAATAAAGTGAAAGGTGTCTAACTCATAAACACGCCTAGTCAAAATATGGGGCGTTACAGGAATAGTGTCCCTTTTCATCACATGTATAACAACGGACATATGACATGTTTCTTCGAAGTCTGGGACTATCCCTTTGATTCTGATGGTGATGTTTTTCTTTCTTGCCATGATGGTGAGTCTTTTTGTCACCATGAATTTTGGAGTGTGTTGTGAGAGCTTGGTCTTCATTGCTCATATTCTCTTCTCGAACTACAATTTGAGCTTCTTCCTGTGAGCATTCTTCCCACATCCTACTGAATGTGATAAGTTTCTTCCTAGCACAAATTCCTTGGATGAAGGAATCCCATGACCTAGGAAGGCCATTAAGAGTGGTCATTACCACTTCTCCATTTTATATGTCTTCTCCCATAGCTTCAAGTTGTTCTTTTATCTGGGAGACCCTTGAGAAATAAGACTGCATAGTCTCTGCATTCTAGATCTTGACATTCTTCAATTGATTCCTCAAGGTCATCTTCAGATTTATGTTCTTCCTTTCGAATAGCTTGGTCAGGGAATCAAACATCTCCTTTGGTGTCTTTAGAGATTACAAATGTGGTATGAGATGGTATTTGATAGAATCAACAATGATCCTCTTAGTCTTGAACAGATTCCTTTTGTGTAAGGCCTTAGCCTCTTCTTCCTCTGGGATAGGGACCTCTTCACTTATGTAAGTGTCCAACTCATTTTCTTCCAGGATTAACCAAATCCTATACTTCTATGTGTAAAATTAGTCACAGCAGATCTAATGAACAAGTAAATCAATCACAACAGATGAACATAGAAAATATGGTGCAAAACTGTGCAAAACATGCAGCAGTGCTCTCTATCCCAGAAAGGGTGAATGAATTACAATACAAACTGTCACAATGAACAGAGCAATTCGAATTGCCTAAGGAGGTCATTCGAATCACTGAATGGAGTAGCTTGACTCTATCTAGGAGTCCTCATCAATCATCGGTGTTGCTCATCAATCACAACAAACAGTCATCCAGGTGTCAAGCTGAGTCTAACTGATCATAATAAATGTAACTGAAGTGTGTAGCACTGATATAGGATCTGGAGGCTCAGTGGGGGCGCATGGGAGGCTAACTGGAGTCAGAGCAAGTCACCTAATCGAACTGGAGGTCAATCGGAGGTGAAACAGTCAGTCAGGAGTGAAATCGGAGTGAAATCAATCAGAATCGGAGCTAACTGAATGTAACTGGAGTGAATCTGCAGTGGTAGGTGAACAAGTGCGCCCTTCTCTGTCAGTAGGTGAGAAGAGGGCGCCTTTCAGCTTAGGAGGGCTAAAACTCTGTGGAAAGTGGCTCCCGGGTGCTAGAAGAAGGTGGATAAGGTGCTGGAGGCATCAAACTGGTGACTGGACTGCATATCCTGAAATAGATCATGCAAGATCCTGAAGTAGATATGTATCCCGAAATAGATGATCCTGAAATAGATATGTATCCCGAAATAGATGATGGATATCCGAACACCCCCCCTCAAGCTAGACTATGATGTGCCAACTAAAATAATGTGGGGCCCTGGTAACTAAGACCAAAGGTCACCCCAATACAATAATCCAAAAATGCTGAAAAATAAACTAAGTGAGGAAAGAGGGAAAACCCAGTGGGAAGAAAGCCCCCCCTCAAGTCTAAAGCATAATAATGAATCAATCTGTCTCCACCATGATGGAACTCACCCCCAACAGTGAACGGAGGTAAGAGAACTTCTTCTCAGTGAAGCTCTTGGTGAAGATGTCTGCAATTTGCTCATCAGTAGGGCAATATTGCAGAATGATGGTGCGGTCATGCACCAACTGTCGAATGTAATGCATATGAATCTCAATGTGCTTGGTCCTCTGCCGCTGAACTGGATCTGTGGAGATCTTGATAGCACTTTGATTGTCACAAAATAGGACAGTCGAAGTAGTGCCACCAAAACCAAACTCGGAAAGAATACCGTGCAACCAAACTGCCTGAATGCAGGCATTGACTGCCCCTCGATACTCTGCCTCTGCTGAAGAAAGTGCAATGGCTGCTTGCTTTTTGCTGGACCAGAAAATAGCACCATGACCAATCATGAAAACATAACCGGAAGTGGACTTCCGATCAATGCTATCACCTGCCCAATCTGAATCAGTAAAACCAATGAAATCTAGCTCAGAATCTGCAGCATAATGTATGCCAAACTGTCTCGTACCTTGCACATACTGCAAGATCCACTTGGCTGCTCGCCAATGAAGCTCATGTGGCTGCTGCATATATCTTGACACGGCACTCACGGCATATGAGATATCAGGCCGTGAATGTGTCAAATAAAGTAGTGAACCAATCAACTGTCGATACATACTGCAATCTGCAAGCGGTGTGGAATCTCCCTCCTCAAGACTGATTCCTGAGAGGAATGGGAACGGGGCTGCCTTACATTCAGCCATATTAAACTTCAATAACAGGTCGGAAGCATATTTTTGCTGAGATATAGTGATCCCATCAAAATTTTGAGCTATCTCCAAGCCCAAAAAGTGACTCAGCAAGCCCAAATCGCTCATGTCAAAAGCTAGATTTAAGGCAGATTTTAGCTTGTTTATTGAAGTAAGTGTGCTACCAGTAATAAGCAGATCATCAACATAAAGTACAATAACCAACAAATTACCTTTAACTCGCTGAAGATAGACATTCGGATCAGATTTGCATCTTTGGAAATTCTGAGAAAGAAGGAAGGAGTCCATCTTTGCGTACCAAGCTCTTGGGGCCTGTTTTAACCCGTACAAAGACTTCTTCAATCTACAAACCAATGATGGATCTGATGTATAACCCTCTGGCTGCTGCATATAGACCTCTTCAGCAAGGTCTCCATGTAGAAATGCACTCTTCACATCCATGTGATGCACCTCCCAGTGCTTGGATGCGGCAATAGCTAAAACAAGGCGGATGGAATCCATCTTTGCAACCGGTGCAAAGGTCTCTGTGTAGTCCACTCCTTGGACTTGGGAAAAACCTTTTTCCACCAACCTTGCTTTATATTTGCTGATAGTGCCATCAGCAGCAACTTTAGTACGGTAGACCCATTTACACTTCACTAATTTTCTTCCAGGTGGAAGAGAAACTAGCTCCCATGTATTGTTCTTTTGAAGAGAACTGTACTCTTCATCCATGGCATCTTTCCATCTCGGATCTCGATGGGCTGAATAGTATGATTGAGGATCTGAACCAGCCATCAAATAACAAATCTCAGGAAGAAATGGATCAGCAATAGAAAGAGCCATACCTGCCCTTTGAAAGTCTCCTCTTGTTCGTCTCGGATCAGCAGGATTTCCAAGACTAGAACCAGCAGATTGTAGAGTATTTTGGGCCCACTTTGGTAACTGAGGGGGATCTGAATGGTCGGATTCCGAACCTGATATGTCATGATCATCATATGCTGCTACAATATCAGAAATATCAGAACTCATACCTTCATTATCGCTGCTCGAATCTTCTTCTGGTGAAGGCGGTGAATCGGCAGTTTTCTCCTCAACTAGTTGCAATTCTTGAAGCGGTTCTTCAAACTGCACACTGCGCTCTATGAATATCTTTTTAGATATGATATCCACGAGTTTATATGATTTTGATTCTTCCCCATATCCTATCAATATGCACTCGATACTTTGTGGATCCAAAGCTCGTCTCTTCTCAGAAGGAATTCTAGCCCATGCAGTAGAGCCAAAAACTCTCAAATTTGACACATCCGGTTTGTGACCAAAGAATGCTTCGAAAGGAGTCATACCTTTCACGGATGAATGTGGAACTCGGTTCTGTATATATGCAGCAACATTGATTGCTTCAGCCCAAAGATTTGCAGCCAAACCTTTAGATTCAATCATGCATGTAGCCATCTCTTTCAGTGACCGGTTTTTCCTTTCCGCTACACCGTTCTGCTGGGGTGTGTAGGGAACTGTATGTTGGATCTTGATTCCGCTTTGGGCACAAAGTTGCAGCAACTTGGACTTGATATATTCCCCACCATTATCAGATCTAAGAGCTTTGATCTTGCTCTCAGTGGTGGTCTCAACAGAGGCCTTAAAATCCTTGAATTTTCCAAGCACTTCTGACTTGTTTTTGAGAAAGAATACCCATGTAAAGCGAGAATAATCATCAATAAATGTCAAAACATACCTTGAACCATTTAATAACATATGGGGCAGCGGACCGCTGATATCAGAATGGATCAATCCCAAAATAGTAGAGGCTCTGCTAGCCTTGCCGCGGTCGAATCTGTGCTCGGGGTGCTTCCCAATAATGCAACCGGAGCATATTCCCTTCGAGGAACGGAGTTGTGGAAGCCCATCAACCATGGATTTATTTGATAGCAGCAGCAAATACTTATAATTTAGATGTCCAAATCTTTCATGCCAAAGCCTACTAACCTCATTACCATGTGTGCGAAGAGCAGTGGGCTTTGCAAGCGGAATAAAGTGCGAAAACTCATAACATTTTGCAGTGTGGTTTGCCTTTCCAACCGCAACTAGTCTTCCACTTTTGATATCAGAAATTTCAACTGTATTAGGGCTGAATGTGACTTTCTTTGGATCACCAGTATGTGTCATTTGATACACAGAAAGGAGATTCGAAGCTAAGGAAGGCACATAGAGAACATTCTGAAAGCATCCATGATCTACATGAATCGTACCTTTGCCCTTTGAAGAAATTTTTGAGTCATCTCCCAAATGGATGGGGATGGAGCTGTTTGGATCGAATGAGGAAAAAGAATCAATATTTGCAGCCATATGATTTGATGCACCCGAATCTATCAAGAGAGTGGGCTTCGAAACCGTTGCCATGAGTGCTTGTCCTCTTTCATGATCGTCATTCCGATCCTTCTTCCTTGCACCGTCAGGAAGGGTTATGTTGTTCTTTTCCAAAAGGAGGGCCATTTGATCTATAGTCTTCTTTATACATGAACTTTCGGGATGAAAGCCACGGTTACAATAAGTACATTTAGATTTTTGGTTACCTTCTTTGCCCTTTTGCTTGGATTTCGAACTGGATGGTGCATCCGTTTGCTTGCCTTTGTCTTTTTGCTTGTGAGGCTCGAATTTGGGCTTCTCCTTCTTTAGCTTTCCTTTACCATTCGAGATCTTGGGTCCTTGAACAAATAGGGCTGAATCTTTGGAGCTTATGGACCCCATTTGAATCAGCTTGTCATGCTCTTTCGTAACGGACTCAATGAAGGCATTCAAGGTAGGCATCTTCCAATTCGGGGTAGTTAGCCGACCGGAATTGAAAGTGGAGACAAATACCGAATAATCTTTCCCAAGCTTGCTTAGAATGGAGAGGATCAACTGTTTATCCTCTTTGATAACACCACTGTTCTTCAATTGCAAGTTCAAGTTCTTGAATTTTGTGAAGAATTCATTGATGCTCTCGAAATTCTCAGGATTAAGGCCAATCAATTCTTTCTCTAATTGAAAAGCCCTAAGCTCATCCTGCTTGCCGAATAGTGTCTCAAGTTGCTCCCATATGGCCTTTGGAGTCTTCAATCCGCTGAGATGGAAGTGAAGATCTTTGGAGATGGAGAGACAAAGAAGACCGTAAGCTTCATCAAGCTTATTGTAGTGTTTGGTTCTTTCTGCCACATTGTTTGGCTCCAATTCAAGACCAAGAGTGACTCGGTAGTATCCTTTTGAACGTAATATGATCTCCATATCATCTTTCCAATCAAAATAATTGAATGGGGTGAGGATAGGCTTTGAAGAAGAGTATTCCATTGCTAGGAGCGAGTCAAATGATGAAGAAGAAGCTTGCATGCAGACTATAGCGAATGGAAATGCTGTAGGGAAGCTTGCATGCAGAATGTAGCGAGTGCACTTGGAGGAGATAATAACCTGCAATCACATAAGAACAAACACAATAAGGTCGAACAATCCACCCTTTGAGAGTTGCATCACACCTGGGATTGGATTTCAAGCAATGTTGAATGGGTCCAATGTATCAAATCCAGGAATTATGTGGTAACTCAAGCTTCTGGAGTGGTATTGGAATAATTTTCAAGCTTTGCATGCACAGGAGAGAATGCCCTTGAGATATCTCATGCCAAACTTATTGCAATTTTTAGCAATTCAGTCAAATCTTCTTGTATAAACACCTGTAGAAAAGAGATCTTGTCCCTGCAATGGCTCTGATACCATGTAAAATTAGTCACAGCAGATCTAATGAACAAGTAAATCAATCACAACAGATGAACATAGAAAATATGGTGCAAAACTGTGCAAAACATGCAGCAGTGCTCTCTATCCCAGAAAGGGTGAATGAATTACAATACAAACTGTCACAATGAACAGAGCAATTCGAATTGCCTAAGGAGGTCATTCGAATCACTGAATGGAGTAGCTTGACTCTATCTAGGAGTCCTCATCAATCATCGGTGTTGCTCATCAATCACAACAAACAGTCATCCAGGTGTCAAGCTGAGTCTAACTGATCATAATAAATGTAACTGAAGTGTGTAGCACTGATATAGGATCTGGAGGCTCAGTGGGGGCGCATGGGAGGCTAACTGGAGTCAGAGCAAGTCACCTAATCGAACTGGAGGTCAATCGGAGGTGAAACAGTCAGTCAGGAGTGAAATCGGAGTGAAATCAATCAGAATCGGAGCTAACTGAATGTAACTGGAGTGAATCTGCAGTGGTAGGTGAACAAGTGCGCCCTTCTCTGTCAGTAGGTGAGAAGAGGGCTCCTTTCAGCTTAGGAGGGCTAAAACTCTGTGGAAAGTGGCTCCCGGGTGCTAGAAGAAGGTGGATAAGGTGCTGGAGGCATCAAACTGGTGACTGGACTGCATATCCTGAAATAGATCATGCAAGATCCTGAAGTAGATATGTATCCCGAAATAGATGATCCTGAAATAGATATGTATCCCGAAATAGATGATGGATATCCGAAAACTATGCTCGGAAGTTATAAGCCCCTTCAAGCTTATCCTCAAGCTTGGTGTGGTGAGACATCTTTAAAGAGTACTTCAAATGGAAATAGAAAATATTTAGGTCTTACCACTTGATTTGCTGAAAAATGGATATGGTCCCGGATTAGGGTTTGTTAGAGAAACCCTAAAAATTCAAATTGTGAATTTCAAACTTCTAAAAGGATAGAAAGATGCACCTTGATGATCTTATCAGCCTGGTATACTCAGAATTTGAAAACTGCAAAGTTTCACCCTTCAAAATTGTCTTTTAGTCTTCCCGAATTCACTAGGGAGGACCCTGAATTTAGGTTTGAGTTTCCCGGAGCTTCACCCAACCAAAAAGTTCGATTCAAATCTCTAAACTTCAATTTTTCCAAGGTGCTTCCAGCTATGTATTCAAATTTCAAAAATTCCTATTTTTGTGGAAACCCTAATGTTTAGGGCCAAAACTAAAAGTGCCCAGAATTTAGATCTGATTGGACAGAAAGATTCACCTTGCTGAGGAGAGTCAATATATCATATTGCTTTTCCAAAATATGTGGAGAGAAACCCAATAAACAAGAAACCCTAGTTTCTGCAACTGCACATTATCTTCCTCTCAGGTTAGCTCTGATACCATGTTAGATTTTGAGCATTAATTCAATATACTCTAGGATCCTTACTAAGAGAATAACATGTATAGCATATCAAGTATAACAATGCATATCAATCACACCAAGCAATCACATGAGACAATAGACACACAGAGTTTCACTGGGGAAAACCATAAAGGTGAAAAACCCCACAACTTCCTTAGAGATAGAAAGAGCAATGATACAAACCAAGTACAAGAGATAGTCTTCTCCTAGCAGCTGAACCTCCTCCTCCACTAGTGCGCCACTTTCCAAGTAGTGTAGAAGTGAATAATGAGATGATCAAATAGAGTGCCTCCCCCACTCTATTTATATATGAACTGACCTTCCTAATAACCTCGCAGGGCCGACTTGTCCAACTCAGTCTAATAACCCATGGTTATACTAATCAGGGCCGACCCCACACTTGGTGGTCTAATAACCCATCACAGCAAGTTACGACACTTGTGACACTTGTCAATACAAATGATGATACTTCCGTATAGAGGAATAATACCATCTCTATAGGAGTACAATATACATCAACACTATGTAGGATAGTAATGCAGGTGTTGGATCTGGATCTGGATCTGCTCCTTTGATGCACCTCCTACTATTTCAAAGCTGTATTTTCCAAAACAAGTTTTTAAGAAACCATCTTTGCTATTGGAGCGAATGGCTCATTGTAGTCCAAATCATGAACCTTTGAGTACCCATTTTCAACCAACCGAGCTTTGAACATGGTTGTATATCCATCATGGAAAGTCTCTTTGAAATATTTTGGATCAAGCCCCACCATCATGTAGTACCTCTCTGAGAGAAGTGGATCTGTATGACATAGTGCAAGGTTTGCATCTCGATATTCAGATTTAGTTCTTCTATGGTCAGATGGATCCCCAACTATGTTCCCAGCATCTTCAAGGACTTTGTGAGCCCATATTGGCCTTGGCCATGGATTGGGAGCAGCTGTTGGATTTGGATCTATATCTTCTTGAACTTCATACTCAACATCAAGATATTGGCCCTCATCTTTAGAATTTGAAATTGAATAATTAGAAGAGACATCATTATGATCTTCATCAGATGCTGATGGAGTAGGAAGAGAGTATGGACAAAAGTGAGAGAATTCATATGCCTTTGAGGCATGGTTTGCAAACCCTTTCTCTATAAGCTTCCTAGAAGAGATTTATGCAATCTCACCTGTGTCAGGTCCAAAAATTACTTTCTTTGGTGAAACTGTGTGTGTCATCTGATAAACAGATAACAATTTTGCTGCCAAAGAAGGAACAAATAGAACATTTTGAAATTTCCATGCTCTAGTTGTATTCCCCCCCCCTTTCAACAGAGATCTAAGTATTATCTCCCATGTGAATACTTGGACCATAATTGAGATCTAGAGAAGAAAAATATTATTTGGAGGAAACCACGTGGTTGGAGGCTCCAGAATCTATGAGGAAGGCTTGTGATTGTGTGAATCTAGCCTTCAGTGCATGGCATCTCTTATGATCATGTGTCTCACTTCCAGAATCAGTCTCCCTTGCGCCTTCTAGGAGGGAAATGTTGTGATGTTCAATAATTTTGGTCATTTTATCTATCTTATTCTTCATGCAAGATCTCTCTGGATGGTTTCCTTTCTTGCAATAGGTACTCTTGGTCTTCTCAAACCAATTTTGCTTATCCTTATTGGAGCTAGAGGCTCCTTCTGATGGATTAGGATTCTCATATTGTTTGGATTCAACTTGCTTCTTATCTTTCCCTTTCTGCTTCCCTTTAGCATTCACACTTTTTGACTCTCCAGCCACAATAGTTTGATTTTTGGAGGCCTTAAAGGCGCCCATCTGAATCAATTTGTCTTGTTATTGGATGAGAGATTCAGTGAATGCATCTAAAGAAGGAATTTTCTAGTTGGGGATTGAAAATCTTCCTGAATGGAAGGTATAAATAAATATAGAAAACTCTAGACCAAGTTTGCTTAGATTGGATAGCACCAACTGCTGATCCTTCTTCTCAATGCCACATTGTTTGCATTGCATGACCAAGGATTTGAATTTAGAGAAGAGCCGCTCTATGGCTTCGAAACTGCTGGGTTGAAGAGAAATTAACTCATTCTCTAGAATATGGCCCCTCAACTCATCTTGCTTTCCAAAGAGGGTCTCGAGCTTCAACCAAACCTATCTTGGAGCCTTCAATCCATCAAGGTGGAAGATAAAATATATGGAAATATGAATACACATGAAACCAAACGCTTCATATAATCTCTTTAGATACTAGGCCTTCTCAACAACTACCTGAGGTTGGACCTCCTTGCCCATTGTGACCCTGTGGACAAACTTTTTTTGTGCAACACCATCTGCATATCAACCCTCCAATCAAGATAATTGAAGGGTCTCAGGATTCTTGGAGACAACGGAGCATTTGAATTCTCCATTGAAACTGCTGGAGCGAATACAAACTAAAAACTGCTGCTACTGTTGCACTGAAAACCTTCAATATCCTGCAGAAAACTCTCAATTTTGGAGATAAACTAATACTGAGAATTGCTTTAAGACAATAGGCACATGTTTCTGGATCCTTCGCACCTGGATAGACCTCAAAGGATTTCTCCAATGAATTCAATGCAATGGCACCATGATTTGCTGTGGAAATCTAGAGGCTTATGGTGCACTACTGAAATAAACTGCTCAACCTATGCTCTCTGAGCTCTGATACCATGTGAAATTCCAAGTCTCATAAGATCATAGAGTTGAGAATACCTCAAAGTGAAAGAATGAGTAGAGAAGGTGAATTACAGTGAAAATTGCAGTGAAAAGAGCAGTAAAATTAATCATGCATTGGAACTCAAATGGAAGCATAAATGTGTAACATTATCCATTAATTCGTATTGTCCACAAATATGTTACAATAGAGGAAATTGTCACAATAGGAAAAATTGAGTCTCAGTCTGTCTAACATAGGAATTGTCACCACTAGAGTGCTCCAGAAGTCCCAAAGTCAACTCAACTGAAACAAAACTTAGTTAACTGAAGAAACAACTAGTTAACTGACAAAGGAGGGCTCATTAGTGAGTTCTACATGCAAAGTAGATGAAAAAGGGAGCATTAGATCACAATTAGTGGTGATCTAAGCTAAAACCCCCAGTAGAGTTTAGGGACTTAGGTGGACTGAACTAGAACTCAAAGTAGGCTCCTAAAATGTAGGGAAGTCACTCTGGTGGGCCTAAAATCATGCATGCAGGGTGCATTAGGTGGCTAATGGGTCCTAGATGACATCTGCACACCACTAGGGGCCAAATGAAATCATCAAATACTAGGAAAAAGAAAATAATGCTAAGTAGGACAAGGATGGAGTATTAATTATCCTAACACTGCATTAGGAATCCATACTAGCATATTTACATTATTTACATAAATTTGGTTAAATACATTCCAAGTCAAAACTGGGGGTACTACAGTATTGGTTTAAAAAGAACTAGGGCATTTTATTTGTGTTAGAATCGGTGCGTTTGATTCAATAAAGCGCACCAAAAAATAAAACCTCTGCAAAAGATTTCAGCCATTGAGTTTCTTTTAGTTATAATACATTTCCATAAAAGAATCCGCTAAAACATCCAGTACCATTTGCAGAGGTTGTATCAGAGTTTTTTTTTTAGAATTTTGACCAATATGGTAACATTGAAAACCTCCGCTATAAACTCCGCTACAAGGCCTTTTCCTTGTAGTGGAGGAAGGGGGAAAAGATGAATCGACACTGAGATTCAGAATCCTACCAGAGAACATCTAAGAGCAACAAAAAAACCAATTACTTCATGGATACCATCCCCCATGCTTGCAAAATTGAAATAGAACTGGTGGAATGAAGGCTATGGCAAGATACTGAATTTTTTCAAGAGGTAGACGAAATCCAAGTCCTGAAAAACTGACTCCCAGACCAGGGTGATTCTCGGTCCAAGAAAGAGCTTTACGACCGCTCTCTTTTGACGTTCTGGATGGAAAAAATCATGTAAGGATGCATTCTAGTTGATTTTCACAAGGAGTTGGATAAGTTGAAGGAGGAACAACTACAACTTCTCACGGACCTGATAGATGACTCCTATCTCATGAATTCCAGACTAAATTTTCTAGGGCCACACCTTGGCATTGAGTTAATTCCTATAACTCCTCCAGCACCCAACAACTATAGATACACCAAAGAGGAATATGTAGAGCATAGAATGGAAAGGCAAGAAATTCAACAAAACTACACAACATTTCTATTGGGGGTATTTGTTTTCAGACAATCTACCTAAGCGGACTTAGAGGCTAGATCTCCCTAGTCCAAGTGGATCTAGAACAAATAAACATAGAATAGAATCAGGTTCTCTAGATCAATAGAAATGCAAGTAGATAAATGGGTATCTTACCTGGGATTTACAAGTCCTCTTGCTCTTTGCTTTATCCAATGCTCCAACACCTTCAGATTTGCAGTTGCAAAGTCCTGTTGAACAAGTGGAAACAATCAAACAGTAAAAGCGTATATCACATATGATTAATCTAAGCTAACAGTTAAGGAAGTAAGATTTACACATCAACAACACGGTAATATATATGGGAAGAGATTATATTAACTGTATAAAGGAGAGTACAAAAGAAGATAACATTACAACCTATGCCTTAACGTCACAACCTTCCTTCCAACAAGCCAAACCAAGCTAAGCATCCAAAGATGAAGTAAGCCTCTCAAGGATGAGTGAGAGTTATCTAAGATAATTTCACCAACATGAGAGTACTATAGACTTTCCTCCCTTTGGAATGGAGAGGAGCTTCATATTTATAGGACCAAGTGGATAGAGTATGTTGAAGATTATGGGGAGAAGGTTAAGGGATCATCCCTTGAGGTTAGGGAACCGAAGGAAAGCTCACCTAGAAGTTAGGGATGACCCTCCACCACATCATGCTTTGAGAAGTGGCTCAAAGGTCTCATTTATCCATTTAAACCAACCCTGGCGCATGTTGCATGAGGACAATTTGCGCCAAGAAGAGGCAAGCGCAGGTTGAATGAAGGCAACCCAAGCCACTGACGTAGGCTTCCAAATGACACTTTACGCCAAGCCTAGTCAGGCGCTACTTGCTAGAGGACAAGATGTGTCGTCTTAACTAGAAAATGTGGATAAAGGATCAACAACTTTCTCTAGATGACTTCTGGTCAGGGAAACTTTAGGGATCAAGGCATTGAGTTGACATATGACTCATGATGACGATATTTAGGTGTAACAGAATGCCCCCCAAAGAATGAAGCTGGTAAACTAAAACAAGTGATATGATTTGAAAGATATATGGAAAGGACTTGTTGGTTGGAAGGTGCTGCTGCAGTAGAACTGACTCTAATATACAAGTCTCATATGATGCACAACATGGGTGCCGACCAATACATTGAAGATCCATGGTAGTAAAGACTGACCGAACACAATCATGGCTACTAGACATAATTGTAGATCCATGATGAAATGATAACACAACCACGACCAATACAAAGTGGATCCATGTAATATAACTCAAACAATCTCCATCGCAACCTAGGTGAAATATGAGAACAACCCAGGGTCTTCAAGCCGAACCTGCAATGATACGAATCTATCCATGTGATTACAATGTCTTGGAGTCGAACATGGCAGAAACCACTTGATTACCGGTCCTTGATGTTTACCGTTAACAAGCGTGAGGTAAATCACCATTGATGTCAATGATTCCCAAGGTATCATAGTACATACCATCAAGCGTGAATTAATGAGTTGAGTTTGAACACTCGACGCGATCTTTCAATCAAGAGCCAATGATGTAAACTCATGTCGAAAGCAAGGTAACCTTCCATCGAGGCATGCAGGCCCAAGGTACCCGATTGGTTTCTAGATTCAATCCTCGGATGAGGTGTTGAAGTAGACAAGTATGAATCCGTCGAAGGAGGGCCATGATGAATCCCCCATCATGGAAATGAAATGCGACCACATATGTTTAGAGTGAATCGGACGGTAGAGTGGTGTGCAAGAATGACTCGGTGTAGACCGACATGATGGGAGGTATACAGAGTGCAAATAATGAATAACGAACGTCTCTTGAACATGGGCATGGCATGAATTTGCCGTATTGATATGACGAGAATGATACCAAACCCCAATGAAATTGATGAAGTAAGCATTCTTTGGATGACCCAAAGGAGTGACAGGACTCACGGAATCAACAGGACTCGAAGAAAAATGGATTACCCGAGTACTGAATGAAAAATGCAAACAAGTGCCATGTTCAAGAGTGACTAAGTATTGCCATAATAACAATGAACAAAATATCATCCCTATTCCCCATCATGATAAATGAGTACCTCTTTCATTTTTTAATGACCTTGAGGAGGGTAACAGATTCCCGGTATAGCTCATCCCATGGATGAGTCCAATCCAAAATGTTTTATGAACCTAGGATAGGAGGGCTTCGTCCCATGATGGGCCCTTCGATGTTAATTTTTAACGAGTGCATAGAAGGTAAAATCAGTGTCATTTCATGTTTAGAGAGTCTGAAAAGAACTAAAGAAGACTCCAAAGTTCCTTTTTTGTAAAGTTAGTCTCTTCACCCGAAAAAAGGGTAAAACAACGCGAGAGAGAAATCTTCTAGTCATGATTGGATGGAGTGCTCCTTTTTTGTAAATAGTGCCTCCTAGTCCGAAAAAGGGGTAACTATCACCAGAAAGAGCTTTTCGTATTTTGAGAGACTGAAAAGAGCTTAAAGAAAGACTCTGAGCGGTTCCTTTTTCGTGGAAGTTTAATGAGCCCGAAAAAGCAATAAACTATAACTCGGTAGCTCATTCTCATCATTTTACGATCACGAGAAGGAACAAAGAGTTAGCTCGGTGTTGTCATTAATTGGGTTTAACGAGCAGGATAATGACACAAAAACACTCGAAGAGTTTTTCACACCCGATAGCGAATGTGAAAAGGCTACAAACATGAGAAATCATTTATGGCATCTTATCGCACTTGCACATCTCTGAAAACTAGGTCAAAATAGTCGATTAGGTGTTCAGACGTGCAAAACACTTCCAACTATAGGAAAAATAGCCCAATAAACAATAAATTAAAAACGTAATATTCCATTTTCAATATAAATAGGGAAAAATAGAGAAAAATAATTACTATTTTTTTTACCAAGTTGGAGAGTGAAAGTGACCTTTGGAGGGCGATTTTCAACCATTGATTGTAGGAGCCGTGATCAGCCGTTTCCCGTGCCGTCAGTGTCAGGTAAACCTAAACTCTACCCCCTTTCTTTTTAGCAGTTTACATTTTTCATTTCCTTCCATTTGTTTGAGTTTTGAGCTTGTTGATGGAGGGATATTGCGCCCACGGACCGACGTAGATTACCTTTTTTGGAAATGTGCAGAGGGTGCGTCGGTGCAAATCCTGAAAAGCTGTCTTGCGGCGGCGACACCCTGTCCGAAAGGACGGGCTGCGTCAGCACAGGTACACATGGCAAGCTCAAAATTCAACCAAAGATAAACTATTTCGATGGTTTGGAAAGGTCCTAATGATGTTTTTATGCAATTTTGGTTAGGGTTCAAGTGAACACAATGGTTGAGTGGCGCGAATGAGAGCATGAGATCGATGATTCCCAAGCATAAAATGATCCTCAATGTATGTCTGCATTGAGGAATTGTGGATTGCTGAAGTACTTTTACGTTCTGGGCATGAGAGCCCAAGTGTCATTACTGGAGCACTTGATCCAATGTTGGGATCTAGTGCAACAACATTTTTAGATAGGTGTTCACACTTTGACCATAGATATCGATGATATCGTACCGTAGAGGATTTGATAGACCAATGGTGCATTGATGTCACCTAGATGGTAGGTGTGAATATTCCCATCAAAGAGGTTAGAGATCAACCTCTTTGCACAGTTCTGTTTACCATTGTGAGGGTGGATGACAGTAGGTCCACCCATCTAGTTAGAAATTCCCATATGATGTACGCTGAGGAGTGCATGGATCCAACGTGTTCGAATATTCACACCATCATTTTTGTATTTTGCATGCCTACATGAGAATCTGCATGTTTTGCATGCCACTGCATGCATCCAGTCATCATCATGGTTGTCTCCCCAACACCTGGAGCTTGCTTCTAGCTCTCCAGATCCTGTCTACAGAACCCATTTGGCCTCCTACCTACCTAATGCTCCCTTCTTGACTGTTGTGCATGGAAAATGCGCCTTTCTCATTTACCACTATCAGTTAGAGCGCCTTTACTCACCTACCTTCAGTTATCACTCAGTTAGGGCGCCTTATCTCACCTACCGGGAGTTATCATTCAGTTAGTACATTGATTGAGTAGTTCTTCCACTGATTGCTCATGCTGACTGCTTGTAGCTTCTATTTAGTTAGTTCTGGAGTTCCACTTGACTATTTGGAAGCCTCATGCAGCGCCCTTGGAGTCTCCACTCCCTGATTTATTCCTAGATGGTTCTGTTAGACTCAGTTAGACACACTTGACTGACTATTACCATTTATGAATGATACTATAACTGGATGATGTCTCCATTGTTATCCAAGCTAGACTTTGAGTTAGAAAACCTCATGCACCCCACTTGGAGTCTCCATTCCCTGATTTATGGCTAGATGGTTATGTTAGACTTAGTTGGACACACTTGACTAACTCTTACCATTTATGACTGATACTACCGACTGGATGATGTTTCCATAGTTATTCATGCTAGACTTTGAGCTCAGATTCGAATGCCCTACTTGGTTAATTCGAATCCTATATGATGCCTCATCATTGATTATTGTACCACATTCTCTACATTCATTATTCATTGTATGATATTGACATTGTCCGTTATTATGTGTTTATGAGTGATTATTGAATGCATGCTTCTTCTTCTTTGCAAATAATATTGAGAGTTAGATTGTGAGTTTGTTACAGTTTCTAAATCTCTGCAGATTATGGTATCAGAGTAGTTAATAGCTACTCGAATTGCAGCCATTGCAGCAGCAACAGTTGCAACATTTCTTTGAACAACTATCTTTCACTTGTGCACTAGAAGTCTCTGAGTTTCCACAACAAATCCTGGTGCTATTATTTAAATTCATTGGAGAAATCTAGTGAGGTCTAGCCAGGTGTGAAGGTCTTAGTCTATGTGCCAAGTGTCCTTAAGGTAGTGTTCAGTTGAAGTGTATCATTCTCCATTAGCAAAAATTCTCTTGTTTTGCAGGTTTATTCACCCGTTCAGAATCTTCTTCAACTATTCGAATTTCTCTGTTTCAGATGGATCTAAAGCTCACATCTTCCAACTATGTTGAGTGGAAATCCAAGATGGATCTCTTCATGAGATCCAGGAGCTTCACTTGAATACTCAACGGAACGATGGTAGAACCTATCAGTGCAGTTGAAAAGTCCAAGTGCTTGGATAGGCTTGATGAAGCAATTGGCCTCCTCCTTCTCTCGATTTATGAAGATCTTCACTTCCATGTCATCGATCTTAGATCTCCTAAAGAGGTTTGGGACAAGCTCGAATCCATTTTTGGACAGAAAGATGATATGAAAGGACACAAATTGGAGAATGAGCTCATATGTTTGAGTCCTGATAGCTTCGAATCTATTAATGCCTTCCTCACCAAGTTCAAAATCTTGATATCACAGTTGAAAAGATATGGGATAGTGAAAGAAGACAAGTAGCTTATACTTGCCATTCTTTCAAAGTTAGGGCCAAACTTCTCATTTTTTGTCTCTACTTTCTAGTCATCTAAGTTTTCCATTCCAAAATGGAAGTTTCCCTCACTTGATGACTTCATCCAATCTCTTACTCAAGAGGAAGAGAAGTTGATCTCCATGGGAATAATCAAAACCAAATTGGATTCAACCCTTACAACTGCAGAGAGAACGAATGGTAAAGGAAAGCAAAGGATTTTTGACAAGAGATTGAATGATACAAGGCCTACATATAGTCCATACCAATCAGATGGGGCTTCGAACTCAAGGAAGACCAAGCATTCTCGGAAGAAAAGACCCAAGTGCACCTATTGTCTTAAAGGTTTCCATCCTGAGAGTGCTTGTATGAGGAAAGCTATAGATTTGATGGCTCAACTACTTGAGAAGAACAATCTTCCTATGCCTACATGTACAAAGAAGAAATATCTTGACACTGAAACTTCCAGATCTGAAGGTAAAGAAAGATGTCATGCCCTCATGGAAAGTGCATTAACATATTCTTCTTTCATCATAGATTCAGGAGCATCAAGACACATGTCTTCCTCCAAAGATCTCTTCTCCAGTTTCAAAAGCTAAGTTGGCCCTTCCATTAGATTGGGCAATGATTCAGAAGTCTCCTCTCAAGGGAGTGGAAGAATCAATCTTGAATCAGTTTACTTTTCTAATGTGATTTATGTTCCTTCTCTTGTAGCAAATTTACTTTCAGTGTACCAAATGAACCATATTGGAGAGCCCAAAAGAGTGATCTTTTCTCTAAATGAAGTCGAAGTACAAAACATGGTTTTAGGGGAAATGATTTCAAAAGGTGTTGCAAATCAGGAGACAAAACTCTATGATTTTTTCCACTTCTTACCTCTCCCAAAGGAGGGTGCTCTTCACTCTCATACTCATGAAGAGAGTAGACTATCTCATCTCAACTACAAGCTAGGTCAAGATGTGGTTGAAGGTCTTCCAAATAGCAAGATTTCTCATGGAACCTGCAAAGATTGCTTGAAAAGCAAGGATCAGTTGAAGAAGATTGAGAAAAAGAGGAATATTGAAGAAGTGTGAATTCTAGATCCAGATCCACAAGAACCTGAAGACCTAGCACCTATTGGTTTAACCCCTATGGCCAAAAGGGCCATCACTACTACATCCACTAGTGATCTTGTTGAATATCCATCATCACCAGATTCTAGTTCTATTGGTAAAAATACCACCTATGATTGCTCAAAAGAGATATCAGAGATCTACATGCACCTTCAGAAGCAGGTTCATGATGTTCCCACTTCATCAGATTCAAAGTTTGGAAGTGATGATGAGCCAGTTCCACTTGTTTCTTCACATGAGTTTTCAGATTCAGAGTTTGAGAGTGGTGATAAGTTTCAAAAGAGCGAATCTCCATCACATGATAGTTCAGATTCGGAGTATGAGACATCAGCTTCACATGCTTCTTCATATGAGATTTCAGATTTAGAGTTTGTATGTGATGATGAACCAGTTCTACTTGCTTCTCCTCATAAGATTTCAGATTCAGAGTTTGGATGTGATGATGAGCTAGTTGTAGATACATCTTCACATGATACTTCAGATTCAGAGTTTGGAAGTGTTTATGAGATCCAAGGGAGAGAAAAATCATCACATGGAAGATCAAATTCAGAGTGTGACAGTGAGTGTGATGAAGAGAAAATACTAGATCCAGATCCACAAGAACCTGAAGATCTAGCAAATACTAATGAAGATGAGGAGATGGGAAATTCAGTTCCACAAGAACCTTATGATCTCTCAACTAATTTTCCTCCTCTTCCGAGATGGGAAACCACTGCTCTCATATATACTAAAGATATTGTTGGTGATCCAGCTGATCGACGGAGAACCACATCAGATTTTCAGAATGGAAGGTTTCATCCTTCTCACATTACTGATCCTTTTCAGATCGATCAACCCTTCTTTTGAAAAGAAGGACACTTGCCTCCTTCAGGGGTGGGTGATGATATGATACCTTAGCATCCTTCAGTCTATTTTGAGGGAGGGATTTATTCCCACTGGGTTTTCCCTCTTTCCTCACTTAGTTTATTTAGATTGATTGTACGGGGTGACGTTTGGTCTCAGTCACTAGGGCCCTATTTTTTAGTTTTCAGTTATTTCCTCATAGTATAGATTGCGGGGGGGGGGGGGTGTTGGAATATTCACACCGTCATATTTGTATTTTGCATGCCTGCATGCGAATCTGCATGCATCCAATCATCATCATGGTTGTCTCCCCAACACCTAGAGCTTGCTTCTAGCTCTCCAGAGCCTGTCTACAACCCCATTTGGCCTCCTACCTACCTAATGCGCCCTTATTGACTATTGTGCATGGAAAGTGTGCCTTTCTCACCTACCACTGTCAGTTAGAGCACCTTTACTCACCTACCTTCAGTTATCACCCAGTTAGGGAACCTTATCTCACCTACCCGGAGCTATCATTCAGTTAGTGCATTGATTGAGTAGTTCTTCCACTGATTGCTCATGCAGACTGCTTGTAGCTTCTAGTTAGCTAGTTCTGGAGTTCCACTTGACTATTTGGAAGCCTCATGTGTTGGGCTTGGCCCAAGTGGGGCATTTTTGGGTAAATCAGATTTTGGAACTGCGGAGCTGAGTGCAGTTCGGCTAAAGGATTTTTGGACAAGTCTATTTTGTATGCTGTGAAGTTGCGCACAGCGCGACGTCGGAAGATATGTGAAGTTCAGTGCTACGAGGAGACAGCGCTGCGAGGTGCCCAGTCCACATGGATCTGGAAAAGCAGAGTGTTGGATGAAAGATGACACAGATTCCGGTTAGACCATCGGTGGTCTATTTTTGGTAAAGATGCTCCATGATTTCCAGGCGATGGGTAAGGAGCAAAGTGGAAGAAAGCGACTGGTCGCACATGCGAAAGAACCACTACCTGAACCAGTCGCACAAGACCGTTAGAAGAAGAATGGCTAGGTGAAAGTGACCTATTGGCGTGCATGCGATAGGAAGGACGATAGTGACGTGAAGCATGCGTGGAAGACAGCCACGACAGAATATTCACTACTAGAGGCCAGCAAGTCCAGTTAAGGGAAAACTGTGACAGTTTTGTAAAACCTAAGGGTTTTTTCCTTTCAATTGTAAAGACATGACCTACGGGAATGATCTATAAATAAGTCATATTTTGTATGGGAAAGGGTTACTCTTCATTTTGTGTTTTTCTCATTGTTGATTGAATACATCTCTGTTGAGAGACATATTTTGTAAAGGTTCTGCAAGCTGTGTGCGCAGAGGCCTATTGAGAGAGAAGAGAGTCTGCAGCTGAGTGCGTAGACTAAGAACTATTGTACCCTTCCCAAAGGACTAATACAACAACAATTCTTGTGGACGTAGCTCCCATCCTGGGGGTGAACCACGTTAAATCTTATGCAGTGTGATTGGTTGCATTTTATACTTGTCTGTTTGCTTACATTGGATGCTTGGGTTCCCATTTATCAATTGTCATGTTAAATGCTTTTATATATATTCTCCATAGCAGAAATATGGGAATAATATGTTAAGTATTACATATATGGGTGAATGATGAATGCGCAGTAGTCTAAGTCTATGAAGGTATCAGTTTATTGAATAATCACATGGGTATGTAAGGTTCAAATGGTATAACTCTTCGACACACAGAACCGTGAGTGCGCAACATTGTTTTTCTCGTCTGTTTGCATCAGTCTAAGGCTAAACATACTAAGGTAGTAGATGTATGGATAAACACTAATTAAAGTCATCAATATCTATTAATTCCGCAGAGGAAGCATATAAGTCAGCTGCGTTGTCCTATTCTTTGCAGCCTGTCCGAACAGCGCAGTCCGTCGATGCGCTGGTTGTGCAAGCATATTAGTTTGTAGAGCGAGGACTGCGATGTAGTCTATCGTCGTGTAGTATTCATCCCGCAGCGCGAGCCCCACACTACGCTGCCCAGTAGATCTGTCCGAGAAACTCATCACATCACCGTGGAAGCCTGATTCCGCAGTACCCCCATAGCTACACCTCGGGTGAGACCTCAACCTATTCGCAGGCTGTTGCCGAAAGGGCCGGTGAGAAGGGGTTTTGTTGGTTCCTTGAAACCATGAAGAACTTGGGTCTATATTGGAAACCTCTAGAACAGTATCTTAAGCCAACAAATGGTTCTGTTTCCGCGCTAAGAATCTGTGATGAGTTGAAGTTGTTATGTGCGATGAAGAAGAAGCTTTGTTGGGTATTGACTTCTGGCATCCAAGCAAGAAAGAAATATGGGCTTGGTGTGACAAGGCAGAGAGAGACTTCGCAAGGAAATAAAACAGACACCCACATCTCTCTAACATCCAGTGGTTGAACAAATACCCATGGAAAGACGTTCATGAACTTTTCTCGGCATCTTTTGGAAACGAGCTACACAAGTGGTTGTCAAGGCTTGCAGAACAAAGAAACTGTACACCGCGAGATGTACCAATCGAGTTGAGACCAAATCTTATTGAAAGGCTCAAAGCAGTAAACATCCCATTCACGAGAGCACTTGACTTCTGGGTCAACACCACACTACAGAGCTTTGTGACACAGTTCGCTGTGGACATGCTAACGTCCTACAACACAGTCGAAAGAGAGTTTTTCAAGGGATTCAAAGGTAACTACTTGAACAACCTCATTTTATACATTAAAATGCTTTTGGCTGAGAAAGGCGTTTTTAGAATGCAATGAAGCTTTGTTTAAATTTGTCATGGTAGATAGTACATATAATGGGTCTTACAAAGAAACCTGTTGGGTGTGTGAACTATCTCAAAGAAAACACCTAATATTTAATTATTGATCGGGCTTGGTAATGTTAGAGTTGAAGCAAAGTATATGCTAAGGTAGAATGGAACCTGAGATTTTCGGCTTGTCAGACCTTAAAAATATTTAATAAAGGAAAGATCGAAAGATCTTTCAAAATGAAAAACCGAGTCAAACATTAGAAAAACAGTAAAATGAACTAAATCAGATTTAGTTAAACAGATGAACTGAAATAGTATCAATTCATACTACTATATCTTATAATTAAATAATAGAAACTGATTGAAAAACAAATTGCTGATTATGAAAATGGAAACTATACAATATCAGATTCTAATTAAGAACTAGGAAACAACTGTAAACGGATTAAAGACCTATCCATAAAATGGATTAAGTTGATAATAAGCTACATAAGTAGAAAGCTATGTTGATCAAAGAAAATTAAAAACTATTAAATAACTTCAACAACTAATTCAAGAAAAACATCTATTCCCAATTAACAGGAACTAGAGTGAGTGTATCATAATGGCTTTTAAATGAAATAGCAAAACAAACCGGAAGTAAATCTAATGTAACTTCGACAAAAAGATGTAAACTACAAAGAGACAAATTACAGTTAACTTTAAACATTCTAATCTATCTACTATCCATGAGCAGAGAAATAAAATAAAACTAAGGAAAATTAGAAGCAAGTAGAAAACTTGATAAAGATATTTACTTCTGAACTTGATTTGGAAGCAAGTAGAAAACTTGATAAAGATATTGATTTAGAAACAAGTAGAAAAATTGATAAAGATCTTAATTTCTGAATCCAAATCCTATTCCATGAACATGTTCATTATTTATCAAGATAAGAAACTGATCCTAATCTAAATAAAGAAAACTATCGAAACTAGAATGCTTGAAGAATGAAATTATTGACTTTATTCTAATTACGTCTTAAGAGCATGTAATAAACTAGACTAGGAATAAGACTGATAAATTCTAAAACAACAACATGTTAGCAAGATAAATATAAAAGACATAATTGAAAAGATAGTTAAAGCAAACTATGAATGACAACAAGACTTGAATTAAAACTTTATGGAATGCAAAACAAGGACCTAATTATGGTTGAGAAGACTAATTAAGAGCAGGAAAGATTACAGTAAAGAAAACTAAGAAACTGAATTCAAACTAGCATAAAACAGTGTAGAAAGAATAAAAATATGAATGACGATCCGAATGCCATTCCGAACGATAGTCCGAATGACAGTTCGAATGACATTCCGAATGGAGGAAAAACAAATTAAACTAAGGAAAATGAGAGTTTTGATGATCTTGACGTCAGCTAGTGAATGCAGATGAACCTACAATGCAAAGAAATCAGTGGGAACACTTGTTGAGAAGCTAAGATAATAGAAAGCAACCTATTCTAATTATGATTGGAGAGCTAAACTATTCCTATTCTATACTAAAGCAAGAGTGAGATGAGAGAAGAGAATTAACCTACAGCTATGGATAAGAAGCTAACTAAAATAATTCTATCTATTAATAGACTGGAAACAAAAATTAACTAAGTTCTATCTAATTGCAGAAGGTTAGAAAGACAAACTAGCTAATTAGAAAAGACTGAAATTAAACTATCAAACTATACTGTTGGTCGACCATTTGCTAATTCTGTAAACACAACTTATGTTAGCATCACAATATAAATTAGAAAGGAAGAAATATCAAATACAGAAGAATGAATTAATTACATATGCAGGAAAAATAGACTAACTATTTGCAGAAAGAAAATACAGAAAACAAAGACAAAAACTCCGGTTGATGAGGGGCCCTTCCCAACAATTAGAGATGGAAAATGAAACTGGTTTGGCTACTCAGAATATCAACAAACTGGAACTTCCGTTAACTTGAGAAAATTACACAATGTCTGCTATATTCCTGCAAATTCTACGAACTATCTGCTAATCTAATGATCTTCTTCTACTACAAGCTAGCTCTGTTTCTGTCTACAGGCGTCTATTTATACATTTTACAATGGATGAGAGAGTCGACCTCTCTAATAACAGAGGCATTTATGAATAACTGGCTGCTTTTAATGGTGCGTGACAGCGTAGGGAGCATCCTCCAGTGCTTCATGGGGTTGATTCCTTCACGAGGCAGTTGCAGCATCGATTTCCTTTGATGTGGACAGGGAGGTAGCACGTTGGAAAGCATAGGAGAGTGCTGCTGGAGCACTGTCGTGGCAAGGCGTTGTGCTGGCAGGCTGAACGTGTGCGACCTGGACTTCTTCCAGAACACCAGCATGAACAGGCAGTGTGATTCCAGGCTGAATGCACAGGAGAATCGACGTGTTGGAGTGTTGACGTGGACATGGGATGCGTTGTCGAGCATAGGGACGAATCTTCTAGAACAACAGCTCATTAACCATCACCACTGTGTGGCTAACAGAACCCACGTGCCCATTTTTATCTTTAATGACCGAAAGCATACCAACCGTGGATCTCGTGAGCTGAATGCAAGGGTGAATGACGAGTTGAACGCAGCTAAGCTTAAGTAATATAAACACATGGTCTGAATGAAGGGTTGTTTGAGAAATTACAGCCTGTAAATCAAAACTAGATGCAATGCATGGCTGTAATTATTAATTTAATCATTGATAAATCATAATATAATGAGATTTGACCAAAATTCATATGATAAACGAATACATGCATACCTGGTCTATTTGATGGGCCGAATGGCTAAACGAATAACTTAATATATGAAAAATAGTGAAATTAATGCCATTCAAAATAGATTTGATGATAAAAAATAGTGACAAAATGGACACCAACACTCCCTGTTATAGGTCAAACTTGCACCTCTCCGACCGTGATCACCCTGAGCTGCTGATCACAAAAAAGGACAACTTGGATGGAGGAGCATGTTGACCTTGGATGATATGACAACTCATTCCATTTTCCTGACATTATTGGAAAACCCCAAAAAATATCATTTTGAGATATGAGCACTACTCTACTCAAAGAGACTAGCGCCCAAATGCTACTCCACTGTATAATAGTAGCGCCCATATCCAAGTATACGCTACTCCTTCTCAGCATAGTAGCACTCACAATGTAAAATCGAATGAGTGCTAGTTGTTAAGCACTAGGGTAGCGCCCTATACGTTACTCCACTGAACAAGAGTCGCGTACATCTTAAAAGATGATTAAAAAATAAATTAATTCATCGAGAAGGATTAGTTGATGGAAGTTTCCTAACTCCCCCAACTTCCTCCATAACTACATATTGACCTGAACTGCTTCTTTAATCCTATAAATACCAAGAAGGTTAAAGGAGAAGGGTTAGAAATTGGAGATAGTGAGATTGATTAATGGAAAAACCTTGAAGAAGCTTGCATTGGAGGAGTTGATGCTGAAGACATCCAAGCCAGAGCAGAGCCAGAGCCCAGAATCTAGTTGCAGGAGCCTGTTTCATGATTAGGTATACTTGTACATCATTCTACTTTTGACTAATAAAGGTTGAAGTGTTTTTCTTGTTCCAATTTGAATGTGTTATGAAATGGCATCTTAAGTTGGATCTATTTTGGTCAATGATGAATGTTAAACATTGTTTTTGTTTCTTTCAAGCTTTATATATTGCCCAAAATGTTTTGAGAAAGGTATTGTTATTGCAGGTTTACTGGAGGAAAGGTGGATTTGGAAGTTGAACACGAGATCAAGTCAAGGCTAGGATCAAACTTCGATTGAAAGGTGTGTTCCCAATATCTACAACTTCTTTCTTTTTTGTAAATGTCTCTGTAATAGCATCAATACACTTACCTGTCACCCCAAACAAGTTGATAGCATTAGTTTCCTTGCTATAGGGTATATTTTCCCGCCAACACTCCCCCAAACCGGAGATATGCTAGGTCTCACTGAGCAAGACAGTGAGAAATTAGGAAGAAGGCTGAGCTGCGGTAGCAGCTGCCTTCGACTTGGATGATGAAGATATAGATTCGGCCTCGAGCTTCCTGAATTGGTCCTTTAAGTAATTATATCTCATCTTCAGGGCAGTATGGGATGCTGCTTTGGCGTTAACCAAGCATTCAATGTCTTTTACTTGTGCACACAGTGCCTTGTTCTCTTCAAGAAGTTCAGAAATTGTCTCCACATAACTTTGATTTTGGTCTGTCAATTGTGTTATTACTTGGATCAACTTATCCATCTCCTGTTGAGCCAGAATGAGCTGTTCTTTATAATGCTCAGGTCTCTTTGGGGGACTCGAATCTTTTGAAAATGTTTCACACTCAACGGTATGATCTTCAAGAATTGTGTCTTTGTTGTGTGTAGGAGGGCTTTCAATAGCAGATGCGTTGGCCAATGTGAGGAGAGGTTATTCAAGGGTATGATCGTCCAACTGGATATTTGAACATGATGGCTGAACGATAGTATGAATGATAGACTGGTTGACGGACTGGTCACAATTTGATCTCGTGGATTTAGTGGGTTCTGAAAAGAGTGGAGGTTCCGAAGTAGGGTCACCAAGAGTAAGTTCAGGAGAAGGTGATGACTGGGAAAGGTGCTCATCATCTGAGGGATCCTCATCAAACTGTACACGTTTAGCGTTTGGTTATGCTTGGGTATGATGATGTTCTTGAGAAGAGGAAGGTTTGATAGTAGATAAATGAGGGTTTAGTATCTCAAAAAAAAATGATCCCAGGTTTGTCCCCTCTTTTCTAACTGGTGAATGATCAGAATCTTAATAAGACAATGGTGATACAAAATGCCAGAAGGGTTAACTGTATTCTTTCTGACTTGGCTAGACATCTTCTCCAAACTTTTCAGGAAATAAAATGGGAAGTTGAGGGTTTGGCTATTGAAAAAATGAGATAACAATCTAAAATGGCAAGCTTTAAAGACAGTGAACTTACCCTCGCAAGTGATTAAGTGGATGATAATGGTAAGAAGATATAAATAATCCGGCTTGACCCATTCTCTATGAAAACCTTTGGTACCAGCAACGTGTTGAAAATCGGTCTTTAGGGAAAATTCATGATCCTTCCGTGGAAGGAAAAGATGCTTATGCCATCGGGCACCTTCCCTCGGGAGCTTGGTAGCTAATGCTATTGACTCTTCTTTCATGGAGAAAACAAGATGGCCAACCTTGGTCGTCTTTCCATCAAAAAATTTGGTGAATAGTATCGAAATCTCGTGGTCATGACCTTAGATAAGGCAGAGAAATGGTTCCCAACCTGCTCGCAAAAACACTTCACAGCAAGATTTAAACTTAGAAATGCGAAGGAGATCCTCATAGCTACTAGGCTCATAACGCATTGGCATTGTTGACAGAGGACAGGAGAATGCGAATGGATATAGGAGGTGCAAGGATTTGTAGAGGAAGCGGCTCAAATGGAGAGTGAATAGATTGAGGCGAAATTCATGCGATCACCAGTTTAAACTAAGGTCCATTTGATTGTTTGAATGACAGTAGACGAGGGATTGGCATGCTTGAAAATATCACATCTTTCATTCGAGGATCTTAAGTTAAGTGCCAGTGTAGAGGTGCGTGAATCCAGTGAATACGTGTGGTTTAGAGAATATTCAACCATGTCCAAAGCCGAGCTTTGGATAGGTTGAATGTAATTCACGTAATGAAAATATATTACACGTGAGAGATCGTGATTCGATTGATATGGTGGAAGATCGTATAAAAGGATAAGTAAGGCCGAATGGTGGTCATGTAATGATTCAAAATGATGCACAATCCATTCATTAATGGAGGCGAGATGGATAAGAGAACGAAGCCATGTGTGAAATCGACATTTGATTAATCCTTGTCATAATTAGACAATAAAACTTATCAATAATTTTCAAATTTTGCATATTCAATAAAGCTGTTATAGGCTATGGTTTCATTCATCACTCCATTCAGAACGTTGTTTATTTGCCTCATTTGGATCGTTATTCAACCTGCCATTCAGTCCTTCATACAGACTTTTGTTTATACAAGATCTTATTGTTGATGCTGACCAAGGATGATTTTGCAGAGAATTTCTGAAGTTGTTAACGCACAAAAGATGCTGTAAATTTTGCTTTTCTGTATCTTTTAGTTGCGTTCCTCTTTTTGTCTTTGATTAGATCAATTTTCTTCTGCTTTTGCATTAACCTGAAAACACCTATCATTGTATCGTAGATAAATAAATTTTTCATAAATATTCAGAGAGTAAGAACAGTTCTACTCTTCCCCCAAACCAAAAATATGGCGTGTCCTTGAGCCATAAAAGAGAAAATGATTAGAATTAAAAAATTTCAATTGAAAGTCTTCTAGATAGCCTTTTTTTTTTATAGAATATTGTGATAATTTTCATAAGGAAATGAAATATTAACTAACAAACGTAGATGATTCAGATATGTACATTCATCAAAAGAATACAACAGTGCTTAAAAGACCATATGAAGAATAATAGTGTAAGAGATGTGAAAAATGCCATAGGAAAACTAGTCGTCCATGACTCATTGTAAAGATCTCTTGTCATCCAAAGAATATAGATAAGGTTCACCATAATTTTTTTTGAGATCTACTATAATTATGGGTCCCATTTCTAGGATAGTCATATCCTAGGTATTGTTTGAATTAGATGACAGGGTCCAAGTCCAACTTACAACCATTATCTAATGACAGTATACATAATCAGCCTAAACATGTGTTTGTATACTCAGGTTTTATGATTTATGTGAATAGAAATGCATTAACCAAACCTCTTTTACCCGATATTGACCCGCTGCCAGTAGGCCTTGCAAGCATAGCTCCGCTACCAGCGAGCTTGTTTAGTACCCCGATGGGTTTACTTGCATTTACCAAGCTTCCTTGTTTAATATTTTACTTAGCATAGACCCGCTGCCAGCGAGCTTGTTCAGTACCCCGACGGGTTTGCTTCGTATATATATATATATATATATATATATTGTTGTAAGGAAGCCGGTTGGCACTAGAGTAGGCTAAGCCTGTTAAACACATAATTCAAAATTTGGCACAAACCTTATGAGTAACTTTATTTAAAATGGCCTAAATTACAGATCATGTCAAAAGATAATAACCTAAAGCTGTTCTTTGACTTCACAATCTATCTTCTTCATAAAAAATTCAATACTGTTCCCCACAAAATAGAAAATATCACCCATTTTTAGGCTACCTTTTAAAGGTGCTTTAGAGACAAGTTTTGATAACAAGTCAAGGATGAACTAGCAGTCCATAGGTGTAAGATAGAGTTTTGTGGAGATCATAATAATTGAAGTAGGTCTTTTAAACAACTGTTCTAATGGTAAATCAGAAGTGTGCATGTCTGAATCAAATACTATAAATAGAATCATAAAAGAAAGTGGTTATAAATGATATAAAAAATGCTTTATTCTTTCACTAAATTTTTTCAATTTTAGCAGTAACCGAAAGAGAGGGAGAACTATAAGTATTTCTTTTTAGAGCACTTCCCTTTTTGCATAATATCATATGAGCTGATTTACAAAGATAGGATTCTTGTGATTAAGCTGCAAAACCACTTGTCAGATGATTCAAAATTTTTATTCAAAACAAAGCATATGTACAAAACAAGTCATGTAAAATTTTTGAAAGGAAAAAGAGTCTTCCTGTTTCATTGAAAATACTTTACAAACTGATCATAATAGATTCCTGTAAAAAGAAGAATGTAATCAGTTGTTTTAGAGACGACTCATTATTATTGAAAATCAAAAACATATTTACATATATACAAAATAAGATAACCCAAAATGATTCCAGGACTAGGAGCAGGAGGAATGAATTCCTCTTCTACCAGTTCCATTTCTTCCCGCTGCAAGGCATTCTGCACAAAATCTTCTTTAGATATTGGTTGGTGATAAAGTCTAAGTCTGTGTCCATTTACAACAAAAGAAATTTGTGAATCTTCAATTGTCTTAATTTTAACGGATCCATTATCAAAGGCGGCGACAATTTCATAAGGACCCATCCAACGAGTAGTTAGTTTACCTTTAAAATTTTCATATCTTGAATAAAAAAGTAGTGCCCAGTCTCCAATTTTGAATTTTTTTGTTTAATGTATCTATCATGCCACTTTTTGTGTTGATTTTGTATTAAGATTGTACATTGAATAACATCTTGCCTAATCTCGTCTAATTCATTTATCTGCAGGATTCGTTGACTCTGTGCTTCTTCTAAGTTCATCCCTAACTGCACAGCCATACGAAAGGTTTTGACTTGAAATTCGATGGGTAGAAGAACTTGTTTACCATAAACGAGTTCATAAGGTGTGTGACCAGTGGTGTTCCTCCAAGTTATTATATAAGCCCACAGAGCTTCTGGAATCCTGTCTGCCCAGTATTTGTGGTGTAACTAGATAGTTTTAGTCAGGATGACTTCTAATACTGGCTTCTAATACTTTGTTAGTGGATTCCACCTGACCATTGGCCTGCGGGTGATATGGTAAAGATTTACAATGTCTAATACCATATTTGTCAGTAATCTCTTTCATTATTTTGGAGGTAAACTGAGATCCTTGATCAGTCACAATTTCCCTGGGTACACCAAATTAGGTAAATATTTCTTCGTAAATGAATTCCACCACAGAATTCTCTGTGGCTTAGAATAAAGGTTTAGCTTCTACCCATTTTGTGACATAATTTGTACAGACTAGAATGTACTTCTTCTTGCGAGACATAGGGGAAACTGGTCCAACGAAATCTAGAGCCCATTTTTCAAATGGCTCAATCATAACTTGGGTTTGCAAGGGAATCTCATCGGATGGTGTAGGTCTACCCATTATTTGGCAACTGTCATATCCCTTGACATATTTGGAAGCATCCTTAAAGATGCTTGGCCAATAGTACCTAGAGTGCAATACTTTGTATGTTGTATTTTGATCAGAAAAAATCCTACCGCATGGTCCACCATGACATGCATGAAGAATCTCTGCCATCTCATCCTCTCGTACGCATTGTCTAATAATAAGATCAGGACCAGTATGAAAGAGATCATTATCTACCCAAGAATAATTGGAACTTTGAACTATGATCCTACGTTTCTCAGGTGGGGAGAGATGGTTAGGTAGCTTTCTGGTTGCTAAATAATTGGCTATCTCTGCAAACCATGGGGTTCGAATATATACAGTGAAAAAATGCTCATCTGGGAAGCTATCATTGACAGGGTTGGCATTATCGTCAACCTGAATTCGAGAGAGGAAATCAGCTACTGCATTCTCTCTACCGGGACGATCAACAATGGTGATGTTGAACTCTTGTAACAAAAGAAGCCACCGAGTCACTCTGCCATTGGTGATAGGTTTATTCATCAAAACCTTGATGGCGGAGTGGTCAGTGTGTATAAAAATTTCATATCCTATGACATAATGACGAAACTTGTTGATGGAGTAGACTACTACTAGAAATTCTTTTTAAGTAATAGTGTACTTCGATTCTAGAGGAGTCAAATTTTTACTAGCAAAGTAGATGGCATGTGATGTCTGTCCCTCTTTTTGACCTAAAAATGCCCCTATGGCTATGTTGGAAGCATCAATGGATATATGGAAAGGAAGGGACCAATTTGGGCCCCTAAGAATTGGTGCCACTGATAGCTTGGCCTTCAAAGTTTCAAAGGCTTGTTGACACGGTTCAGTCCATTGAAATTTTGTGTCTTTCATGAGTAGTTTGAACATAGGTGCGGCTCTCTTAGTGAAATTTTCAATGAAACGTCTATAATAGCCGGCATGGCCAAGAAAACTTCTTACTTCCTTCGGAGTTTTTGGAGGAGGAAGATTAACAATTATTTCGATCTTGGCGGGATCCACCTTGATACCTTGAAGAGAGACATGATGTCCCAGGACTATTCCCTCGGTCAGTAGCATTTTACATTTTTCATGACTAAGAGCTAAGTTCGTTTCTTGGCATCGAATGAGAACTGTTTCGAGCTTATCAAGGGCTTCCTAGAAGGTGTTACCATAAACTATAAAATCATCCATATAAACTTCTACACAGTCGTGTATGAGGTCAACAAAGATTCCTAGAAATGCACACTGGAAAGTAGCAGGTGCTTTACATAGGCCAAATGGTAACACTCGGTAGGAATACATCCCCCAAGAGCAAGTGAAGGTTGTCCTGTCTTGATCCTCAAGTGCTATCAATATTTGATTGTATCCATTCTACCCATCAAAGAATGAGAAATATTGTTTCCCTGATAAGGTGTCTAACACCTGATCGATGAAAGGCAAAGGGAAGTAGTCCTTAAGAGTGGCCTTGTTCAGTTCTCGAAAGTCAACATAGATATGCCATTTCCCTGTAACTTTCTTTGGAACTACCACCATAGGAGAAACCCATTTAATGTTGGAAATTGGGTAGATGAATCAAGCGTTAAGGAGTTTCTGTAATTCATCCTTTACTATATCCTTTAGTGTTGGGTTCATTCTTCTCTGGGCTGCCTAACAGGAGGTATGTTCGAGTCTGTGTAAATGTGATGGATACAGGTGTCTGAGTGTATACCTTTCATATCAGTATACTCCCATGCAAATGCTCCGGTTTGACTCTTGAGAACTTTTAGTAATTGTTTTTTCTAACTCTCATCTAAACCTGCATTTATATGTAGAAATATGTCGGTACTAACTTCACATGGAATAGTATAGGATCCTAGGTGTTCTTCAATTGTGAAGACACAGGATGTACTTGTAAATGTTGAGAGACTCACGTTTTCTTGTAATTCATCTCCAAAGATCTGGTCAAATTGGGAAAATGATTGAGAAAAGTCTACACATGTCGTGGAAGAGATAAATTGGTTCAACACGTTCTCGGTATTTTTCTCTTGAAGTGCCCGAGAAAGATCACTAATAAGGGAAATTTATTCCAAGTTCTCATCTCCAAAAGGACAATCTAACCAAAATAGGTTTTTCAGCTATTGGCTGAGCTGGTGGGTATAGAGCTATTTTTCTTGTAGACAACCCATAAGAGATAATCATCTCTCCATCCCTACATCCTATAAATGCATTGGCAGTAGCCAACCAAGGTCTTCCCAAAATAATGGGGTGACATTTGGAAGGGTCTTTTGATTCAATGACCACGAATTCCACAGGATATTCCCATGAGGATACTGACATAGTGATATCATCTAAGATCCCAGTAGGTCGAACCATAGTACGATCTGCTAATTCTAGCATTGTTGGGGTAGGGTGAAGGAATGGTCCTAAATTGAGAGTTTCTAAAAATGAGGTAGTCATCAAATTGATAACAGCTCCTAGATCAATAAGTGTGTTCTCTATGGCGGTGTTATTGATGATAACAGTCACCACAGGGTTTCCTGGGTTTGAATACTTTGGTATTCTAGGTTGGTTTTCTATGCAATCTGACATTTCTCCAATTACATGAATCGTTGGAGGGTCTTTTTGTTTCCTCCCTGGTCTCTTAATACAGAGTTCCTTTATTACGTTACTATATATTGGGATATCCTTAATATCTTGTAACAAAGGGATCTTAATGCAAATATTTTTTAATTCGTTAATGATATCGTACTCTGGATAAGTTACAGGTTTTTCTATTACTAGATGCTCAGGATATGGAGGTGAATTTTCCCTCGGAATTACTTCTTTGTGTGGATGGTTGTGTGTTGAAGATCCAGAAATAACCACGTCTTCAAGAATGGCATCATTCAAAACTTCACTAGGTATGTCTTATTCATTCTCTTCTTAAATAACAACTGATGAATAGGGCTTATCTTGCACAACTCTTCCAGACCGCAGTTGTATCTCATGTATTGGCGCAGTTGAAATGACATATGATGGAAGATGTAAAAAACCAATGCTATTAAGAGCTTGGGTTGGTTTGTTGTTAGGATTCGGTATCGGTTGTGCAGGTAAGATTGTGGTTCTTGGAGGATTCATGTTCTGGAAATGGCGAGGTTGATTCGGGATAGGGGGTAGTGAAGGAGGTACAAATCCAGGCAGAAGTTGCTGAATATTAGGTGGGTAAGGATAGTTAGGCATAGGAGGAGGTGTTTGAGCATAAGATTTCCCTCTCCATCCATGTGGCCATTGCTACTGTTGAGCATTCTGAGGAGGGTACTGCGGTGGCCAATTTTTCCAACCTGAAGTATTCCATTGTTGAGGAGGTTGATAAGGATAGTAATAAGGTAGAATTTGTGATGAATCTTGATACGATTGTTGATCTCTAGGTTTCCAAGGCCTACTAGGTATTTCACCAAAATTTCCACTCTTGTACACAGCTTGTAATCCAGGCAACGATGGACAATCATTGGTTGGATGTTCTTCTGTACATAGGTGATAGACTGAAACATTATTTAATGGACATTATCATTGAGGATGTTTAGTTCTACACCTAGGAAAAAAAACACTCATTGCTGCACGCTCTTCATCTTGTCTCTTTTTAGCTTGTAGTGCATCTAATTGAGAACCCATGGCCCCTAAAATATCTGTTTTGAAATTTTCCAATAGGTTTCCCAATTCTACAGTTGTAACTCCACCAGGACTGGATGTGTTTCCTTTGGGACTCCTAGCATAATATTCTCGAAAGTCTTCCACCTTTCCCTATGCTCCTAGAGTAATTCCTACATAGTTCACAAATATCTGCAAAAGATTTGTGAGAAATGTCTCCTACTTCCATGAGATTAAGGTTATCTAAGAATTCTTCTGAGATTCCTTTGAGTAAGAGTGTTCTTACTGCATCTTCTCGAAGATCACTATACTTGGACTTGTGTAACACATAGTTAAATCTCTCGAGATAGTCTTCTAAGCTCTCGTCTTCAAGTTGTTGAATTTTAAAAATATCATTGCGAGAGTCCTTAGGTCTACAGTAATCCTTATATTTTCGAAGAAATGCATTCTTCATGTCTTCCCAAGTTCTAATACTAGATTCTCCTAATCCCATGAACCATCTATTATCACTCCAGGAAGCTCTCCTAGGTCGTATTTCAGAGATGCCTGGTAACTTAAACTTATATTGAAAGAAGGGGTTTGTTTGGATGAAGTTGGATGATAGAGATCAAAATTTACATGCTCAAAACATACATAGAGACGTTCAGATAGACAAGGCTTTGACTAAGGCTATTCAGAGGGTTGAATAAAAATAAAGGGAGTGAATCCTTATCGTGTTTAGCAGACTCATACATAGAAGTATGTATATAAATGGCCAAGCAAAACAAATAAATAACATGTATTTTCAGTTCTCAAATACAAAGATAGGATTACAGCTCTCTAGCATAGAAAAATGAACATCCACAAAATAAAAACATCCACTGCGAGTATAGAAATATGAGGAAAAGAAATCTGAAAGCGAATAGTAAAAGAAGCTTATATATCTGAGAAGTCACTGAAAGTCTAAGAATACAAATATCAATAAGTCTCTCCAAAATAGAACCCTTGTTCTACATGAGTTCCAGGATTTATAGCCTTTACAACATCTCCCCAGATCCTAAGAAGCTGGGTCGAATTTACTCCAGATGGAAAATCCAAAACGTTTTTCAACAAACCAGGAAAAAAATCATTTTTAATTGGCCAGACTGCTGAAAAATGGGGATCAGAGATGCATTTGATTCTCCCAATATGTGACACATGTAGGAAAAATGAGAGAGGGTATTGTTCTATGATGTCTTAGGAATAAAAAACTCCGATCGTTTTGCATAATTATTCTCCAGTCGCTCAGAATCATCATTTGAAAATGATGACTCTGCACAATAAAAACGCCACTTTTGTTGAAACTGCTGAAAAAGAGGCTCAGAGATGGGTTTAGTTCTCCAGATATGTGACACCTGTGTATAAAATGAAAGAGGTTATTGTGCATTTATTTGTTTTGAGAAAACACCTCTATCAGATCTTTGAAACTCGTTTTGGTTTTCCTGAGATATGCATTTCAAAAACATGTGTCAAACAGGTAGATTCTGGGATCCAAACATTGGGGCTCAGTGACGGATTCGATTCTCTCAATATGAAACACCTGTAGGAAAATGGGGAGCGGTTATTGTTCTATGACATGTTAGGAACAAAAAACTCTAAGCGTTTTTCAAAAAGATTCTCCAGACGCTCAGAATTGTCATTTGAAAATGATGACTTGGGATAGTAAAAAATGCCACATTTCTTCATTATTTCCACCTTGCTGGCACCTTCAAAACTGGAACAACACATTGAAACAGATCTTATTAATTAAAACCTTCACTTAGAAACCATCCTCATGCCCTTTAGAATGATAAAACTTGGATTTGTGCGAAAATGACAATTTCCTGTGATTTTTAGGCTTTCGGTAGCTAGTAGGTCTGAGCTTGATTTCTGTTAGCTACCGAAAGCTCTGTTTCGGTGGCTAATGAATGAATCTGACATGTTTTCCTAAGCCACCGAAACTGCAAAAGATGACCTTCCCTTAGATTGAAGGATTTTTCTTATGAGATAAGCTGCTGAAAATTGGGTTTTTTGGTAGCTAATGAACAATCAATATGTTCGCCCAAGCTACCGAAAACTCTGTTTGATATCAACTTGCAAAATTTAACAAAACTGTGTTTTCTGGTTTCTGTTTAATCCTCCTTTTTCTACTTTTCCTCATCTTGGGATGAATCTAGACTGTTAGCTATGCTAATTACTGCCACTACCAGGGTTCCAAGCTTGGACTATTTCTGAGTTTTAGGAAAGGTCCTCCTATCTCTTAGTATCTCAATTTGTCTAGTTAACTTGATGTTTTTAGTGGATCTGGGATCAATTCATGATTGCATTGAATACTTGATCAACTCACGATCTGCTGCTCTTTGTTCTTTTTGGTGGTTAAGGAATGATGAATCCCTTTTAGATTTCACATATGAGCCCTTGATTAGACATCTCCACCATTTGAAACCGACTTAATTTTGGTAGCCGATGATTTCACCTTTGACCACGTAAGCTGCCGGAAAGTATTGAGAATGCCTTTGCTTTCGGTAGCTTCGAACAATTTTGCTTTTGACTTGTAAGCTGCCAAAACTTAACTTTCGGTGGCTAATGAACACCATCGTATTCACCCAAGCCACCGAAAACTGCCCCCTGAATCACGTTGTATGTCCTTTCACTTTTGGTAGATAGAATAGCCTCAAAAATTTCGTTTAAGCTGCCGAAAGTAGGGCTTTCGGTAGCTTAGGGACCGTTTTAAATAAGCGCTTAGCTACCGAAACCTGTGTTTTGAAATTTCTGACATGAAAACCCAATCAAATGTTTTTCAAACTTTATTACATGCATAAAGATATAAAAAATGAGCCTTAAAAAATTAGAAATGAATTTTCAAATGACCTCCCATCATCTAAAATTGATCAACTCGACAAAATTATTTGGGGAGATAACATATGGATCCTACTCGGGGATGAAAGCCTCCCTATGAGGTTTCAAGAACCACAGATTTGATGCCTTTTCTGGATAAACAAAATATAGAACCTAGTCTAGTGCTCCATTGGTCATGGAGTCATTTAAACTGCCATCAAGCTCTGCAAACTGTCCACAAATGTTCAACTGCAAACCTGCTAGCAACGCCTTGCATCCATTGAGATATGGAGTCTAAAATGCTGCTTTCAAAACCTAATCAAATCTTGCACCCCTACTTATCATTTTAAACCGAACTAATCCTGCCACTAGTGTCTTATATCGATTGGGCATGGAGTCAGTAATACAAACACCCTCTGAACACCTTTCAAGAGTTGTCTTTATTCACACAAACTAACTACTATTTCTGCTGCAAACTGGAAGGAAAGAAAATGCTCAGGCAACGAGCTTATTCCCTACACTAGTCTACTCTAACCGGATCTGCAATCGGGTTAGGTAAATGCTGACTTCCATAACAGCCATTCAAACAATTTAAAAACTGAAGAAATCTCATCTTTATCACTGATTAGTAGTTGGTGTTTGAAATGTAACAGTAGTGATAAGAAATTATCCAGGAAACCATTCTTACCCATAAACAATGGCAAGCTGAGGGAATATGAAATCTTTAGGTTTTTTTGAAATGTATAACTCCATGAATGCTGCCACTGGATCCTTAAAAGGAAAATCAAAAACATACTGGTTTTCTGGAAACAGCTGCACATCTATGGCATCCTCTTGCTCATCCATGACAGTTCCCCTGCTAGAAGATTGACCACCTTCATGTTCCCTTGAGCTCAGATCTTGATTATTTATCATCACAACTTTATCTTCAGAAACGTGCTCAGAAGCTAATGATAAAACAATGTTAAAATCATATGAATAAGGATCAATTAAAAACATATAATTGCCTATGCAATATTCAGTTGTCATAGGCTCATCCAAATTAGAAAACTGCTCATAACATTCTGACTCATACCTGTTTCTATAGCACTTAGCAGATGTTGAAGGAATTGATTCACAATCTGAAAAATATTTAGCTGCTTGCTGCTGCCCTGAAACTGCCTCATAGTCATTACCTTTCTGCTAAAAAATGACTGCTCCTCTGCTGGAAGATTGATGCCCTTCTTTTGTTTTTGAGAGCAACTTGTGATCATCCAAAATAGCAGTCTTTTCCTCTTCACACTGCTATTCCATATCTGTTTCAAACTCATCATTTTCTTGTTCAAAATATGAAATGTACTGACAATTCTCTTGTTCATATGTATGCAAATTTTCAAAGTAATCCCGCATTCTGATCCACTTGGATACATGGATATTCTCTTCTACCTCGTGAACATATTCAAACAATTGTGTTAAGGATGAAGACTTCCTTTCTAACAGAAGAAGAACTAAATTTGAATGCTGAGCCATAACATAATATATCATGGCAGTAATTTTTGTAGGTCGGATCTCCAAAGGCATGTCATGATACATGCATTAAAACCTTCGATTGAAAACAGACAAAGTTTCACCCTGCTCTCTCTTCAAAGCATAAAAATCAGTAAGGTATGAATCAAGTGATTTGTACTCTCCCCATTACTTCAAAAAATCATTAGAGAACTCGATCCAAGAACCAATAGAATTGTCTCTCAGACCCTTAAACCATGCGGCAACATCTCTGATCAAAGACTTGGAGAAAAATATCATAATCACATCTTCATGAACAATCTCAAATCGCTCAACAAAAACCTCAAAGGATTCCAAGTGCCTTTCAGCTGAAACTTGATTCTCTCCAGAAAAATGGGGAAGATATTTATAACAGTCAAGAGGATAAGGATTAAGGGGATAAGGCAGCCTCAAAGGCTTGAACATCTTCATCCTAATTTTGGTTTGAAAATCAGTGGGTTGCTCATGAGGGAAAACAGGTTTATTACATGGTTCAACAGTAATAACAGTAGGTGCTGAAGTCTGAGTAGACTTGGAATCAATCTCAATCTCTACAAAATCAAAAGAGTGATCAAATGCAAGAGGAATTGGAATACAGGACTCATCTTTAAGAATAGGTTGTGATGAGGACATTGCATCAACATCTATAATATAGTGCTGCAGGATTTCCTCTTCTTCTAAAGATGGATAAATGAAACCAGGATGATAGTTTTCTGAAAATACAAAACATAAAATGATTCTCTTTACATGCAGAGGGAACAACATGAAAGAGTTGATAAAAAATAACAACACTTCATGAAGTAGGCTGATAAAATGATACCTGAATTTGGAGTTCAGCCTCTTCATCTTCTGTCAATCGGATCCTCCCCAGTGGAGTCTTATTATACTTGGATGAATCAGGGAAATAAAGAGGCTTTGTAAATATGCCCTAGCAACAGGGCTAGATCATTTTCTTCTCCTTCTGCAAACAAATCTTGGAGAACAGATTCTACTATAGGCAAACTGGTATGAGTATAAGAATAGAGTTTTCTAGTTCTGTTTGCAAAGATTTCAGAGAAGAGGAACAATCCTCTTCAAGGGAAGATTGTTCAACTACTTTCCCTAACCTATGTACAGAAAAATTCCCAGGAAAAGGATTTATAACAACATAATCTAATGAAGGCTCGTCACCCTTTGGATTCTTTGATTCAACTACAGTTTTCTGAGAACAGGAAGCTTCAGACTTAATGGAAGGTGTTCTAGGTACAGATAAAGAAGCAGTACCTTTTGAGATACTTGATCTAGATGTCCTTGCTGCTCTGGAAGTTTTCCTTTGTAGAACTCTTCCTCTTCTGATAATATTTTGTGGGTCTGCAACAAGTGTTGCTGGTGGCCTCTCTTGATTTTCTCTAGTTTGAACCCTTCTCGGAGCCACAGTTATTCAATGGAGTCGCCAGATAGAAAATTTCAACCAATAAAGTGTCCAAGCTTTTTATATCATCAAAGCTGGATCTATGTCATCTCCCAAGGAAGCTGAGCTTCAATCTCCTCTCCCCGGCAACGACACCAGTTTGTTATCACTCTAGGAAGCTCTCCTAGGTCGTATTTCAAAGATGCCTGGTACCTTAAACTTATATTGAAAGAAGGGGTTTGTTTGGATCAAGTTGGATGAAAGAGATCAAAATTTACATGCTCAAAACATACATAGAAACGTTCAGAAAGACAAGGATTTGACTACGGCTGTTCAGAGGGTTGAATAAAAATAAAGGGAGTGAATCCTTATCGTGTTTAGCAGACTCATACACAGAAGTATGTATATAAATGGCCAAGCACAACAAATAAATAACATGTATGTTCAGTTCTCAAATACAAAGATGGGATTACAACTCTCTAGCATAGAAAAATGAACATCCATGAAATAAAAACATCCACTACGAGTACAGAAATATGAGGAAAAGAAATCTGAAAGCGAATAGTAAAAGAAGCTTATATATCTGAGAAGTCACTGAAAGTCTGAGAATACAAATATCAATAAGTCTCTCCAAAATAGAATCCCTACATGATTTCCAGGCTTTATAGCCTTTACAACATCTCCCCAAATCCTAAGAAGCTGGGTCGAATTTACTCCAAATGGAAAATCCAAAACGTTTTTCAACAAACCAGGAAAAAAACATTTTTAATTGGCCAGACTGCTGAAAAATGGGGCTCAGAGATGCATTCGATTCTCCCAATATGTGACACTTGTAGGAAACCTGAGAGAGATTATTGTTTTATGACGTGTTAGGAAGAAAAACCTCCGAGCATTTTATAGAATGATTCTCCAATCGCTCAGAATCATCATTTGAAAATGATGACTTTGCATAGTAAAAACGCCACTTTTGCTGAAACTGTTGAAAAAGAGGCTTAGAGATGGGTTCAGTTCTCCAGCTATGTGACACCTGTGTATAAAATAAAAGAGGTTATTGTGAATTGATTTGTTGTGAGAAACAATCTCTCTCGGATATTTGAAACTCATTTTGGTTTGCCCGAGATCTGCATTTCAAAAACATGTGTCAAACAGGCAGATTCTGGGATCCGAAAATTGGGGCTCAGTGACAGATTCGATTCTCTCAATATGAAATACCTGTAGGAAAACGGGGAGAGGTTATTGTTCTATGACATGTTAGGAACAAAAAAATCCGAGAGTTTTGCAAAAATATTCTCTAGACGCTCAGAATCGTCATTTGAAAATGATGACTTGGGATAGTAAAAAACACCACATTTCTTCATTATTTCCACCTTGCTGGCACGTTCAAAACTGGAATAGCACATTGAAACAGATCCTAATAATTAAAACCTTCACTTAGAAACCATCCTCATGCCCTTTATAATGATAAAACTTGGATATGTGTGAAAATGACAATTTCCTGTGATTTTTAGGCTTTCGGTAGCTAGTAGGTCTGAGCTTGATTTCTGTTAGCTACCGAAAGCTCTATTTCGGTGTCTTGTGAATGAATCTGACATGTTCGCCTAAGCCACCGAAACTGCAAAAATTGACCTTCCCTTAGCTTGAAGGATTTTTCTTATGAGATAAGCTGCCGAAAACTGGGTTTTTTGGTAGCTAATGAACAATCAATATGTTCGTCCAAGCTACTGAAAACTCTGTTTGATATCAACCTGCAAAATTTAACAAAACTGTGTTTTCTGGTTTCTGTTTAATCCTCCTTCTGCTACTTTCCCTCATCCTGGGATGAATCCAGACTGTTAGCTATGCTAATTGCTGTCACTGCCAGGGTTTCAAGCTTGGACTGTTTCTGAGTTTTAGGAAAGGTCCTCCTATCTCTTAGTATCTCAACTTGTCTAGTTAACTTGATGTTTTTAGTGGTGTTAACACCCAAAAAGTGCTCACTAGCTCATTTACCACATTATATGACTCATTTGTCCATTTTCCTACCATATTTCCATTAAAAATCCCCAAAAACCCATTAAAAAGCCTCCAAAAGGCCTAAAATGCCTCCAAAAGGCCAAAAAACCCTCAAAATAGCCTAAAAAAGGCTAAAAAACCCCCTTTTCCTCCAAAAATAGCAAAAATCCCCTAAAAAGGGAATAAAAATATAAAATAATGAGGAAAAGGAGAAAAAAAAACCCTATACAGCTGCCTAAAACCATGTGTTTCCTAAAACCATGGGTCAGCACTCCACCACCAAAAAACTATAAATAGGTGATGGAGATCCCTTATTTCATATCCACAATCACAAGCACCCTTACTCTGCCAAAATCTCTCTCGAAACCCTAGTTCACCTTTGAACTATTTTCACCTTGAGAGCCACCTTTGGCCCATCCCCAACATTGGAGAAGGAGAAAGGAGCATTCTGAAGCTTGGAGCATCCTCTTGGACACTGCAAAGGGCTTCACCAACCTTGACACTCAAGGTAACATTAATATAAAACCATTTTTTACATCTTTTATTTATGTCTCATGCAATGCTTAAAGTAGTTTGTTAATTTTTTGTTTTTGCATAATTAGTTTAATGTACTGAACTGCTACTAAGGAGTCCATTCTCCTTAGTAGGTGCTCATTGGCACAAGCTAGGGGTAAAACCCTAGCTACAGTTTTGGCGACTCCGCTAGTTTTTGAATTTCTGGTTTCTGTTTTTAAATTTTTTCCTTTCGGCTGTCCCTTTCGGCCGCCGCATACCGCGTCTTTTTCCCTCTACAGTCGCGTCCCGACCGCGCCTTTCAGGCCTTTACCCGCGATCCGACCGTGGCTCTCAGACTGCTTCCGACGCTCTGCCGGCGGATTAAAGTCTGTTACCTGCGATCCGACCGTGGCTAATCAGCCTGTTTGCCGCGATCTGACTGCGCCTGTCGGCCTCTTTCACGCGTCCCGACTGCGGCTTTCTGCCTCTTTCGGGCGTCCCGACTGCGCTTGTTAGCCTTTTTGCCGCGACCCGACTGTGTCTTTTTCCATTTGTCCTGCGTCCCGACTGCCAGTGTTGGCCCGATAGCCGCGACCCGACTGTGTCTTTTCCCCTGTTTCCTGCGTCCCGACTGCAACTGTTGGCCCGATAGCCGCGACCTGACCGCCGCTGTTTCCCTCAAACCCGCGGTCGGCCTGTTCTGATTCGCCACAGACCCGCGGTCTGATTTCTGCTCTTTTCCTGTTTTGAGCCCAGCCCCTCTTGCTGCAATATTTTCTGCATTTGAACAGCCCTCTGTCCCACCTGCAGCCCACTTCCTTACAGCCTTTCTGCAACATAATTTCTGTTCCTTTTACAGAATCTTTTTAAAATTTCAGTATTTTTATTTCAGAAAATTTTGCAAGTTTAAAAAATCAATTTCAGCATTATTGATAGATTGGAAGTTGCCCTCCCTGGTGGCACTTCTATTTTTGGGTTCAACACCTCACGAGCACACACTCTGTCACATTAAATCAAGTGAGCCTTAAAAAGTACCTAACTAAACCAACATTCTAACCCCACTTGGGGAACACAAAAGAATCATTGTAGTTAGGTAGGATCAGGGGGATAGGCTTCCAATAACACCCCTTGGTTATTTCACTTGAGACATAGTTGTTGTCCAAATAGGGAACCAAAATCCCCTAGTACTTTTTGGCACGGTCACGACCAGTTTATCAGAGGGCCTCTCCCTTAGGAGGGTTGAAGTCGGGAGACTGGTTCCGGAGGCCTGAGTGGAATACCGCACTCCATTCAGTAACCGAAGGGCTACCTTTCGCGGTTCGCGGGATATCCCTGTATAGGGGTATTGCGGTCAACGAACTAAACAGCAGATTCACCTTTCTGGACGTGTCATGAACGGGGTATCTTAGTTGCCATTCTTCTAGGATTGACTACCCGGTGTCCCTCCCGGTAGGGGGATATCATAGCCACTTGGCTTTCCTACTCATATTGTCTGACTTGGATTTCATCACCTTGCAGAGGATATGTTTAGTTGAGTCAGAATACTTTTAGCTAGGTGTTTGCATGCTCCTTTACCTCCCTTTGGTCTAGTGAGTCCACCATTTTTCTTTTTTAGGAAACCTGCTGCTTGTTGGTATTCTGACCATCTTTGTTGTTACTCCACCTATTGTAGCACAGCTGTTGCAGTGGGTGTTTTGAGTTGGTTGTTGGCCTGAGTGCCTTGCTTTTTAGCTCTCCTTCTGCACACTCGGTTGCATTAGGATTTTTGAGCTGTTTTCATACTCACCTCAACCCACAGAGACTTAGACACCATCTGTCACCATTGAGTCCCCGAGACACTCTCGGCGCCTCAGGGGCGAGCCCCCACAGCACGGTTCTCTTGACACCACACGTCGTAGATTCCGATCATTATCCGTTGATACCACTCATCACAGATCTAGAGCCTTGTCACTTGACTCCACTCGTCAGCGACGTAGGTCTCCGTCACCAGATAGTGACGCACCTTACTTTACCTCTGATTCTGACGAAGAGTCTGAGAACCCTATTTATACTGCCCCTACTAGCCCCATGGCTGGTACGACTTCCACTCCATTTGTCATAGGGACCATTGGTGGCACATCCACCACTACACCAGTTACTACACCTGTTTTTGGTGTGCCCTCCATGGGGCAACCATCTACCGTTCCCCTCACGGTACCTATTCCCACAGCGGGAATACCTATCCCCACTACATCAGTGGCTCACACTACCCATGGTGGTGCTGGACCATCCTCCACTACCTCAGTTCCCCCACTTGGGGGCACCACCCTAAATCTTGTCCCTCCACTTGGGGGCACTGGCCCCAACTTGGTCCACAGCACTACTGTGTCACAGCCTTCTTCCAGTTTGCCGTTCATGGCTAGCCTCAACCTACCTGACCTGGCCCGATTGACCAACGATCCTATTCGACACGACCCTATGTGGCCTCATATGCCTACCAAACTACCCTCTGACATCCCTAAATTCGAGGGTAAGGCCGGTGAGGACCCACAGAACCACATCATGTCTTTCCACCTATGGTGTTCCTCTAACTCCATAGTGGACGACTCTGTTCGCCTCCGTCTCTTACAGCGCACCTTTACTGGCTCTGCAGCCAAGTGGTATATTGAGCAGCCTCATGGGACCCACGCCACCTTTTCTTCCCTGGCCTCGACCTTCCTGCAGTTCTTCCAGTTGCCAGTCCGCTATGACGCGGGCGTTGAGATCCTTCTATCTTGTAGACAAAACACGGCTACCCATATCACGGACCACATCCATGAGTGGCGTAGACGCCGTAGCTTATGCAAGATTAAACTAGATGACCGTATCTTCCTCGATTGGTTCCTCAAGTCCCTGCTTCCCGTCATTGCTAAGGATGTAGCTTCAGAAAGACCCCAGTCTGAAGAAGAGGCCATCCTTAAGGCACAGCAGTTCGACCTCATTTACGCCCAGTCGGGTTACCTTTATACCATTATACCTGACGCCCCTCGCGGCGAGTCCTCCCATCATGATGCGCCGGGGGCATCCCACGCTGCAGATGGTATCATTGGCCGTGTTTCTTCGCATCCCCAACCATTTTCTATAGCACGTCCTACCCTTGGCCCCGACCTGTCGCGGGCTACTTCACAGTCTGGAGCAACCAACTCATATGCTCCCATGACACATCACCATTCCCATGGGCCCTCATGTCCACCACAGTGCTTCGGGTATGCGACTCCTGCTTATGCTCCTCCAGTCGCCCCTCAGCCTTACTACCATCAGCAGGCTGCCTCAGCTCCTGCGCCTTCACAAGCCCCACCAGCTTATTATCCGCCCCAGGCAGCCCCTGCGGCACATCCACAACCTGCTCCGCAGTCCTATCAGTAACCCCCTCAAGTTGCTGCACCTGCTCAGCCTCAACCTACATATCATCCTCCGCAGCCTGCTCCTGCACCTGCGCAACCTCAGAATCCACCTGCTGCCCAAGGGCAAGTTTACGCCCAACATAACCCGCAGCAAAACCAGAATAACCAACGTAACCAGGGCCAACAGAACCGCGGCAAAGGCCGTAATCGGGGAAATAACCAACCTGCAGACCAAGCTGGTCAACCGGCTAATCTCCCTGACAACAACAATGCGGCCCCCGCTAATCAAAACCCTGATCGCCCGCCCAAGCAGGCCAAAAACCCCAATTTGCGGACGAACCACCCTTGTTCTATTTGCGGGGTCTATGGACATTACACCCATGCTTGCCCACACTTGGAGCGAGCTCGGCAGCTTTGGGTTGACGAGGCCCATCGCCAAGGGCATGCGGCTCCCCAAGCACCGCCCAACCCCCCCCAGCCTCAGCAACCCCCTTTGGTGCTGCAAAACCCCTTACCGACCCAAGGCGTGGTGAACACTCAGCCGTTGGCCCCTCAAGCTAACGTGCAACCCCAACAACAACAGATCACCTACGCTGCTCCTGATCAACCCATGTTCGACTCAGGTACCCACCACTTACTGATGATGTCATCCGCTGACGTCAACCTCCAGACCCGTCGGAACCAATATGGCTCCACCTCTGAAGCCACTCCCACGGATAAACCCGCTAACGCCCATCCCACCGATCAGGCGTTACGTATACCTCCGCCTCCCATAGACGGCGCTGCGAAAGCACCTCGTTTCCCACTTCGCCGAATCAACAATAACCCTAACGCGTGTGCTGCGTCAAACTACAACATCGTAGACGACCTAGCCCAATCTCCCGCAGCCATGTCTGCGTTGGAAGTCTTGAAGAACTGCCCTTCCCAGCGCAAGACTTTACTTTCCGCCATCGGGGGGATTGACCCAACTGATTCACACTTGATGGCATTTGATTTAGACCAGTCTGAACCACGCCTACCTTCCAGCTTAGCCTTCCAAGTTACAGTCTCCGTTAGGAATCTTGTTATCCATCGGTGCATCATCGATGAGGGTGCTTCCACATGCGTTATGTCTACATTTGTATGGCAGAAGCTAGGATCCCCTCCTCTCCAGCAGTCCACCACTGCGTTACGTGCCTACGACGGTCGTTCGGCCCAGCCCCAAGGCCTTCTACCCAACGTTCCAGTCCAGTTAGGTGGTAAAACAGTTCTTATTGACATAGAGGTAATCAATGCCCAATTGGATTACAACCTTCTACTTGGCCGCAGCTACATGTATGCCATGCGGGCGGTTGCCTCTTCTGTCTTTCGCACCATGATGTTCCCCCATGAAGGACGCGTGGTTAAGATTGACCAGCTCACCTACTATGATCCCAGTGCTCCGGCGGCACCGGAAAATGTTCTCCCCATGGTTGAACAACCTGTTTCTAGTGCCACCACCTCGTTTGTTTCCTCTACGGGGCCTGGAGTCTACTCAGACGCGCCGATGACCTCCACCTTTCAATCCATTCCTCCGCCGTCATCTACGCCCGAAATGTCTGATTTATGTACCTTGTCTCACGACAACCTACCACCTAATACTCAACCACCCTTGTTGCCAAAACCACCACTGGTACCTAGCCACATTGGTGTTACACCGATCCATACGATCCCCTTCCTAGTCCCTCCATCGGGAGTAGTAAGCGCCCCGGTCATGGCTACCCTTAGCCTCCCTGGGTTAACCTTGGGATTACCTGTATGGTATCTTTCGCCTCCCGTTCGCCCGCCGACACCGGATGTCGTCCTCCAGCCGGTGCAACCCATGGCTACTACCACTCAGCCACCTCCCGGTGTCTCTACCCCTTCGTCCTCCACGACAACTCCTCTTCCTCCTCAACCCACTGGGGGCAGAGGTCCACAACCTTACACTGCTGTCCCACCTCCCAAGACAGTCAAGAACCCTCCAGTGTTTCGTGCTCCTCCCAAATGCTCGCTGTGTGACGAGTTGGGCCATGCGACCCACCAATGCCCACAGTTACCCGCATTGCAGAAGCACATGCAAATGCTCGATGATGACCCCAACATCCCAACAGTCGAACTAAACCCTACTCCTAAGCCTAAAGATAAGTCCCTACGTACCAACCACTCCTGCGCCATCTGCGGTATCTACGGGCACTATTCACATCATTGTCCCGATCTCCCGGATTACAGAGCAGCTCTTTATGAGATGAACAATCTGGATCTTGAGACGGCACCACCTACCATTGAGGAGATCTACCCCCCGGTCTCTCCCCCTTCCGAAGAGGTTAATATCATCTACATGATCTCTTCAACCAACACTTCTACTACCCCCTCGTCAACCGATTTGACGACGCAGACTTTCCGTACTGATGAGGAGATTCTTGAGGCCCTAACTGCCCCGGATTATCCTTGGGATGATATGCACCACCGTTCCTATTTCATCCCAGAAGCGTCTTCCTCTAGCACCGCTACCCAATACGCGGTCGAATCCAAAGACTTCCTCCCCACCAAGGTCGACTGGTTCAAGGACCCTATTCCTGCTCCTGATGCCTTCGAGGAAGGTAACATGGCCAACATCTCACCTGTCATCCAAGTTGATATTGCTGCTCCAGGACATGCCCCTGAACTCATTACTTTAGGAGCATTCTGCAGTAAACAAGAGATTGAGGAGTACCAAAAACTCTTCCAGGAATTCCGTGATGTCTTTGCCTGGTCCTATACTGAGATGCCCGGTCTCGACCCCGCCATTATAGAGCACCACCTTGACACCTCTAAGTCAAGGGGCATAATAGCTCACCTCGACCCTGGGATAGGGGGCATGATCAATCATTTTGAACCTTCCCTATCACATCTATCTCAGCACGTCAATGAACCCATTGTTCAAACCCACACATATGTGATCCATAATCACAAACCCCATGCACATAGCATGGGGGCAAGTCATTAACCCTGCTCACTTTTTCACATTTGTGATCTCAACCATTTTTGAGATCACGTGTCACTTGTACATTGGATTTGATATGCATAGTTCTTTCCTTTGACCATTCCGGAGTCCTTATGACCTCCGTTTTTCGCACCATTTGCACCGCCGGATTCATATTTCCGTGCCCGTGGCGATGCTTGAGATCATTTCTCGCTCTCACCAGGACCAATATCAACATTGTGTCCAGACACCACTAGTCGCCTCGGTTTACATGCCACATCGGCCGTTCTCCATTTTTCACATGTTTTATATCATCGGATTCATTTTTCCGAGCTGGTGATGATGCTCGAGATCATTTCTCGCTCTCACCCCCAGATTTTTCGGGCATTTTTCCAAAATGCCCCCGTCACCTCGGTTTGCGTGCCACATCGGCCGTTACCCGTTTTTGACATCCTTTATATCGCCGGATTCATTTTTTCGAGCTCGTGATGATGCTTGAGATCATTTCTCGCTCTCACTTGGTACAATTTCAACATTGTGTCCCAACACCTTGCTGCCTCGGTTTGCGTGCCACGTCGGCCGCCATCGGATTGTTCCACATTTTTACATGAGCCATTCACTCCTGTCATACTGCAAATGTCTCGTTATTTTGCCACCATTTCATCTATCCCGCAAGGAGGTCCATCAGTGTTCCCACCTACCCTCGTTCTTGGTCATCACTACTAAACCTTGATTGAACACTTCCTCCTTGCCTGGCCATTCCTTTTGTTCGGTATAATTTTATCCCTTTTTCGGGCCGGACAAGTCCTTTACGAAAAAGGCACTTAGGGAGTTTCCGTTAAGCTCTTTTCTGACTCCTAAAAGAATGAAAAGATCGCCGAGCAATCTTGCTTCCTTTCATGCTCGTTAAAGTACCTGAAAGGGCGTCTATCTGGTATAAGTTTAACCCTTTTCCGGACCTGGTAGACTAATTACGAAAAAGGAATACTCTAGCCACACCGGCTAGAAGAGTTCTTCATTGCATCCTTTTATGCTTCTTTGGGCCTTGGAGACTAAATCTACGAAAAAGCAACCCCCTGGAGTCTCCTTACTTGCTTTCAGACTCTCTAAAATTGAAAGCAACCACGAGCATGCACTGTCCTGGGCTCGTAAAATCCACACGACAGTACCATTCCACTACCTCAGAGTCTTCTTATCGCTTTCAGACTCCTTAAAATTGAAAGCAACCACGAGCATGAACTGTCCTGGGCTCGTAAAATCCACACGACAGTATCATTTTATCCACCCACTTCTTCTAGTTCCTTAACCCTCGAAGAAGTATCCTCCCGTGCCTCATGGCACTATGATCGATCATCTCGGCAGCACCCCCAATCAGGTCGCCTTTGTTCAGAGTATTCTGCAGTCTCCTGCCATTGTACACCAGCTTGAGTCTCCCTCAGCCAGTTATCCTCCCAGATCCATTACAGCTATGATCCCTTTTCCCTCAGTCAGTTTCATATGCTGCCAGATCATTCCCATTATCATACTCTGAACAAAGGAAGTTTGAGTCCACCCGCTCTACTTGCCCAGTTGTCCCCCCACAGTTTATCAGTTCTGCCATCAGTACTATCACATTTCAGTCTTGTACCTCGCGCTCCTGACAAGGAAACATCATTGCCTTGATAGTTGCAGGTCTCCCTCTGTCGACGACAGCTCCTCTATTCCAGAGGATAGGCCCAGAGGTCCCTACGCCTTGGACTTATCACCATCTGTGGTAAGTGCCTACGGATCATTCCGAGAGGAGACATCATTGCCTCTCTGAGTGGTTGTTCCTCACATGCTCAACTTCAGCACCTTGATCGCATCGTTGAGGATCGCGTAGGATTACATTCCATCAGTTTTTTGTCGAAGACCCCGGATTTCCCCCGACTCTAGCACATTGGTGAGTCACTTTGGAACGCCCAATTGTATGTTCCCGTGGATGTCCGGGCTGCGTTGGCATTTGTATTCGGAAGCCATCCAGTTTCATGCTTCCTTGAGTACCCAGTTTCAGTTCCAGTTCAGTGTACCATGGAGAGTATGACCCCCGTCACTATGATCCAGCAGCTCATCAGTTCCTTTGGTACCACACTCAGTAGCACTGTTGATTGTTCCGGTGCACCAGTTCTGCAGTTCACACATGATCCGCTCAGCAGTATGTCCCAGATTTGTGTCCCCTCTGGACCCTTATGATGTACACAGTGGCTATGTATCTTACAGGTCCCCTTTTTTTTGGGCCTCATCGTTCTGTTTATGTATCTTGATACGAGCATGGGTATGCCCGCCTCGTCCATATATTGCGATTATTCCTCAGTCAGTATTTGAGGTCATGTATATTTCAGGTCCCCATTTTTTGGACCTCATTGTTATTGTTATGTTATATCCTGATACGAGCATGGGTATGCCCGCCTCGTCCATATGATCAGATGATCCCTCATCCATTATTGAGGTTATGTACTTTTAGTTCTTGCAGTTGTTCGGGATCGTTGTTCCGGGCTTCAGTTTGTTTCTTCTCTTCTCTCCATACCCAGGAAAACCATTCATGACTTATGATGTCCATCGGCCATACGATGAGCTCCTGACCTCGCACATCAGGGGGCAATCTGTTAACACCCAAAAAGTGCTCACTAGCTCATTTACCACATTATATGACTCATTTGTCCATTTTCCTACCATATTTCCATTAAAAATCCCCAAAAAACCCATTAAAAAGCCTCCAAAAGGCCTAAAATGCCTCCAAAAGGCCAAAAAACCCTCAAAATAGCCTAAAAAAAGGCTAAAAAAACCCCCTTTTCCTCCAAAAATAGCAAAAATCCCCTAAAAAGGGAATAAAAATATAAAATAATGAGGAAAAGGAGAAAAAAAAAACCCTATACAGCTGCCTAAAACCATGTGTTTCCTAAAACCATGGGTCAGCACTCCACCACCAAAAAACTATAAATAGGTGATGGAGATCCCTTATTTCATATCCACAATCACAAGCACCCTTACTCTGCCAAAATCTCTCTCGAAACCCTAGTTCACCTTTGAACTATTTTCACCTTGAGAGCCACCTTTGGCCCATCCCCAACATTGGAGAAGGAGAAAGGAGCATTCTGAAGCTTGGAGCATCCTCTTGGACACTGCAAAGGGCTTCACCAACCTTGACACTCAAGGTAACATTAATATAAAACCATTTTTTACATCTTTTATTTATGTCTCATGCAATGCTTAAAGTAGTTTGTTAATTTTTTGTTTTTGCATAATTAGTTTAATGTACTGAACTGCTACTAAGGAGTCCATTCTCCTTAGTAGGTGCTCATTGGCACAAGCTAGGGGTAAAACCCTAGCTACAAGTGGATCTGGGATCAATTCATGATTGCACCGAATGCTTAATCAGCTCACGATCTGCTGCTCTTTGTTCTTTTCAGCGGTTAAGGAATGATGAATCCCCTTTAGATTTCACATCTGAGCCCTTGATTAGACATCTCCACCATTTCAAACCGACTTAATTTTGGTAGCCGATGATTTCACCTTTGACCACGTAAGCTGCCAGTAAGTATTGAGAATGCCTCTGCTTTCAGTAGCTTCGAACAATTTTGCTTTTGACTTGTAAGCTGCCAAAACTTACCTTTTGGTGGCTAATGAACACCATCGTATTCTCCCAAGCCACCGAAAACTGCCCCCTGACTCACGCTGTATGTCCTTTCACTTTCGGTAACTAGGAGAGCCTCTAAAATTTTGTTTAAGCTACCGAAAGTAGGGCTTTTGGTAGCTTAGGGACCATTTTAAATAAGCGCTTAGCTACCGAAACCTGTCTTTTGAAATTTCTGAAATGAAAACCCAATCAAATGTTTGTCAAACTTTATTACATGCATAAAGATATAAAAAATTAGCCTTAAAAAATTAGAAATGAATTTTCAAATGACCTCCCATCATCTAAAATTGATCAACTCGACGAAATTATTTGGGGAGATAACACCATCAAAGAGAAGAATCTTTTAATGTGGCAAGAAAGAGTTTTAGCTTTTGGCCATCTTGTAGGTAATTATAACTCCTACACAAAATGTCAAACTCGAACAAGAATGTGTCCAGATCCTCACTACTCTTCCCATAAAAGGTTGGTAGTGAGGAGGGAGGGATGTTTTTCATAGTAACATCTTGTGCAGTGTCTAAAATAGGGAACCCGAAGGTACCTTCAGTCCTAACTTCTCCATCTTCTTCATCTTGTCAGACACGATCTTCATTTTCGTCCCCCATGAACATTCTATTGCCAAAGAGAGAAAATCTAGGTTGTTGCTTTCTTGGTGAATATGGGATGTCCCAACGTTCTGTTTCAGGAAGGGTATTCTTCTTTTTAGGAGGAGAATTATTAGCTACGTGGGAATCCAGATTTGTAGGTCCTACTGTTGTTGTATCAATCTGTGAAATAACTATGTTCACAGATCTCTCAAAAAGAGTGTCTACTTATGCAGGATTGACAAAATCTACCAAGTTTGGACCACCTGCTATTGAAAAAGTAGTGTCTTTGGGTTTTTGGACTAACAGAGAGTTGAGAGGTCCTGAATTTTTATCCTTTTGAGTTTCCTCTTGTCTAAGTTCAGTCTCAATATGAGCTTAAGGTTCCTCTAGTGGAATTTCTTTATGAACAGATTGTTTTGATGTCCCTATGTTTTCTTCTAATTGATTTCTAGAAAGGATTTCCTTTGCTTTTCAAGTAGGACTATCCCCTTTAGGTGTCTTCGAATACCTTTCTATTGAGTTAGTAGTTGGGGTGGCACATCCCCCGTATAGGTTAGTAGGAATTTTAGTAAGGGAATTAGTTTTGATAAATCTACCTTATGAATCTCTAGACCTATTCATGAAAACAAATTAAAACTGAAATAAGTTCTAACTTCCTAACTGCTACTGCTGGGTTTTGGGGATGCCTGTTATAACATATGCGCCGGTTCTTACCTCTTGTCTTACCGCTCAGCCGCCACCAGCCTATTTTCAAAATAATAAAATTAAACAGGAGTTTTACTTATCTATGACTGAATTCTACCTATTTTCTACAACTGAATTCTACCTATTTTCTACAACTCCCCGACAACGACGCCAAAATGTTGGGTGTGTGAACTATCTCAAAGAAAACACCTAATATTTAATTATCGAACAGGGTTGGTAATATTCGAGTTGAGGAAAAGTATATGATAAGGTAGAATGGAACTTGAGATACCTGGCTTGTCAGACCTTAAAAATATTTAATTAGGGAAAGATCGAAAGATCTTTCAAAATGAAAAACCGAGTCAAACTTCAGAAAAACAGTAAAAGGAACTAAATCGGATTTAGTTAAACAGATGAAATAGAATAGTATCAATTCATACTACTCTATCTTATAATTAAATAATAGAAACTGATTGAAAAGCAAACTGCTGATTATGAAAATGGAAACTATACAATTTCAGATTCTAGTTAAGAACTAGGAAACAATTGTAAACAGATTAAAGACCTATCCATAAAATAGATTAAGTTGATAATAAGCTACATAAGTAGAAAGATATGCTGATCAAAGCAAATTAAAAACTATTAAATAACTTCAATAACTAATTCAATAAAAACATCTATTCCCAAGTAACAGGAACTAGAGTGAGTGTATCATAATGGCTTTCAAATGAAATAGCAAAACAAAATGAAAGTAAATCTAATCTAACTTCAACAAAAAGATGTAAACTACAAAGAGACAAATTACAGTTAACTTTAAACATTCTGATATATCTACTATCCATGAGTAGAGAAACAATATAAAACTAAGGAAAATTAGAAGCAAGTAGAAAACTTGATAAAGATATTTACTTCTGAACTTGATTTGGAAGCAAGTAGAAAACTTGATAAAGATATTAATTTAGAAACAAGTATAAAACTTGATAAAGATCTTAATTTATGAATCCAAATCCTATTCCATGAACATGTTCATTATTTATCAAGATAAGAAACTGATCCTAATCTAAATGAAGAAAACTATTGAAACTAGAATGCTTGAAGAATGAAATTATTGACTTTAATCTAATTACGTCTTAAGAGCATGTAATAAACTGGACTAGGAATAAGATTAATAAATTCTGAAACAACAACATGTTAGCAAGATAAATATAAAAGACATAATTGAAATGATAGTTAAATCAAACTAAGAATAACAACAAGACTTGAATTAAAACTTTATAGAATGTAAAACAAGGACCTAATTATGGTTGAGAAGACTAATTAAGAGCATGAAATATTATAGTAAAGAAAACTAAGAAACCGAATTCCAACTAGCGTAAAACAGTGCAGAAAGAATAAAAATCTGAATGACGATTCGAATGCCAATCCGAACGACAGTCCAAATGACAATCCGAATGGAGGAAAAACGAATTAAACTAAGGAAAATGAGAGTTTTGATGATCTTGACGTCAGCTGGCGAATGCAGATGAACCTACAATGCAATGAAATTAGTGAGAAGACTTGTTGAGAAGCTAAGATAATAGAAAGCAACCTATTCTAATTATGATTGGAGAGCTAAACTATTCCTATTCTATACTAAAGCAAGAGTGAGATGAGAGAAGAGAATTAACCTACAGCTACATAGAAGAATCTAACTAAACTAATTCTATCCATTAACAGACTGGAAACAACAATTAACTAAGTTCTATCTAATTGCAGAAGGTTAGAAAAACAAACTAGCTAATTAGAAAAGATTGAAATGAAACTATCAAACTATACTGTTGGTCGACCATTTGCTAATTCTGTAAACACAACTTATGTTAGAAGCACAATATAAATTACAAAGGAATAAATATCATATACAGAAAAACGAATTAAATTACATATACAGGAAAAATAGACTAACTATTTGCAGAAAGAAAATACAGAAAACAAAGACAAAACCTCCGGTTGATGAGGGGCCCTTCCCAACAATTAGAGATGGAAAACGAAACTGTTTTAACTACTCAGAATATCAACAAACTGGAAATTCCATTAACTTGAGAAAATTACACAATGTTTGCTATTTGCCTGCAAATTCTACAAACTATCTGCTAATCTAATGATCTTCTTCTACTACAAGATAGCTCTATTTCTGTCTACAGGCATCTATTTATACATTTTACAATGGATGAGAGAGTCGACAGAGTCGACCTCTCTAATAATAGAGGCATTTATGAATAACCGACTGCTTTGAATGGTGCATGACAACGTAGGGAGAATTCTCCAGTGCTTCACAGGGTTGATTCCTTCACGAGGCAGCTGCAACGTTGATTTCCTTTGACGTGGACATGGAGGTAGCATGCTGGCGATCTTGGAGAGCATAGGAGAGGGATTCTGGAGCATTGTCGTGGCAAGGCATTGTGCTGGCAGGCTAAATGTGTGCGACCTGGACTTCTTCCAGAACACTAGCGTAAACAGGCAGCGTGATTCCAGGCTGAATGTATAGGAGAATCGACGTGTTGGAGTGTTGACGTGGATGTGGGATGCACTGTCGAGCTTGGAGAGCATAGGGACGAATATTTCAGAACAACATCTCATTAAACATCACCACCGTGTGGCTAACAGAACCCACGTGCCCATTTTTATCTTTAATGACCCAAAGCATACCAACCATGGATCTCGCGAGCTGAATGCAAGGCTGAACGATGAGCTGAAGGCGACTGAGCTTAAGAAATATAAACGCGCGGTTTGAATGAAGGGTTGTTTGAGAAATTGCAGCCTGTAAATCAAAACTAGATGCAATGGATGGCTGGAATTATTAATTTAGTCATTGATAAATCATAATATAACGATATTTGACCAAAATTCATATGATAAACGAATACATGCATACCTAGTCTGTTTGATGGGCTGAATGGCTAAAAGAATAACTTAATATATCAAAAATAGTTAAATTAACGTCATTCAAAATAGATTTGATGATTAAAAATAGTGACAAAATGGACACCAACAAAACCCATAACCTGAGAAGTGGAAAGAGATACAAGTTCATTGCTGAGAAAAATCCAGGAACACATGGACTCCGCGTAGATACCTAGATACCATGTGAGCTTGATAATCAAACTGCACCTCTATCAGCTACGTATCATCCTATTATGCCACAGAATCCGCTGATTGCACAAACCGTGCCTCCACTATCTCATAATTCGTCAGTTCAGAACCCGTCGGTTGCGAGCATCGCGCAACCCCCACCGCATAATATCAATACTAGTAACACCGCAGGAGCTGGTGCCTAGGCTATTCCAACCCAGCCTACTCCATCTCAGGTTGTCCCACTTCAGAACATTCAACCTCATATCATTCTTCAGAGTCTTATCCCTAGCACTACTTAGAAAACTATGCCACCTAGAAGGAGGATGACTGACAATATCAAACTACCGATATTCAAAGGAACGGGTCTAGAAGACCCTGATCAGCATTGGTTTCTATGTGAAGCAGTATGGAGTGTAAAGAAAGTACATGATGACGCTGTGAAGAAATCACAACTCGTCACCACTTTTAGGGACAGAGCCTTGGATTGGTTCATGAAGTATTCATAGGGACATAACAAAACCCTGATAGAAATCAAGGCTGCGCTCTTAGCAGAATTTAAGAAGCCAAAATCAGAGTCGCAGTGTATAACAGAGTTGAAAGAGATCAAATAGAAACCTAATGAGACATTCTGGGAGTTTGATCAGAAATTTAAGACACTGCTGGACCAAGTAAGCTTCGTCATAGCACCGTAACAACACAAGGAATGGTTTATAGCCGCGTTGTTGCCCCATATCAGACAACCTTTGATGAAGCAGAAAGTGGATTTGTAGGAAGAAGCCTTGAAAATCGCGTTGAAGTTGGAAGCTTCATCGTTTGGAGAAAGTAGCACTAGGATGTATCATATTCAGAACCAGTTGGATACCCTAACACTACAACTACAAGATATCAAGAAAGGAAAGCAAGAGAGACAGGAATTCTAGTGTACAGGCTGTAAGGGTGAAGGACACACTTAGGATCATTGTTCTTTATTCCAATATTTCCTTAACATGGGTGGACCGAACCCATTAAATCCGAACCAAGGGCCATGGTGTGAAATTTGCAGAACTAGAGGACACCGGCCAGAAGACTGCCACCTGATACAGAAGTACATAAGAACACCTAAAAACCTATATTATAATTTCTGTAAGTCAGTTGGGCATGATGAGTCCAACTGCCGTGCATATGATCTCATTCTAGAAAGAAAAAAATATATTGAGCATATGTATGGAGGAATGTACAGAGTCCAAGAAGAGACCCCGCATAAACAAAATAATGTACAGAATGATTAGGGAGCATACAGAGGCCGCGAAGGATACTGCGGGAGAGGAAGGAATAACGGCCTGGCGCAAGGACGAGGCCAAGTTCATGTAATTTGTTATAACTGTGGCCAAGCAAGCCATGTATCTAGAGACTGTACCAACCCATGCACTACATGTAGTTATTGTAAATCCTTTGATCATGTTATTGAAGAATGGCCAGTCTTAGAGGTAGAAATGTAGAAACGAAAGTGACCAGAGGCACCGAACCCAAACATTCAGTTGATCGCAGCAAATAGGAGACCTGTAGATCCAAGTATTAACGTAGTGATGCGAAGTGGCGCTACGACAGGGAGAGATAGAGGAGTAGAAGATTCGACTTCTGGAGACTTTAACACTAAGCTGACTCCTCTTGAAACGTATGGATAAGAAAAGCTATTGGGAAAGCACTTGCTTTTGACTTAAAGAAAAACATAGAACTCTTTGAAGAAGCACATGATATCTTCAAAGAATCAACACCTAAGTTTCCAAGAATCCCGTTGCGCAGTGATATACCGCATATAGAAGATATGCCGGCTGCTTATGACAGAACGAGCACCGCAACAGAGATAGGAACCTCTGTTGCACAGTTCCTCAGGAGCTGCATGAAATTGTTGAAGAGTCCAAACGCTATAGCAGAATTGCAAAAGTTGTTAGATCAATATGAACCGCACATCAAATGTGAAACTACTGATAGCACAGTTCATCACATCAAGAAACATAAGAGAACAGGCGGAGAAATGAGACTCAGTGCACAGATAGGAGATTATGAAATGGATGAGATAATTCTTGATTTGGGATCAGAAGCAAATGTATTAACTAAACATACATGGCAACATATGGGGAGACCAAAGCTGTTATGGTCACCTATCCAGTTGAGAATGGCAAATTAGGAGAAAGTCATACCTTTTGGGCGGTTAGCCAATGTTGTTGTTGACATTGATGGAGTGCAAACTCATGCAGATTTTGAGGCTATCGAGATCATGGATGATAGCCAGCCTTTTCCTACGCTGTTGGAGATTGACTGGGCTATGGATAACCTCACTATCATAAACTTGAAAACAAAGAAGATGATATTTGAAGGAAAGCATCTCAGGGTCATCACAACATTGGACGCTTCAGATGGAGACAGATACAACGAGCTGATTCAGGAAGAATCCAGGGTTCAAGATTTGGACCAACTTTACAAGATGATGGCGAACCAGAGGATTACATTAATCCTACTGCGGATGGAACACTCATCTAGAGATGCGACAGTTCTTGCATCTCAGATTCTGATGTAGGATTGGAAAATTGGCAAAGTTGTATGCATGAAGTATTTGCAAGGAGATGCGCGCAGGTTACAAAGTCACTACGCTGGATTGGAAAGGAGGTAATCCCAATCCCTACTTATGATGGTATAGCTAATGTTTATTCATTTATCAAAGAATATACTGTAGCAATTGTAGATGAGCATCACTTACTAGCACTAGATATGGCACTGCGCGAGACACCTACCATATGGTGGGATGCGCATAAGAAGACATTGACCACATGGGATCAATGTAGAATCAAGATGCAGATCAGGTCTACTGATAAGGTTACACTACCCTTTGAGAAATACAATGGATAGACAGATCCAAAGCAACATATTGAGGTCTGTTCACAAGCATGGCAGGAGAGACCGTAGACAGAATGGGTGCATTTGTTTGTGCACACGTTGGAGGAAGAGATTCCAAGGAAATGGTACTTAGACATGGAGTTGCACAGGGAAACTACAGATTGGCCTACCCTGACTGCGAACTTCCAGAAGAGTTTTACTTTTGAAGATGAGAGTACTACCATAAATGATGCACTGCAGATTATTAAGGAAAGAATATTCAGACCAGAATGTCCACATAGAAACATGACATTAGAAGAATTCTTTGGAGATGATAGCGTACTTGCAATCCTACAGTCAAAATGGAAGGCACAAGTAGAACATGCCATGGAATGTTATAACCTAGCTTAAGAGGCTGAAGAAAAAGAAGGAAATGATGAGGAGGACCCGCGCAACATAAGTATACCTAAGTTGGAAGGTGCGCACGAGGTAGAGGGACCTCCGCTGGAAATCCCAGACATGAGCGGACCTGTGAAAATGCAGAAAGTAAACATTGGCACCAGCGAAGAGCCAAAGTTCACAAGTATTGGAGACTACTAGGATGAACAGACTGTTCTGAAGATCGCAGATATACTACATGAATATCAGGAGTTATTCCCCACAAAGTTCACAGAGATGAAGGGAATTTTGGGAGATTTAGGGGTTATGAAGATACCTCTTAAGCTAGGTGTGAAGCCTGTTAAGCAGAGGCCCTATAGACTGAATCTGCGATACAAAGAATGAGTCAGGGCAGAACTTGATAAAATGCTCGACGCAGGGATCATCGAGCCAGTCGAAGAGTCCAAGTGGATAATCCCTATGGTAGTCCAATATAAGAAGACAAAAGACGAGATCAGGATTTGTGTGGATCTCAGAAAATTGAACGATGCTTCAATACATAACCCATTTCCTACTCCTTTCACTGATGAGGTACTTGATAATGTTGGAGGAAATGAGGCTTATTCCTTTACTGATGATTTTTTGGGATATCATCAGATAAGAATCGATCCCGCGAATAGACATAAGACCACTTTTGCTACCGAATGGGGGTCGTTCCAGTACACAGTGATGCCACTTGGTCTGAAGAACGTGCCCTCCATCTTTTCCAGAGTTGTGGTCGCAGAATTCAAAGATTCCATGCATAAGTTTTTAGAATCTTATTTCGATGATTGAACAATATTTGGGTTGCTAAAGGACCATTGTGCAAATTTGAGACTGATGCTAGAAAAGTGCAGACAGCATCAAATGTTGCTCAACCTGAAGAAGTGTATTTTTTGTGTACCCTATGGAATTTTGTTGGGACATATTGTGTGCAAACAAGTCTTGATGGTTGATCCTGCGAAGATCGCAGTCATTGTAAAATTGCCCACACTGAATTCAGTCAAGCAATTGCACACCACATTGGGGCATACCGGTTACTACAGGAAATTTATAAAGGGTTATGCACAGATAACCGCAGCAATAGAGAAGCTGTTGAAGAAAGACATGCCGTTCATCTGGAATGCAGAGTGTGAACAAGGGTTTGACACCTTGAAAGAAAAAATGGTAACTGCGGCGATCCTAGTTTTTCCAGACTAGGAGAAGCCGTTTCATGTCCATGGCGATGCTTCATGTATAGCATTGGGAGTTCTCTTAGTACAACTAGGAGAGGGAGGTATTGACCACCCCATCGCATTTTCGAGCAGGAATATCTCATATATAGAGAATAATTATACCACCACTGAGAGAGAAGGCCTAGCTATGGTCTACGCGCTGCAGAAGTTCAGGCACTACTTGCTTGGTGTGCACTTCTCTATGTTCACTGACCATTCTTCTTTGAAATACCTAGTCAACAAGCTAGTGTTAGGGGGGCGCATCTGTAGATGGTTCTTACTCTTTCAGGAGTATGACTTTGAAATAGTCGTTAAGCCGAGAAGATTGAACTTAGGACCTGATCATCTGTCAAGGATCGAGTCGAGAGAGGAGCCTACGAACCTTGAAGACAATCTGCCTGATGTACAGTTGTTTTCTATCCATATAGATGATGAATATTATAAAGACATCATAGATTTACTTACTACTGGGTTGGCACCCATAGATTTCACTACGCAGCAAAAGAAGTAACTGGTAGTGCGAGTAGCATATTTCACCATTATCAAGGGCCAGTTATACAAATTAGGGCCGGATGAAGTACTGCACAGGTGTGTGTTAGAGCATGAGAAACAATTTATACTAGCTGATGCACATTCAGGAGCAACAGGAGGTCACTACGTAGGAAGAGCCACTGCACAGTAGATATTGCGGGCAAGGATATGGTGGCCTACGATTCACAAGGATGCAAAAGGGCATTTCCAGAGCTGCGATGTCTGTCAGAGGATAGGAAGACCATCGCAAAGAGATTAAATGCCATTGAATCCACAGTTGACATTACAGGCATTTGAGAAATGGGCAATTGATTTTATGGGACCTATAAACCCACTGGGAAAAAGAACTGGTGCGAGGTATATTATTACTGCAAATGACTACCTCACCAGATGGGGAGAAGTGAATCCAGTAAAGGACTATAGTGCAAGTACTGCCGCGTAGTTCATATTTGAAGACATCCTTACAAGATTTGGATGCCCAAATATTTTGATGAGTGATCAAGGCACCTATTTCCTGAACAAAACTATTGAGTCATCGACAGAAGAGTTCTGCATTCATCATCAATGCAGCACACCATATCATCTGCAAGCGAATGGAACTGTTGAAGTGTTCAATAAAGTACTTGAGAATGAGCTAACTAAGGTATGGAACTTAAATAGGGATGATTGGGACCTGTGCATTCCCGTTGTGTTATGGGCATACAGGACCACATGGAAGAAGCCGAATGGCCACACACCTTTTAGGCCGACCTATGGATAGGAAGCAATAATGCCAATGGAATACATTGTTCCTAGCTTGAGAATAGCTACTTTCACAGGCATGGTAGATCGCGATGCACTAGAAGAAAGGCTTCTACACTTGGTTGGTCTGGAGGAGGATTGCTTCATCGCATGCTTTCACCAAAAAGCGCAGAAAGAAAGAGAAAAAGCATGGCATGATTTCCATATAAAAAACAAGACCTTTCAGGTAGGTGATCTAGTCCTCCTGTATGATAGCAAGTTTATGAAGTTTCCTGGAAAGTTTAAAACGCATTGGCTTGGTCCATATACTATTGTGCATGTTACTAATGGTGGCGCAGTCCAGTTATCCACATTAGTAGGAGATAACTTGTTCGGTCTAGTTAATGGAAGAAGACTAAAACCCTATCGGGATAGTCCTGCTTTGCAGAATCTATGATGATCATGAAGAGGGAAATTTCTAAGTGCCAAGTACAGTTGAAAGTGGGCACTGGAAATGGAAAAGAGTCTGTACACGATGTCTGATGAGGAAGTGTATATACCGCGCAGCACGGTTAAGATGTGCCGTTGTAAAAAAAAAAGAAAAAAAAGAAAGAGAAAAGAGGAACCGCGTAGTGGCAAAGTTCAAAGTACAACTGCGAAGATCAAGTCGAACAAAGATAGAGGCTCAGTTCAGAGGCAAGAAGTTAGGCACTGCGAAGTCACTGCGCAGGAGTAGAGATGACCGTTGCGCAGTTCGACGCACCACTGAAGAAAAATAGCCGTTAGAATGTTGGTCGAAATATAGCCGTTATACAGTACTTTCCCAGCAACCGCTTGGGCATTTAACGCACAAATAACCGTTCTAAACTAGTTTATGAAGGAAAGGACCGAAGAATCCACCGGATTTCACCGACGGATACCACATTTAATGCTTATCTATCCATTGAGGGGCATGGATACTGAACCCTTAGAATTTTCTTGTGAGTAGTACTTTGCGAGTTGTTTCAGCAAGCTATCCGACATCCTGTTGAGAGTTGTTATAGTGAATGTTTGAAAGGTCTACCATTGAAGAATAGTTCATGGTCCAAGAGACTATGAAGGTATTCAAATACAGAGGGATTGAAGGGTTAATGAGAACCCCAACCAAGAAATTAGTCATAGAACAGGGTCAAGCGTCCAGAAGATTACCAAGACACGATCCAATAATGCAGGACAAAGGAAAAGATCCAGTGGGGCCGAAAGTGAAGCTACCAAAGATGAGTTCGACAGTGAGGGGACCATATCAGTCTTATATATGTAGTCAAATGTATTTGAGAAAGGTATCAAGTTGTTTTGTAGGTCTGGGCATTGCAACACTATATAAGCATTGAAGAGCGAGGGAGGCAAAGCTAGGATCAACCTTCTGAATAAGGTGCATACATATCTAAACCCTAGATTCAAGGTCTCCTGCTTCTGTTCTCCAAGGATCCCAACCTCTAGTCAGCTGTGCTAGAGTTTATCAAAAACTGAGGCACAAGAGAGGAGGATGAGAGTCTCCATTCCTCCAGCATAACATTTTTCTGAGCTTGGTCCCATCACATGGCCCTTCTACCCTACTTATATATTCAGTGAAGGAGAGGAAAAGAAGTTATAACCGAGTAGGAGGTTCCCCAACCAACTTAACTTACCCAAATTTTGAGATTTTGACTAGTACAGGAATGTGCTCTACTATGTAGTAGAAAAACTAGCATGCATGTGGAGGTGGGCGCTACTTTAATGAAGTAGGGTAGCGCATATGCCCTACTATCATGCCTGTGTACCAGCGCACATGTGAAAAAATGGCCAAAAATAGGCTTTTCTGCTCTTCAAGAGATGGTTTGGTCTAGAAAAATGTTCCTAAGGGTTGTAATCATCAAATGGGTCAAGAATGAGGTAATTTCAACCATTTTTAGTGTCCCAAATGACCCCTCAATCCAAAAGTGTCCTGTTGTGTGACTGAACTTGATCTCAAGAAGTGTTGTCATGCGACCAAGGAATGCAAGTGTCGTCATGGACGGAGAGGTGTCATTTTAAGCTATAACACCAGTGGGGCCGAAAGTGAAGCTACCAAAGATAAGTTCGATAGTGTCGAGGCTCCCGATAGTTGATAAGGAGATACCATTGACACTTACCCCTGACTATATCTCACCGCCTACACTGGATGCACCGGTATTCAAGATAATGAAGAATGCCAAATATGGCATTCCGCTTTCGCCAATATCGAAGCATGTCGATGTGGAACAAAATTTGTTGGGCACGATCCCAGAGTGTAAGTGGGAAGATTATGATCTGCTTCAGATGTAGAAGGATCCCAATGAACCTAGATTCCCACAGTTCCAGCCCGGCCAGTACATGTATTGGAAGAAATATGTGAAGGGTGACCTCACCTTGGTAGTGGAAAGTTGGTTATCGGGAGTAGTCCATTCTGGACTGCTCAATCTGCTCATACTCCCGCATTTTGACAGATCATCAGAGCTGAATGTGGTGGTGCGAACTCTGATGGCGCACATTCACCAGGGATATTTGTGGCTCGATCGCAATCTCGACTTAAATATTGAAATTATCCACCGGATCACTGGGTTGAGCAAAAGAGGTAAAGATCCAAAGCAGTTTTTCCAAGGGAAAAACAAGGACAAAGAAGTGGCCGTGATGATGAAGAAAACGAAAACTGTCATCAAAGGGAAGAGGGGATTTAAGACAGATGACATAGATGATAAAGTAATGAAGTTTGTCATGCAACTGTTATCCAGAAAGATTCTCAGAAAATGCAGACCTTTGGAGGTACCTGTGGGCGCAGTACTACTTGGTGCCGCAGTCGTGGAGGGCGAACAATTCAACTGGTGTCAATACCTATTAAATGAGTTCCTAGAGGAACTAAATGACACACAAATCAATGGCAAAAATTTCCATTTTACATGGTTAATCATGCTGATCGCCTTCATAGGGTGGAAGGAGCTGAAAAATTACGTTGGCGTACTCATCAACAACAATGACTACAGAGGAGCCCACTATTCAAACCTTTGGGAAAATTTGAATTCACAAATACAGCACGTGACTGCTGAGGTCTTCTACACCTATTATAACCATCTGCGCACATCAATCATGCTCACACCGTAGATAACAAAGCAGGTAACGAGTAAGTATATTCGCACTGTTGATTTTTATGCTAACATGCGTTGCATCCACATTTCAGCCAAAGCATAGACGAAGAACACTGAATGGTTTGCAGGAAGATATCATATGTACGAAGATGATATTGATAATATAATGAAGGAATGGCCTGCCGAGTTTCGATTTGAAATTGTGGATATCCAAAGCGACTCCAGCGAGGAAAACCCCATTCCATGTCCCGTTGTTGAAGAAAAAGAAAAAGAAACAACAAAAAGGAAGGAAGTTGAGAGCCCGACACCGAAAAAGGGGGCGCGGAAGAAGCAAAGAGCCGTTAAAGATGTATCAGACACAGTTTTCCATGATATGATTATGAAATGATTGTGGAAAGGGTCACATAGAAAATGGGAGATCTGATGACTGAGAAGGAGAAAAAGGAAAAGGGTCACGGGTCACGGAGCATGCGCCCCCCTTGGAGTCTCCATTCCCTGATTTATGCCTAGATGGTTCTGTTAGACTCAGTTAGACACACTTGACAGACTATTACCATTCATGACTGATACTATTGACTGGATGATGTCACCATTGTTATCCAAGCTATACTTTGAGTTAGACAACCTCATGCACCCCACTTGGAGTCTCCATTCCCTGATTTATGGTTGGATGGTTCTATTAGACTCAGTTGGACACACTTGATTGACTCTTACCATTTATGACTGATACTATCGACTGGATGATGTCTCCATAGTTATTCATGCTAGAATTTGAGCTCAGATTCGAATGCCCTACTTGGCTAATTCGAATCCTATATGATGCCTCATCATTGATTATTGTACAACATTCTCTACATTCATTATTCACTGTATGATATTGACATTGTCTGTTATTCTGTGTTTATGAGTGATTATTGAATGCATGCTTCTTCTTCTTTGCACATAATATTGAGAGTTATATTGTGAGTTTGTTACTATTGCTAGATCCCTACAGATTATCACACAACAGTCTTCAACTAGTGTGAGGGACTCCTTGCAAGTTTGCGAGAACAAATCACCAAGTGTCAGTGCGGGGCACTGAAACAGTTTGGTTATGGCTCGGTTGTAGTTTCATTCTTCCCGAAGCGGGTGCCGCATCTGTGCCCATAGGTTGATATAGAGAATCTGGATCCGAGAGATCCTCACATGATCCGTTGGACAGAAGTGTTGGCACGCCATGGCTATGGTGGTCCCATTATTATCTTTGATGCACCCTTCTTCAGGTGGTTGAGGGGTCATCTCCTCATGATTGAGGATTATCCATATGACGAGACCGACTTTAGGGGAGATCCAAACCTAATGCTTCCTGAGGGGACGCAGTGGGGTGACATTGGTAAGAACGACAACTCTACTTTGTTTTTTGTTTTATATTTTGTAGATGTTTTTGGAGTAGTACTGATGGTTGACATATATTTGATGCAGATGTAGGTCTGTCATGACCAGTTGGTGTCTCTCCGATTGCGTGGAGAGGAGCAGTGCCGGTGATGGGTTCCGTAGTGCGTGATGCCGTTGAGGAGCTGGATGAGCTGGAGGAGAACCTCCAGCATTTGACTCTAGAATTTACAGATCCAAGGGTTCATGATTTACCTCGCCGGTACCAACGTTAGACCATTGGAGTGTCTGAGCACTTTCGCTCACTGCTTATGTAGTAGGGTTTTACCCCTAGCTTGTGCAAATGAGCACCTACTAAGGAGAAGGGACTCCTTAGTAGCAGTTCAGTAAATGGAAATTAAAGTGCTAAAACATAAATATAAATTACTCTAAACATATGCATGAAACAGAAAAGACAAGATATAAAGAATGGTTTTTGTATTAATTTTACCTCCAATGTGAAGGTTGGTGAAGCTCTTGCAATGTCCAAAGAGGGTTGCTCCAAGCTCCAACTTGCTCCTTCTCTTTCTCCAATGGTGGGAATGGGCCAAAAGGGGCTCTCAAGGTGAAAGTAGCTCAAGGGTGAGCTAGGGTTTTAAGAGAGATTTTGGCAGAGTAAGGGTATATTTGATTGTGGATATGAAATAAGGGGTCTCCATCACCTATTTATAGTTTTTTGGTGGTGGAGTGCTGGCCCATGGTTTTGGGAACCATATGGTTTAGGGCAGCTGTATAGGGTTTTTTCCTCCATTTTCCTCATTATTTTATATTTTTTATTCCCTCTTTAGAGGGTTTTTGCTATTTTAGAGGAATTTTGGATATTTTTGGAGGAAAAGGGGGCTTTTTAGCCTTTTTGAGGCTTTTTGGATGGTTTTGTGGCCTTTTGGAGGCATTTTAGGCCTTTTGGAGGCTTTTCAGTGGGATTTTCAGGGTTTTTAAGGGAAATATGGTAGGAAAATGGACAAATGAGTCATGTAATGGGGTAGATGAGGTAGTGAGCATTTTTTGGGTGTTAACAGCTTAGGAAAGTAGTGAGGGCGATCATCTGTTATCTTGAGCATCGTGGGGACTAGGCCTGCGTGTATATGTATATGTACTGAAAGCTACAGGCTTCAGATTTTATATCCAGGGATATTTATTGAAAGCTTATATGCTTCGTATTTTTGTATCAGTACTATATTTTGATATGATATACAAAGACTCTATTGGCGGATTTATACACTGTGTTCTTATGGATGATTATAGGAGCTTGTGTATGTGTTTGTTTATGCATTATGTACATGTCGTGCCGCTTTTATGTTTATGAATATTTCATGTATGTGCTATATACCAGTCCAATATGAAATTGCCATGGAATCAACAACGATGTTCATGTCTCCTGAAATGTGCAGGTACTGAACAGATTCGAAGGACCTCTCCAAGAGACGTACTCGTAAAAAAAGATGTAGTAACGTGGGCTCATGGATGGAGTAGACACGGTTAAGGTGGGAGACCACTAATTGTGAGTCGAGGTGGATGACAATGTGGTATGTATCGAGGGAAAGAGCATCGGTTAAGACTCCAATCACCACGTGATACTCTGCGGCATTATTGGTTGCGTACCCTAGACAATTCCCTCCCGAAATGATGAGCACGCTAGTAGGGGAATAAAGCACCCAGGATGCTGAAGCGAGCGTGTGGGTATGCCCACTGGCACCGTCAGTGAATCCAAAATAGGTTTCCATCTTCACATGCAGGAAAAACATGGTATAAGCGCAAAACCAAGATACTAACACACTAAACCAAAGTGTCACACCACACAAAACACACTCCATGTACAGTATATACAAGATACTAACGTGTAAAAGACTCAGGCGTAGTACCTATTTAGGTAGAGCCCATTACGAGGATCCCACAGAGATATTACATCATAATCCTATTGTTGCTGCAACATCCCCCCCAAACTTTTGTAAATATTGGGGCCCCTCCTTTATTTTTTGAGAAAGTTTTGCTTAGAAGTCAAGTCCCATCCAAAAGGCCTTTTTTATACTTAGTTTTTCTAAGAGAGCAAGTTCTTTAAGTTTGTTTTTTTTCTTAAGTAAAACTCACCTTTCCCAGCCGAAACGACGACCCAACTTGCTGAGATGAGCCGCAACGGTTGGTTTCATTTGTTAATTTTTTAGCTTTCCCCATTTCAGTGTAACTCATCGAGTCGCGCTACAACAGGCGGGCATTTTTGTTAAGTTGTAAATTTTTCTTGTTTCAGACGAACTTGCCCAGTTCTGCCGCAACGGTCGGACGAACTCACCCAAACCTTCCGAAGCGCGGCATTTTACCTTGTTTTCTCCTAAAATTTTTGTTGCGGCGAATCTTACTGAGTTGTGCCTACATGATCAGTAGCCTTTTGTTGTCTCCGTTGAAGCCTCTTGTTGCAACGAAACTCGAAGTTCTGGCCTGAAATGGTCAGCATTTCGTTTAAGTCTTAAGCGCCTCGATACGTTCCGACGGAACTCAACAAGTTCCCCCGAAACTATTTCCTGCAAACCGCGAGAGACACCAATAGATATAATTGAACAGAGGCGACCGAAAAGACTCGAGGAGAGCCGCCGAAATGAAGCAGCGAGCGACCAAGTTTTAATATGACATCGATTTCGTTGAAACCCGCTGGCCAATTGCGCGAGTACTTGGCCAATGCCGTTGATACTGGTCTCTCCAACTTCCCGAGTAATTATGATTTTGATGACTAAAATTTAATGCCGAGTGGTGCCGAAAAGACACTGGTCCCCTCGCCATAACGACGTTTTAATGCCCGCACTTACCCGGTTATGTTAGGGTTAAATGATCACACGTGCGAAGGTTTTATATATAGAAAGTGGGATTTTTGGATTGTTTATTGTTTTTTTATCGATAATATTTTCAAAACTCTGTTCAAGGTCGCTCCCACCATACAAGGACAGCTAGGTCTGCATTTTTATCAACTACATCAAACTGAATTGTTCATTGCCAGGTAAGTAGATCTATCAAGCTCTTTCTATCATGTTTCCAGTGGCTAAATATTTTGTTATTTTCATTAAAAAAAATTTGAAAGCCCTTCACTGTGGCCACCTTTATCTATGTTAAAGTTTTTATCTGCACCCGGTTAGTCATCCCTGGAGCCTTTTATGAAACCCCGCTAGACCCTTTTCTTTTTTCCAGCTAGCTGCCCAACATTGAGTCATAATGACCCAAAACCGACGCAGTGGGCAGTGCCCGGTCTCAACCACTCGATTTCTTTTCTCACTTACGTCCTGTTATGATCGTCTCAGTGCTTCTAACTAAAGAGTCAAGCACAGTGGCCGTAGTCTCGCTCTCTCCAGTTGACTTGAAAAGAGGAACTAGCCCTATCTAGTTTTTTTTAACAGATAATTAACGTGCTTACCATGTACATTTTTAAATGTTGCTTGAGTGTTGTTTTAAAAGTAGTATCATTTTAAGGGATTTTTGATGATATCGTTTCAACCAGGCTATGCTTGAAATATTTTGGCTCAAAATTTGATTATGTATTCTAGCTTGGTTAGATATCCTACTCATGCATGGCTTTTTGCTAGGTTTAAACACAATGCCAAAAGGAGCCAAGAAGAAGTCTAAGATGTCTGATCCTGAATCAGGTGGTGAAGCTGTGTTGGAAGTAAGAGTCGAGATGTTATATGAAGATACCAAGCCAATTATGGGTATCATCCTTGAATTCAAGTGGGGGGAGCTGCACCACATGATAAGAGATCAAGACATTCCCGGATCAGTCCTGGAGGAAATGTATTTGTATCAAATCATTCGAATTCTGGCATCACAAGAGCATCCACGTGACCAGAGCTTTTCCCTTGCTCAGAATTCATCTGATGGATCCTAGCGCATGCTAATTCCCAATCAAGAGTTCTATCCGACAGCATGGGAGAGGATTTTGACTCATTTCACCCAGCCCACAATGCGGCAGCCTACAAGTTGCCCTGTCCTCAAACGTTGTTGAACGACGCTTGGCTTGAAAGTCTCAACATGGATAATTTGGAAATGGCCAGGAAGTTGTTGATCACAGGTAAGCAGATGAGGCTAAAGGAGAGCGATGAATATGAATTCCAAGTGCTAAGGCCTCCTTTCAGAATCATCGCCCTCATGCTAAGTAGAATCTTTGGCAGAGTTGATGGAACTATTTATAAATTGCATTGGATTCCTTTAATACACTATGTAGCTTTCAAAGGCACAGTTTTCAATTGGGCGAACATCCTCTCAGACAATCTGTCGTCAGTCGTAGCCGCTGCCAAGGAAGGGTTGGTCTGAAAGAAATCAGAATTCTACATGTCATCATACCTGGTCGATTGCATTATGTCAAGGCATCATTTCCCAAAGTTAGGATTCATTTGGAACAAGGATGACTGCCCTGTTTATACTGCTTATAAGATCCCGTGGGCCCAGAACTACAAAAGCTATTGCAAGGCCATATGTTAAGAGTTTATCATGCCTCTGTATGAACTGATGTTTAATAGTGAGCCCAGTTTCCTATCTGAGAATGCCAGGCAGTCATGGATAAATATGGTGACTTTGATCTTTCAGAAGAGGGTACTTACATAAGGATGTATGGAGGTTCCAAGCTACCATCTCTTTTGCCCAGGTATGTTACATATTTTGTGGCCCACAAAGAGATAGTGAGGTAGATATTTGTAGATGGGGTTGGCAGTTCCTCAATAGATTGAAAAAGGCTTCTTTCCTAGAACTGCCCTTCTATGTTGGAGCATACAAGTTCTCTAATGTCAAATCAGATGAAACCTTTGTTCAGGAATTAAGAGATTTTCACTTTGGAGAGAGAATTTTCATGAAGAATGATAGCCTTAATAAGGCTGCAGACCATTGTAAAGAAGTCAATGCACACTTCGAATATGCACACTACTTTGATGAGGATGAAGAAGTTTTTAAAGGGGTCAGACATATAGGTGCCTTCGCCTCAAGAGCGGAGCTATCTCTACCTCCACTGCAGCCCAAGCTATCAAGGAGGCATAATTACAAATGGAAAGAGAGGAAGACGAAGCTCTGATGAAGGAGGAGAAAAGGCTCAAGGAGGAGGTTATAAGGTTCCAAAGGGAAGCAGTGAAAAGAGAGCGGAAAGAGCAGGAAGATAGACTCTGAGATGAAGAATCTCAAAGACTTCGAGATGAACAGTTAGAGAATATTAGAAAAGAAGAATCCACCAAGCTGCAAGAAGAAAGGGAGAGGATAGAAATAGAATCATTTGAAAAGCGGCAAAAGGACGAAGAAGAAGAGAGGCGGTTGAAGGCCAAGGAAGAAGACAAATCCAAGAAGGATGTAGAGGCAGGAATCCCAAACATGGAGGATATGGACATAGACTCGTCCCAAGTAGCCAAGGCCTTAACCGCAGAAGATGACTTCCACATAGGAGAGCTTCCGCTTGTCCCTTTTACCCCATGAAAGAATCACAGTGTGACCCAATGGGACAAATTTGTTTTTGATAAGAAGAGGAAATCTATTGTGCGAAAGACAGAGACAAGGATTAAGAAACCCTTTCAACTGGACATTGTCACCAAGTGAGAGACCATTGTCATGCAAGGCACGCAGAGAGTTCCTGAGTTTATGGAATCCACCATTGTAGTTGCTGCCAAGGAAAGCGAGGACAATGTGCACAAGCTAGTGAATGATATGGAAGTGGGCAGGAAGAGGGCGCGCAGGTTGAAAATTACTATGGTAAAGGAGAAAGCTTATAGAGATTTAATGGTAAAGAAATATGATGTCCTTGTATAAGAGAAAAATGAATTATCGAGTAAATATCGACACTTAGAAGAAGAAAAGGAAGCTTTGGCGATACAGATGATGATAGTAGAAGGAGAGAAAAATGATCTTGAATCCAGGACCATTCAGTTGGAAGAAGAGAAAGAGTTGATGCAAGAGCAGTTAGAGATAAGTACAAACAACAAAGCAAATTATTTGATCCCCTTCCATGAAAAGTCCTGTGACATACTAAAGAAGATACATGAGTCAAGAAGAAATATGCAAGTGTAAAGGAAGACATTGGGAATCATATTGGATGGAGAGAAGGAAAGTCAGGCTTCCCCAAACACCTCCCTCTCAAATCCGTGGTCGAGTTTAAATCAGATGTAGGTTTTATGGAGTTTTGCAAGAATTGTGGTGTAAAGTTAAAATCTGTAATCCAAGCCACCATCGGAAGATGCAACAGTCTCTATCTTAAAATCCAGACAACTCATGAAAGGTGTCAAATGGTGGTTCCCCAAACTCTAGAGGAATTTTTGGAGAAAGACCAACGCTTGAACGAGTTGAAGAATGAACTAAGCATAGAGATGGGATATGTGAAGAGAATAGACGTGTTAACAACAGAAGACCTTCACCAATGCATCAGACAACCTGCCATTCACGCTCACCTTCTTGAATAGGTCCTCTAGAGTGCAGTAGAAGAGGTACAAAGCATTGAAGCAGAGTTATCCAAGCATGAGATTTCCCTAAAGTTCATGCTCCCTGTCCCTGCCAACACCATTGTAAGAGAAACAGGCATATGGGTCAGCTATATAGCAGAGGTGGACAAACCAGCTGAGGTGGAAGTGCTAGTTGTATCATAAGCTCTAGCTAGGAACTGAGTTGGCACTACAAAATTGTCTAATTTTGACCTGGGAACATTTTTGCCTTTTTATCTTGGTCATGAAATTAAAGACAACTGGACTTTTGTTTCTTTTGTAAAAACATTTGGGAATTATTCTAATTTTTGTAAAATGGCACTAAAGGACAAATTAAAAGATTCCTTGGGATTAGGGTACACGTAGGAGCTCTTGGAGCATTTTTGTAAAGCCATATATATATGAATAGAGATAGTAGCCAGGACTTTTGGTAGGTGAAAGGACAATTTTTGTCTTGTACGTGAATAATTTGCTACATATATAAGAAAGCTCCATTTTTCCTAAAAAAATCCTGCACTGCGTTTTTGCCTGAAGATGTGTTTAATGCCTGCCGGATTATTTCTGCATCATTGATACATATACTATGAGATCATTTCTTGCTGTTCTGAATTATTTCTTTGTAATGAATGTTCTCATATTTTTTTGTGCAAAGAGGTGCATCTTAAATGAGTAATGAAATGTTTTATTTCAATCAAAGCTATCTTTGATACCTTTTATCTTCTGCTGTAAATGCATCTTTATGATTAAATAGCTATTTGTGACATCTTTGGATGTTTCTTTCAGTGTATTACTCATACTTTCAGTTTTCTCCTTGCAAGGATAGATTAATTTGCTTAAATAGTTGCAGATTAGATTTGATTAATTGCATGCATTTAGTTTAGAGCACTTGCATATCATCTTAAAAATAAAATACATAGACGGTGGATCGGGCTGCAACTGGTGAAAAGAAAACAAATCTTTAAACCTTATATGGTAGCCGGGCCGTTAACCGGACAAATTCCCCATACCAAACGGTGAGCGATCTAATTGGGCTTGCTTACCGGGAAGAATCCCTTGTTGATTGATGCTACGATTTTCGAGGCATCAACAGTTTTTGGCGCTAGAAGGAGGGAAACCAGTGCATGGCTATCATAGGAGATACTTCCATTAGAAGAAATCCCACTAAAGACCCGCTTGAAACATCTATCCCAGACAATTTCGATCTGGAATCAAGAAATCAAGATCCCAATTCTGAAATCGAACAACCAGAAATGTTGTATGTTGTTCCTTTTGCATAAGTAGCAGATTTCAGAAGACATACACGTTCCTATGTTATATAACTTGGTGGTTTGAATGTAATTCACCTACTCCCCAGAAGAAGATCTCCTAGGAGGGAAACACAATACACAAAAGATTCAGTTTTAGTTCATAACTTAGAAGAATTGGTAGATCTATCTTTGGAAGAGATCACAGAGACTCTTGGAGAAATCAGACTCGATACTCCTCCAAATCTAGAAGAACCTCATACTCCATGAAATTCTCCACCTCATACTCCACATAACACTCCATCACATTCTCCATGTAGAATCATGGTTGTGTCGGCATGCAGAGCAAGAGGAGCATTGAATTTAGCTGGGCCATTCCATGATCTGCGCAAGAATCCATAAAAGGTTTTTCCCAAGTATGATCCGGGGAAAGGTATATCTGCTGAATATCACCTTAAGAGTTTTGATCTATCCCTGAGTCTTCTAAATGTACAACACGAATATGTAGTATGTATAATTTTTACCTATACTTTTGAACCCAAGGTATCTTCCTGGTATTTTAGTTTGCAAGCTAGTTCCATATCAAATTGGGAAGAATTCGAGAAGTGTTTCTTAAGAAAATATGGAAATCAGAAGACAATCGCTACACTTATGAAATAATTGTTGTCCATGAGAATGGAAAAGAAAGAAAAGGTTCAAGAATTCAATCAAATATTTACTACATTGTTAAATAATTTTAGTGTTGTAGCTAGAACAACTGAAGAATCTATAGTCGAATATTATACAACAACGCTTGATCCTCCAATAGCGATGTTTTTCAAAAGAACCAAGAAAACTACCTTGATAGAAAAATTCGAAGAAGCCAAGAAGGTAGAAGAATAAGCAGACAGTATTGTTAAACATTCCATTGATCTGGAAACAAAACCAACAATTACTAAGAAAACCCTCCTGCTAACCAGAACTAAATAAGATCCATTAGCAGATATGGAAAACTTGGTCAAGATGATGCAAAAACTGTCTAATAAAATTGTAGATCTAGAGAAAGATAAGGCGGCTAGCACATCTAGAAAGCCATTTAAAACCTTCTACAAGGAAAAAGAGGAAAATGGCCAGCCTCTTCCACCTATGAACAACTCAGCTATTTTGAATTTAAATGAAGTAGGAATGGACCATTTTTGCACTTTCCATCAGGAACCACACTTTGAGAAATGTTTCCTGCAATGGATAAATTCAATGAGTTTGGTGATGACCCAAATGCTGGATGCACAAATAACAGATCAGGAAGATCCTCAGGAAGAGCAGACCTTAGAACAGGAAGAACCCGCTCCAGATACCACTATGTTATTGTGGGATTGGGTGCCTCTAGCAGAGTTAACCGAAGATGACATTGAATAAGTTCAAGTTTCAGCTATGAATGTCACTACTTGGAGCAAAGGCCCAATTGCTGATCCAAACCTGACTTCCCAAGCCTAAGGTTGCCAAGGAAATACCCAAAAGGCACATAACTGTCATTCCACTGCAGCCTAAGGAAAATCTAGCACCTAGAAAAGAACCAAATGTAGAAATAACTAAACAGCCAAAGGTTACATCGAACAAAACATAAAAACAACCAAAAGTTTCAAAAGAATGCAACATGGGATATGATATAATCGAAGACATTAAGAAGGCAAAAGCAAATGTCTCTATATTTGATATGTGTAGTTTCCCCCAACAAAGAAAGAAGTTGTTGGAAGCTTTTGACCCACAATTTAGTACTTCGTTAGCAAACACTCAGGAAGATCCTGAAATAAATGAAGCTAGTATTGGTGGGAAATCTAGATCCAAAACTTTTCCTTTTCTGTTGACCTTTGAATTTTTTAATCATAATGTGCATAACTGTTTGGTAGTTTCTGGGGCTTCTTCGAATGTCATTCCCCTGTCAATTTGCAAAACTGTTAATGGGAAGCCAATACCATCCCCATCTCAAATCATACAGTTAGATAGAACTGCTATTAAAGTCATTGGAGAAATGAAAGATTTCATGTCCCAAATTTGGAATTGAGTCACAATGGCCTAATCACATTAGCCATATTCATTAGAGTTTGTAAAATTGATGTTAAGGGTCAAATAATTGCCAAGGAGGAAAATTACTAGTTTCCTAGGTTTGGGGTGGAAGCTTTGGGATTTGGAATAAGGGGGATAATAAATGATGTTTAGACATTAGAAGGGTTCAATTATTTAATAAATAGAGTGAATAAAGAAATTCAAGAGAAATCCTAGATGACAAATGGTTTTGGAGACATATGGAGGATGTGGGACCCACACTAGCTTGATTTTTCATAATACATGGTATCTCTCTTTTGCAAATTCGAATTAATGGGAATGTGAACACTCTTGGGTGAGTTGGTAAGTCATAACACATGTCATTTATCATCTTAGGTCGAATTGGGAAGGATTGGTAACCTACATGGAAGATAAAGAGTCAAAGTGGAAGTTTGTGGACACTTGGGCTAGATTCCCTAGCCCCTATGACACCAATGATGGAGCATCTATGACAACTATGACAAATTGCAGACCTGACCTCTGACATCTGACCACTATGACATGTCAGCCCCAAAAATAGGCTCAAGGAAGTCGAATTTGGGAGTTGGAGAAGCCAAAGAGACTCAAAATCAAATTTGGGAGAAGATGGAAGGTTGGAACTAGGAGACAAGTGGCAAATGTGGAATATTTACTAAATGGAAATCTATTGAATCTATTGAGAGGATTTCGACCCTTAGAAGGATAATGTTGGTTATAAAATGTAGAAATGAAGTATGAGAATGGCTTTTGATCATTTGTAAAATTTGCAATTGCATTTGTGAAGAGGGAGAGCTAGTGGATGACTAGTTTCTTGCCTTAGCCAATTTCGAGGGCGAAATATTCCCATCCAAGTTGGCAATTGGAAAGGCCATTCAGACCTTTCATTTGGAGATTTAATGGAGTCTTTATTTTCAGGTGTAAGCTACAGGGCATATCATGGTTTCTTCTATTGCAGCTCGCTCCTTCAACCATTTCAAGTTTTGATGGCATATTCTTGATCCTTGAGGGAGGGCGTTTTTGGTGAGCTATTGTACTTTTTGGGGGAGATTCTAATGACCCATTTATTTTTTAATATGAATTAAATACTCTTTTCTTCATCTCCAAAAAGTTTCAGGTCTAAATTCCAAGTAGAAATGTATAAATCTCATTTTTAATGGAAGAACAATGCCATTTCCCCACTACCTTGTTGTGAGCCAATGTATTGATGATGATTTCGAATGAATGGATGATTCTATGATATATTTGTGATAAATATACTGCCATGGATGTCTTATACAAGTTTCATGTCCTGTACTTGAGCATTTGAAGCATTTTTACTCAGTTCAATTGCATTGGGAGAAGAAATAGTGCCATTTCCCCAAGGGTCGAATTGGTGATTTTTGCAGTTGAATGGGAGAGGGTGTGAACAGTTGTAATAAACCATTAATGGTGCATATGAGACCTTAATAACATAATTAACGCATTACATACCTCTGTTCATAAATTTGATTGGGTTTGGAGGTATTTGGGAAGCCATTTTCAGTACTTACCTTAGGGGGATTTGAACCCCAAATTACTAGTAAAATTGCATACTTGGTCCAGAATCTTAAGAGAGTTTGAAGAGGTCTTTTGGTGGCCATATTTTATCCCTAAACATCATATTCAATTCCTAATATCATTCATAAACATTCCTTGAATATTTGAAGGCATTTGGAGTCAATTTGAGACCTAGAGACCAATACTAGTCAAAGGGAAATCACTAGTAAAGTTACCTACATTGACCAGAATTGAAAGAGTATTTGCAGAAGTGTTTTAAAGGTACAAAGGCATCCCTGAAACACATATTTATGTTCTAATATCATTCATATACCTTCTCAGAAGATTTGGGATCATTTGGGGCAAATTTGAGACCTAGAGATCGAAACTAGTCCAAGGTCGAACCAAGGAAAAAAGTGGAAAATTGCAATTTTAATAAAAATTCCTAACAAGGGACATTACAGTGGTATCAGAGCATGGTCCTTGCACCTGTGTATTAGGTGCATACATTCAAGAATAATTGGCAGCCATGTCTTACTATTATGATGAATCCTATGAGTACAATTCTTATGAGGAATATGCAGATGCTTATGAGCAATATGAAGCAGAATGTGAATGGTACGAGGAAGAGGTGCCATCATGCAACACTTCTTACAATTTCAAGAGAAATGAATATTATTCTTATGAATTTAAATCTGATGAATATGAGTGTGTCACACCAACCAAGGATAATTCTATGAGTGAGTTCCAAAGATGGAGAGCAAAATATAAAACCTTGCCCCAACAATATCAAAAATATCAAGAATATCTTGCTTTTAGCAAAAATACACAAAATGCCATGTATTTTGAGTACTATGCTGAACATGTTTTTGAAAATAGGCCCAAAAATGAAGATGTGGAGTTAGTGAAGAAAGGTTTATGCCCTTCTTGTAAAAACCTTTGGAGCGAGTATCACATATGTGTGCATGAAATGATGTCCTCCTTGAGGAGAGCTTTTGAGATTTATTCAAGAAGAGATTCCAAATATATTGATCCTAAGGAAAATAAGGGGCAAAATGCATCAGCTTGCTTTAAGGAGCAAAAGGAAGAGACATCACAAGAGCATGAAGAAGATTCTATTGAAAATATGGAAGATCATTTCGAGACACCTTCTAGCTTAGACATGAACCAAAGAGCATCTACTGATGGATGCTTAAACTATGAAGGAGTACCTACTGATGGGTGCTCACACCTCTATGTTGGTGGCATAGAGATCACTTTTGAAAGTGTTTCTACAAGTACAAGTTTCATTAAGCATGATAATGAATACCTTGTAGCAGTTGAAGAAGAACCAAGATCAACTTCCCCATCACCACTTGAGCTTCATGAAGTTGGTCCAAGCAAAATTGAAGAAGATGAGGAGGTTCATTTGCAAGAGCCTCATTTTCTTGAAGGGTCCTTAAAGATGAATGAAAATAAGATCCAAGAGTCCCTCAGCATTCTCCATGACACTCAAGCATTGGTGTCAAATTCTTGTTGGAGAGCTACTTCATTGGAGGAAACATCCTTCCTTGAAGACATGGAGAAGATTCAAAGAGCAATGTGCCACATCAAAGATGAACTTGAAGAGATCCAAACACTTGATGTGGTGGAAGAGGAATTTGAATTGCCTCTTGATGAAGGTTATGCAATTTTTAAAGAAGAGCATGATTCCTCTACATTGGAACCAAACTATGACAAAGAGTTCACACTTTTGAAGGAGCTGCATGATACTACCCACATGGATCCTTCCCATGATGAAACTCCTGAACTTTTTGATCATTTGGGTGAGTTAGTACATTCTCCTACATCCTACAATTCCATGTTTTGCAGTATAAGTCTCAATGAAGTATGGGTGAAAGGGTTCTTTTTGATGGTGCCACATGAGGAGTATGGAACTCCTAGATTTAACTTTTATGATGACATGGTTGGAGCACATTCTTATTGACATTTGCAGCAGCATAATTTGTCACTTTATGATTATTCATGTCTACATGGATGCACCTATGATATGGATTTGAGTCACTTGAATACTCATGGTTTTTCTTGCTCAACACTGGGTTCATTTGATGTTAGAGGAATTTCATCCAACACTTGGATGAATAGATTTATGATGGGAGAACATTTTTGTTGGAAGCCACGTACTTTGTTACATCTTTATGATTCTCACATTCATGGATGTATGGGTGAGACTTCTTTGAGTCATTTGAAGTCTCCTTGTTTTTTTTGCTCATTATTTGGTTCAGATTCTAGTGGAGATTCTTCATTCACTTCTTGGATGAAAGAATACATGGCTGAATCTTTTGATGCATATCACATCCTTTTGGAGCAGCATTATAGGACATGGGATCCTCACCTATGTCATTGGAGCAGATTTGATGGGTCACTTGAAGCTTGTATGCACTTGGAAAATGGTGGTCTACTTGCTTGGAGGTATAAGCACTTTGATGACTCTTTGATGAAGCATATCCTTGATGTACATTTTCATTATGTTGTTATGTACTTTGATGATATATATTTGGTACTCATGATGTTTGGAAGAATGCATACAAGAAAATGGGATCCAGGAATCCTCTTATCTAATGGTGTAGGTTGGAGAGCACTCTTAATTGTTGGGGTGCAATACAAGCAATGGGACCCTGGAATAATTTTTGTCTCATTGGTTTCATTTTTTTGGGGGAAGCAAGCAGCATGGGAGATGGATTCCCCACTTAATAAAGTGATTTTAATAAGAGTAGTGCAGCAGCAAGCATGGTGGTTCCTCTCTAAAATATTCATGGAAACTCAAAGACTCAAGGTTTGGCAATTTAATGGCAACTTCAAAGAATTATACAGAAAGCAGGTTCTTCAACACCCATGTTTGAAATTGCTTGAGGACAAGCAATATTGGGAAGGGAGGATTTGTCATGTCCCAAATTTGGAATTGAGTCACAATGGCCTAATCACATTAGCCATATTCATTAGAGTTTGTAAAATTGATGTTAAGGGTCAAATAATTGCCAAGGAGGAAAATTACTAGTTTCCTAGGTTTGGGGTGGAAGCTTTGGGATTTGGAATAAGGGGGATAATAAATGATGTTTAGACATTAGAAGGGTTCAATTATTTAATAAATAGAGTGAATAAAGAAATTCAAGAGAAATCCTAGATGACAAATGGTTTTGGAGACATATGGAGGATGTGGGACCCACACTAGCTTGATTTTTCATAATACATGGTATCTCTCTTTTGCAAATTCGAATTAATGGGAATGTGAACACTCTTGGGTGATTTGGTAAGTCATAACACATGTCATTTATCATCTTAGGTCGAATTGGGAAGGATTGGTAACCTCCATGGAAGATAAAGAGTCAAAGTGGAAGTTTGTGGACACTTGGGCTAGATTCCCTAGCCCCTATGACACCAATGATGGAGCATCTATGACAACTATGACAAATTGCAGACCTGACCTCTGACATCTGACCACTATGACATGTCAGCCCCAAAAATAGGCTCAAGGAAGTCGAATTTGGGAGTTGGAGAATCCAAAGAGACTCAAAATCAAATTTGGGAGAAGATGGAAGGTTGGAACTAGGAGACAAGTGGCAAATGTGGAATATTTCCTAAATGGAAATCTATTGAATCTATTGAGAGGATTTCGACCCTTAGAAGGCTAATGTTGGTTATAAAATGTAGAAATGAAGTATGAGAATGGATTTTGATCATTTGTAGAATTTGAAATTGCATTTGTGAAGAGGGAGAGCTAGTGGATGACTAGTTTCTTGCCTTAGCCAATTTCGAGGGTGAAAGATTCCCATCCAAGTTGGCAATTGGAAAGGCCATTCAGAACTTTCATTTGGAGCTTTAATGGAGTCTTTATTTGCAGGTGTAAGATACAGGGCAGATCATGGTTTCTTCTATTGCAGCTCGCTCCTTCAACCATTTCGAGTTTTGATGGCATATTCTTGATCCTTGAGGGAGGGCGTTTTTGGTGAGCTATTTTACTTTTTGGATAGCTTCTAATGCCCCATTTATTTTTTAATATGAATTAAATACTATGTTCTTCATCTCCAAAAAGTTTCAGCTCGAAATTCCAAGTAGAAATGTATAAATCTCATTTTTAATGGAAGAACAATGCCATTTCCCCACTACCTTGTTGTGAGCCAATGTATTGATGATGATTTCGAATGAATGGATGATTCTATGATATATTTGTGATAAATATAATTCCATGGATGTATTATACAAGTTTCATGTCCTGTACTTGAGCATTTGAAGCATTTTTACTCAGTTCAATTGCATTGGGAGAAGAAACAGTGCCATTTCCCCAAGGGTCGAATTGGTGATTTTTGCAGTTGAATGGGAGAGGGTGAGAACAGTTGTAATAAACCATTAATGGTGCATATGATACCTTAATAACATAATTAACACATTACATACCTCTGTTCATAAATTTGATTGGGTTTGGAGGCATTTGGGAAGCCATTTTCAGTACTTACCTTAGGGGGATTTGAACCCCAAATTACTAGTAAAATTGCATACTTGGTCCAGAATCTTAAGAGAGTTTGCAGAGGTCTTTTGGTGGCCATATTTTATCCCTAAACATCATATTCAATTCCTAATATCATTCATAAACATTCCTTGAATATTTGAAGGCATTTGGAGTCAATTTGAGACCTAGAGACCAATACTAGTCAAAGGGAAATCACTAGTAAAGTTACCTACATTGACCAGAATTGAAAGAGTATTTGCAGAAGTGTTTTAAATGTACAAAGGAATCCCTGAAACACATATTTATGTTCTAATATCATTCATATACCTTCTCAGAAGATTTGGGATCATTTGGGGCAAATTTGGAACCTAGAGATCGAAACTAGTCAAAGGTCGAACCAAGGAAAAAAGTGGAAAATTGCAATTTTAATAAAAATTCCTAACAAGGGACATTACAAAAGATATGCTTATTAGGTTGTCAGCAGATCCTAGAGTGTGCCAATTTATCGATATATAGGTAGTTGATATTCCTGAGGCTTATGGTTTGATTTTGAGCAGGGACTGGTCTACGAAGATGAATGGTTATTTTTCAACGGACTGGTCTCACTTGTGGTTGTCTTACCAGAATAGAAAAAATCATATTAAAATACTGAGAGAACCTCATATGAAGTAGAAAATAACCTAGTTAGAGGAAAAGAATGAAGCTGTAGCTTTCTCATCTTCAGTTTTGGGAAATTATTTCTTAGAGATTGAACTAGGTAATTATTAATCGAAAAACGTTAGCCATGAATTAGATGAACAGTTCGATCTCCTTCAATTTTCTCGGACTAATGATATTGACTGTAACATAGTAGGATTAGTCACTGACTTAGGTGGTAGTGATACTTACTTAGTTAAAACAAAAATTTTTTTTGGGTTCTATACTTTGACGGTTCCAAAACTCAAGAAGGATCCGGAGCTGGTTGTGTTTTAATTGATCCTGAAACCAACAAACACTTTTTATCTTGTAGACTAGAATTCGAATGTAATAATAACACTGTTGAAATATTGTAACTTCTAAGAATATTATATTGTGAACTTTATTATTCCAGAGATGTTTCATTCCTCCGACGGGACTTTTTTGTATATCCGGAGATGTTTATTCCTCCGTGGATATTGTGGTAACTTGGGTTATTAGACTTCCCTAGTAAGGTCGGCCCTGTATGTATTATGTGGGTAAAAGGGTTATTAGACCACCTTAGAGGGATCGGCCCAGTCAGCATTATGTAAAGTGCCTAAGTTGGGGCCGACCTAGTTAATATAAACGACAAGTCGAAGTTGTGTATAAATAGAGGAGGTGTGTTCCTCATTTAAAACACATTACACTCACTTGTGATTGGCACATATGTGAGGGAGAGATATGCTATGGAGGAGAATGATCTCATGTCTAGGGTTTACATATTTGTATTTGCTGTTCATTTATATTGAGGAAGCTTTGCTGGGTTTTCTACCCCACGAGGGTTTCCCAGGATAAATCTGTGTCTCTTATGTTTATGCTGTGCTTTTTGTTCTTTCAGTGATCCTGTATATGCTATTGTTGTGAAATGTAATGTAATTTTGATATTTTCTATCTTATCATATTTAATCTTAACATGGTATCAGATCTATCCTGAAGGAAGGCAATGTATGGAACTTACGACACTTGCGACAATTTGAAGGTTAGGGTTTTATATAGCAAAAACCAGTCATCGTGGAACTTTCACTATAAATCCATTTTGGCGAAGGTTCAGGATTTGAAACCTTTACAGGTCGTAGATAACATCCCCCTGTACCTTGTGTACAAAGGAAAGCCTCTAATTCATTGTAATTTGTGATTTATGATCAATACAAGTTAGGGTTCCTACCTCTTCCAGATCTCAATCATAAACAGGTGACCTAGGAAAAAAGGTCACAACTTGGGCTAGAAAGCTCCAAATTAAATTTAGTAAAAAGTGATAGGTAGAGCATGGACTGTAGCTTCTCAGGTAAGTTTTTTAGAGGCTGAAGTTGAACCAATGACATGTGGCATGCCGTACAAGTTCACTCTCCTATTTTATCCCATAAACAGGTCACGTTGCGACACTTGGAATAACTCTCTCTCACAGAATCGAATTGAGGTCAGATCCATTGTTGTTCAGGAAATTCACCCTATAGTGAGGAAAGGGACACTATCAACTTAGGGGGAGACAGGTAAACATAATGATTACACTACAGAAACATCTATAAATGGAAATAGATCAAATATCTTGAAGACGTACCTTATTACTGACGTTTGATCCTAGCTTTGCTCGATCTCGATCTCAATATTCAACTTGATCTTCCACTTCAATAGACCTGCAACATAAAGATACCTTCCTCAGTGTATCTTGACTGATATAAGGATGATAAAATTGAAATGTAATTCAAACATTAAGAATAATCAAGCATTTAACCAAATAAATACACAATCCATTAGGCATTATATTTGGGACAGGAAGGAATGTTTCAACCTTTATTGTCAAAAGCATATAATGATTACAAGTTATACCTGATCAATGCAGCATGATTGTGCAACTGGATTCTGGGCTCCTCTTCTCTGACTTGAAATATTCCAGCATAACAACCCTTCATACAAATTTCTCTTCTTGTGAATAAGAGTCACACTAATGTCTAACCCATCTCCTCAATCCTCCTTGTATTTATAGGACAAGGAAGGCAGTTTAGATCGAGAGGTGGTTGTAATGGAAGTTGGGGAAGTTGCAGAACCAACTGCAACTAATCCCAATTCGTCAAATTAATATATTTTTGATAATATTTTAATGTGTGTGCAAGTTTTTCACAGTGGAGTAGTGCACAGTATGCAACTTCAGTGTTTAACAACCAGCGTTTGCAACTTTTTTGAGGGTGTGCGCTAGTTTACTGAAGTGGAGTAGCGGACAACAAGAGATGTGCGCTACTATTGAGCCTATGGAGTAGGGCATGAGTGCTAGTATGCTGGAGTAGAGTAGCGCACAACTCAAAACATGAGGTTTTTCAGGGTTTTGCTAGCTTGCAGAAGGGTAAGTCAGGTCAAGGTATCATCCAAGGTCATCATGTTCTTCAATCCAAGTTGTCCTTTTGTGTGATCGACAGCTCAAGGTGATCATGGATGGAGAATTTCAGATTTGACCTATAACAGATGCCCCCTAATGTGTGAGTTCAGATGGAAACGATGGCCGAAATACATTATAATTCCAAGTCAGAGGAGGAGCAAGAAACCACAGAACCAAGTCATAGAAACACCTGAAACACAGATCAAGTTCAGCAAGCAATGACAATATTGACATCATATAGATGTATAGTGTGATACAACATGATCTCCGATACATAACTAGGAGATGTATATATAGCATGGCCACTCGAAATACAAGTGTGGATCCATGTCAAACTAAGAGATCATAGCCATAACAAAAAACCGGATCTATGTCTCATGGAGAGCCGAATATCAGTGAGGCTCAGTCTTGTGCAACTTGGGTGATAACATAATGAGGTGATGTCATCAACATCCCAAGGTCTTCATCCAAAAAAACCCATGGTACAAACCCTAACCATGTGAATAGATGAGTTGATAGTCGAACATGGGGGGTATCGTTTGATTACCGGTCCTTGATGTATACCATTAAAAAATGCAAGGGCTTCCACTGATAATGATGATGGGGCCCACGGTACCTAGTATGATCCAACAAGTGTGAATAAGTGGACTTGGAGTTGAACACTTGAGGATCCTGTCAAATAAGAGACATTGATATATTCTCATCATTCAACAGCGAGGAAAATTGCCACTGGTGATTGCAATCTCCAAGGTACTAATCGAAACTCTAAAATTCAATCCCAGAGCAAAATGAGTTGATGTCGATGGGAAGAAGTCTGTTGGAAGGGAGGCCTTGAGGCATCCTCCATCATCCAACATGAGGGACACTCAACTGGTATGATCTGATATGGGGAAATATATGTAACAAGACTGACACTAGGATGGCCAGCACATGAGCTCAAGGTAAACTGCATAATGGACGACACGGGCTATATCCTTGAACAGTAAGCACGTCACAAAGTGACTTAGGCAGTTTTCAACATAATGGGGAAAATGATATAAACCTATAACGTAGGAGACATTAGCAGGCCCTCCATATGGTTGGAAGAATAACCAACCGGGGGAGTAAACAACTCGGAGATTAGGTTCACCTTAAGGTAAAAAACTAAACCCAACCGACAATATAGACTCAAGTAGGTGCTGTGTTCAAGGATAGGACTGACTGAACTGCCTTTGAAATTGAAGATATGATACATCCTTCTTATCCCTTATTCTTTTTAGATAAAAGAATACCTTTCTTGTTATTTTAATGAGTCCAAGAAAGAATGAAAACTTAGTAGACCCAACCATGTAAAAAGTTTAACGAGTCCATGGGAGGAAGACCCAGGACCTTCTTCATTGTTTACAGAGTTAGAAGAAGAGATAGAAGATTACTCTATATTACTGATCTCTGGATTTGAGTATCGAGCTGAGATTTGTTCTTGCTCGCCGGTGTTTTCAATTTTAAGGAGTCTGAAAAACTTAAACAATAACTCCATACACCTACTCGTGGATTTTAATATCGAGCCCAAGTAGGTTAATGCTCTCCAATGTTTTACAATTTATAGAGTTTGAAAAAATCTAAACAATCCTCTATACACCTACTCGTGGATTTTAATATCGAGCCCAAGTAGGTTAATGCTCGTTGGTGTTTTCCTGTTTATAGAGTCTGAAAAACTTAAACAATCCTCTTTTTACCCTCTCATGGATTTTACTTCGAGCCCGAGTAGGTGAATGCTCGCTTGGTGTTTTCATGTTTAGAGAGCCTGAAAACCCTAAAGAAGGCTCCAAAAGGTCCTTTTTTGTAAATTTAGTCTCCTCCCCCGAAAAAGTGTAAACCAATAGAAGAAGAACTCTTCTAACGTATACAAGAGTATACCTAGAGTATACCTTTTTCATAAATAATCCACCGAGGCCTGAAAAAGGGGTAATTCTATACCTAAGTGGATGAGCCTTCAGTTCCTTTAACGAGCTTGAAGAGGACAAGTTTGCTCGGCAATCTTGTTTAGGTTTCAATAGTCCAAACAAGAGCTTAAAATGACTTAAATGACAGCTTCTAGGATCATGAATCATGATCTACCAAAACTAGGACTTCAACAAACATGTTAGTAATCGCGACAAAAAATCTTAAATGATATGTAATTTTAACCATGAGCTAGTTGAAAAAGGTCTATCATCAAGAAATTTAGTCTTAAAGGATTGATACTACAAAATTTTAGTGAAAATTTGAGAACCATTGGTTGAAAATTACCTTAGTACCATATGTAGCTATTCATTGATTAAATAGCACAATTTGATAGAATTTGAAACTATAGAGATTTTACCAAAGTGGATAAAAATTTAAAAATCAAACTCATATATGTAATTTCAAATTAAAAAACTGAACATTCATTTTAGCATTGTAGGGAAAAAATTGGGAGCAAACCCTTGGATTTCAATCCTTCGTGGCGATCAACTCAAGCAACCAATAGACATTTCGCCTCCACCAAGTAAGTTAATTTCATCTTAACTTGCATTTCCATAGTTTATTTGTCAATTTTTGAGCTCAAAATAAATTTTAAGGCCATGCTCAAAGCGGGCAAAGCGTGTGCGCTACTCTGCAATAGGAAAAGTAGGGCATACTGGAGGTATGCGCTACTATTGCTTATTCACAGTAGTTCCCTTGCGTGACTGTGTGACAATAGAGTAGCGCAAACCCCTGAAGATGAAAAAAAAAGTGTTGAGACTCTAAAACTTGACCTTTTTGTGGCAGGATGGTACTTGTTTGGAGGGAGAGAGAACATGAGGAGATGGATAGGGTGGCAATGCAAGACCCGACCACTCTCCATGCACTCCGAAGATGTGGTTTGTTGAAGTTTTATCAAACCGTGAACATGAGGGCACTCAATCGGTTGCTTCAAAGACTCGTTCAATACTGGGATGTAGATGCCAATGCATTTGATATCCGGGGAGAGACCCTGGACCTTACTGTCAAAGACATATACTTCATTACCGGACTCTCTAGGAGGGGAGATGCGGTAAGTTTGAAAGGATCTTCTCGCAAGGTGGGTGCCATGTTGGTGCAAGAATATATAAATGCATACTGTGTGGTGGGAACCGAGAAATCAGGAAGTCAAATCCTAATTTCTAGTATTGAAAGCCTCCCTCTAAAGGTTATTGTGAGTATGTTAAATCGAATGTTGGGAAGTGCCACAAAACACTTAGCCTCGAGGCATTCCATGCATATTGGTGTCAGATGCTTGCAAGGTCATGTGTACGATTGGTGCACTAGTTTATTGGCAAATATGAAGCTTCAACTCATGGGTTGTAAGTCCGGGAGTATGAAGAACTTTGGATACTGCAACATTTTATGTACCTTCTTCTTTGAGAGGGTACCTGCTCTTAGCTTGGGCATGCCTCTACCTCCAGCCAATCCTCGTGAGCCGATATTGGGCCGTTGGGGTGACATTTTTCTCTGCCAGGGTGGTGGTGAAAGTCACTTTTGCTATCATACTGATGATTTCTGGGGGTGGTGGGAGAGACAGGTGCTGGCATTCGAACAGTTTTCATATGCTGGATTAGACTTCCGCCATGATCCAGAGCTGGTACTTCCTCCAAGTGGTGCCTGGGGAGATATTGGTATGTTTTTGTTTTGAGAATTATTTAATTTTTCAAATTTTCAATTATATGATTTTTATGATGAGTTTTGAAGTACTAAACAAGTGTTAAATGCAGATATTAGACCTGTTCGTCCCGAGGGACATCCTACTATCTTCGTGAGGCCAGAATATGTGGGTGCAGCTGATGCTATGTTAGGGACCATAGAGAGGAAAGTGAGTAGGTTGACTCATGATGTTCCTGCATGCCGCATGGAGCGGATACCTATTGATATGCAGGAAGATGTAGTTGGGGTGCCCCCAGCATGGCTTAGGGTGCTGCGGAAGATAGCTAGGTTGGTCATATGTTATCGGGAGGTAGTAGATGTCGATGAGGCCTCTCCTTCTCCATAGGAGATGGATATTTTATGTATATTTTTGAGGCCACCGAGCCCAGTTTTGTACTTTATGACATGACTTGTGATAGAATTGTGATCCAAAACTCATATTATATTTTTTGATACAGTATCATATATATATACAGTATCGGTTATGTACATGTGTGTGTGTTTAACTTTATGTGTGAAATGCTATTTATGGAAATGTATGATACAAATGCCAATCTAAAAAATAATTTGCAAATGAATTAGCTAATGCATTTAAATTTCTTGGAATGTGTTGATATATAATGGAATCAAACTATCTTTCCAATAATCTAACTCGCAAAAACTGTCGTAGCAAAACAGGATCTCTAATCTGGTAAACACCCGTTAACTGAAATACAACTAGTTGCGAATCAAGTCTTACCTCCAAATGTGAAATTCCATGAATAAGAGCATCTTGGAGAAGTTCTATACCACACTGTACTCAGCTACATTGTTCATAGTGGGACCCAAACAAACCCTCCCTGAAGAGAACAGTTGGCCAGTCGGTGAGTAAATGACCCAAGCTGTTGAAGTCAATTGTCGGGTGTGGTGACTGGCGCCATCAACAAATCCTAAGAAATGTTCAGTTGACATCTGATACATGAAAATGAGGACACACATAAGGTTAACTAACAAGCACAAGCAAAAATTAGCTCTACAAAATATACAGCTATGTCACAAGAAAAAGCACAACTGCCTAAGCATAGTACTTCTTCAGGTAGAGCCCATTTCTAGGCTTAGGCAGCTTATTACCCTCGTATTCTACTAGCTCGTAAGCACCCTTCTTCAGTACTTTAGAAATTATGTAAGGCCCGAGCCACATGGACTTGAACTTGTCAGGTCCTAGAGGTTCCTTGTCCTGATCCCAAAGTAGAACAAGATCTCCTTCAAGGAACACCCTAGGTCTGACAAACTTGTCATATTGTCCTTTGACTCATTTCTTATGAACTTCGTTTGTTGTGAGCGCATCACAGTGTTGTTCATTTAGATGTTCTAAATGCAACAAACGTTCTTCCAGTGCTAAAGTATCTGGTAGTATTTGGACGACCAATTTTAACGAAGGAATCTCGCATTCAATCGGAACAACTGCTTCTATCCCATGCACAAGCTAGAAGGGAGAGAACCCGGTAGCAGTCTTTGCATTCGCTCGGTAAGCCCAAAGATAAGGGTATAGCATGATGCGCTAGTTATTTCAACTGGCATTAACAGTTCTTTGTAGAATTACCTTTAAAGTTTTGTTAACTACTTCGACTTGTCGATTCGCTTGTGGATAATAAGAAGACGAATGTGCTTGCCGAAAACCTAACATTGTGTACAGATCGGTCATCATGCTATTTTGAAAATAACTTCCATGATCAGTCACAATTTCTTTGGGTATGCCGAACCTTGCAATAATCTGATTGAATACAAAATAAGTTGCAGTTTCTCCATCTACCTTGACAGTAGGCATTGTCTCGGCCCACTTGGTGAAGTAGTCAATGACAACGATGATATAATGATGTCATCCAGCCGAAACTGGATTGCAAGTCATATAATCAACCCCCCATTTTGTGAAGGGACCTGTTGTAATCACAGGATGAAGAGGAGTTGGATGTGCTCTCATTTTCCTGGTGAAAAACTGACACGGACGATAGCGTTTCACATCTTCCACACAATCTTTAAAGATTGTGGGCCAAAAATACCCGACACGCAGTATTTTCTGGGCTGTTGCCAACCTAGAAAGATGACCCCCAAAGGCTCCACTGTGGGCATCATTCAATACTGATTCTACTTCTTCTAAAGTCAAACAACGTCGTAAGATGGAATCTATCCCACGTCTATACAAAGTATCAGAGATGCTGAGATAGTTTTTCACATGACTTTTCAGTTTGCGTCGTTCTTCTCTAGAAAAAGTGGTAGGACACCTCAAATTCTGGAGATATAATAAACTATCCATGTCCCATGGGTTAGAGGATGCAATAAGGAAGATATGTTCATCCGGGAATGATGATTCTTCCTCGATGTGCTCTAAGTCACTTGGAAACTCTGAGATTAACTCAGTGAACACTAGTGATTTCTTCGACTTGGCCGATTGAAAAAACAAATCGAACTCTTGTAAGATTACAATCCATTTATTGTACTTCCCACCGATGATGCGTCGAGTGAGAACATATTGGAAAGGATTGACCTCTGCTATCACAGTAGTTGTTCGTAAAAGGATGTAGTGACGAAGCCTCCGTACCGCATAGACCACAGCTAGTGCTAACTTCTCAACATGCGAATATTTGATCTCAGGAGCTATCAATGCGTGAGAGAGATAGTAAAAAACATGTTCTTGGAATGTGTTGTCCTCTTGAACTAATACTATGCCAATTGTATTAACCGACGCCGCCAGATATAAAATAAAATATTTTGCATAATCCAACGGGCTCAACAAGGGGGCTTAAAGTAGTGCCTTTTTCAAGGCCTCAAAAGATGCTTGAGCAACCTCATCCCACAAGAAGTAGGTATCTTGTTTAAGCAGTCTCATGAAACCTTTTGTGATCTTAGCATAGTTTATGATAAAGTGTCGCAAGAAGTTAGACATGCCTTGTAGACTTTGGAGTTGTTGCAAGGTGCGAGGAGGAGGCAGATTTACAATCGCCTCAACTTTTAATGGGTCGACCATTAAACCACGACTGGATATAATAAAACCCAGTAAACATCCCGATTCGACGCAGAATACGCACATGTTAGGATTCAGTCGAATCTTATATTGTCTGCATCATTCAAACACCAGTCTCAAATGGGCTGGATGATCCCATCTCTTTCGAGATCGCGCCGGGAGGTCATCCAAGTAAGGTTCAACTATGTGCTTGATATCGTGAAAAGAAAAATTCATCGCTCGCTGGAAAGTAGCTCTATCATTCTTTAATCCAAACGACATCTTCTGATAAGCAAAGGTTCCCCACGGGAAAATGAAAGTTGTCTTGTGTTGATCTTCGGGTTTGATTTGGATTTGATTATATCCAAAAAATATGTCCATGAAAGAAAACATCTCGTGTCCTGCATAGGCATCTATGATCTGGTCGATAAATGGTGTGGGATAGTTATCTTTTGGACAAGCTTTATTCAAGTCTCGAAAATCGGTACAGACTTGTATGGTACCTTGCTTCTTATCAACTGGAACAAGATTTGAAACCCATTCCGTCATATCAATCAGGTAGATAAATCCGGCTTTAAACAATTTTTCAACCCCCGCCTTAATGGCAGCCACTTTTTGAGGATTCACAGGATGGAGCTTTTGTCTCACAGGTTTTGCATTAGGGTATGTTGTGATGACATGCTTAGCGATGGCTGGATCGATGCCTGGCATATCCTCATAAGACTAGGAAAAAATGTCACGAAATTCTTTAAAAAGCTTGGTATATAGAGCGATCTCTTCTGGAGAACAGTCTGCTCCAATAAAAATGTTTTCCACGACCCCGGGTTTGGTGGAAATGTTAATCGGGATGGTTCTCGATATAATAGCCATATTCCCTTCAGTGTAAACAACTCTTGAAGTAGAAGGAAAAGATTACAAATCAACAAATCCACCGGGTCTCATAGAGAATTCTGCTCTCTCTATCCTGTATAGATTTGGAAGCAGGTAAGACCTGTGATGCATATGTTCACTTGGATGGTCCAGGCCCATCATGGCTTCCAAAATGGCTTCATCAGACTATAAAACCGTATCTAAACAGTCAAAAGAGTGGGTAGAATTCAGTGACCATGCAGGAGCATAGTCCATATTCGACTCAGCAGAGACTGGTGGAGTCACGATATGTTCCATTGCAGCGTGTTGTGCTTCTATGTATGCTATCTCTGCAATGGTTAAAGGCACTGAAGGTTTTGATACAATAGGAAGGATCCACGGATCAGTCCTAAGACCAACCGTGAAAGTTTCAGTAGTAGTACCTACATCAGAACGCATGAAAAGAACAAGAGAGGGAAGGTCAAAAGTGCCTATTAATGATCCGTAAAGCCCTGCTCCTAAACTCTCGCTTACTGGGGAAGATTGATCAACTAAAGGAATAGTGGAATCCGATGAAGTCTGGTTGTTTTGTCGAGAGAACAAAAGTTGATCGATAGTGATGATCTTTCCTTTGCGGGGGAACATGAAAACTCAGAAAATTGCCGATGCAATGGCTTGCATGGCATATGTCCAGCTCCTTCCTAATAACATATTGTAATCAAGCGGAGCATCCAGAACTTCAATCTCTATAGAAACTGTCTTACCGGCAAGTGTAATTTCAAACGATGGTAGAACTCTGTGTGGACGGAAAGTCCTACCATCGAAGGCAGTAAGCAGTGTGTTAGAGGGGGCTAACTCGGGAGAGCCTAAAGCTTTCCATAAAGAAATGGACATCACGCACGTCGACGCGCCCTCATCTACGAAAGCCCTTCTAATGGTCATAGGACCATGGACCACTTCTATTTGTAGGGCCACGTGGTACGGAAACCGATATTTGATATCAGACATATCAAAGCGCGCAGTCATGTTGGATGATTCCATACTTCCAATCGCTGCGAGAAGTGCATTTCGTTGTAACAGACAACTTTGCAAAACTTCTAAGGTGGACATAGCACAAGGGGTCTGGGCTAGATCTTCAACCACATTGTAGTTGGAAGCAGGCTGAGCGTTGGGATTGTGCGAGGCCCGTTTCAAGACACCTTTTGGGATCTTGTGCAATGAATCCACTAGAATGTGGAGAGGAATGGAAGATTTAGGAATCTCTTTATCTTTGTTCTGCACATTTGGGGTATAATTTCTTGCTCGCGTTTGCAAAAGTGCATCCGTGCTAACCATATCAATGAACGTTTGATCAATTGAAGCATGAGTAGTGCCCCCAGCTTTGGAGGTGCCAGAAGCTGATGTTAGGATATTCCTATACTCCATCCTAGTCCTACTAGCTTTCCAGTCATTTTCATTTTCAGTCATGCATGCAAAATTAGGGTTTGCATGCATTCTAGGTCATCAGTCCCAGCACCTAGTCCTCAGCAAACTAGCCCCTAGAGCTTCTTTCAGATCATATCTAGCCCTCCTAGTGACTAATGCACCCTCCTTTGCTCCATTGTATGACAAGGGCGCCTTCTTCACCTACTAGTCCATTTATATTCAGTTATATTGAGTTATCTTCAGTTATTTCCTTGATTTAAGGATTAACTGACTCTTTACTGAGTTTATCACTTTGTTGGACCTCCAGTGAGACTAGATTGACCATTCTGAGTCCAGTTAACTCCTATGGCGCCCTCCACTGAGCCTCCTTCACTATATTAGTGCTTCCATGTGCCAGTTACACCAACCACATTCAGTTAGACTCAGTTTGACTCCCGGTTGACCATTACTTGTGCATTGATGACTTCACTGATGAGAAGGTGGACTCCTAGTTAGGCATTGATGACTCTCCACTGATTATGGATCTGTGCATGAAGGCCAATTCAAATTCCTTCTAGTGAATTCGAATCCTCATACTCAACATTGTATATTTACCCGTTCACTATTCAGTTTAATGTAATATGTGTAATTATTCTGCCTCAATCATAGTTTCTTTGGATCTAAGTTCTATTGTTTGTCTCTTCTTCTATTATTCCTAAATTCTTTCATTGTGAGGTTTACATCATCTCTTTGGATCTTATGTGGGCAATTTCACATGGTATTAGAGCCATTTGAGAGTATATTCTACCTCCATTCTTGATATTTTTTTGCAGGTATTTCGAAGTTCCAGCAGTTGCAGCAGCAGATTCAATAGTTTCTATTTTGCACTTGTTCCAGCAGTCAAGATGAGCATTTTGAATGCTTCTCCTTCTTCTCTTGCTCCTATGATCCTCACTCAATTCAACTACTTCGAATGGAAGGATAGGATTATATTTCACTTGTATCACAAAATTCTGAATCGAATAGTATTTGAAAAAGATGCTATACCTCATCATGATGTTGAGAGAACCAAGCATCTAAGTAAAATGGATGAATCTTTTGGATTCATATGCTTCCATGTATCAAAAGATATACTGTTTCATGTTGAAGGAATTAAGTCTCCCAATGAGTTATGGACAAAATTGGGAGATCTCTTTGGTAAACAAGATGGGATGAGAGGCTACACTCTTGAAAATGAATTGGCTTCTCTGCAACCTAGCAATTTCGAGAGCATTCAAACATTCATCTCAAAATTTCAGAATTTGGTTACTCAATGCAAGCACCGTGGCATCACCAAAAGTGATGAACAATTAGTGCTCTCCATTTTGAGCAAACTTGGATCTCAATTTTCTGTTTTTGTCTCTACTTTCCATTCTGGGCGAATGTCAATCCTTGGATGGAAGTTTCCTACCTTGGAAAAATTTACTACCGCTCTCATTCAAGAAGAGGACAAATTGATTCAAATGGGTGCCATCAAAACCTCCATAGATCTAGCTCTTTTAGCTGGTGAATAAAGTGGAGCGAATACAAAAGGGGGACACAAAGGAAAAGGAAAGAAACCTTCAAGATCCAAGAATGACAAACAAAAGAGACCTAATTGTACCTACTGCAAGAGAGGAAACCATCCTGAACATGCCTGCATGCACAAGACGATTGATCTTCTAACCAAGCTTCTTGAACAAAACCAAATTGTTGTTCCAAAAGAAGCAAAGATGATTGATTCTGGAAGTGGATCTGATGATTGCCATGCATTGATGGCTGGTTTTTCAAAGACAAAATCCCTCCTCATAGATTTTGGAGCCTCCAACCACATGATTGCATAAGAAGAATCCTTCTCCTCTTTGGATCTCCAAGATGGGCCTACCATTCACATGGGAGACAACTCTCAGATTTCTGCCAAAGGTTTGGGTACAGTTCATATGGAGCATGGTAAGTTCAAAAATGTCTTATTTGTTCCTTCTCTTACAACTAATTTGTTATCAGTATATCAAATGACTCATACAGGATCTCCAAAACAAGTAATTTTTAGTCCAAACACAGTAGAGATTACAAAAATCTCCACTAGAAAGGTTATAGCGAATGGGATTGCTAATCATGGCTCAAAGGAATATGAGTTCTCACACTTCATGCCTTTCTCTCCAACTATTCCTTCAGATTCTGATGAAGATCACAGTGACTCCTCTTCTAGTGAAGAAGAAGATCAAGATTTTGATGTTGAGATCATGGTTCAAGAAGATTCAGAACCAACACCTATTCTCAGTCCAGATTCAAGAGAAATATGTTCTCACACAGTCCTTGCTACTACTGAGAACACAGTTGATGATTTATTTGCTTACATAACTACTAGACTTCAACATCATGCCAACCTTGAATTATGACATCCATCTCTCCATGAGAGATGCAACATGATGATGGGGCTATCTCTTCCATCTTTTGGGAAGAATACTCATGTTCCATTCGCTCCAGATACAGAAAAAGTTCCTGAAAGACTTGCTTCATCCTCCACACAGTGGGAGACCTTCCTACATGGGATCAGCTTGTCAAGCCTTTTGCAAAAGTTTTCACTGATGAAAGCTTCTTTCTTTTCTGCATGATGGTTCTTTGAGTTATTTCCTGTTCTTTTCAGGGGGGGTATTTTTCCCATGAGGTTTTCCCCATTTCCTCAGTTTATGGACAGTTATGTATTTTATTATCATTTCATTTATTGTATGGGTGACCCTTGGTCCTAGTTACCAGGGCCTAGGATGGATTAAGGGGGGGTGCTAGGATATTCCTATACTCCATCCTAGTCCTACTAGCTTTCCAATCATTTTCATTTTCAGTCATGCATGCAAAATTAGGGTTTGCATGCAATTAGGGTTTGCATGCATTCTAGGTCATCAGTCCCAACACCTAGTCCTCAACAAACTAGCCCCCGGAGCTTCTTTCAGATGATTTCTAGCCCTCCCAGTGACTAATGCACCCTCCTTTGCTCCATTGCATGACAAGGGCGCCTTCTTCACCTACCAGTCCAGTTATATTCAGTTATATTGAGTTATCTTCAGTTATTTCCTTGATTTAAGGATTAATTGACTCTTTACTGAGTTTATCACTCTGTTGGACCTCCAGTGAGACTAGATTGACCATTATGAGTCCAGTTAACTCCTATGGCGCCCTCCACTGAGCCTCCTTCACTATATTAGTGCTTCCATGTGCCAGTTACACCAACCACATTTAGTTTGACTCCCGGTTGACCATTACTTGTGCATTGATGACTTCACTGATGAGAAGGTGGACTCCTAGTTAGGCATTGATGAATCTCCATTGATTATGGATCTGTGCATGAAGGCCAATTCGAATTCCTTCTAGTGAACTCGAATCCTCATACTTAGCATTGTATATTTACCTGTTCACTATTCAGTTTAATGTAATATGTGTAATTATTCTGCCTCAATCAGAGTTTCTTTGGATCTAAGTTCTATTGTTTGTCTCTTCTATTATTCCTAAATTCTTTCATTGTGAGGTTTACATCATCTCTTTGGATCTTATGTGGGAAATTTCACAGCTGAACCCTGCCCCTTAGGAAATGGATCTTTAAGTATAGAAGGTTTCTTTTCTTGAAGCAGCTTCTGGGCTTCTTTGAGTAGAGGGCATTGGTGAGTGAGGTGATCCTGCTTGCAAAGCTTACAAGGGAACTTAAACTTCTTCTTTTCTCTATTACCCTCCTCGGCATTCTCTTTATTTTTGGGCTTTTGCTAGTTCCCCTCTCCTTTCTTTCCTTTCTTTTTGTTGTTGGGATGCCGAGGGCCCTTTTGATTGTTCTGAATCTGGTTTACAGATTCAATAGTAGAAGGAGAGGTTGTGATGGAGGTCGTTTTTGCAGTCAATTGTTTGATAGATAAGGCATGAACCTACTTAGTCAATGCATCTAAAGCTGCAGAATCAACTGAACCCACTATGCCGTCAGCATGTGGTCTAGGTTTAGGTCTGCTAAGATCAATGTTTGATCGCGGTGCATCTGGTATAATTTCATAAAGTAGCCTAGACTATGCATAAACAAGGTCTAGCTATTGGGTCCATAAAATGGCTTCTTCCTCTGAGGACACTCTAGAAGTAGCTACTTCCTTGGAAATGTAAGGAAGGAGTGATTTCAGATACCACTCAAGAAGAAATTCTGGAGGTATATTGGCTTTAATGAGCCTCTTCCGTCTTCGCCACTCCTAAATGTGATCAGATAAGTGAGTGGCCTTATTCTGTCTAAATGTAGACAAAAGATCTGTCCCGGCATCATACCGAACAGGAAGCTGGAAGTGGTTCAGAAAAATGGTCGCGAGATCTTGAAAATTAAAAAATGTGGCTGTAGGTAACTCAATGTACCATTTGGCTACAGCACCAGTTAAGGTTCTTTGAAAAAGTCTCAACCTAACGGAATCTTCGTTCAACGAGTTCGAAGAACACCATAAATGGAAAGTGGTAACATGATCACTGTAGCTAGGGTTTTCACCCTAGCTTGTGCAAATGAGCACCTACTAAGGAGAATGGACTCCTTAGTAGCAGTTCAATAAACAGTAAATTAAAATGTTAAAATAATCTAAATTCTAAACTAGCATGAGCATTAAGAAACATAACAAAACATGGAATATAAATGGTTTTTCTCTTGTATTAAAATTTTACCTCAAGTGTAGAGGTTGGTGAAGTTCTTGCAATGATCCAAGAGGGTTGCTACAAACTCCAACTTTGCTCCTTCTCTTTCTCCAATGGTGGAAATGGGACAAAAGGGGCACTCAATGGTGAAAGTAGCTCAAGGGTGAGCTAGGGTTTCAAGAGTGATTTTGGCAGAGTAAGGGTGTATTTGATTGTGGATATGAAATGAGGGGTCTCCATCACCTATTTATAGGTTTTTGGTGGTGGAGTGCTGGCCCATGGTTTTGGGAACCATATGGTTTAGGTCAGCTGTATAGGGTTTTTTCCTCATTTTACCTCCTTTTTTTGTATTTTTTATTCCCTTTTTAGAGGGTTTTTGCTATTTTGGATATTTTTTGGGGGAAAAGGGGTTTTTTAGCCTTTTTGAGGCTTTTTTGATGGTTTTGTGGCCTTTTGGAGGCTTTTAAATGGGATTTTATGGTTTTGAAGGTAAATATGGTAGGAAATATGGACAGATGAGTCATGTAATGGGTAGATGAGGTAGTGAGCACTTTTTGGGTGTTAACAGATTGCCCCCTGATGTGTGAGGGAAGGAGCTCATCGTATGGCCGATAGACATCATAAGTCCTGTATGGTTTTCCTGGGGTGTGGAGAAGAGAAGAAACAAACTGGAGCCCGAAACAATGGTCCCAAACAAACTGCAAAAACTAAAAGTACATAACCTCAATAATGGATGAGGAATAAGCTGATCATATGGACGAGGCGGGCATTCCCATGCTCGTATCAAGCTACATAAAAAATAACTGTGAGGCCCAAAAAAGGGGGACCTTTAGTATACATAGAGAACCACTGTGTACATCATAAGGGTCCAGAGGGGACAAAAATCGGGGACATACTGCTGGGCTGACCATGTCTGAGCTGAAGAACTGATACACTGGAATAACAACAGTGCTACTGAGTGTGGTACCAGAGGAACTGATGAGCTACTGGATCATAGTGACAAGGGGTCATACTCTCAATGGTACAATGAATTGGAACTGAACTGGGTACTCAAGGAAGCATATAACTGGATGGCTTCCGAATACAAGCGCCAACGCAACCTGGACATCCACGGGAACATATAACTGAGCATTCCGAAGAGACTCACCAATGTGCTAGAGTCGGGGGAAATCCATGGTCTTCGACCAATAATTGAAGGGATATAAACCTTGCGCAATTCTCAATGATGCGATCAAGGTGTTGAAGTTGAGCATGTGAGAAACAACCACTCGGAGAGGCAATGAGGACTCCTCTCAAAATGGTCCGTAGGCACCCGCCACAGATGGTGATGGGTCCAAGGCGTATGGACCTCTGGGTCTATCCTCTAGAATAGAGGGGCTGTTGTCGACAGAGGGAGACCTGCATCTACCAAGGCAATGATGTTTCCTTGACAGGAGCGCGAGGTGGAGAACCGAAGTGTGAGAGTACTGATGGTAGGACTGACAAACTGTGGGGGATAACTGGGCAAGTAGAGTGGGTGGACTCAAACTTCCTTTGTTCAGAGTACAATGGTGGGGATGATCGGGAAGCATATGAAACTGATTGATGGGAAAGGGATCATGGCTGTAATGGATCAAGGATAGTGACGAGGACAAGGGATACTCAAGCTAGTGTAAAATGGCAGGAGATTGTAGACTACTCTGAACAAAGGTGACCTGATTGGAGGTGCTGCCGAGATGATCGATCATAGTGCCAAGAGGCACGGGGGGATTTCTTCATGGGTTAAGGAACTAGAAGAAGTGTGTGTAAAAAGATACTATCGTGTGGATTTATACGAGCCCAGGACAGTTCATGCTCATGATTGCTTTCAATTTTAAGGAGTCTGAAAGCGATAAGAAGACTCGAAAATAATGGAATGGTACTATCGTGTGGATTTGTATGAGCCCAGTACAGTTCATGCTCATGGTTGCTTTCAATTTTAGAGAGTTTGAAAGCGATAAGAAGACTCCAGGGGGTTGCTTTTTCATGTGTTAGACTCCAAGGCCCAAAGAAGCATAAAAGGTGGCAATGAAGAACTCTTCTAGTCGGTGTGACTAGAGTATTTCTTTTTCGTAATTAGTCTACCAGGTCCGGAAAAGGGTTAAAATTATACCAGATAGACGCCCTTTCAGGTACTTTAATGAGCATGAAAGGAAGAAAGATTGCTCAATGATCTTTTCATTATTTTAGGAGTCAGAAAAGAGCTTAACAGAAACTCCCTAAGTGCCTTTTTCATAAAGGACTTGTCCGTCCCGAAAAAGGGATAAAATTATACCGAACAAAAGGAATAGCTAGGCAAGGAGGAAGTGCTCAATCAAGGAACATTAATGATGACCAAGAATGAGGGTCGGGGGGGAACACTGATGGGCCTCCTTGCAGGAGAATGCATGGTGGAAAAATAACAAAATAGTTGCAGTATGACAGGAGTGAATGGCTCATGTAAAAAAGGGACACAATCCGATGATGGCCGATGTGGCACGCAAATCAAGGCAGCAAGGTGTCGGAACACAATGTTGAAACTATACCAAGTGAGAGCGAGAAATGATCTCAAGCAGCATCACGAGCTCAGAAAAATGAATCCGACGATGTAAAAAGTGTTAAAAATGGATAACGGTCGATGTGGCATGAAAACCGAGGTGACGAGGGGTGTTTTGGAAAAATACCCAAAAAATATGGGGTTGAGAATGAGAAATGATCTCAAGCATCCTCACGGGCTTGGAAAAATGAATTGGATGATATAAAATATACCAAAAACAGAGAGCAGCCGAAGTGGCATGCAAACCAAGGCGACGAGTGGTGTCTAAAAAATGCTCAAAAACTGATGTGGAAAAAATAAGAAAACAAGAGGACCATCATGATGGTCTCGTCGTGCTGATTCCGATGGTGGAAACGGTTCAAAAAATGGACTCTGTATGAGTTCAGAATGGCCAAAACAAGAAAAAGTCAACGGACTATAAATAGTGAGTGGGTCCAACATGACAAGTGTCATTTGTACTATTTGACTTTGACTAGTGACTAGAGTGGACCTGAGCTGAGGTGGCATTTCTGGACGATCCGACCGGCCGTTTTCAGATCCAGGAGTTACAGGTATTCCGTCAAGGTGAATCATTTCCTGTGAAGGAGAATATAAGACCCATGCTGCAGAAGCCAGGTTAGGAGACCAGCGACTTGCTCCATCGGCGAAGCCAATGTAATGAGGTGGAAGATGGTCCATCTGTGTTCATGCAAAAATGATGAATGTGAGAGTGTGTTAAAAAAGGTGAAAAACAAAGAGAGAGCAAACTGTACAATACTGACCAATGGGGCTGCGAGTTATTTAGGGATAAAAGCGTTTAAGATACAACCCATTACGAGGGTTGTGCAAAGGGAAACCTTCTGAGTATGTGGGTACGAAGCAGGTGTAAGAAACCATGAACTTTGGTGGCGTAATCAGGAACAAAGTGACGAAGGAAATTGGACCGCCCCTATAGACTTTGGAGTTGCCGAAGCGTGCGAGGAGAGGGAAGGTCTAAGATGGATTGGAATTTCAGGGGATCAACAACAATTCCTTTCTGGGAAACAATGAAACCCAACAACCAGCCTGCTGGAACGCAATAGACACACTTGTGTGGGTTTAAGCGGATTTTATATTTGCGACACCGCAGAAAAACTTGCCGGAGGTCGTTAAGGTGGTTGAATCGTTTCTGGGAATGAGCTGTAAGGTCATAGAGATAGACAAGCAGGATATGGACCAAGTTGTGAAAACAATAGGTCATGGCCCGTTGGAAGGTGGCGCCAGCATTTTTGAGGCCAAAAGGCATGACGCGATAGGCAACGGTACCCCAGGGGGTGGTAAAGGCAGTCTTGATCCTCCTTACGGATCTGAATCTGGTTATATCCGGAAAAACCATCCATGAAAGAGAGGACTTCATGCCCCGCACACGCATCGATGAGTTGGTCAATAAATGGCATGGGGAAGTTGTCCTTGGGACAAGCTCGGTTTAAATTGTGGAAGTCAGTGCATACTCTAATGGTGCCTTGCTTTTTGTTAACAAGAATGGGGTTTGAAACCCAGGTGGTAGAAGCAATAGGATAAATGAATCCTGCTTTGTGGAGTTTCTCTACCTCAGCTTTAACAGTGGGTAGCTTGGAAGGACGAATGGGGCCCTGTTTCTGACGAACGGGGGGTACATCAGGACATGTGTCAATGTGGTGCTCTATAATGGTGGGGTCAAGACCAAGAATTTTGGTATAGGACCAGGCAAAGACATCACATAATTCTTGGAAAGTTTTTTGTATTCTCCAATCTCATGCTCAGTACAGGAGGCTCCTAAGGTAATGATTTCAAGAGCACCAGGTGGGTCAGAGATATCGATGTGGATGACGGGTGAGATATTGGCCATGTTACCTTCCTCAAAGGCATCAGGAGCAGGAATAGGATCCTTAAACCAGTTGACTTTAGTGGGAAGGAAATCTTTGGACTCAACCGCGAGTTGGGTAGCTGTGGTAGAGGAGGAGTTTTCTGGGAGGAAACAGGAACGATGGTGCATGTCATCCCAGGGATAATCCGGGGCAGTGAGAGCCTCAAGAATATCCTCATCATTGCGGAAAGTTTGAGTTGTCAAATCGGTTGTCGAGGGAGTGGTAGTCGAAGAGATCATATAAATGGTATTAATATCTCTGGATGGGGATGATATCGGGGGGTGGATCTCCTCAATTGTGGGAGGTGCCGTCTCAAGGTCCAAATTATTCATCTCATAGAGAGATTCTCTGTAATCTGGGAGATCGGGACAGTGATGTGAGTAGTGGCCGTAAATACCGCATATGGCACAAGGGTGGTTGGTACGCAGTGATTTATCATGAGGCTTAGGGTTTGGGTCGAGTTCGACAACCGGGATGTTGGGGTCATCGTCAAGCATTTGCATGTGTTCCTGTAATGCAGGTAATTGTGGACATTGATGAGTTGGATGGCCTAACTCATCACACAAGGAGCATGTTGTTTGCTTTCTGGACAGACCCGGGTTTTCAGGAGGCGCAGCAACAAACACCCCTTTGGCGCACTGGCCCTTTCGGAAACGAGCTATGCAGCAGCCCTAAGTCTCACCCGAAGTGGCTATGGGGGGGCTAAGGAATCAGGTTTCCTTAACCTAGGTGGTGTGGAGTCTACAGTATTCTATCTTCCCTTCTTGGAAGTAACCCCTGAACAGAGCGTCTTACTCTTTCACAGGTCTCCTAGCGCTACAGCGCTGGATCTCACTCTTCTCGGCCGAGCTGCGTGGTAGCTCCACACCTGCGCACGAGTCTTTTACCCGCTGCCTTCAATACAATGCATTGTCTCTTCCCTTGCACCACAGCGCAGTAACACACTCATTTAGTGCTGCGGTGACAGTGTTCTTACAGACTCCATCGACAATGCACAAGTACAACTTCTAAGGGAGCTTCCAGGATTTACTTTATACAATCATTCATAAAGATAGCAAAACATTCATAGAAACATAGACAGTAAAGCAAAGAAATGCAATCACATAAAGCATCACCACAACAACAAGAATTATGTGGTTCACTTCCAGGAGGGAAGCTACGTCCACAGGAACTGTTTTTTATATTATCTTGAGATGGGGATAACACAGTTCCGCTGAGCACACAGCTGCAGCCTTAGATCTTTTTGGGAAATTTCACGCACACAGCTGGGAGCCCTTCTCTTAGATCTATTCTCTTCTTCTACAGATATTACTATAACAAAGACATACAATTACATTCCCCTCTCAGTCCTCTTGCGATTGGTCGATACATGCAATGGCCCTTACACCAAGCGGTCTCCCTGCGAGATCGCGGCCTTCTTACATGCACAAAATGATCATTTAACAGCTTACAAAATACAGCAATAAAAATGACTCAGACATCAACTTAGACTGTCTGTATAACTTAGTAACTATCTACTCTCTAACCTTCTAACCCGTTTCCCTTTTCAATTACACATATATAGAGGTGGCCCTGAGGGTCACAACTTTACAAAACTGTGGGCCTTTCCCAACAGTGATCCCCAAAAACCCTAACCACGGACACGGCTAGGTGTACTGCAGGCGCCTCTTGCAGTCACGTCGCAGCTTCCTGCAGAATCCACGATTTCTGGCGCAGATCGCGGGTATGGGCACCGCTTCATTGTTCTTTGCTCCTTGTCCTTCGCCTTCAATGCTTCGGCCCATTGCTCTTCCTTGGTCCGAGCAACCATAACTCCTATACTTTTTCCTTAATGAGGGTAGTTGAGCCCTCTATTCCGCCGCTTCATTTACTATGGTGGTTGAGCTTTCTACTCGGACACCTTATTTACTCTTTCCTTTGACTTATGCGTGCGATCTCCACGATTTTCAGCCTGTAATATGCGGTGAGCTCGTCCATCTGGTGCCGTACCATGCACTGTTCATTTCTGCCCAAAAATGGTGCTTTTCTCCAAAATTAGCACTTTTCCTTCAAAACTTAGTGCTTTTTCCCCAAAACTGGCAGCTTTGCCATAGCTGCGGCCTATGCTCCAACAGGCCCCTAACACTTACTTGTGGCTCGTCCCGAGCCACTCGCACTATCTTGCGATCATTTTACCTGTGCATCGGACTTTGCTTGGGTTGCAATGAAGGCTTGCTTCCACTGCGCAATAGCGGAGTCCATATCTTGCACGCACTTCGTGGCTGTCTGTACCAGGTCTGAAGTAGCTTCTTCTTCTTCTGCGCCATCAACCAACTCTCGAGACTCAGCAAATGCTTTGACCTTGGCCTCTGATTCGGCAGCAAGTTCAACATACTCATCCATAAACGGCTGAATGATATTGGTGAGAGTAGCATCTTTGTCTCTGAGCCTGTGCAGTTCTTGCTAGACTTTGCGGACTTCACTCATTTTTCTCATTTTGGCTAAGCCTTCCAAGGGATTAGCTTCTTCGTTCAAAACAGCTAGGGACTGTTCTGCTGCTTTCACCTGTTCCAAAAGGGAAACTTTAGAAGGGAGCTTCTCAAGCTCAGCCCAAGCCTGCATAGCTTGCGTCATTAACTGCTGGGCTTCATCTGTTCTGCGCTTCATTTGGGTAGAAGCTATGCGCAGTGCTTCAAGTCGTTCTTGCTTATCATCTGCGGGAGGCACTACGACACGAGCTTCCAACTCGGCGAGCTGCTTCCTATGGTACTCAGCCATAGCAACTACTTGTTGTTCTAGGGCTTTCGCCCTTCTGCCAATGCGTTGCACTTTCTCAACTAAAGGAAGGTCTGGTTGAATCTGGCAGGCCGACAGCTCCTGGGAGATTTCATCTACGACATTCCTTAGCCCAGTGTCTCGTGCTTCTTGAAGTGAAAGCTGCGCAGAGATCTCTTTATAGCCTGCCCTTATCTCTACTTCTCGTGTCTACAGTCTTTGATTGTCATGGAATGTGGAGAGCTCCCTAGCTCTCAGCTCAGTAGAGACCTTCTCGTGAACCAACTGTAGAGTTTCCAATGGAATTAGTGACAAATTTATTCCAACAGGGCCAACCACGCTTACCTGCGGTGCAGTAAGAGGATCCAGGAGTGTCATGCTTGCGGGCGGGATGTGGACGACAATGTTCCTTTCTGTAGGTACTTCAACCCCCCTGGTGCTTGTAGATGCTTGCGGCGCCAGCGAGCCGGATGCTAGCGCATGGGTCTGCGTAATTCGTCTTGCAAGACCTTTCAACTCCATGAGCTGCAGATCCAGAGCAATTCTGATGTTGGCCTGAGAGGCACGCAGATCCTGAAATTGCTCCTTCAAGTACTGGTTGAGCCCCGCGGCAGGAATCTCATAGGGATCTCCAGTCACTTCTGCGGGGTGCAACAGCTTCTGCTTCTTGGTAGCCGGTCCTGACGGACCTTCATCATTCTTTCACCGTACCATTTCCTTTCCCTTATCTTTCTCTGGCTCCTCAGGGGGTGGTATCGTGGCAGCGACTTCAGCGGCTTGCTTCCATTCATCTTTCCAGGACTTCACAGTGTCCTCCACATCCTGGGTAGTCATTCGGTAGAGCCCTACGGCCCATTCTTTCGACTGAATTCCGTGAGGGAGGAAATAGATTTCATGCAAGTTGGAAGAAAATACCAACTTCGTTCCATAGAGTTCTGCCGTCTCCTCAGTAAGCCTCGGCATCTCCAGGATGGTATCCCTGAGGAGATGATAATAATCGAAGAACACGACGCGGTTCATCTTGCGCTTCACAGGATTACTAGAATCCCATAGGTTGACATAGCGCATCCCTGTAACCTCTCCTGAGCGACGTGGAAGAAACTGAGTGTTGGGCGGTTCCTTCCACCCGACAAAGGAACACAAGATCAGGAGCCAAGAGAAATGGAACAGTTGATTGGCGGTGTCCTGAACGTTTTGGTAGTCTTCCAAGAATAAATTCAGGAGGAAGAGACACCAGTTATACTGCTCTCCCTCCGCAGTTGCAATTGCGAGCTCTACAATAGCTCCAGGGACTTCTTTAGGTCGACATTTTGTTAAAAGTCTGCCTGCAAGTAGACTTCCTGTGAATCTGAGTGCTTCATCTTCAACTACAGTGAGATCATAAGCCCGACCTCCTCTCGACAATTTGTATTTCTGCACCAGCTGTGCAGCCAGCTTTCGGTCCTTGTCTTTACCAACAAAATGGACGTTGGGGTCCTTACCAACCTTAGATAGGCCGGTAATTCAATGAATCAGGTCCACATTCAGATCAATTGGCCTCCCTAGCCAAAGATAACCACCGTGAACACAGGATAACAGGACCTTGACAACCGCATTAACTTCATTGCTATGCCCAAAGTGCGGTAGCTTCAACAGGTTTTGCAGTCCAGGCTTTTCTAGATTTACTGCAAATTCCTGCGGGATGAATTCATCAATCTTCTTAACAGGATTATGGACCACCGTCAGATAGTGATCTGGTGAGAACTGAGGATACGTTCTATAATCTCCCAAGTTGAAGTCAGAAAATTTAACCAGCGGGAGATGTCCAAGCAGGGATCTTTCTTCTTCCACAATTTCTGCCATTGGTGGCAGCGGAATCGAATACTTGGCGTTCTTGGGAATATGCACCTCGGGTGCATCATTTGGGCGCGGAGGAATGTAGTTAACCAGAGTGGCCAAGGGCTCTGGAACGGGTACCTCCAGCTGCTGCTGCTGCTGGGATTGTGGTTGAGACACCCTTGTGATCGGGGGACTGTCTAGGATCAGAGAAAATAGGAAACTTGACAGTCTTGGTCGGGGTAGCCATACCGAAGTCTAACCCTCTGCGTCTGAATTGTCAGATGAATTCTTCAGTTGATAGGTTCTCCATCATGAACCAACATACACGACAAACACTAAATAGAAAAGGGGGGGAACATCGTAGGATGCGAACTCTGAAAACAAAGGGAAGTAGTATGCACGACATGGCTCTGAAAATGATGGATTAGACTCTCAAATAGGACAACTATACAACTCAATAGCAAGGAAAGTAACCCAAGCATATGCGAATGAGGGGTATTTATAGCTGAGGGCAGTAGTAGGTGCAGACAGGTGGTGCTAATAACTGTTGGCGCCTAAGCGGATGAGTTGAAACCCCCCCCCCCCCCCCCCCCCGCACCTCTGTGGTGCATTAAATGTGAGGGATGGGCTTTGACAACCTTTGGGAGATGTGCTAAGGCCTTCGGCTCCTTCATTAAATGCAAATCTTAGGGAAATCAAGCCGAATCTGCCAGAGCAAGTACAATTAGATGGTAGTCTCATCCTTCATTAAGACTCAGACGCGGCTGCAGAACTACCGCAATTCAAATTTTCGGCGGGTAACTCCAGCATGGGTAACTGTGCACATGGAAGGCTCCACAGCGAGGAGAACTCCGCAAGAGAAACAAATCGATAACAGGGAACTCCGCAAGAGCGAAAGTTCGACAACTCAGGGAACTCCGCAAGAGAGAAAATAGGCTCGCTCAGAACAGGCTTTATTGATTGCGCGGATGTTTCGAGGAACTGCGTGGGAAGCCAGAGACTGAAAATGTCTCACGACTTCCGTGTACACTGTGATAAATGCGATGCCTCTTTCAACTACATTGGACATCTACATGACTTTAGCAGCTGATTAGGTTGACAGGGAGGAGTGGCCGTCGCGATAAATCTTGAGTCGACTCCCATTGATCATTGTGGGAAGCAACTCTCCATTAAGCTTCGCAAGCTGAACTGCTCCACCTTCTGTTATCTTCATCACTTGAAAAGGGCCTAACCAATGTACACGAAACTTGCCTGGAAACTTGATGAATTTACTATCATAGAGGAGTACCAAGTCTCCTTCCTGAAAGACTTTATTCTTAATATGCCTGTCATGCCAAGCCTTCTGTCTTGCCTTCTGCACTTGTTGATGGAATCCAGCTAAAAGCCTGTCTTCTTCTAAGGAAACCAATTGTGACAGCCTTTCATTCATAGTATCAGTATCTGCCATTTCTGTAATTTGAGCAATTCTGAGACTGGGAACAATGTATTCCATGGGCATGACTGCTTCTTTTCCATACACCAAACTGAAAGGTGTGTGACCTGTTAATTTCTTGCATGTGGTTCTGTAAGCCCATAACATAGCTGTGACTCTAAGGTCCCAATCATCTCTTTGTTGATTACAGATCTTGGTCAGGGCATTCTCCAGAATCTTATTGAATGCCTCCACCATACCATTAGCTTGAGGGTGCTAGGGTGTAATCTTATGGTGACTAATGTGGAATTATTCAGTACGGGCCTCTATAGTCTCATTCAGGAAATGTGTGCCTTGATCACTCATTAGAATCAGTGGACATCCAAATCTAGTGACAATATTTTCAAAAATGAACTGCACGGCAGTGAAAGCGTCGCAATTCTTAACTGGCTTCACCTCAGCCCATCTGGTGAGGTATTCAGTAGCTGTGATGATGTATCTTGCACTGGTTCTCTTTCCTGGTGGGTTGATAGGTCCCACAAAATCAATGGCCCACTTATCGAAAGCACGCACTGTTATTTGGGTTCTTAGCGGCATTTCATATCTTCTTGAAGGTTTTCCCGTTCACTGGCACACATCGCAACACTTGCAAAATTCCTTAGTATCCTTGTGCAATGTTGGCCACCAAAGACCTGCGGCTAAGATCTTCTGCGTAGTAGTATTTCCTGCGAAATGGCCTCCTGCAGTTCTTGAGTGCGCTTCTGCGATTATGGACTTCTTCTCATGCGGTAAAATGCATCTGCGCAAAACTTCATCAGGGCCCAACTTATAGAGTTGGCCTTCTATCAAAGTGAAGTCTGCGGATTTGACAACAAGTTGTTTCTTCTGCTGCATTGTGAACTCAACTGGCGCTTGCCCTGTAGTGAGAAACTCAAGAATATCGGAATAATACTCATCTGCTGCTTGAACAGAAAACAGCTGGGCATCAGGCAGATTGTCCTCCAAATTTGTAGGTTCCTCCCCTGACTCTATCCTAGATAAATGGCCAGGTCCTGCATTCAATCTACCTGGCTTCACAATAATCTCAAAATCATACTCCTGGAAGAGGAGTAGCCATCTGCAAATTCTTCCCCCTAACACTAATTTATTGACCAAGTACTTCAAAGTAGAATGGTCAGTATACATTTTAAAATGAGCACCCAATAGATAGTGTCTGAACTTCTGTAAGGCATACACCATAGAGAGTCCTTCTCTTTCTGTAGTAGTGTAGTTCTTCTCATCTGTAGACAACTTTCTGCTAGAGTAAGCAATGGGGTGGTCAATACCTCCTTCTCCCGGTTGTGTCAGTACAACCCCCAATGCTATGGAAGAAGCATCTACATGAACATGAAAGGGTTTTCTCCATTCTGGGAAAACTAGAATAGGTGCTGTGACCATCTTTCCTTTAAGTGTGTCCAAGCTCTGTTGGCATTCTTATGTCCATTGGAATTTCGAATCCTTTTTCAGCAGTCTTTCCATAGGCGCAGTGATCTTTTCATAACCCTTGATAAATTTGTTGTAGTATCCGTATACTGGAATGAGCCCCATTCAGTCGCAAAAGTGGTCTTATGGCGGTCCTCTGGATGGATTCTAATCTGATGGTATCCTGAAAATCCATCAGTGAAGGAGTAAGCCTCTTGTCCTCCAACATTGTCAAGCACTTCGTCTATAAAGGGCGTAGGAAATGGATCATGCATTGATGCGTTGTTGAGCTTGTGCAGGTCCACGCAGATTCTTATTTCACCTTTTGTTTTTTTCTCTTGTACCACCATAGGAATAATCCAATCACTTTCCTCTACTGGCTCAATGATACCAGCTGCGAGCATCTTATCAATTTCTTCTCTGACCTTTTCTTTATATCGAGGGTTCAACCTGTACGGGCGTTGTTTTACTGGCTTAGCGTGTGCTTTCAAAGGTATGCGCATAAATCCTAAATCTCCTAGGATGTCTTTCATTTCTGTAAACTTGGTAGGAAAGATATCCTGGTACTCATGTAGTAAATCTGCAAATGCCCAACAGTTTCATCATCCCAATAATCTCCTATAGAGGCAAACTTGGGTTCGGCTTCTGTACCAATGTTAATCTTCTTGAGCTTGATGTGTTCTGTAATGGCAGGGATATCAAGCTGAGGGCCTTCAACTTTGCGCGTCCCTTATGAATCTGGAATATTGATGTTGTGAGGATCATCATCCTCTTCTCCAGTGGTGAAATTATAGCATTCCAGGGCATGTTCCATCTGGACAGCCCAATCTGGTTGAGAATACTCTGGTAAAGGACATCGTCCAAATATCTTCTTTCTAATACACTTTAAAGCCTGATCGATGCTTGGATGTTTTGACTCAAAGCTGAAAGTGAGTTGAAAACTTTCAATCATGAGAGGCCAAGTGATAGTGCCTCTGCGCAATTCTGTTTCAGTGTACCAGTTCCTTGGAACTATATCCAACGTGTGGATGAATAGGTGAACCCACTCATCCTCTGGAATATCTGACCATTGCTGAATACATGCTTCGACATGTGACCTAGGGTCACTCTGTCCATTGTATTTGCGCAAAACTCCTGATGTAGTCTCTTGAAATCGGCGTAGTATCAACCTGCGACAGTCTTGCCATGTGTCAATATTTTCTTTATGCGCACCCCACCATCTTGCAGGTGTAGCGCGTAGTGCTACATCCAATGCTTGTATGCACTGCTCATCTGGGATTTCTTGTTCATATGCATGTATGAATTCACATACTCCAATTAAACCATCAAATATTGGAGTGTTATTCAATTCTGTGCCAATCCATCGAATGGATTTAGTCATCATGGCGCAACGCCTTGCAAAAACTTCATGTAAGCGATTTTGCCAGTTTTCCAGTCCTGCTTCTGAATCTGATGTGCACGAGCTATCGCATCACAAGCTAATATGGCCGTCCGCTATGGGATTGACATAATCATTATGACTAGCAGTCATCTGATACAAACTTTCCATGTGGCGCACTTCTTCTTTTGCTTGAATGGGTTGAATATACCGTGGTCCTTGAAGGGGATCAAGTGGTGCAATGACCCTAATCTGGTCATCCTCAAAGGTCATCTGTCTTTTCTTCAAATTAATGACAGCCAGATTATCAAATGCCCAGTCTATGCCTAAAAGTGTTGGGTAATGTCTACTGTCATCCAGAATTTTGATTACTTCAAATTCTGCAGAACTTCGTACTCCCTCAATATCAATGGGTACATTGGGTAATATGCCCAATGGAGAAACTCGTTGTTGATTTGCTAGTCTTAGATGGATAGGAGATCTGATAAGCTGAGGACTACCCATCTGTTCCCAAGTCTGCATGGTGAGAACATTAACTTCTGAGCCTAAATCCAGAATGACTTCATCCATTTCAAATGCTCCAATCTGCGCTGTGAGTCTCATCTCTCTTCTAGTTCTAGTATGACTCTTGATCTGATGAACATCACACTGCGTTGTGTTCATCGAAGCAGATTGTTGACACTGATCCAACAGGTGTTGGAGTTCCATAGTTTCTTTTTCATTGCGCAACAACTTTAAGCAGCTTCTCAGAAAAGCATGAACACTGCCTAGTGTATCCTCCTCATCAGCCCTTCCAGATGTAGTAGCCTGCTCTTGTACCAGGTTATCTTGACTTGGCACATGCGGTCTGATATTATTGTGTGGTAATGCGACAGAACTTGAAGCTCGTGGATCTGAGAAATACTCTTGAGCTTGCTTGAATGCTTCTTTTTGCTTCTGTAGGTCGAGCGGGGATGGTTTAATATTAGCGCGGTGCACCCATTGTGTTGCTGGCTTTCCAGTTCCCGACTCTGGAACACCAGTGGTTGCACCACTATGCGTCGCTATATTAACTGTGGGATCTGGTTCTCTTTTTTCTGCTACAATCAACTGAATATTTTGGTTAACCTGTGGCTTCTTTTCTTGCATCTTGGCCATCAACCGAGGGCATTCTTCAATGACATGATCATAATATTTACAGTATCTGCAGGTGGTTGTAGGGTTTTGGCAATCCCTTGCATAATGGCATTGAGCTCCGCAGTTATAGCAAGTTATCTGTCCTCTTCCATGACCAAAACCTCCTGCGCGTCCTCGGCCCTTGTAATTTCCTCCTCGGCCTTCGCGAGCTGGGTCATACTGTAGACCTGCTGTGGGTCCTTGTGGTTCTGACTGTACCCTATAAACATCATGTTTTCTTTCTATCATAAGGTCATATGCTCTGCAATTGTTCTCATCATGGCCTACTGATTTACATAAATTGCAATATAGATTCTTTGGGGTTTGTACATATTTATGTAACAAGTGACACTCTTGTGGTCTGTGGCCTCTAGTTCTACAGATTTCACACCAAGGCCCCTGAGCCTGTGGTAAAGGGTTAGGTTCTCCGGTTGCAATATAATCTATGAAAACATGACAATGGTCCTTTGAATGGCCTTGTGCTCTACACTTTGTACACCAAATTTCTTCTTTAACATCCTTTCCTTTCTTAATATCATGCACTTGCAAAGTTAGGTTTGCTATTTGGTTCTGCAACTGCGCAACATCGTTGCTTGTTCCAGCAATTGGCGAAGCTTCTAGTTTCATATCCATCTCTAGAGCTTGTTCTTGAGTAGTGATATTCTATTGCATAAGAGGAAGTCTAATATGAGGAAGCAACGCAGCAATGAACCATTCCTTATGCTACTGTGGTGCAAACTCAAAGCTTACTTGATCTATCAAGGCTTTGAACTTCTGGTCAAAGTCCCATACTGATTCTGTAGGTAACAGTTTTATGTCTTTGAGTTCTGTTATGCACTGTGATTCTGATTTAGGTTTCTTGAATTCTTTAATCATAGCATTTCTTACATCAGCAAGCGTCCTATTCTGTTATGCTGAGTATTTCATAAACCAGGTTAAGGCTCTCTCTCTTAGTGTGGTTGCTAACTGAACCAGCTTAATAGCATCATCATTAATTTGCCTAATTGTCCAAATGGCTTCACATAGAAACCAGTGCTGCTCAGGGTCTTCTAGCCCTGTTCCTCTAAAGGTTGGTAGCTTCATGTCATCACCCATCCTTCTTGCACTAGGTTGTCGTGGAGGTGCTGTGGCACTGCCTCCAGGATGGTTAAACAAAGGTGGGGCTGAGGTACTAGAAGTACCGTGCGGGCTACTAGAGGGTGTTACTGTGGGGTTATGCTGAGCCCCGTCTGGCTTTTGCGGTGTAAAAGGGTGATAAGGGGTATGAGCACTCCCTTGTCTCTCTATATGGCTCGCTCTACGAGCTCGGCTATATTCTGGGCTAGACTCAAAAGAATGCCGGTTGAGGCCTACTTTATACCGTTTTCTGCTACGAGTGCAACCAATAACTTCAAGATCACTATCAGAATCTGCGGACATTACTTGTCTATGCTATTCATCAGAAGCTATGCATAGTTTTCCTTTTTCATATAAGATAATTTTAATCCACAAGTTCAAAGAATTTAAGAACTTACCCCTGTATGCTTTGAAGAAGCTCCTCTCAGCCTCGCTGAAGCTCTTTCTTGTATCTACTGCAAACTCGGTGATGAAGCCTTCCAGCAGATTGTTCAACCAAAAGTCTACTGCGCAGGACACAGGATTATCTACCCACTTCAAAATGCTAACTAGCCTAGGCGTCCAAACGATAGGTTGATCAACATGCACAGTGGGTCCAGTATCTGCTAGCTTGGATACCCACTCATGCAACTCGAGTGCAAATGTTACAAAGAAGATTTCGTGAAGGTCAGTATAAATATGCTTCTGCAACCAGTCCTCTGTCTGAATCCTAGGGCTTCTATTTTCACGTTTAGCGAACTCTTTAGCCTTTGAATCAAACCACTCTTGAATTTCTTTAGCTGTAGGATTCCAGGACCACATTGCCTTCAAAATAATAGGGTTAAAGCCGGCAATGAAACCATTTGTTGGCTGCTTTCTGGATAGACCCGGGTTTTCAGGAGGCGCAGCAACAAACACCCCTTTGGTGCACTGGCCCTTTCGGAAACGAGCTGCGCAGCAGCCCGAAGTCTCACCCGAAGTGGCTATGGGGGGGCTAAGGAATCAGGTTTCCTTAACCTAGGTGGTGTGGAGTCTACAGTCTTCTCTCTTCCCTTCTTGGAAGTAACCCCTAAACAGAGCGTCTTACTCTTTCACAGGTCTCCCAGCGCTACAACGCTGGATCTCACTCTTCTCGACCGAGCTGCATGGTAGCTCCGCACCTGCACACGAGTGTTTTACCCCGCTGCCTTTGATACACTGCATCGTCTCTGCCCTTGCGCCACAGCGTAGTTGTTGGCCCGGTTTTGCAACCGGGCTTAGTGCTATGGGCACCTGCTAACTAGTAGCAGCAGTTTCAATAGAAATAAAAACAATAAACTAAATAAACAATACTTTTCATGGATCTAAGCAAGAATCTAAGCAAATAATTTAAATATTTCAAAAATCAAGAACAAGAAACATAAGAAATAATTTTTTTATTGAAAAATGGGGGGCAAGCAAGTGCTTGCGATATTACCTTCAATGGTGAAGGTTGATGTTGAGCAACTCCCAAGATGAGTAGCTCCAAACTCCAAGAGGTCTCCTTCTCCAAGATTGCTTCAATGGCTAAAAGTGCTCAGGGGAGATTTCAGCAGCATAAGGATGAGATAATGGAAGGATGTGAAATGAGGAGCCCCTACCACCTTTTTATAGGTTTTGGTGGTGAGGAATACCATTTGTGGTTTTGTGGAAACCAATGGTATTGACCAACATGGTTTAGGTAATTTTCCCTCCTTTTTCCTTTTTTGAATAAAAATAATATTTTAATTCCCTTTTTAATATTTTTGGGAATTTGGACCCTTTTTGAGGGTTTTTTATGATTTTCTTGGAAAAATAATCTTTTTTAATGGAAAAAGGGGTGTACTAAGGTCTTTTGGTGACCTTTTGTTGGTTTCAGAGGCTCAGATGGTGGAAAAGTGGACAAATGGGTCATGTGAGTAAGGGAATGAGCTAGTGAGCACTTTTTAGGTGTTAACAGATTGCCCCCTGATGTGTGAGGGCAGGAGCTCATCGTATGGCCGATAGACATCATAGTTCTTTTGTCCTTTTTCTGGGTTTTAGGGGAGAGAAGAGACCGGTTGGAGACTGGAGCCACGGCCCTTGGAAGCTGCAAAAACAAAAAATATTACATGGCCTCAATATGAATGAGGTATAATCTCTGATAAAGGACGAGGCGGGCATTCCCATGCTCGTATCAAGACATATACAAAACAATTAGTCCCAAGAAGGGGGATCTAATACGTAAAGAAATATACTGGTACATCATAATGGTCCAGAGGGGACATGATTGTGGGATATACTCATGATCATGAGTGATCTCAATAACTGATACACTGGATTAACTGTGGAACTGCTGAAACTGAAGGTGTCCAACATCTGTAGGGACTCAAAGACTATGAGTCATCTCTGAGAATTAATGTAACTGTATACTCAAGGGAGTATGAAACAGGTGTAAATCTGAATACTGTCGCCATGCGCAACCCGGATATCCATAGAAAAAAGTGTAGCTGGTTGTATCCATAGGTAGACTCTCAAATGTGGAGGAGTCAGGTGGTATCCGGGGTCTTCGACTAATAACTGAACGGACCAATACCCTGTGCGAGTCTCAACGATGCGATCAAGGTGTTGAAGTCGAGCATGTGAGAAACAACCATTTGGAGAGGCACTGAGGATTCCTCTCGAAATGATTCGTAGGCACTCATCATAAATGGTAATGAGTCCAAGACACAGGGACCTCTAGATCTATCCTCTGGAATCAATGTGGTTGTCGTCGACAGAGGGAGACCAGCAACTAACAAGGCAATGATGTTTCCTTGATAGGAGCACGAGGTGTATAACTTGAAGTGATGTAGTACTGCTGGTAGGACTGACATACTTGTGGAGATGGGAAATAACTGGGTCAAAAAGTGGGTCGACTCAAACTTCCTTTGTTCAGAGTAGGATGACATGGTTGACCTGGCAGCGTAGGGAACTGACTTGTAGGTGTGGGGATCATTGCTTTTTTAGGGACTGAAGGGTATGTACTGACTCCGGGGGGGGTTTGAAGCTGATGGTAGCTGTCGAGGGAGTTTTAGAGTGACATACTGTAGAATACTCTGAACAAAGGCGACCAAAATGGGGAAGCTGCTATGTGAGTAGACATGATGTGTTGTAGCGCCAAGAGGCACCATTCTTCCTTCTTCGTAGTTTTAATGAGCTCCAAGAAAGGCTAAAAGTGTGCTCTGAAATGGTACGGTCCTGTGGATTTTGTGAGCCCAGGACGACGCATGCTCATGGTTGCTTTCATGTTTAGAGAGTCTGAAAACGGTAAGTGGACTCTGTTGGTGTTTCTTTTTCGTAAGTTTAGTCTCCAAGGCCCGAAAAAGGATAAAATGATGCGGATGGAGAACTCTTCTAGCCGATGTGACTAGAGTATACCTTTTTCGTAATTAGTCTACAAGGTCCGGAAAAGGGGTAAACTTATACCAGGTAGACGCCCTTTCAGATACGTTTAGCGAGCATGAAAGGAAGCAAGTTTGCTCGGCGATCTTTTCATTGTTTTAGGAGTCAGAAAAGAGCTTAACAGAAAACTCCTTAAGTGCCTTTTTCGTAAAAAAAGGTTGCTCGGCCCGAAAAAGGGATAAAATTATACCGAACAAAAATGGATTGATGAAGGTGAGAAAAGGTCTCAAGCATCGTCATCTGTGCGGAAAACTGGATCCGGTGACATAAGGACTGTCGAAAACGGAGAACGACCGATGTGGCACGCAAACCGAGGTGACGAGGGGGCGTGGAAAAAAATGCCCGGAAAATCTAAAGGTGAGAGCGAGAAATGATCTCTAGCATCATCAAGAGCGGGGAAAACTGAATCCGGCGATATAAGACACATCGAAAACGGAGAACGGCCGATGTGGCACGCAAACCGAGGTGACGAGGGGGCGTGGAAAAAACGCCCAGAAAATCTAAAGGTGAGAGCGAGAAATGATCTCAAGCGTCATCACGAGCGCGGAAAACTGAATCCGGCTATATAAGGCATGTCTAACACGGAGAACGGCCGATGTGGCACGCAAACCGAGGTGACGAGGGGGCGTGGAAAAAACGCCCGGAAAATCTCAAGGTGAGAGCGAGAAATGATCTCAAGCATCATCACGAGCGCGGAAAACTGAATCCGGCAGTGCAAATGGTGCGAAAAACGGAGGTCATAAGGACTCCGGAATGGTTAAAGGAAAGAACTAGGTTAAAAAATGGCTACAAATAAAGGTGATCCCACCAAGCGAAGGATGCAGTGGTGGGGAGAAATGATGACCCGTGGGGGAAAAATACTAGGTGTATCAAATCAACTGAAATATACAAGTGACACATGACCTCAAAAATGGTTGAGATCACGAATATGAAAAAGTGAGCAGGGTTAATGACCTGCCCCCATGCTATGTGCATGGGGTTTGTGATTGTGGATCACATATGTGTTGGTTTGAACGATGGGCTCATTGAGGTGTTGAGATAGAGATGATGGGGAAGGTTCAAAATGATTGATCATGCCCCCTATCCCGGGGTCGAGGTAATCTATTATGCCCCCTAACTCAGAGGTGTCAATGTGGTGCAGATGTTGTCTCATAGAGAGATCAATAGGGCATTGAGCAACTGCTGGCGGGGTGTTATACCATGAGGCTGTGGGTCGTGGTGGCATACTGAAGTGATGATATGATGATGGGGGATTCCCTTTGTGGGGTGGATGCCCCCAGTATCTCCGACGAGGATCACGGTGATGATGAGTAGGCAAGGTTTTGGGCATGCCCCCATGTTGTGGACATGTGGTTTCCTGGTTGATTTGAAAGGGTTCAACCTGTGTGTCAAAGGGATCAATGGAAGGGGCCGACCGGACAGAGGGGTATCCAGTGGAGATCATATAAATGGCGGGGTCAAGGCCAGGCATTTCGGTATCTGACGAAGTAAAGACATCAGTGAATTCTTGGAACAGTTGTTGGTATTCTCCGATCTCATGCTCACTGTGGGAGGTTCCTAATGTGATGGTATGAAGGGCACCAAGTGGGTCAGAGATGTCAATGTGGATGACGGGAGAAATATCGGCCATGGGATCCGTTAACCAGTCGATTTTAGTAGGAAGGAAATCCTTGGACTCAACCACGGATTGGGTAGCGGTGGTGGATGAAGTCTCTTCCAGGAGGAAGTATGGACGATGGTGCATGTCTTCCCCGGGATAATCAAAGGTAGTAGGAGTCTCGAGAACCTCTTCATCATTGCGGGACCTTTGAGTGGTCAAATCGAGTGATGAGGTAGTGGTAGTCGAAGAGATCATGTAGATGGTGTTAATCTCTCCGGATGAGGATGATGCGGGAGGGTAGATCTCCTCGATAGTAGAGGGTGCCGTCTCTAGGTCCAAATTGTTCATCTCGTAGAGAGCTGCTCTGTAGTCTGGGATGTCAGGACAGTTATGCGAGTAGTGGCCATAAATACCGCATATCGCACATGGGTGGTTGGTACGCAGTGATTTATCACGAGGCATAGGGTTTGGATCTAGTTTGACCACCGGGATGTTGGGGTCGTCGTCCAACATTTGCATGTGTTCCTGCAATGCAGGTAACTGTGGGCACTGATGGGTTGGATGGCCTAACTCATCACACAGCGAGCATTTTGGAGGAGCACGAAATATGGGGGGAGGTTTAACTGCCTTGGGTGGGGGAACCGCAGTGTATGGTTGTGGGCCTCTGCCCCCAGTGGGCCTGACGAATGGAGGGGGATTCGTCGACGACGAAGGAGTCGTGATACCGGGAGGTGGTTGGGTAGAAGTAACAACGGGTTGCACCGGTTGGAGGATGACGTCTGGTGTCGGTAGTCGAACGGGAGGCGGAATATACCACACGGGCAATCCCAATGTTAGCCCGGGTAGGCTAAGGGTAGCCATAACCGGGGCGCTTACTACACCCGAAGGAGGAAATAGGAAGGGGATGGTGTGGATGGGTGTGACACCAATGTGACTGGGGATCATTGGTGGCTGACCGCCGGATGTTTGCGTATTCTGCGAAACAGTCCAGAGGTTTGCGACTTGGGTCTCCGGTGACGGTGGTGGGATGGCCTGGAATGTAGAGGTCATGGGTGTATCCGAATAAAGTCCGGGTGCCACAGAAGACACAAAGGAGGTAACTGCACTAGAAGCGGGTTGTTCAATCATGGGGAGAACATTTTCCGGTGCTGCAGGGGCGTTGGGATCGTAGTAGGTGAGTTGGTCAATTTTAACCACGCGGCCCTCGTGGGGGAACATCATGGTGCGGAAGACGGAGGAGGCGACCGCTTTCATGGCGTACATGTAACTGCGGCCAAGTAAAAGGTTATAGTCAAGCTGGGCGTTAATGAATTCTATGTCCATGAGCACAGTCTTCCCACCTAATTGGACGGGTACCTTGGGTAATAAACCTTGAGGTTGAGCTGACCGGCCGTCGTAGGCCCGCAATGCAGTGGTGGATTGCTGGAGAGCAGGGGATCCCAACTTTTGCCAGACAAAAGTGGACATGACACATGTGGAGGCACCTTCGTCGATGATACATCGATGGATGACAAGATTCCGAATAGAAACGGAAACTTGGACTGCTATGGTAGAAGGCAGTCGTGGTTCAGATTGGTCTAAATCAAAGGTCATCAAGTTCGAATCATTTGGGTCAATCGCCCCAATGGCGGAAAGTAAAGTCTTGCGCTGAGTAGGACAGGTTTTTAAGACTTCTAATGCAGACATGGCTGCGGGAGATTGAGCTAAGTCATCTACAATGTTGTAATTGGACGCAGCCCGTGCATTAGGGTTGTTGTTGATTCGGCGAAGGGGGAAGCGAGGTGCTTTAGAAGCGCCATCAAGTGGAACCTGAGGTATACGCAATGTCTGATCAGTGGGATTAGCATTAGTATCCTTTTCGGCGGGGGGGGCTTCAGAAGTCGGTCCGTATTGATTCCGACGGGTTTGGATATTGACGTCAGCGGTGGACATCATCAATAAGTGGTGGGTGCCTGAATCAAACATGGGTTGGTCCGGAGCTGTATAAGTTATTTGTTGTGGTTGCACGTTGCCCTGTTGGGGGGCTAACGGCTGAGTGTTTACCACTCCCTGTGTTGGAAAAGGGTTTTGGAGGACCAAAGGTTGTTGTGGGGGTGGTGGGGGGTTGGGTGGTGGCTGAGGAGCCGCCTGCCCTTGACGATGGGCGTCATTTGTCCATAGTTGTCGAGCTCGCTCCAGATGTGGGCAAGCGTGGGTATAGTGGCCATAGACACCGCAAATGGAACAAGGATGGTTTGTTCGTAAATTAGCATTTTTGGGTTGCTTAGGTGGCCGATCAGGATTCTGATGAGCGGGCGCCGCGTTATTGTTTTGCGGAGGGTGGGTAGGTTGTGGAGCTTGGTTACGGTTTTGATTGTTTCCACGGTTTCGTCCTCTTCCTCGGTTTGGTTGCCCACCCTGGTTGCGTTGGTTATTTTGGTATTGGGGCTGCTGTTACTATACGTAGACATGCCCTTGAGCATTGGGGGGATTCTGAGGAGCCGCAGGTGCGGGAGCAGGTTGCGGTGGATAGTATGCAGGTGGAGCTGGAGGTGGTCCAGTTGCCTGTTGGGGTTGTTGGTACCCCTGAGCTGGTGGAGGTGTGAGGTTAGCCGGTGCAACCGGTTGTGGGTAATGCATGGGCTGTTGTGGAAACTGCATGGGGTTCTGTACCGTAGGTTGAGCATAGTATGTAGGAGGTACATATGCTGATGGCGCTTGGCCATAACAATGTTGTGGACAAGAGGGTCCATGAACATGATGGGTGTGGTTTGTTGGAGCATAAGAAGTTGTCGCTCCGGAACTGGATGTAGCCCTAGAAAGGTCTGGGGCGGGCATGGCGCTCACCATACTGAAAGGTTTGGCTTGCGGTGTAATTTGGCCAATAATGCCATCAGCGGCATGTGATGCCCCCGGTGTGTCACCGCGTGCGGAGTCACCTCGTGGTGCGTCAGGTATGATGGTGTATAGGTAACCTGATTGGGCATAGATAAGATCAAACTGTTGGGCCTTAAGGATGGCCTCCTCCTCAGACTGGGGTCTTTCAGATGCTACATCCTTCGCAATGAGAGGAAGGAGGGATTTAAGGAACCAGTCTAAAAAGATTCGGTCGTCTAATTTGATCTTGCATAGGCTTCGGCGCCGCCGCCAATCATGAATATGGTCAATGATATGCGTGGCCGTGTTTTGTCTGCAAGACAGTAGGATCTCGACGCCCGCATCATAGCGGAATGGTAGCTGAAAGAACTGCAGGAAGGTCGAGGCAAGGGAGGTAAATGTGGAATGCGTCCCATGGGGTTGCTCGATATACCATTTGGCTGCAGAGCCAGTGAAGGTGCGCTGTAATAAACGGAGTCGGACAGAGTCGTCCACTATGGAGTTGGAGGAACACCATAAATGGAAGGACATGATGTGGTTCTGGGGGTCTTCTCCGGCCTTTCCCTCAAACTTAGGGATGTCAGAGGGAAGCTTAGTGGGCATATGGGGCCAAGCAGGATCATGCCTGATGGGGTCATTTGTGAGCCTAGCTAAATCTGGCAGGTTGAGACTTGCCATGTATGGTAGGCTAGCGGATGTGGTGACCGGAACCGGGACCTGCCTAGCCATTGTGGTATGGTGTAGGGGTCCAGTAGCGCCTATAGGTATGCTAGGTATGGAGGGTATGTGCCCTCCAAAAGGTGTGGCCTGGTATGGGTTAGCGCTCCCAAGTGCAACTTGGGTTACACTTGGGTTAGGAATCGCAGTAGGGATTCCTGGTATAGCACTACCGAGTGCAACATGGGTTACACTTGGGTTAGGAATCGCACTAGGGATTCCGGGGATAGCACTCCCAAGTGCAACAGGAGTTACACTTGGGTTAGGAATCGCACTAGGGATTCCTGGGATAGGGTTTGTGGAAACCGAAGGGGGTATGACCCCCATGTTGGGCATGCCCATGACAGGTGAAGGTCCTGTGCTAGGCATTCCGGAATGTGGAGTGTTACCCATATTGGGCATACCCAAGGGGGTGGCTGTTGCGTTTGATGGTACTGCCGCAGAAAGGTCTGCGGATGTCTGACCTATGGTTAATGTATATAGTGGATCAACTGGTGTTCCAGACATAATTGTAGTTGGTGGTAACTCTGTGGGGTTTTCGGATTCTACCTCCAAATCAAAGGTGAAGTGGGGTATGTCAGAATCGGATGACCGTCTAAATGATCGACGATGTGTCGAATCAAGGGATAATGCTCTGCGTCCGTGACGTGGAGAGCCAAGTGGACTAAACTCTGGGAGTTCGCCCCGTAGACGACGAGAACGTCTAGAATTCTCAATGGTGAGAAATTTTTTTTTATATAAAAAATTGTTTTAAGTATCAGGTGGTGATATATATGTAAAAGACTCAAAACCCTAATGCAACCAAGGGTGCAAAAAGGGGAGTGAAAAAAGAAGGCTCACAGGCCAAAAAATCAATCCTCAAAAATGCACTTATCCCAGCAGCTGTGCTACAATAAGTGGAGGAATGCAACAACCGGTCAGAATACCAACATGCAAGCGGCTCCTAGAAAAAATAGGTGTAACTAGACTCAATAGGTGGTAAAGATCATGCAAACACCTAATCTAAAAGTATTGTGACTCAAACAGACGATATCCCCTGCAAGGTGATGAAATCCAAGTCAGACAATATGAATGTAGAGACAACGGCTAGATATCCCCCTACCGGGAGGGACACCGGGTAATCAATCCTAAAAAGACAGGCTACTAGGATACTCCGTTCATGACGCGTCGAGAAAAGGTAAATCTGCCGTTTGGTCCTTTGATCGCAATATCCCAATACAGGGATATCCCGAGAACTGCGAATGGTAGCCCTTCGGTTACTGAATGGGTTTCGGTATCCCACTCAGGCTTCCGGAACCATCCTCGCGACTTCAACCCTCCTAAGGGAGAGGCCTTCCCACAAACCGGTTGTGACCGCGCCAAAAAGTACTAAGAGATTTTAGCTCCCTAATTGGACAACTTCTATGTCTCAGATGTATGAACTGAGGGGTGTTATTGGAACACCTATCCCCCCAATACTACCTAGCTACAAGAATTCTTTTCGTGTTCCCCAAGTGGGGTTAAGGGTGTGTTCAAATTAGGGTACTTTTTAAGTCTTTGTTCAATTAAGTGATCGTGTGAGTGCACGTGAGGTGTTGTAAACTGAACTTGAAAAAATTAAATGCTTTAAGGGAAATTTTCAAAAAATAAAGGACTTTTCGAAAATACAAAGCAAATATTTAAGACTTTTTTCACGAAAAGGAATTAATATGCTTTTTCAAAAAATAACTCAAAAAATAAAGGATTTCTTGGATTTTATGAAAGCAAATAAAGAAATAAATGGATTTCTTTGTTTCAATAAAAATTGCTAAGGGCAATATTCTAAAGAAGTAAACAAGAAAAAATTTTGAATCTAGATAAAGAATGCAAAATGAGTCTTTCTTTCACTTTCTTGAAAATTTTTAACAAGATTTCTAGGTATGCACTTTTAAATAGTAAAAAAAATTTTCAAATCTGTAAACTATGCAGAATTTAGTACTGTAAAAAATGTGCTATGGGCAGAAAGTACAGTAAAAAATATTTTTCAAAATCGGGATGGCCGAATGAAAAAATTCAGCCGCGCGGGTTTTGGACGAACAGCCGCGATGGGCCGCGCGGGTTTTGGCCGCACAGTCGCGATGGACCGCGCGGGTTTTGGCCGCACAGTCGCGATGGACCGCGCGGGTTTTGGCCGCACAGTCGCGATGAGCCGCGCAGGTTTTGGCCGCACAGCCGCGATGAGCAGCGCGGAAAAATGCAGAAAAGTCGCGATGGACCGCGCGACTGTCTGTAAAAAATCCGCGATGGACCGCGCGGAAAAATGCAGAAAAGTCGCGATGGGCCGCGCGACTGTCTGGAAAAAAGCCGCGAGGCGGAAGCCGTGCACGGAAACCGAGAAACGAACCCTAAAATTGAAAATTTCGGGCTGTTTAAGGGGCCAAATCTCAGAACAGCAATGGATCTGCTGTCTAAGATGGTAGATCTATGGATCTAAAGACTAAAAACTCATAAAAACTAAGATTAAATGGCAAAGCTAGAGATCTAAAGTTCAAACCAAAGCGGAGTCGCCAAAAACTGTTGGCCCGGTTTTGCAACCAGGCTTAGTGCTATGGGCACCTGCTAACTAGTAGCAGCAGTTTCAATAGAAATAAAAACAATAAACTAAATAAACAATACTTTTCATGGATCTAAGCAAGAATCTAAGCAAATAATTTAAATATTTCAAAAATCAAGAACAAGAAACATAAGAAATAATTTTTTTATTGAAAAATGGGGGGCAAGCAAGTGCTTGCGATATTACCTTCAATGGTGAAGGTTGATGTTGAGCAACTCCCAAGATGAGTAGCTCCAAACTCCAAGAGGTCTCCTTCTCCAAGATTGCTTCAATGGCTAAAAGTGCTCAGGGGAGATTTCAGCAGCATAAGGATGAGATAATGGAAGGATGTGAAATGAGGAGCCCCTACCACCTTTTTATAGGTTTTGGTGGTGAGGAATACCATTTGTGGTTTTGTGGAAACCAATGGTATTGACCAACATGGTTTAGGTAATTTTCCCTCCTTTTTCCTTTTTTGAATAAAAATAATATTTTAATTCCCTTTTTAATATTTTTGGGAATTTGGACCCTTTTTGAGGGTTTTTTATGATTTTCTTGGAAAAATAATCTTTTTTAATGGAAAAAGGGGTGTACTAAGGTCTTTTGGTGACCTTTTGTTGGTTTCAGAGGCTCAGATGGTGGAAAAGTGGACAAATGGGTCATGTGAGTAAGGGAATGAGCTAGTGAGCACTTTTTAGGTGTTAACAGTAGTAACACACTCCTTTAGTGCTGCGGCGACAGTGTTCTTACAGACTCCATCGACAATGCACAAGTACAACTTCTAAGGGAGCTTCCAGGATTTACTTTATACAATCATTCATAAAGATAGCGAAACATTCATAGAAACATAGACAGTAAAGCAAAGAAATGCAATCACATAAAGCATCACCACAACAACAAGAATTATGTGGTTCAATTCCAAGAGGGAAGCTACGCCCACGGGAACTGTGTTTTATATTATCTTGAGATGGGGATAACACAGTTCTGCTGCGCACACAGCTGCAGCCTTAGATCTTTCTGGGAAACTCCACGCACACAGCTGGGAGCCCTTCTCTTAGATCTATTCTCTTCTTCTACAGATATTACTATAACAAAGACATACAATTACATTCCCCTCTCAGTCCTCTTGCGGCTGGTCGATACATGCAATGGCCCTTACGCCAAGCGGTCTCCCTGCGAGATCGCGGCCTTCTTACATGCACAAAATGATCATTTAACAGCTTACAAAATACAGCAATACAAATGACTCAGACATCAACTTAGACTGTCTGTATAACTTAGTAACTATCTACTCTCTAACCTTCTAACCCGTTTCCCTTTTCAATTACACATATATATAGGTGGCCTTGAGGGTCGCACCTTTACAAAAATGTGGGCCTTTCCCAACAGTGATCCCCAAAAACCCAAACCACGGACATGGCTAGGTGTACTGCAGGCGCCTCTTGCAGTCACGTCGTAGCTTCCTGCAGACTCTGCGATTTTCGGCGCAGATCACGGGTATGGGCGCTGCTTCATCGTTCTTTGCTCCTTGTCCTTCGCCTTCAATGCTTCGGCCCGTTGCTCTTCCTTGGTCCGAGCAACCATAACTCCTGTACTTTTGCCTTAATGAGGGTAGTTGAGCCCTATATTCCGCCGTTTCATTTACTGTGGTGGTTGAGCTTTCTACTCGGCCACCTTATTTACTCTTTCCTTTGACTTGTGCGTGCGATCTCCACGATTTTCGGCCTGTAATCTGCAGTGAGCTCGTCCATCTGGTGCCGTACCACGCACTGTTCATTTCTGCCCAAAAATGGTGCTTTTCCCCAAAATTAGCACTTTTCCTTCAAAACTTAGTGCTTTTTCCCCAAAACTGGCAGCTTTTCCATAGCTGCAGCCTATGCTCCAACAGATCATTTGGGGGGAGCACAAAACACGGGAGGGGGTTTAACTGTCTTGGGAGGGGGTACAACAGTGTATGGTTGTGGGCCTTTGCCCCCATTGGGATTGTTAAGAGGAGGGGGATTCATAGATGACGAAGGGGTAGCGACCCCGGGAGGTGGTTGACTAGTAGTGACAATGGGTTGCACTGGTTGGAGGACGACATTTGGTGTCGGCGGGGGAACGAGAGGCGAAAGATACCACACGGGTAATCCTAAGGTTAACCCAGGGAGGCTGAGGGTAGCCATAACCAGGGTGCTTACTACTCCCGAGGGAGGGATTAGGAAGGGGATTGTGTGGATGGGTGTAACACCAATGTGACTAGGTACCAATGGTGGTTTAGGTAACAAGGGCAGTTGATTGTTGGGTGTTTGTGTATTGTGGGAAAGAGTACAATGATCAGAGACTTCGGTCGCGGGTGATGGGCATGGAATGGATTGGAATGTGGATGTCATCGGTGGATCTGAGTAAACTCCAGGTCCCATGGAGGAAACAAACGAGGTAGCGGCACCACTAACAGGTTGTTCAACCATGGGGAGAACATTTTCGGGTGCAGCGGGGGCATTTGGATCGTAGTAGGTGAGTTGGTCGACCTTGACCACGCGTTCGTCATGGGGGAACATCATGGTACAAAAAATGGATGAGGAAACCGCCCGCATGGCATACATGTAGCTGCGTCCAAGTAAGATGTTATAATCAAGTTGGGCATTGATGACCTCTATGTCAATGAGAACGGTTTTACCAGCCAGCTGGACGAGGACGTTAGCTAATAGTCCTTGGGGTTGAGCCGAATGGCCGTCGTAGGCTCGCAACGCAGTGGTGGACTGCTGGAGAGTAGGGGATCCCAACTTCTGCCAAACGAATGTTGACATAACACATGTAGAGGCACCTTCATCGATAATGCACCGATGGATGGCAAGATTCCGAACAGAAACAAAAACTTGGAATGCTAAAGTGGAAGGCAGGCGTGGTTCGGACTGGTCCAAATCGAATGCCATCAGTTGTGAATCATTTGGGTCAATAGCGCCAATGGCAGAAAGCAAAGTCTTGCGTTGTGAAGGACAGTTTTTTAAGACTTCTAACGCAGACATGGCTGCGAGAGATTGGGCTAAGTCATCTACAATGTTGTAATTTGACGCAGCGCGAGCATTGGGGTTATTGTTGATACGACGAAGTGGGAAACGAGGTGCTTTGGGGGCGCCATCCAGTGGAGCTGGAGGTATATATAACGTTTGATCGGTGGGATGAGCGTTACTGTTTTTGTCAGCGGGAGGTGCTTCAGGGGTGGAGCCATATTGGTTCCGATGGGTTTGGAGGTTGACATCAGCAAACGACATCATCAACAAGTGGTGAGTACCTGAGTTGAATATGGCTTGATCAGGAGAAGCATAAGTGATTTGTTGTTGTGGTGGCACGTTGCCCTGAGGGGGAGCCAACGGCTGAGTGTTCACTACGCCTTGAGTTGGTAAGGGGTTTTGCAATACCAAAGGTGGCTGCTGAGGGGGTGGGGGGTTGGGCGGCGCTTGAGGAGATGCATGCCCTTGGCGATGGGCATCATCAACCCATAGTTGCTGAGCTCGCTCCAAATGTGGGAAAGCATGTGTGTAGTGGCCATAGACCCCGCAAATAGAACAAGGATGGTTTGTTCGCAAATTAGGATTTTTAGCCTGCTTGGGTGGTTGATCAGGGTTTTGGGTGGCAGGTGCCGCGTTATTGTTGTCTGGGGGATTAGGAGGTTGACCACCTTGGTCGGGAGGAGGGTTGTTCCCATGGTTACGGCCTTTGCCACGGTTTTGTTGGCCCTGTTGGCGCTGGTTATTTTGGTTATGCTGTGGATTTTGTTGGGCGTAAACTTGCCCTTAGGCTGTAGGTGGGTTATGGGGTTGTGCAGGTGCGGGAGCAGGCTGCGGTGGATAATAAGTAGGTGGAGGTTGCGCAGGTGCAGAACCTTGTGGGGGTTGCTGATACGTCTGCGGAGCAGGTTGTGGGTTTGCCGCAGGGGATGCTTGTGGCAGGTAATAAGCAGGTTGGGTTTGCAAGGACACAGGAGCTAGGGTAGCTTGTGGATGGTAATACGGCTGAGGTGCGACTGGGGGATGCGTGTCCAAAGCACTAAGGTGGACATGAGGGTCCGTGAGAATGGTGGTGATGTGTTATAGGAGCATACGAATTGGTTGCTTCGGATTGAGATGTATCCCATGAAAGGTCGGGGCCAGGGCTAGGACGTGCTATGGAAAAGGGTTGGGGATGCGAGGTAACACGGCTAATGATGTCGTCTGTGGCATGGGATGCCCCCGGCGCATCATGTTGGGAGGAATCGCCGCGAGGGGCGTCAGGTATGATGGTATAGAGATAACCCGACTGGGCGTATATGAGGTCAAATTCTTGGGCTTTGAGGATGGCCTCTTGTTCAGATTGGGTTCGTTCGGATGCCACATCCTTGGCAATGACAGGAAGGAGGGATTTTAGAAATCAATCTAAGAAGATACGATCGTCTAACTTGATTTTGCAGAGGCTGTGGCGTTGACGCCACTCATGAATGTGGTCAGTGATGTGGGTAGCCATGTTCTGCCTGCAAGATAGTAGGATCTCAACTCCCGCATCATAGCGAACAGGTAACTGAAAGAACTGCAGGAAGGTCGAGGCAAGCGAAGTAAAGGTGGCATGAGTCCCATGGGGTTGCTCGATGTACCACTTAGCTGCAGAGCTAGTGAAGGTGCGCTGTAACAGACGGAGGCGGATAGAGTCGTCCACTATGGAGTTGGAGGAACACCATAGATGGAAGGACATAATATGGTTCTGGGGGTCCTCACCTGCCTTTCCCTCAAACTTAGGGATATCAGAGGGGAGCTTGGTGGGAATGTGAGGCCACGCAGGGTCGTGTCTGATAGGATCCTTAGTCAGTCTAGATAGGTCAGGAAGGTTGAGGCTAGCCATGAATGGCAAACTAGTAGAAGGATGTGACATACTAGTGGGTTGGACCATGTTGGGGCCAATGCCCCTAAGTGTAGGGGTAGGGTTTGAGAGGTTGCCCCCAAGTCTAGCCATGAATGGTAAACTAGTAGAAGGATGTGACATACTAGTGGGTTGGACCATGTTGGGTCCAATGCCCCTCAGTGTAGGGGTAGGGTTTGGGAGGTTGCCCCCAAGTGTAGGGACGAACGTGGTATGGGACAGTCCTGCACTGCCAAGAGTAGTGTGAGTCACTGATGGAGTGGGAATAGGTATTCCAACTACTGGAATGGGTGCAGTGATCGGAATGGTAGAGGTGGGCCCCATCGAAGGCATACCCAAAGCAGGTGTGGTAGCTGGTGTGGTGGTGGATGCTCCACCAATGGTCCCTACAAAGAAAGGGGTGGAAGTCACGCCAGCCATGGGGCTGGTTGGTGCAGTGTAAATGGGGTTCTAGGACTCTGCCTCAGAATCATAGGTAAAATAGGGGGCGTCTATATCAGGCAACGGAGATCTATGCCGTTGACGAGTGGATTCAAGTGATAAGGCTCGGGATATATGATGAGTGGTATCAAGTGATGAATATCTATGTCTATGACGGGAGGTGTCAAGTGAACCGTGCTGCGGGGGCTTGCCCCGGAGGCACCAAGAATGTCTCGGGGACTCAATGGTGACAAATGGTGTCAAATATCTGGGGGTTGTGTTGAGTGAAAAAAAAATCAAAAATCCTAATGCAACCGAGTGTGCAGAAGACGAGCTCAAAAAATATGGCACTCAGGACAACAACCAACTCAAAACACTTACTATAACAGCTATGCTACAATAAGTGGAGTATCAACAGAAATGGTCAGAATACCAACAAGCAGCAGGTTGCCTAAAAAATAAAAATAGTGGACTCACTAGACCAAAAGGAGGTAAGGGAGCATGCAAACACCTAACTAAATAGTATTCTGACTCAACTAGACATATCCTCTACAAAGAGATGAAATCCAAGTCAGACAATATGGATAGTAGAGCCAAGTGGCTAAAGATATCCCCCTATCGGGAGGGACACCGGGTAGTCAATCCTAGAATAAAGGCAACTAAGATACCCCGTTCATGACACGTCTAGAAAAGGTGAATCTACCTTTTGGTCCTTTTACCGCAGTACCCCCATACAGGGATACCCCGAGAACTGCAAAAGGTAGCCTTCGGTTACTGAATGGATTGTGGTATTCCACTTAGGCCTCTAAAACCAGTCTGGTGACTTCAACCCTCCTAAGGGAGAGGCCCTCTGATAAAATGGTTGTGACTGTGCCAAAAAATACTAGGGTATTTTGGTTCCCTAATGGACAACAGCTATGTCTCAAGTGTAAGCAACTGAGGGGTGTTATTTGGATTCCTATCCCCCCGATCCTACCTAACTACAAAAATTCTTATGTGTTCCCCAAGTGGGGTTAGAATGTTGGTTCTGTTAAGTATTTTTTTAAGGCTCACTTGAATTAGGTGACAGAGTGTGTGCGTGTGAGGTGATGAACCCAAATAAAAGTGCCACAAGGGGGGCAACTTTCTAACAGAATGTATACTGTGAAATGCAAAATTTTCTCTTTTTCAAGTAAAATGCTGAATTTTTTTTTTAAAATGATTCTATAAATGGAACAGAAATAAAACTACAGAAAAGGCTGTAAGGAAGTATGGCTGCAGGTAGGACAGATCGCTGTGCAGGTGCAGAAAATAGTGCAGCAAAGTGCTGGGTTCAAAATAGGGAAAAAAAGTGCAGAAAGATGACCGCAGGTCTGTGGCAAATACCGACGGTCAGACCGCGGGAAACAGAGCAACAGTCGCGGATAGGATGCCGGTTTTTGGCCGAAAGAGGCAGTCGAACCGCAGGAAACAGGTAAAACGCCGCAGGCGGGTTGCAGCAAAAGGGCTGAAAGCCATAGTCGGGACGTAGGAAAAGGGGCGACAGACGCAGTTGGGTTGCAGCAAAAGGGCTGAAAGCCGTAGTAGGGACACGGGAAAAGGGTTGACAGACATAGGCGGGTTGCAGCAAAAGGGCTGAAAGCCGCAGTCGGGATGCGGGAAAAGGGTCGACAGATGCAAGCGGGATGCCGGAAATTTTTTAACATCCGCAGTTGGATCGCAACAAACAAGCTAATTAGCCATGGTTGGATCGCAGGTAGCAGACTTGAATCCGCCTGCAGGTCGCCGGAAACAGTCTGAGAGCCCCGGTCAGGTCGCAGGTAAATGTCTGAAAGATGTGGTCGGAACGCAACTGTGGGGGGAAAAGACATAGTTTACGGTAGCCGAAAGGGACAGCCGAAAGAAAAAAAACAGGAAAATATTTAAAAACTATAACCAGAAATTCAAACCAAGGGGAGTCGCCAAAATTGTGGCTAGGGTTTTCACCCTAGATTGTGCAAATGAGCACCTACTAAGGAGAATGGACTCCTTAGTAGCAGTTCAATAAACAATAAATTAAAATGTTAAAACAATCTAAATTCTAAACTAGCATGAGCATTAAGAAACATAACAAAACATGGAATATAAATGGTTTTTCTCTTGTATTAAAATTTTACCTCAAGTGTAGAGGTTGGTGAAGTTCTTGCAATGATCCAAGAGGGTTGCTCCAAACTCCAACTTTGCTCCTTCTTTTTCTCCAATGGTGGAAATGGGCCAAAAGGGGCACTCAATGGTGAAAGTAGCTCAAGGGTGAGCTAGGGTTTCAAGAGTGATTTTGGCAGAGTAAGGGTGTATTTGATTGTGGATATGAAATGAGGGGTCTCCATCACCTATTTATAGGTTTTTGGTGGTGGAGTGCTGGCCCATGGTTTTGGGAACCATATGGTTTAGGTTAGCTGTATAGGGTTTTTTCCTCCTTTTTCCTCTTTTTCCTCATTTTTTAATATTTTTTATTCCCTTTTTAGATGGTTTTTGCTATTTTGGAGGAATTTTGGATATTTTTTGGGGGAAAAGGGGGTTTTTAGCCTTTTTGAGGCTTTTTTGATGGTTTTGTGGCCTTTTGGAGGCTTTTTAATGGGATTTTAGGGTTCTGAAGGTAATTATGGTAGGAAATATGGACAAATGAGTCATGTAATGGGTAGATGAGGTAGTGAGCACTTTTTGGGTGTTAACAATCACTAGGATCCTCACCAGTTTTTCCTTCAAATTTTGGAATGTCTGAGGGCAGCTTAGTAGGAACCGGTGGCCATGTCGCGTTATGGTACACCAGATCATTTGTTAACTTGGAAAGATTTGGAAAATTCAGAGTTTCCAGAAATGGTAAACGAGATCTATAAGATAGCATTTGATAAGCTGGGGTCATAAAGGGGGAACCACCCATAGTCTGACCCATGAACTGCTAGTTGGGGTCCCCCCCAGCCATTTGCTGGTAGGGGTTGCCCCCAACCATCTGCTGGTAGGGGTTTCCCCCAGCCACCTATTGGTAGGGGTTTCCCCTAGCCATTTGTTGGTAGGGGTTTCCCCCAACCATCTTTTGTTGTGTGAAAGTGTTGTTGAAATTCCCCCATCCAAATGAAAGTGGGTTGGTACTCTAAATGTTTGTCCACTGAGGCTGGGTGTTAGCCCCGCTATATTGTTGATTAAGGATGTTACCCCCTCCTCCCAAAAACAGAGAAAAAGGGGTGTTTCCTGTAGTTACATTATTCTGATTCATGTTGTAACTTGCAAAGGTGTTAAAACCAAGGGTAGTCAAGGTGGATGGCGCAGTCATGGTACTCATGATAGGCATAGTTGCAGAGGAATTCGACCCTACATTGGGAGTGGAAATCCAAGTACTAGGTATATGATATGACTGTTGAGTCATAGGAGGTGGAACGACATTCACTGTGTTGCTAAGTCCAAAAGTAGGGGTAGAGGTGGATGTCAAAGCTATTGATCTTGGCATGCCTAACGTACCAGCATTAAAACTGAAAGACGGAGTTGAAACAGAAATTGTCTGAGTCAAACTCGATGTAGTAGTGGATGGTGGATTTACAATATTTGTATTCATACCTATTGTGGGAGTCTATGGAACTCCCAGTTCGCCTCCCGGGTTAGTCATAATGTGCCCAGGTGTGAACAAATATGCACTATAATTAGGTTGCTGGAAACCAACAGGTACCAAAAGCGGATTGTTAAGTCCGGTCAGAGGAGGATTAAAAGGAGTATTAAACTCACCAGAAGTGAGATCCTCAATCTCGACTGTATTAAAAGCTTGTTGATCTGGAGTCCTAGGTTGTGGTTCACCAGGAACCTATATTTCACCAGTAGATTCAAAACGACCACTGGAGTCTGTCCTCCATCGTCTTGGTGGCGGTGGTGGCTCCACTCTAAGTGGGAGAAGGTTTTGCAACCTTCGAGACCTATGAAGCTGTTGGTATTCCACAATTATATATAAAAATAAAACTAAGTAAAACCCTAGTGGCCACTAAGACTAAGGGGAAAACAGCATGCCACTAAAAAAATCCTAAGTATACAAACCAGGCAAACAAGATGCCTTCCGAAGAAGAGTCTGGGATGATGAGGGCGCAGAACAGATCAACGAAGGAAGAAGAACAGTTACCCGGGGTCCACAATAGAATGACTAAGGGTGCAAGCACTGGAATCACCCAACCGCCCTCCCAAAGTCCTGCAAGGGATTTCCTCCCACGTCTATCCTAGGTACAGTAGATATACCCTCCGCTATCACCTATGTATGATCCTATGGTCAGATACTAAGGCTACCATACATCCAAAATATCCTAGGGGGACAGTCATCAGCCTAGTCAAAACGCATGGGCAGGGTAGCAAAGCCCGAAGTCTGAAAGGACCCCCGTACGGGAATCTACTCTGGTTTATGGTCCAAAGGAACGTGAGGGAGGTATCCTCAATGATTCCAATATTCCACGGCCTCGTGCTTAGCTCTGGTTTCAGTAGAGTTTCCCATTAATATTTGATATATATGGGTTTACCTATATGAAAATCGCACTACAATTTTTGAGTAATGAAACAAGCTTCGAGCAGTTTAAGGTGTTTTAAGCTCGAAACTCTAGCCTAGACTAGTTGGTGTCGTGTATCCCTAGAAAGAAAATCGTGTCTAATTGATTTTATTAAGATTCTTTTTAAGGTTACTTTTTACTCAGTGGGGCAGTGCATTGTGTGGTGTGGTTGCAACAGAAAGTAAAGTGCATGAAATGAAACAACTTTCAACAACAAAAAGACTCTTTTATTTTTCATTTTATATTCTTTCCAAAATGAAGAGTAAGCAAACCTATACAAAGTTTTCTTTTTGTTTTCTTTTCAAATTCTGAACAAAGTAAACCATGCTACTCTGCAAAGATTATAAGCCTCACTATTCTAAGCTACCAAACTTATTTTTCTTTTTATGTTATATATGAACGAAAAAGAAATTGAATGCGGAAGAAAGTAAGACCTACAAAAGATGTGCAAGTATGGAAAAAACACTCTAAAGTTCACAACAATCGAATCAATGATCCGACAAAGACTTGTCCTACAAGTTTTTTCAAAGGAAAAAGCTCTTGAACTTGGAAGCAAAGTGGGGAGAAAACAAGGATGAAAGATGCTTATAACCGGAAATCAAACTTAGAAGAATGCTCCAAAGCACCAAACCCTAAACAAGAACACTAAGCCAAGTACTAGGTAAGCAAGCGAACTAAAGACAACCTTACTAACACAAAGGCTCAAAGGTGAAGCAAACTAAAGTACTTCAAACTCACTTAATACTGGAAATGACAACGAGGTCAAGAAATGTCGGGACTCAAAAAGCTTTGGAAGACACCCCAAAGGCTCCAAAAAATGGGTCAAAACCCTAAATCAAAGGATGAGGCACCCAAAGAGCATACAAGTGTCGCAACAAACAACAAATGCCAAACACAAAGGTTTGTATACTTGCAACACACTACTAGGGTATGGATGAGTAGCTATGTTCACTAAGGAACAATGCACGATCTCCAAAAAGAGTCACAAACGAACAAGACACTTCAAAAGTAATCAAGTGACCAAAATATGACCTAAGGGACTCAAAAGAGTCTAAAGAGACTCAAAGATGGATTACATACCTCAAAGACCAGTTAAGAAGGCCAATAACAAAGTTAGAAACCAAACCTTACATCAAACAAAGACTACAGGAATGTGCTCTACTATGCAGTAGGAAAACTAGCGTACTCTGGAAGGTGTGTGCCACTGTGCAGTAGATAAACTAGCACACAATCTCAGACATGCACTACTGTATGTACAATAGAGTAGAGCACATGTCAGGAAAGGTCAGAAATCAAGCTTTGTAGAGGTGTAAAAGTTTGAGTCAGACAAAAGACAACAGGTAGGGATGACCTACAAGGACCCTCAGAGGATTAAAGGGATCAAAAAGTACTGGAAAGACAACAAAATGGGTTTCCTAGAGCTGAAAAACAACTGGCTCCCCAGCGGAGTCACCAATCTGTTGTTAAGGAAATTCACCCTATAGTGAGGAAAGGGACACTATCAACTGAGGGGGAGACGGGTAAACACAATGATTACGCTGCAGAAACATCTATAAATGGAAATAGATCAAAGATCTTGAAGACGTACCTTATTACTGACGTTTTATCCTAGCTTTACTCGATCTCGTGCTCAATCTTCAACTTGATCTTCCACTTCAATAGACCTGCAACAAAAATATACCTTCCTCAGCATATCTTGACTGATATAAAGATGATAAAATTGAAATGTAATTCAAACATCAAGAACAATCAAGCATTTAACCAAATAAATGCACAATCCATTAGGCATTATATTTGGGACAGGAAGGAATGTTTCAACCTTTATTGTCAAAAGCATATAATGATTACAATGTTTCAACCTTTATTTTCAAAAGCATATAATGATTACAAGTTATACCCGATCAATGCAGCATGCTTATGCAACCGGGTTTTGGGATCCTGCTCTTCTCTGACTTGAAATATTCCAGCATAACAATCCTTCATACAATTTTCTCTTCTTGTGAATAAGAGTCACACTATTGTCTAACCCCTCTCCTCAATCCTCCTTGTATTTATAGGACAAGGAAGGCAGTTTAGATTGAAAGGTGGTTGTAATGGAAGTTGGGGAAGTTGCAGAACCAACTGCAACTAATCCCAATTCATCAAATTAATATATTTTTGATCATATTTTAAGGTGTGCGCGAGTTTTTCACAGTGGAGTAGTGCACAATATGCAACTTCAGTGTTTAACAACCAACGTTTGCAAATTTTTTGAGGGTGTGCGCTAGTTTATTAAAGTGGAGTAGCGGACAACAGGAGATGTGCGCTACTATTGAGCCTGTGGAGTAGGGCATGAGCGCTAGTATGCTGAAGTAGAGTAGCGCACAACTCAAAACATGAGGTTTTTTAGGGTTTTGCTAGCTTGCAGAAGGGTAAGTCAGGTCAAGGTATCATCCAATATCATCATGATCTTCAATCCAAGTTGTCCTTTTGTGTGATTGACAGCTCAAGGTGATCACAGATGGAGAAGTGCAGATTTGACCTATAACAACCATGGGGTTCGAAATATGACAGGTCAAGCTACCACAGGTAGAATTTTCAGACCCTGTGGATTCGTAAGTTCAGAGATGCACCAGAAACAATCAGGTGCATATTTTTGTCAAACCAGAATTGGATTCTGAGCACCTTCATTCTTGGCTTATCACTGCTACGGGAATTTATGGTTTCAGAGAAAGTTGGAATTTTTGGAATTGGAGTCCACGGCTGAATGCTCCTCATCAAAATCGAAATTTAGAGACCAAGAATGAAATTTTTGGTTGGGAAGAAGGCTGGGATTGATCAAACCCTAGTTTGGGATTTTGATCGGAAAGATGGAAAATTAGGGTGTAAAATCTTAATCACGGCAAAACCTAGCTACTATGGATTCCTCACTAATGAAAAGATTGCAACACATTTACAAGCATTAGCATAAATCTGTAAAAAATGAAGAACAATACACATGAAATGGGTGAATAATGTAAATATTATTAACTGTCCAACCCCAAAATAGGTTAAGAACATCCATATATACAAATCTGGAACAATTCGAATCCATATGGAGTGTTCACACTGATCTAGCTTAGAAATAGCTCAAACCACCCTAGGTTGACCAAAATATCCCAAACCATCCCAAACTGGTTCGAAACTACTGTGTGAATGCTGGGAATGACTGGACAGGCCCATGTGACCTAACACATGTGGATAATCTGGTTGGTTAGAGGTTAGGCAGCTAGAATTGGCTAAAAATGGGCAAAGGAGGCAAGTTTGTCCACATTCTAAGCATGTGCGTCCTTGGTCAAAGAGAATCCCACAAAACAAGGAGCAAGTGTGCCCTAGGCTTGCAGAAAGCAATAAATGACTGGGAGGGCGCACCCAACAGCTAGTTTGACTTAGCACAATGCTCAGTTTGTTCACATTGCCAACTGGTTCAAGCTAAATGATAATTTACTCACTAACCAACTTGGGGATGCAATAATTAATCTGTTTGGTACTAATTACTCATCAATTAATAAATTATTAACGTACGTAGGTGTAATAATGTTCTAACATAGGGCTTCTGCAAAAGTTGTAATTTTTGAAGTTTGTGACCACGGCTGGAAGCTCCTTAGAAAAAGTGAAGTTTAGAGCTTTGGATCGAACCTTTTGATTGGACATAAGGGTGGGATTTGTCAAACCCTAGTTTGGGGTCCTTTCGAGTGAATCCAGAAGTTTCAAAAGCAATTTTGAGGGGTCAAAATTTGCAGTTTTCAAAATTGAATTATACCAGCTTGATCAGCTCAGAAAGCCACATATTTCCATCCATTCAGAAGTTTGAAATTCAAAGTTTGAATTTTTAGCATTTCTCTGACAAACCCTAATCCAGCTCCAGATCCAGTTTCAGCAAATCAATGTGGATTGGGTTAAAAGCAATCCTGACAGGTATGACTTGAGGAGATACAGGTATGTGCTGAAATTTGTTCATGATATGTTTGTCTTCATATTATTGAGGTTAGTACAATTATGATTGTTTGATAATGAATGCATGTGAATGATAGAAGACATTCATTGATTAGGGTTATGACACTTATGATTGTACTAATGCACTTGTGGTGTTGTATGAGGATTATGTTGCCTGCTAACAAGATACAGGTACATCAAGAAAGACAAATAAAGTTCTATGACCATGATGACATAAAGAAAAAGACTCATCCATAGTCTTTGACCACATAGAATCTCTACTTACGAGGTGTGTATGACTTTGTTCTACTATGCTTAACCCATGAGATATGCAGGTTCTAGCACAAGGTCTCTAAATCATTGAACATAACAAAGAAGATATTGTTTGGGTATGTTAAGACATAACCAAGCATGATAATCCAGGCATGTTTTCCTATATCAAGTTAGAATCCTACTTTGTGTTAGGATCTTAGGTAAGTATACATGTGTATGAAATGATCATGACCATACATAATGTTTTTATAGTATTGAGATTATACTAATGAATGTATGATTATGTATGAGATCATGAGGATGACACTAGTGCACACTTAAGCATGCATAGTGGTACAGAATGAATAGAAGTTCAAAGACATATAGAGATCAAGCGGGAGGTAACCACACAACATAAAAGATAAGTATTTGAGTTGTTATTTGAATCTATGAATAGTTAATGATATTGGTCGTAATAGTTGCATGCATATTTGTATTCCTAGAATATATCATGCATAGTGTGAGCATTCATATAGCATTGAACAGTATACTACTAATATGCATATGATGGGTAAGTTGGACAAACATTCCATTGTTGCTTGTCTAGAATGAAACCTCTTTGCTGACATGCTGAGAGCTGTGCACACTCTTGATAGTATGTTCTGGTAGAGATGGAAGGCATCTAGATAACCAATGTATGCATACAATATATGGAAAGTGTTGTGCCAAAATATTGGTCAAGATAGTTGCATGACTATGTGAAGCATATCAATATGCATAGTAGGTTATCATGTCAACTTAATTTGATGATTATGAAGTAGTACTAATCATGTGATTAACTTTGATTTGTAGAAAATATCATGTGCTATGATGATGAACACCTGTTCCAAAGAACGAGTGATGGATGTTCAACAAGAAGACTTACAAATAAAACATACTATAGAAGGCTCGTGGCTAGAAGATTCTCTCAGATAGAAGAAGAGAATCATGCCGAGATGTTTGCTCCAAGTGGCTAGATAATACCATTCTCTTAATGGTGTAATTGAAGAAAGCTCTGTACGGACACCTAGGATTGATAGTCATTTGATGAGCTTAATGATCACCATGGGTGATGCAGATTTCAACCTTTGCTACAAGGTTGAGGATGGTGTCTATATACAGATGAAATTCTTCTCTTAGATGGATGCAATAAGTTTGAATGATCTTGAGACTCATATCAGTAGACCCATATGACGAGAGATGGCACAAATAGATATGCAGAAGAACACTCATTGCAGAGTGTGAATGATGTTCAGTCACAGAGGAAGAGTTGATAGCTTCTTGACAAGATTGGGCTTTACCAAAAGCAAAGTTGATCCTAACCTTTTCCCTGAGGTTATGGATGATGCACTTGTCATACTATTACTGTATGTGGATGATCTCTTTCTGACAAGGAATGAGAAACAAATCATGGAAAGCAAGAAAAAGCTAGCTACAGAACTTGAGTTGAAATATCTCGGATTGATGCACTACTTCCTAGGTCTGGAAGTGTGGCAAGGCCCAGAAGGAATCTTTCTCAACCAGGGAAAGTATGCTGTGGAAATATTGAAAATATTTGATATGTTGGAATGCAAAGCCATGACCACTCCCATGGATTCCAACTTGAAGCTATTAGTTGATGACTCATCATAGTTAGTGGATGTGACTCTGTACATACAGATTGGGTCATTGATGTATCTGACGAATACCAGGCCATATATATGCTTTGATGTGAACACCTTGAGTCAGTATCTAGTGGAACCTAGGTGTGTTCACCTGATAGTTGCAAAGCTTGTGATGAGGTACCTAAAGGGTATAATAGACTTTGGTCTATGTTATCTTGGAGATCATGACTTCAGATTGTATGGCTACACAGATGTTGATTGGGAAGGAAGTGTATCAGATAGGAAAAGCACATCAAGAGGATGTTATTGTCTAATATCTTCCATGATCTCATGGTTTAGTAGGAAGAAGTCTAGTGTGGCTCTCACCATAGCTGAAGCGGAATATATTGCTACTTGCTTTGCTAGTTGTGAAGCGGTATGGCTTCGAAAAATGTTACCGGGATTATTTGACTTAGAGATGGATCCCACTTTGATCCTGTGTGACAGCCAGAGTTGTATCAAGATGACAGAGAATCTAGTGTTCCATGATAATTCAAAGCACATAGAGATCCAATATTTCTATATATGGGATATGGTGCAGAAAGAAGCTATAAAGCTTGAGTATGTGAGCACTGACGAACAAGTTGCTGATATATTGACCAAACCTCTGTCTCGAGTAAAGTTTGAGTATTTCCGAGACAAGCTTGGTGTAGTTCAGAAGGACCCTCCTTGAAAGGGGGAGTGATATAGTTTTTGATTATGAGATTGCCTCCATTGACGGTAAGGTCGATGATGTGGATACTTGTAACGATGATGAGGACACTTGTGTCGATGATGTTACCTGTTCTGACGATGAGGTTACTGTTCCGACGATGAGGTTGATATATGGTCCTTAGACTTTGTCTAAGTGGATGAGGAGGGATTGCATTGTCCCTGGACTTAGGTCCTTGAATTGATCTGTAGACATATGTCTCCGAGAAGTGGTCCCTAGTGGACGGGAGGGATTGCATCGTCCTTGGACTTAGGTCCCTGAATTGATTCATAGACATATGTCTCTGAGAAGTGGTCCCTAGTGGAAGAGAGGGATTGCATCATCCTTGGACTTAGGTCCCTGAATTGATTCGTAGACATATGTCTCCGAGATGTGGTCCCCAGTGGACGGGAGGGATTGCATCATCCCTAGACTTAGGTCCCTGAATTGATCCGTAGACATATGTCTCCGAGAAGTGGTCCCTAGTGGATGGGAGGGATTGCATCATCCTTGGACTTAGGTCCCTGAATTGATCCGTAGACATATGTCTCCAAGAAGTGGTCCCTAGTGGACGAGATGGATTGCATCGTCCCTAGACTTAGGTCCCTGAATTGATCCGTAGACATATGTCTCTGAGAAGTGGTCCCTAGTGGATGGGAGGGATTGCATCGTCCCTGGACTTAGGTCCCTGAAATGATCCGTAGACATCTGTCTCTGAGAATTGATAATAGGACTGCATCATCCCTGAGCATTTAGTTCAAAATGTATGTGTTTGGATTGCATTGTTCATAGACATGGAACTTGTCTTAAATTGATAAGGATTGATCATCCTGGGAACTTGATCTAGATTGCATCGTCCATAGACATGGAACTTATCTTAAATTGATAAGGGTTGATCATCCTGGGAAATTGATCTGGATTGCATCGTCCATAGACATGGAACTTATCTTAAATTGATAAGGATTGATCATCTTGGGAACTTGATCTAGATTGCATTGTCTATAGACATGGGACTTGTATTAAATTGATAAGGATTTATCATCCTGGGAACTTGATCTGGATTGCATCATCCATAGACATGAGACTTGTCTTAAAAGGAGAGGGATTGATCATCCCGTAATTTGATCATGTATGTTGCGGAGTATGAGGTTGATGTTGTAGATCGAGATGATCCAGATGATGTTGTCGATCGAGAGGATCCAGTTGATGATGTGATGTTGTTGATCAAGAGGATCTATTTGATGCTGTTATGATGATGGTTAGTAGATCCAAACGATAAGGCTATTGATCGGGTGATCTAGATGATGACGATGCTGTAGCTGATTGAGTGCTGCAGAAGGTGAAGACTCAATACTGATGATGCTGATACTCCAGTATTGAAGACCTGAAGATATTCCAGTAACTGGTTGAGTTACTAATGATGTTGAGAAATCTTCCAATGATCTATAGATGTATCATGTATGATGTAGTTGATGACTCCTTGCTCCTGTAGATGTTGTTATAATATCCTTCTTGTTAAGGGGGAGTGTTGAAATATTGTAACTTCTAAGAATATTATATTGTGTACTTTATTATTCCGGAGATATTTCATTCCTCCGACGGGACTTTGTTGTATATCCGGAGATGTTTATTCCTCTGTGGAGATTTAGGTAACTTGGGTTATTAGACTTCCCTAGTGGGGTCGGTCCTGTGTGTGTTATGTGGGTAAAAGGGTTATTATACCACCCAAGAGGGGTCGGCCCAGTCAACATTATGTAAAGTGGCTAAGTTGGGCCGACCTATTTAATATAATAGACAAGTCAGAGTTGTGTATAAATAGAGGAGGCGTGTTCCTCATTTAACACACATTACACTCACTTGTGATTGGCGCATAGGTGAGGGAGAGATCTGCTATGGAGGAGAAGGAACTCATGTCTAGGGTTTACATATTTGTATTTGCTAGTCATCTATATTGAGGAAGCTTTGCTGGGTTTTCTACCCCATGAGGGTTTCCTAGGATAAATCTGTGTCTCTTGTGTTTATGTTGTGCTTGTTGTTCTTTCAGTGATCATGTATATGCTATTGTTGTGAAATGGAATGTAATGCTGATATTTTCTGTCTTAGCATATTGAATCTTAACAAGCACTGCTGAATATGAAGCTTTGTTCCATGGGTTAAAGAAGGCTATTGGTTTAAATGCCAAGTACTTAAAAGCTTTTGGTGACTCAGAAATAGTCGTCAGACAAGTGAGGGATACAATTCATTGTATTTCACCACATTTAAAATGTTATCATTCTGAGGTATGGGATTTAATTTCGCACTTTGATGCTTTTAATATAAATTCTATCCCTAGATTACAGAACGTTGCAGCTGATTTGTTAGCCACTTCCGCTTCCAGATTAGTGCCTACCAATAACAAATGTTGTATTGAATTGATTTTCAGGCCATCCATCCCGGACAACATTACAAATTTTAGATTATTTGATGATGACGATCAGATCATCAGTTTCTTAACAAATGACGATGCCTTCCAGGAATCCATAATAGATGAAGAGAAAAATGATTCAGATTTGCAAAGAAAAGATGCAGTTAAAGGAAAATTCATGCCCAAATGAGTGAGAACTCTTGAAGGATTGTTTGATCTTCAGATTAAATTCAGAAGGCCGACAAATGTCAAAACTAACAGCTCCTCCATGCAGCACGAATTGGTAAATTTAGGTACAGAAACCGAACCAAAATATGTCAATCTTGGTAAATGTTGCTTGCCAAGCGAGAGAGATAAGTTCATCAAATTTTTTCAGAAGTATAAAGATGTATTTGCATGGACTTATGAAGATATGAAAACATATGATACTAGCATTATTCAGTACATAATACCAATGAAGGTAGACGTTAAGACATTCCAGTAGAAATTAAGGAGAATGCATCCGACTCTTGAGCCTTTAATACAAAAGGAGTTGAAGAAGTTGATGGATGCAAAGATAAATTTTAAAGTCCGACATTCTGAATGGGTCGCTAATCTAGTTCCCGTGCGGAAGAAGTCGGGAGAGATAAGATTGTGTGTGTATTTTTAGAACTTGAACAAAGCTTCCGATAAAGACAACTCTCCTGTACCTCCAATGGAGCAAATTTTACAGATGGTGTCAAGATCAAAACTTTTTTCTCTACTAGACGGTTTCTCTGGTTATAATCAAGTACTAGTAGCAGAAGAAGACCGTCTCAAAACCACTTTCCGTACCAAGTGGGGAACCTTTACATACCGAAGGATGCCATTCGGCTTGATAAACGCAGGAGCTACTTTCCAGCGAACAATGGACATTGCCTTTCGAGGATTGGGAGGTCATTGTGTTGTAGTCTATCTAGATGATGTGACAGTTTTCTCAAAGAAGAGAGAAGATCGTGTTTTCCACTTGAAGCATATTTTTGATCACTGCAGGAAATATGGTATTTCTTTAAATCCCCAAAAAAGTGTTTTTGTTGATCTTGAGGGAAAACTCTTGGGTCATATCATTTCAAAGAAGGGGATCTTGATAGATCAAGAGAGAGTGCAAGCTATCAACAAGATTCCCATTCCCCACAACAAAAAATCTATTCAATCATTTATGGGCACCATTAATTTTGTTCGAAGGCTCGTTCCTGACTTCGCTCAGACAATTAAACCTTTGCAGCAAATGGTAAAGTAGAGTGTACAATTCAAATGGACAGACTTGGAGAAAGTTGCATTTAAAGAAATCAAAGAGGCCATAGCTAATGCACCTTCTTTAAGGAGTCTGGAATTCAATAAGGAATTCATTATGTACACCTTTGCTTCAGATGACTTTCTCGCAGCTTTGCTCATGCAAAAGGTAGAATTAGGAGATGAATACCCAATTTCCTTTATGAGCACTGGTCTGCAGGGCACTGAAATGAACTACCCTGTTGTAGACAAACAATCATATGCCGTATTCAAAGAGGTAAAGCAGTTTAGGCCATATATTCTAAAAAATAGAACTAAATTCATAGTTCCTCACCCCGCCGTCGGATCTTTTTTCGTTCAGAAAGAATTGGGAGAAAGAAGAGGAAATTGGGTCACCGCTCTTCAGGAGTATGATTTATAATTTAAACCTGCCACCATCATTAATGGTCAAGGGTTATGTAAAGTACTCACTGAGCATCCAGTTGATGAAGAGATGAATTGGGAAAATGAAGCGGAACTGAATATGATGGAGGTATGTCCCATTTTCACAACTCCTGAATCTTGGTATAGGGACCTAGTGCATTATTTGTAGAAAGGATATTTTTCGGAAGATTGAAGTTCTAAGCAAAGAAGGGCACTCCATCTGAAATCAGCAACTTATCAAATCATTGATGGGGTACTCTTTAGAAGGAATTATGATGGCATTTTTCTCAGATGTCTGGAGAAAGAAGATGCAAATAAAGTGGTCAAGGAATTACACGATGGCCCTGTTGGGGGTGTTGAGATATTGTAACTTCAAAGAATATTATATTTGTACTTTATTATTCCAGAGATGTTTCATTCCTCCGTGAAGATCTTATTGTATACACGGAGATGTTTATTCCTCCATCGAAATGTGGTAACTTGGGTTATTAGACTTCCCTAGTGGGGGTCGACCCTGTATGTGTTATGTGTGTCAAAGGTTGTTAGACCACCCTAGTGGGGTCGGCCCAGTCAGTTGTAGTGGGGTGTTTAACCCAGTGGTAAAGTTGGGGCTGACCTAGTTAATATAAAGTACAAGTCAGAGATTTTTATAAATAGAGGAGGTGTGTTCCTCATCATAACACACACTTCCCTCACTTGAAATGTAGCGCACTTGTGAGAGAGAGGTCTGCTATGGAGGAGGAGGAGCTCATGTCTTTGGTTTGCATATTTGTATATTGTTGGTCATCTATATTGAGGAAGCTTTGCTGGATTTTCTACCCCATGAGGGTTTCCCAGGATAAATCTGTGTCTCTCGTGTTTATGTTGTGCTTGTTGTTTCTTCAGTGATCCTGTATATGCTATTATTGTGAAATGGAATGTAATGATGATATTTTTTGTCTTAGCATAGTGAATCTTAACACAGTAGCAGAGATAACCTAAAGGAAGCAAATGTATGGCACTTACGACACTTGCTTCACTTGCGACAATTTGAAGGTTAGGGTTTTGTATAGCAAAAACCAGTCATCGTGGAACTTTTGCTATAAATCCATTTTGGCGAAGGTTCAGGATCTGAAACCTTTATAGGTAGTAGATAACATCCCCAGGTACCTTGTGTCTAAAGGACACCCTCAGGTAGTAGATAAAATCCCCAGGTACCTTGTGTCCCTTGTGGATCGAAAAGTTCAGAGTTACAGCAGAAACAATCAGGTACATATTTCTATCAAAACAAAATTATTTTTGGAGCACCTTCATTCATGGCTTCCGAAATTTAGGGTTTCGGAGAAAGTTGGAATTCTTGGAATCGGAGTCCACGGCTGAATGCTACTCAGGAAAATCAAAATTTAGAGACCAAGATCGATTTTTTTGGTTGGGTAGAAGACCGGGCTTTATCAAACCCCAATTCAGGATTTTGATTGGAAAGGTGGAAAATTAGGGCTTCAACAAAAGTTGGAATTTTTGAATTCTGTAACCACGGCTGGAAGCTCCTCAGAAACATAAGAGTTTAGAGCCTTGGATCAAACCTTTTGAGTGGGAAGAAAGGTGGGCTTCATCAAACCCTAGTTCGGGATCCTGCCCAGAAGATCCAGAAGTTTCAAAGGCAATTTTGAAGTATGCAAGTTTTGATCAGCTCATCAAGACACATTTATCCATCAATTCAGAAGAGTGTGAGTCAAAGATTGAATTTTTAGGGTTTCTCTAACAAACCCTACTCAAGCTCCAGATCCAGTTTCAGGGGGAGTTGAGGCTAAGGCCTTACATAATAATACTACAAGAAGTCTTGACAGTTATGTCGTAAGGAGATACAGGTATGTCTTGAAATATGATTCTTGATTAAGTTCATAATATGTTTGTCTTCATATTATTCAGGTTAGTACAATCTCGATTAATATTAGAATTGTCTTATCACCCTAATAAAAGTATGAATGCATGTGAATGATAGAAGACATCCATTGATTAGGGTTATATGATTGTACTAATGCACTGTGGTGTTGTATGAGGTTGATGCTAACAAGATACAGGTACATCACGAAAGACAAATCAAGTTCCATGACCATGATGACATGAAGACAAAGACTCATCCATAATCTTTGATCACATAGAAGTTCTACTTATGAGGTATGTATGACTTTGTTCTATTATGCTTAACCTATGAGATATGCAGGTTCCAGCATAGGATCTCTAAATCATTGAAGAGGACAAAGAAGATATTGATTAGGTATGTTAGACATAACTAAGCAAGTATACTAATCCAGGTATGTTTTCCTATGTCATGTTAGAATCTTACCTTGTGTTAGGATCCCTTATATAAGTATACTTGGTATGATTGGTTATGCTTATTCATAAAATTAGTAATCAAGGGTTTATGCATATTATGTCTCTTATCTTGATTGATGATTTAACTAACTAGAAGAGTCCTATGATCAAACAAGAATATGCATGAAGACTTCCCTGAAACCTTGAATACTAATGTTTATTATCTATGATCATGGCTATACATGTTCAAGATTATAATATACTAATGAATGTATGTTTGTGTATGAGATCATGAGGATGACACTAGTGCACACTTGAGCATGCACAATGGTACAGAATGAATAGAAGTTCAAAAGACATATAGAATATCAAGCGAGAGGCAACCACACAAACATAAAAGATAAGTATTTGAGTTGTTATTTGGAATAGTAAATGATATTGCCTGTAATAGGTTGTATGCATATTTGTATTCCCAGAATATATCGTGCTGAGTGTAAACATTCATAGAGCATTGAACAGTATACTACTAATATGCATATGATTGGTAAGTTGGAAAAACATTCCATTGTTGCTTGTATAGAATGAAACCTCTTTTTTGACATGCTGAGAGCTGTGCACACTCTCGATAGTATGTTCTGGTAGAGATGGAAGGCATCTAGATAGCCACTGTATGCATACAGGATATGGAAAAGTGTTGTGCCAAAGTATTGGTCAAGATAGTTGCATAACTATGTAAATGATATTTGTATGCATAATAGGTTATCATGTCAACATGATTTCATGATTATGAAGTATTACTAATCATGTACTTAATTTTGATGTGTAGGAAAGATCATGAAGAATGATGAACATCGAACAAGTGATGGATGTTCAACAAGAAGATTTACAAATCAAACAAAATATAGAAGGATTGTGGCTAGAAGATTCTCTTAAAAAGAGGAAGAGAATCATAACGAGATGTTTGCTCCAAGTGACTAAATAAGACCATTCTCTTAATGGTGTAATTAAATAAGAAGTGTGAATCAGGTTTTGTATGGGTACCTAGGATCGATAGTCAATTGATGAGCTTAATGATCACCATGGGTGATGTGGATCTCAACCTTTGATACAAGGTTGAATATGGTTTCTATACACAGATGACATGGATGCAAGAAGGAATTGACCACAGAGTTCGAATGATATTGAGGCTCATATCAGTAGACCCATATGGCGAGAGATGGCATAGATAGATGGTTGCAGAAATGAAAATGAAAGATCTCAGATTGATGCATTACTTCCTAGGTCTGGAAGTATGGCAAGACTCAGAAGGAATCTTTCTCAACCAGGGAAAGTATGCCGAGAAATATTAAAAGGACTTGATGTGTTGTAATGGCCACTCTCATGGATTCCAACTTGAAGCTGTTAGTGGATGACTCATCAGAGTTAGTGTGTATAACTCTGTACAGACAAATTATTGGGTCATTGATGTATCTAACAAATACTAGGTCAGATATATGCTTTGCTGTGAACACCTTGAGTCAGTATCTAGTGGAAACTACATTTGTCCACCTGATAGTTGCAAAGCATGTGATGAGGTACCTAAAGGATACGATAGACTTTGATCTATGCTATCTTGGAGATCATGACTTCAGATGGCTACACAGATGTTGATTGAGCAGAAAGTGTATCAAACAGGAAGAACACATCGAGAGGATGTTATTGTCTGGGATCAGCCATGATCTTGTGGTTTAGCTGGAAGCAATCTAGTGTGGCTCTCAGCACAAGTGGAATATATGGCTAGTTGCTCTTCTAGTTGTGAAGAAGTATGGATTTTGGATTGTTTGACTTAGAGATAAACCCAAGTGTGGTCCTATGTGACAAACAGAGTTGTATCAAGATGGTAGAGAATCCAGTGTTCCATGATATGGCGCAGAAAGGAACTATAAAGTTCGAATTTGTACCAAGTTTCCGATGTACTAACCAAACCTCTACCTCAAGTGAACAAGTTACCGATGTACTAACCAAACCTCTACCTTAAGTAAAGTTTGAGTATTTTTCGAGACAAGCTTGGTAGGACCCTCCTTGAGAGGGGGAGTGATGTGGTCACTTATGATGAGATTTCCTGCATCGACAGTGAGGTCGATGATGTGGATACCTATATTGGTGATGCTGACAGAGAGCTTGTTGGATGGTCCTTAGACAGGGTCTAAGTTGACGAGGGGATTGCATCATCCTTGAACACATGTTCTAAAAGGATCCGTAGACATATGTCTCCGAGAAAGAAGAGGGATTGCATCATCCTTGAACACATGTTCTAAATTGATCCGTAGACATATGTCTTCGAGAATGAAGTCCTTAGTGGACAGGTGGGGATTGGATCATCCTTGGACTTCATTCCTAAAGTGATTCGTAGACATATGTATCCGAGAATGAAGTCCTTAGTGGACAAGTGGGGATTGTATCGTCCCTAGACTTTGGTCCCTTGAATTGATCCGTAGATGTATGGTCTTCGAGAACGAAGTCCTTGATGGACATGAGGGGATTAAGTCATCCTTGGACATAGTCCTAAATGTACGGTGAGGATTAAGTCATCCTTGGACATAGTCCTAAATGTATGGTGGGGATTAAGTCATCCTTGGACATAGTCCTAAATGTACAGTGGGGATTAAGTCATCCTTGGACATAGTCCTAAATGTACGGTGGGGATTAAGTCATCCTTGGACATAGTCCTAAATGTACGGTGGGGATTAAGTCATCCTTGGATATAGTACTAAATGTACGGTGTGGATTAAATCATCCTTGGATATAGTCCTCAATGTACAGTGTGGATTAAATCATCCTTGGACATAGTCCTCAATGTACGGTGTGGATTAAATCATCCTTGGACATAGTCCTGAATGAATGGTGTGGATTAAATCATCCTTAGACATAGTCCTGAATGAATGGTGTGGATTAAATCATCCTTGACATAGTCCTGAATGAATGGTGAGGATTAAATCATCCTTGGACATAGTCCTGAATGAATGGTGAGGATTAAATCATCCTTGGACATAGTCCTGAATGAATGGTGAGGATTAAATCATCCTTAGACATAGTCCTAAATGAATGGTGAGTATTAAATCATCCTTGGACATAGTCCTAAATGAATGGTGTGGATTAATCATCCTTAGACCGTAAATCTCGTAATTCCGAAAGGAAGGATAGTCTTAAACATGATTGTGATGAGATTGATCCCGTAATTCTGAAAGGAAGGATCATGTGTATTGTAGAGTATGCTGCTTGATCGATGAGGATACTTGTATTGATATTGATGATATGTATTGATGAGGATACTTGTATTGATGATATGTATACTTGTATTGATGATGTGTATACTTGTATTGGTGTGGATACTAATACTGATGATCTAGATGACGATGTTGTTGATCGTGATGGTCTAGATGACAATGTTGATGATCATGAGATGATGATGCTGATAATCGCATGATGACGATGCTGATGATCATGTGATGATGATGCTGTTGATCATGATGGTCTAGATGACGATGCTGATGATCGTGTGATGACGATGCTGCTGATCGTGATGCTCTAGATGATGATGTTGATGATCATGTGATGATGATGCTAATGATCGTGTGATGATGATGTTGCTGATCGTGATGGTCTAGATGACGATGTTGATGATCGTGTAATGACGATGTTGATGATCGTGTGATGACGATGCTGATGATCATGTGATGACGATGATGATGATCATGTGATGGTGATGTTGATTATCGTGAGGATCCAGATGTTGATGTTGCTGTTGCTGTAGCTGTTCAAGTGCTGCAGAAGATAAAGACTCAGTACTGAAGATGTTGATGATCCAGTATTGAAGATGTTCCAGTAACTGCTTGAGTTACTGATGATGTTGAGAAAGCTTCCAATGATTTATAGATGTATCATGTATGATGTTTATGACTCCTTGCTCGTGCAGATGTTGTTATAATATCCTTCTTGTTAAGGGGGAGTGTTGAGATATTGTAACTTCAAAGAATATTATATTTGTACTTTATTATTCTGGAGATGTTTCATTCCTCCGTGAAGATCTTATTGTATATACAGAGATGTTTATTCCTCCGTCGGAATGTGGTAACTTGGGTTATTAGACTTCCCTAGTGGGGGTCGGCCTTGTATGTGTTATGTGGGTCAAAGGGTTGTTAGACCACCCTATTGGGGTGTTTAACCCAGTGGTAAAGTTGGGGATGACCTAGTTAATAGAAAGTACAAGTCGGAGATGTGTATAAATAGAGGAGGTGTGTTCCTCATCATAACACACACTTCCCTCACTTGAAATGTAGCGCACTTTTGAGAGAGAGGTCTGCTATGGAGGACGAGGAGATCATGTCTTTGGTTTGCATATTTGTATATTGCTGGTCATCTATATTGAGGAAGCTTTGCTGGGTTTTCTACCCCATGATGGTTTCCCAGGATAAATCTGTGTCTCTTGTGTTTATGTTATGCTTGTTGTTTCTTCAGTGATCATGTATATGCTATTATTGTGAAATGGAATGTAATGCTGATATTTTCTGTCTTAGCATATTGAATCTTAACAGGGGGACACTATTCCGGAGATACAACGGCTCACCAAATACTCAGAGTTGGATATTATTGGCCCACCTTATTCAGAGATGCTCACACCTATGCTAGGAATTGTGATGTGTGCCAAAGGAGTGCTGGGAAATTGCCGAAAGCAGAAGGACCTCTGCAGCCAGTCATTATCTCTGAACCATTCGAGTAATGGGGCATAGATTTTATTGGAGAAATAAACCCAAATTCTTCACTACAACATCGATACATCCTGACGGCCAAAAATTATTTTACAAGATGGACGGAAGCTACTCCACTGTGCAAATTTAATGAAGATGCAGTTATCAATTTCTTAGAACAAAACATCATAACCAGGTTTGGGGTTCCGATTTCCCTAGTTTTTGATAATGCAACTTATTTTTCATCTTTGAAAATAAATGAGTTTGTTTATGAGAAAGGAATTAAATTGCACTATTCAGCCAATTACTATCCCCAAGTAAATGGATTAGCTGAATCTACAAACAAGAACCTCATTCGAATTATTAAGAAAACCATTTTTAAAAATCAGAGAAGTTGGCATACGGCCCTCCCAAATGCTTTATGGGAAGACAGAGTCACCCCTAAGAATTACTTAGGAGTTTCCCTGTATACCCTAGTCTACGGTAGAGAATCCATCCTCCATCCAAACATTTTACTCCCGTCCTTACAATTGGCCCAAGCCTCCCGAGGTTCCAGCAGCCAAGTCTTCCAATCAAGAATTGATACCTTGCTGAAGCTTGAAGAGTCACAACAGAAATTCAAAGACCGATTCCACCAACACCAAGACATAGTCAAAAGGTGGTTTGATAAATGGAAATCTGGTAAGAGAAGTTTCGAAGTAGGTGACTTAGTTCTGAAATGGGACCATCCACATGATGGTAATGGAATGCACACAAAGTTTGAACATTTATGGGTTGGCCCTTACCAAATTTCTGAAAAGCTTGACCCATTGACGTATAAATTGAGAGACTTGCAAGGGGAGGAAGTGAACCTCCCTCTCAATGGCCTCACTTTAAAGAAGTACTACGCATAGTCCTATGAGTACTTTTGTAGATAAATAAACACTCTTGTTTCTTTCCTTGTTTTTCCTGTTTTAATGCTTTCTGTCGCTTTTAAGTTAGCTTGGTTTGATTTTTACCTTTCTCTCTGCTCAGGTTTTCTTTATTCGTTCTTTAATAAATCCTAGCCCAACTCTTGGCTTAGTGGTAGAATAGGGCTCCGAGCAAAACTCAAAATCCTGTAAGGCAGAAATCCACTTATAAAGAAAATGTATCTTTGTAACTTTTCTTTTACTGATTGGTTTCCAGGAATGAAGAGATCTTTTTTCTGTTTGGTCAAAATAACCCCGGTTAAATAACTAAGATTTGGCATTTCCTTCTTACTATCTTGGGGCTCCATTCACTCTAGCATTAATGCCTATCTCAGGAAGTTCACTATGATAGACCCATGGAGAGGAAGCATGTCTCATATATGTATGGTATTTAAAATGATCCCATGCTACAAGTAAAAGCCAAAAGAGCTTATATCAAAGAGTATGTTTTCCAAAAATTCTCGTCTCAATTAAAGCACGACTGAGGAAAGCAAAAATCATTCAATCAAGGAAGCTGTTCAAATAAATCAGCCTAGCAAGGTTCTTCTTCGTCCGTGAAGCATGATAATCAAATAAATATCTCGGTCACACAAAAGGACATTATGGATTGAAGAACCAAAATCACATATTGAAAGTTGAAGAAATTTATTTCTGGAAGGCTCAAACGGAAAAAGGTCATCAATTAAGAAACATCCAAAAGGGATGCAAATAGCATGGGAATGAGGAACAAATGAATATGTGTGTGAGATATTGTTATGATCCTGTGGAGTCCTATATTAGTTGGCATCTGAAAGATAGATTTTAAAATGAACTCCACACTCTGGTCCTAAGAGAGTTGTAAAGGAGTCTGAGTCAAAGTTTCCTTTTCTCCAATGACGATTATGATAAGTGTGATCACTGCATTCACATAAGCTGAACTATGAACACATTTTGTTACACATGTAGCCAGCAGTTTGTAAGTTTTTCTTCCCATGGGAAGAGTTTGTTTCATAGATCTGTGTTCACCAGTGAATCACCAATTGTTGTTGCTGCAACATCCCCCCAAAATTTTGTAAATATTGGGGCCCCTCCTTTATTTTTTGAGAAAGTTTTGCTTAGAAGTCAAGTCCCATCCAAAAGGCCTTTTTTATACTTAGTTTTTCTAAGAGAGCAAGTTCTTTAAGTTTTTTTTTTCTTAAGTAAAGCTCACCTTTCCCAGCCGAAAAGGCGACCCAACTTGCTGAGATGAGCCACAATGGTCATTTTCATTTGTTAAGCTTTTAGCCTTCCCCATTTCGGCGCAACTCATCAAGTCGTGTTGCAACAGGCGAGCATTTTTTTAAGTTGTAAATTTTTCTTGTTTCGGACGAACTTGCCCAATTCCACTGCAACGGTCAGACGAACTCACTCAAACCTTCCGAAGCACGACATTTTACCTTGTTTTTCTCCTGAGTTTTGTGTTGCGGTGAATCTCGCTGAGTTGTGCCGACATGATCAGTAGCCTTTTGTTGTCTCCATTGAAGCCTCTTGTTGCGGCGAAACTCAGAGTTGTGGCCCGAAACGGTCAGCGTTTCGTTTAAGTCTTAAGCGCCTCGATACGTTCCAGCGGAACTCAACAAGTTCCCCCGAAACCGTTTCCTACAAACCATGAGAGATGCCGATAGAGATAATTGAACATAGGTGACCGGTGAGACTCGAGGAGATTCACCGAAATGAAGAAGTGAGCGACCAAGTTTTAATCTGACGTCGATTTCACCGAAACCCTCCAGCCCATTGCGTGAGTACTTGGCCAATGCCACCGATACTGGTCTCTCCAACTCGTTGAGTACTTCCAATTTTGATGGCTAAGAGTTAATGCCGAGTGACGCCGAAAAGACACCGGTCCCCTCGCCATATCGGTGTTTTAATGCCCGTACTTACCCGATTATGTCAGGGTTAAATGCTCACACGTGCGAAGGTTTTATATATAGAAAGTGGTATTTTTGGGTTGTTTATTCTTGTTTTATTGATAAGATTTTCGAAACTCCATTCGAGGTCTCTCCCACCATACAAGGACAACCAGGTCTGCAGTTTTATCAACTACATCAAACCCAATCGTTCGCTACCAGGTAAGTAGATCTATCAAGCTCTTTCCATCACGTTTTTAGTGGCTAAAGATTTTTTTATTTGCATTAAAACCTTTTAGACAACCCTTCTCCATGGCCACCTTTATATATGTTGGAGTTTTTATCTGCACCCAGTTAGTCATCCTTGGAGCCTTTTACGAAACCCCGCTAGACCCTTTTTTTTTCCAGCTAGCTGCCCAGCATTGAGTCATAACGACCCAAAATCGACACAGTGGGAAGTGCCCGGTCTCAACCACCCCCTTTTCTCACTTACGTCTTGTTATGATCGTCCTAGTGCTTCTAACTAAAGATTCAAGCATAGTGGCCGTAGTCTCGCTCTCTCCAGTCGACTTGAAAAGAGGAACTAGCCCTATCTAGTTTGTTTTAACAGATAATTAATGTGCTTACCTTGTACATTTTTAAATGTTGCTTTAGTGTTGTTTTAAAAATAGTATAATTTTAAGGGAATTTTGATGATATTGTTTCAACTAGGCTATGCTTGAAAGATTTTGTCTCGAAATTTGATTATGTATTCTAGCTTGGTCACATATCCTACTCATACATGGTTTTTTTCCAGGTTTAAACATAATGCCGAAAGGAGCCAAGAAGAAGTATAAGATTTCTGATCCCGAATCAGGTGGTCAAGCTATGTTGGAAGTAAGAGTCGAGCTGCACCACATGATAAGAGATCAGGACATTCTCGGATCAGTCCTGGAGGAAATGTATTTGTATCAAAACATCCAAAATTCTGGCATCACAAGAGCAACCACGCGACCAGAGATTTTCCCTTGCTGAGAAGTCATCGGATGGATCCTAGCGCATGCTAACGCCCAATCAATAGTTTTGTCTGAAAGCATGGAAGAGGATTTTGCCTCATTTCACCTAGCCCACATTTCGACAGCCTACGAGTTGCCCCATCCTCAAATGTTGTTGAACAATGCTTGGCTCGAAAGTCTCAACATGGATAATTTGGAAATGGCCAGGAAGTTGTTGATCACAGGTGAGCAGTTGATGCTAAAGGAGAGCGATGAATATGAAGTCCAAGCGGTAAGGCCTCCTTTCATAATCATATCCCTCATGCTAAGTAGAATCTTTGGCAGAGCTGATGGAATTGTTTATAAATTGCATTGGATTCCTTTAATCCACTATGTAGCTTTCAAAGGCACAGTTTTCAATTGGGCGGACATCCTCTTAGAAAATCTGTCATCAGCCGTAGTCGCTGCCAAGGAAGGGTTGGTCTGAAAGAAATCAGAATTCTACATGTCATCATACCTGGTAGATTGCATTCTGTCAAGGCATCATTTCCCAAATTTACGATGCATTTGGAACAAGGCTGACTGCCCAGTTTATACCACTTATAAGATCCTATGGGCCCAGAACTACAATATTACAAGGCCATATGTGAAGAGTTTATTATGCCTATGTATAAACTGATGTTCAATAGTGAGACCAATTTCCTATCTAAGAATGCCATGGAAGTCGTGGATAAATATGGTGACTTTTATCTTTCAAAAGAGGGTACTTACATAAGGATGTATGGAGGTTCCAAGCCACCATCTCTCCTGCCCAGGTATGTTACAGATTTTGTGGCCCACAAAGAGGTAGTGAGGTAGATATTTATAGATGGGGTTGGCAGTTTCCTAAATAGATTGAAAAATGATTCTTTCCTAGCACTTCCCTTTTATGTCGGAGCATACAATTTCTCTAATGTCAAATTAGCTGAAACCTTTTTTCATGGATTAAGAGATTTTCACTTTGGGGAGAGAATTTTCATGAAGAATGACAACCTTAATAAGGCTGCAGACCATTGTAGAGAATTCAATGCACACTTAGAATATGGACACTACTTTGATGAGGATGAAGAATTTTTTAAAGGGGTCAAAAATATGACCGAACTCGGAAGGCACCTTCGCCTCAAGAGCGGAGTTGGTTCTAGCTCCACTGCAGCCCAAGCTACCAAGGAGGCAAAATTACAAAGGGAAAGAGAGGAAGTCGAAGGTCTGATGAAGGAGGAGAAAAGGCTCAAGGAGGAGGTTGAAAGGTTCCAAAGGGAAGCAACAGAAAGAGAGCAGAAAGAGCAGGAGGATAGACTCTGAGATGAAGAAGCTCAAAGACTTAGAGATGAAGAGTTAGAGAATATTAGAAAAGAATAATCCGCCAAGCTGCAAGAAGAAAGGGAGAGGATAGAAAGAGAATCATTTGAAAAGCACCAAAGGCCGAAGAAGAAGAGAGGCGGCTGAAGGCTGAGGAAGAAGACAAATCCAAGAAGCATGTAGAGGCAGGAATCCCAAACATGGAGGATATGGACATAGACTCGTCCCAAGTAGCCCAGGCCTTAACCACGGAAGATGACTTCCCCATAGGAGAGCTTCCGCTAATCCCTTTTACCCCGTCAAAGAGTCACACTGTGACCCAATGGGACAAATTTGTTTTTGATAAGAAGAGGAAATCCATTGTGCAAAAGACAGAGACAAGGATGAAGAAACCCTTTCAACCAGACATCGTCACCAAGCGAGAAACCATTGTCATGCAAGGCATGCAGAGTGTTCCCGTGTTTATGGCATACGCCACTGTAGCTGTTTCCAAGGCAAGCGAGGACAATGTGCAAACGATAGTGAATGATGTGGAAGTGGGAAGGAAGAGGGTGTGCAGGTTGCAACTTACTTTGGTAAAGGAGCATGCTTATAGAGAGTTAATGGTAAAGAAATATGATGTCCTCGTATCAGAGAAAAATGAATTATTGAGTAAATATCAACCCTTAGAAGAAGAAAAGGAAGCTTTGGTGGTACAGATGATGATAGTAGAAGGAGAGAAAAATGATCTTGAAGCCAGGACCATTCAGTTGGAAGAAGAGAAAGAGCTGATGATAGAGTAGTTAGAGCTAGCAAACAACAAAGCAAATGATTTGAGCCCCTTCCATGAACAGTCCTGTGACATACTAAAGAAGATACATGAGTCACAGGAACTTATTACTGAAGAAGTTTGCAAGATGAAGGCGATGGTTGCCATGATGAAAGAAATTAATTCCTAGGCCAATAGGCTCAAGAATAAATATGCAAGTGTAAAGGAAGACATTGGGAAGCATATTGGATGGAGAGAAGAAAAGTCAGGCTTCCCCAAACACCTCCCTCTCAAATCCGTGGCCGAGTTTAAATCAGATGCAGGTTTTATGGAGTTCTGCAAGAATTGTGGCGTAAATTGAAACTTTGTAATCCAAGCCACCATCGAAAGATGCAGCACTCTCTATCTTAAAATCCTGACAACTCATGAAAGGTGTCAAATGGTGGTTTCCCAAACTCTAGAGGACTTTTCATACAAAGACCAATGCTTGACCGAGTTGAATAATGAGCTAAGCACATAGATGGGATTTGTGAAGAGAATAGACGTGTTAACAACAGAATACCTTCACCAATGCATAAAAAAACCCGCCATTCATGCTTACCTTTGTGAATATTTCCTCGAGACTGCAGCAGCAGAGGTGCAAAGCATTGAAGCAGAGTTAGCCAAGCATGAGATTTCCCTGAAGTTCATGCTCCCTGCCCCTGCCAACACCATTGTAAGAGCAACAGGCACATGGGTCAGCTATATAGCAGAGGTGGACAAACTAGCTAAGGTGGAAGCGCCAGTTGTATCAGAATCTTCAGCTGGGAACTGATTTGGCACTGCATAATTGTCTAATTTTGATCTGGGAACATTTTGACTTTTTTATCTTGGTCGTGAAATTAAAGACAGATGGACTTTTGTTTCTTTTGTAAAAACATTTGGGAATTATTCTAATTTTTGTAAAAGGGCACTAAAGGAGAAATTAAAAGATTCCTTGGGATTAGGGTACATGTAGGAGCTCTTAGAGAATAGTAGCCAGGAATTTTGGCAGGTGAAAGGATAATTTTTGTCTTGTACGTGAATTATTTTGCTACATATATAAGAAAGCTCCATTTTTCCTAAAGAAATCCTGCACTGTGTTTTTGCCTGAAGATGTGTTTAATGCCTGTCGGATTATTTCTACATCATTGATACATATACTATGAGATCATTCCTTGTTGTTCTGAATTATTTCTTTGTAATGAATGTTCTCATATTTTTCTGTGCAAATATGTGCATCTTAAATGAGTAATGAAATGTTTTAATTCAATCAAAGCTATCTTTGATACCTTTTATCTTCTACTGGAAATGCATATTTATGATTAAATAGCTATCTGTGAGATCTTTGGATGTTTCTTTCAGTATATTACTCATACTTTCAGTTTGCTCCTTGCAAGGATAGATTAATTTGCTTAAATAGTTGTAGATTAGATTTGCTTAATTGCATGCATTTAGTTTAGAGCACTTGCATATCATCTTTAAAATAAAATACATAAATAGTGGATCGGTCCACAACCGGTGAAAAGAAAACAAATATTTAAACCTTATACGGTAGTCGGGCCATTAACCAGATGGATTCCCCATACCAAACGGTGAGCAATCTAATTGAGTTTGCTTACCGGGGAGAATCCCTTGCTGATTGATGCTACGATTTCCGAGGCATCAACAAATCCTCAAGCTCGTAAGCTCCCTTTTACAAGACACGTTTTACAACATATGTCCCATGCCACATGGACTCAAACTTTCCTGCCCCCAACTTATCATGTTTTTGGTCATATGTGAGGAAAAAATCCCCCTCATTAAAGACATGAGGTTTGAATGACTTATCATACTAGGATTTGATGCGTTCTTATGTGTTTCATTAGTAAAAGTAGCACCACGGTGGGTTTCGTCGAGTTTTTCAAAGTGAAGGAAATGTTCTTCCTCAACAGTAGTGTTTGGGAGAAGTTCGACTTCAAGTTTAAGTGATGGAATCTCACACTCTATCGGTAGAACTGCCTCTAATCCGTAAACTAGTTGAAAATGTGTGAACCCGGTGGCAGTCTTAACGGAGGTGTTGTATTCCCATAGGGCATAAAAGAGCATGTTGTGCCAGTTTGATTTATGTGTAGCCACCATGCACTGAATCATGGTTTTCAAGACCTTATTGATGGCCTCTACTTGTCCATTGGACTGTGGGTAGTATGTGGTTGAGTTCTCACGGAGAAAACCCAGTCTGGCGCTCAATTCATCTACCATTTGGTTTTGAAAATGAGATTTGTGATCGGTAACGATGGCTTGTGGGACTCCATATCGCACAATGACATGGTTAAACATGCAGCAGTTTTTCTGTCCTCATTGTATGTAGGAATCGCCTCGGTCCATTTAGTAAAATAGTCAACGGCTACAATGACATAACCATGCCCCCAGATCGAGGTAGGCTTATAGTGTGTGAAATCAATGCCCCACTTAGCAAAGGGGCCGACGGCAATAACCAGATGTAAAGGGGATGGATGTGAGAGATTTTTGAATTGGAAAAGATGGCATGGGGGACACTTCCTAACGAACTTAATACAATATTTGAATATTGAAGGCCAGTAGTATCTGGCGCGCAAAATTTTCAGGGCTGTATCCATCCTAGAAAGGTGACCGCCACAAGCCCAGAGTGACAATCATTCAATACATGTTCAGCCTCCTCGTGTGTTAAACAACGTCAAAGCATGGAGTCAACGCCACGACGATACATGATATCACTGATGATCAATTAGTACTTGGCGTGGTGGCTTATATGACGACGGTCGTCATGATATAGTTGAGGGTTGAACCGTTGGGTTTGAAGATATAATGTGATATATCCATACCATGGGTCAGACGTGATGATGAGAAACAATGACTCATCTGGAAGGGAGTCGATGGGCTCAGTTCCCAAATCATCACGGGGAAGATCGCAAATGAGCTCCGCAAAAACTAAAGATTCCTTTGACTTGGCCTTCTCGAAGAGGAGATCAAATTCCTGAAGTATCACAATCCAACGTGAATACTTTCCCCCGAGCACCTGACATGTAAGAACGTGGTACGCGAGGTTCAAATCGGCATTAACAGTAGTGGTGCAGAGTATGATGTAGTGACATAAATTTTGGAAAAGCAATGACTGCCGCGAGAGCGAGTTTCTCGACATGTGAATAATGGGTTTTAGAGTCAATAAGACCCTTACTGAGGTAGCAGATCACATGTTCCTGGGCGTTATCGTCTTCCTGGACCAATACCATGGAGATCGTGGTGGCGAAAGCAGAAAGATAAAGGATATAATCCTTATAGTAATTGGGTGGTTGGAGAAGAGGGGCATGAGTAATGGCAGAATTCAAATTGTCGAAGGATTGTTGGGCTTGGTCATCCCAGATTAAAGGGACGTCTTTCTTCAACAATCACATATATCCCTGTGTCTTTTGAGTTAAATTACATACAAAATTCTGTAGGTAGGTTTCCTTACCTTGCAAACTCTGTAATTCTATGATATCAGTAGGAGGTCGAAGAGCGACAATGGCTTACACCTTCAAGGGATCGAGGCAGATCCTGTCCTTGGAGACGATGAAACCTAGGAGGTGTCCTGATTTGATGCAGAAAATGCACTTGTGAGGATTCAGGCAGATGTTATACCGCCTACATCTGAGGAATACAATTGTCGGATGGTCGATGTGGAACTCACGATGCTATGAATGAGCAGGGAGATCATTGAGATAGGGCTCCACAAAGTCCTTCACATCATGAAAAGCATACGACATGGTATGCTGGAATGTAGCACCAACATTTTTTAGGCTAAAAGGGAGTTTACGATAAGCAAATGTACCCTAGGGGCAGATTAAAGCAGTATTGTGTTGGTCGGCCGGGTGGATCTCAATTTGATTATAACTAGAGAATCCATCCATAAACAAGAAGATGATGCTCCTGGCGCAATTGTCGATGATCTGATCGATGAAGGGGGTAGGGTAGTTTTCCTTAGGACAAGTGTTTAGGTCCCTATAATCGACACGGACCCTAATAGTACCTTACTTCTTTTCCACATGGATGAAATTGGAGACCCATTTTGTTAAAGGAACATGATAGATAAAGCCGGCCTTCAAGAGCTTTTCAATCTTAGCTTTAATTGCCGCATTTTTTCAAGGATGCACTGGTCATAAGATTTGGCTGACAGGTTTAGCATAGAGATAGGTTTGGATCTCATGCACAACAATGCCAGGATCAATCCCAGGAATTTCCTCGTAGGTCCATGCGAAGACGTCGTGGAATTTTTTTAATAAGGTCGTGAATGTGGTGAGCTCATCAGGAGAGCAATTCTAGACGATGCGGATATGTTCCAAGATGCCAGGTGTAACTGAGATGTCAATCGGGATGGTAGGCGTGATGTTTTCCATGTTGACTTTCGTAACCTTATCACAAGTGAGGATTGGTGACCATGGGAAAGGATAAAAATTTGGTGAAAAAATGGTTGTGATAGCGTTCTCCATAGAATCTAATGAGGGTAGGAAAGACGATCAATGGTGAAGGTCTTCCCACAGAGGTTCATCCGTTCTCGTAATATCCATAATGGACTCATCAGAATGGAAAGTC